>OY970793.1:12875069-14125069 GCA_963853775.1 Xanthia togata
TTACAAAGGGAAAGGCGACGGTTACAAACAAACTAAAAATTATTCATTTCGAAACAAAGACGGAAAAAAGTGACTATCCAACACATTTCAGGGGAGGTTGTTTAACTTTGTTCAAAAACCGTTGGCAAGCACTTGGTGCAAACAAATTCATAATTTCAGCAATTTCGGGGTTTCGGGTACCCCTTTACAAAAAACCTCCTCTGTTAATGCCAACAAGAAGGATCATGACGCAATATGCAACCAAGCCGTCCCCGGGAATGTCCCAAATAATCAAAGATCTATTGAATCAAGGGGTTTTGCACCTAGTTTCCAAGAAAACGCCCAGTTTTATCTCCAAGCTTTTTCTGAGGAAGAAAAGCGACGGATCGATGCGCCCAATTTTCGATCTTCGAGAATTGAACAAGTTCGTCAAACCAAAACATTTTCGTCTGATTTCTCACGCCTCAGTCCCAGATTTTCTTCAACCTGGAGACTGGATGATAAAAATAGATATATCCCAGGCTTATTTTCACCTACAGGCAGCAAAATCTCACCGGCCTTTCTTAAGAATCAGTTACAAAGACCAGTTATACGAAATGACATGTTTACCGTTCGGGCTGGCTTCA
The DNA here is from genome assembly GCA_963853775.1 of Xanthia togata. NCBI lineage: Eukaryota > Metazoa > Arthropoda > Insecta > Lepidoptera > Noctuidae > Xanthia > Xanthia togata. The sequence goes on from OY970793.1 coordinate 12,875,675, forward strand.
GCGCCGCACCTATTTTCCTCTGTAACATGCTGGGTCGCGGAGACCTTGCGTGCGAAGGGATGTCGAGTGCTAGTCTACCTAGACGACTTCCTTTTGGTCAACCAAGACCAATCCAAGTTATGTCTTCAGGCTGCGGAAGCCGTGAGGCACTTGGAACATCTGGGCTGGCAAATCAACCGCCAAAAATCTGTCTTGGTACCAACTCAAGATTTGGAATACCTTGGCATACGTTGGCAAACAGCTGTAAATACAATGTCCCTACCAATAAAAAGGAGACAAAGCATAAACCATACAATATACCGGTCGTTGTTGAAAAATCACATCAACCTCCGGGAGCTGCAAAGTCTGCTGGGTCAGTTAAACTTTGCCAACTTTGTTGTTCCCCGAGGAAGACTACACTGTCGAAAAATCCAAATCTTCCTGCGACACTTCAACAAAACACGACCCCGTCAAAAACTGCTGTTGCCTCAAGTTGTGTATCAAGAGATAACGTGGTGGCGCGGAACCACAAGTCACACATCTCCTATACACAAAAAGCCTGCTACCCATTTTCTTGCGACGGATGCTTCGAATTGGGGTTGGGGCGCCCACATAGATGGGAATGTAATGTCAGGTGTATGGGCAACGCACCAAAAAAGATGGCACTGCAACAAAAAGGAGCTATATGCAGTAATAGCGGCAATCAAAATGAAAGCGAAGACGTTGCAAAAGTCACACGTACTGATCCAATCAGACAATCGAACCCTGATTGCATATATCCGGAAGGAGGGAGGAACCAGATCGTTAGGGTTACTAGCCCTAACCTTCAAACTATTACATCTTACGGACAAGTTCAACATAACCCTATCAGCCCATTATCTACCGGGGAGATACAACATAATAGCGGACAGGCTTTCACGAGGAAAACCACCCGTGGAATGGCACCTTCTACCTCGAGCAACAGCGGAAGTCTTTCGGAAGTGGGGGCTTCCAGAAATAGACTTGTTTGCGACACAAGAAACCGCGGTAGTAAAAAACTACGCATCTCTAGACTGCAGAGATCGATCGGCAAACTATATAGATGCCTTCAGCAGACCATGGAACCATGGGCTAGCGTGGGTGTTTCCTCCTCCCAGCTTGCTGCCCAGGGTTCTAGCACATCTGAACAATGCAACGGGAATTTACTTGGTTGTGGCTCCAGAGTGGCCTCGAGCTTTCTGGCTTCAAGACCTGAAATCCAGGGCTCTAGACCACCCACACGAACTTTTGAACCTGTCGGAGACCATGATAGATGTTACAACAACACAGCCTCCCCCACAGGTACAGACATTGACCCTGAAAGTTTGGAAAATTGGGGGTGGGGCGCCCAAATAAAAGACTGGTCCACACAGGAAAATGAACTACTAAAGAAGAGCTGGCGGCGCTCAACTTTGTCAACTTATCTGTCACCACTTAGACGGTGGTTAAGATGGTGCTCCAACTCTCAAGTAAACCCAAAATGTCCTCAACCTGCTGACGTCGCAAAATTTTTAATGTTTCTCTATTTAAAAGAGAATTTGTCCTATAGTACTATACTTGTCCACAAATCAGCAGTCTTAACTTTTTGTGGCCCTCATGTAGAACAGCAAACCTTTTCTAATTTTATTATAAAACACACCCTTAAGGCAATAGGAGTAGCCAAACCAAAAGAAGTACGGCCATCGTTCACGTGGGACCCACGTATCGTACTAAATTGGCTGTCATCAAATGCACCCAAAGACACATTGTTTGATTTAGCACGTAGAACCGCCACAGTTTTATTGCTGGCATCAGGCCGTAGGGTTCACGACCTAACTTTGCTGAAAATCTCAAATGACAGCTTCTTGGATGACGGTGATAATATATATTTAATACCTGCATTCGGATCTAAAACCGATACACACTATTGTCGACAGTCCGCATGGAAACTTTCACAACACGATGACAAAAACATATGCCCTGTCACTTTAGTTAGGCTTTTAATAGAAAAAACTGTAACAAAGAGATCTGAAGTTAACAATTTGAATAATCTTTTTATCACTGTATTTAGTCATACAAAAGCTGCCTCACGCACTGTAATTGGGAACTGGGTACGCACAGTTCTCAGAGATAGCGGCATTCATGCATCTCCGGGAAGCTGTAGGTCAGCAGTAGCTTCCTTTAATTGGTTAGATAACCAACCAATTGACGATATTTTATCCCGAGGTAATTGGAAATCATCCAATACCTTCTTTAATCATTATTGTCGCGAAATAGAACTCCATAAAGATGGTCGTGATTCATTTTTCGATACATTTACTTCTACTTAAATTACAAAGAATGTCTTGAATATTTCGTAAGCAATCATTATTTAATCAAGCATCGGTAATACATTCCTGCAGAATTTAATTAATTATTAGAACATCCATCTGTAATGATCACATATTTTTGTTAGAATATAAAAGAAAATTATTGTAACAATTTAAATAAAGCATACATTTGATAATCATCATAGCGTTGTGTTTTTACCTATAATTAATATTTCACCAGCAGATAACAAACACGTCTTCATAAACAATGCTGTATGTTTTCCGGAGGCACATCAATATAGCGGTTTTACATAAAAATAAAACCGATATTATGTGCCGAGAGGGAAAACATACAGCATTGTAGGAAGTTCTTCCTGGTGAAGACTATGAATTCGGAAAGTGACAGCGGTTCCCGCGTCCTAGCTGGCACAGAGTAAATACAACGTCGGCGATAGTTACGCCAACTAGTATTCTAAAGTTAAACTAAACTATCCGTACTATTGACCGCGCAATTAAGGCTAAGTATACACTGCTTCTTCATAAACAATGCTGTATGTTTTCCCTCTCGGCACATAATATCGGTTTTATTTTTATGTAAAACCGCTATATTATTGCGGAATAGAAGTCATGTACAAAATATAATGATACCTACTATTTGTTGTTTCAGCCAAAAGTAAGTTCCTAGACTATTTCCATTATTTCCATTTCATGAGTGGTTTGGTTTTTTTCATGACTTGGAAGGAACACATAATTAACACAAGTAAATATTTGTAAAATGTGACGTTTTCTAAACTATGACTATTGTAAAGTCAAGGAAAATATTTGTTATTGTCTGCGCGCAAGTGCTAGTCACCGCCTGAGGTACGTGAGCGGTGAGACGGGCGAGGGCGCCATTGGCAAAATTGGCCGACTGGGTTAGTTTGGCCTATGTCTGCCTCCCCCGTCTCACCGCTCACATACCTCAGGCGGTGACTAGCACTTGTGCGCAGACTAGCAATGACTACCAAGTACCAACATAAATTGTTTGTATGTACAACGCTACAAGGTTCTTTTCAACTTTTGGCGCGAGTCCACATATTAATACAGATGGTTCACTCCGAAAAATCATTAAGCGACTTGATACGGCACAATAAAGTGCAATTTAGACAAAGGCATATAAAGTAGTGTTGGGTAACTCAGCACATGTGCTAGCACACACCACAAGGCACAAATTAGCTACACAACATTTGTACGTATTGTGAGTTTTGAATAAAACTAGTCTCTCACACAATTGCAAGTCTATTTACGATTGTAAGCAAAGGATAGCAATTAAACTTAGACCTAAACGTCTAAGTTTAATTGCTATCTTTTGCTTTTGTTTGACGACGTCACGTAACCATTCTCATTTCTCTTTCCCTCATCATCACTCGTGCGAGCCGTGTGACGCGCTTAACCGAGTATTCAATGCGTGTGCCCATTCTACTACGTGTGTGCCATGTCGCGTTCACGTTCTCGTCACTACACACCACACTCGCGACTCACGCGGTGAGACACGCGACTCACTGACACCCTTACAGCACGTACTTACGTGCCCACAGGCCATCGCAGCTTTTCCTCATTCGTGGTAGCACAGTGTGCTAGCATACTTTGTAAAAAGAGTGCCTCGCACGATCCTCATTTTAAAAGAGTGTGCCACCTACAGAGTACCTAGCAGACCAAACATTCGCAAAAAAATTATATCGCTTACAGTAAGGTGAGGCTGTTTGATAATTCAATCGCGGTGGTTGAAACAGAACGCGATGCTGATGATGTTGCTTATCAATATGGCGTGGCGGCGCGAGATAAACTTTTGTCTATGTGTGAGTCAGTGGGACACAGGTGACAGAACGAGATAGATACACTTGCTGCTTAGCAAAATAAGTTTAAAATCATATCCATCTATTTAAATGTAACTATGGATTCATGTTAGGTCAGCTACTCTTTAAGTCTGTCTGTGAATTATTAGGTATTTATGGTCGCATTGCGCTCATTACCTAGTTGTATTCACTCTAGCAGTTGCCTTTCTTTCGCGTAGTACTAGTAACTCTTAAATCTTCTGACTACGTTACGTTCACTGAATTGGCCGACAAGACGAGCCCGTTGCGTACTTTTAGCTTTATACCGTACCTAAAATCCGGAGTGCGCCTACTGTACTATTCTGTGGCGAGACCAAACGCCACAGAATCGGACCTAACGCCGAAATCTTGTTTTGTCAATACAATTTCACAGATGTTGAACAACATTGCCATAACAATTAATTTTCGTGACTGTACCTATTGTTTCCTCTCTATGATTTTAACTCTTCTACTATCACGTTGCTAGATTGGTGGCTGGGAGTTGAGCAAAACACAGCAGTACGCAGTGGCGGCGGCATGCTCCATGGCTTTGTGCTGGCTAGCCGGGGCTGGAGCTGTTCTTTTTTGGGTTTTAGGTAAAGACTTAAAGATAATAACTTATCAATGTGTGCTTCTTTACAATTCTAAACTATACCACTGTCCTCATCTCCAATTGAAACACTTTTTTTTTGCAATATTTCAGGCGCCACGGTGACTGTAGTAGCTCTTCACGCTAGCTTCTTCGACGCGGAGGCGCTCCCTCAGTGCGAGGACCCGGAGCAGTTCCCGATGATAGAGCAGGTGTGACACGGACACCTACCGCTGTTCCTGCCCCCGCCCGGACGCATCACACAACGCCTTAACGAACCCAACTGACTGAACCAAAGTCTATGAAATTGTTTATTTTATAAACAATTTACGAATTTTAATATGCATGAATGTATTAAAAAAAGAGCTATGAATTTAACAATAATGTCTGATGAATTCATGATTTAATTGGGATCAGCTGACTGTTTGGAAAACTTTTCATATTGAAGCTAATCATTAGCTTTTGCTCTATTTATATAAATTTTAAAATTTTTGGCTAATATTCAAATATAAAAGTATTTTATAAAAAATTATGTGGGGCTATCAGTGACAATTCAAATTATGACTGATAATGAGGCTGGAATACATAAAATATCACATAATATCTGCATTAGGCCAGACCTTACTCTAATTTAAGAAATATTTTATAATTCATTCTTACAATTTGAGAAGGGCTTCTCAATTTGTGAAGATTTGTATTTTACACTAGCGGGTTTTAGTTATTAATCCTTAAAATTGAAATGTATCCACTGACTGGCATTGCGCCTCCAGAAATTCGCAGGACTATAACCAGCCGCATCGAGAGGGCGAAGCTATAATGATGAACCACGCCACCCAATGCACAACCCAGGGTCCCAGAGGCTTAAAAGTCGTAAAAGTTTTCTTGGGTCCGCGAGTCCAGCCGATGGCAATTCCTCCCCAGCAAGATGTGACCTTTAACAAGACCTGCTTAAACCTCCTGATTCCTTTATTGGACTATCACAGAGCCCGCCATCTGGGCACAAGTTGCCGTGGCCGATTTGTAAAACCTTAAATAGACTGTACCTCCCCAAGTCGGCCGCAGCAAAGACAATCTCCACAATTGGGGGTTCATGGACGGCTAAGATCTTCGGTGCGTATGTCTACAGACAATGGCCCACCTTCCATCTTGCGCCTCAGCCCTATTACCTGCCCACGTGAGGACCTAATGGCTGCGACAACAAATATTATTATTGTTGCTTAGTTTTGGGCCAAATAAATTTAAAGATACACATAAAATGTGTTATTTTTGCCACCGACGCGCTATAAGATACTTAAATTCGATTTGATTTATAATGATCTAGATGTATTTAATATTAAATAAGCTTGACTAAATACTTCTAATCTAAAATTAGTAGTCGTGTGTATTTTAATTATTTATATTGCTGTTTTATCTAATGCGTGTATCTGTAAATATTCTCTATTGCATCTTAATGTAAATAAAACCTAAGTTCCATAACATTGTTTTACTTTGTTAACTTCTTCTTTTTATTTATATAATGAATGTGTCAAATCTACAAAAAAAATCTCACAGTAGAAAGCAATGTGTTATTGCCTGAAATCTAAAATTAAAAATGATCCAATATAATTAATGACGAGGTATTTAGCTTAACATTTTTAAGCTAAGGTATTTTCTGTCTATTGTTTACACTGTTTGCCTGCAGTATTCTTTATGATAAAATTGACATGTTTTCTTACCTTACAACCTGAGTGATGCTAGCAAGAATACTACCTTCTATAAACAAGTATATAAAAGGCAAGTGTCCCGACTGATACATCACAAAGTCCAAACTGCTTGGTAGAAATTCAAAATTTGGACAAAGGTTCTTTTAGGAAAGGATTTTTGGAACTTCTACTCCTAAGGGGAAAAGGGGGAATTTCGTTTGCGTGAAAACTTAATTCCTTGGGTTTATAGAGGTATGAGGAACAGGGTGTAAAGTTCACGTATCCTCCATAGAAAAGGGAGGATCCTCCGGCTAGGCGGGTGGTATCTACTATCTAGTGGACTGCCCGACGATTGATGTCAGGACGTAGTATATTATACTAGTCGCGCGGTAAACTGCTTGCGGCGTTGAAGTTCCCAGGGGAAAGTGCGAAATTCAATTCATAATAACAAAGAGCTCGCTATTGTTATTATAAAGAGTATTCTATCTATCTATAAAACAAACCATTAGTCAATGAAAAAACAAAAAAATAAAAATAAAGGCCATTTCATTTATTATGATTACAGGATAAACAAATTGAAAATAAAAGCATACTCTATATAAATCCATGTCCACAGCTAGTGGCCAGGCTATACATACTCCAGGTAAAAAATCGTACTTATCATAATTTTTTTTGTCATATAAAATTGATTTTATAGGTGTCCGTTACTCCAGCAAGTCTCTTCTAGAATGAATTGAGTTCAACGAATAATTAGAGCGAAATGTGCGCCAATTAAAAAAACTTTGCAGGCTGTCGCTTTGAAAAAAAAAAACTGACAAACAAATCCTTCTGGAGTAACATTCCAGCAAGAAGATTTTAATAAATGACTGGAGACTGAAATAAACATGGGCGCTGATGGGCAGATAGCTTATATTTGTTAAATGTGTATATGTTTTATTTCCTGCTGGAGTAACGTCTTGGAGAACCTTGTTTCTCAGAAACCAAATTCGTTTTTGTTCCAAAACGACAGCATGCACAATTTTTGTACATATTTGACAAAAATTGACACACATTTACAACAGATTAAGTTCTAATTATTCTTTGAACTCAATTCATTCTAAAAGAAATTTTCATGCTGGAATAATGGACACATTTTATAGAAACACGAATCCTAGACATAGACACCAGGATTAGAAAATTATATAAATAATAATAAAATGGAGTCCAGTCTAATCTCTCACACGTGAATATACTTTCTGCACTGTACAACATATTCAACACTCCCTCTATGTATTTATTAGCATAACCAGAGGCAATTAAATATTATTGCATCAAATAAAATTAATCTGCTCTAAGCAACAACTGAATAAAATTTAAATATAGGAACAAAGTACATTATAATTTTGTCTATTTAATAAAGTCACTATGACATTCTATAATAATTCCTGGAAGACAAAAATAGAATAAAAAAAGAACTATATAAAAATCTGAATTATTACAATACAATTGAATTTAATATTAATCACAAGACTACTCCTTTGTTAATTCTAGTCAGTTCCATGTCAGCCACAAGCAGGATCTCATCCCACTTGTGAGACGGTGTGTGAGGTGGGCTTGTGATACCAAGCTTCAGTTCTTTGGTGGAAGTTGGAGTTGTGAACTCCAGTTTCCGTTTGGACCGTCCAGCAAACACATGGCAAGCTGTGCTCCTCTGCTCACTGTCCAGCACTGACAGAGGTGTGATAGGGGACGGAGTTGTCACTACTGTCTTGTCACACTTCTTCATCTTGTGTGGTCCCACATATTTAAAAACTGGTTTCTTTAATATTAAATTACCTGATACTTTTTCAATGAGACCAATAGAAATAAATACATTGGCGATGTCATAAAGTCTCCTCACTTTGGACTTGTGTTGGCGGTCCTGCTGCTCCGGTGTGAGGACCGTCTTATTTTTACTGGATGTGTCTATCAAGACTCTCACAGCCATCTCCAGGTTTATTAGAGTATTCTGTAGAGGAAATAAAATTTATGAAAAGGACAAATTTTTATTATTTTTAATAAGTAAGCAACTGCATTTATCTTATTATAAAACAGATTAATTCTGTTCAAAAATACTCACAGGAGGTTCTACTAAAAACAGCATGAGGAATCTCTGTGCTAACACTCCCAAAGTCTTATGTTTGGGTGTTGGGGGCTTGGGAGCCTTCCCACGCAGCGCCTCTGACAACTTAAGATGCTCCCCCTGCTTCTTCAGCATTTTCAAAAATGAATTCAGCCGAGATCCTCCATGCCAAAGATATGTGTTCTTTCTTTTATGAACTGCACACTGCATAGCTTCAAGTATGTTTATTATGTCATACATTCGGCGCTTCTCGACACCTAGCCGGGCTGCAGTGCTATCCAGTTGTATTTCCACTGGACCGTCGCCATGAAGTGGATACAGATTGAGGAATCTGTAATAATTTCCAATAAGTTAATTGTAATATTTGATTGAAATCCCTAATTTGCAGTTATAAGCGTATGCATGTTTACCTGTCACATAATATCTGAAGGGACTTTTCTTTTCGGTGTACAGCACTTGGAGGTGGTGTGGGATATTGTAACGCGACATTAGTCAGTAACTTGAGGTTAGCAGTCGGCGACACATAGTTAGCTGAGTTAGTAACTTCAATAAGCACGCAGCGCTTTGGAGTACAAGTTATGTTGTCATCTTCATACATCGTGCGATAACATTATGTAAAAATCCTATTTTACAAAATATTCGCGTACTTTTTGACAGTCAAACAGTAATCCAGTTGGCTTATTTTGTATTAAAACTTCAATAATAACAAAGCGTAATAATAAAAAAAAAACATAGTTTAAGTATAATTTAGAGTAAGAAACGATGGTAAATCATTGAAATTCTTTAAAAGTAACCTCACGGTAAACAATTTTGACAGTAGTAAATTGCGCGCGAGGCTCGAACTTCTACGAAACTGGAAAAGCCGCTTTTGCTTTTTTACGTTTCGTTGTTGCATGTAGCATTGTAAAAGAAAATAACTATATTATTATTTTATTGCAGTTATTTTCATTACAATTAAAAATAAAGTATTTTTTATAAATAATTGTTTTATAATGTCTGGAATAAAAAAAATAAGTTTTCTGTATATTTTTTTAGTTTGAAAATGGTACTTGTTTTAAAATGGTGCTTGCGTTTGCACTGGCGAAACATCACATCAAAACATGTTGTAATCTCTTTATAGTCCCTGTCAAATATTTCAAGGAACTTTGAAAGAAACTATAAAACTATAAACTGTGCGTTTCACACCGACCCGCATTCCGACCTCGCCCGCCGCCGAGGTCCTCCGCGATCGCAACCCGTCCGAGTAGATAATACTCCCTTGCTCGGTGAAGCGCCAGCCCGCGTTATGCTGAGAAATGTAGATTTAAATTCCCCGATTAATAATAATGAAATCTTTGATCCAACCTGTCCCAACTTGCTGTCCTCCCCCCAGCAACGCCCTAAGCCGAGGTCCGTACCCCACAGGGGGTGCCCTTAGCGAGCGCTCGCCTAGTTTTGCCCCTGGTTGGAGGCTTTGAGAGGCAGCCGCAGGATTGTCCGGTTAATAGTAGTCAACACCTCAGAGGTGAGCTACGAGATGCACTAATCAAAAAAAAAAAAAAAAAACTGCTTTTCACTGCCTTATTTATTTTCGCCAGTGCAAACCCGTTAAATTACTTTCTTTTATGGTGCATACGCACCACCAGTAGTCTGTGCGCACCACAGTGAGGGTAACAGACTCAATTATCAGCACATAAAGAAGTCCTCCTAATTGATTTATTTTCTTTTTGAGAATAATTTTTAATAATACTATAAATTATTCCCAAAATGTCTGTATCCATAAAACATCTTGTGATGTTTATTAAAACTGATATTTGGTGGAGTTCTAGCAATTGGGTAATGCACCTTAAGTGTATTGGCTTGCGAAAGCGATAATATTTTAATAAAATTATTCTCTAGTTTTATACAAATCAAATTGTAACTTCTCGGTATTTAAACATAAATTCAAAATAGTAATTACTATTCTGAATAGTTGTCTGAAACGGAAGTCTCGATACTATAGTTTATGGTAGGAAATTCTTTTTTTTTTACTTGCGTCACGTCATGGCTGGCATGAAGCTTGATTACTTTTCTTGCAAAAGTGAGCTTGGTTTTCTTTGAAAGTGGAGGTTTCTGCCAATGTTTTGACTTTTATTTACGTTTCGACCAGTTTTGCCTCAGAACTCAACATGTTCGGTTATTTGTAATAGAAGGAAGTGTTCATTTGAGGATATGTATTGTTTCCTCTAGAGAAAGGCGTAAATCCATAACAAAATGAACGACGGGGATTGGATATGCAGTGATCCGAATTGCGGAAATATCAATTTTGCACGCAGGGTTTCATGTTATCGATGTAATAAAGAGAGACCCGACACTTCCAAAGCGTTTAAAAAGAAACTAGGCACAGAAATAGGTAAAACTGCCGCTGAAAAGTCTCGTGGTTTATTCAATGCCGATGATTGGCAGTGCAACAAATGTGCTAATGTTAACTGGGCCCGGCGTCAGACTTGCAATGTTTGCAACGCACCAAAATACGGAGAAGTAAGTATCTTTTTGTTTAAAATTTCGAACTAACATGATAATGAGATTTATGTGACTCGTTTCTTGTGCATGATTCTAGGTGGAAGCTCGCACCGGTTACGGAGGAGGTTACAATGAGCGGGGAGTTGTGGAGTACCGAAGGCGAGAACCATCCTCTGATGATGAATATGACGAATTTGGTCGAAAAAAACGAAAACGTAAGGCAGACTCCGAAGAGAAAGAGAGGCCAGTAAAGGTTTGTACTAATATTATTTACTACTCGTACTTATTTCGTAGAAACTGCCATGATAATGCTTGCATTAGTTAAAATAACATCTCTTCTAATTAAAATGTAATCACAAATATAAAACTATATTTTTGAATATCATTAACACCATCTTGTAATAAAATATCTGTCTTTTCATTTAAGTTCAATAATGACAGCTTTTTTGTGTAAATTTTTTCTTTTTTAACAAATATTCAGGGAGTAATGGATTTTGAAGCTAAGAAGACTTGATGTTATATTATAAGTGCAATAACTTTTGAAGCACATCATTATTAAAGTGGAGATAATTTTTCCTGCCTTCAGGTTGGCATCACTGAAGGAGCAGTATTCAAAAACTTGCCACCAAAAGTGCTGCAGAAAGAAACAAAAAAAGAACATAACATGCCAGTCTTTGGGCCAAACTTATTGATGAACACAAGTAATACAAATGTGAAAAGAAATGGCAGTCTTAGTGACAGCTCCATGTGTGAACTTCCTTCACTCACAGAAGCAGCAGTTAGTAGACATCAGCTAATAAACTGTAAAAGACAAGATTATATGTTGCCGAACTACAAGAAAAATGGTGCACAATCTAGAAAACGGTTCCTAAGTACTAGTGACAGAGACCAATCAGGTTCATCAGGCTATGAGGGCAACTCAAAGAAGAGTAAACTGAAATGCACAGATTCTCCCATAACTAAAATGTGTAATCCTGTAATGGAAAATAGTGTTTCTTCCACAAAAACTGAGATGGTTTTCAAATTAAACAAACCAAATCCAGCTGAAGATTTTCAAGTTACCTACACTCTTGAAGAAAGAGTAAGGTGTGCAGCTTTCGCCGTTGCATATAATAATTGCAAAATTACTGCTGATAAGTTTGAATCGTTATATGACAAACCAGCCCCAGATTTTAAAACAATCTTTGCATGGAGACAAAGGCTTATGACCACAGGCTGTTTAGATGATTCACATTTAGAAACAGAGAAATCTTTCCAAACAAAATCTGCTACTAATACTGAAAACACTAATATTAAAGAGACAAAAATAGTTTGCAAATTGCCAAATCCTGATGAAATAATCATTCCTTCAGAGAGTGAAGAAGAAGAGGGTAGTAAAAATTTAGAGGAATCACGAAGAAGTATGAGCACTGAAACTTTGTTCATTGGAGGCAATACAGAACTACAAGCAGCAGGAAGTTCAGCAAGTACTATGGATGGAAGGGGTTCACGAGCAAGAAGTTGCTCGCAATCCACACACCAACAATCCCGTTCAAATTCTCGTGACAGCCAAGATTCTCATTATCCAGATACCGATTCAGAAAAAGGCTCAAAATCTGGTAACACTAAAGAAGTTTTGAAATCAACTAATGTATCAGCAAGGCAGTCAGTCCATGGTTCTGATTCAGAGTCAGTGTCATATAACAGTGGGGAAGATAATTTCTTATCAAGAGTATTTGGGGAGGGTAGAAAAAGACGGAAAGTAAAGAAACATACTATTCCTGCTGCAGTACCGAAAGTTAGTGATTATGCTTCAAATGATGTAAACACCTTTGAAGGATATAGTACTATTAAAAAGTCAGAACAGTCGCCTTTGGTGACTGGTAATATCTACACAAACAATTTGCGTAATATGAGTACAAGAACTCGCCAAAATATCGATGTTGATGGCTGTTCCAGTGAATATGTTCCTACCAAAATAGGGTCCACAGCTAAAAAGAACTACCAAGAGTTTAAAGACAATGTTCGGAAGAAAGGTTATTGGGCAAAGGGTAATGGATCTTCTTTAACAATAAATAGACATAATATGTCAATGGATGTGATTCATAAAACGAAAGGGATACCAAATCAAACTGTTGAAGAACCAGTCAAATCTGTGGGAACTCACCAATATGATACTGTACAGACTAAAACCATAAAAAATCAAGCTAATGATTTCACTAGAGTCAATATCAAGAATATTACCAACACTAAGTCCTACCTGCCTTTTGATAAACCAATCCTGACAGTTAAAAATATCAGTTTAAAAGATAAAGCTTCTGAAAACACTGATCGCATTTTTGCTCAAGTGCATTCAAATAATGTTTCAAGAAATAGAAGCATTTTGGATATTTTTGATATTAGTGATCCAGCTCAAAAGAGTCCAGAAATAAACAATGATTTGGACAAGTATGATAACATCAGAAGAATGTATGAGAATGAGTGGGATGAAGATGACGAAGCACTCTACAAAAATACAGATTGTGAAGAAGAGCGAGCAGCGCCGCGTCCGGCAACTTCGCCAACTGTCTCTAATAGAACTCAAAGTCCCACTTCAGACATGCTCTACACAACAGAGAAGGACTCCCAACCGCAAGACACCTGTGAGAATAAATCGCTACCAGACTTCATTAAAGACAAACATGATTTGCTTTTAGACATGCTAAAAGATTTTCAAAATAAAGAATTAAGTCAAATGGTGTCACCACTGAAGCATCCACCACAGTTGCAATCTGCAGAAGACAACAATGTGTATCAGAAGTCCATAGCAGATACAATCCCAAATATTGCCCTGACTGGATTTGAACCAATCTCTAATCTACCTGCGCATAGACCTGATCCAATGCCAAATCTTCTTATGACTAGACCTGACCCGATTCTGAACCCTTCTATGGTTAGACCTGATAGAGTAACAACTGCCATGGACAGATTTGACTCAAGTCCAAATCACACTGTTAAAAGAACTGATACAATTCCAAGATATCCCATGGACAGACACATTCCTAAATCCATGAATAGATCTGACTTGATTTCTAATCATAACAAGAATAGGCCTGATCCAATTCCTAATCTTCTCATGCCTGGAGTTTCCCCTATCCCAAAGCAAAGCATGACCAGTCCTGATTGCGTTTCTAATCTCAGGATGAACAGATCTGATTTGACACCAAATTTCATGACTGAACCTGAACCAAATCCAAACGTTTCCAGATATAATCAGGGTCTAAATCACATGATTTCTCAATCAGACTTAACCCAAAATCTTACCTCTAATAGACCTGAACCCATTTTAAATCTCCCTGTGATCAGAACTGATCGAGGTCCTAATCATGCCATGACTAGATCTGACTTAAACTCAAACCTTACTATGAACATACCTGATCCAATTCCTATAGAATTATCAAATGAAGTTTTACGCCTATCGGAAGGCAATGTTGATGATGAGGGAACACAACATGCTTCTAAAACTATAAGTCCATCAAAGCGAGTGCATATCCTTGAAAATATTACAATTCAACCAGGTTCACCCCATCAGAACATCACTCCATCATACCAGCAAAATACAATTCCACATTCCAGTCCTAAGGCAGCCCAAACAAATAATACAAAATTCGTTTCATCAAGCCCAAAAGTTGATGAAAAACAAGAAACACTTGAAAAACCACCAGAAAAGGAACAACCTGTAGCCCTAGTAGATTTTTCAAATTTATTGGCTGGGATTAATACTAACACTTTGCTATTAGCATTGCAAAATCTTCAGCAAATAGCACAAAGTTCTTCACCAAAGCATAATGAAGAAGTCAGTACTGATCAACAAAATACAGAAGAACGGGCTCAAGTTGCGGAAACGATTAATTTAACAAATGATGAGGAGTGGGAGAAAGAATCTAATAGGGATGGGAGCATCGAAAGACAGTTGGAGCAAATGGATGGATGTACCGGCGACACTCCTTTTTTAAGCGATATTTTTGACCCGGGCCCAGTAATTATTCCACCCAATATAGTAAGAAAGTTAAACTTGAACATGCCAAACCTCGAAG
This sequence comes from Xanthia togata, assembly GCA_963853775.1. NCBI lineage: Eukaryota > Metazoa > Arthropoda > Insecta > Lepidoptera > Noctuidae > Xanthia > Xanthia togata. The sequence continues at coordinate 12,890,721 of OY970793.1, forward strand.
GAGATGGAACCGACACAAACTCTAACGAAAATGCACCTGTAATAGGGAATTTTAAAAGTTTTGCTCTGCCAAAACCTATATTATTGAATAGGCTAAAACTAACTGTGAAAACTGCCGAGAAGCCTACGAAAAGCTCTGGCAAAAGGGTGAAACGAAAGAATAAGGTTTGTATTAATGATTTATAAAATAAATATTAAATTTAAGGGAAGTAATTGAGGGTTTAACACGTTATTTTTGTTTTTATATTTGAGTTTTGCACGTACGGTTTACTTGGATTTATTTAGCGAGGTTTGGCACAAAACATGACTGTTGTGTGCTGGTCTGGCCGGTTACGTTGATGACGTTGGTGCATGCTTGTTGCAGAGCAAGCCGTCGCCGGCGCTGGCGCCGGGACAGCCGGCGGCCGAGGAGGACGACGACGAGGAGTCGGGCGACGAAGCCGACCTCTCCAAGTATGACTTATGGGGCAGCGACGCTGAACCAGGCAACTCATCTAAAGCCGGTTAGTAGGAAAATGAGTTTACTATTCTGAGAACCAACTTTACTAGCTTTTGCCCGTGACTTCGCGTGAAATTTCTTGATCCCCTGTCCCACCGGGCCGCGTCTCATCGTCCGCCCGCCATTTTACTTCGTTTTCGCTTAGGGTTCTTTCTGAATATTCTTTTTAACCGGCTCCTAAGGGTCGCAGCGTGATGTTAACCTTCCTCAAGAATTGAGCTATCAAATGCAAAAATAATTTTTCAAATCAAACTGGTAGTTCCAGAGATAGGGTGTTAATTTTTTTTATGGGACTGGTTTTTTTTTGTCCCATTGCTATTTCTTGTCCTTACATAATGTTTTAGAACTGTTGAGAGTGAAGCGATTGCCTTTGTCATAGAATTATATCTATGGTTTCCAGAAAATGTAGAAAAAACAAAAGATGGCGAGGGTTCCAAAGAGGGCGGGTCCGATACTCAGGAGGATAAGAATGATAAGGTGTCCCCAAACAAGAGTAAGAGAAGGTTGGTCTTAGATGTGGGTAATTATTTAACATTATATTTAATCACTCAGAAGGGTTTCAAGATTACTATCATTTAAATTAATTTTGTTGTTCTTTGTTTCTGCAATATGATGTATAAGTATGAGCATTTAATATCCACAAGTCTTTTTGTGCATCATAACTGGTAGTGCAGTATTTTCAAAACATCTATATCTTACTGATATTCAAATGAACATTAGCTGTTTGTGTCTCCCAGGTCTAGGAGCTCCTCCTCATCGTCAAGCTCGTCTTCGAGCTCCAGTTCTAGTCACAGTTCTACAGCTCCTCAAAACAAGTGAGTCCATTTAATTTGTTGTAAAATCACAATCACATAAATTTTGTATAGGTGTGCAATTTGTTCAAAAACTTGCTCAAATCTGTATTATTACCAATGTTATGAACGCTGCTACATGGAATGATGGTAAGTACATTCCTCATTTAGTAAATTAAATAAATAACATTTAACTTACTTAGTGTCTGAAAGCATATAAATTTTTTATGAAGTTATCCATAATAATACTGTTTTTGCTTTAAGACTTTGGTTTTTACCAAACAATGTTGTGTGTAACAGATTCGACGATTTCAACTTGAACAGTGAACGCGAGTCCCCGCTCCCGCCGAAGGGTCGCAAGTCCCGCTCGCGGTCGCGCTCGCCGCGCTCGCGAGCCCCCACTCGCCGCAAGTCGCGGGACAGCCGCTCAGCAGGAGAGTCCAGGTTCATACCCCCTTTTAAAGTAGTTAGAAAATAGTAGAAGGAAACGCCTGAAGATATTGAGCAAGTAGTACCTATGCTTCTGCGTTATATCATAGTAATTTCTAGCGCCACAAGCGTGATATGATCTGGCTACTCTCGGGACGTATGCCCCTTTTAATTACTACATGCTCTGCTCAATTGCTTTGCGAAAACGCTCGCGAAGATGCAATTTGAGGACGATAAACGACGTTCTGTCGATGTATGTAAGCGCTGTCTAATCTGCGACGACATTTTTAGCGTTTAGTGTAACCTTCAGTGATAATGTCATAATGCGCACGATAGTGGCAATATGTGGGACTTTTAACTGGCGAAATGAGGCTTTACTACACCTCTGCTTACCCTGAGGCATGATGTTATGTTAATGCTGACATCATCACCAGGAGCCACGAGCCATCGCGCGACAAGGAGTACCCGCGCGAGCGCCGCGACCGGTCGCGCGGCAACCGCGACGAGCGCAAGGAGCGGCGCTACAGCCGCGAGGGCGGGAACCACTACAACTCGCGCGGCCGGCACCGCTAGCCGCCGCGCGGAGGACGTCGCTGAGTCCTCCACTGTGATCCTATAGGCATCGGAGGACACTCGTGCAACTATAAGTGACCGCCCATCCCTTGTCTTTTGCTAAGTGAGCCAGTCGATGATGCGTGCGTTCAAGGCGATTGCGGCAACACGTATTTTACAAAATAGACGTAACTCATAAGCAGCTCTTGTGAAACTGATTGTATGGCGTAAAATAAGTTTTTTTAAATAGTTAACTTAACAGTGCCGTTTGGTAACAGTTGAACTTTTTATACTGTGCTTTCGTTCTACGAAAATAATGCAACTGAATCTTTTCGAATGTGTCTCCTAAGTTAGTGACGGATTTAATGTTTTTCTTAATTTGTAGGTAATATAATAACGTTTGTATATAGCACGAGAATGTGGGGAAATCCATACAGTTTAAACTTTAGATATTATAGTACATTGGTGTTAATTGCAAGTCCAAATAATTGAATTGGTAAATGTAAAACATTTTATGTGTTTACGGTTTGTGATACTTGCTTATTAAAAATTCAAAGAATAACATTAATCATGTGTAGCGCGCTTGGTAGAAAGAGATCTCAGGATATGATAATCCAATAGAACATTCTAATAATGTTCTCTACAAAGTAGGAGGTTGCATTGAAAAGTTGTTGTGGTTTTTATATTCATTAACATTGTTATGGAAAGTGCTGCATAATTCGTAAGGTAGATAATACATCTATAGGTTCAGAATGTCCAATTATAAAAATGTCCAAATTCTAGAGAATCTTTATGAAAAAATAATTTTTAGCTGGAAATAAAAATGTAAAAAGTGGAGTTATTTATGTTTACGAGTTTGGGATTTTAACATTGACTCTGTGGGATCTGGACGAGCCCTAACATAGTGTACAGTTTGATGTCCATGTTTGATAATATTTATCAATAAACATGAACCTTTTAGACAATAATATTGCTGCTTCAGATTTCATTCATGCGTGCTTTTGAGCCCAGTATAGACTAGATCACCAGTCGCGGTACTTTCTAATACATGGTTTGCTTGCCCAGGCACATAATGTAGCGAAAATTGCAGCGACCAAGACTTGTTTTTAAAACTATTATTAATTATAAGGTGTGGACGAGGCGTTGGCTAGCCTCTCTCCGCCGATTCAGATTCAGCGTAATTTACGCGGTTTAAAATCACCGAATTTACCTACTATTAAACCTAGGCTTTTGAAATTTATTGCCATACAAAAATTCCTTGGCTCATTTTAAACGACGTAAATTACGTTCCACGTAATTAGTTTGTTTACCTTGTAAGTATTTGGCAGTTCAATGTTTGACACAGGCCGCTCCCAAAAATTATAAATAAAATATATGTTCATCGCTAAACCTGGACTTATAAGGGGGCAGGGTAAAAAATATTTTCTGTGTATGCTTGTAAAAAGGAAAGCTCTGTATAGCTGAATAACTGGATGTAAAATATTACGCATATAATAAGTAATTTTATATTGTGTAATAATGATAAGAAAGACTGATTGGTAGAAGGTTAAGAGCCGTGTAAATGAGTTGCCCGACGCGTAATGGGATTTGTACACATATATAGGATGTTTTTTTTAGAGGCGGAGAACTTTAAATTAAAGTTAAACACAGAAAAACGTTTTCAATATCCATGAAACTGACTTTATTTGAAAGATTATTTTATGGCATTAATGTTTGAATATGATTTCGGACATGTGGCTGCGGCTGACGGGAAGGGCTAATTTACTGCAGGCTTAACTTTTTCATTGGCTTAATGGTTAAAAGGAAACATTTGACAAGGACTAATTTCACGAAATCTAGGCACTTCGTTCGTGCGATTTGACGCCATTACATTATTTTCTCTGGGGACATTTGTCTACGCCTATAAACCAGAAACAATAGTACTTGAATGCTAACGTTCGAAGCAGAAAAGTTTGTGAAAATATGACCTCCAGATTACACCATTTACACGTCAGCCACATTCCCGAACTCATATTCCACCAAATTATCTGTCAAATAAAGCCAATTTCATGGATAAAAAAAAAAACTTACATTTAAATTTAAAGTTCTCCGCCTCTGAACAAAACACTCCTTAATTGGGTGAAGAATAACGTTACTACAGTGTCAGCCATCCTTACGCTATCCTTTGACGTGTGATATTGTGTTTATTTTGTAAATATAATTAATATTAAAAACATAATCGCTTGTTAACGACTAAAATGCGTCAGATAAATATGTATATCACAGGAAAATTGTTTAATTGTCTTCTATGTCTAGATATGTTTCATTCAGAGGTGTGCTGCGCAATGATATGATTTTCTTTTAAAAAAAAATTGAAGCTGGTCAAAAGACAATTTATTTTTTGAATACCTAGTGATACGAATTACATCTAAGCTTGTATGGTAATTGATTTACCATTAAAATCATATGATAAAAGTTGTATGTTTAATTTTATTATAGACAATAGCAAAACTACAATTTACAATAAATCTTACGTACATTAAAAAGATTAACAATTAAGTATAATATTTATAAAGATTTTTAAAAATTGAATCAAAAAAAGGTTTACAAATATGAAAATGACCAAAAGGGATGATGCCTGGGTCAAAAAAAGGAAATTCTAGTTAGTCCGTCAGCCAGATAATAAAAAAATATTAAAATCGTATTTTTTTTGCTTTATCATAATAAAAAATGACTTAGATAAAACGCATTAAAGTTGGGGAGTGGGGGCTTGCTGCGTCACAACAATGTATCGCCGTAATCTTTTGATAAAGTAAAAAAAGAAAAATACGCGTACGTTGTTTTTTCATAATGTAGGTACGTGACGGACAAAAAACGTTTTTTTAGTCATCATCCCTATTGTTAATAGGAAGTGTATAGAGTGCCGCTGGCGGCATACTAGTAGCACAGCCTCGGCCCGGCTAAAGTGCCGTAAGCATTGCATTGTCACTGTCACTTGTTATTTTGTTTGATTGTTTAGGTTAGCTCGCCGCCCTTTGTATTGAGTGATTCAATCGTATTTGTTTTAGATAATTTATAATTATGATGATAAAATAATAATAAATAATATATATATATATATATATCAGAAGTCACTACATTGACTGAATTTATGAAAAATGAAGTAGCAAATTAAAATGGCTGAAAGTTGTATAGATAGGTTAGGTTAGAACTGTGACCACACAACGCACTAGCCGAGCGAGCGTAGCGAGCGGTGCCGCAGCAGCGGCCGGCGAGTGCCAGGGTCGTCACAGTTCTAACCTAACCTATCTATACAACTTTCAGCCATTTTAATTTGCTACTTCATTTTTCATAAATTCAGTCAATGTCAATACTTCTGATATATATATATATATATTATTTATTATTATTTTATCATCATAATTATAAATTATCTAAAACAAATACGATTGAATCACTCAATACAAAGGGCGGCGATTGGCGGTTTTGTAAATGTGGTGTTTTACATTGACCTAACCTCATCAATCAAACAAAATACCTGCCTGGTTGCCTGGAAGAGATCGCGGAAAGCGATAAGGCCGCCAATTGTATATTTTGTAGTGTTTAATAATTTTTTTTGTTATGTATTTTTGTGGTGTACAATAAAGTATATATAAATAAATAAATAAACAAGTGACAGTGACTCAGTGACAGTGACAATGACAATGGATATCTGACGGCACTTTAGCCGGGCCGAGGCAGGGCCACTAGTATGCCGTCAACGGCACTTTATCCGATAGGGATAGAGTGCCGCTAACGGCACTCTATACACTGCCTTGTTAATATCCATTCAGTTCAAATATGAAAATGACCAATTGTTAATATCCATTCAGTTCTTTGGTGGAGGACGCTCTGAAACAGAAATAAGCAAAATTAAAATTGAAATCACCTTTGTGATTGGTATCAAGATTTAAAAAAATCAGAAGATGTAATACTCTTCCCATGAAAAATAGTGTTCACGAACAAGTTACATTTCCAGTACAAAAAGGCTAATTATAAATGAACACTAAAATTGTTGCTTTGCCACTAAATCTATTTATACTTAACACTACTATAGCCCAACAAGATTATGCGCGACGGTCCCACGGGGCAGAGAGATATCAATTAACTTTTACAATCCGGACCCTAACATTGAAGCTTGCGTCTTGAGAGCGAGCGAACTACGACTTTAGTTCAGTAGTTTTTCATACGAAAATGAACCTTATCCGTATAAAGTTAATGTTCATATTTGTATTAAATGCTTGCACAGTCTTATATAAATATGTAGGTACATTAACTTCATACTAATAAGGTTAATTTTCGTATGAAACACTTTTGTGCTTAGCTTGAGTAAAGTCAAAGTTCGCTTTATAGATCTCAGCCTTAGAATGCTTCCACCCCGCCAACGTTTCGTCGCTCAGCAGCACGGTTGTGCACGATTTTGACAGACTACACCTGATAGTAGTTGGTTTAAAAAGAGATAGTCCGTTAGCAGGAAAAACAATGAGTCATATTTGTTTTATATATTAATCCTTAATCGTAGTCACACAGAGAAATTTGTGCAAAAAGTTGCCAACACACGCAACGATCACAGATTAAATATTACGTAATAAGGGTACAGAACTGAGTCGTGGCAGATAACGGGTCTAAAGAAACCAAAACTTTCATACCTGATGTGGGGTCCAAACAGCGACATTCCTGGAAGGTTAAGTAACCAAATATTAATACAATTCACAATATCAATTTCGCAACTGTGGATGTGATAACAGTCATATTATGGAATTCAAGCATTGACAGCCGCGCCGACTTATCGTAGGCGTATTTTTTAATGAAAATGCTGTTTTTATCCTAAAATGACAAAAATCGCATTTTCTGAAGAAAAAGAAACACATATGATGAGTCTTCTCGACGGTCAGGGCTCGATATAATTTGGAAAGGCGATATAATGCATAGAGCATAAGTACAGTAGTGTGCAATGAAGAAAAAGAAACAAATCCTCTACATAAAAATAAATAATAGCTTTACAAATGGAAACTAAGTGTTAAAATAAAACTAACAGCGCTGATGACAATAGACTTAGGGACATTGGGAGGCTCGGGCTTCTTAACAGGAGGCTTCGACGTACAAACCGCCGCGCCACCTTTAAAAACAACATATATTAATACTACTCTTCTACTTAGCTCAAGCTCCTCCATTCGATTCCCAGGTCAGAGAAAGTGTTATTGGGTTTTTACATCAGGAATTTCCCAGTAGTAACCTGGAGTCTGGATTTGTGCCCGGTTGATACCTCCCCCTATTACATCCGATTTAAACTTCACTGTGGCTAAATGCCCAAACCGCGCGAAGTAAAAAGGAAAAAAAAAAAAAATGGTGAAATGTGGATATAATATAGGTAGGTACCTACATCTCTGCCTAACCCTTCAGCTAAAACAGAAGATTTTTAAATATTGAACCTTAAAATCAATTTTAACAAAATTAATCTGCCTAGCCTTTTCCCAATTTTGTTGGGGTCGGCTTTCATTCTAACCGGATGCAGCTGAGTACCTACCAGTATTTTTCATGGAGCGACTGCATATCTGACCCCCGTCTCTACCCCTTGGTAAGACTGGGTGGCAGACTTTTAGCTAGGGATGTGACATTGTACATAAAAAATCAATTATTAATTAATCGATTATTTTCCCTAGTAAAAAAATTGATTCAAAAATAATCGATTTCTGTATTGATAATAATCGATTTTTCTAAAATAATCGATTTTTTCCGTTATTTTTTGTTGACAGATTAAATTAAACACCTGTCTTATCGATAATCATACCATCACAGCATTAAAGCTCTGTTTTATTAATTTAATAATAAACAAGTTATAAATTTACATTGGCATAAAGTGGTAAAAAGTTTTTTTTTCCATTTCGCTTCTTTATAATAAATAAATTAAAAGTGTGGGCAATGAAAGTTAAAAACAAATAAAAGTTTTGGTAAACGTTTTGATAGTATTCGGCTCCTGGTCGTTAGTATGGATGGAGCCAGCTTTCGAAAATTATCTTTCCGCTGGAGTCGAAGAAGCCGGAACCAGAAGGTGCCTACACGCTAATAGGGATAATTTAGGTTTTCAACGTACAGAATTGATGACATAGCGTTAAACGCACAGATGACGTTAGCGTCATTCATTGAGGAACTTCGTAGTTCGTGGTTCGCGGCACTCTGCGCTCCTGACTAAAAATCTGAGTGTTGTTGCCGTTGCGGGTGAAAAAAATAGACAGTGAAAAATAAATCGATTTTTTATTAATCGATTTTTTTAAATATATAAATGGATTATAAAAATCGATTATTATTTTTAAAAAATCGATTTTTAATCGATTTTTTCTATAATCGATTATTTTTTCACATCCCTACTTTTAGCCTTCTGAATACCCGTAACGACTGTCAGACACTTGATTGTCAAAATATTGTAAAATTTCATAAATATTTAAATTGAGCGCATTATTTTAATCACAATAGGTTATTTATGGCGTAAAATCTTCCAGCTTCAGATTGGTAGAGAGAAGAGTTGGTATTCCTATAATCATGGCTTGGCGAAGTCATGAGGTAAGCAATGCTGATATGATCCGAAACTTACGATCCAATGGCATCATAAAAAACCTGATGCTGTAGCAAATGCCATGTTATCTGTTGATCGAAAAAATTACTGCCTCTATGCACCATAGGTACCATGATTCTCCATAGTCTATTCAAGTCTATTGGATACTCGCCATACTCGGCCACCATAAGTGCTTCACACATGCATGCTCATGCATTAGAAAGGCTAAAGAAACAACTAATCATCATCCGTCACCTCACACTTCAGGTCTAGGATGTAGGATCTGGGTCTGGACCCAGATCACATCCAATGCTTTCTCCCCTGATAATTTAATATAATTTTAATTATATTTAATTGTATACCTCACAGTTTGTATGGCTATGATGGTTGGGGAGTCTGGACAAGTCATTGGTAAGAGTTTGTTTCATTAGCAGTCAAAAACATTAAGACTGATAACCCAGCACTACTCACTTCTAAAAGGATAAAATTAATTGTTGGCGATAACCGTCTTGGATTTCCTTCTGATGGACCATTTGCTATCCACGTTGGAGCAGGTGCCCCCAAACTGCCACAAGCCTTAGTAGATCAACTGAAATCTGGCGGCAGGCTTATTGTACCCGTAGGACCAGAGGGTGGGGAACAACATCTGATGCAGGTTGACAAGGCAGCTGACGGTATGACTACCTTCAAGAAACGAATGAGTGTAATCTACCTACCCCTGGCAGAAAAGGATCTAGAGAGGATAAGAAGGCAAGCTGTCTTTTGCAGGGTTTTCAAAATGCAATCCAATTGCAAAAATGCAATTTGTTAACCTATATTTTTATAGTTCGTATTCTGTCGAAAGAGACTGGATCCTGCGACACAGGGCATCCTAGTGCGGAATCCAGTGTCATACCTAAATATTGTTACACTCGTTTTTGAATCAATAAAACTTTTTATAATTAAAAAAAAAATGTTTGAATCATTTGTAAAAATTATTACCCATAGTTTTTTTTTACATGGTTCCTGCCCTCATTTGTGAGTGCAAAACTGAACAGCTGGCAAGTGACAGTTTTAACTCTGGCCCTTACATCTCAAACTTCCAACACGTAAAGTAAGACTTCAGTGTTTTATTTCATAGTTAAAAACCTGAACTACGACAGTACGTACCTGGACCAACATTAGCGTCTCCCGACGTGCTGACTTTATAAAGCTGAAAGAATAAAAGAGAAAAATCAATCTATAGGTATAACTCAAAATAAAACATTGAAATTACTGAACTCGAAGCATTTATTTCAATGAAAACATTTAGAGGCACTCTTGAATTGTCATGGATTCGGCCAGTCAGAAATATGAAGCTTGTTGCCATTGATGTATTATATACATCAATGCTTGTTGCCCATATTTTTAACTATAAAAAATTATCCAATTAATATTTAAGTACCAAATCTAGTCTTCCAGACTGGCTTCATAGTTTAATTCCTATGTTTTACAACGTATCCCTATATTTTGTAAAATTTAAGAAATAAGCAAAAGTCACCCAAAGCAAGGAGAGGGCTATGTTTGGAGTTTCCCTACGTGATTGAATTAAAAAGGAAGAGATCCGCAGGAGAACCAAGGTAACCGACATAGCCCGAAGAATTGCCAAACTTAAGTGGCAGTGGGTAGGGCACATTGCTCGCAGAACAGATGGCTGATGGGGCTGAGAGGTTCTGTAGTGGCGACCGCGTAAGTACCGGAAGACGTAGAGTTCGAAGGCCTCCCACAAGATAATCCGATGACCTTGCAAAGGCCGCAGGAATCCGCTGGATGCGGGAGGCACAGAATCGGTCGAAATGGCGGTGTTTGGGGGAGGCCTATGTCCAGCGGTGGACTTCTTTCGGCTAAAATGATAATCATGAAGAAAAATTAAATGTTTATTGAGAAGATAAAAAAAAAAAAAAACTGCGTTTACACCATTGACACAAATGACACAACCACTGCGATTTGGCATGCATACAATCCGTTCATCATCCGTAAATCTCTGAGGAATGGCCACCCACGTTCTTTTTAATAAGTCAAAAAGTTGCTAGCTCTTCTTTGGAGCATATCCCATTGTCCCATGCGTGCTCAATTGGGTTGACGTCTGGCGATTGAGCAGGCCACGGCAGAACGTTGGTGCGAACATCGGGAAGAGTGCGTGTTACGACTCTAGCCGTGTGTGGACGTGCATTGTACATTATCATCTATTAAAAATATGTTTGCTTAATTTCTGTTTAAAAAAAAAATCTTTATTTAAATAGTGAAATTCACCAATATGAATCAATAACGATCCAAAAAAGAATATTAAATAATAATCCTGAATTGCGGCGATACTCTAAAACGTCGGTAGGTAGGTACCTACTTGATCCCTAGACACTGTCTTGATGTGTGTAAGTATATAAATATTGTTACAAAAATATTAGTTAAGTATATCATTTATGTTGAATTTATAATGATATGTGGGAACGATGTAAAAAAGAAGTGTCCAGACTAGGTACAGCAAACAGAAAAAAAAAAAATAGGCTGTTGTGTGTGATCGTGTCGTCTCGCTAATTTCACTCTCATGTTTTGTTTCTTTCTTTCTCAGTAATATGAAGAGAGAACGGCTCATAAGATCAAAACGTACCTATTAGTATCACTATGGTAACAAACAATATTATGTTATGACAGTCAATATCATGAAACAATCCGACTAAATAGAAAGGTTGGCGGTTAGTGGACTACTTATAGTATTTAGGGGTTGTTGAATTTTTATTCCATATAATAATTATGTACGTCTATTCAATTTGTAATTTTGTTGACAATACGTCTATGAGGGCGATAGGCCTGATATCGGGGGGCAGACTCTTTCAAAAGCAACTTTTCGACTGCGTATTCGCTAGTGGAATACTCAAATCCCGGCGAGCGGTGGCTATACGGATGTCACGGCATACCGGCGGATGCTCCGGTAAGCTGGCGGACGCTCGCGGTATCGTAGAGGATTTTTCTTGTCAGTGTGCGCTGGCGGATAGAGGAATCCTCCTCGATGCTCTCCCCTGCCGTCCGCCAGTGTGCGCAGGCCCTTAAGGTTCCGTTTTTCTTTTAAGTTTAGAACCATGAAAATGAAGCTTCAGCAAAATAAAAGTCAAATCATTCTAATCGATTCTAGTCGCCCCATCCAAAAGGTAGTTGTCGCATGGAGAAGAATGGGCAAGAAACTTCAGCGTTACTCTTTAAAAATGTTTTACAATATTTTGTATAGGTAAACATTTCCAGTATAAGCTGACCTCGCATTGTGCGGAAATCCTATACAATGCGAGATCAGCATAAACTGGAAATGTATAGCTGGATGTGTAGCCGTGTGTACACTAGTTATACAGGATGTTTAGTGAATCGTGAGCCAAATTGAAATGGTCGACTGAAGGGGCACATGCTATAGATGACCCCTTCAGTCGGCACACGATGCACCAAACACCCTGTATGATTATTTGTGTCGATGCACCTAGAATAAAATTACTATACCAAAATAGGTAAAAAGAATTGAAAATGAAGCAACAACAGATAAATTAATTATGTTATAGATACATGGTGCTCACATATTTACAAACATTGTAAAAGTAGACGATTTTCCTAAAATTTTACAGTTAATAAGTCAGTGTGTGAGGAAGTAATCGCATAATGTAAAATCAATGCAATATATAAAAAAAAAAAAACAATTAAATTAGCCACCAGTTTGATTTTGTCTAGATTCTAGATTATCCTATGGAGCAAGACTAGCATGTTTCCAAGCATCCTTATCTTGATCTGTCGTCCAAAAAGACGTAATAATGACTTTAAAAAAATACTTACCCTGCCATCGTCACCAGCTGCGAATCCAGAAGATAGTGGGAGTACTTCTGGCCCCCATTGCTTTATAAAGTGCCCGAGACGTCCGACGCGCTGTGCAGGAGTCGTCGTAGTGTGCGACCCGCCACAGTAGCGGTTGCACATATGCTTGTCCGTATCCGATCTGTGTAAAGACGATTAAAGATGTTGTATTGAACTATTGTTTTGATGTGAGATGTGTTATTGATCGTCTATTTATTTATGTATATATTGATATTGTTAAAAAGTAGGTATTTTAGTAAGATGCAAGCAATTATGAATTATCACGAGTCTGTTTCTCCCGCAGAGAGAAGACAGATTTGTTTTAAGGATATTTTTTGAATGTTCAAGTCTGAATAGGTTATGCTATTAGCTACTTATGTATGAGTCAGGTGGGGGTATCACCTACCCACTCCGATGAGACGCAATGTGCCTCTCATTTTGTCGTGTTCTCTTTGCAAAAATACCTGCACGCGGAGCATGACCACAATAGAAACGGGTTATTCACAATCAGAATCTGTCTTCCGTCGACAAAACCCGTTTCTATGGTGGTCATGCTACATGTGCTGCACTATGGTATGGAATAACCCTTGCGAGTAGGGGTGCCAGGCCCAAAAATAGAAAAGCCGGACACATATTCATAATTATTTAGCCGAAAAATTTGCACTGAAAGCCTGACGTTTAAAAAAAAAAAACTTTTACTTGTGTATTTACTACTGGTATTCATTTGAGACTTACTCTACTCTAAATTATGAATAACATTATAGGGTAGGTAGGTAGGTAGGTAGATAGGGTAGGTAGGTAGGGTAGGTAGGTGGTTAAGTAGGTAGGCAGGGTAGGTTGAGTAGGTAGGTAGGGTAGTTGGGTAGGTAGGCAGGGTAGAGTAGGTAGGTAGGTAGGGTAGAGTAGGTAGGTAGGTAGGGTAGGGTAGGTAGATAGGGTAGGTAGGGTAGGGTAGTTAGGTAGGGTAGGTAGGTAAGGTGCGCCGTAGATAAGTACTTAGTGCTACCCGTGCGAAGCCGGTCAAAGTCAAATAATTTATTTCAATTAGGCACAAAAAAGGCGTGTATTCCCGTTCGTCCCACTGACTTCGTCCCCGTAATGGGACGAACGGGAATTTACAAAAATAATATTAAATTTGTTCCCGATCGTCCCATTCATGATTTTAGGGGGACGATTTAATCATAATTTCTAGTTTTATGGAGAATTTTATTTTGTTTTAATGTTTCAGTGTGTGAGTATTTTGATATCTAGGTAGTAAAGTTGATTCTGTGATTTTTATTCCTTAATAAATGACTGATTTTTATTTTAAAATAATTAGTGGGACGATCGGGAAAAAAAATAACGAATACCCGATCGTCCCATTACGGGGACGAAGTCAGTGGGACAAACGGGAATACACGAAAAAAGGCACTTTTGAACGTCAAACTTTACAAAAAATAATAAAACTGATTCTAGTCGCCCATTCCAAAAGGTAGTTTTCGTATGGAGAAGAATGGGCAAGAAACTCCACCGTTACTCTTTTAAAAAAATCATTATATCTTGTATACACTTATTATATAATTATATGTGAAGACAATGCACCTAGAATAAGATTACTAAGTATACCACGATAGGTAAAAATAATGAAAAATGAAGGAATGACATAACTATGTGATAGATGCATGGTGCTCACATACCTACTTACAAACATTGTAAAATTATACTATATTTCTAACATTATAATAAGTAATACTAATAATAATAAGTCAGTGTGTGAGTTCAAGTAATCACAAAAAATGAAAATAAAATAAATGTTTAAAAAATAAAATAAAAAATAGTTATACAATTAAATTAGCAACCAGTTCGATTTTGTCTAGATTCTGAATTGTCCTATGGAGCAGGACCAGCATGTTTCCAAGCATTTTTATCTTGGATATAATCCTCTAATTTGTAATATGCTTGTTTACAAAGTGTACTTTTTATATGATTTTTAAATTTTCTTTCATTTAATTCTAATATATCACAAGGTATGCTGTTGTAACATTTAACACAGTACCCCTTAAAAGATGTATTTACTTTAGATAGTCTCAAAAATGGTTGATCTATTTTATCTTTATTTCTAGTATTAAAATTATGTCTATCACTTATTTTATTAAAAAGATGTAGATTTTTTCTCACATACATAATATTTGGATAAATGAATTGGCAAGGTACCGTCATAATATTAATCTTTTTAAATAGTTTCCTGAGAGATTCGCGACGACGTAGATTATAAATGGCTCTGACAGCTCTTTTTTGTAAAACAAAGATGGATTCAATGTCAGCAGCCCGACCCCACAGTAAAATGCCGGTTTCTACATCTGTTAACTGTCTTATCTTTCTAACAGCATAGGCGGCCGAGCTTAGCCGCCCCGCGAGAGATGTGATATGGGGTCCCCATTGTAATTTCTCGTCTAGCGTGATTCCAAGGAAAACTGTTTGATTAAGAAATTCCAGTTTTTCTCCATTCAATATGATGTCACATTCGCTACTTCTAACATTTGGTAATTTAAATCTAATGCATTTGGTTTTTTTATTATTTAGTACCAAATTATTTACCGTACACCAATCTTGGACCTGAACAATAGAGCTATTGACGTCGTCAAGATTTGGTGACCGTCGGTTTATTTTAAAGATCAATGATGTGTCATCTGCAAAATCACCATCTTTGGCTGATTTAGAAATATTTGGGGTAAATCATTAATATAAACTAAAAAGAGGAATGGACCCAATATCGAACCTTGAGGAACGTCCATTACCATTTCAGACCCTAATGAGTTTGTGCCGTTGAATTGAACTTTAAACTTTCTATCTTTCAGGTATGATCTTAACAAATCATGAGCTGTATTCCTAATCCCATAATGGTCCAGTTTCAGCAGAAGTGTCTCATGGTGTACGCAATCGAACGCCTTCGAGAAGTCGCTGAAGATTTCGATGGCATCTTGTGCTTCTTCCTAAGCGTTAAAAATGTTCTTTATTAGGGTGACACCGGCGTCAGTGGTACAGCGGGCGCTGTTTGGTGAAACCGTACTGTTGGTCATGAAAGATGGAATTTTTATTAAAGTGCCGTAACATTTGATTGAGTATCAACTTTTCAAACACCTTACTGAGAACTGGCAGAATTGACACAGGCCTATAATTGTTGGGTTCCTTACTATCACCGGATTTGAACAAAGGAACTACTTTACTGTGTTTCATGAGATCCGGAAAGACGCCTTGGTCTACACTAGTGTTAAATATGAAAGCTAAATAAGGCGCAATGGTTTCGATGACTGATCTACATACTTTTACAGACATTCCCCACAGATCTTCTGTTGATTTAATTTTAAGATCTTTAAAAGCTTTTATCCTGGGGGTCTGTTTGCTGAAACCAAACTCCAAAGGGCATGCCTTTACATTCTTTCTAAGTAAGGCAGCAGAAAGCGCGGGTGAGGAATTTAAAGCTTCAGTGGTTTTATGGGGAATATTAGCAAAAAAGTTTTCAAATTCCTGAGCTATTTCTACATCTGAGTTGATGGGACCATGTGCAGTCTCTAAATTAAATTCAGTATTACGCTGTTTTTTCCTACCGGTTTCATTATAACCGGTTTTTATTTTATCATCAGCAGCCGCAGCCGGGGCGGACAGCTAGTGTAGTAAGAGGTCTTGTAATGTAATTGGAGATTCTATAACCAGCATTTTCAGATTTAATTATCTGTGAATTCAAGTGAATTTTGTTCGAAAGACGTGTTAATTTAATTTCAAATTCAGTCATTTATATTTAGATAGTTTTTTGTTTTTGTGACATTGTGGTAGTTTTTGGCGCCATGGATAAACTGAAAATGCGTACAATTTTCGAATATGAGTTCCTACGTAGAAATACCGCTACGCAAACAACACGAAACATTAACGACGTGTACGGGCCTAACACTGCTTGCATAAACACGGTTCTTTATTGGTTCAATCGTTTTAAATCTGGAAATTTTGAGTTGAAGAACGAGCCTCGCGGTCGGCCGGTAACCATTGTCGACAACGACGAATTGAAGGCGATAGTGGAAGCGGATCCAACTCAATCTACGGTTGAGCTTGCTGCGGGCCTTGGAGTTAGTGTCAAAACAACATTAAAGCACTTGCGTCAAATCGGAAAGATAAAAAAGCTAAATAAGTGGGTGCCACACGAACTAAGCGACCAACAGCGAGATTCTATGTACGCGTCGAAGCATGCATAGCACTACTGAATCGGCATAGAAACGAGGGAATTCTTAATCGAATTGTTACCTGCGATGAAAAGTGGATCCTGTACGACAACCGTAAGCGTTCATCTCAGTGGGTGGACCCGGGTACAGCACCTTATCAGTGCGCTAAAAAAAGATTACTCATAGGAAGATGATGGTGATTGTCTGGTGGACCAGTGCCGGACTTGTACATCACAGCTTCTTACTGAATGGCACAACAGTGACGGCAGATGTCTATTGCCAAGAATTGCAAACAATGATGGAGAAGCTCGTAATTCAACAACCAAGACTAGTCAATCGCTTCTCTTCTTCAAAATAATCGCTAATCTTCCGAGCGCGAGCTCACACTTCACGACAGACCATCGCAAAGCTACAAGACAGCTGGAAGCTCTCCGTTACCCACCGTACCTACTCACCGGATCTTGCACCAACAGATTAATACTTTTTTCAAAATTTAGACAATTTTTTAAGTGGGAAAAAATTCTACACCCTAAAGGCAGTACAAAACGCTTTCGCTGACTTCATCGCCTGCCCTCCGGCAGACTTTTACAGTAAAGGGATAAACAAACTGCCATCAAAATGGCAAAATTGTGTAGATAATTTGGGCCAGTACTTTGATTAGCTGAAATAAAAAAAAAAAAACATTTTTTTTTTATAGGTTTAGGTAGGTTTTTAGGTAGGGTAGGTAGATAGGTAGGGGAGGTAGGTTGGTAGGTTCCCTGTCGTTTTGGGTGACGCAGGTGCTCTCGGGGCATGGATGCTTTGGGAAGTACCTGTGTTGCATATACAGGGAGCCGGACGCTCGGTGTCACCACTGCGTCGACTTTCGGGAGGACATGGCTCGGCACACGCTGGCAGAGTGTGTTGTTTGGGAGGAGCCGCGCCGTGCCCTCATCTCAGGTGTCGGCAGTGACCTGTCGCTGCCGGCCGTTGTTGACTCGATGGTCGGCAGCGAGGAGTCCTGGGACGCGGTGGTATCCTTCTGCGAAACAGTCATTTCGCAAAAGGAGGCTGCGGAAAGGGAGCGGGAGATTGCTACCGCTAACCCGATCCGCAGCAGACGCACCGGGCGTCGGCGGAGGTTGGATAACGCCCTCTTCCGGCCCCCCTAAATGGGTCCAGGGGCGATGGATCTGGGGAAATCCGTCGCCCCTACTCTTCAGGACCCGAGATGGCGGCGCATAGTGTTCCACGCGCGCCTCTCTATGATGTAAGGGGCGAGTTTAACACCTCACTCCCCCCAAACTCGATGTGGCCCGCAGAGGCGGGCCGGCACTAGCCGGGGATCGCGGAAGTCGCATTAGATCCCGTGATCCCCGGTGCAAGTGTGAGACGGAACACCGGGGTGGTTTTAGTCAGTAAGAGTCTGGCAGACCCCTCCGCCCTCCCCAGGGCGGCGGACATGCATGAGGATTTCCCCCCAACAATAAAAAAAAAAAAAGGTAGGTAGGGTAGGTAGGTAGGTACGGTAGGTAGGGTATGTAGGTAGGTTAGGGTAAGAAGGTGTGCCGTAGATAAGTACTTAGTGCTACCCGTGCGAAGCCGGGGCGGACAGCTAGTTCTTAATAAAGTAGGTAATTTGTAACTTCTTCACATTGAAAGTAACTATAATAAAAACAATCAATAATCAGGCTTCTTCATCATATTGAAAGTAATTAAACAACCAAATCAGGTATCTTTTGGCGGGGCGGGGTTGACCAAAAGCCTGACAAAAGCCGGACAAGCCGGACACCTGGGAATCCTACTTGCGAGGCCAATGTTAACGCTGTCGACGTGGCCGAATTCTGGTCGAGGCTTATTCAAAATATGGAAATGGAATCTTCGATACGATGAAGAAGGTCCTTATTTTTATATTTGAATTTTTTAATGGAAAAGCGTCTACCTGACTTTGCGAGGTTTGTTAGATTGCATCTGTTGCTGCACGTGCTCCCAGTCGTGCAAGTTGCGTTGCGGTAAAGTGCTCGCTTGATTCTTACGGATTGTATCTGCGAGAATAGAATACATCATCATACTATAGTACAGTATATGTGGAAACCAGTCTATATCTACACAGGCAATCAGAATGATAAAATAAACCAAACTACTTATATAGTAAAGTAGTAGTAGTTAGTCCTATCGCAGATATGCTGGAAGAGATTTTTTTAGAAATAAGCATCACCTTCTTACGTATTTTTCTGTTCTTTTCATCTTGTCTGTTTATATGTGTGTACATAAATGGTTAAATAAATAAAACTATTGTAATGCCTACTTAGTTTAGGCCCTTCCCCAGGGCCGGATTAGGCATTTAATAGCGGCGACAGTGGCGCTACTGAGATCAGCTATAATAAAACAAGTGTAGGTATTAAATTAGCGAACCATATTATGTACTTGGAACATTATGTAGAAATTTCTTATATCCATGGCTTGGAACCCCAGCATCTTATACCTACAAGCAAATCTCAACTCCGAGACCCTAGGACATAATTTACTATGGTATGGTGGCAGGGACATCGAGATGGTTTTTTTAAAATAACCGACCGAAGAAAAATTTCAACAGTTTTAGCATCATGTACTGAATCCATGGTATCGGTTTTGGCGTCGATGACCCTTCCACCCTGAATGGGTACATACCTAATTCATAACTGAGATAGGGTTTCATAGACAAGCTGGCTGGCAGCGGCTTAGGAGGTTGCGGCGGGGGCGCATCCATCCGCATCACAGCCTTCGCATCACACGATATACAGTTGACATCCCTAGCGAAACAAAGCAGGTCTTCGGTTATCGTCGTGTTGTCGAATTAGGTAGGACGTAGCACCATATTATAGTAACCCTGCACAGAGGCAAATCTTCTACCTTTTGTCCTTCTGCACTTTGTATAAGTGCATCTATCATTGGGCGTTAATCTATGAAGTTTTCTCTGTCTCTCTGTCAAGCTTCCTACTCGAACGCATCCCAGAGGGTCATGGCCACCCGACTGGTCCGCACGGTCTCCGGTAAGGCGGCAAGCCTACTTGCCGGATTGCCGCCATGGGTTCTGGAGGCAAACGTCCTCGCGCACATTTGGGAGTGGCGCGAGGTGGCGAAACGCCGGGGCTTGACTCCGATGCCGCGAGAAATCGCAGCACAGCGGACAGAGCTCCGGCGGGATCTCATGGCGTCATGGAGAGTGCGATTGTCGCAAACCAGTGCTGGGCACGCCACTATTGCGGCAATAAGTCCCTTCTTTGAGGAGTGGCTACAGAGGCTCCACGGCGTCCTCACCTTCCACCTGACGCAGGTCCTCACCAGACAGGGCTGTTTCGGGAGGTTCCTGTTTCGGATAAGGCGGGAGGAAACGCCCGGGTGTCATCACTGCGTGGATCGCCCGGAGGACACGGTGGAGCATACGGTGGAGGTCTGCCCGGCTTGGGTAGAGCACCGCCGTGTCCTCGTGGAGGCGATCGGTGGCGGGGATCTCTCGCGTCCGGCCCTGGTCCAGGTCTCATGGTACGGAGCGAGAGGGCATGGGAGGCCGTCACATCCTTCTGCGAAGCAGTAATGCTCGCGAAGGAGGAGGCGGAACGCGTGAGAGAGAGGCAAACTTCGCGCCCTCACGCCCCTAGCCGCCGCAGGATACGCCCTGGGCGTCGGGAATCACAAGCCGATTCCCGGCCACCGTAGGTGCGGGCTTGCGGACGGTGAGCAATGGGTAGCTCGCCGTCCGATAAGGATCAGGCCCGGGTCGACGGCACGTTTTGTTCCACGCGCGCCTCAAAGAGATGTCAGCGACAGAAGGGGTCCGATAGGACCGATGCCTGCCGGGGTTGCGGGAAAGTCCGAATGGGATACCGTGGCCCCTGGCAACGGAAAAGCAATTGAAGGAACACGGGTGGGTTTTAGTCAGTAAGAGTCTGAACACGCCCTCGCTCAGCCCAGAGCGGGGAGAAATCATTTGATGATTTCCCACACAAAAAAAAAAGCTTCCTAATCCGGTCGCAGACCGTTATAACTAGGGTTGCCAACTTTTTAAAATAAAATATAGTATTGTCGAAGCCATTGCCTCTAAAAATATAGTAGAAGGCCAACAATAGCAGTAGGTATAATTCAAAAACATTTTTATTATTTAAAATATGCATAGTTTTTGCTACTATGAGTATGAGTTTTTGTTTTTTAAATGTCTCCTATCAATTTTTACAGTAAATTAAGGTTACAAAACACCATTAATTCAGCTTTTATGAGATTAATACTGGCCCTATTGCGATCATTTCTCCAGTTTGTATTGAAATAAAAATACATTTCCTAAGAAATATGGTATTTAGGCCTCGAATGTAGCAGGATATTATATTAAATAGTAGGGTTGGCAACCCTAGTAACCTACTCATAAGTAATGAGATGTTTATTTGAATGGCAAAGAGTTATTGATCTATAATTTTGTAATCATGATAATACAAAAAACGCAACAACTTCCATGGTTGTAACCGCTAGTTATATTAGATACCATCATCGCGTGTTGAGATCTCTGTGTAAGGTGATAAGGTGCTGAACATTTTTAAGGTGGTCACCTCAGGAGTCTCCTCTTAGTGCCCGCAGCCTCTGCTTCGCGGCGCAGCGCGGCCATCTCTTTCAGATTATCTTGGAGCTGCTTCAGCTTTTGATTAAAGAAGTCCTTCACAGGAGACAGCTCCATCTTGTCCAGTTTCTGCTCGATCTCACGCTGGATGTCATCCAACGCTTGTTGCCATAGAGATTCCTAAAGGAAAAGAACGAAGTTTTTTTAGATGTTAGCAAATTATGACATGTTCGATAGATCCTGAACGGAACGTACACTAATAATATACACACACGTACGGTAGTACATGTAAGGATACGTTTATTAGGGTTCCGTACCAAATTGGTCATTTTGAAAGAGATTGCTAATAAATTCATTGCTTCATGTCTTCGACAAAATATCTGCTCAACGACGTAAATAACGCAATGACGCCAGTAGCACACCTCCGCCGCAAAAACATAGCAGCGAAACCGCAGTAGTTTAATTCAACTCGAATTTCGAGTAACCGAACCTGACGCGAGCCAGTTGAATTTAACTACTGCGTTTTCGCTGAGCTGCTACGGTTTCTCGGTAGAGGTGTGCTACCAGCGTGAATGTTGATGAACTGTCAAAATGTCAAGCGATTAGTCTTAATAATTTACGAAAATGTGTTACGCAATTAGAAAGCTGGTAGGGAGGGAATACGCGAATAGGTAATCGCGGACCTGCACGTTAAGTTTTCCGAGAGCATGTTCCAATCCTTTGGAGAGGTCATCGCAGGCGTTCTCGAATTGGTCGTGGGAAACCTTTCGCGCCAACATGCGCAGGTCAGCCTTGTCTGCTAGAGCTTCCACCATATCCTCGCGGTCCAACTTGATGACCTTCAGCAGTTCAATTTGTTCCAAAAGAGCCTGAAATTATAATGTGGGGTTTATTTGAAATGCATTAGAGACCGGAGAT
Organism: Xanthia togata; assembly: GCA_963853775.1. Classification (NCBI taxonomy): domain Eukaryota; kingdom Metazoa; phylum Arthropoda; class Insecta; order Lepidoptera; family Noctuidae; genus Xanthia; species Xanthia togata. Next base: position 12,913,086 of record OY970793.1, read on the forward strand.
CGGAGAGATCGAAGTTAAATGGTGAAACGATCCCTAAGGTCATGATATCAAGAGATGTAGAGGCACACTAACAATGGCTTGAAAGTGCATGCAATTCCACTTGAATCTGTTGTTTAATCATAAGCCAAATTTCTAATACAAACGATACTTAATTGTTTTGTTGGTTTTCCAATCACCATCTGTGGCTCGAAGTTGTGAAAATAAACATATCAGGTTTTCTGTAGCAATTTCTTACGTCGATATGGTTCTGCCGGTCCTCCTTCTCACCGGCCAGGTTTAGGGCCGTCTCGTGGACCTGCTGCAATTGATCCTGCATGTTCTGCACCGTTGTGAACAGGTTCAACAAACCTGCAGAATTGAGAAGTAAGTATCTTCTAAGACAACGGTGGAGTTTCTTGCCCATTCTTCTCCATACGAAAACGACCTTTTGGAATGGGCGACTAGAATCAATTATTATATATATATATATATATTTTTTTTTTTTTTTCTGTAAATGTTGACGTTCATAAGTGCCTTTTTTGTGCCTAAATGAAATAAATTATTTGACTTTGACTTTAACTTTGACAGGGCTGTCCAAAACACGGCCCGCCACTGACATTTACTTATACCATTCATTCACTTTTAAAACGCCTAGTGCCGAGTGTTCATACACGAGGTTGGTATGAGTTTGCTTTGTTCTTGTTTTGCTGGTGTTACGTAGGTATAAGATTAATTATCTACTTACTTGGCAACTACTTGTAATACCCGTTTTCACCGACAACTAAGTGACACATAGGTATATGAATCCCTAAATAAAAGTGCACTGTTGGATTTTCAACTATCAACGCTGAGCCTAGCGTTGAAAATCCAACAGTGCACTTTTGTGAAAACGGGCATAAATCATCTAATTTAAGGTGGATCCTCAAATGTTGATCGCGACATTCGATTTTTCTTACGTTGTTTTGCAATTTCCAGGTCCGTGTCAGGTTGTATTTTGATCAAAATATGATTCGCGACCATAACAAATATGTACAGAATAAATTGAATTAGAATAATAATTAATACATCTCTCTAAGGAAGTTTGTTCCATTGACTAACTTTTTCATGAAATCATGACATTTGAGAACAAATGTAACTTCTAATCCATTACAATGATATATCGAATCCTTCATGTTTTGGAAAGCATGTTAAGCCTTTGGGCCCGGCTGTCATTCGTAGATCTTTGACTGTCGATCCGGGTTGCCAGAAGCAGTTTTACCCAGTAACTGGGTTGTGGAGGTCAGATAGGCAGTTGCTCCATGTAAAATACTGGTATTCAGTTGCATCCAGTTACACAGGAAGCCGACCCCAAAATAGTTGGGAAAAGGCTAGTTAGATTGTAGAATCTTTTCTTTTTGTTTTTTTACTTTACAATTTACGAGTAGAGTCTGTACCTACTTAAGTATAAATGTATATGTATATTTATGCATTGACTAGTCTGACAAAGGCGCGTTGCAGTTTACCTTGCAGATCCTTAACAAGATCTGGCGATAGCTTGTCAGCACGATTTCCAGCGATTTCTTTCGCCATAGAATCTAGTTGATCTTGGAATGAAGTCATCTGTAACCGAATTACAATTTGTTTAACGTGCACAGTCCCGGACTAAGCCAGCGCGGGGCCTGCCTACCTAGGAGCTATGGTAGATCTTGGTTTATTAACTAAATTCTAAAGTTTAGGAGATAAAATAGTCAAATAGCTTCGATTCCCGCACGGAACAAATATTTGTATGACTTACAAGTAGATGTTCCGGGTCTGGCTGGTTGTGTATGTGTGTGTTGTGTATATTATATATATAAATAATATAGTAGAGAAACACTTAAGGCGAGGTTTTCCGTGTCTGTAGGCCTTTGAAACGCTACCTCCGCCTCTCCCAAATGCAGAGTGACGTATTTATTTACGATGCACCGCCGACCATTTCGCGGAAAATCCATGCCACAGCATGAAATATTTGCAGTTGATCAACTGAACTAGTTTTTCTTAGATTCTAAATAAATACACGTAATAAACATGAAATTGTGATACCCAAATTTAGGTTAGCTAAAACTAGTAAGTCATTTGTTATAAACAGTATTCGATTTTATAACAAGTTGCCAAAGTCGGTTACAGAACTTAGTGATGGAAAGTTCAAAACCCACATCAAACGTGTCCTTATCAAAAAAGCATATTATAAGATTAAAGACTACGTTGAAGACAAGGAAGTTTGGCAATAATTCCTTCTGCACATGTGGCTTCCCTGGTACCTCAATAACGGCATTACTATGTAATTATGTCTATTAACTGCTCCCAAATTAAGATGATTATTTGATTTTACCTATTTTTCTTTTTTTTCATTTACGTACTTTTTTGACATAATCTTTTCATTATTTGACATTATAAGTATAACTTCACTATACTATATTTTGTATAGATTTGTTACAGGTTTAGTGGCAGTCATGCCATTTGGTTTAAATAGGTTTTTAATTGTTTTTTTTATATAGATTCTCTTTTATATTTTGTGAATGTGAGAACGTTGTAGGCATAACCGACTTTTAGATCTGTCGATCGTTTTCTATCTTGCTAAGTACCTGGTACTTGTTGATAGGCCTACAGTGTCCTCTCATACCTATAAACACTGTAACTTGAAAAGATTGTAAATACCATTTACTTTTAAAAGAGTAACCGTGGAGTTTCTTGCCGGCTCTTCTCCATAGGAAACGACCAATTGGAACCGTGCACCTAGCTTCTGACGTTTCATAAGTGCCCTTGTAGGTTTATGTGAAATAAAATATTTTGAATTTGAATTTGAATTCGGTTTTTTTAAAAGTTTATATTTTATGGGACCTACGGTGTAATTAACTAAAATGATTACTTAAAATGTCCTGTGTAGATAACGACACCAACCCGATACCTACCGATACGTCGGCAGCTATTATACCGACATCGATTCGATACCGATACAATTATTATCGGCCCAATGATATTGGTGAATATCGATGGCCATCGCGACGCACCAAACAACCACAGTGCCAACTAAGTATCAACGTCTTGAAGTCGGCAGTGAGAAAAAGTGTGTTCAAGTGAAAGAATGCCGCTACTCTCCCCGCACTGTGTCTTCGCCGGTAGATATCGTGCCTATATTGGTGTCGGTCGCTGTCTGCGACGATATAGGTAACGATAGCAAGACATGGCACTAAACGTATCCGATCATCTGATCGCCAATATCGTGTCGATGTCGGGTCGGTGTCGTTATCGGCTAATGTATTGTGTGTGTGCGTGCGAGTGTTTGTTTTGTGACAATCAATTCATTTTATTTATAAAATAAACAACATTTTTAACTTTTCATATACCTACTGTTATGGGAGAGTTCGTAGAACGTACAACGACAAACATGAAGTTTAGGCCTCTTCTGTCATCTATGCTTTTAATAAAAATCAATAAAAAAAATCTCATTAACAGTCACCTAACTATAGCCACCCTTGTACAAACTGCTGATTTTTTAGTGATAGCTGGGGTAGTCATGAATAATCTGTAAGAAGCAGTTCGTGTATCAGTGTTCTGCCATTAGGTTAGTATATGAAGGAACGCAGACGTTTAATAATTCACTTAAAACGAAAAAATTCGCAAGCAATGGGAAATTGCTACTGACGAGTGTTACTTGCGCGTTTCGACCTCAGGAGGAGCTGCTTCTCACACGGATAACTCTGTCACTTGCTCGCTAGTCCAGCTAGCCAGCCAGTCGCGTCACCAGTCCTAAATCTCTGTATATTTTGGTCGCCGATATCAAAACTACAAACAGTGTACAGTGAAGATTGATATAATGTGGCTGTTATTTTAGTATATTGTGATGTCTTATGACTTTCACGCGAATGAAGTCACGGATAGAAACTAGTTTCAGATAAACATGACTTTGCGGTAGTAAGGTGAAAGTTTAAAATTGCAATAGTGCTACTGGGTATCTCAACGGTCACGCAAAATGTAATTTTGATAGAAAATATCAAAGTCGTAATTTTGTTCGTTATAAAAAGAACTATTGTGCAAAATTGCATGCTTCTAGACCCAGCGGTTTAGGTTGTGCATTGTCTGTCAGTGAATTTAAGAAAAAAAAATGGCGAATTTCCATACAAAGTTTCATCTTTATTTCGTCGGGATTTTTGTTAAGTTGGATGGGCTAAAAATGGCCTTACTGTTTCGCTTATACTGTGACCATATTTTTTTGTTTTGGATATTTCCCACCGCTCATGAAGATTCATAAATATTGACAGCTATTTATGAAGTAACAATTGACGTACTTTATTGTCAAGTGACGTACCTAATTTCGATGTCCTAAAATAATAGATTCGATAAATTAAAGCTGTAGCAAGCTTTATTTTATCGAATCTATTATTTTAGGACATCGAAATTTTAGAACGACATTTTATCGTATACAGTAGTTTCGTATACGATAACGTAAACAGTGACTTTTTGTATTCAAAACTGAAAGTTGTTCATACTGAGCCAATACGATAAAATTACGGATTCAAGAAAAAAATTGTGTTGCTGGCTCCGCTATTTGAAAAATATTGTTATATTTTATTTGCCTTACGTTTAGTATCAGTTTCTCAATTGATTAATAGTGTTATGTTTTATCTGTGTCAGTTTCATATCAGTTGATAAACTGATTTAAAGTGTTGGTAAAAAGAGTGATTCTGGAAGTTACGCATTTTAATAAATAAAATAGAAATGGCGCCGTTGCAAATTAAACATTATTTAGTAATAATAACAAGTGCAAGTATATTTGTTGAGAAAATACAACGACGAAATAAGAAAAATAAGAAAATTATTTAATATCCTTACTTCCGAATTTATAACAATATAATTACGATTTTTATCGTGTTCCATACATTTGTTCATGTTAGTATAGCACTTTTGTTTGAAACACCATTTCTTTTAAAAAAAATCTTTGTTCTTGCGAGAGTGATAGTTGTTTGAATTATTCAATATACAACCGACAACCGGACACATTGTATATGATGTGTTTATTAATATAGGACATGATATTAGCAAAGACAATTCCATGGAGAGTGAATATAGTAACATGGATGAATCTGATAAAAAAATCTAAAAAAAACTTCTTCATAAACGACGATAAAAAATTATATAAAACTCGCACTGGACTATAATTTTATCGATGATAACACTGACCTCTATATATACAAGTACGCTGGACCTATGATCAGCCGAGCCATAGTGGGGCGATTTGATTTTCGCCATTTTGGCGCTGATCGCAGAAGTGGGTGGGAACGGAACTAATGATAGGGATGGGACAATAAGATAAAATACATCGATAAAAGGCTTTTCCGACCATCAGGTAATACTATTTCTATGTTTCCGACAGATACAGATATTTCGGCCGGGTTGTTTATACTAATATAATAAAGCTGATGAGTTTGTTTGGTTGAACGCGCAAATTTCAGGAACTGCTAGACCGATTTCATAAGTTCTTTCACCGTTGGATTGGTACGTTATCCCTGAGTGACATAGGCTATGTTCCACGGGAAAAGTTGGGGCTGACTGCTAGTCTTAGGATAATCCGAAGCCAGACTAAGGGGATACTTAGTATGTGACTTACTAAATCCAAAAATAAATAGGGAACGTTTTTTAAATAGAAATGAGGGTTTCTTGGGATGGAGTGGAATAGGTAAGGTATTTATAGAAAATAAAATGAGTTATGTTTAATAAAACAGTCATCGGAGAAGTGCTTTGAACAGATGTAATCATATTTTTTCGGACGCCAACTAGGCTTTTCAATGTTTTTCAGCCATAATTCCAGTCTTCTTTTGTCAGTCGGAAACCTGTGAATTATTTTAAAATTATACCTAAATACATATAATTTTAAAATAATTCACAAGTTTCACACATTCATTCACACACATTCATAATAAAAATCGGTCATCGGCGATTTCCGTTCTTGAAAGTAAATAGATATCGTTAGGAAAAATATCGATAACTTTTATCGACAGGTAACTTTTACAGCACTATAAAACTTTGTGGTTTATAAAAAACCGGTTATACAAAGACAAATATATTGTTATTACGTATAATAAGATAAGTGACAGATTTTTAAATGTCTAATATAAACTTGTGGAATGCAACCCCACTTCCTTTCTGGTAATGAGTTTTGCATAACAAACACTCTTTCATAGTTGACCTATGAATGACCACCACTTATTTATGTTATCAACTAAATTAATACGACACAACAAAGAAGCTTAATCGCGTTAAACCTCCAAAAACACGGGGGACAAATTCCAACCAATTCAAACGAGACAGCGGCCATTTGCAAGTTACGTCAGATTTAGTTCTCTTCCCACGCATTGGGGGCGCTTCAAATAGGCACAATAAAGAGCTGTCATTTCATAGGGTATCGTAAGTCCAGCGTACTTGTATATATGGAGGTCAGTGGATGATAATTTATAATGTGTCTAACACTATTTTAAGATGCCAATTAAACGTCATCATATCGCATAGAAATAATCTCACTTTCGAGAACAATATTATGAATTAAAACTATATTAAAATTACCTAATATTTTTTCTGAGCTGTCGCAATTTCATATCTAATGTGTTCTTCTTTTATTAGATTTTTTTTAACAACTGCAGAGAGAGCGTATTTTTAAAAAATTTGACACAGGTCCACCTCCGAGGACGTCCCGCAGGACTCTGAGCGCGAGCCGATTTAGCCCGATTTACTAAATTTGGGTTTATTTAAAAAAAAAACTACTAAACTTAAAAATCCAATCTTTAAATAACCTCTAAAATACGATTACCTCATCATATATGCAATTTTCATATTGTTTTGTGCTGTAATTAGGAAATAAAACGAAAAATGGTTTTGAAATCGACCCTGTTTCGGATTTTTTTTTGATCGAGCAAATTACAATTTATCGTGTTTTGAACCTTTAATTTCCCTCAAACAAGGATGTATCTATGACATATATCTTTTTCAGTACCTAAATACACTAATTTGACCATTTAAAATTGATTTAAAAACAGGCAAATTCGTAAAACCTCCCCTTAATAAAGTATAAATTCAGCATGAATTATGTAAGTACCGAACCAAATATTTTGTAGCAATAGTGTCCGTGGAGTTTCTTGCCCGTTCTTCTACATAAGAACCTAAATACGCTTTGGAATGGGCAACAAGCTTCATCTTTCTGACTTGATCATTCTAAAGTGGTGACCAGTCAGTTCACCAAACATTAATTCAAAAATTTTTACTTGACGAGCAACGATTTTGTCATTTCATCATTCTACAACAACAAGTTTACCAAATATTTCACTCAGCAAAAGAATTATCCGATGAAGTTTTATTTGATAACGTATTATTTGACGAACAATTCATTATTTTTTGTATTAATACCTAAGAATTATAATGTCTATTATTAAAAATCACGAAATTTACTTAACCGAAAGTCGTAAATGCGAATTGCTAGTCTTCCGATTTTCATACGTTCAAAGAATCAAATTAATGGTCGAAGTATTCTCGGTCCGAAAAACGACATTCCGATTTTCAATACTTCGAATAAACTAAAAGTCAACATGTTGTGGTACAAAATTTTGTGACAGAAACGAATCGCTGTAAAACCTACTCCACGTAGTCTTGTCTGCCCTACCTCTAGTGTAATTTAAAATCGCGTAGGCGCGGAGGGGCGAGGCGGCCAGCAAGCCGAAGCTGCGGTGGTGAGCGTTAAAACCATCTGCGACGATAATCTTCTCCATAAGAACCTACTACGCCTTGGAATGGGCAACTAGTTTCATCTTTCTGACTGACTCCTTGATAATTCTAAAGTGGTGACCAGTCAGTTCACCAAACATTAATTGGAAAATTTTTACTTGAGAAGCAACGATTGGTAAAAACAATATTTGTCATTTCGTCATTCTACAACAACAAGTTTACCAAATATTTCAGCTCCTCCACGCCTAGGCGATTTTAAATTACACTCTAGGGGTAGAGCACCCAAGACTGCGTGGAGTCGGATTTACAGCGATTCGTTTCTGTCAGCGTTAAAACCATTTGCGACGATAAGCTCGCGTGGGGCCGCCCAAACCCCGCAGCGCCGGAGCCGTGACAGAAACAATGCTTGCTGCATGTTGCATGCCTGCTTGCTTGCTGCTTGCCTGCTTGCATGTTGCATGCCTGCTTGCATGTTGCATGCCTGCATGCATGTTGCATGCCTGCTTGCATGTTGCATGCTTGCTTGCATGTTGCATGTTTGCTTCATGTCTGCTTGCATGTTGCATGCCTGCTTGCATGTTGCATGCCTGCTTGCATGTTTATGCCTGCTTGCATGTTGCATGCCTGCTTGCATGTTGCATGTTTGCTTGCATGCTGCATCTCTGCTTGCATGTTGCATGCCTGCTTGCATGTTGCATGTTTGCTTCATGCCTGCTTGCATGTTGCATGCCTGCTTGCATGTTGTATGCCTGCTTGCATGTTGTATGCCTGCTTGCATGTTGCATGCCTGCTTGCATGTTGCATGCCTGCTTGCATGTTGTATGCCTGCTTGCATGTTGCATGCCTGCTTGCATGTTGCATGTTTGCTTGCATGCTGCATGTCTGCTTGCACTAATGTGTTTATTTGTCTTGCTATTCAGTTTTACAAGGCGTTTTTATTTCGGAATTGTATTAATCGGTATTTTAATAATCGCTGTAATGATTAAATATCATCTGTTGCATTTATGAAAATAATTGTTTGACAAATAAATGTTTGTAAAACGAGTGTTTATAAAATAATACATTTGCGGGATAAGTTCTTTTCGAAATAAATAGTATACGAAACGTTGGTTGTAAAATGAAAATTTCTCAAGGGAGTTTTAGTGAAAATTTAGTGAACCTTCTAAAGTGCCTATAAAAATGGTTTTCTGAAATAAATACTTTGATTTTGAGTAACACTAAATATCAAACACGCAAACCGGCCTTACTGCTACGAAATAAAAACGCTTTTTAAGGTCAAACTGTTAGGCGATTAACACACGGCTCCTACCGCGCGGTCGAGCGGTGCCGTGTGTTAATCGCCTTAGGTTTATAAAACTTCTGAGGACAGTACCTGGTCTTTAACTTTTCCTTCTGTCTTGTTGACTGATTCGCAGCACTTCTTTAATTCACTCTCCAGCTGAGCAACCTTCGCCAACAAACGGGCTTCTAACTGAGTCAGGTCCGCTTGCTTGATGTGAGACACTAGAAAAAAATTCGTTCCGGTTAGCATGAGACTTTACCAAAGGACTATTATCATTCTTTTTTATACACCTACCTTCAATTATAATGGCGACTGTACACTCCTGTCCGAGCGCTCTCGCTAGGTCTCGCGAAATAGTCTCGAGCGAGGGGCTTCAGCCCGAGTGCGGCCATGTAGAATTCGCCTAGTTCAGTTGAAGTCGTGAACCCCGAGAAGATGGACGCAGGCATTGAACTAGTTTCTCTGTCAATTGGCGCAAGCAACACTGGATACACGAGAGTGTAGAGCGACGGACTCGCAACTGCCGCGAGACCCTTTGACTCGGGCACAAAAAACCGACACGGCATGGAGAGCGAGCGAGGAACGATGAGACCCACCGAGGCGGGCCGAGCACTCTCATCTACAATCTCGCACTCGGCCTGTCTTGGTGTGCCCCGGCGAAAGTGTACAGCCACCCTAAAGGACCTCGTGCACTACGTGGCCTCGACCACGACTGATTATGGTCGTGGTTGCAATATTGGTTGCAGAAGCTCCGACCAAGATACGTTCATAGTACACAAAGTTTGGCCGCAACTAGCCTGACAGCACGTCGTGTGACCAGTTGGTCGAAGCAGCCAAGTGCGGGATGCATACTGAATTACGATACTTTACTTGGACGCTGCTCTGGCCGTATTCGTGACCACTTAGGTCAAATATCACCAATAAAACTGAACGCGATTAGCACTTAAACCACGTTTAAGAGCATCAGTGTCATTATTTTCTATTGAATATTGACACTGACAGTTCTTGAACGCGAGCCTGTTTTGATAAACTTCTAGAACCGAGTTGGAAGGGTGTCTTGCCTTATTAAGGCGACGTTTTACGGGCCTGTAGTCCTTTGAAATATTACCTTAGCCTCCCCTAAATAAAGATCGACGTATTTATTTTACGGTGCGCCGCCGACCATATCGCGGAAAATTCTTGCCACAGTATAAAATATTTTTTCAGTTGATCTACTGAATAAGTTTTTCTTAAGATAGATTTCTTCCTTAGGTTTACATTTTATGGGGCCACTGCCTTGAAGTCTATTGTCTCGTTAGTGACAGTTAATTAAACTCATAATATGCGTTTTCACATCGATACCGATATAGTTATTATCGGCCCGATGATATTGGTGAATATTGTAGCGTTGTGAGGATTCACAACTAACAATTAATTATAGTCGAGTGTTGCTGAAATATCACAATTAGTAAGTTCCTAATCACATCACTAGAATCGGGGCACAACACTTATTTTCCGGAGACGCTCTGTCATTTAGAGATGGGTCGTCGACGTATGTGGCGTTAATGAAACTAGACCGTCCAATTTCGTTCATCGACTAGTCGATTAACTAGTTGAATACGTTGACTAGTTTACGTGTCAACTTGGATAAACTTTGCGACGAAGTCAACGGCGACGACTGGACGAATACTTCGCTGCAGTATGTAGATGGTAGACTAGTCTCCCGCGTGCCTAGTAGTAGGCCCACGTGTAGTAGGTACCTATTAATTTGAATTTCCCTTCATACTTTTCCAGTCTTAGGATTGGCTGAATACTGAATCGCACACTGAACATCAAAAAATCAAAACCAGATGAACAACTATCAAACAGAAACAAGTACAAACCGGTTTGTCTCGCATTGTTCGACCAGTCCATCGCCTTACGCTTTCGCACAAGCGAAACTACCTCGCCTTCCTTTTCTTCACTAATTTCATTCGACCCGTACAAATATCAACTCCCTCTTACTAGATTTGGCTTATTTGGCAGATAGGTGTGTCACCTACATGGTACGTGATGGCGGAAACCAGCGCCGCATGTCTTGCGGTGTTCCACAGGGTTCGGTCGTGTGACCGCTCCTGTGGAACATCGGGTACGACTGGGTGCTGAGGGGCGAGCTCCAGCCGGGCGTGGACTTGACGCGTTACGTGGATGACACTCTGGTCACGGCACGGGGGAGCTCGTACAGGGAGGCAGTGTTGCTGGCGACGGCTGCGGTGTCACAAGTCGTTACCCGCATACGGCGCCTGGGCTTGGAGGTGGCCCTCAATAAGTCGGAGGCCATGGTCTTTCATGGCCCCCGGCGCGCGCCGCCACTGGGATCACATATCGTGGTCGGAGGGTCTAGAATCGCTGTCGAGTCCACTATGAAGTACTTAGGATTGGTGCTAGACAGCCGGTGGGATTTCGGCCCCCACTTCCAGCGGCTGGCGCCCAAATTGTTGGGTGCGGCTGGGGCGCTGTCAACGCTGCTTCCCAATCTGGGGGGCCCGAGTGCCGCCCGTAGGCGGCTCTACGTGGGGATCGTGCGATCGATGGCCCTGTATGGGGCCTCGATCTGGGCGGCTGACCTGACGGCCGGCAGCATCGCTGTTCTACGGAAGCCGCAGCGAGCGATGGCCGTCAGAGTCATCAGGGGGTATCACACGATCTCCTACGAGGCGGCTTGTGTACTGGCCGGATCCCCGCCCTGGGACCTCGAGGCGAAGGTACTCGCGTCACTGTAACTGTGGCGCGAGGACTCGAGGGCGTGAGGTGGGCGACTGACGCAGCGACATTTGGAGCTGCGTCGGTCGCAGCTTCACACAGCTATGGTGGTGGAATGGCGGGACAGGCTTTCACACCCAACCGCCGGCCCCGTCACCATCGGGGCGATCCGGCCAGTGCTCGAGCGCAGGCTCGGGAGGAGGCACGGCTCCCTGTCGTTTCGGGTGACGCAGGTGCTCTCGGGGCATGGCTGCTTCGGGAAGTACCTGTGTCGCATAAACAGGGAGCCGGATGATCGGTGTCACCACTGGGTCGACTGTCGGGAGGACACGGCTCGGCACACGCTGGCAGAGTGTGTTGCTTGGGAGGAGCCGCGCAGTGACCTGTCGCTGCCGGCCGTTGTCGACTCGATGGTCGGCAGCGAGGAGTCCCGGATCGGATTGCTTCCGCTAACCCGATCCGCAGCAGACGCACCGGGCGTCGGCGGAGGGCGGATAACGCCCTCTTCAGGCCCCCCTAAATGGGTCCAGGGGCGACGGATCTGGGGAAATCCATCGCCCCCTACTCCTTAGGACCCGAGATGGTGGCGCGTATTGTAAGTAGTGTTCCACGCGCGCCTCTCTATGATGTAAGGGGGGAGTTTAACACCTCACTCCCCCCAAACTCGAGGTGGCTCGCACAGGTGGGCCGGCACTAGCCGGGGATCGCGGAAGTCGCATTAGATCCCGTGATCCCCGGCGCAAGTGTGTGACGGAACACCGGGGTGGTTTTAGTCAGTAAGAATCTGACAGACCCCTCTGCCCTCCACAGGGCAGAGGACATCCATGAGGATTTCCCCCGTAATCAAAAAAAAAAAAAGAAAAAAAAAAGGTCGTCGCTGGATTGAGGACAGCAAGATGGAACAGGCTGGATCAAGGATAGATCATTATTATTATACGGGTAATTTATAGTTACACGCTCAGCTACGGCGCGGGCTGGCACATCATCGGGCAAGGGTCGGGGACCGGGAGAATTATGTGTATTCTGCATTCTGGAGTAATAAGACAAAGTCCTGGCAACTAATTAACCGGAACTTTAGATATACCTACATGCACTCAGGTGTCAGTCGCTTCGTTGTTAGGTAGGTATATGGTTATAGTTTGACCTTACTGCTGTTCCGCGCCTTGAGCCGCGTTCACAACTAGGGGCGCACGGCTCCGTAAGGCCAAGCCGCGCGGCTCCGTAAGGCCAGGCTGCCCGGACTGGGGACGCGGTTTTAAGAATGCGCAGCGAGGCGAGAGGCAGCTTTGACCAAAGAGCGGCGGACGGCGTGAACGTTAACGAATTTGCGGCCTGTACTGCCCCCCCATCTCGCCGCGCACATACCTAAGGCGTGGAACAGCGGTCTCGGTCAAACTATAGTTAAATAAAGCAGATCCTCAAATATTTTGGTAGACATAGGTAGTGCCAAGGTTATTAGTTGTTACCTGCTGATTGAGCGGCTGAGACCATTCTACTGGGTGCAACCATGGCACTGGGTGCGGCCACGGTACTGGGTGCAGCCATGGTACTTGGTGCGGCCATGGCACTGGGTGCGGCCACGGCACTTGGTGCGGCCACGGCACTGGGTGCGGCCACGGTACTGCGTCCGGACATGGTAGTAGGTGCAAGCACTGCAGTGGATGGGTCTCCCAGTTCTATCTTTGAAAGTGGAGGAGGTGCAGGTGCCACTAAAAAGTATTTTTGATTAATTGTCTACCTACCGTGCTTCTGGTGAATGAGTTTAAAGCACCACATGCTATCGTTTTCGGCATTGGAATGTAGGTAACTACCAACCCTTTACATAATGAAACAAGAGCCCATATATTCATGTAGATAAAATGAGAAACCCCATTCTACCGTCTCCCACGGATATAAGATTTAGCTGCTAAATTCAATAGTTTCTAATCGCGATTCTTAGGCAACATATACCAGGAAAAAGTTGATAATAATACCTTGGAACTTATACTGGTAACATCGATGACAGGATAAGCATTTAAGGCTAAATGGGAAGCGCTTTGCGTAACTCAAAAGCAAAAAGTGAGCGATACTAAAATATAAAATTAAACTTAAACCCCTTTATTTCTAAACGTTGCTTAAAGTTAAGTAATGATTAGCGTCTGTTTAACCATACATTTTTGACGTTTAAACGTCTCTTAACTTCAATCATCATTTATGAATAAACCCCAAAATTTTAAAGAAAAAGGGAAATTTGTGATTATATTGTATGACTGGATCAGGCGCGGTTCTATAATCATCTGCATAATAGCGACCGTGATAAAAGTAGGTACCAATACAATAATTTCCTTTTCAATAAAATATTTTTTTCAACAGACCAAAGCCAGGCTTGATATCCTTCATAGCCTCGGAGAAGGCTGTAGTGAGCTCGGTGAGGCTGTCTCTCATAGCCTGCACGTGAACCACTAACTGCCAGAGCTCTTCTTTAGTTGCCAAGATATCACGGTCTAAAATAGGTGCCTCCTGAGTCGAGGGAGGTGCAGCACCCGGTGCCACTGGAGGTGGGACAGATTTTGTCAACGCACTGGCTGTTTCAACCATTTTCGCTGTCATAGCGCTCCTGAAAAAGAATCAGTTAGACATAGCTTTGAAAACAGGTCAGAATACTCCATACTTCAGAAACTTAGAGCTTAAATGACCAGAGACCGCTGCACCTTACCGCTACATCACTCAATTGAAAGCAACTGTAACTTACGGTACGGTACCAAGAGTCTTTTGTATTGCAACCGTCTCTCCGATTAGATCCTCAATAAGCGAGCTTAGCTTGCCGATGCCTTCTTCAGCAGCATCCAGACGAGATGCCACGTTCATGTTGGTCCACATGTCCGTGATAGCCTTCAGATTGCCTTGTGATCTGTGACATACCAGTAACCCATTATCCAAAATACACGAGGAAGTCAAATGTTTTAATTGAACATTAACTGATTATATCTATCACAATACATGTTAAATGTACTATCGGCCTAACTTCCGCATACTCACCTTAAAGGCGATAATCGCATAGCACGACTCACGACTCGATCGCACAATGAACGAGTTTTGACCAATAGGATGCACAAAGCGTATTTTAGTGGTATTCGTATTAGTATAATCGTGTATAGAATGTGTGACACTCACACTAGGAGCGTACTATGCTCACTTGTTTCTGATAAGAGACGAGTTTTTAATGGGCACGGCCAGCGCGGCGAGAGCTCTTTGTTATTGAATTGAATATTATTTTATTATTGACAAGAATTAATTTTAGTACTCATATCTTCTGTTTGTTTGGTTTAGAAAATGTATTATTGGTATTGCAGTATTTACAAAAATAATTTGTAATAACTAATAACAAATATGTCAAACTACAATTTATATGTATTAATCCACTTTAATATTTTCCTCTCTCTATCGGGTCTATAGATATAGGTTATTTATGAACACTTTCACTGCCTCTCCAATTTTCACCATATCCTATGTGATGCCGCATGCCGCAGCGACTGCACCATATTCCATTCACAATAAGATGAGACATTGAAACGAACCGTTTTACTACAGTCCGTTCCACCGATTTTGACTTCTATTCCGTAGGCTTATGGCATTAAAGGCAAAAAAGTGGTTCCAATACCAACTGTTTACTGCAGATGCCATTTGTCATGCCACCAAGGCAATAGCATTCAAAATCGATTGAACGGACATTTATGATTTGTTTACTTTTTATCTCACGGCTCCCTGAATACGGTAGGTATAATAGGTGCGTAGACCGGCACTGCATGAAGGTATCAAATGTTTATATTGAATTTTTTTGTGTATAATCGACTTTATTAAAAGTAAATAACTATCTAAATTTCTATGTGTTTGTTTATACTTGGGCAATTTGGGAATACTTGGAAATTACAGTAATATTTGAACCAATACTCTGCGCAGTTCATACAATGCTATCAGAGCTTTTTGTTTATAGCTGCCGCAAGGCCGCAAGCCGCACAACTCTTGCAACTGCAATAAAAATAAGTTCATTATCTAAGTCCCATTGTTATTTAGTGGGAATGAGAGGACGGCCCATACGTTTTTTTATTACCTTAGGATTATCTCAAATGTTTTGCAATTGTTCCTTGTATTTGGTTTAATACTTATAATTTTATGTTACTCGTTCATTACTCACACAAATGCATATTGTCTCTAATTGGGGGAAACTAGGAAGGGGTGTGGTTTGTCACTAGCTGCGCTCTCGCAGGAATATTTTCTTAAGTGAGCATGCTTATCTTTGTTTAATAGTACCTGACTTCTTTCAATATTTCCTCGTTCTTGGGCGAGGTTCCATATACGCGGTCCTTAAGGTCTGCAACAGTGTTCTCTAACAAGTTGAACTTGCTGAGTGTGACGAGGGACAGCCTCTCCACGGACGGTCCGCGACTTGTTCTGGCGGTTCCGGTTGTGGAGATGTGGCCGGGTGCGGTGATGGGGCCGGGTACTGTGGTAGGGCCGGGTGCGGTGATGTGGTCGGGTACGGTGGTAGGGCCGGGTGCGGTGGTAGGGCCGGGTGCGGTGGTAGGGCCGGGTGCGGTGGTAGAGCCGGGTGCGTTGGTAGGGCCGGGTGCGGTGGTAGAGCCGTGTGCGGTGGTAGGGCCGGGTGCGGTGGTGGGGCCGGGTGCGGTGGTGGGGCCGGGTGCGGTGGTGGCGCTTGCTGCAGTGGACTCGGTGGTTGCCTTAGATGATGGCGTTGGCGCTGATTTAGCCGGCGCCGTCGTACGGGGGCTATGCGGACTGACATGTCCAGCACTTTTTGGAGCGGGCTTGGGTGACCTGGCTTCTCCAGCTAATGCCAAGGAATAGCAAATAGGTATTAGTCATACACAAGGTGGCTCTACATTTGATGTTAAAAAAATATTCATATTCTTAGTAAAAAAAACATTGGAAACTGTTTGTGTTTTTTATTGAGAATATGAATATGTTTCTCTTTTTTTTGTCTATAAAATTGGTCTTACCTGGTTGTGTTCCAGTCTTCCGTCTGCGCTCAACTAAAAAGATAATCCAGATTATAAGAACGGCCAGTAACATAATAATAATTATGTTACATTCACAGAAATGTTTAATACTGAAAGCTTACCTACTAGCATACTTTCTTGCTCATTTGATAGCGGCCCAGTCGCTGAAAATTGAAATTAACACATTTGAATATACCTACTAATAACAAACAGAATACAAATATGTAGTATTTTATTAAGAGTGAAAACAAAATTTAAAAAAAACTTAGTAACTTGGTACTTATTTATATTAGTGTGTGCATTGCGTCTGAATATCTTTCGCTAGATTAGCTAAGTCAGGTTTGTAGTTGGAAATTGCAAACATCACCGTTGGGCGTGTATTGACCTGGCTGAAGCAGATAATCTTCTCGATGATTTCTTTGGCCTCATTAATAGCCAGGCTAGTGCGGCGGCTTTCAGCCGTGCAGCTCGGTCAGTGTTTGGAAATTTGACACGAGCTATACGTCATGCCGCAACAGCCGTGCAATACAAGGCTGAATGTGGATTGCAAAGGTCTGCGCTGTCAGATATCTATATATCTGTCAGCGCAGACTAAGGTGTCTTCAACGTAGTAGTCCAAAGGCGAATTGGATAAAGCAGAGGTGGCCACCTATCATTTCAATTTTTGAAAGTTGGGATATTCTCTACAATTCAGAAAATTTCGAAAATTTAATCATTTTCATGAATTTTTACACTTTCACTTGGATTTTTCGACCTTGTGAACAAAATTTCGACGTAATGAGTTTCAAATCTGGCTAAAAGATACCTTGATTGCACGACAAGATTATGTTCCTATTTACGTTCAATGCCCAGGTAACACATAAGCAAGATAACAGAAGACATTTAGAACATTTTACAGTTCAAAGATGAATATAGTTTGTATTGTAGCGGTTACACCGCCACATACGAACTACGCATCAAAGACATGACGTCACACAAATCCTGCATCGCGCAATTAGAGTTTACCGCGCGAACGACATGACTATTCGACATCAACAGTCGGGCAGTCGGCCCGCCAGACACAACACCCGTCTGGTCGGAGGATCCTCCCTTTTCTATGGTGGATGAGTGAACTTTACACCCTGTTCCTCATACCCCCAAAGTATAAGAGCTTTGGGAATAGCCAAATGCTGAATTAGGTTGAGTTCGGACCCTTAAACTTCTTAACGCTTAATAAATTCTGTATTTCTGTCTTTCCCTTCTTTACGCTTAATAACCAATCACCGTAAGATTATTATAGAGACGTTATTTAGCATTACGCATTCCAGGTGGCTTAAAGCTGAAAAACAGCCCCGTGTCGGTAGCATTTATCTGAATAACCATAATCTGTATTGCTATTATTAAAGCAGTACTAAGCGATTAGCGTTTGAAACAGCTAATTGCTGAATAAAGTATCACCTTCTGAATAATATTGTTACATAATTCTAAACAGCTTGATACTGAATAATTGTTTTTATTTTATCTTTAAACTGGATCAGATTTTATGCTTTACTTATTATTCAGCTGCTGAATAAACAATATTATTTATGTTTTTATTAAGTTTTTCTCAGTAAAATAGAGTTTCAAACAAACTTATTCAAATTAAAGACCATATGGTTATAGCGCCCATAGCTTAATTCCAGCTTAGTTAAAATATTATTGTACGTATTTATTTTTTGCATTATGGATCAAAAATCGTGGAAAAAACGTAAGAGAACCGGTTATATCAAAAGAAAATTGATAAAATAATATTTAAATATCAGCAGTAGTAATTGTCGAAGTGTTTCTGGTCATCAAAGGATTTGTGAAAATAGTTGAACAAAACTGAGCCCGGTGCCAGCCAACATACGTGGTTGCCGTGCAATGAAGAGTTCCATCCCCCAAAAAGTCAAACAGCATTGCGATTCACGCAAGAAGAGAGTGTATCTGATGGCAACTGTACAGATATCGAAAACGAACAATGTACCGAACACATGAAAAACTTGAAAATGGGCTGTCGAAATAAACATCACACAAGCATTAAATGATTTGGCAGAAATATGAAATCAAAGATTCCCAGACATTTTACCTAATCATCCAAGGACAGTTTTAAATACACCGAGACAAGTCCACATAAAGTCTATTGAGCAAGGTGAATATTAGCACAATGGCGTTAGTGTTGCCCAAATGCAAGACCTAGACGAGACTTAGACCTGTCTTGGTCTTGGTCTTGGTATTGCGCTCTCAGTTTTGGCCTTGGTCTAGGTCTTGCAGCAAGAGTCTTGCAATTATGTATATCCTATTGCTATTTATTATACACGTTAGTTAATGTTTTAGAACAACGTAACAGACTAGGTACATTTTGAACTTAAATTGACATAGGCATAGAGAACAACCACATTAAATAAATTAACTTCACAATCATTAAAAAAAAATATGCAATTTAATACCTACGCGTAATTACTAACTTTAGATTCGCAATTCAACAAATGTGATAAGTACGTACTTAGTTGTTTTATCATAAATTTTGAAACATAAGTACCATGGAAGAAGTTTATATCAATACACCGCAAGGACTATTTCTGCTTGCAGCGCTGGGCCACTATAGAACCGGGGCGGTAACAGATGTGTTCATCGTGTTCACGGGATTTTGTTTTCAAACTGTTTAGATATGAAGTTCTTCTCTATGATGTTTGTATAATTTCATTGGTTACAATTTAAAGCACATACCAACCTACTGACGTTAGATCTGCACATAAGACTTATATAAGCATGTATTATTATAGGTACCTATGGCTATAAGGTATAAACTTTGCAAGAAAAATACCTATTTTATTTTATGCTAGGTATATTTTTATCACATGGGAACATAATATATTTTTGTGTAACACGCTACTTATTAAATAGTCTAAATATAATAATCAATACAATAACGTTTAGTGTTATGACGATACGGTTTTGATACTGGGGAACGTCTATCAAAATCGGAATTGAAACCAAATGCCTACTTAATAACGTCCAAATCTCAGTTTGACTTAAGAGTCCTATTACATTTTTTTACGGAAATTCATGATTTTTGACCATGTAATTTTCAGCAGCAGTAAGATATTTTAATTATTTGATTATAATAACTACAGTGCCATTCTCTTTCTTGTAAGTTGGAGTTACACATTATTTTCGTGTAATTTGCTGAATTGACGCGGAATATATAGTACTTTAATTTAATTTATTGTAATTTTGTCTTATTATATTGAGAAACAAAAACTAATGAAACGTATTCACTGTAGATCGAAGTTTTATATCATATTAGTTTATTTGATTTAATTGTGTTTATTTGGAATATAATGGACATGAAAATCAAGACATTTATTGGTTTTCTTTACGACTTTTCCCTGAAAACTCAAGGAATTTAAAGAAATTCTAGAACTCCAATAAACAAGTAAAACATTTAAGTTATCGTTTAGTAACATTCGCTTTATTAGAACTGAATGAAACAATGTGAATTTGAGCGTCAAAGTTCCATTGCCGACGTTTTTCCTTGTAAACTGAGTTCGTAAAATATTCATAGTAAATTACACGACAAGAAAAGTTAAAATGTGCAACTCCAACTTAAAATAAAGAGAATGGCACTATCGTTATTCATAATCAAATAATTCAAATATCTTACTGCTGCTGAAAATTACAACGTCAAAAATCATGAATTTGCGTCAAAAATGTAATAGGACTCTTAACTGCTAGACGCAAGAGTCTTGCAGGCTTAGTCTTGTTCTTGCTCAAATCTTGCAGGGGCAGTGTTGGTCTTGCTGTAACAAGTCGGGCTTTTGGTCTTGGTCTTGGTCTTGGTCTTGTGAAAATGCAAGACCAAGACTGCAAGACCATGACTGCAAGACCAAGACAGATTTTGGGCAACACTAAATGGCGTCATTGAGACATTAAAACATATTGATTAAACACAAACGTTGTGCCAGAAAACATATCACTGAATATAAACATGGATGGTCTTCCAATTTTCAATAGTTCCAAGAAAAAACTTTGGCCAATATTGTGCAACATACATGAAATAAATGAACCAATATTCGTCATCGGTATACTATATAGGTTATTAAGTTCAAAGAAAAACTAAAACTAAATAAATTTAAGTCTAAAAGTTAAATCGTTTATTTCAACTACAAAATTGTAGCTAAAACAAACATCTGTAGTTTCCTACAATAGTGTCAAATCTACACGGTCAAAATGTATGGAACAGCAGATTTTGTTTTTCAATAACCGATGAAAAATTTATATATAGGGGGGCTCAGAATGATGTAGATACTGAATCGTTGGTAACCGTTTTCGCGTCGGTGTCCCTTCCACCCCGTTTTTTTATTTCATCACAAGTTCTTTTGGCAGACCTAGTATGTGTGTATTAAAACACTATTTACTACCTGTTATCTTGATTATTCACACGGGGTGTCATAAATAATGAAAAAAAAAGAATAAGTACTACTAATTAACATATACCAGCCCTCTAACTTGTAAATTAAAATGTACTTACCTTAAGTTCACCATGTCAAATCAACATTTAAATTCGACATCGAAACTAAAATATTTAATCCAATTGAATTATTTTCACAATTTGTATGAATATTGTTTGCAAAAATGTGAAAAATAATCTAAATGCTTCTAAACTCTGAATACAATAACCAATTCGACTAAGCTGAATAACTCAGTTGTAAGAGCTTAATAAAAACAATGTGACTTGTTATTCAAATTTATTAAGCTAATTGAAACGTTATTAAAGCGCCTACTCAGATGTTGCTCGGACGTTATTCAGCGTTAAGCATTCAACATTGGGGCCCTTTTTGCTTGAATAACAGCTGAATAGACGGTACTCAGGCGTTATTCAGCTTATGCTCTTGATGATTGCTCTTACTCAGTCTTTATTCAGCACGTCTGTGTTACTTGGGTGTGGCTCTGCAATGCTTCAGATTTTATTTTTACTTGTCTTTTATAACTTTTCATTAAACTTTAGTGAAACTTTCTAAGCCGATATTTAATAATTGCTTAATATAACCAAAGTGAGAAAAAGATGTGACAAAGTTCCTTAAATAGGTTCTTTCCTATAAATAATATTAGATAAATTGGACCGCCCAATAATAGTAATTGGTTATTTATCAAGTAAGTAGATCTATTATAAAAAAATATGAAAGTACTTATACAAATGAGTTTAATTTTATCACTAGCCAAATGTTTACAACTTCTGACGAGCGCAAGTTCAAAATCGAGGTCACCGTACTGTTGGCAGGACTAGACACAATTTCATACAAACAGCGTACCTACTGTTAGCAGGACTCACGGTAGTCTTCCGCCAGGACGCAAATCCGTCCTTCCGGAAGAGCCTTCAGCAGGACAAGTTACCGGGCGATCTATCATTAACGCTGCCCCAAACAGGCGCGACGGGACACCGATAGAACAATTTCCGAGAAGTTTTCATAGAAATAGTTCCACCAGAGTCGCGTCGCGCTATCGCCTCGCGCCTGTCTGTGAGAGCCTTAACTTTCCTATAATAGTTTGGCAAAGGCATTCCCCGAATATCGAAGGTCGCGAAATGACCATGACGCGCATCACGAGTTGATTGGGAGATCTATACTCTATAGGTTTAGGTAGTAAAATAAAGGTAAATCAATCATAAAAAGGGGTTTTAAAGATGACAGTTTCAATGATACAGACGCCAGCACACACGTCAACCTACTACAATCTGTCAAATTTCATTAATAGATTTTCAAATTTAGCACTAAATTATAAGGTTCAAAGTTGATTGGGAAAATTTGACAGTTTCGGGTTGGCTGACGTGCTGGCGTCTGTATATTAAACTTTATTCGTAAATGTAACTGCTTGAGCACAATTTTTTTTTATTAGATTTATATCTTTTTTTTTTTGTTTTCTGTTTATTGTAAAGAGCCCAAACTCTAAACTTCAACGAATTATAACGTTGCTAAATTGAAGAGTACAATTACTGTGACGTAGCATGACAACTGAAGTTACAGGTATTACAGGTTACAGGTTTATTCGGTTACTTGACAGCTGTCTCGTCACGTGTTTCTTTTTGTTTATCTTTATTAAACTACCTAAACCTATGGAGTATAAACTGTATCTAGTTTGTACTTCTTTTATATTTCACAAAAAAAAAATACTTACTTAATTCATACTTTCCAGGATCCTGAAAATACGGAAGACATTTAATGGAAGGGTTGACTAAAGTTGTATTTATTTTGGAAGCCTCTCACTTTTTTACCTACTAAAGATTAAACGAATACCCCTGTATCAATGATGAACTCGCTGATGGCTATAGTCTGGGAGTTGTCTGTGGGTCTCCCGACGGGCAGCACCGCCATGTTGCCCCGCAACTCCACGTTCTTGCCCAACACCCGCAACTGCTGGGCAAGGCAGTGCAGAACAGTTTGCAGCATGTTGAAGTCCACCACGCCGACCTAAATAACAAAGTATTTTATATAGTAGATATTGGTACGTACATATTTGTATTATTACGTATAAGTAAGGATCCTAGCAGGTGGTGTTCTTTAGTTTATGTCTACCCCCATGGGGAAAAGGCGTTAGTTTTAAGTACCTATGTGTCTGAAAGTAGGATAAGTATAAGATGATGATTTTGATGAAGTAGTGTCATTCACCGGTCACCGTTCCAATCTCTCGATATTGTATCTAAAGGTACCATTCCGTAACCGACCGCAGGCGGCAGCAGCGGGCGACGTGTCGCCGCGACACGACTGGTTTCTATGTATTTCTATGAAACCGACGTAGACGTGGTCTCTCGGCTTCCATCGGAAGGTTTCATAGAAACGGCGACACGTCTCCTGCTGCTACCGTCTGCGAGCCGCGGTCGGCTACGGAATAGGGATGATGACTGGGTCAAAAAAGTGTGTTTTTGCTTTATCATATTAATAAAAAACGACTTAGATAAAACGCATTAAAGTTGGGGAGCTACGTCACAAGCAAGTATAAAATCTACATACTCGTGACGTCATGCCACATTTTAACGCAATGTATCTTTTGATAAAGTGAATAAAGAAAAAAATACGTGTCCAATATTTTTTAATAATACAAATGACGGACAACAATTTATTTTAAAGTCATCATCCCTAGTTTGTTTATTTATTTATTAAAACTTTATGCACAGGTAAAAAAATACTGTACAAAGGCGGACTTAATGCCTGAGGCATTTTCTACCAGTCAACCTTAGGGTGGTGCAGAGACAAAACATGGCAGGTGCAACATAAGTGATAGATAACTTGAAAATTAATACCTACACATACATAGATACATATAAACCGAGAAATAACCATTGGTAGAGGAGAAAACAAATCCAGCAAATCAGCGCTCTACAGATTCTGCCAACTTTTCACAAATATGTTCACGTGCCTTCAACTTGAAAGATAACCGACTGGTTGCCATCCTGATGTTCAGAGGAAGCGCATTCATTAGAAATACCGCCTGGACAAAGAAAGAAGAGTGAATAAAACCAGAGCGGTGAGGGACATCGTAGAAGACGATTTTTGGTAGAACGAAGACTTTTGCTATGGGCAGAGCATAGGTATTGAACATGGGAAGTCAGGTAAGAAGGAGAAGTGGGTTTGTCGAGTATTGAATACAACATTGACAGAGCCCTCAACTCTCTGCGCTGACGTATGGGTAACCATTTTAAAAGCAATCGATGCGCAGACACATGATTATACTTACGGAGATTGAAAACGAATCGAATGCAGTTATTTAGAAGGCGGTCAAGCTTATTGAGGAGATCTGCATTTAGGTCATAGTAACACACATCACCATAGTCTATTATGGGAAAGATTAGGGACTGTACAAGCATTGTCTTTATGGAGAAGGTTTTTCAACCGATAGAGCGACCGCAGGGTTCCGGTGACTTTTTTTTATCGTGACAGCCTTGTCCTGCTTTCGCCAGTCAAGACATGTGTCAACATGCAGACCAAGATCCTTAACATCGGAGCTAAACGAGATGACTGAGTTGTCAAACATTACAGGTGGCACAGTTAAGCCATTCAGCCTCCTCATACTGTGGGTGCTCCCTACAATGATAGCCTGACACTTGGTAGGATTAACCGCCAACCCAAAACGATCAGACCAGTTTTTAACCACACCTAAATCCCGGTTTACTTCCTCAATCGCGTCGGATATGTTGTCCACACTTGCCTGGCAGTAAAGCTGCAAATCGTCAGCATAAAGATGATACGCAGTCTGAACTTCAGTGGTAATGAGATTAATAAAAATGGAGAACAAAAGAGGAGATAATATACCTATTTTACCTTTAGGATTTTCAAATAAGAAAACCCAAAAAAATTATGAAACTACCCAAGTAACACAGACATGCTGAATAAAGTTTGAGTAATAGCAATTCACAAATGTTTACAGCTTTAAGTTCCATAACGTGTGAGTAAAGGCTATTGAAATAGCCAAATTCTGAATAATATTCTCTTTCGGCCTATAAAACTCTTTAAGCTTAGTAAAAGTTGTATAAAGTTGTCTATTTTTCTTAAAGCTTAGTTATAACTTCTATACCGCATATAACACAGATATTATTAAGCCTACAGCATTACAGATGACTTTAATTTGAAAAAGAGTGCCTGGGACAGCATTTATCTGTATAATAGTATAAGTAGCTGAATAAACGCAGTTATGTAATACTAATACGCAAACTTTACTCAACTTATTGCTTATGAAACCCCTATATGCTGTAAAATAGTGCCCTCGGCAGCTGTCTTCTGAATAATGGTGTAGTTATTTCTATTAAAAAGCTTGATTTTGAATAACCGCTTTTAATTTTTCTTCAAATCACATAAGGTTCCACATTTTATCAATTATTCAGCTACTGTATAAAAGTGTTTTCTGGGTTCTTTATAGAGCTTATTTCGGTATAATGGAAATAAAGTAATTCGTTTATGGCTAACTAACACAGATGGAAGCTGAATGATGTATTCTTATTCCGCAATTATTTGTAATAGAACCATTTTTTATATAAGTTATACAGACTTTTTTTGGGTAGTAATTGAAATATGGACGTTTAAAACATTGTTTAACTATTGTGTATTATTGCACCGCGGGTTTGATGTGAACAGTTTGATAAAAAATGGAAAATAAATCATGGTAATCTAGAAGAACTGGAGGAATTCGTCGTAAAAGTAATTTTTGTAATTAGCTGTATAATCAAACACATAATATAGTAACGTATTCAAATGTAGTTCAGATATTTGTACAGCCAGATCACTATTTCTCAAATAAAAGCTTAATAATTAGAAAGGTGTGACTTTTTATTCAGAGTTATGCTGTAAAATAGCTGCATGGAGGGCTTTTATCCAGCTTATAATGAATCGCCATTAAAACTTATTTTAAGTAAACTATTGAATCATTTTGTCTAACAAATGCCTCTTTTTAGCAATTAATAACAGTTAAAAATATAATTTATAATTAATTTAATGACTTTTGAAAGATAAAGCATTAGTTATTTTATCCTAAGTATTTTTTTCACATATAAAAGCCTTTATTTATGTCTTATTTACTTTCACTAAACTTGATTATCTAAGGGGCGCGTGAAAAATATTGAGGTATTTCTTAAGCTATTCACGATAAAATTACTTGCGCAGTAATATTTAACGTGTATCATGGTTATAATACATAATATCATTTAGTACCGATTCTCAGTTTCACCGTGCATCTCGTTATTGATTTTTATTCAATTTATGAAGTGTCAGAACAAAGACTCACTGCAAGATTAATAACCAGTTTTTTTCGACTTTACAACTTAATTCTTAATTTTGTTTGTAAAGTATTACGTAAATGAACTTAATCCGGAATAATTTCTTAATAACAATATCCATATGCATTTGTCTGAATAAATATGCATCAATAGCTGTATAAAAGAGATGTCAGCTTTTTTTCAGATGTTACTAAGCTAAGTGGGCCATTACTAAGCTATTAACCAGAATTTACATCGCTGTTATACAGACTAAAGCATTTAAAAATGTGCCCAAATTGCTTGAATAACAGCTGAATAGACATTTTCTCAGACACTATCCAGGCAATAGTTTCAGCTTATAGTTTTGCGGATCGCTATTACTCAAACTTTATTCAGCATGTCTGTGTTACTTGGGTATACAGGATTTTGGATTTTTGAAATGGGGCAGGAAGGGCAGTTTGTTCGGATGACTATAATTTGGTATCTTGGAGCTGATCTGATGATGGAGCCAGGAGGTGGATAGTGGAACTCTTCAGTGACTACTTACTAGTAAACCCCTCGAGTTTGGGCTCATATAATTCGTTTTGACAAGTCCAATAGATTGGGCTTGGTAACGAGGGTCTGATGATGGAGCCAGGAGGTGGATAGTGGAATTCTTGAGTGGCTACTAGTACCTAAGCCCCTCGAGTTCGGGGTCATATGATTCGTTTTGTTGAGTCCAATATATTATGTTAAATATCTTGGTATAGTTCTGGGCAAAAACCTTAACTTCAAATCCCATATCAACACTCTTTCTGGTCGTATAAGAAAGTTAATTTACGTTTTTAAAACCCTACGACATATAGCCAACCCGATAATCATCCATAACGTGTACTTTGCTCTTTGTCAGTCCATCTCAATATATTGTATCTCATGCTGAGGTGGTGCTGCAAAGACCACACTTAAGTTTCTGGAGGTCGCACACAGAGCTATTCTTAAAGTGGCTACGTTCAGACCGATACTCTTTCCAACTATCGAACTCTACAAATCATGTAGCGTGCTTAATGTAAGGCAACAATACCTACATTTTACAAATAGTCCTTCTGCAACACCGACTTTAAAAAAAAACTTCAAACGCCGCAAAGACCTAATTTGTTCAATACCACCTACACGTACAGCTTTTATAAAAAAAAGTTTGCCCATCATTCTACAGTAAATATAACGCAAAAACTTCGATTTACGGTTTAAGTCCCTTTAAATGCAAAAAGACTGTTCGCTCCTTCTGTCTAAACCTACGACGAAACTGAAGAATTCCTAAAGAAGTGATCACTCAAACACATACTTACATTCATCACACGATACGTAAAACGAAACACTGACCACACCAACAAAATACTCACCACACCAAAATACTGAACATTTTTTATTTATTTTTATTTAAGTCTTTTCCAAAATTCTTATTTTAGATTTAAGTTTTTTTTAGTTTTTTTTACATTATCTTAATTTCTTATTTTCATTTTGTAGCTCGCTGTAATGTTTAGGATTTATACAATATTTATCACGTGCTATTATAAATCAACCCTTACGACGGGGATCGGAACTGTTTCTCCTAAACACAGGTTATTTTGTAACCTATCTGGGAGAACAAACAGTACGGCACCCACTAACTGGAAGTATGAAACTTTGGGCTTGTGCTTTATATAATAATTATTACCTTGCCATGTAATCTACGAGTAGTACTATTTAAACAATAAATCTTATTATTAATCATATTAATTGTATGATGGAGCCAGGAGGTGGACGGTGAAATTCTTCAGTGGCTATTAGCAATACGATCAAGGCAAAACTTCGTTGACTTTAGACTTATTATTAACTAAATTAAGAATATACTAGACAACAAGAATTTTTTAAAATAATTAATATAAAAAAAAAAACGATTTTATCACGCACTAAAAATTATAAAGTAACTAATACCTACCTAATACCCCGCCCATGGCTCCGCCTACTGCGGTGCCCGATGCGGACCACACCGCCGACGACGACGACGATGCTCCGGAGGTGACCGAGGTAGAGATGAGGGTGGCGGTACGTAGGCTGAATGCCAGAAATACCGCCCCAGGACCCGACGGCTTACCTGGGAAAGCCTGGGTCCTGGCCTCAGAGGCTCTCAGGCCTCGACTAAGGGGGCTCCTAAGCGCATGCTTGGAGAGGGGCCAGTTCCCGCTTCGTTGGAAGACGGGGAAACTGGTCCTCATCAAGAAGCCGGGGCGCCTTGCGGACTCTCCGTCCGCTTACCGGCCCATCGTGCTGCTCGACAAGGTGGGCAAGCTCTTTGAAAGAGTCATTGCAGACCGCCTCGTCAGGCGGCTGGTGCGGGTGGGGCCGGATTTGGCGGATTTGGTTTCCGCAAGGGGCGCTCCACGTTGGACGCCATCATGCGCGTGCGAGCCCTCACGACGGGGGATGCGGTGGCTCGGGGTGGGGTCGTCTTGGCGGTGTCTCTAGACATCGCCAACGCCTTCAATACCCTGCCCTGGAGTTGCATCAGGGAGGCACTCCGGTATCATCGGATGCCGACCTACCTCTGTCGTGTGGTTGAGGCCTATTTGATGGACAGGGCCATCATCTACCCCAGTCACCAGGGAGAGTGGAACCGGCGAGAGATGTCGTGCGGTGTCCCACAGGGATCGGTCCTGGGGCCGCATCTGTGGGACATCGGATACGACTGGGTGATGCGCGCCGACCTCCCCAGTGGCGTCAGCGTCGTCTGTTACGCTGACGACACGTTGGTCCTGGCGCAGGGGAGATCGCACCAGGCGGCGGCCGAACTAGCGACACACGGGGTTGCGACAATCGTGGCCAGAATCCGGCAGTTGGGACTCGAGGTGGTATTGCACAAGTCCGAGGCCATGTGTTTTCATGGTCCTCGGAACGCGCCACTGTCGGGTTCCCAAATAACGGTAGGAGGGGTTCACATCGGCGTCGAGTTGACGATGAAGTACCTAGGACTCGTCCTCGACAGTAGGTGGAACTTCGTGGAGCACTTCCTACGTTTGACTCCCAGACTGGAGTGGGCCGGGGCTGCCTTGAAGCGGCTCCTGCCCAATCTAGGGGGTCCAAACGCCTCCTGCCGGAGGCTATACGCGGGGGTCGTGCGGTCCATGGCCCTTTACGGGGCACCGGTGTGGGCGCGTTCGTTGAGGCGGCGGCCAGCCCGCCGGTTGAACGCGTCCCAGAGGGTCATGGCCACCTGGCTGGTCCGGGGATACCACACGGTCTCCGGTGAGGCGGCGAGCTTCCTTGCCGGATTGCTGCCATGGGATCTGGAGGCAAAAGTCCTCGCGCATATTTGGGAGTGGCGCGAGGAGGCGGAACGCCGGGGCTTGAATCCGATGCCGCGAGAAATCGCGGCACAACGGACAGAGCTCCGACGGGATCTCAAGGCGTCATGGAGAATGCGATTGTCGCAACCCAGTGCTGGGCACGCCACTATTGCGGCGATAAGTCCCCTCTTTGAGGAGTGGCTAGAGAGGCGCCACGGCGTCCTCATCTTCCGCCTGACGCAGGTCCTTACCGGACACGACTGTTTCGGGAGGTTCCTGTTCGGTATCAGGCGGGAGGAAACGCCCGGGTGTCATCACTGCGTGGATCGCCCGGTGGACACGGTGGAGCATACGGTGGAGGTCTACCCGGCTTGGGCGGGTAGACTTCCACCGTACTGGCGGGAGGCGATCGGTGGCGGGGATCTCTCGCGTCCGGCCCTGGTCCAGGCCATGGTACGGAGCGAGAGGGCATGGGAGGCCGTCACCTGCTTCTGCGAAGCAGTAGCAGCAAGCTCGCGAAGGAGGAGGCGGAACGCGTGAGGGAAAGGCAAAATTCGCGCCCTCACGCCCCTAGCCGCCGCAGGAGGAGACACCCTAGGCATCGGGAATCCATTGCGGATTCCCGGCCACCGTAGGCGCGGGCTTGCGGACGGTGAGCAATGGGTAGCTCGCCGTCCGGTAAGGACCAAGCCTGGGTCTTTGCGGCGCGTTGTGTTCCACGCGCGCCTCAAAGAGATGTCAGCGAGTGAAGGGGTCCGATGAGACCATTGCCTGCCGGGGTTGCGGGAAAGTTCGAAAGGGATACCGTGGCCCCCTGGCATTGCACAGGCAACAGAAGGAACACGGGTGGGTTTTAGTCAGTAAGAGTCTGACACGCCCTCCCGCTCCACCCAGAGCGGGAGACGTCATTTGATGATTTCCCAATAAAAAAAAAAAAAAAAAAAAGTATTAGTTACGATATATTGTGCCTATGCAGCAGCTTGTCACTTCTTTTATATCCAACGTTTAAAATTCAAAAAGGGTGGAGCGCTTTTTGGTCGTGTTATGTACATGACCATATTAAACCGCTCCACGCTTTTTGGTCGTGTTTTTCTCCTACTGCTAATTAATTTAAACAAACCGCTCCACGTATCCAATTAATCATTGGATATAAAAGAAGTGACAATATTCTGCATACCTATAATATAGGTATTTATATCGTAACTAACAAGTCAATTAAATTATTTCATACATTTTTTGTGCATGATAAAAGCGTGTTTTATAGCTTTTTTTTATAAACTTTTTTTTTAATGTCTTTCCGCGCTCTTTTCTTAAAACACATACTTACTACATTAAATAGGATAAATGTAATTAAATTTCTTAATGGGAATAAAATGTTTGTGGTTTTACCTCCGGCGAACCGATAGCAAGGTCGATCATTTCAGATATATTTGTAAGAATTGCTTCAGGTTCTGCTGAAAAAGGTAGATACAGTTAGCCTCAAAAATATGTAATCACAGAAAATAATTAATTTCACTGTCCACAACAATTGTTCCACAAAACATATTAAGTAGGTACGCATTGAGTGCTCATGTGGTAGTATGGAGCACAGATTGTAAATTGTGCATATGCTGACTTTTTATGGGAAGTTGTTACATTATGTCAAGCAAGGTAGGAAAAACACCATAGCCCCATGGAAACATTACCCCCGGGTAAATAGTACTTAGTAAATTTATAAATTACGCAGTTTACTTCATTATTTTTAGCGTTATTTTTAAAGACTGTATTGATAAATTGGATATTGTCTAGGAACCTTAACGGAATTACTGAACTAGGAACTTTATTGAATATTGAATTAAAGACAGACTAAGAATTCCGAAACAATAGGAATTCATAAACACTGCTGTAAGTACATTTCCAAAATATATTTACCAGCAATAGTCGCCATATTTTTTATAATAGGTTACACTTCGAAAACAAAAAGAAAATTCAATGTTTTTACAATACAAACTAAAATAAATCAAAAATCTGTTAATACAAAATTTTTGTAAACATGAAAATCGTGAAAATCTGTTTGAAGACTTTGACGTTTGACGCTATTGCTTTTTTTGCATTTGCCAATAAAAGCCATGCGTGTTATATTTGGACTTTTTCGTATGTAATTTATTTATTTTTAATACACTAAGGGCCGATGCACACGAGGCGTCGCGACTTCGGCGCGGCGCGGAATTGTGTCGCTGCGGCGTCCTACATACCAATATCCATGGGGCCACACGGTAGTATGTGTGCCACACAGTGCGTTCCGGTGTCGAAGCGGTGGAGGGTGTACGCTTTGAGACGCTGGAGCGGTACCGCTCAGTCTCACCGTGACCGATAGAGGCATGCCTTTAAGTTTTGTTGTATGAAGAAAAAAAACACAACTAGAACCTTATAGTACTTTTTATTGATTTTCAAAGTATTCACCACATAGCTTAATATACTTTTCCAATCGCTCAAACTAGTTATTATAACATTTATTCCACTCTAAAGTGGGGGTGTTCAAAATGGCTGACTTGAAAGCGTCGACCAATACTCTTTGGCGTCGATTGCTTCTTCACCGGACTGGAACCTTTGACCACGAAGACTTTTCTTAATTTTAGAAAATGTAAAGAAATCGTTAGGGCTTAGGTCAGGACTGTATGGAGGATGGTCAAGAATTTCTACTTTTTCCTGCTTCAAATTTAATACTCAATCGTTTGACGAGCGCAGTGTGAGCTTGCGTTGTCGTGGTGCAGGATGATGCGTCGCTTTGAGTTAGATTTTCGAAGTTCGGCGATGACTTGTGGTAAACAAACTGTGGTATACCACTGTAGTGGTTACACCGCCACATACGAACTACGCATCAAAGACATGACGTCACACAAATCCTGCATCGCGCAATTAGAGTTTACCGCGCGAACGACATAGATAAGACTATCCGAAATCAACAGTCGGGCAGTCGGCCCGCCAGACATAACACCCGTCTGGTCGGAGGATCCTCCCTTTTCTATGGTGGATGAGTGAACTTTACACCCTGTTCCTCATACCCCTAAATTGGTGACCCCGAGGATGAATGTCAACGCAGCCTTCGTGCAACTACTTCAGCGTGACGTCATCATCATCACTCCCGCAAGCGTTCGTGAGGCGAGTCACGCAGACAGCCAGCACCCTCGGCTTCAACGGGTATCCTGACCACCAGCATGCAGCGAACGCGCATTACTGGTCATCACCCTCAGCCTCAGCACCCCGACTCTCTCAATCAGCGCAATCATCTCAAGCAACGCTATCACCTCAATCACCACAACCACCGCAATCACCGCAGACAGTTCCGACTCACCGCGAACTGTGCGGCACCCGGTTCCGACTCACTGGAACCTTAGCTGGCACTGTGAAGCATCGCAAGATACAAGACTCAGCCCACTATCGACCTCCGGTCTCCGGAGGGGAGTGATGTAGCGGTTACACCGCCACATACTAACTACGCATCAAAGACATGACGTCACATAAATCCTGCATCGCGCAATTAGAGTTTACCGCGCGAACGACATAGATGAGACTATCCGAAATCAACAGTCGGGCAGTCGGCCCGCCAGACACAACACCCGTCTGGTCGGAGGATCCTCCCTTTTCTATGGTGGATGAGTGAACTTTACACCCTGTTCCTCATACCCCTAAACCACTCTGCGTTAACCGTTCTACGATCTTCAAGTGCAATAGTCGCAACATGGGCGGTTTTTCCAACGAACGTGGCCACCATCTTCTTTGAAGTGCTTCGAGAACGAACAACTTTAGTCGGCTTTGGCTCGTCTTGAAAGACCCAGATTGTAGATTGTTGTTTGGAATCAGGATCGTAGGCATAGATCCAAGATTCGTCACCACTGATGATGTCGTAGACGTGATTTGACTCTCCTCGGTTGAACCTTTGCAGAGTTTCCTTACACCATCTGACGCGGGCCGCCTTGTGATCGTTGGAAAGCAGATGCGGTATCCAACGGCAAACTAGCTTTCTCACACCAAGCGCTTCATGCAAGATCTTCTGAATGGTTGTCCCTGAGATGCCTAATAGAGCCTCAATCTCTCGATACGTCACACGACGATCTTCGAGAATTAGTTGTCTCACAGCAATGATGTTATCTTCAGTGAAGGCGGATTTTGGGCGTCCTTCGCGAGATTTGTCACTAATGTTGTATGTCCACGTTGAAATTCTAAATACCAGCGTTCGACAGTCCGCAGACATGGGGTTTCATCACTGAACACAGATGTTAGCTCTTCAAAACACAGAATCCGTGTCAGGCCTCTTCTAAAGTTGTAGAAAATTATTGCACGAACATTTTCCTTAGAAATTATTGTACGTAACCTGTCAGGTTCCAGTTGACGCTGTGACTAAACAATAGCATTAATCCTAATACTTTCAACTGTTTTGAGATTCAAAACTTAAACACATTAATGAAATATGGAAACGACAGAACTTCAAAGGCATGCCTAGTATGCGGCAAAATCCTTGCGGTGCGGCGCCGCAGCGCATTATATGAACAGGCTCTAAGGCTACCTATACACAACGCCGGAGCCACACCGGCGGCGCTGGACCGCATGTTTGTTTAAGAATGAATATCGACCACCACCGCACCGGCGGGCGGCGCCGCGTAGAGTTTTCATCTTGTGGTCCGCTGATGCGGCTCCGGCGTCGTGTTACATGAAGCCTAAGGCTTAGCTCAGCTGGTACAGCTCAATGTAAACTTTATGGTAGCTCGGAACATGAGGCCAGTCGCTGCGCAGTAACAAATTCCTGTGTCAGCGGGGGTGAGAGGTGCAGTATTGCGCAGCAAGTAGCGCACTTCAGAGCCGCCATAAATCTTGACACGTATACAAAGTCGCAAATAGTGTAGAAAATGGTGAAAAAAAGGCAATAGAGTTATCCATCTCGTTGCTAATCTACGAACTTAAGATGAGTTCGATTATTGTCCAAACCAACTTCAAAGATAACGAGAGGATATTACCTATTCCTGTAGAGATGACTGCACGGCTTTCAGAATCTCCGATTTTTACAAATGCCATCAATGTGTGTTCACCAGTTATTAAAAACCTTAATTTTTAGGGTTCCGTAGTCAAATGGCAAAAACGCAACCCTTTCTAACGCAATTTCGTCATATCCGTTTGTCCGTCCGTCCGGATGTTGACACAGACTATATAAATGCAATATATCCATGAAAAATTAAATGAAATTTTAAGTGAAATTTCGAAAAAAAAAAAACTATTCTCTAACTGAACAAACAGCTGTGCTGCTGGGGAGTTTGTTGCGCCACTTCTTCCTATCAAAAGCACTAGGAAGTGGTGAAGGGCGGGCGTTTTGGGGGACTGTCTTATGTAATTTTGACGTTCGAAAAGTGCTGATTCTCAGCCTAGTTTGAATAAATGACTTTTGAATTTTGAATTTTGATTCAATGCACATAATTATATTAATCGTTGGATCCCTCAAAAGTTTTTGATCATTATGATGTTCCCAAGTGACTTTTTTATTTAAGTCAATAGTTTTAGAGACATGGGATATTATACTTCAGGCTTCGTCCTCGAGATTAGCATTTTTACACATGTAGTAACGCGTAGTACACACCATTCCACACTATTTTGAGAATATTTTCATTTTCATTTTTTTTTTTTGTGGGTAGATTAGTCCACTTGATTCCTGCGCCCGCAATCCATGTCATTCGCTTTTTAGTGCGGCGCCGTTCCACACTCGCTCGCGATTAGTTACTTATTTAAAAAGTTAATATCTAGTGTTGGTGTTATAATTATTATAAGAATGCCTAAAAGAAAAGGTGATGATTGTGATCGTATAAAACATAAAATTAGAAGATTACAAAGAAAATTAAGACGCAAACGGCGTCGATCGCGTGATTCATATTACTCGGATGACTCACAGTTATCGTCAACAACAAGTGTGTGCCGCCGTTCTGCGTTAGATGATCATGATCAAGGTATGGTTTATTTTCGTACTATAATAATTAATCAGTGCAGTTTGACCTACATAATTATTTTTCTTCAATTTGATTCCATAACGATCTTCATCTGTTATTAAAATGAAAGTATACAAGATTACGACTTGTTTACTTTGTTTAAAATTGTATATACCTACCAACAACAATGTAGGTACGTACTTCATAGTTTTTTCTACTCGAGAAATTAGTGTTACGAACAGTACAGTGGGACTGTTTTTTCACTAATACGAGTCTGACAAAATAATATCTAATTATTCTTTAGGAAATAATAGTTTGCGGACAGTACTTGCTTGCATTGGGACTGTTTCTTACTGTTAATTTCTAATCATTGAGTCGTTTAGTAACTAACTAGTGTTTTACATTAAAAACATTAAAGGTTTTTAAGACATTTAACAACTTGTTCTATTTTATTGTTACGATAATAATGCAGTCATGATCTCGGCTCACCGAGCAGTACAATGGGACTGTCTCATGGTGCTAGATAAATTTGTTTGTGGACAGTACGTGTTATCATAACTTGGGACTGTCACTTACAATATAATATTGACTCGCATTGCCAGGCTACATGGGAGTTTACGTCTCCTTTTCAGACGGAGAATATACGGGGTTGCTTAACAATGAAGCGATCATATCAGACTTAGATCAGCCTTCTCCCGAGTTACAAACAGATGTAGACCTAACGCAGCCCGAGATGGAGCTGGAACCAGATCCACTCCCTAGCACATCACGCGATGAAAACTCTGTCCAGATTCAGTCTGTCGTGATACTTGCGCCAGATCCTGCGTACCCTTCACCACCCGTAGTGCCAGAGCCTGTTCCGTTTGCAGACGCAACGATACCTGCAACAGAAGACTCGGGTCTTGATAATGAACTGTTGGATATATTAGGCACGGATCCTACAACAGATAAAAAATATGGAAAAAATATACAAAAGGATTTATCCATTAGATTTCAACATTGGACTACGGCGGGGATAACAAAAGAGCTGCGTAAGGATCTCAAAGAAAATTATTTAACTCCTGAAAATGCCAAGTTGATTGATCCTCCAGAATTGAATGCAGAAATAAAAGCAGCTGTCTCCGATATTATAGCTAAACGCGATAAAGCTATTGAAAGTAAACAAAAACAACTTACCTTAGCCATTACTTCCTTAGGAGAAGCCATCACGCTTATATTATATGCTAAGGAGAAAAACACTGATTTACTCAAACTTCTGATGGATTCTACTCGTATCATCTGTGACTGTCAACATGTTGACTCTGTGACGCGGAGAAACTTCCTATTGAATGCTGTAAAGAAAGAAGTTAGAGAGCAACTACAGAATACAAAAATTGATAAGCTTCTTTTCGGTGAGAACTTAGCCGAAACCATAAAAACTGCAAAAGCCATCAATAAATCTGGTACAGACCTTAAACCACCGGCACCTAAACCTGCAAATAAGAAGTTTACACAGAGCACAGCTAATCCTTCAAGAAATTTAAACTGGAGGAATCCGGGCCCGACTCGCAGGCCGACGGGTCCTCAAAGGATGAAGGAGCCTGCGACGACCTCGACGCCCAATCGGCCAGGCAGCTCATCCAAGCAGTTTCAGCATCCGCAGCAGCGACAGAACTCCAGACGTCGCTAAACACGGTAAAACCTGCTGGTCGATTGTCTTTATTTTATAAAGAATGGTCAATGATCACTCATGATCCAATGATCCTTTCATATATAATAGGCTATAAAATTCCCTTTTCTCGGTTACCAAGTCAATCAGTACCCCCTAGCATCCGGAAATATTCTGAGTCAGAAAGGGCATACTTCATTGAAGCCATCGATAATTTATTATCATTAGGAGCTATTTCAGAATGTGAAGCTCGGACCGACCAATATTTGTCAAATGTCTTTTTAATACCCAAGCCAAACGGAAAGATGCGTTTTATCTTAAACTTAAAATCTTTAAATAAATTTATCGATACTAATCACTTCAAACTGGAAGACTTGAGAACTGTACTAAAACTGATATCACGAGATTGCTATTTATGCACTATCGACTTAAAAGACGCATATTATTTAATTAACATTGATAAAGATGATCGAAAATATCTCAGGTTCCAGTTTGAGCATTCTATTTATGAATTTAATATCTTACCTTTCGGCTTGAATACTGCTCCGTTTGTTACAGAATACAACTTGTTAATAAGAAAAGAAAGAATACAATTTGGTAAAGGTTATGAAACCAGTGATGAAATTATTGCGAACACGTGGATACTTATCTACGATATATTTAGATGACATTTGCCTTATTGGTCATGATCAACAAACCTGTTATAAAAACCTGCAAGAAACTCAAACCCTCCTTACGAGCCTTGGTTTTATCATAAATAAGGAAAAAAGTAATTTCTGCCCTTCACACACTTGCAGATATTTAGGATATGTTATAGATACAAGAAAGTTTCAGGTCACATTACCAAAAGAAAAAATTAATAGAATAAAATTAGAAATTAAAAGAATGTCGAATTTAAAACAATACAAAATACGAGCTTTCGCTAGCTTTATTGGTCTTTTGGTGTCGGCCTGCCCAGCTGTGGAGTATGGCTGGCTCTATACCAAACTATTTGAAAGATGTAAATACCTTAACTTAAAAAATACAAACAACAATTATGAAACAGTTATGAATTTACCAAATTCATTAAAATTAGACTTTGAATGGTGGAAGCATGCTATCGATAATTCTGTTTGTAAAATCAAAATGGATAAATATGACCTTGCAATTTTCTCTGATGCCTCAACAACGGGGTGGGGAATTGCGTGTGGTGATCAGAGGGCTAGTGGTCTGTGGGGAGACGTTGAACTCAACCAGCATATTAACTATCTCGAAATTATGGCTGCTTATATTGGCCTTAAAATATTTGCTAAAGATTTATCAAACTCCCAGATTCTTCTTCGAATTGACAATACCACCGCTATTTCCTACGTCAACAGGATGGGAGGCATCCAGTTCCCCCATTTGACAGAGGTTACGAAACAACTTTGGCAATGGTGCGAACATAGAAATTTATATGTCTTCGCTTCATATTTAGCTCTTCAGAGAACTTTGAAGCAGATCAGGAGTCAAGACGTACGCATCCAGATATTGAGTGGCAACTTGCAGACTATGCCTATCGTAAAATTATTACAAAATTTGGTACCCCAAACATAGATTTATTCGCCAGTCGATTAAATAATAAATGCCCAAGTTACGTCTCCTGGCACAGAGATCCGGATGCGTATGCAGTAAATGCTTTTACAATATCATGGTCAGAATTTTATTTTCATGCGTTTCCTCCGTTTACTATGATATTAAAGTCGTTACGAAAAATTCAGTCTGATAACGCCAAGGGTATCATGGTTGTCCCATA
Organism: Xanthia togata; assembly: GCA_963853775.1. NCBI lineage: Eukaryota > Metazoa > Arthropoda > Insecta > Lepidoptera > Noctuidae > Xanthia > Xanthia togata. Next base: position 12,952,213 of record OY970793.1, read on the forward strand.
CTGGCCAACACAGCCGTGGTACCAGTTATTTAAAAGTCTTTTAGTGTCAGAAATGTTAATATTCAGCGCTAATGATAATTTAATTTTATCTACTGATTTCAGTCGCCTCCACATGCGCAACAGTATTACCCTGGTGGCAGGGATCTTATCCGCGAGGCAATGATAAGAAGAGGTATCCCACTTTCATCTATGGATATAGTACTTAACTCTCTCTCTGAGAACTCTTATAAACAATACGAAGGGTGCTATAAAAAGTGGTTCATTTATTGTAATGAGAATAAATTGAACATGTAGAGGTATCAATTCCAAATATTATGAACTTCCTAACAATTGCGTATAATGGTGGTGCACAATACGGTACATTAAATTCATACCGGTCCGCTTTAAGTTTAATTACTAAAGAAAACATTTCCGGTAATGAAGATATTAAAAGATTCTTTAGAGGAGTATTTCGTTCTAGACCTCCTCTGCCAAAGTATAATGAAACCTGGGACACATCTTTGGTATTAAATTATCTGGAAAAATGGTACCCTAATAGAAACCTAAGCCTTGAAAAAATTTCGAAAAAATTAATTACTCTGTTAGCTCTCGTCACCGCACATAGGGTGCAAACGTTATCAAAAATTAAAATATGTAATATTGAAAAGTTTCCAAAAGAAATCAAAATTAAGATTCCCGACCTTGTAAAAACATCTAGAATTGGGGCATCTCAACCCATGCTCGTTATTCCGTTTTTTGATAAAAAGCCAGAGATTTGTCCAGCAAAAGCCATACTCAATTATCTCGAAATGACTGAAGAACTTCGTATCAATACGGATACTTTATTTATCAGTTTCAAAAGGCCTCATAAGTCAGTAGGTGCACAAACTTTATCTAGGTGGATAAAACATACCCTAAGTTTAAGCGGAATTGATACTTCCACGTTCACTGCGCATAGCACTCGGCATGCTGCCACATCTGCTGCGCAAAGAATAGGTGTTAATATTGATACAATTAGGAAAGCTGTTGGTTGGAGCCCTAGCTCCCAAACATTTGCTAAATTTTATAGTAGACCTGTTAATAATGTGTCTAATGATTGTTTGGGTATGGCTATTATGAATGATTCAATTAGCAAGTAAACCTTTTAGTTACCAACTAAGTTACAAGAATAAGTGATTTTGTTTTTTCGTTATAACAATATAAAATACTTTGCAAGCTGTAGCTCATGTATTTCATTTAATTATATTTTACGATTCATAATATCTCTAAAAGTCTACATGTGTAAAAATGCTAATCTCGAGGACGAAGCCTGAAGTATAATTAGAGATTAAACGAACTTACCTGTGAGTGAAGTTCGATCCTAATTATATGAAGGCTTCGTCCGAAGAGATTAGCAACCCTCCCACCCACTCGTTCAGTCTCTACCCTTATCAATCGTAAAATATGAAGTGATTGGGCTAAACTCTAAACTATATGACATGGATTGCGAGCGCAGGAATCAAGTGGACTAATCTACCCACAAAAAAAAAAAATGAAAATGAAAATATTCTCAAAATAGTGTGGAATGGTGTGTACTACGCGTTACTACATGTGTAAAAATGCTAATCTCTTCGGACGAAGCCTTCATATAATTAGGATCGAACTTCACTCACAGGTAAGTTCGTTTAATCTCTAATTTTCGGTTACAACCGTGCGCAGTATTATCTTTGTTTTTCATAGTTTTTTTCGAGAAATACTATGAATACCAACTTAATTTTGCGGTTGATAAAATAGAAAAAACGAAAGAAAATACATTAATTTAGCACAGACTAAAATGCACACAAGTAAAATAGAAATAAAATAAAAATAATGAATACAAATAAAAAGTGTAAAGTGCGTTGTAAGATACACCAAGAGAGACTGTTGGGCAGTAGCGACCCCACGGACCCTATCTCCCGGGAGAAATATTGTTCCACATCTCTGGCTTGCCTTTATTGGCCGGCTGGAGTGAAAACTGACGAGGAATAGAGCTCCCACCTCTTTCTTGCCTTTATTGGCCGGCTTGAGTGGAGATTCGCAAGAGCAAATGTGCTCGGAGGAACGAAGTATTCCAGTAAGATGCTGGTAGGGATCTTGACCGTACTTCCGGGATTGTCCTGATAGCCGTGGAATACCGCCCCACTCCTTATAAGCAACTCATAACATTGCCCCCTTGTCGCTATGACAATTTTTGCTAGTGACCGTTTTCGGGAGCCCATTTATTGAGTGTGCAAGTCACCTCCTGCCATTTTATCTGTGTATTTTATATAAAATAAAACTAGCTTTTGCCCGCGGCTTTGCCCGCGTGGATGTCAGCAAATATCCCAAGGGTTCGTAGGTACTACTGGGATTAGATACCTAATAGCCAAGGAAAAGGTCATTGACTCCTACCGCTGCGCCCGCGTTGTCGTCAACCATAATTATTTTGTTACGCGTAATTTTGAATCTGTGATATATTTTAAAGTATTAATTTTAATGATATGATGTCAAGTCATATAATAATCTAAATTCTTAAATAACATATTTTATTGGATAAGGATAAAATAATATAATACCGGTCAAAATAGCTTCGGAAATAACAATTAAATTTTTATCAAATTCTGAAAGATGAAAATGGTTACTTTAGGTCATCATTAGAAGATAGACTTATGCTATTGCGGACTTTTTTATTGCACTTTTTAATATCTACAATTCTGTAAAACATAAACTTGATGTATCTCTTACGGCTTACGCGGTGTACGCCAGTAAAGTTCCCAGTCTGTATGATTTTTTCCGACATCTTCGACAATAATCGTCATATTTCAGCCAATTTACACAAAACCTTAATGAATTATGCACAGAAACCTTCCGCATGAATCACTCCATCCATTGGTGAAAACCGCATCAAACTTCGTTGCTTAGTTTTAAGGATCTAAGCATACATAGGGACAGAACGACAGCGGGAAGCGACTTTGTTTTATACTACTATACGTAGTGATATTGGTCAGGCAGGGGCCATAGTCTTTCCATAGTTCTAGATAACCAGTTCACAACGGTCATAAAAGAACTTAAAAAAAAAAAAAAAAACAAACCCATAATCCAATATCTTTGTTTCCAGCGGGGGTTGTCCTTAGGTGCACTAGCATAGTGCGTACAGGAATAATCGTCGGTTGGTGCCTCGGATCGTTTCATTAAACACGTCTAACGGGCCTCGGGCCTCGGGAGTTGCTTCGGCCCCCCGTACGCCTTCTAAAGGTCTGGGACCCTAGGGTCCTGAGAAATGTCAAAAACGTAAAAAATAATGAATAATTCAGTAGATATAGGTTTTGTCGGGCATTAATGCTGAAATGAACCTTTTTGGCGCAGCCGTGAGGCATACACTATTGCATTATGATTATTTTACCCTTTTCTTTTGGTATTGTGTTTCACGAACGGTGTCCAAATAAATATTATTCTTTCTTTCTTTCTTTATTTAAATAAAATTGCAAGACAACAAAACAAAAACAAAGTGACAAATAAATGAGACTAATCAATACTGTGCATGTGTATGTATTTATCCGGACTACGGAACAATTCACTGTGCGTGGTCCGACACGCATTTAGCTGGTTTTTTGTACGTAGGTATGTATACGATAAACATAATCTAGAATAGATCCTGATCTGTAGATATGCTTTTTTAATGAAATTATTGTATCGGGAGTCGGGACATTATCATACAGATAGGTATATATATTAGTGACCTCATCAACATCCTCTTCCCTTTTCCCTATTTATGAGCGGTCGGCACACCATGTCTTATTCATCCCTACATCTCTATCAGCCGTCATTTCTGCACACGTAGCATGACCACCAAAGAAAAGGGTTTTGTCGACGGAAGAATAGACAAAATGGCAGATTGTGATTGTTTATCTGTCATTTTGTCTATTTTTCCGTCGACAAATGGACAAAACCCGTTTCATGATAAGCGTGATGAAGACGATATGGCTGGAAAGCAGGTGAATTCTGGCGATATCTTCTTTCATATAATTAATCAATCCATCGTTTCTTCAGTCTTCCCCAACCTCTAGAGCTATCCAAATTCATACTCAAAAACTTCTTCACGTTTTTTTTTAACCTCCTTGAGACCTTCAAAATTCAAAATTCAAAATATTTTATTTAACCTAAACCTACAAGGGCACTTATGAAACGTCAGAAGCTAGGTGCACGGTTCCAATAGGTCGTTTCCTATGGAGATGAGCCGGCAAGAAACTCCACGGTTACTCATTTTAAAATAAATGGTTTCTACAATGTTTTCAAATTACAGTGTTAATAGGTATGAGAGGACAGTGTAGGCCTATCAACAAGTACCAGGTACTTAGCATATGAAAATGATAGAAAATGGACAGATTTACAGTCGGTTAAGCCTACAACGTTCTCATAATCACAAAATCTAAAAGAATCTATTTAAAAGATAAATCAAATAATAAAAATTAAAACTTATTTAAAACCAAATGACATGATTGCCATTGATTGCTGTAACATATCTAATTTAAGAAACCGGCCAAGTGCGAGTCGGAATCGCGCACGAAGGGTTCCGTGCCATTATCTAAAAAAACGGCCAAAAAAATCATGTCTGTTGTATGGGAGCCCCACTTAAATATTTATTTTATTCTGTTTTTAGTATTTTTTGTTATAATGGGAACAGAAATACATCGTCTGTGAAAATTTCAACTGTCTAACTATCACGGTTCATGAGATACAGTCTGGTGACAGACGAACAGCGGAGTCTTAGTAATAAGGTCCTGTTTCACCCTTTGGGTACGGAACCCTAATAAGAAATATAGACCGAAAGTTTAAGCGAGCTTCACCAGGGATCCTCATCCACAGTGGAACTGGCTATCTGGCCTCTAACTGCCGAAACACAACAATACTGTTTTTAACATTTTTGTTAAGGCGACAGACTTAAATAAGATGGTGGTAGGGGGGCGTTCATAAAATACGTGAGATATTTAAGGGGGGGAGGGGGTCGAGTCAAATCTCATCTAATCTTACGTTGGATAGAGGGGGGGGGGGGTCGAGGCAAATATCACACAATTTTTTTTCTGATTGAATCAAAAAAAAAAAAAACTATTTTGGTACATTTAATCCAGATTGTACATGCTTAAGATTTAATCTTAAGCGTTATCGTAATACGATTAAAACCATTCACTGATTCGTTCGAAATAAAATAATTTCATTCATACTTCGACGTTATACATCTACTGACTGTCAAACCACCATATTTGTTTTATACCAACTAGCAATATTGATTACTAGTCTTAACTAGTCGTAAATAAAAGCACGAAGCAATTTTTTTTTTTTACCACCAACCAATCCTAGCAACAAGTGCTGTCCCCACTGGGAATCAAAACCAGGACTTCTAGGTCAGAGAAAGGTGGTCTAACCATGTTACTGTCTGGACATTTTGAAATAAACAATTAGTTAATTTGTACCTACATGAATTTGATCCAATAAGTTGATAGTTTTATAAAGTTATAATAACTGACAAGCATGACGAAGAAAGCAAACGAAATTAAGTAGACCAGTTATTTTTAATCAGTGAGCAGTGGTGGCCCAGTACCTACCCCGACTTACGAGTCGTTGGTCGTGGGTACCCAGGCAGACGCTTTACTTTGTGTAAATATTTTCATCACCACTGCTCTCAAACGGTGAACGAAAACATCGTGAAGAAACCGGCACGTCCTAGAACCAAAAAATCGATAGGGTGTACCAGGGGGGGCAGGGGAGGGCAGCTGCCCCCCCTGGATTTTGTATGCCTAAGTACCTTCCTACTGTTATGTTAGAGTCACGACGAGACTTACTTTACAATTACAATAATGTTTAGGGGTATGAGGAACAGGGTGTAAAGTTCACTCATCCACCATAGAAAAGGGAGGATCCTCCGACCAGACGGGTGTTGTGTCTGGCGGGCCGACTGTCCGACCGTTGATGTCGTCTTTGTATATGTCGTTCGCGCGGTACAGGATTTGTGTGATGTCATGTCTTTGATGCGTAGTTCGTATGTAGCGGTGTAACCGCTCAAATGTATTAATTTTAGAAAAAACCGCGCTGCGCGGCCAGTTTTGTTGTATCATGCAAAATACGTGAATGCAGCTAGCAAGCACTTAGGCTCGCTCTCCAACCGCCGCGCCGGGGCCAACGGTTTTGAAAGAGCCAAACATTGGCGTCGAGAAATATTCATTCTATAACCATATCAAACTATGTAAAACATGTCCGGCTTATGAAATTTCTGAATACACTCCCCCCCCCCCCCTCTGTGTCAAAAGCTAGTACGCTTTTTATCTAACCTAACGAGATAAACCATCAATTCCTATCGTTTATTCTACTCTAAGCTACTTTGAACAGGATACCCCAGACTGCTTTATTGCAAAAATAAAATATTAGTACAAGGACCAGTGCGCAGGCTTGCGCAGTTTGTGGAGTGCAGGTCTTTTTGCTTTTACAGTGAGGAAACTGCGACCAGTATTTATAGCCCAGTTTTAATATAAAATTTCTCTAGATTTGTGGGTGGATTCCGTTGGTCAAATTAATTGGTGTTAGTAATACACTCTACGACTTGTCTAAAGGCAGTTTAGTACAGTCAGAAATCTTGAAAATTTGATTTAGTTATGCCTCTCTCGTGATGTGTGTTGTGGTGTGTGTGGTCAAAACTTCAAAGTATTTTCACACACACCACAACATTCAATGGTCTCATCATGTCACAAGAACAATAATATAATAAAATCCATTCAATGAAAGACACCTGACTCCTGCTGTATATCACGTAGTCCTCGGTCAAACGTCATGAGCATACATTATGTGGTAATCTTATCACGTAAGCAACGCCGTTTCAGTTTTCCATTGAACTGTTGCATCATTCGATATAAATGCTACAGTCATTATTAGAGGAAAAACTTGGGTCTTTGTTGTTGACCGCCAGTGCGAACCCGCGTTAAGGAGCGCTATTAAATTATTGGTGAAGTCTATGAATAAAGGTACCCCCGAGCTCCTTTAATAGGATTTAAGAGTTGCGAGCGGTTTGCGGGTGCTCGGACTCTATTTTAAGCCTGGGGGTGCTGACTTTCTGAGTGCTTTGCCGTGTCATTCCCGCGTCGACGTCGCGTCATGCTAACTCTGTTTCGTCTTACTTTGAGCCCAAATAGGAACGAAGATTTACATTAACAACGACGTGGCTATACATAAATATGTATTTTGTCGAAGGCTAAAGTAAATAAGCGGTGAAGTGCCGCCGCGGCTCCTCGCTGATGCTATCAGACCGCAGCGCACAGAACTGCGAACGTTGCCGGTTCTACATTCAAAAGTTTTTCATTACAGATTTATTTGCACGTACTCTGTAACTTTGCTGAAGTTGTAAGCTCGGAGCTCAAATTAGGATATCGTAAAATTTAATGGACGCCAGTTTGCTGAATAATGGTCGACCTAAATTGTTTAATTGTTGGAATTAAACCCAAATAGTTCTACGAATTAATTCGCGCAGTTACCATTACAGCAGGATGTAATCTCTCAGGGTGGCATATCAGTGAAATCAAGTTTGTTTATCTGAGGTGCTCGAGTCAACAGAACACCGTGCTGGTTGCTTTATATTGTGCCTTCAAATATTGACGTAGGATGGTCTTAGCGGAGATAAAGCGGGAAAACAGTGAGTAATTGAATTTACTACTGGGAAACGATGGGTTAGTTTGTATCGGTGATTACAGTGAGAGCGCTAAAATATTCTCTTTGTTTGCTCGGGTCATTATCGACGACACGAAGTTTCCTTCGCTGTAGACTTACCAGCCACAAATCTCTCGCGGCGATGCAGTAATTTACTTAGCTGCAATATAAGATAATCTAGCAAAATTGCCGTCTGGGCGTGTGAACACGCATCCAATTGTCTACTAGTCTCAGGGAATACGTCAATCGCGGGACCGTATCTGAACGTACATATCCCACGTAGAGGACTCCCCACATAAAGTAGTCCCGTACCTGTCTGTCTGAATGTAAATTGTTTGGTTTGGTTCACATTTCGCCGAAATGTGAGGCTTCTCATATTTTTTTAATCGGCAGGTGACCGGCTGCGCGAGCGGGACGGGCGCCGCGGTACGAAAGCTCGAGGCTCGAGTGTATCCGAGATAGTCTAGCGTCGGCTCGAGCGGGGGCCGATCGCGTCGCGTTACGTTGCGGCTGTACAACTTGAAACGTCAAAAACTTTACGTAAATATTTAAACCACCTGTGGTTGTTAGCTAAAACTTTAAATATTGTATCAGTGTATTCAGCGACTTTGTAGCGAGGCTGTTCGCTTACGTTTAATTAAGTTCTCCTGATCAGTTTAAAGGAATAAGATCGTGTCTTCAGTTTTGTGGAAAGCATCGGATCGAGAGCATGCCAGGAAGATCCTGTTGCACCTTTAATAACGGTGAGTATTTTTAAACTTAAAAAAGCTTCACTTATTTTTGGAAAGATGTTGGATTTACCTTGCATTGCTTTTTCTTTAGTTAGTAGGTAGCTTAACATCATTATCTCCTGAATAATGAACCGATTTATTTGTTATCAATTTACTATAGTCATAATTAAAGTGCATTAAATAGGTACTCTTAGGTAGTTGATATATTTGGCGACAGATTTCTTTGGGTATACATTGATAGTATGATAGACATTTTGTTCAGACATGTATTTTTTGTTTATTTTGCTAAACTGCAAGTTAAAGAACAACACAAAATTGGTGTTGTAAATGTATCGACACCCGCCAATGTGTCTGGAGGAAAATAAATAGAAACATTTTGGAATAAAGTAGCTCAGGGAGTGTTAGGTATTGCGGTTGATTCGTCATATTTGTTTACTACCACTCGATGTAAATTCTTACTGTAATAGTGTCTACTATTGGATTGTATCTGTTATCCGTAGGATTATATCTGTTATGTGGATATATCTGTCTATGTTGGGAATGTTTCATTGATAAAGTCTTTCAGATCTTTGACTTTTTTTTTATTCTCATTCTACCCTCTAACTTATTGCCTTACATAGCCTTGCCACAACTCATCCATTACTTTATGTACTGGAACAATATACAAAAAATATCATATGCATGGCATCCACGAGAAAAAAGATTCTGAGATGGATAGTCAGTACCTACCAGCATCGTATTATAATGAAATTCCGAAACCTGGAACCTAGAAAACTATTTTGAACGATAGTACTATTTGAGAAACTGATCAGACTAGATAAGGACAAACTGCAGATTGCTCTGAGCGTTTGGATCGTATCTACCGGTGCGCGGTGTAGTACGCGAGAACCGTGTTCTATCTGATAGATTACAGGTTTCAGAAATGTGTCATATTCGGAACGATCGTGGATATATGCTCGACGTATATCAGTACCAATAAGAATATATTAAGTTTTGGTAGATTTTTCTACCTTTTTGATATTAGTGATATTTCGCGGTTACGTGCCGTTCGTAGATTCATAATATAATTCTTCTTAGACTGTGACTGGTTCTTCGATAGTTTTAGCATAAATCCTGTGCTTATCGAATGCCTTTCTTACAATATTTGCTTTCTTAATTATTGTACCTATTGACTCATTGGATTACTTAGAGTTAGGTATCTTATCAGAATAGTTCTTCTTTGATAATAGATTACCAAGTTGGTACTTGAGGAATTTCAGTAGGATTTCAGAGGGTTTGCATGTTGGTTCTTTTAGAAGTTGGCTATGTTCCCTACTTCTAATGAAGGATGCTCTGTCTCGTCCGCGTTAATTGTGATCTCCAAGTACCAAGTAGGTACATAAAAAATAAAATAGAAATTCAGAAGATAATAATTACATGTCTCAAGAACACCAAGAATGTTTTATCGTCAAGAATTCAGTCAGCATCTACAAATTCTGCAATAGTTTTTGGCCCATATGACAAAAAATTCATGAATGTAGATTCCAATAACCAATAGGGATGTTGACAAAAAAAAAAAAATTATCCGTCAGATAGATTATTTAAAAAAAAATTGGACACGGATTTTTTATTTTTTTACGTAATCAAAAAATTATGGCAATACATTGAGTTAAAATATGGCATGACATCACTCTCCGGTAGATTTGATACTGAATTGTGACGTAGCGAGCCCCCCGCTCCCCAACTTGAATGCGTTCTATCCAATTATTTTTTTATTATTATGATAAAAAAATACGTGTCTTATATTTTTTTATTATCTGAGTGACGGACAATTTTTTTTTTCCAGTCAACATCCATAATAGTTCAACTGCTACTAATGAGACACAATAGAATTTTAATTGTCATCGATCTCCCGGAGTCTTTGTAACGGACGGGAGGCTATTGGTCAAGTCAAAACAAGGCAAGAGAAACTGTTTCGTAAAAAAGTAGTTTCTCAGTATAAAGATAACTAAACAATTACAATTGTTTAGTAGTGCCGCCAGTGTCTAACAACTTTTAACTTAAGTACTGAATCTGAACAGCACAACAAGTCCTTATCCTTACAATATAAAAAAAGTTTTTATGGAGTTTGATATAGCAGGTACCTAATTACTACTTCATAGTTTAAGTGTTCCATAGTAAACAGGGGCTGACGACACTCGGACACGGACACGGACACTCCTTCTTTGAGAACGAATTACGACGATTTTTTGGAATCTCTTAACACCTTTCTGCCGGGAGCCCTCCTGGAGGGTTTTCCTAGGTGCAGATGGGATGCCGGGAGCCCTCACGGAGGGCTCATTTTAAATGTAGGTTTTCTTAGCTAATACAGCAGCATTACAAACAGTGAAAATAAAATCTGATGAATAGGTATTTTAACAACATTCATAAATAGATGTGTTGGTTTTAAAATACAAGAATTAAAAAAAAAAAAAAAATTGTTCATGGTTACAAACATTCACTAAAATGTAAAAGATTGGAAACTACTTATAGCGACAAGACTCCCTAAAAACAATATTTTATTTCGTTTTACAGTGTTTTTTAACACAGTTTTTTTAAAGCTAATGCGTTGACCGTCCGCAATGGTTAACCTTAGCGCAAACGTAATGCCGGCAACCCGCCCGGAGGGTTCACTTCCAATATGTATGGCGGTATGGCGTATGAGTTCTATGAAAAGTGGGTGGAGTCGAAAGTGTTGAGATTTAATTCTCCTTACCTATTTAATCATTGTATTCTATGATTTCGTTTATAAGTAGAGGATTTTTATGTTTTTCGTTTTCACCTCTTTCAATAGACTCAAAATTACTAGTATCCAAAATTCACTAACGGATTGCAACAAAATTCAATTTATACTGAATCACCGAACAGCTTCGACGTTTTCTCCGAATTCGGGCTGGAAGGAAGTACCGTTTTCATTTATTTTTGTCTTGGCAACATTAACATTGTTCAAAAAGGATAATCTGCAAGAGAAATAATTTATGAATGAACATGATTCATTAACTTTGACGAATAATTTAGCGCCGCCGCCCACCGGTCGCAAAGACCGGTAGTTTTAAATTTAAAAAGGGCTTTTAATTGTGTTTCTTAAATCAATAATTGGATGACTAAAATTAGATGCAGAATTAGAATGTAATCGAGGCAGAAGGGGTATGTAAGGTTCTTAGCAGGTGGCGTTCTGTAGTTCCCGCTCATCCCTGTGAAATTAGAAGCATAATCAAAATGTTGTTGATTTTGTCGTAGGTAAATTAATATTAATACGTTTTTGAAGGCGATCATTAGGTATGAGCCATTATTCTGAAAGTGGGCAACGTCACAAATAGATGTCAAATATTTTGCTGTTTTGATTAATTTGGCAATACCTATTATATAATGTATGGAAATAAGAAATGTGGCTAACTAGCGAATTATGAATTGCTATTATAACATTTAATTTGATGGTGTAAAAAAGGCATTTGCACCTAAAATAAATATTATAAGTACCTACCTATTTTTACATCTAAAACTAAATATTCGGTGTTACGATATTAATTATTCCATTTCATAAGCAATATTGTAGTTCCCTAGTTAGCCACATTTCATAATTCCATACAGTAACATTGCCAAATTAATCAAAACAGGTAAATATTTGACAGCTATTTGTGACGTTGTCAACTTTTAGGATAAATGCTCCTACTACACTCTTGTAAATCTAGTGAAGATATAAAATCTTAACTCGTATACAGTACGCATAGTGTTCTGTCAAGATGCGCAACCACAAGTTTTTTCGTCGTTCTCACGGTGTATGGACGAGTTTAAAAGCGGCGGCCGCTAATTGCGGATAATGTGCGTTAATGTGTTATGTTACATGCATCTTAATATCTACGTGGATGATGTTATGTAGAAAGTCACGCAACTGATGTTAGGTACTTATGTGATATCGGTATCGACAAGTGGTTGAAGATGTTGTTTTTGGATCTTGGTTGTTTGAAAATAGAATGCGCATCCTGCCGGGATTGACCATTACGGTTTATGCTAGAGTTCGGCTTTCCTTGCATTCTTCTACACTCTGCAATGTAACTGATTGTGATTGATCGTGTATTACGTAATTATGGTGCTGGTCTATTCATTATCTGATGGCCCTAAATTGGTAGATTGATTCAATGTAGCAGTTTTGAATATATTGTCTTTTAGCAAGGAAGGCTTTCATTTCCATCAGTATCTGAAAGTCATTTTTAATAGGAATCAGTAAAACGATTTTAATTTTATTCATATTAAAATGCTACTACGCCTATCATCATGGTATGTAAACTGTGTTGAATAGTTCTATCCCCTGCTTTTGATTCAGTTGCATTTAAATTGCACCTCGCTCTTGAATTAATTAACCGTTCGGCTACATTCCAAAAATATTAACATATTTCAAGTCCCGCATCCCCCATGTCGAATGACCGAGGCAGGGCTCCGACCGCGGCCGACAAAGAGCCCACAATGGCCCGATTGAATGACAATAGGCGTCCACGGTCCACCGCCGCGCTCCGCTGCGACCCTGGTACATCGACCCATTAGATAATATCAAACTGTATAAATTTATGCTCATTTTGACCCAGTTTTACGTTGAAATAATTTTAGATTGTCACGGTCGTAGGTCAATTCGGGATGCATTTGTCATAAGAGATCAGAATGGCCTACTTTGTTCAGTGTACCTTGTTTAATGGGCAGCGATTGACAAGAACTTGTTGATACTGATATGTTGGAAATGTATTCTGTAGAACTTGTACAAAATCAACATTATAAAGTACTATTCGCCAATTAAATAATCCTGGCAACAATTCCCGTGCAATTTCTATTTTAGGATGTGCCTTGACACTGGCAATAAATACCCTTTGAGCCAGTTGCTAAGGAAAAAAAACGTTCTAAATTCAATATTTAAGGCGAAATGGGTCCCAAAGAAGAGGTTTTGACGCATTTCGGCTGCACGCAAAATCAATTTTTGTCCTCAAAAACTACAAAGTTGCCTTATTTTTTTTCATGATTATTAAAATTGAAGATATTTTTTAGTGAATTATGAGGGCCAAAACACGATTGACATAATTTGGCTCGATACAAAAAAATCGCAAAGTTTCCTCAAAATGTAGAGTTTTTATGAGAAAAAATGGTTTTATTCGATTGTAATTAAAGCAATTTCAATAAAATTTCGTCTATACGTTCACCATAAAAGACTTTAGGGGATTATGGATTTATTTTAATGTAACTGCAAATAGAATCTTAAAATAAACCCAAATATAGTAAATCGGGCTAAATCGGCTCGCGCTCAGAGTCCTGCGGGACGTCATCGAGGGTGGACCTGTGTCAAAATTTTAAAAATACGCTCTCTCTGCAGTTGTTAAAAAAAATCAAATAAAAGAAGAACACATTAGATATGAAATTGCGACAACTCAGAAAAAATATTTCGTAATTTTAATATAGTTTTAATTCATAATATTGTTTTCGAAAGTGATATTATTTCTATGCGATAAGATGACGTTTAATTGTCATCTTACAATAGTGTTAGACACATTACAAATTATTATCGATAAAATTATAGTCAAGTGCGAGTCTTATATAATTTTTTATCGTCGTATATGAAGAAGTTTTTTTAAAGTTTTTTTTATCAGATTCATCCATGTTACTATATTTACTCTCCACCGAACTGTCTTTGCTAATATCATATTCTATATTAATAAACATATAATATACAATTGGTCCGGTTGTAGGTTGTATACAAAATATTTAAAACAACTTTCACTCTGTCAAGAACAATTAAAATTAGAAAAAAAATGCTGTTTTGAACAAAAGTGCTATACTAACATGATCAAATGTATAGAACACGATAAAAATCATAATTATATTTTTCGAATAGCTGAGCCAGCAACACAATTTTTTCTTGAATGATTGTATTGTATTGGCTCAGTATGAACCATTTTCAGTTTTGAATACAAAAAGTCACTGGTTACGATATCGTATACGACACTTCTGTATACGATAAAATGTCGTTCTAAAATGTCGATGTCCTAAAATAATAGATTCGATAAATTATAGCTGTAGCAGTAGGTACGTCACTTGGCAATAAAGTACGGCAATTATTACTTCATATAGAGCTGTCAATATTTACGAATCTTCATGAGTGGTGGAAAACATCCAAAACAAAAAAATATGGTCACATTATAAGCGAAACAGTACGACCATTTTTAGCCCGTATAAATAAAGATGAAAGTTTGTATGTTTTTTTTTCTTAAATTCACTTACTTGATAAAATTCTTAAATTCACTGACATACAATGCACAACCTAAACCACGCTGGGTATAGAAGCATGCAATTTTGCAGATGATTTCCTTTTATAACGAACGAAATTACGACTTTGATATTTTCTATCAAAATTACATTTTGCGGAACCGTTGAGATACGCAGTAGAACCATTGCAATTTTAAACTTTCACCTTACTACCGCAAAACCATGTTTATCTGAAACTAGTTTCTGTCCGCGTCGTCTTCATTCACGTGGCAGTCGTAAGATACCACAATATATTAAATTATCAGGCATATTTTATAAATCTTCACTGTAAGTACAATAGGTTTGTAGTTTTGGTCTCGCCTACCAAAATATACAGAAAGTTAGGACTGGTGACGCGACTGGCTGGCTGGCTGGACTAGCGAGAAAGTGACAGAGTTGTCCGTGTGAGAAGCAGCTCCTCCTGAGGTCTAAACGCGCAGCCTTCAGTAGAAATTTCCCATTCCTTGCGAAGTTTTTCATTTTAAGTGAATTATTAAACGCCTGCGTTCCTTCATATAATACCTAATGGCACAACACTGATACACTAATGGATTCTTACAGATTATTCATGACTACCTAACTATCACAAAAAAAAACCCGTGTGCAGTTTGTACACGGAATTTCTCATTAACAGTCACCTAACCATAAATATTGATTTATATTAAAACCATAGATGACAGAAGAGGCCTAAACTTCATGGTTTTCTGTGTACGTTCTACGAACTATCCCATAACACTATATCAAAAGGTAAAAATGTTGTTTCTTTAATTAATAAAATGAATTGACTGTCACAACACAGCACATTAGCCGATTACGACACCGACCCGACATCGACACGATATCGGAGGTCTGGTGATCGGATACGTTTAGTGCCTACCAAACGCTTTTACATTGTCTTGCTATTGTCACCTATATCGTCGCAGACAGCGACCGACACCGATATAAGTACGATATCTATCGGCGAAGACACAGTGCGGTGAGAGTAGCGGCATTTTATCACTTGAACACATTTTTTCGCACTGCCGACTTCAAGACGGCGATACTTAGTAGGTAACCATCGCGATGCACCAAACAACCACATTGTTTGGTGCGTCGCGATGGTTACCAATATCATTGGGCCGATAATAATTATAATTATCGATGTCGGTGTAATAGCTGCCGACATATTATCGGTATCAGGCTGGTGTCGTTATCTGTTAATGTGAAAACGCCCATTAGGTACACAGGACATTTTAAGTAATCATTTTAGTTCACTACACCGTACCTTTTTTTTTTTTTTTTTTTTTTGGGTGGGAAATCATCAAATGACGTCTCCCGCTCTGGGTGGAGCGGGAGGGCGTGTCAGACTCTTACTGACTAAAACCCACCCGTGTTCCTTCTGTTGCCTGTGCAATGCCAGGGGGCCACGGTATCCCTTTCGGACTTTCCCGCAACCCCGGCAGGCAATGGTCTCATCGGACCCCTTCATTCGCTGACATCTCTTTGAGGCGCGCGTGGAACACAACGCGCCGTCGACCCGGGCTTGGTCCTTGCCGGACGGCGAGCTACCCATTGCTCACCGTCCGCAAGCCCGCGCCTACGGTGGCCGGGAATCGGCAACCGATTCCCGACGCCCAGGGCGTCTCCTCCTGCGGCGGCTAGGGGCGTGAGGGCGCGAAATTTGCCTCTCCCTCACGCGCTTCGCCTCCTCCTTCGCGAGCATTACTGCTTCGCAGAAGGAGGTGACGGCCTCCCATGCCCTCTCGCTCCGTACCATGGCCTGGACCAGGACCGGACGCGAGAGATCCCCGCCACCGATCGCCTCCACGAGGACACGGCGGTGCTCTGCCCAAGCCGGGCATACCTCCACCGTATGCTCCACCGTGTCCTCCGGGCGATCCACGCAGTGATGACACCCGGGCGTTTCCTCCCGCCTTATCCGAAACAGTTACCTCCCGAAACAGCCGTGTCCGGTGAGGACCTGCGTCAGGCGGAAGGTGAGGACGCCGTGGCGCCTCTCCAGCCACTCCTCAAAGAGGGGACTTATCGCCGCAATAGTGGCGTGCCCAGCACTGGGTTCCGACAATCGCACTCTCCATGACGCCATGAGATCCCGTCGGAGCTCTGTCCGCTGTGCCGCGATTTCTCGCGGCATCGGAGTCAAACTACACCGTACCTAAGTCCCATAAAATGTAAACTTATTGACTAAAATCGTACCTAAGAAAAACTAGTTCAGTTGGTCAACTGCAAATATTTTATGCTGTGGCATGGATTTTTCGCGAAATGATCGGCAGTGAATCGTAAATAAATACGTCTTTCTGCATTTGGGGGAGGCGGAGGTAGCGTTTCAAAGGCCCACAGGCCAGGAAAATGTCGCCTTAAATTACGTTTCTATACATATTTCAACATGGCGAACTGTTTATCCCAAACGTTTTACCTGGAAATCTGCCTGATACACTGAACAGACGAGATAAGAATAATATTGTGTAGGTACATTTATAAGACAAAAATGAGATGGGGAGTTGTAGACCTATTCTCAGATCAGATAATCGAGTGGTGAACCGGATTAGTGAACGTTATCGCTTGAGCATGCGTTGTAACTCACGCACGATTAGCAAATGCAAATGGCACTTGAGAGCTCGTTACGAAGTGTCGCAGATCGTATATCATATGCATTTATGTGAACAATTGGCGAATAAGCCGGTAACAAATGTTCTGTTATAGATTTTAGGTGGTTTGAAAAGTAGATCGTGTAAGTTAATGCAAGCTCTTTGCAACTGTTAATAATTTGATTAAAATTTAGATTAGAATCAGCAATCAGCACCAGCTAGGTCACCTGCTCCTACGTCTCAATTAAAGATCTGGGTTCTAAAATGTAGTTATTGCTTTATTGAGTAGACTGTACTAGCACATAACTTTCACCTGCTATTTTTACCCTTTTGGCGTAGAATTTTCTTTTTTACTATTTACTACTACCTAAGTACCTACTAGGGTAAAATTTCCAAAAATCCTAAAACACGCGTCAGTTACGACAATTTCGAAATAAATTTGTAATTTATGTGTTCAGCGATAAGTTCATCGATAATGTTTTTACATGCCTCGCTCGGTGCATAACAAGGATTTCGAAGAAAAATGTGTCTGTCATTCGCTAATTGGTTCGTTATCATATCGGCATTACTTTTCATTGATAGGACAGGACAAGTCGTTGACGTGGCCCTGACTCCGGTGACTTCAATTACTACTATCTAGAATTACCGCGAAGAAGACCTTTCTTTGCGTTCGTTACGCTCTGATGAATCTTGTAGTATTACCAATTTGTTTCATTGGGAATCAGTTTTTAAAAATAATATGACTGTCACGGTCCGTTTGGTAGACGATTACCTACTTTCAAGATTAAAAAAAAAACAAACTAAAACCTGAATAACTTTTTATTACAGTAATTATTATTTATGTGAAAAAAATATTTTTTTACTTAGAATTATCTAAAAAAATAACATCTGTCTGAACTGGAGTAAAGTTGGTGCAATCTAAAACTTGTTTTTAGTATTTCTAGATTAAGTTATAGTGTTTTTTACTGTTTACTTAAGGTCTGCATAAAATAGCGGTCCGCGGTCCGCCATTTGGTGACTCCTGTAGATAATCTTCTAAATAAACGAGAATAAAATCACTTAGTTTATGAGCAAAAAAACGGGTTGCACTACGGGAGTGCCGGCAGAAGTGAAAACTTGAATATTAACGTTGTACATTTTTGATATATTGGAATGGTTAGGGAATAATTTTGCACCGGTCTACTCTCCCTCCGTCTTACGAATTTTCGATCAGGTCACGTGTCCTGACGCGAGTTTAACATTTTTTACCCATCACAAAAAAAGTGCACAACGCCGCTAAAGACGTTTTCACTTCAAAAATATACAATGATCTTAAAAATGGCTGAAACATTTAAGTCCTAAAGTGTGATTTTAATGAAACACCTAGCTCCAGAGAAGAATGATTTCACTTTTTATGCCGGCTAAAATATTTTCTTTGCAATGCATCAAGTCAATGACCAGTGGCCAGGTCGGGTCGTTTGGCGTCGTACGCAGTCTATACCATAAATAATTAGTTATAAATTGTAGCCGTTTTATCTTAACATTAACGGACACTCAGCGGGTGCTTTATTAAAACTCGATTATGCTGCTGAATGTTGTCGTAAATGGTGATATTTGGTATTTAATTTTATACCAAATTCGTATAAGTATGACATTAAACATAAGTCCCACTGCTGTTCTAATTTATTTATTTAAAGTTTTCGCACAAAAAAATGGCACAAAAGGAAGCCGCGGTCCCACGGCCTGTCGAGGCCTTTCGCGGCCTGGCACGCGGCCACGCCTGTCAAGGCTTCTCGCGGCCCGTGCCGAGCATTTCCACCACAGGCCTCATCAACGGCTCCCACGGCCTGTCGGCCTGGCGTGGTACGATCTGGCCTGTGAGAAGCGGCCCGTGGGACCACAGCATTAGGCGTTCTCTACCAGTCAACCAAGGGTGGTGAAAAATTAGATGGCAGATGCTCGTTTGAGAGGAACAATGATTTTTTTTATTTAAAATTTATATCACAATGAATTATAGATAAAATCGGTACACAAATAGGTACGTAATTAGGTTATAAACTTATAATACACATAGGTACAAAATTATTTATTGTAATATCTAATTGTGTTAATAATTATAACCACTTAGAACATTTTGTCACAACATGACAACACCGACGCTGATCAGCGTAACTCACGATCAATCATAACCATTTTGAAGGATATTTGCTAAACCATTGCATTTGCCTGCTCAACAACGTAACTAACGCAATGAATATTGTTGAACTGTCAAAATTAAACAGACTGTGATTGATCGTGTGTTACGATCGGGTGACGGGCCAAAATAATTCGTTTATCATGTCACCGTCCGTTGCTATTACGAGTAGCAGTCAGAAGGACGGTGCTGCCAAACCTCTTCACACAAAAGGCAATGACGATGATTTCGTAACTTTGTTTCTGTAACCACGCCGTAACAACTCATTCTGCTAAATGCAAGTGCATTGAGGAATAGAATGTCTGATTGTTATTTTGTTAAGTATAAGCGTCATTTCATGCGTCATCGTTCGCACGGTCGTAATAAAATCGCAGCGATTTATTTTCGTGCACTGGTTTTCAACGCTCTGCTCAGCGCCGAGAGTTGAAAATCCATTGCGCTATATAATTCCACTACGATATTTTTACTTGTAAAGTTAATTTTACGATATAGGCATACAGGATGGCGGGAGATCGACGCGCAAACTGTACCTAAACATGAATTCAGCACGTCATGATTCTAGACCACCTAGCGTAAACATTTTTTGTTGGTTTAATAGGTAGCTGTTTCATAGAAAAGTGTACGCGGTCAAAATGTATGGAGCAGCTAATTTTTCCGTTAATAACCGACAAAAATTTCGACGTAGGTAGGTTCAGAATCCATGTGTCCCTGCCACCCTTTAAAAGGCACCGATAAAAAAAAACAATTAATTTGAACACTATTCCTTTACTTCAGCTATTCAGGAAAGATACGCCACGATCGCATTAAGTTATTGAATGGTCTTTCACGTCCGCTAGGACTCAATTCAGGAGAAGTCATTGCTCGAAGTCATATTTCTAATAAAGATTCAACGAGAAATTTCAGGTAGAATGTATATCAAGTAGATATTTCTTATTTTCTTCAGAAACAAAATCTGCTTTCCTGAATGAACTAAACCGGCCAAGTGCGAGTCGGACTCGCACACGAAGGGTTCCGTAGCATACCTATTAAGACCGAGCAAAAAAAACGCCGTAAAAAAACACGTTTCTTGTATGGGGACCCCTTTTAACTATTAACTTTATTTAATGTTTATTATTTTTTATTATAGCGGCAATAGTAATACACAATCTGTGAACATTTCAACATTTTCAACAATATGGTTTATGAGATACAGCCCGCCGACAGACGGACGGACAGCGGAGGCTTAGTAATAGGGTTCCGTTTGGCAACCTTCAGGTACGAAAGCCTAAAAAACAGCCAGCATCACAAGTCTAATAGCACAGAGTTTGCTAAAAGAGAATTTCTAGTGTTTCTAGCTGTTACAATGCGAAATCACAATCAAAGTACCTACATAATGTATGTAGTTACATGATAATAATACGTTTGATCAGCGTAAATGACTGTGATTCCATAAATAGCATATCTTATATCTTCATTAGTTAAGTTTTTATAAGCAAACACTTCTGTCGGTCACGTTGTTTATGCGCCTATTAGTTTTTTGTTTGTCGTTTTTTTTTAGCTCAAACTTATGGAGTAGCTACCTGCGTTCTACGTTACTAATAAAGAAGAACTGACTTATTAATTATGGTTCGCCCGGTATGAGGAAGTTATCTGTCTACATACTTGTTTTCTTGGTAAAAACTTGATAGTATTTTTCATTATCACTTTATACGCACATGGTATAAAAAATCGAAAGATAAAAAATATGATTATAATTTCTGAATTTCTGTTTTCAGTAAATCATGATAGATTTCAATGGCACCATCGATTTTGTTATTTTGAAAACTCAATGAAACTCCGGAACAGTGAACGATGATCCTGTTTCAAGTCAGTCCATAGTCGTCTCAAGCTTATGTTTGTCTATTGCAAGGGTCTCTTATCTATGTACACACGCCTTATCTTGTCTATGGATGACAACAGTAGCACGACTTGCGTCCGTTTATGGGATTTCTCCAGCTTATCTGATGCTCTGATCTCCTTGGATTTCTCAAGACACCCATTCATGTTGATATCTATGAATATTCATGTTTGGGAATACTTTAAGCATAACACTGTCTGTGTTTTATCTTGATGTAGTTTTGTTTGTGTATTTTGTTCGCACTTATTAAGATTATTTTTTTTGTTTACCTGTTTCTAGTGTTGTATGTTCAATTTCTAAGCAGCAACGCTTTCACTGATCGTTCAGCCAAAATTACTTCTATGTTTCTTTTAATGTTATCAAAGCAGCTGCAGTTTATTTGTATTATTTTTTAAACTTTCAATTTGTCCTACGAGTCAAGCATACGTAGGTACTTAACTCTGGATTCGATAGAAAGTTAAAATCTGTAAGGATATTTAATCGTTTCTTGAACAATTAAGTAATGACTGAATCGAAATACGTCAATACGTCGGCGCCGGTTGTCGCTGAAAACCAGCGCTGGGGCTCTGTCTTGCATAGGGTCGCAGCATAATGCTGAGCGATAGCCGTTTTGCGTGGATGTGACGCATGTATCCCGCAACCTTTTCTAATTTTTTTTTGTGTAAGCTCTTTTTTGCGTCATGTTTACCGCAAATAAACTTATTTTCTTTCTTTCTTTTCTTTCAAATATTTCTCTCGTTAACTTTAGTCTCGGTGTGGTGGTTTCCAATTTCAATGAGTAGATAGTTATTTCTAGTTTACTGCCTTAATAAAGAATATAGTCCAAGAAAATATATTATATTTTGTAGTGGAATGAAAATCCATACTTTTCACAGTCGATCGCATCCGTTCGCATTGGCATGAATATTGCCATAATGCACGAGAATATGTTCCGACATTTTATTACATATTTATGAAGATTGTATTCTTGAATTCCTGAGACAAAGGCATATTTCAACGGCTTGTTGGTGGATATTAGATTTTTTTTCAAGTCTCAGTGTCAGTGTAAGGGTTCCCTATCCAAAGGGTGCCAACGGAACCCTAACCTACTAAGGGTCTGATATCCGTCCGTCTGTCACAGGCCTGTATACACTACACACACGCCGCACACACCTCATTTTCACAGTGTGTTACTACTATGGCCGCTATAACAACAAATAATAAAAATAAAATACTTAAAGTAACTAACAGGTAAACGGGATTGCCATACAAGAAACGTGTTTTTAAAAACATTATTTTGGCCTGGTGAAAATTATGCCTAGTCATTGAATGATTAAATGTCTGTTACAGTTTACAGTTATAGTTACTTTGATTAAAGTTAAATAGTTGATAAGGTACAAAACCCCATTTTGTTAATAAAGAATAAAAATAAACATGACTCTCTGGGGCAGTCCGGTAAAAAATATGTAGAGTTAAATATTGTAGGGTGGTATGAAACGAAACCCTTCATGAACGAGTCCGACTCGCACTTGGCTGCTTTATGAGTTACATTTTTGGAACGGATATTAAACTGCATGGAGCGAATATTTGTGGCTTATTCACACATGGAAATGCTGTGAAATGTGGGTCAACACAAAGTTTCAAAGCACACGTATTAATATATTTGTGTGTCTTGGAATTTTAATCGATTAGGTATCGATTGATTGATCGCTGACGGTTGATCAAATTAATAATAGCTAACCATGTCTGAGTAACTATTACACAACGAAATACCTGATAAAAAAATATCGGATTATATTTTAAAACGAATAAACTTTCTAAGAAATCCTCTTTATGGTGATCTTCGTGTAACCGTGGCAGTAAGGGCGCCAACCCTTTTTTACCGCGGTGCGCTGGCGGCGGCGGGTAACAAAAGAATGTTTCGAGTTATGAATGACTGGCATTCTCTCATTCACGCTGAACAGCCCGTGTTGTCTACCTTGCACGCCAACTTACTTGTATTATTACTTGCAATGTTTTGCGACATTTTGTAAGAATAATAATATGCACCTTACATTATACCTTGTCGTCAATGTTCATTCTTACGTTGGACACGGAATATTTATGCTACCACCGGACCAGGGGGCCTACTCCCTAAGCACAAAGTCCGTATAGTATTTTAGTGACGCATGCTATACTTGTGGTTACCACTTGGTAACCACAACTATAGCACGCGTCGCGTCACTTACGCTTACACTTGTATACGCTGTGAATGCGTGTGTAAACGCAGGAGCTCTCGGTACCGTCCGAGACTCGTGCCTGTGTGTGTTTTGTGCTGACGCTACTCATCTTCATCACAGAATAGTTCTTCATGCACGCATTCACACTTACTCTTTACTCACTACTCTTGGTTACCACAAGTTAAGCGCACGTCGTTTCGTGAGATAAAACACTGTAGTGTTGGCCGAAATTACGTGCCCCCGATACCGGGATTAGTATTGGGCTTGCTTATCTGTTTTGAAGTAACCTAGAACTACTCGTATTTAGCGGTTTTTCTTCTAGACTTCTAGAGATCTATCTCTAGAAGCATCTATCCTTGACATTACCTCCGCTGAGCCAGTCATATAGTCTACGACGACTGTCTTTCTCACGAGTATCAAATTATAAGAAACTTATCTACCTAATGTATCATTTTTAATTATTTTTGAAATAGGTAGATTAAATTCTAATCAGATGTTCTCATTTTATTAAAACAGAAAATTCATTCTTCGCTTGCCAGGTTTATCTAAATTCCTAGGTATGTAAAACACTTGAGTGAACAATGCAATGGCACCCCGGTCAGTCGGTCTCATTCTGTTTAGACTAGAAGTGGTGTCGCCACGTCCGTCGCTCCGACCCGATAACCCTGCCCAGTTCAATGTTACTGTGTTTGTGACCCAAGGACCTGATACGTGAATGACCTTTGTAGCTTAGAGTATATGGTCATCTATGAATAGGTACAGGGGTTTCTCCGTCTGGAATTTTTCAGTAGCTGGCTGGATGCCCAAATCCTGTACCCTAATTACGTACCTAATACACCATCAATCGGAATCAGAACCGTTAAATTACTAATTCATTGCTTCAAAAGTTCGAAAAAAAAATCTGCTCACTAACGTAAATAAATGCAATGGATACTGTTGAATTGTCAAAATGAAACAAATTTGTCGTAATCGTTAGTGTTAAATCGTGTTGCGTAATTATATAGCTGATTAGCTACTGGAAAATTATCTTGCTTGTTATATTATTAGAACTGGACAACAGCTCAGCTCAGATTTGTAGCTTAGTTAATATTGGCAACAGAATCGACCGGCCCTGATTTCTCGAAATTGCATTATGAGCGTGTAGTACTGTAGTATCTACACACCCCTGCCTACCCCTTTGGCGAAAACAAGCGTGAAACTGATAATTTCGTTACATTAAGTAGGCACATAGATAAAGCAGGGACGTAGGACCGTAAACGAAGATAGATACGGCGCTATCCGATGTCGTTCGAAACTTCGGAGTGACCCTAGAACCCTACTACTGATTAATTAACTTTTTCGAACGGGCAAAAACACATCAGTACGCGTAGCATGACAACCATAGAAACGGATTTTTTCGACGGAAGAATAGACAATATGACAGATAAACAATCACAATCTGTTATTTTGTCTATTCTTCCGTCGACAAAACCCGTTTCTATTGTGTTCTTGCAAAGCGTGCGGGAGTAGGGACAACTGTCATATCGTGTTGTCATTCACTCTTAGTTAGGGCCCCGAACTAATCTTATGTCAGTATGTGGTGGTCTATTCCCTAAGCGATGACCGCAGTTTCTGATTTCGCTTAGGTATGAGACCCCATGATACGGAGTAGGAAAGGCCCGTAACTTTTGTCGAAAGTGCGGATTTTGTGGTTAGGGAGTAGACCTCCAATTTCGTGACTGACGTACAACACACAGTTTTAAGAATCTGCTGAAGTGTAACTTAGTGGTGTTGTACCTAGTGGATTTTTCAAAAATCAACCCTCAAGTGGAACCGAACCCGCATTGTTGGAAAACTAGGTTGGGTTTATTTTTGCAGTCAGCGGGGACGAAGTGTCAGGCTAAAGCTAGTTTTATTATACAGGGTGCTCTCAGTACCTTTTGTAGATAGCGAAATAGAAAATTAAGTGAGCACCTAATTGGTATAATCCATAGGGTTAGGTAGTTAAATAAATATAAACAAAAAAACAACACGTGACGAGACAGCTGTCCAGTAACCGACTAAACGTTATACCTACCTGACACTTCAGTTTTCATGATATGTCACAGTTGTACTCTTCAAATTTAGCAACGTTATAATTCGTCGACGTTTAGAGTTTGGCCTCTTTACAAAAGACAGATTACAAAATTACTATTATTATTGCTAAAAATCTAACAAAAAAATTGTGCTTAAGCAGTTACATCTACAAAGCGTTAAAAAAAAAACAAAAAAAGGAGATAACAAAAAACAAAAAAAAGTTAGGTATGTGTAAAGAGTTAAGAGTTTATGAATGAATGATAAAGTTTAACATACATTAATAAAAGAGGAAACTATTGTAAAAAACTAAAATAAATTTAGCTTGGTTTGTCGTATTTTTAAACAAGAAAGGGTAATTTTAAAGGACCCTTTTAACTATTTGTTTACCTTTATTTAAGAACGCGGCGACCGTTGAATAGGGATGATGACTAAAAAAATGTTTTTTGTTCGTCATGTAGACTATGAAAAAATAACGTACACGTATTTTTTCTTCTTTTACGTTATCAAAAGATTACGGCGATACATTGAGTTATAATGTGCCATGACGTCACTTGTATGTAGATTTTATACATACTTGTGACGTATCAACCCCTACTTCCCAACTTTAATGCGTTGTATCTAAGTCATTTTTTTATTAATATGATAAACCAAAAAATACGTGTCTAATATTTTTTTAATATGACTGACGGACTAAATAGAATTTCTTTTTTTTTGACCCAGGCATCATCCCTATTGTCCATATAAACGTAATACCTAAATCATTTGCAATTTGAGCATATTTACAACATAATATTATGTTGATATTCGGATTTAGACAGTATTAATCTAGGCTTGTACATCTTTTTTTTTCCAAAAAGTTACATAAATAGAAGTATAAGCGAATTGAAATCCGCACCCAATTTGCTCAAGCAAATTGTCAATGTGGGCGTGGTCGTACTGCACACTGTAGGTGGATATCCCTCCGACAGGCACTCACACTAGCGCAACCTGCTTGGTTGGAGTTCGTTCGGGGTATTTTTTGTCAGTATTAGACGATTAAGTACTTTACTGTGCTGTACGTGCGTATTTATTTGTTTGTATTGTAATATTTCTGACACTATTGATCTATTTTATTTTTATTGGAACCAGAGTAAATTGGTAGAAATCGTCACGTAACGACAAAAGCGTTATGGTTAATACGGCTTTTCTCTGAGAAAGTGTGAATTTGGTCAAAATTAAAATCCACGACGGGGCGCGGCGGCCGCTGCGAAAATTTTCAAGTTTTTCATCATGGATATCGTTTTCATAGTTTTCGATGGTGAATTCAACGTCAGTCGGCTGCGAAAATTTTGTTTTTTGTTTTATATTAGGTATACGTAAAAAGAACTTCGTTCCTGACGGGGTCAGACCTCACACGTTTTTTTTTATTAATAGCCAAATTATACTTACAGTTTGCTCCACACATACAAGTTTATCGGTCAATACTAGTACATGCAATCATAAAATTAGGTTAAATTACATAAAACTATACAAAACTTGTTGAAATTAAACAAAATTAGATAAAAGAAGACAAAATTAGACAAAATTATATAGAATTGAAATTAGCTGTAGTGTTCAGGAATCTCAACCTATGCTATGAACTTAGATTTACGTTTGTCATATCGAGTAACCTACATTCTTTCAAAATAAATATATGCAAGTCCGTAAACAAAACAAGACCTTTGTTTTGTTTACGGACTTGGATATATTTATTTACGATTTGGGTTGACCGCTCCGTCGGTCTAGTGGTCGCAAGCACTACTGTTGAGCATGGGGTCCTGTAGGAGCCTGGAGCCTGGATTTGTGCCCGGTTGATGCCAATAGGCTCGCCCCCTACATAGGACTTAAACATAACTGGCGAAATGTCGGTGTACTATAGGGAGACCTCTGCCTAACCCTTCGGGGAGTACAGGCGTGATTCTGATTACCGTAATTGTTTTTTTTTTTCATTTGAATACGGTCAATACGTTCGATAATATATTGTCACCGTACACGACTTTATCACGTTTCGTTTCGACTCATAGTTTTTTAAATGATTATTATCACAATCTCTGAAGTAAGAACATAACTAAATAAATGGGTATTCAAAATCTTTGTTTATTATTTTTATTATTCTTAGCTCGGAAAGCTGTTATTTATCTGAATTTACGGAGATCGTGTAAATATAAATTATTGGAATATTTGTTTTTTACTAATACCACAACGAATACTTTGCATAACACTTGATTGATTTTTAGTAATAATAATATTTAAAGTATAAGTAGGAATAAAAAGCCAATTATTTTTAAAAGAGTAACCGTGGAGTTTCTTGCCGGCTCTTCTCCATACGAAACGACCAATTGGAACCGTCCACCTAGCTTCTGACGTTTCATAAGTGCCCATGTAGGTATAAGTGAAATAAAATATTTTGAATTTGAATTTGAATACTGAAGAAGCCTTAGTTTTTTACCCAACTACGGCGAAGCGAAAAGTAGGGTTCTTAAAGTTGAGAGTTGAGACCACCCTAAAGGAAATAAATAAACATAAACAGGCTTATATAAAGACAATAATAATAACCATATAGGTAGGTACCTACCTTATTTGTATGACGAATCTATCTACTAGATTCTAGACTCTACAAGGCCTTGATCTCGAGATAACCTATTATTTTGAGATATCGACATGGTAATAGATATTTTCAAAAACCGTATTACTGGTCTGTCGCAACTAACGATTCCCCAAAGTAGTCAACAAAAATAAAGCAAATATTGAACATACCTAATTACTAATAAATAAAAATGCCGTCGAGTCGTTATGAATGAATGGCAAGTAGGTAGTTACAGCTAATAGTAGATATCTACCCACTCATACACAAACACGGCTCCGCACCGCGTGTCCGCGTCCCTCGTCATCTTTTGTCAAACAGCGATAGAAATATTTCGAACGAATTTCGCACGCGTCTCGATTTGCAGTTGCGAGCGTTGTTCGTCTCCCTCTTAACTAGGTACCTAAACCTATGGATTATAGATACTGAATTTAGTTAAAGTTTAAGGCTGGGCCCAATAAACCAGTGTGACCAGTGTGTGTGTGTGCAAGTAGAAAATGTTAAAGTAATATTCAATTAATTCACTGTCTGTTTTTGTATTTTTAATTGATTGTCCAATTATAATAGAATTCAAAATACGCGTGTTTTGCATTAATTAACGAAGCTTTTTGCACAGCGAGCCACGTTCTCAATAATTACATGACATATTCATTGGATAAAAATGATGTTAATATTTAGCGAACCTAGTATTTATATGAATAGGTAATGTAGTTATCAATTATCTTTAGAATGCAGGCAAAAAGAAATTAAACACATGCATTTATTTGACAGACCAGACACATAGGTACCTAGTAGTTCTTATCTCAGGTTTTACCTATCTGCCAGGAATGTGCAATAACTGGATATACCTTTTTCTACATATGTCTGTGACAGGTTTTTTTGAGGTCGGTGTTATCGTACGTCATTTAAAAGGTTACAAGAATGTTTCTCGCAAAATTTGCATCATAATAAACCTCTACGATGCAAATGGCCGGCGCCAAATATTATGACGGACATCAAATGCGGAATGCAGTTTATTATACCTACAAGTACAGCATAGAAAGCGGTTCGATTTTGTTTCAGTTATGTTTAATGACAGCCATTCGATGTTTAACGAGTTCGCTCCATCGATTAATCAGTCTACATGACAACGATTTAATCAACTTTTTGTTCGATTATTTGTGTGACTTTTACGTCTTTCCCAAGAATAGTAGGCATCCTTATGTGGCGGAACTGGTGGATAGTTTTTTACCGCGTCATAGGAGAGGGTGACAAATATGGTACGGTGTCGGGAGCGGTACACCAAATATGGCACATCGGCGCGCTTGAATAATTAATTAATTCCGACTAGCGAAGCCGCTAGGATTGGATTTATTTGGACTGGGAGCGGATGGTCCCGGAGGATTTTGTATAAATTCTGATTGAATTGGGTGGTCTGTTTGACTAGAATAGTTCCGCGATGCTATGTGGTTATTTCAGACTTACGTGTTTGGTAAAAAAATACCAATTTAATTAAAGGTTACTGTCCTAAGTAAGATACCTACATGTATTTAGTAAATATTAAACACAGAATACACTTCTACAGTTGCCTCCTGACAATATTTCTGATACAGTTGAAATCAAACAGATTTTTTAGATAAGTTGTTTAAATTAAAATGAGATGATTATGCAGATCAGACGTTTGCAAAAGCTGTAGCTAATAAATTCAATAAATCGATTTTAATACTAGTCTGTCATGTTTCGATAGTCGCTGACTCGCTGCGTATTAAGATTCACTCATTTCTTTATTCAATAGGCCATTAAATCATTTCGTAATTTACTGTATAATATTTCTGACAAGCATGAGGAGGGTTAAGCTACGCTTGCCGCGGTTGGTCCGTGGATGGGTGACCATCTTTATATACCAAGAACCCTCCGTGCCTCTGAAAGCACGTTGGTTCCGGCTGTTATTCGTGGATCTTCGACAGTCGTTACGGGTCGTCCGAAGCCCGAAAGTCTGACATTCAACTCTTACCAAGAAAGGGTGTCGTAGGTATTATCCATTAACTGGGTTGTGGAGGTCAGATAGGAAGTCGCTCTATGTAAATTACTGGTATTCAGCCTCAGCCGGTTTGACTGGAAGCCGACCCCAACATAGTTGGGAATAGGCTAGGCAAAATTCAAAATATTTTATTTCACATAAACCTACAAGGGCACTTATGAAACGTCAGAAGCTAGGTGCACGGTTCCAATTGGTCGTTTCCTATGGAGAAGAGCCGGCAAGAAACTCCACGGTTACTCTTTTAAAAGTAAATGGTATTTACAATATTTTCAAGTTACAGTGTTTATAGGTATGAGATGACACTGTAGGCCTATCAACAAGTACCAGGTACTTAGCAAGATAGAAAATGATCGACAGATCTATAAGTCGGTTATGCCTACAACGTTCTCACATTCACAAAATATAAAAGATGAGAATCTATATTTAAAAAAAACATAATAGAAACCTATTTAAACCTAATGACATGACTGCCACTAAAGCTGTAACAAATCTAATTTAATATTGGTTTATTTGTTTGTTTGGTTAGAAAACCCCGTAACGTATAATACTCGTAGAACAAGCATTCACATTCTCAGATGCTTCTAATGCTTATATTGATGATAATGAGATCGAGAACCTCTGTATACCTACCTACGTCAATGACAGTAATTTCTCAGACAGTTTTTATCATCATGGTCATTAAAATCATGAGGTTTTCACTGCAAGGCGACGGCCTACGGCGTGGGCCACTTATACCATCACCCAGTACAACCCTGCTGGTTTGACGCCATTTATCGGGTGGCGCAAAAGTACCTACCTAATGTCATAAAATGAATGTGCCATATTTTTTTAAATGGCGTTCAAATGTGATTTGACACATAAGTTGTAGACAGATAGAGAATTAGTTAACAATGCAATGGAGCAATCAATACACACAGCTCAGGCAATAACGGAGATTTTGAACACCAACTTCCGGGCCGTGAATCTCCCGTTTTGTGGAGTTGAACTGGCCGGCCAGATCGCTAGATCTGACAGCGCCAGACTTCTTCCTTTGGGACTTTTTGAAATCTCAAGTTTACAACGCAAATCGCAAACCTTGCAAGTCTTGAATGCCTACATTGAGCAAGAAATCACCAGGAGCCAGATTAATTTAAATTGCCGTAAAACAAGCACAAATGTGCATCAACTCAGGAGGTAATCAGTTGAACGATATAATTTTATTGACTTTGTTGACGATATTTTTTCATTTTCAAGAAAGTGGCAGCCAATTCAAAATAGGACATTACTTTTGTGCCCCCTTGTATTATAATGGTGATAGACAGATTATTGATATTTTATGTAATAGGGCTTATTACATAAAAACATGTTGAAATCTCTATTTTCTGTCAAACATTGTATCGAACATTGATAGAAAATAGAGATTTTTAGCCAGTGCAAACACACAGGTAACCATAGACATGAAATCATTGCAGGTAACATTATAAAATGACACAAATTTGCCTGTCTGTCAGGCTTAGCGTAGCTGTTCATCATCGCAGATATTCGCACTATAGTTTAAATTTATTTATTTATTTTCACTTCAGAGATACAGACATCTGTGTAGCCCTAAATAATGACAATAATTGGTACAGTAAGATAATTGACACCGTATGCCAGTTTGCCGTGTTGTAGCCATTTTATACAAATGTCAAAGAATGACAGTTGTGAATTGAATATTACGGATAATTTAAGTCGGTAGTCATTTTCCTGGCTTTACTTAAAATCCAGTGTCTAACCGAATTCTACTAGATATATTTCGGTTCTTATATAAATAAGCATATATCTAGTCGTCCATACGACCTAGAGCTTATCCCTTGGAGCGGTCGGCACTTATCGCGCGGCGATGGATCGCCGGCCAGCGTAATGGAAAATCGTTGTAGCCCCACAGCCGTCCGTCTCGCAGAGTACCGCGATCAGTCTTTTATAGGTATATACCGCGAAAATGGCTATTCATTTCATTATAATAGCAAAGGAAAATGACGGTCTAATAATACATAACACCATGACGCCTGTTTTCCACGATGGGTTAGACAGAAGTGTACCGTCAACTGTATGGCAATCGAAACTTAAAGTTCTCTATGAAAACTCAGTTTCGATTGCCATACCTACAGGTACCTACATTGAAAAAGATATTACAGCATTATCATTATAGGCAAACATAGGACGCCAGGCGAAGTTGAGGCGACCCTATTGCCATCAACCAAGCACAAATTCAGACTCCGGGCTGCTACTGAGAAATTCCTGATGAAAAACCCAATAAAACCTGGGAATCCAGCACCTCATGCTCAGCAGAGCGCGTGCGACCACTAGACCAACGACGCAGTAATGTTAGAAATAATTATAATTTCAATACCGCGATACTCTTATTATTTATGAAGGCACTGATGAAGGCTTTCATGTGGTTCTGCAGCCAGTAGGAGACTGACACAATTCCGTCTTCATCTTTCCTCAGTCAAAGAATCCAAGAGGATTATGATAATCTCACATAAATAATACACCCTGTAGGTACAATGGCCGTTCATAAAGTCATTGGCCTAAGTCAACCTTTTGAAGGTACCGTCCCCAAATAAAAACATAAAAATATTCGTTCCTGCAGTCCATAACATTTAAGTTCGTAATTTATTCTCATAATGCAGGTTTGATGTCTGTTAACACTTTCGACTCCACTCACTTTTCATAGAGCTCATACGCCATGCCGCTATACATATTGGAAGTGAGCCCTCCGGGAGGGTCATGCCGGCATTACGTTTGCGCTAAAGTTAAGGATCGCGGACGGTCAACGGCAAAAATAAAACGAAGTAAAATAGTGTTTTCAGGGGGTCTTGTATATTATACATATATACGCAGTTAGGTATGTTATTTATGCTATTTCGTAGTTTCCAACCTTACCCTAACATTTTAAATTTTTTGTGAATATTTGAAACTGTGAACAAAAAATATGAATAAGTACCTACCTACTTAGATTTTAAAACCAACGCATACCTATACTAATAAATCTTGTTAAAATATACATCAGATTTTATTTTCACTGTTTATAATGCGGTATTCGCGTATATTGCTATATAATGCTATTTCTTTCTTTCTATATACCTACATTTAAAATGAGCCCTCCGCGAGGGCTCTCGGCATCCCATAATGCGACTAGGTAAACCCTCCAGGAGGGCTCCCGGTACTGAACGTGTTAATAAGGATACCGAACAGTTGGCCACCTTTTTTGTTTCCCTGGTATCCATCAAATGAAGTCGGTCCACTCGGCGTTACAAACTGAGCTGAAAGATTAACAACATTCTTGAGACATACTAACCCGCAATATAAACGAAATATGTTAAACATTTCTGATTCGTTCCAACTTGGAATAGGTGCTGACGAAAATTTAAATTCCCATTCTGAATAATCCCACGCCGCCGAGAAGGCCTCGGAGAAAATTACATTCCATTTTGCGCGTTAACACGTACGAATATTATTATTATAGATAATCATCAAACCTAACAAACCAATTACACGATTACCACGCTTCGCAGTGGGTCTTATCTTAATCCAGCGGCTATTTGAAGGCGGTAACTTATTCAAACCAGTGTTTAATTGGATATCGGCGCTAACCGCGTTCTCTATACGAACCGTGACCATCGAGTTTAGGTATTCCGAACACATTTCAAATTGTACGTTCGAAGTTCGAACGTATCGACTACTGTGGGCTATAAAGAGGGGCAGGCTTGCCAATAAACTTTTAGCGCTTTATTATTCCTAAGTATCTTTATACACACATCAAGCTAACACGAGCAGTCACATTATTTCTTTGGTAATAAAACCAACGTGTTTTTTTAGTCTTTAAAAACAGTCCTGTAATGTACAAAGGATTGAAAATGTCAGGACGACAACGTGGATTTATGCCAAGCCGAGCTTTTTACTCGCGAAACATAAAATTTGTAGCCATTTTCGTACGGTGCTCGCATAAAATAAACCGTGGAAAATCTTTTAAAGTACGGGCACGTCTTCAATAGGCGAGTGTTGCACAGTACCTATGGATTATGGTCGTTGGTTGCTATTTCTACTTTTTGTCTGTGGTTCGACTTTGAATGTTTATGTTTATTAGTAAGTACTACTTAGGACTGGATGTTTTCCAGCTAACTTTCTTGATGACAGTGCTCTTTTTGTAGGAAACTGTATTTAAGTACCTATTACCTACACACCACGGTATTATCAAAGTGTAAACACTAAATAAGCACACAATATTTTAATTTGCTTAACACTTAGTAACGGATTACTTTTCGCAAATTCCTCAGTGACTTGTGGCAGAGTGGACTTGAGCCCCTTAGCCCCCCCCCCCCTGGATCCACTACTGATAACATACCTGAAATAACCTCTAGTCCCCACTGAAATTCCTACCTCGAGCCCCAGATACAGAGTTACAGACTAACTGTGGGCTCAATGGCAAATAATATAATGTAAATTACGTACTGTAGGCAATAACTTAAAGGAGACTGAAACGATTACATACAATCTTGGGCCTGGGTGTAAAAAAATGAAAGTGGTGTCAATTAATAGCTTATATATTATCAACCTTTCACTGAAAATTCTGAGGATTTTGTCAATCTGAGAACAGAGTTATAAGAGATTATGTAAGAGGAGGTTATGTTACAATCTTTAACTAACAGCTGTTTCCTGAAGTGCAAAATACGCGCTTTTGCACTAATAGTTATTATATTTAGTAGGAAATGGTATGGTAATGGTAGCTGGTTAGATGAGGTTATATTTACTTACAGACTGAGGTGCAAGCCATTGCCGAATCACTGACAGAATTGTTTTATCGTGTAAGGGTCGTCGGCCCAGTGTATTGCAGTGACCAGTTGTTATCCCACAATTCACACAGCGATCCATAGTTTCAACAATATCCAATCCACAAGCCGGCGGTAAAATCCAAAATAACAATTCCAAGTCAAACGTGTGAGCGATCTTCGGTGTCCAGTGTGAAAGCAGGGGTCGTACGAGGTAGGCAGGGTCGGAATCCGTAAAATACAAAGCAGAGGTCGTGAAAAATGAAGAACAATCGGGAAAGCACTCAAAACGCATCGGAAAACACGAAACGAGCGAGCAAATAAGAGCATTAGAGCAGTTGGCAACTGTCTAGTGTCAGTGTCAGTCAGCAGTCATGCCAGTGACATAGACTAAAAATAGAAAACTAATTTTAATCGATATGAAATCGATAATCATTAATATTGTTTTTTCAGTCATTAATTCAGATTTTATTTATTAATATGACTGTAATTATATGCTCTATATTGCACATAAGGTATATATAGTGCATTTAATTACTTTGAGTTAATTAATTAGTGCAAAGGTTTTATTTTCGTAACTGTGTAATCGATTACTCAAACGATAATCTCACGAAAACTACCAATCCATATTTCTCCGCTTCCAGATTGAGAATTGAGGTGATATTTCATATTCTAAGACAAAAAAATATGACTAATTTTTTAGATCATATCTTAACTTATTACATTTGGGCCCACCGTTTTCCATCTCCTTTCGGAAGTCGGTGTCTTTGTTTTTGTATTTTCGTTATTTGCCACCGACTTCCGAAATTTGGAAGTCGTTTTTAAGTTTGTTTTTTTGGAAGTCGGTTGTTTTTTTTTGGAAAAATAGATTTTATTTTTCGCTTTTTAGCGGGTCAGTTTGTAAATTATTTAAGTTACGATAGCCTAATGTCAACTACTGATCACCTTTTACAAAATATTGCTTTTCCCGATGCAGGGACGTTAATCGCTGATGGTGAACTACCAAGAGAACTCCTCAAGAGTTTTCTTGATAGTTCACCATCAGCTCCACTTCTCTATATGCATTGTGACGAGCATAAATTGCTTGACAACCATATTAAAGTAATCGAATCGCAACCCGTGAAATACTTATTATAGAGTCGTTCCCGGTGGCCATCTGTGTCTTCATCATCAGTTCTACTTCACCAAATGGTGCTTTCCGAAAGCAACTGCACGAGTTATTATAAAAAATACCCAAATTGTAATATGTGTGCCTATAATATTTGAAGAGTTCCCTCGATTTCTCTAGGATCCCATAATCAGATCCTGACCATACGACAATGGGACTATTTCGAAAGTATATCCTTTCAAACAAAAAAATAATTTTGCAAATCCATCACCATATATGACGGAGTTATGCCCGAAAATACATTAATATATATAAATATATAAACATCCGAATTGATAACCATCTCCTTTTGGGAGTCGGTTAAAAAGTAGATACTCTTCGTTAGTAATCTAACCCATCTTTCCGACTACATCATAATAAATATATATTTTATTATTCCTGCTGGATTATTGGCAAAAAAATCGTAACTTCCGCATAATTGGTATGCGAAGCAGTCAAATTAAAGGAAAGGAAGTAATGTATTTAGATTTGAGACGTTATCTAAAACCAAAATGTATTCATTCTTTGGCACAGTATTGAATGCGGATCTAGCTGTCATGTATGACATGAATTTATTTCACTTCATTATAAATTATGGACATAAAATTAATATTTTTTTGTTGCACTCGTTTGGCCTTGATTAGTGACAGTGGTGTGGTGACAAGTTCTAGACGATTTTGTAACATTGAATATAAAAATATGTTTTCTAACAAAACAATAAGTTTGACAGCGGATTAAATTCCATGAGGACAGTCAAATATTGGCCTCATGGAATTTAAGAAAAATACTGAATCTAAAATTGGTAGTGTCTGAGAAAAATAAGTACATCTAGGTACTCCTATTATCGGATTCTTTTTTTAAACTGGTTAAAATAGGTAAGGAGCTTTATTTGCAAAACAACGCCAGTGTAACAAAACATACGACACCAATTTGTCAACTCCTGTGACGCGCAGACTCGTATAATTGTAGGCTAAGCTTACAAAAAGCCCTCTAAATATAATCCGGGGTGTAACCGTAAACTGTAGCCGGTGTAATATTCCCTCGGCCAAACGTACCTATACCTACGTAAGAGGAGAAGCAATGTCTTGCGAATTTATCGCCAGACGAACCAGACTTTAATGAGAACAGCAGGTGGTCGTCGAAATGACTGCCTTACGACTCGACCAGTATATCTTGGTGGGTGGTGGTTTCTGGAACTAAAGTTATCATGTACCTACTGATTTTGACATAATTAGCCTTTGCAAACGCCGCTATGATTTGTTTGTCTTCTCAGCAGCCTGTCATTGTTAACCGCTTTCAAAAAAGGAATGTATTTCCTAGGTGCCTACTGCCTAATCTGCGTTCGCAATTTATTTGCCAAACATGTAAACAAACACGAGTTTTAGGTAAAAACAACCGTAATGCCATGATAATGGCTAGGTATAAGGTTCAGTTTGCAATACAACTTCATAATTTTTTAAGACTTTTTTAGCAGTAGGTACTAGTCAGTATAAAATCGACACTTGCATTTGTTGATGTTTGTTTAGTTGGAATTATCATCGATTGGAAACAAGGTTATAAATAGACCTTACCTACTTTGGTCTTTTTCATTGGTAGTTCAGGGATACAATTTGAAACGATATCGAAAAAACGGAACGAGTTTATTATTAGCGACACAATTTTTTATTTCAATAGTTATCTATGCTTGTGTAGCTCTACATTTTCTTTTTAATACATGCATGCTGAATAACGTATCCTATCTACGAATGATTAAAAAATTAAAGTGTACTTTATCATCACAAGGTATTCTCAAAGTATTATTTACTTTCACTAAAATATAAACTCTCTAGTGCGGCAAATATTTTAGTAAATAGCGCACCTAACTCCACAATTTCTCTCTAAGAACGCCTGGCATGTTTCAAATACCTTGATATAATTATCGGGCTTAGAAGCAAAACATTAATTACCGCCTTAATCTCGATTTATATCCAAGATCAACTTACGTACAATAACTTTGCATGTGCCACTGGCAGAAATCCCCACGCAAATATTTGACGAAGTCGACAATGCAGATATTAAATGGCCGGAGTCCGTGAGGGACGTGAAGAGTTTCCGGACCCTTTCGCACTCAAATCTCACGGAACCTTGAGGGGTTTCTCTTTTACGAAATATACCATCCTTGAAAGTAAACAATACAGCTTTTAAAGGATCAAATATCCTGAATTTGGCAGCGTGTGGTTGACCGGATTTTAAACGATTTGAATATGTGAATGAAGTTAAAAACGCTTTGAACCTGAAAACGCAAATTGTTTTTTGAGAGTTAAGAGGGCGTACAACGGTACAGATAGTGCAATCCACGACGACGCGCCCCACTCGATTACTGTACTGTAAGCTGTACTTGTACGGAGCGGAGCGGAGTGGGGTGCGTCGTCGTGGATTGCACTCATTGCACTATCTATACACTAGCGTCTTTCCTTTACAAAAATATTATCTCGTGACTGAAAAGGAATTATATATATAGCCGTTATTCAGAAGAAAGGATCCTCGGTAAGTGTGTCTAGAATTTAATTTAATACCTATTATAAATTCCGTTCCGTTCTGGCGGACGTATCAGACTCTTACTGACTAAAACCCACCCGTGTTCCTTCGGTTGCCTTTACGTTGCCACGGTATCCCTTTCGGACTTTCCCGCGACCCCAGCAGGCATCGGTCCCATCGGACGACTTCAGTCGCTGACATCTCTTTGAGGCGCGCGTGGAACTCAACGCGCCGTCGACCCGGACCTGGTCCTTATCGGACGGCGAGCTACCCCTTGCTCACCGTCCGCAAGCCCGCGCCTACGGTGGCCGGGAATCGGCTATAGATTCCCGACGCCCAGCGCGTCTCCACCTGCGGCGGCTAGGGGCGTGTGGGCGCGAAATTTAACTTTAGCGCAAACGTAATGCCCGGCAACCCTCCAGGAGGGTTCACTTCCAATATGTAGAGTTATATGAAAAGTGGGTGGAGTCGAAAGCGGTAACCGCTACATCAAGTTATCATTGACGTTATTCATGACTGCACAACTAATTTGTTTTAGACTTCCTGATCGCAGACACAATAGAATCAGAACTGCTATCTAATTGTTTTCGTAAATGATTAAGACTATTCTGTTTCATTTTGCCAGTTCAACAACATTCATTATTTACATTCATTATTCAATCAATAGCAATGGATTTGCAATCTGTTTCAAAATGATTCAGATTGTGATTGGCCGTGTATTACGTAATTAGGGTGCCATTCTGTGTTAATAGCATTAATAGATACAATTATAAATCTTAGAGTAGTTGCATGGATTAACTGAGAGACCTTTTTGTATAAACCCACTCCTAAAAAGCCTCCGTTTTGTCAATATTTGACCGTTTCTACACTTAAGAGAAGCACAATAGAGCACTTTAACTAATAAATGGACTTCAAGTCAGTTTTATAGGACATTTATGGAGTTATTTGTCCAATTAATGGGCACTTACGTCGAAGTTTTCTGTAAAGTTCAGTTTTATAACATTACTCTTTCTTAATTCGGTTTTTTTATGAAGTGGTCACATTTTTTTAAAATTAGGTATGTTTAACATAACATCACGCCTTGTTTCCCCGAAGGGTTAGGCAGAGGTGTACTGTGTACACCCACATTTGACCAGTTATGTTTAAGTCTCATGTAATAGGGGGCGAGAATATTGCCATCAATCAGGCACAAATCCAGCCCCCTAATTGAGTAACACACGACCAATCATAATCTGAATTCTTTTGAAGGATATTGATAATCCATTGCTTCATGTGTTCGAAAAATGTGTCTGCTCACCAACGTAAATAACGCAATGAATGTTGTTGAACTGTCAAAACGAAACAGATTGTGATTGATCGTGTGTTACACAATTAGGGTGCAGATCGGGCTGCTGCAGAGGAATTCCTGATGGAAAAACCTAATCACACTTTGCTCGACCTTCGAATTGAACCCAGGATCTCGTACTCCGCAGTAGCGCTTGCAACCACGAGACCAACGAGGCATTAAGTTACAGATAGTGCAATCCACGACGACGCGCCCCACTCCGCGATTACTGTACTGTAAGCTGTACTTTAGTACGGAGCGGAGCGGAGTGGGGCGCGTCGTCGTGGATTGCACTATCTAAATATTGGGCAAGTTTATAGAAGAGTAAATCCAATACATTGGAGCTACGGCTAAACAAGAAATTAACTTCGCAAATATGCATTGTTGAGTAGCACTTCCGCCGCAACATGAGATGGTCTCGGGGAATGTATAAATAATCACGTCCGGCAGATGGTTTGATGTTACCATCCGAGTACATGCCTACAGGTGAGGACAAATACACTTATAACTTCAGTAGATCTTTTAAAAAGCGACCTACACCCAACTTGCTCGGCTGCTATGAAGTAAGGAGGTAAATACAGACAACTAAATAGAAGTATGAAACTCTTAACCCCAAAGATTGAAATCGTTAGATTCGCCCCGTCAAAAGATAGTCGCGTTTCTGCGCAGGACTTGATTGTCATGGAAACGCTATTTGAGCTCGCTGTGTGAGCTTACTTTTCTCATGGACAATTTTCACGGTACTCAGTATGGTGAGGGCAAATCTAGCGATTTAAATCTTTGCATAACCCTAGTATTTTTCTGTATTTTAAGTAATGGAAAGACAAGTTAAAAGGTTGCAACTGAAGAAAACTCTACATATATTCTCATATCCAGTTACACTAACGGATATGCATATTCCTACTTTAATAATAACATAAACGTCACTTTCTTATTTATTACTAACTTCGGTAAACGCAGATTAAGTTTCGCTGCCAAGTAACAAAGTTAATCGGTCAGTTATAAATAATGTGCGATTTAAAAGTTAAATCGTCGTTTACGTCTGAACATGATTACGTGTTTTTGTCTAGAGGTTAACTTAATTAAGCTTAACTTCGGTAAACGCAGATTAAGTTTCACTGCCAAGTGACCAGGTTAATCGGTAGGTTATAAATAATGTGGGATTAAAAGTTAAAACGCCGTTAACGACTGAACATGATTACGTGTTCTTACCTAGAGGTTAACTTAATTAAGCTTTTCTATAAATTGCTTCATCGACACGTTCTAAAAGTATACAATATTGTAGAATGCCTGGAACTGGGAAGCATGTGAAATAACATGCTTCCCAGAGATGACTACTGTCAGGAATTTGCAGGAAACCTAACTTCCTAACAAATATTATATTATAAATGTGAAAGTGAGTTTATTTGTTGCGCTTTGACGCACGGCTGAACGGATTTGGATGAAATTTGGCACATGAGTAGACCAGAACCTGGGTTAGGACATAGAATTCTTTTTATCCCGATATTTTCACGGGATTAAGACTTATTCAAGTGCAAACGTACGGCGTGGATACTTCATTAGTAAATTAAGAACTGCCTCGTTGGTCTAGTGGTCGCAAGCGCTACTGCTGAGCATGAGGTCCTGGGTTCGATGCCCAGGTCGGGCAGTGTTATTAAGTTTTTCCATCAGGAATTTCTCTGTAGCAGCCCGGTCTTGATTTATGCCCGGTTGGTGGCAATAGGTTCGCCCCTGTTACATGGGACTTAAACGTAACTGGCGAAATGTGAGTGTAGGTGTGTGTATGGTAATACCTACATCTAT
Organism: Xanthia togata; assembly: GCA_963853775.1. Classification (NCBI taxonomy): domain Eukaryota; kingdom Metazoa; phylum Arthropoda; class Insecta; order Lepidoptera; family Noctuidae; genus Xanthia; species Xanthia togata. The sequence continues at coordinate 12,994,011 of OY970793.1, forward strand.
GGCTAACCCTTCTGGGTAATACAGGTGTGATGTTATGTTATTAATACAATAGGTTTGATTGTCATAATATTATATTTTCTAATACGATATCTGGATTAAATATATTAGCAGAGATGTCAGTATCAATTACACGTATAACTAGGGTTGCCAACCCTACTATGTCTTATGGTATCCTGGTACAATCGAGGCCTAAATACTATATTTCTAAAGATAAAATATAGTCAAATAATTTATTTTAAATTAGTTCTTAGGAAATATCTCTATTATTACACCCAAATATTATACATAATTAAAAACTAACAGACTTAAGAAGGTGTCGACTGTCTCGGACACCATGGCCTATCCTGCAGTAAGAGCGCAGGTCGGATAGCACGGCACGCCAGCATCAATGACATCATCCGTCGTGCTCTTGTCACCGCCGGAGTGCCAGCTGTTTTAGAACCCAATGGTTTGGCACGCGACGATGGGAAGAGACCAGACGGAATGACCATAATGCCTTGGAAGGTAGGTAGGCCTTTGGTGTGGGATGCAACGTGCGTCGACACCCTTGCGCCATCCCATCTTCCTAGCACGGCGGGCTGTGCTGGGGCTGCTGCTGCAGGTGCGGAAAACCTCAAACGGCGCAAATACTCCAATCTTATTGGGACTTATATGTTTGAGCCGTTTGGGGTTGAAACACTAGGGCCATGGGGTCCGAGTGCCCACTTAGTTTTTCAAGACATCGCCAAGCGGCTGGTCGACTCTTCACGTGACCAGAGGGCTGGCCTATTCTTTGGCCAAAGAATCAGCATTGCCATTCAACGTGGCAATGCAGCCAGCCTTTTGGGCACTTTTCCTGTTGACAGCGATGCGGAAGAATTTTTTGATGCCCTATAATTATCCCCCCCCCCCACTTTTTATGTAATATATACTTGTACATTTTATAAATATAGTAGGCGAAACTTCTATATTTTAATTTCAATACAAAATGGCGAGATGATCGGAATAATCGCTGATAGTATTAATCTCATAAAAGCTTAACTATTTTGTAACCTTAATTCAGATGATAAAAATAAATATGAGACTTTAAAAAAACCCGGTTATTATCGAAAAATATAAATAGTTTTGAAACAAACCAACTATATATTTTTTTTTTGCCCTCTGCTATATTTTTACAGGCAATGGCTCCAATAATACTGTCAAGAAAAAAGATAAATTATATAAACAATACGAAATTTGCGAGTAGGTACTAATGTAAAATTATCTTTTGCCGCGGTCTGGAAATTAAAAGAAAATATTGTCATCGCACATTGAAGTCATAATTGCAATAACTAAAGTGGTCTAAATGATGTCTTATTAGCAGCAAAAAGATTTAAAAGAACCTGCCATTTATCAGTCTGCAATAACACACCGTATTAGAACGCCCGAGAAGAAATATAATTTGCGTCTGAAGCGACGCCATGTTTGGTGTTACAGCCTCTTGGTCCCGGCCGGACGTGTTTGACGACTGACTGATACTGCCTGCCCTCCATATAAGGGGCAAATAAATAGTTCCTACCTTCCTACCCTCGCCTTATCCCGAAGGAGAGGCATCAACCATAAACAACGCATTCTGCAAGTTCGTTTTACAAAAAGCAATGATGCCTTGTACGAGCCCCTTCGTATAATACACGATGCAGGCACTAATCCATAGGTACCTTGACGACTACATTCACTTTGAGCTTTTCGCAAGTTTGTCTGCAGATGGCCACACGATATCTGTGGGACTGGTTTTTATTTCAGAATTGGATTCTGTTTTCCAGGAATTAAAGAAAATAAAGAGACTCTTAATTATTCAATGGGATAATCGGGCCCGCAACCGACTGCCAGCCCGCATGCACTCGTGAAAATCGCGTCCTTTGTAATAATCAAACCCACTGAAGACAAGTTTTGTACTATTCGGTCTCTTAAAGGCTCGTGCCGACCAGCGCGACGCGACGGCGCGACGCGACTCGAACAATACAATTTCTAAGAAAATTTCACGGTTTAACAATAGCCGGTGTCGCGTCGTGCCGTCGCGTCGCGCTAGTCTGCACGAAGCTTAAGTCAGACACACGCTCGCGCTAGTATATTTCCATGACCAACGAATTGCCAATAGTCAACGCTGCACGCTGGTGGTCGCTAAAAGTCGATGTTCATACGTAATTACGTCGACGAGCAAGCACAATGTGTCATAAACGTATTGTGGACATGCAATTGTCTATTGTCTCTTGTTAAGCAGCGTTTAAGTTTACTGAGTCTGATTAAGGTTTAAGTGTAACCGACATTTATCGCCGTACGCCTTAAATACGAGGTGCCCTTACAAAGTGTCGTTCAAATGTAAAGTTTCATGAGTTACTGCAATCGTTTGCAGTATGAGTCTTTTAATCTGAAAATGAATTTAAAGTTAACGTACGTAAGTGAAGATAGAGTGACGGAATGTGCAGAGCATATTACAGAAAAACATTATGCAGATCGAGCAATGTACTCGTTTTATGACAAAGTCTACGTTTTCAACTAAATGATGTTAGTAATGTGTCTGGGTTAACACTTTCGACTCCACCCATTTTCATAGAACTCATACGCCATACATATTGGAAGTGACCCTCCGGGAGGGTTGCGGTGTTACGTTTGCGCTAAAGTTAACCATCGCGGACGGTCAAGGGTATTATGTTTGAAACCGTGTTATAAAACACTGTAAAACGAAGTAAAATAGTGTTTTCAAAGGGTCTTGTTAAGTATACGTAGTTTCCAACCTGTTAAATTTTTTGTGAATATTTATTTGTAACCGTGAAAAAAAATATATAAAATGCTTGGATTTTAAATCAGTCGTGTTAAAATATACATCAGATTTTATGTTCACGGTATGTATAATGCTGCATTTGCTAAGAAAAACCTTATTTAATATAAGCCCTCCGTGAGGGCTCCCGACATCCCATATGCGAAGAGGTGAACCCTCCAAAAGGGCTCCCGGTACTGAACGTGTTAAGGCATCGCTCAAAACTTGAGACTTGAAAGCTTTTGAGGCCGGGGCGGGCGGCGTTGTTTGTATCCTGCGTTTGGAGGGATTTGTGATGACGCGCGCCGTCTACCTAAATTAGGAAATGCTTTCACATAAATTGACCTCTGTCTAGGATGGGTTTATTGACTCACAGCAAGGTCGCCAGAGGCCTTTTTTTTTTTTTTTTTTTTGGGTGGGAAATCATCAAATGACGTCTCCCGCTCTGGGTGGAGCGGGAGGGCGTGTCAGACTCTTACTGACTAAAACCCACCCGTGTTCCTTCTGTTGCCTGTGCAATGCCAGGGGGCCACGGTATCCCTTTCGGACTAATCCCGCAACCCCGGCAGGCAATGGTCTCATCGGACCCCTTCACTTGCTGACATCTCTTTGAGGCGCGCGTGGAACACAACGCGCCGTCGCCAGAGGCCTGACGTGACGTTCAAGGTAAATAGTAATAAACCGGAGCTTCAATAAATATACAAATTCGTCACCTGCCCGATCGGCACATGAACAGAACTGGTTTACTTCATCAGCATATTAATTTATTTATCAAAAATATGATTTTTGTTAAGAACTTGTTTGGACTAATATGCTTAGCAGGTGCTTATGATTTGAATGGTCCATCAAACAGAAACATGCAAATAATGGTCATACTTGGGTACATGACAAGTTCGTGGGCGCAGCAATGACTTACTTCTATTTGCTTTGCAATCGGTTATAATGATTTACGTCAATGTCCACAATGTGTTATAATGTGGGTAGTATTTAAGTATAAGCCTGTGAATACAAATACGGATAATATATTTATTACTCTGACATTATTATATGTGACATAATTAACGATTACGACTGAACTTGTCGTTATTAAATTAAAAATATGGCAATACATCATTGGATTTAATGTTTCTACGCAGATTCGAGTAAAAAATCTCGAACCACTGCAGGAATCTCTTCTGGCAGAATTCAATCTAAGTATGCATATACCTAATAAAATAGTAACTTGTCTGTTTGTATGTTTCGGATTGGCGCAAAAACGGCTGAACAGTTTTGCAAGAAATTTAACACATACTTAATTAGGTACTTTTAATTCTCGTGGGATATTATCGGCATCAAAGCAGGCAAAGCCGCGGGGAGAAGCTAGTTTGAAATAAAACCTCTTCATATTTAAGTAAAAGAAATAGAAAATCGAGTTTAAATTTTTCATTGATGCTGCAGCTATGTGAGCGAAATAACGAATTTTATAATGGCGAAGTAAAACCGAGGGGATAAGAGCTTTACTATGGAATGCCGACAGACTGGTCCTCGCATGCACAGGACCAGCGCACACGCACAAAATGTTCGATTAAAACAATGCAATGGGCCGCACAACGCGCGGGTTACCTTAGAAGTTTCTTGATTACTGCTGGCTAGAAACTAATGACTCATGATGCAACAAGCACTAGCTTGCTTCCTTTATTATATAAACTTAAATAATAGTTTCCACCGGTATATGTCTGTCTGTCTACTGCAGGACAATGGCTTCTTATACAGAGAATAAACGAGCATATTTGACATTGATACCGCGTTAAATTTACTACATATTAGGTAGATATAAGATCATGCGATCTTTTAGACCAACAATCTATTTCATACCTCTCACGTCGATTTTCTACAAAAACCTGGTAGAAGGCAGCTGCAAGACCTGAAGCAAATTTACTGATCTACGAGTAAGATGTACCCTCAATCTTGCAAATGTCATACGGCTGACATTCCGCGTGAAATCACTCGGCACATTAAGGATCGAGTGAAGCAAGCGCGTGCGCAAACTAATGAGCGCACGACCGCTTCCTCTAACCGGAGCCGATCCTGGCAATACGCCGAGACATCGCAGCTGAGGATGAGAACCTGCTCGCGAATTATAAGCGGTCAAGCAAAGCATAATGCCGATACAAGGCTGAGTAGGTTTCCTTGCATATTGTAAGGGGTCATAACATAGTAGAAACATCGGCTGCCGAAGCGTGGACACCAAGCACAGAGGTTTGATGCAATGTCGAGGGTCTTATCGAGTCATTTCTGCTTGGGTGTTCCTTGTAGGCGTTCGTTTATTTGGTGGCTAGTACGTACCTATACTGACATAACAAAACTGTTTGCCTATTATGCTGACATGATGTTTAGGGATAGAACTGTTACTGATGTGTTAAAGACGTGAATATTAGACCATGTTAGTGTTAGTTATTCATTCAGCACGTTACACCAATCTGGTGACTGACTCCATTCCCAGACGAGCAAACACACATACACAAAATTTACCGACGGCAGTGTGTGTGCTGTGTGTAACTAAGAGGAAAGCAAGTGAATTCGTCACTGACATCATTCGTCGTATGCACATTTGTGAACATCTAATATTAGCTCTATGAACGCTCAAATGTGTATTTTAGAGTTTTGGCGACGCGAGAGCGACGGAAGCGAGACACGAACAAAATAACATCGGTAATCTGTAGGATTTCAGGACGAAACCGTTCCTATCTCAACTGATTTCCTGGTATTATTGGTTCACTTTGTTTGTTTAGTTTTCCCGGATCCTCCTAGACTGGTGAGAAAATTACTGTCTCGGTAATATTGCGTGAAGACATTATGTTTGTGGGGATTTAGATTGCTATGCGGAACGTGCGGTTTTAGCTTCATCGTTTAAGTCGAACGTGATCGTGTTTTGGTTTCCGCAACGTCAAAGATCGCCGGTTTTTGATATATTAGGTGTCGGAAAATCACAGGAACGTATTACCAGAATTAAAAGTAGGACCATGCGTTAATCCAAGTTATAAACTACCTGTGTAACTATACAAACCCGTTCGGCCGTTTTTGCGCCAATCCAGATAAAGAGACAAACGGACAAATTTAGGCAGCATTTTTTTTTTCAAAATTATTCAATGTAGGTACAGTTTTGACTTCGTTACTATTATTATACCTACCTATGAATAGAAGATAGTTTGACTCGCACCTACATTTGTGTTTCTTTGAGGCGGTGTATTTGATTGAGTCTAATCTTCAATGTGTTTTTTGACTATTGAACTGTGGGGGTCTGGGGAAGTAGAAACCGGCGTCGTGCTGTGTTGTACGGAAAACATTGCTGGGAACAAATAGAAATATTAATTTAAGTATAAGTTCAAAATTACATCTTATTATACAATTCAACACTAAATTAAAACTAACTATACAAATAAGAAAACAAACATTTTCCGACACATTCGTCCGCATCGCTGTCAGCGGGAAAAGTGCCCAAAAGGCTGGCAGCATTGCCACGTTGGATAACAATACAGCATGTCGATTCCCGTAATCACTTCACCGTGAAAACATGTGAAGTGAGCGTGGAGTGAGCTGTCAGTGTCATCTCACCCTGTTGGAATGACAACTCACTTCACCTAAGTTTTCACGGTGAGATGGTTACAGAATAGCACTGCTGATTCTTCGTCCTAAGAATTGGCCAACCCTCTGATCACGTGAAGCACAATTAAATGAATATTAAAGTAGCTACTGAATTACTAACTAACTTACGAGTATTAGTTTTACTTATAATACTCGTACAAAGAGGTTTTTATTAAAACTCCATGTTTAAAATATTATTATTAAGTTTAACCTAAATGTATATTGTAAAACTACATAAGTTATTTCAATTCAGTGCTGTTTAGCGTAGCTGAGATCTAAGTAGATATGATTGAGGCTATCAAAACGGCATCGATTACGAGTATTTGCATAGTCTGTATTTAAGCTAGAATTTGAGTATTTGAACAATAAATTCTACAAGCATAGACACTACACAAATATGCGATGACCTCCTTCGTGTATTTAAAACAAATGTTAAACTTCCTTGCAAATGTGCTAAGTAAAAAAAAAAGAACAGGTAAGTACCTACCTAATCAAATTTGGTTTTTAAAACGACTTTTTAAATTTTCTTTTAAAGCACAATTCAATGAGCAACTTTCGACCAAAATTTGGTCGAAACCAAAATTTTGGTAGGTAGGTACTCATCTAATTAAATTTTATTTTAGTATTTCCTATTAAATTTTTTATTTACTAAATTTTAATTTATTTATTGGGCTTTGCATAATTAAATTGATAGTTTATTATTTGCATTCCAAGTTACTACGAAGACTACGCCCTCTGTAGGCACGTGGCGCCTACTACGGCTTTGATGGTTAAAAAATAATGTATCAGTGATATCTTTTTATTTTCCTTTTATTATTGTGCTAGCCACGCCGTGCTGGCTACTGTGAACAGCATAGAAATATAAATAACAGGAAACGACCACACATACAATATTTATGTAGGTGGATAGACTAGCTAGAACCATTAGCTAGTATTTCAGGAATAGGTCGTCCATGATAAAGCAAAGCCAGTAAAAACAAACAAATCGTGCCTAGAAGTCACATTATTGTTTAGTCTGTGGCGCTGCGTGACGTGTGCGGCTCCAGTGTTGCCAGAGGTGCCACCCAACTGTGTCAATATAATGGACGTATTTATTTTCGTTGGCAAGATTAAATCTTTATGATTTATTATTAAACGATTCAAAACAGCTCGCAGCTCACATAAAGATTATAATAGTGTGATTAAATTTGAGAGTATTCTAGATCTAGTTGTGGCGCTAGACGCCATATGGCCTGCGCGCGCGTACCGTGGGAATGGACAAACAAACTGTGTTTATATGTTGCAGATTTGTTCACATAGTTTTTTGTATTATTATGATGATTAAAGATTCAAGTACGGCGTAGTATGCTTTAGACAACGTTGTTTAACGGCGGAACATAATAACAAAGCATAATAATTATATTGTTTTACTAATTAGGTGAGCTAGTGAACGTAGTTTATAAGTATCTCATTTTATATGTTGGAATGAACTTGAAACACTAGTCGATAGTCTGGTAGACTTTTAGTGAATATTTGTAACCGTGAACAAAAAACAAAAAAAAAAAAGCTTTGATTTTAAAACCATACTAATAAATTTAATCTTGTTAAAATTTGTACATCAGATTTTATTTTCATTGTTTATAATGCTGTATTCGCTAAGAAAAACCTATATTTAAAATTAGCCCTCCGCGAGGGCTCCCGGCATCCCATATGCGCCTAGTTGAACCCTCCAGGAGGGCCTCCCGGCACTGAACGTGTTAAATAGCTACGTACCTACGCCGTTTGGCAATTTTCGCCATTTTCTAAATGAAATTAAGTAAAACCCTCTCAGCGGTGCATAATGAAGCGACATTTCCCTTTGGCCGTTACATTTCCTCTAAACTTTGATCATTTCGTCGCGAATCGTAATGAGCACCCGTTGTAATTAATTACAGGGAAGTTTCATTGAGTTCAACGTAAATCGTACGTTATTACCTGCAGGCATTCACCGCGTTTGTCTCATTATTGAGGTGTTCCTGCTCTGAAATGACTGTAATTACAGTAACTTTGGGAAAATTATCTGTTAGATTTATATGGATAACTAATTATAGTTAAGTTTCAATTACACTGACTGCCTCGTTGTTCTAGTGGGCGCAAGCGCTACTGCTGAGCATGAGGTCTTGGGTTCGATTCCCAGGTTGGGAACGTGTTATTGTTTTTTTCTATCTGGAATTTCTCAGTAGCAGTCCAGAATCTGGATTTATGCCCGGTTGTTGGCAATAGACTCGCCCCCTATTACATGGGACTTCAACAAAACTGGCGAAATGTGGGTGTACTATAGGTATCCGTATAGGTTACCTCTGCCCAACCCTTCGGGGAAACAGGGCGTGATGTTATGTTATGTTTCAATTACCGCTGTATATAAGACGACTGTCACGAAGATTTATTTTTTCTTTTATTTAAATGATTAATGTGGAGCTTCGTAAATATCTTCTTTTTTAAATAGTTATCATATTTCTTTTATTAGGTAAGTAATTGGACTTTTCAATCAGTACCTAATTATTTCCCAGAAACAGCTAATAACTACCAAACACCTCTTAGCATTCAGGGCGAGATGGACAGACGACATTGTAGCCATCGCGAGAAGAACCAGCACCCTATATAATTACGTATCCCAGTTTCAATCACAATCCGAGAGTTTAGAAGAAAATTTTAAATCCATTGCTTTATAATATGTTTAATAAATTCGTCTGTTCAACAACGTAAATAACGCAATGAACGTAGCTGAACTGTCAAAATGAAAGAAAATAATAATAATATATAATATACCATTTATTTCAGGCGACACAGGCCCATAGAAAAATACCTTAACCTAAACACTTGTGTTACTAAAAATAAGGCTTAGACTATGTTAGTAGCACTTCACTTTGCACTAGCTTGACTTTGTGCTGTCCTGTGGAACTTGTCCGCGGAAGTGACGGAACACCACGTCCTGCGGTCAAAAGTCTTCTTCCATGACGAGGGGCAGATAACAGTTCGGTACTCGCACGACGAACGCCTTGAAGTTGACGTTCCGGCGCGATTCTAGTAACTGCACCCTTGGCATGTACCTCGTCCTGGCGCACGTACCTACTCCACGATGTCCTCAGCCTTAGTGAAAAAAAAAAAATGCGATCGATTGTCATTTCATGTGTGGTACGCAATTACCCCGCCGGATGAGGCTGGCACAGGAATGTGGGGATTGGCAGAAGAAAAGAGAGGCCTATGCTCCGGCAGTGGGTGGAGTGGGTGACGTGTGGATGGTGATGATGATGCCCAAACACCTAGAAACCCCTTCGGTGAATATTCAAGCGTGATGTTGGTCAAAGAATTAGCATTGCCATTCTACGGGGCAATGCTGTCAGTCTTCTGGGCACGTTTCCGGATGACAGCGATGCGGACGAGTACTTCAACGCCTAAGTGTACTTGTATTTATTTGTATAGTTAGTCATTTAATTTAGTGTTAGATTGTATATTCAAACTCAAACCATTTATTTAAATTAAACCATTTACAGGCACTTTTGAATCGTCAGTCAGAAATATGAAGCTAGTTGCCCATTCCAAATCGTAGTAGGTACCTATGGAGAAGAACGGGCAAGAAACTCCAAGGAAACTCTTTTAAATCAAATTATTGTACCTATTTAAGATTTTTAAGTAGAGATAAAAACCGAAACTCAATAAAGAAGCGTGATGTTTGTAATGTTACCTACCTCATGAGTTTAACAATTTACAACTTAAATGGCTTAATATCCATAAACCCTTTAAAGCTCAATTTGTTGCAGCAGACCGTACCTACTACAAACGAACATGACTGCACGTTACCGGCATCGCATTCCGAATTCCTGTGTAATTAAAATTGACATTTCATAATTGGTGTGGTCAGCTGGAAACTGTAATTATGATTAGTTTGGACTTCCTGGCGGTATTTAGTAGATAGTTTTAGTAAGATTACTAGCCTCTGCTTGCGACTCCGTCCTCGTGTTTCATAAATGATATCCTTATGACTCTCAGCAATACTGTGGCTTCACATTAGTGAAAGAATTTTAGATTTCGAAGATTTATACCCCCTACACGTACCTACAATCTCGCAAATTTTTCTAATATAATTATATGTAGGTATATATGCAGGATTTAAAGGTCCGAGCTGCTAAAACTGAAGGATATTCAGGTGATGACAAGTTTACATCGAGCCACAATATTATTGTGGCTCGCGATGCATTGATTATAGTTATATCTTCGGTGTTTAGGTTCGTGAACGGGCGCCGTCAGTGGTGACTGGTCAGCTCTTAGCTGCCATTTTAATTGTTTTTGTTTTTATATTTTTATTACGAACGCTTTTAACGTGCACGTCTTTCTACATTGTTCTCACATGTATAATTTCAACATGAATGATGTAACCAATAATTTGTAACAATATTCTGATTTGATCTGAAAGGAGTGTCCATGGAGTTTCTTGCCCGTTCTTCTCCATAGGAACCTACTACGCTTTGGAATGAGCAACTAGCTTCATCTTTCTGACTGACCCTTGTCAATTCAAAAGTAGGTACCTGTTTGTTTTATTTGAAATAAATGCTTTGAGTTTGAGTTGAGTTTGATTATATACAATTCACCACGAGAAACAGCGATATTTTTTGGAGAAAGCTAGCCTCTATTTTATTACAAATATTCGTTTGCATAATTTACCTAGAATCCGACAGCTGGATCTAGTTTTTCGACGTTTACTTTCGTCAGCACGACCCAGTTACAAATTCGCATACATATATGTATAATATAAGTACCTATGTATTAGACCTCTTTAACAGCGTCTAACTCACATGACAAGTCAGCTTCATCTTTGATCACTTTGTTCTAAAACTTAGCAGTGTTATTAATACGAATATCTAACTATCTAGGATAATGTTGTCGCAGAGCCCGTCCTAAGCTAACATAAATGTCAAAGCTCCTTTTGTAGAGCAGTCTGTTTAAACTGGAATATATCGCTGGCAACACTCCCTTTGAAACAATCGTACTGACGAATTAGTTTTAGATTACAACTGGAATTCGCTTTAAGGTAGGTACTTAAGTGAACTGTAGGATTCTGTGGGAATTTAACTAAACATTAGGTAGAGAAAGATACATAATCTATACCTAGGTACATTAATCAATTGTAGTCGCTTTTAGGTACGTGTCTGTCTGTGTGACCACGTTGATCTTCCAAATGTTTAGAATCTAAACTACGCAACGGATTTGCGTAGTTCTAGTTTCAACCTTGTAACTAAGGGCATAAGGGCGAAACCACAAATACCCGCGGTTGTATTTAATGCTCCCATCATATAGATATCTATAGGTTTGTAAAAGGTCGCCATAGCCCAGTTTTGCACGGACGTGTTTTTATCGCGGCGATTTTTTTGTACACAGGATTTTCTACTCTCGCTATTGAGCCGAACAATGAGTATCCAACAAAGCGCATCCAGCGCGTATCCCAGCGCGTCAAGAAAACACACTGTTGGATATTCAACTCTCGGCGCTAAGCACAGAATCGTAAATCCAATACGCGAAATAAATCGCCGCGATAAAAACACGTCCGTGCGTACCTGGGCTTATTCTGCAAGTTCATTGTGTTATCTTGACTTAATTTTAAGATGGATGGATGAACATTACATTACCATCTTGTCTCTAGCTCATAATGTTCGTCGAGTAGGTATGTCTACAATAAACAATGCATATTTAACCTACATTAAGAAAGTAGTTTCCAGAAACTGTAGTTCTCAGACGTGTATGTGCCTAATGGCTTCATTACACAACATTTATTCTGCATCCATTGCTTTATTTGTACACTAGAGGTGCATCAAACACTTGGTTGTCCATCGATGGATTCATTATAAGTGGGTAGGTACAGTTTCCGTAAAGAGATAGATCACGATTTGTTACCATTTCTATCCATTGCATTATTTTCAAGGAAATATGGTCACGTGCAGGCCTAACATGACACACGCGACAATTACTCGCTCTCGCGTGAGTAATTTTTGTCTATTTCGGTCACTTTCTCGTTTTCTGACAGTGCTTCCATACAAAATAGTCGACTCCTTCTGTCAAAATTGATGTTTACTCGACAAACCCTAACATGGCACCATAGTTATCTCGATTTTTGACAATTCAACACGAGATAATCTCCGATTTTTCTATCATTTACTCGTATTTACTCGTCGTCGATTTTGACGACGAGAAGAGTAGACAAAATTATGATACAAAAAAAAAAAAAACTCCAAAATAACATGGCAGTTTCATAATTGTACTTATTTTAGTCATCATTTTATTTTACAATATATTAATAATGAAAATACTTAGTTTTAAACTACTATTTATATTGGAACGACGTGCTTTTTATGGAATTTTTCGTTTTTTGTATGGAAAATATGAATAAATATTACCTACATGTTGAGTGTTAGGGTTTTAGGGGATTCATAAAGGGGGTCGAAATTTTCATTATTTTTGCGATAGGACGCACCATTTTCGAGATATAAGCAAGAGAAAAGAAAAAAAGTCAGTATTGTTTTTGCACCGTAGGTGTTGGTGTGAATTTTAGTTAATTTTTTTATCGCGATTAAATACTTAGAAAATCAAAATTTTAGGTGAAGAACATCAAATTCTGAACGACAAAATTGCCATTTTCACAAAATTAATAGCTCAGTGTCGTCAAACTAAAATATAGTTAAGTTGTGTCACTTTAGTCTATTTTTTTTTTTTTTTTTTTTTTTTTTTTTTTTTTTTTTTTTTTATGGCAATAGCTTTAACTTTTTGCCAACGACGATAAAAGTTAGGGAAACGAATAGGAATAATAAAAACAGCGAAACACGGAGAAGGAGTAAGGATCAGATAAGGATTATAATATAAATACAAGGAACATAATATTATTTATAATTTTACATTGTTGTGAAGAATAAAAGAAGATAATAGATTATAAAAAAGAAGTGGATAGATAATTAGACAAGATATACGGGTAGGGAATGGAACTTTTAAGGACACCAAGTCATTAAGGAATGAGGAGCGATCAAGCAACGGACAGGAGAAGAAAATGTGATCTAGGTCACCCGTATCTGTGCCGCATTCACAAGTATCGCTAGACACAATGCCAAGTCTAGCCAGATGAACGGGAGTACATACATGGCCCAAACGCATTCGAATAATTATGGAACAAATCAATTTATTACATTTTGCACGGAAAAACCACGGTTTTGTAGGAATAGAAGGCTGCAGATTAAAATAGTACCTACCTTTTTTTTGGTTATTATCAGCCCAAAGCCTATTCCAGGAATCCTGAAGATAGACTCTGGGAAGAGTAACAAGATCCTGACAATAATTCTGGTATGGATGCCTGTCGCCATCGCTAACTGCTTGGTTAGCAAGTTGATCCGCTTTGTTATTACCAGGAATGTTTCTGTGGCTCGGAATCCACACAAAGTTCACTGAAAGACCCAACTGAACACATCTATATAATAAATCTCTGATTTCTAAAATAATAGGCGAGTTATTCTTTGACGTAAACGGAAATCTAATAAGAGCCTGCAAAGCGCTCTTGGAATCAGAAAATATTATTGATTTTCCAAGTTTCAGAAGTACTATGTATTCAACAGCTTTAAAAAGGCCATAACATTCCCCAGTAAATACAGTTGCTTCTGGGGGAAATTTAATTTTTTGTATAATTTTAAACTGGGCATGGTAAACGCCCACACCCACGTGGCCAGAAGAAGGGTGTTTTGATGCATCAGTATAAATGTGATGGTGTTCATTCCAAATACTATTCTTATAAATATTAAAAGAAACATTTACAGAACTGTCACATTTATCTAAGCTCAAATTCAAAAGAATATTAGGAGTGGATATTAAAGCATTAAAATTACATTTAAAAAGCGGAAAAATGATAGATCGATATTTAGGGGCTTCTATATTAATAAATTTACTAAAACTCTTGATTAGACAAGGATGCTTTTTACGAGCCCAGTAAGCAGATGACTCAATGCAGTCATAAAGTTGTTGAAGTTTGTCATAAAGGGGGTGGTTAAGAAATTGAAATGATCGAAATAAGAATTTGTCTGCCAAGTATTGACGGCGAAGATGTAACGGAGGATCACAACACTCTACCTGCAGAGCATTGATGGGACTAGATCGCATGGCACCAGAGACAATTCGCTGAGCTTTAGATTGTATAAGATCTAACTTTCTGAATGCCATAACATTACCAGGATCTAGTAAAAATGTACCATAATCTAGGATGCTTCTAATTAAGGCGTTATATAATAGTTTCATACAAAAAGGATGTGCACCCCACCACACTCCTGAGAGGCATCTTAACATGTTAAGAATACGCTCGCATTTATTAACAATAAAGTCACAGTGAGCGCTACCTGTTAATTTAGAATCTAACATTACGCCTAAAAACCTGCAACTATCCTTAACTGGAATTTCATTTCCATTAAAAAATATTGAAATAGGAGGAGGAAGTCGTGACCTCGTGAATAAGACAATTGAACTTTTTTCAGGAGATAAGTCAAGGCCATTGTTGTCTAACCAAGATTTAAAATTAGACAAAGATTGCGACAGAAATGTACAAGCTCGGTCCACGGAATTGTCACTGCAATATATTAACAAATCATCAGCATACTGAAGAACACTTACATTATTTAGAGAAGAATTTAAATCATAAGCATATATATTAAACAGAATAGGACTGAGAACTGATCCCTGAGGGAGGCCCTTCCAGACCAGACGAGACATAGAATGCCCATCAGGAAGTTTAAGCACAATGCATCTTTCAGAAAGCATGTTTATTATAAAATTAGAAAGTAATACTGGAACATTAAGTAATAATAGTTTTCTTTTAAGTATAGTTAAAATAACATTATCATAGGCGGAATTTATATCAAGGAAAGCAGCAATATCTGACTGGTTATAGGAAAAGGCTAATCGTATATCCGACACAAAAATACTTACACTATCAATAGTGCTTTTACCACGCCTGAAACCAAATTGGGACTCGCCTAGAAGACCATTATGCTCAACAAACCATTCTAAGCGATTTTTAACAAGATGTTCCGTAATTTTCATTAAAACGGATGAAAGAGCTATTGGCCGATAGGCTGTATAATCTGACGAACTCTTATTGGGTTTCAGAACGGGGAGAACTTCTTGACGTTTCCAAGAGGTGGGGATATTACCGGATAACATGACAGAATTTATGATTGATAAAAAATAAGATATAGAATCATCACTAAGATGAGAAACAAAAGAATACGGAATTCCGTCCAAACCAGGAGCGGAATCCTTAACGTGTGATAGTACACCTCGGAGTTCTGTGAGAGAAAAGGGACAATTTAAATCTGAAGGATTTTCAAGATTGAAGTTAGACAACAGTGGTGTATGAATTATTATATTCTCAGGGACATAAGGCGGGGCTAATTTATCTAAAAAATGATTTCCTAAAATAGGCGAGATAAAAGGTGGGTTTGATTCCTTAAAAGCTGACCTAAATCTTCTGATGTTTTGCCATACAAGCGATGGTTTCACATCGGGAGAAATAGATAAACAAAAGTTTTTCCAACCTTCATATTTCTTATTCTTTAACAAAACAGAAGTCTCTGACATAATTTTTAACAAATTATCAAAGTTTTCAGTGGAGGAATATTCACAATATGTAATTTCAGCTTCTTTTCTTTTTTTAACAGCTGCCGTACAATCTTTATCCCACCAAGGAGGAGAAGGAATAAAACCTAGCGAACTATTTTTAACTGGGAAAATGTTCAATCAGCAACATCAATAAAGGCTCTGGCTAGTTCTTCTGCACAAAGAGATTCAGAACCATTAGTGACATTAGGTAATGAGTGAATTTTGAGTTCTAAAAGATTCCTATATAAATCCCAATCTACATCATTGAGTTTAAACTTTAACCGAGGAGGCAAGATATGTGATGATTTGTTATTGTTACAGATAGGGAAAGAAATCAATATGGGAAAGTGGTCGCTACCAAAAGTAGAACTAAGAGGATTCCAAGATAAAGAAGAAGCAAGGTTGGCTGTAGTGACTGATAAGTCAGGGGCACTGGGCCCTTCTCCAGGACGAGACCTACGAGTAGGGCGACCGTCATTTAGAATACATAAATTACATGAATCTAAAACATTAATTAGATCATTACCGTAACTGTTAGATGAAGAATAACCCCAGGATTCATGTCGACAGTTGAAATCTCCCAGAATCACGAAGGGTTTGGGTAAAGTCGAAAAAATATGACTTATTTCATTAAAAAGAGAGGAATAAGGATGAGGAATGTAAAGTGATACAAAACAAATGTTTTCCACTATAACAGCGATGATAGAAAAATCATTGCTGTGAGAAGAGATAGGAAAAAAAGAAAAGGAAAGGGGGTGTTTCACCAGTATGGCTACTCCACCATGACCATCTGAACGGTCTTCTCTGAGACATGAGTAACCACGAAACTTTAATAAAGAATCTGGTTTTAACCATGTCTCTTGTAAGGCACATATAGATGGTTTATATTTGTTTAATAAATGAATGAAATCACTTTTTTTACGAATTACACTCTGGCAGTTCCATTGAAGGACTTGATCCATTATTGTTTGATTTAAATAGTAAGGAAATTGCATTAATTACCAGGGCAGCGTTGGACGGTGAAATACCATTAGATTGACTAAGGGATTTAATGAGAGATATAATTAAATCAATTACAGCAGTATCATTTGAGTTTTCATTTGACTTAGAGATTAAAGCACACCCATTAGAAGGCTGAGGAATAGCAAAGTTACTAATAATCTCTTGATGGGCAATTTTATCATAACCTTTAGATAAGGTAGGAGGAGAGCGGGGTTTTAGTGATACTGTTTTTTTGTATGATATATTCGTGGGGTTTTTAGAAGAGGAACTCTGAGGTGGAGAGGCGAAAGTAGTAGGGGTAACATCTGGGGATGATAGCAACGCATCAACATAGGAGATTTGTGAAACTGGAGGATGAACTTTAGAAGCTTCTAAATATGAAATACAGCTCTTAGCCATTGACTCCTTAATGGCTCTCTGTCTTTCATATTCAAGGCATTTTTTATCTGTGGCTTTGTGAGAACCTTTACATAAACAGCATGTGATAAAATCTTCATGAACTGAACAGTTATCTCCGGAGTGATCTTGGCCGCATCTAAAGCATCTGGGTTTTGATCTGCATTGCAGTTTCACATGACCAAACCTACAACAATTGTAGCACTGGATGGTAGGATAAATATATAAATCTACAGGCAGTGCAGTGTAGCACATGAAAATTCGTTTGGGTAGTACCTGACCATCAAAATTTAATACTATTGATTCAGTAGCTTTGAGTTGAGTTTGTCCATCAATAATTATTTTTCTTCTCAATCTCCTAACCTTGAGAATTTGCCCACATCCTATAGGAACAGAAATATTTTCTTTCACCTCTTCATCTGACCACTCGGATGGAACCCCTCTAACTATGCCCATTCTGCTGACAGAAAATGATGGGATGAACGCTTTGAATTTTTCTGTTTCTAAATTTGGGTTATCGACAAAAGAGTTAGCATCTTCAAACTTAGAAAATGAAATGGACAGTCTATTTCTTCCTATTCTTTTTAAACTTCCGTTGACAATGTTATTCACAGAGTTCCTTTTTATGAATCGACCGAAGGTAACTGGATGTAGAGTAACATTATCATCAGGAGATGAAAATTGTTTTTGGACGTGCACTACATATGGAGCTGCATCTGAAGATTTATATAACAGACGAGTAACAGGGGGCTGAGGAAGCGGGCGAGAGGCATCGTTCTGGCTGTTAACAACGGCAGTAGTTTGAGTCAATACCGGATTAATATTTTCTTGAATATTTATTTTAGTCTGATGATCAATACATTGACAGTCACTTTCTTTGATATCCGTTCCATCAACGCGGCTTTTCCTACGTTTTTTTTTATTACAGTGCCGGCAGATTTTAGGACGAGCTGAAGCTCTTTTACGACCACTAGAAACTTGGGATATGGAGCAGTCTGTATCCATGGTACTTCCCTCATCATTATTAGATGTAATAGTTATTACGTGGCCGATATCAGGGGTTAATCCCCCAGGATCATCTGGGGGATCCATCCCAGAACGGGAGAAAATTAAATGTTAGACTTAGGGTAATTCCAGGATAGGTGCCCCAATGGGATAGGTGCCGCGACTTTGAATACTCAATGTTAGAAAAATCGTAGGCTAAAATCATACTATACAATAGGAAGCACCCCCCCGCAGGCCCCAGTGACACGACAACCATAGGAGACACGCGCACGCGTTTCGTCCGTGTGTGTAAAAATCTTCCGCGGCGAGACCTCAGCAAGCGTTGAAATTATAATCGTAAGTACTTACTATTGAATATCTTTTTACACAGTTATAAATTCTATTTTTTTTAAATTTATCTGATGATATTACAGTTTAAAGTACACGGAATAATGCTTTAAATTATAGATTTATTTTTATCTTATTTTTTAATTTAAAAAGGCATCTATCCTGTGCCAAAAGTATAGTTGCCCCATCTGCTGTAGCCATAGATGCCCTTAGGGGCATCTATCCCTAACTATTTCTATTAATGTTTTCATATAGCTGGTGGAAGAAATGCCTCGGAAATATAAAAGAAAACCAAGCGTGGCTTTTCAAGAAATTACCAAAAATGAGAAATGTGTAAATTAAATAGCAAGAACTTACAGAATACCCTCTCGGACATTAAGAAGACGATTTTAAAAAAATAACAAGGAACAGTTAACCTTAGTTAGTTTTTGACTAAATCCGCCGCTCTTAGTTACATCACAGATTGAACTTAAGTTATAACTTAATACTAGGTATGTGTTAGGCATAAAATGATTAAGAAATAATAAGAAGAAGAATAATTAAGAAGAATAATAAGAAAAAGAAGAATTAAGAAGAAGAAGAAGAATAAGACTGAACCAATTATCTATGTTAGTTCTGAAAAGTATATTGATTGCGTTAAGTAGATGTCTAAGATTATTATTATTTCAGAAGAATTTAAAAAAAAAAAAATGGAGAATTTTATATCGATTATATAATTATAAAAGGTCAAAAACTAATGTTAAAACATTGAATATAAACTGATTACATTGAAACTAGTCTGTTTTATTTCAATTAGCATCTAATATTGAAGCATTCATACAGAGAGTCTTCTATCCCTCACGGTGGGCTTCTATCCCTTGACGCATTTTTACTACGAGTCTTCTATCCCTCACGGTAGGCATCTATCCTACTTTTGAGAGGTTCAAAAATACATAATTTCCTCAAAATCTATGAAACTTATGTACAAACAAAAGGGGTACCATCATAGATTAAAGATCAAAGTTACCATATGCAAAAGACGTATTGCTAATAGATTATTAATTAATAAGTTATGGCTTCCTATCAAAAAGTGGGGCAGCTATCCTGGACTTACCCTACCAAAGTTATGCAGAGATATATATACAAATCACACAAAATATACACTAACTAATAATATATATACAAACTACAAACTTATCTGATCGAAACCACTAGAAATTTGACAAATTTAAAATTAAAATTATAAAAAGTACGCGCGCCTTGTTTGACGTTTCCCGCCCTCACCTTAGTCTATTTCAGAATGGAAAATCGTCGGTTGACAAGAATAATCTAAATTTAGGTGATTTTTAGTCTAGTTTAGAGGCATTTGTGACAAGAGAATCGGCACCATTGAATGAATGAAACGGAATCTCAAGCCGATATTGCTATCATAAAAATAATTTGTTTTTAATAACTTGCAACATCGGTTTCTCGTCGCGAGTTATAGAAGTGTCAAAGTGCCTTTTTTGAGATATCTCGTCGTTGACGGTCATGTTAGGGATTAGAATGACGTCAGAATCGTCGACAAATTTCGACAAAACGAGATATAGAGCTTTCTCGCGTTGGTCATGTTAGCCCTGCTGGTCGCTAACGTAGTTTTCCTCTGATTTTTACCTGCATTTGTACCGTGACCACCATTGTCGACAGAAGAATGGACAAAATGACAGTGTGAGTGTGAATCTGTAATTTTGTTTATTATTTCCGTCGACAAGACCCGTTTCTATGGTGGTTATGCCACGCCGCCACGCGTGCTGGTTAATGATACTGGACCAATAGTAACTTTAGGGAAGAAATAAAATATGATTACGCCAAAAAACAAACCATAGCTAGGGACATGGCAGTAGTATAGTAAAAACTATTTGGACTAGTATAATTAATCGGAGAGAGAACAGAGGAATACACGCCAGCTACCACTGACCGCGTGTCCGTTTTTTGAGTTCAAGTTTTTGTCTCACCCGCGCACGTTTGGCGAACTTTCGTGCTTGTCGCGAAAATCATTCAGGGCACCCTAGGACAATATTTGCCGTGTGAAACGGTTATAATAATAACCGCCTCATACAATTGTTTCTAGTTAGAATATAGGTACGGACACCGACCGTCGGGCTGGGGCCCAAGTCAGCTATTTTTATAAATTCGTCATTCCAACACGATCCCATTTCGTCATTTTGCTAAAAGTTCGTAATCTGCTAAATTAATAATGGTCGATCATTGGTTGATCATTGTATTCCACAAACACGATACTCGTAACGAATTAAAAGAAATGACTGCACAATGACGTTCTCATGGTAGATCACTGATCAAAGGAACTGTCAAATTTTTTGCAGATTACCGCCTAAGTCAGTCATTCATTTTTAATTATGTAACAGATTACCAATAGATGCCATTTCTTTAGTGGTTGGAGTGTCAGTGGATGATCATTGGAAAGTCATAATGACGCCAATATGTTAGTAGATTACCACAGAGTACTTTTTTATATACGGTAGATTACCAAACTTGTCAAAATCAACAATTATGAAATCAATGATAGACCATTCTCACACTAACTATTGTAATAGCAGACTTGAGGCCCTGTCCTTCCGAAGAACGAGGCCACCATCTTTTTTCCCACGCTTCAACCTTTGTTCACTTTAGTTGGCAGTTGGGTTTATTTTCAGGATGATAACAATAAATCCAGCTTTCGTCACCCACACACCGTCACGTCGTCCATAAATTCAAGGTTTCTCAGCACGCTATGGAGCGAACTATGCTCGGAGTTCCTTTGAAGGACAAAATCAGGAATGAAATTATCCGTTAAACAACCGGAGTTACCGACATGGCTTGCAGAGTAAGCAAACTGAAGTGGCAGTGGGCTGACCATGTTTGTCGAAGGACCGATGGCCGGTGGAGCAGGCGATTCCTGGAGTGTAGACCGCGTATCGGCAAGCGTAGTGTGGGACGCCCCCAGCTAGATGGACCGACGACCTTAAGAAGGTGGCTGGGGCAGACTGGGTGCGAGGCGCAGGACAGGGGGTTGTGGCGCAGCCCGGGAGAGACCTATGTTCAGCAGTGGACTGCAATAGGCTGAGTTGATAGGTACGGATAATTTAAGTTAGTGATCAATTTGCTGAACATTTCAAGAGAACTTGCTTTAGAGACTGCAAATGTATCACTGGTGCCGATTCTCTTGTCACAAATGCGTCTAAACTAGACTAAAAATCACCAAAATTTAGTTTACTCCTGTCAAACGATGATTTCCCATTCTGAAATAGACTAAACTGGCACAACTTAACTATATTTTAGTTTGACAGCACTAAGATTGTACTGAGATTTTAATTTAGTAAAAATGTCAATTTTGCTATTCTGAATTTGACGTTTTTCACCTAAAATTTTAATTTTTTAACTAATTCTGACCATTTTTAATCGCCACTGAAAATGGTGTGGATTATTATTAGTTGTCATGAACTAAAATTCACACGAACATCTCGAGTTCGGATGCAAAAACAGTATTGTACTGGATTTTTTTCTTTTCTTTTGCTTATATCTCGAAAATGGTGTGTCCTATCGCAAAAATAATGAAAATTTCGACCCCCTTTATAAAACCCTTATACCCCTATTACTCAACACATAGGTAATTTTTTTTTTTTTTTTCCATACAAAAAGTGAAATTTCCATATAAAACACGTCGAGGATGCCCCCACTGCGCGCCTCCAACTCTAAAAAAAATCACGGGGTAAGGGCAAACAAGTATGTACCACGTGGAGTCGCAATTGTCAAATTCGATTTAGTTGTGTCAAAATATTATTTTAATTTAGAGACTTTTTACTACAGAATAGCGTTAAGATTCTCATAGTCAAAAGTAAGGAATTTTAGTGATAGTTTAGTTAGTTTAGTCCGGTGTACAAGAGAATCGGCACCAATGTCATCTTAATTTGCATTAAAGTTTTAGTTGAGCCCATCACTCCTACACCTATTTTTTGATGTTCATGTTTTATTTGCAGGTTAAGTTTTAGTCAACGGTTCTAGTTGTTTTTTGTCATTGCACGATAGAAACGAGGAGAGTACAAAGAGGGGCCCAAGTCTGCTATTTTTATAAATTCGTCATTCCAACACGATCCCATTGTAATTTTACTAAAAGTTCGTAATCTGCTAAATTCATAATGGTCGATCATTGGTTGATCATTGTATTCCACAAACACGATACTCGTAATGAATTAAAAGAAATGACTGCACAATGACGTTCTCATGATATGTCACTGATCAAAGGAACTGTCAAAATAATTGCAGATTACCGCTTATGTCAGTCATTAATTTTTCATTATGTACGAGACAGTACGAGATTACCAATAGATGGCATTTCTTTTAATGGAGTGTCAGTGGCTGATCATTGGAAAGTCATAATGACGCCAACATGTTAGTAGATTACCAAACTTGTCAAAATCAACAATTATGAAATCAATGATAGACCATTCTGACACTATTGTACGAGTAATAGCAGACTTGAGGCCCTGTTTACATGTAGGTAGGATCTACACTGATACCAATACCTACTTACATTTAGTTGTCTAATTTGAGTTGATTCTTTCTCATTCGTTTATTTAGTTAGCAAACTGAGATTAGTTGCAAATGTATGCGCATGATCACTCCATGTACAAACTCGTCTGTGTTGTTCTTGTAAGGCGACACCTGCGCTCGCGCCGCACCGGCTGCCGACCAACTGTCAGGTGTACAACCAGTTTGTTTCCATTACCACCGACTATTGTAACATTAATAGAATATTTCTACGCATCATCGGATTCCTAGTAATGATTTTCATAATACTTATTCTAGATTTTATCTTCGTTTTTGATGGGATGCGTCATTGTCTATTGTAAAGTTATGTAAACATGTTTGTTTAGGTCAAGTGGCCTCTTAATTAGCTTGCGACGTAATACTTTTCAAGGTAGAGTTGAAATAATAGATAGAAGTATATTTTCATTCTGTATGTTTATAAGAGTGAATTGTTTTTTGTATGTATAATTATAATGTACTTACATCTCTTTTTATCTAGGTACTTTCCTATCGCAGTTAGGCTGGAAGAGATTTCTTTTGAAATAAGCATCACCTTTGTACGTATTTTGCTATTCCTTTCTTCTTTTCTGTTTATATGTAGGTATGCATAAGTGGTTAAAGTAAATAAACAGAATTACAACGAAAATATTTGTCAAAGGTAGGCAACTAAGCACTTAGGCACAAACTAAAAAAAGTGTACTTCATTAAAAGTTCACTTTAGTTTGTGCCTAAGTTAGAAGTTAGGTTTGCAGTACCCTAAGAGACAAACTTTTTTGGCAGAATGGAAAATAAAACAAAAGAAAAACATTATTTGCCTAGCGTAATATGATTGTAATCAAAAATCTTTTCATTAAATAAACTGAGGAAGAAATACTCCCATTTACCAGCTCGTGTAATAAGGCAGATTGCACCGCGGTGAGTTATTAGTTCTCTAACCCACCGTTGTGTGTTTACCGCGGTTTACCGGCTGCAGCTCTATTTGTTGGCGGACGAGGATTAGCTCATTTACAGCGCAGTTATCGCGTAAAATGGCTCAGGGGCCGGTACGTTACATCTAATGAAGCTCTCGCCTCACGCCCGGATTTAAGGTCCACATCTCATACACAACAAAAAAAAAAAGTAGAAAAAACTTTTTGCAGAAATTGCCTTTTTTATTTAATTTGCGTTGGAATATTGTGCAGTGTTTTCTACTCGGAAAAGCTTTTTCACAAAAGCTCGCTCATATTTTTTGTTCAGCGATACTGTAGGTATAGGTACTAGATATTGCACTGTACCAAAAAGAATAAAATGTAAAAGGTTTTATTCAGTTACGATTTTTTTCTGTCAGAGTTGACTATTGCGCATTGCGATTCGTTAGAACTACCTAGTTGTCTATAGGTACAGACAACGGTAACGGAGGCTATGGCTATAAATTAATTGCTTGACTAATTGAATACCTGACGAACAAGTAAGAACAATGCACTGCCTTTACCACAAAAAATGTTTTTTTTTCAAGTACAATGTGTTTTTGAGGTGGAAAGGATAAACCCCAAGCCAGTGAGGTAATAGCGTAACTCACATAAATTGACAGTTTAATTGATCGCAATTCCTTTCATTTTGACAGTTCAGCTACGTTCATTGCGTTATTTACTTTGTTGAGCTGACGAATTATTCAAACCTATGAAGCAATGGATTAGGAATTTCCTTCAAAACCCTTGGATTGTGCTTGAATGTGTGTTTCGCAATAAGGGTGCTGATTGGGTCCAGTGGGTGGTCAAAGCTGCAGGCAAGCCCGGGTACATAGAGACTGCCATGCGTTAATAAAACATATGAAGCCATGATTGGTCAATTACCAAAGCATAGTGAACGACAAAACCAATAAGGCCAATGATATGTGATGTGAGAGACAAGGCGAGTGCACACGAGGCTCGTAAATACACCTTAAACGAGTGTGCACGTCATTACCAATCAGTTAGAATTGTGGTGCGTTCGGGCACTTGACATTGATACTCGAGACATTATTTTTACGACTTGTATACGAAGAGATAAATTATTATGGTTATAGATATGTGTAATGAGGAGCTTGTAACACGTCTGTGATGTTGATTACTCGTAGCGTCATGTTTCTAGTGTTTGTGAACTAATTTGAGCATAATTGGGTTGGCATTTAAAACTTGTCTTTGAGCTTTAGATAGAACTTGTTCACCTATGTTTAAAGTTAATATTAAATAAGCTTTGACATAGTACTAACCTGATATCTACAATTTATTCTATTAGCTAATAGCTGTGCTACTGGGGAGTTTGTTGCGCCACTTCTTCTTCCCAGCTAAAGCGGTAGGAAGTGGTGACGGGTGGGCGTTTTTTATGGGGGACTGTCTTATGTAATTTTGACGTTCAAAAATTGCAACCTACATAATTATATCGTTCGAATAAAGGGTTTTTGATCTGATTGCATATTAAAATAGGTATATACGATTATTTACTTCAACAACATTCCACGGAATATTAACTTTTCCAAGAAGCCGTTTTCATTTATTTTACCACATTATTTTAGAACTCGTACAGTACGACACACCTTAGATGCAGCATCAATTATTGGCATTAATTGATTTAAATTTTACGAATGTATTTGGTAATATGACTTCACAAGTTATTGCGTTTGCGTAAAGATCATTTTCACGTAAAGCAGTAATAAATATTGGTGATTTTGAATGCGCTCTCAATTCAGATGGTGATCGGTTTTACGAGTTTTGCTAATGCTACATTTAAGTTGTGTCGTACTGTATCTACCTATATATTTTTATTATTATCTAACTATTTTTTATATCTGGAATTTCTCAGTAGCAGTCCGGAGTCTGGATTTGTGCTCGGTTGATGGCAATAGGCTCGCCCCCTATTACATGGGAATTAAACATAACTGGCGGAATGTGGGTGTACTTAGGTACTACAGGTACACCTCTGCCCATCCCTTCGGGGAGACAAGGCGTGATGTTATGTTATGTAGGTATTAATAATAATATTTTCATTAGAATTCAGTTCTAGGGACTTCGGTTATTTAAAACCTAATTGAGAAACCAGAAGCAGATTTGGACAGAAAACTGAAAATAATCGATCCGTTTAAAAATACTTAAAAACAACTCAAGTTTCCATACAAAATGTAATTAATATTTTAATTTTTAACTAAACCTTATGTTAACATTGGTTGGTAGAGTAAATTGCACTATACAGGGTGTTTGGCGCATGGACCGACACAATTTTTTCAGGGATTTGGGAGGTCATTAGCTAGGTTCTACCCATACACCCTTTGTCCCAAATGTCACGGTTGGTTACATATGATTATTTTTTTTAAATGAAAAAAATTCCCAAAATGTGTCCTTTAATTTGAAATAACTTTTTTGTTTGTGGGTGTAGTGGCACAAAACAAATTTTGTTGCATTCTCCAAAGTCCTTTAAATCTAAAAACATCTTTGTTTTATACAACTGGTTTCAAGAAAATTCCTTACAAGCTTCCAAAGTTAATTTTTGTATTTAATGAATGAAATTTTACAACTTCTAAATTAATTATAAAAAAAACTAAAAGCTATTTTGAACTTAGCTAGAACCTAGCTAATGACCTCCCAAATCCCTGAAAAAATTGTGTCGGTCCATGCGCCAAACACCCTGTATACAGGGTTTATCTTAACAAGTTAATCAAGAATCAGGAAAGATTAACAGATTTATGGCACAACCTTTGACAAGCCTAGACTTAAATAACAGTTAGCGCTCCTGTCATTAAATGTCAGACATCTTTTAAGAGTTACTGGTTCTTGATAGACGAACTAATTATTATAATAAATAAATCAATCTACCTAGCCTTTTCCCAACTATATTGGGGTCGGCTTAGTATTATAAACTGCCTAGCTAAAAAACATTACCCTCTTTACTGGACGGTCGGGTAAAATAGGCCTTTTTTCTAATTAAGAGCATTTATCCTAAAAGTTGGCAACGTCGCAAATAGCTGTCAAATATTTACCTGTTTTGATTAATTTGGCAATAATACTGTATGGAAATATGAAATGTGGCTAACTAGCGAACTAAAATATTTTTAGTGAAATGCAATAATTAATATCGTAACACCGAACATTTACTTTTATATGTAAAAAAAGTATTTGTAAACTTTCCAAATGCTTTTTTTACACCTAAAACGGTTACAACATCAAATTCAGTGTTATAATTGCAATTCATTATTAATATTCTAGTTCGCTAGTTAGCGACATTTCATATTTCCATAGGTACACTAATATTGCCAAATTAATCAAAACAGCGAAATATTTGACATCTATTTGCGACGTTGCCAACTTTCAGAATAAACGCCCTTAAGTCCAAAAATAGTAAACTAAAAACACCAATAAAATAACATAACATCACGCCTTGTTTCCCCGAAGGATTGGGCAGAGGTCACCCACGCACGTACAAATAAATGCACTGATTGCTAACCTTTCATAATCTTCATCCGTAAAGGGGTGAAATGGAGTTAATGTGACAATCTGAAATCCACGCGGACTAAGTAGCGAGGAAACCGTACCTACGTAACTGTAGGTAAATTCTAATATTTTAAAGACATTTTCGCCAGATTTCGCCAGTTAAGTCCCATGTAATAGGGGGCGAGCCTATTGCCATCAACCGGGCACATATCAAACCGGGCATTTTTTTTTTAATTATTTTTTTATTATGGATTTTTATGACCGGAATGCGTCCCATCGTACACTAAACACATAGGTACTACTACGGAATATGGATCACATTTGGTTGAGACAGAATGAGAAGAATGTGCCCATATCAAGTTGGTTCAACTTCAAGACCCCAAACAGATCCCTTCTATGAGACTCATATTGAAGACTTGTGACAATGAAATTGTTTACAAGATAGTAGTTGAACTCTATGATTGTATGGTGTTTAACGTCATAAAGTGTCAATTAAATTAGTGGTTACATACCTATCATCGCCTTATTTATATGATTTCATTGACATCAAAGGCTGATTTATAGTTCTAAATAGTTAGTTCAAGCACCACACCTAATGAGGAGTAGGTACAGACGCCAGCTGCATATCAACCTACTACAATTGGTCAAATTTCTTTAATAGATTTTCAACTTTATCGCTACATCGTAATGTTCAAAGTTGATTGGGAAAATTTGACAGTTTCAGGTAGGTTGAGGTGCTGAATAATTTCGGTTATGGCGGCCAATCTCAGCGGAGGCCAGCCTTCGGCGCGGGAGATATTTTACTACACAAGTGTGTGCGCAGGCACGAGTGCACTCTCTCTTCTCTCACTCTCGTAGCCCGATGAGTCGGTAATCCGACACGACCGGAGAGATCAGGCGCAGGGCCAACGGCTTAACGTGCTTTCCGGGGTATCGCACCGCCAACTTCCAAACTCCGGGTTATTAAGAAATTCCTAACAAAGCAAAATAATATAATGTAATAATAAAATGAATTATAATATACCTAACAAAATAAATATAAGGAAAAACTCATTAACACTGCCCAACCCGGGAATGGCATGCTTATCTGCAGTTAACGACAACGAGGCAGTCAAAACTGCAACTCTCCTCCCGGGGTGAGGGGAGTAGGTACATACAGGGAGGTCGTGGAGCTTAGATTGGGTGTCCAAAAATCGTAACAAACCCAAGGTTTCCTATGAGGTGAACGCCACATAGCGTCCGCAATTTACATAGCGTTGAATGACGTCACTGAAACGATATTTAATGTAAGGTTGATGTGTTTCCGATATATAGCGTTTTTTGACAACGTAAAGTTTAACCCCGGTGGCAACATTTTCATGACAGCTGTCATTGCGGCCATTACGCGGCGGCCACCGCTGTCGTAGGACACCAAAGCTTATCAAAGTTCCTTCATTTGACTCTCTCAAGTGATGTCCGTGCGTCTACGCAAGCAACATACACATCATTATTATATTTAAACAACAGGGTTCAGGGCGATGATCAAATTTCGTAAATCATATCAAAGATTCCTATAGGTAATTAGTGCGGAACCCAGTTGACGGACGTCAGATATCAATGTCAAAAAGAAGACTGCGCGTCGTCTATTTTTAAGGAAGCTTCTAGAATTTTCTAGAAGCTTCGAGTCGCCCTTATTAGCCGAGCAGCCGGTCTATTCTGTAACCATCTCACCGTGAAAACTTAGGTGAAGTGAGCTCGAAGTGAGCTGTCATTCCACCTGCTGCTAGGGACTGACAGCTCACTCCGAGCTCACTTCACCTAAGTTTTCGCGGTGAGATGGTTACAGAATAGCACTACAGATACGAGAGGCGCTGCCACTAGAGGCGCGCGAATTGTGGCGAGAGCGATTGGAAATAGTTTCGCGTTATAAGCTCCCTTTTTTGGGTTACGCAAGTAGGTAGGAAGGTATTATAAATTAGATCTGTATAGATATTGGACTAATAAAAATATGAACCTACCTTTAAGCGTTTTTTGGTTACTTGCTAAATGGTTTACAAAAGTAGATCTTTATTAAAACGTCTAGTCTAGCAGATAGTTCGATTAAATAAAAATCAAAAAATAATTTGCTGAACCTAAAAATCAACTTAGGACTTCCCACTCGGCTAACATAATATAAGCGGCTTTTCCAGTGTGGCTGAGTAACGCAATGTAACTCGAGAAAAACAATTTCACCAGCTGCGTAATTTTGGCTGCGCAATTCTGCATCTACAGGATGTTATTTATAAAAACAACTCCATAAAAATACTAATTACGACAATGACACAACAGCAATTGCATATAATGACGATGTACTTGATGATGCCCATGATGCCTGCATTTTAACAATTAAAACATTAATAACACACAATATATTTACCATCATAGATAATAATATTTACGTGTTCTTTAATTGTCTGTCATGGCGTCCTTGTGTGGCTACACAAGGACGCCATGACAGATAATTTGTAACAATGTGTTTTTAATTACGAGGAATATATTGAAACACATGTCTAAGATTATTTTAACAAACTGCGAGTTCCCATCAGCATATTGGGGGTTTCCACGTTGAGGAAGTAACTCAAGTTTATGTTGTTAGCAGTTGTTATTATGATTTATTTATGCAATGTTGACACATTGATGTGATGTTAAATTATTAATTGAGGGAACTTGAATAACAAAGGCAATTAGGCATTGCGGAAAAAGACAAACATATAAAATTAAACATATCAATTTAAGTACAACTAGGAAGTCTATATATTTGAGGTTCTGCCTTTATCGATTAAAGTTGGTTTTGGAAAATATCCCACTGGAGCGTGCCATTGGGATTAAAAGTACCCTAAGTATTAATCCAGGTTATAAACAATCTTTGTGCCAAATTTCATCCAAATACGTTCAGAAGTTTTTGGGCCAATCCGGAACGTACAATCCAGACAAACGGATAAAAATTCTAAAAACTATATTTTCGGTATCAGACTCGTTCCCACACCTCGTAGCAATTTTTTTTGAATATTCAATGTACAGTTTTGACTTTGTTACTATTTTATTATATGTACCTACAGATGTATAGATACCAAATACTGAATCTGGCATTTACTACAAATACATACACTGGAAAAACTTCTTATCCTAAATAAAATAACAAACTATTTCCATCATATAAAAAAAAATACGACATTAATATCCTAACTTAAGGCGACGTTAACTGACATAATGATTTTATACTGATGATCACGTCTAAATGATAGTAGTGAGTGTAGTGATGAGTATTGTTAATGATTTGAAAAAAATATTTGTCAACTTAGAGCAGTTAGAGTGAAATTAACTTGTAAAGTTATATCTAAAGCGAATAAAAAACTGAGAATCACCCAAAATCTATCAAGCGTATTTTTCTGAAACCTTCACAATAATTTTAAAGATAATATAATTATAGATTTTTTAGTATACGTGTTTTATTAAAATACTTTTTATTTTATGTATAATAAATTAATAATGCGTCTAATTTGGGACAGCCTTTCTTCATAGGCGAGTCCTATTACTGGCTTGACGTGCGACGTATTGCGTGAGCTCAGTATAGAACACGCAAGCTAACCACTCAAGGCCTCTGGCATAATGTGTCTTAACTAAAACTATTAACAAACTAAAACATGGCATTGAATGTTATAATATAGTTTCATAGTGAATTGAACATCCACCGACTCTACACCGTCAATACATTTCGTCGATCTTATTAGATACTTCATCGCGCCATCAGTAGGGACTGGTCATCTCTTATCTGCCACGGCTTACCTACTTTAATTTTTGAATTGTTTTTATTTATTTTTATTACGGACGCTTTTTACGTACACGTCTTTCTACATTGTTCTCACATGTATAATTTCAACATGAATGATGTAAACAATATTTTGTAAGAATATTTTTTTTTTTAAAGTGTCCGTGGAGTTTCTTGCCCGTTCTTCTCCATAGGAACCTACGTTTTGGAATGGGCAACTAGCTTCATATTTCTGACTGACTGACTCCGTGACAATTCAAAAGTGCCTGTAAATGGTTTAATTGAAATAAATGCTTTGAGTTTGAGTTTACTTTATAAATTAAATCAAATCGCGAATGAATACGTAATGATTAAAATATCAATATTTTATAACGAACAATATAACACCAATTAACGCAACCAATTATGTAAAGTTATATCCTTTGACGACCACGCCTTCACAATCTTATTTATTGCTCGCACATTTGAAAGTATAGCCCACCATTGCCCAGTACAAACGTCTATTTGATTACAATCTTAATATAAATGTGGGCAACTGAATTATATGTTAGGGATAAATAGCTCCAACGATTGGATTAAGGCTTACTTGCACGAAGGATTTTGAGAAATATGGTAACTAGTCTGATAAGGTAACCTACTGATTGAAATGTTTAGATTAAAATGTAGTAGGATGACTAAATGGTTAAGAATGTAATCAATTTCGTGGCAGGCACGGCGACTTAATTAGTAGCAGAATTACCTATTGCTACTAATTAAGTCGCCGTGCCTGCCACGAAAATCTTAAATATACAAGCTTACACTAAAATATATACATTATGTAGAAGATTATAAAAAAGGGAGAGCTCAGAGCTCAATCGTTCGCATCGCTGTCAACGGGAAAAGTGCCCAAAAGTCTGGCAACATTGCCACCTTGGATGGCATTCTGCTGCTGCAGTTCTCTTATACAGGGTGTCCAGACGGTACGGATTTACAGTTTTACAAAATTTTCTGAAATACCGAAAAATCTCTACCTTGAAACAGGTTTTTAAGCATCTCGTAATGAAAAAATCCTTTTCTAGTACTTTTTTTTACATCAGATTATTCGTGAATAATTACTTTACTCATTGATAGGTCTTTTTTCTATCAAAGACAAGAATGTTTTCAAGAAATACTATTTTTTGTTTAAATTTTCACAGAACTATTTTCTCATCACTTAAGTTTAACCTACAGTGGTGAAAAAAAAATGTAAGATTTTGCTGAACATATATTGTGTTGTATTGATAGGTAGTGACCCAAGGTATCACCCCCTGCAGTATGTCGTGCTATTTACTGGACATCCTGTATGTATATAAAATTATAACAATACTAAGATTTGAAAGAATAGATTAATTCAATAACCAATACAAAAACCAGAAACAAAGAAAGTCAACAATGATAGTCTACATAATACGAAAGATCGTATTATGTAGATATCTCATTAGTTCTTCTAAAATTCAAAACATCTCATTGTTATGACATGTTTTTACTTAATTTTTATCTCGCTTTTACAAAAAAAATGTAGCGTCGCGATTAAAATACACTCGAGAGCAATGAATCCGGGTCACTTAAAGAATGTTAAAAATCTCGGAAACTAAAAATGATAGGTTAATGCAATAAATTGTATTTAATAGACAATGTAATACTCCTTAAATGAAAGTAAAAAAAATATGAGTCACCATACATTTTATTAACACAAAATTACATAAAGAAAAAAACTGCTGATCTCTCCTTAAAACAAAAATAGGAAACATGAAATTTTTGAACTTTATTACGATTTTCTTGAATTTTAATACTTCGTATTGCCTCCTCGTGCTTCCATTACTGCGTTTACGCGGTTTGGCATGCTGTACACCAAGTTCCTTATACGATTTTGGGGAATATTCTCCCATTCCTCTGTGAGAGCAATTTTGAGCTCACGAAGCGTGATTGGGGGAGGGTTTCGTTGTTTTACGCATCTGCCTAGCTCGTCCCAAGCATGCTCGATCGGGTTGATATCCGGGCTGCGCGCTGGCCACTCCATACGAGTAATGTTCATCTCTTGAAGGTAGTCATTCACAATCCTACCTGTATGAGGTCGGGCATTGTCATGCATAAATATAGCATCCTCAACTAAATTGACCATAAATGGACCAACGTGATCATTGAGGATTTCTTCCACATATCTTTCGCTAGTTAAAGAGCCGTTTTCTATGATCACCAGCTCTGTGCGACTTTCAGAAGAAATTCCGGCCCACACAAGTACAGACCCACCACCGTAGGCTACTTTTTCTTCGATGCATGCTTGCTTGAATCTTTCCCCTGGTCTTCGATACACTCTGTGTCTTCCATCGTGCTTGTAGAGCATAAATTTTGATTCGTCGGAGAACATAACTTTTGACCAATCTTCAATACTCCAATTTACGTGGCTCTGGGCATATCTTAGTCTTGAAATACGATGCCCACGCTCCAGTTTAGGGCCGTTTGCAGGTCTAAGGGGTTTTAAGTTAGATTCAGCAAGCCGACGTCTTACTGTCCATGCACTTGGGTTACTTCCTCCGAGGCGTCGAAACTGATTTGTGAGTTCAGTTCCTGTAAGAAAGCGATTTCGAAGCATGGTGTTCACCAAGTATCGGTCTTCTCGTGCTGTGGTACACCTGGTTCTGCCCGTTCCTGGTCTGCGTAGGTTAGAACCAGTTTCTTCGTAACGTCGGAGAACTCTTTGTACTGTTGACAGCGACACACCGACAGTCCTGGCTGTATCGCGCTGACTCCGGCCGGTTTCCAGCATTGTAAGTATTCTGGTGCATTCTTCAGGCGTAAGCGACATAATTTCAGCTTGAATAATGAATATAGAGCACTATCAACATGGTTTATGTACCCACATAAATGACAGATTACAAACAAAAGCAAAACCAAATGCTGTAATTTCGTAGTTCCATCTTCGAAAGTGGCCCTTTTTCAAATTTGATTTTTTTATGATATAACTTTACAATAACTAAGAAGTTTTAATACCTTCATTTAAGGAGTATTACATTGTCTATTAAATACAATTTATTGCATTAACCTAGCATTTTTAGTTTCCGAGATTTTTAGGATTCTTTAAGTGACCCGGATTCATTGCTCTCGAGTGTATTATAACGATGTCTTGTTCAAACGCCAGGTGAAGATGTTGTTAGGACGAAGGTAAGAAAACCGTGACTGAAACCATATGAAGCCAATTGTATCCCCTACTGGAAGTTGTCGAAGGTAAATTATATAAAAAAACTAGAAACGAAATCTAATCGAACTAGCCTGTACGTATTGTCCTACTGCAGGCAGACCCTATTCTTTGCAAAGCTTTGTTTTAGTGCAAATATTTTAATTTTTTTTTGTTTTATGTTCTTTTTGTTAGACGCAATAAACTAGATGAGAATGCTGTAAAATTAAATTACTAAAAGTGGAATACTTAGTTTTTTTTAAGCATTTTATATATTTGAAGAATCAGTAACTAAACTAGTTTTCAGAACATTCCCAGAGAACAACTAGTAAATAATTTTCTCATTTGGACGCATTTGATGAACAACCCACGAAAAAGATTCAACCAGTGTAGTGTAGGTACTACACAGATTGAATCTTTTTCTTGGGTTGTTAAACTTCATAAAAAATATAACTAAAAAACTTAAAACATAAAGAATACGATTTCCTAAATTAATTCACAATTGAATGTAGCACTTTCCTCATAGCAACATTAATAAAATGTTCAAAATAAATGTCCGTTTTATTCCGTTTCGAATATTCAAAGTACTGTGAGGTTCACACGGGCCGGTGGCGGCGCGGCGGCGCAGGCGCCTCGGCTGTTCTTTATGAACCACGTGCCGAAGAGCACTCGTCAGTTTACTAACAAAACGATTATAAGCTGGCCTCTATTGAAACTCCGTACTACGCTAGACCAGCTCAAGATCAAATTGTTACCAACAGCGTAGCGGCGCGGGCGCAGCGTGCGGACTGCACACTGTACAGTAGTATCACTTTAATACCAATCGTAAACATTTTATGTCGTGTACTAATGAGAACAAACTACGTATACCTATACATTTTAATGTGCTAATATTCTGAACTAGAACATGATTGGCGACTGGTTCTAAAACTGATTTCAATACTTTAGTACCGTGGGCGTTGGTAATCCAATATTATGAGCCGGGGACTAAAATGGACATCATTTTACTATATCATACGTAAGTAACTATAGTTTATGGGTGCAAAATTACTATACTTGGAGTATATTGCTTTACATAGTAAGTTAACACTTTAGACCGGGGACTTTTCAGACATAAGACATATACAGTTACAAAAAAATAACGTAAGTACTTAATAGAATATAATTTTTGTACTTACGTAATTCTCGTAGAACAATATTTTAAGTAACGTTATAGGTATCAGTTACATTATGCTTATAATATCGCTTGTATACAGGGTGTTTGGCGCATGGACCGACACAATTATTTGGGGGATTGGGAGCGTCATTTGGGAGGTTTCACCCAAAGACCCCATGTCCTAAGTGTCACGGTTATTGAGATGTTTTTTTTTGTTTTTTTCACAAAATTACCCGAAATCTCGCCTTTAAATAGTCATTACTTTTTTGTTTATTGTTCTAATTGCACGAAATAACTTTTATTGTATTCTGCAATGTATTCTTATTCTAAGTAAATAAAGAACTTTTTTAAATAAAACTATGTTCATAATTTTTGGAAAAAATCTAAAAAAATCATATCTTATTAACCGTGACACTTAGGACATGGGATCTTTGGGTGAAACTTCGCAAATGACCCTCTCAACTCCCCAAAAAATTGTGTCGGTCCATGCGCCAAACACCCTGTATAGGTAAATATAAAATATTCGAGAGTGCGCATCTTTTACAGACAGTGTTGAGAATGAATAGTTGTTTTTTTTTTTTTTTTTTTTTAACTATGGCATCTCGCAGGTATACCACTAAGGTATTTACTGCTCAACCGAACAATCCTGTGGCTGCCTTAAGCACTACACTCAAAGCCTCCAGCCAGGAGCAACTATTCTAAATTAAAATTAGGCGAACGCTCGCTAAGGGCACCCCCTGTGGGGTACGAACCTCGGCTTAGGGCGTCGCTGAGGGGAGGACAGCAAGATGGTACAGGCTGGATCAAGGATATATTATTATTATGAGGGGAATTTAAAGCTACGCGCTCAGCTGCGGCGCGGGCTGACGCTTCATCGGACAAGATGAATAGTTGTGATTACCTGCCTACTTTTATATTTATGTGACTGTGTCAACTTTTTTTTTAAGCAGCGTTGCGTATCGAAAGTAATAACGTTATTATTTCGTTATACCGATATTAGTAACCATATATTGTTAATATTATTATTAAACAGTTCAAGATTTCGTTCCGTTTGTTAGTATCATTTTAGCCAAGGAGTTCGTTTTGTTACGATCCTGGTAGAAATGTACAAATTATCGTTACCGGAACTATGCGTAACGTTATTTTGAGTAACGTTTCAAGTCCCTGCTTTTGACTTCACCCACTTTTCATAGAACTCATTCGCTATGCCGCCATACATATTGGAAGTGAACCCTCCGGGAGGGTTGCCGGCATTACGTTTGCGCTAAAGTTAACCATCGCGGACGGTCAACGGCATTAGGTTAAAATCCGTGTTATAAAACACTGTAAAATGAAGTAAAATTGTGTTTTCAGGGGTCTTGTCGCTGTACGTAGTTTCCAACCATTTAATTTTTTTGTGAATATTTGAAACCGTGAACAAAAAAATTAAAATACTTGGATTTTAAAACCAACGCATAAACTAATAAATCTTGTTAAAATATAGGTACATCAAATTTTATTTTCACGGTTTATAATGCTGTATTCGCTGAGAAAAACCTACATTTAAAATGAGCCCTCCGCGTGGGCTCCCCGCATCCCATATGCGACTAGGTGAACCCTCCGGGAGGGCTCCCGGCACTAAACGGCCGGCTTTTTATATGTATAGCCTTCATTATTTACTTTGTAGTGGCTATTGCAGGCAAAATCACACATAAACTAGAATCGATAAACGAGCAAATTTGATGTTTTGTTAATAAAGAGTTTGATAATCGTCACATGACAAAGTTCTTTAGAAATATCCTCGGTAATTTACCTGTCATTTCCTTTCCCTTTTCCATTTCCTTTCCCATTGTCCTCTCCTTCTCCCAATTTATTTGAGGTTGGCGCAACACGTCCCTTTCTTCAATACTTCTCTATTAGTCGTCATCTAGGTATAAGTTACCGCCTTTCTAGCCATATTATCTTTTACGCAGTCCTTTCATCGTTTCTTAGGTCTTCCCCTATTTTTATAGCCATCCGGTACCGAACATTTACCTACTACGTGTGACACAAATCTCGCACTGTTTCAGAAACTCTGCTCTCTTAACTAACAAACTGGAGGTGTTGCAACACCAGATTTTGTGCTGACGTGTAATTAGCATGTTACATGTCTACACTTAATTGCTCACTATCCTTTTAGCCCAGAATAATGTGTCACGCTCTTGTTGGAATGCTAAAACGTGAGACACTTCTAGGCATACTCCATAAATGCGTCTGCTGGCGGCAATTTGCATTCAGCTATTTCCGATATCGGGCAGACATAACGGTTTGCAGCATGTATTTCGTAATATCTTTATTAATATATAACGTTGTATTTGTCCTTTGCGTAGTTACAAACTAATATTGGGTCCCTATCTCTTCGATACTGTAGGATTATCTTGATAGCATACTTGTTTCCGCGCCTTGGAGATATGAAAAACAGTACATAACGCTTTGTGCCACAATCAGCAGCCGTCTTTTATTTGTAATCTGCTGGAGCTTGTCTGTATGGGCTGTATGCGCTTAACCTTATTGAAGAACATCATGGAGTAAGGATTAAGTGGGTAGTTATGGGATATCAGTCATCACATTGCGGAATTGCGGATACCGAAATATTGTCTTGCGCTTGCATTTGGCGAGAACACTGTACAAGTGGTACAAGGCACACCTGGCCTGAATTAAATCATAAAAAGAAAATTGTAAATTGATTGTTTGAAATTGTATTTGCTTATTGAAATATTTTTATTTGCATATAGAATTATTTACAATATTACAGCCTTAAACTAGAGGTATATTATTATAATCATTGGATTTTACCTGAACTAGGAATAAACCTGTATCTCAGGTAGGTAATACGTAACTAGCTTATTTGACTATAAATTATGGTTTTATTCAAATTCATGGGCAGGTTTATTTTCAGGACATCGTGCATCGTTCGCTTCGTGGTGCATCTTCAGCACCACGAAGCGAGCTCGATAATTTTTGCAGGTCACCTCGGATATGTTAGGTCATTGTTTGTCCATTCATACAAGGAATTACTTTGTCGACTTATGCAGAAAAGCTTAAGTAATAAGAGAATGTGGGATTCAAGAGCAAGCGAAGCGAGCTCGATAATTTTTGCATCTCGCCTCGAATGGGATAGGTTTCATTTTGTCCATTCATACAAAAATAGGACTAACTGACGATTTATACAAAGAAGCTTAAGAATTAAGATAGAATAGAATGTTAGAGCGAGCGAAGCAAGCTTGATAATGTTAGCACCCCGCCTGCGGCCGATTAGATTTCGAAAATATGAGTTCGGTACTTTGTCGACTATATGCACAGAAAGAAGCTTTAGAATTTAGAGATTGCAGAATTTTAGGATCTCGCCTCGCATAGGTTAAGTTCTCTATTACTGTGTTAGGCGTTTTCGGATATTTCTTTAGTTCTGAATGTTTATGCACCTATACCTATTTTATGTTGAAGCCAGGGAGTGCAAGTGCTACCTCTTGCACCCCGTTCCCGGTGCCCAGTTTCAAATTAGTACTGTTTAGGTTCCTAAGACATATTTTGCAACCATCTGTACTAATATTATAAAGAGGATTTTTTTTTCTGTTTGTTTGTACCGAATAGGCTCCGAAACTACTGGACCGATTTGAAAAATTCTTTTACCATTAGAAAGCTTAGTTTTCAGGAAGTAATATAGGCTATTTTTTATCCCGGGAAAAATAACGGGTAACCCACGGGAAAGACCACGGGAGCGAAGCCGCGGGCAAAGTGCTAGTGTTATATAAGTAGAAGGTATTTTTGATAAATTACTGAATTTAGTTATGCAACACTTGAAACAATCAGCAACACAACTAGCACTAACAACATCGCTTGACAAAACTTAAAAGAACGAACCTTAAAGTTCGCAGACCACCAGAGCACTTCTCCCTTAGTTTTATCTGCACCTCCAATCGAGATACACTAGTAACCGACGCGACGTCGTCGGTACGTATTGTTGGCAACTCGTTAAAACGAACAGTTAAACGAGTGCACTCAAACTTGCGACAGTAAAATGAATTTGGATTAAGGATGCATTCGCTCTTCACGAATAATGAGCTTTCGAGGAGTTCTGCTGTTGCAGCTGGCAGACTGCGCAGATTCGGGAATTCAGAGAAATTCTCTTATTGATGTTTTCCCAATAATGGTACCATTTTTTTTAAACTCAAAGTTTTTGTTTCGTGAAACCAGAATATAAAGTATTTTCATATTTTTACACTATGGTGGTCATATCCTCTGCCTGGTCCACTTTTGGATTGTTATCGTTGTGAAGTCTTGGTAGGGTTCGTAGGTAATGTTTCTCAGTTTAGAATTACATCAATTCGTCACCATCACCTTCATCACGCTGAAGTTTCATTCAGTTTCCTCATGCAAT
The DNA here is from genome assembly GCA_963853775.1 of Xanthia togata. Classification (NCBI taxonomy): domain Eukaryota; kingdom Metazoa; phylum Arthropoda; class Insecta; order Lepidoptera; family Noctuidae; genus Xanthia; species Xanthia togata. The sequence goes on from OY970793.1 coordinate 13,034,299, forward strand.
TTTCTTAACTGCGTCGTGAGCTGGTGGAAAATCCCACTAAACGAGCGTAAATAAAGATTAAAGCGTTAATCATCGCGAAAAATGTTAATCATTGCGAAAGGATAATTTTATCACAGTAATTAAATAAGCGGCAAAAAACCCGCTCATTTCAACTTTACGCGGGAATTAATGTTATCAAGAGAGAGTAAGTAAAGAATAAAGTTTGTCGCGGCGTTATTACAGAGATTTACAAAGGAGGTTGGCGCAGGACTGGCGCGAACTTCGCCGATCAACTAATTTATAAGCGCTCATTAACAATGTTTGTGAAACATCCGACTTCCTGATATTAAGGCAAACAGGATGTAATTACAAAGTTTAAGCCATGTTTCACGTTCAGCGCCGGAACCCTCCTGGAGGGTTCACCTAGTTGCTTAAGGGATGCCGGGAGCCATCGCGGTGGGCTCATTTGAAATGTAGGTTTTTCTTAGCGAATACAGCATTATAAGCCGTGAAAATAAAATCAGATGTATATTTTAACAAGATTTATGCGTTGGCTTTAAAATCCAAGCATATTTTTTTTTTCAAATAATCACGACAAAATTAAAAGGTTGGAAATTACGTATAGCGACAAGGGGCTGAAAACACAATTTAGCTTCGTTTTGCAGTGTTTTATAACACGGTTTTAAACCTAATGCCGTTGACCGTCTGCGATGGTTCACTTTAGTGCAAACGTAATGCCGGAGGGTTCACTTCCAATAGGTATGTATGGCGGAATGCCGTATGAGTTCTATGAAAATGGGCGGAGTCGAAAGTAACACTTTCTTGGAGTCGAAAGTGTTAATTAAAATGTTAAGTTAGTCTATAAACGCAAGGGAAACTTGATAAGATGAAAGCTGTATTGTGAGAAACGATGATGTCGTTTGAACATGTAGTATTATAGTAAGCTGCAATATTATCTAGCATAGCAATAACTGCTAATAAGCAACTCAAGGATATCGATAAAATCATTAAATGGAGGTTTTTATGAAAACATAGCTTCTACATTACGGCGTGGACAAGACGGCTTAACCGGTTCGCAGATCGTAGGTAATGGACACTAATCTAGGATGAAAAGAATACCTACAGTCTCATCGGTGTGTTATTAGAGACATAAGAATATCCTCTTGTTATACGAGATAAGCATTCGCTAAGAGAGAAGTAGACAAAAGTATCGAATAATCCTATCATGACGTCGAGGTATTTCAGCCGTGATCTGCGCAAACGAAATCCTCTAGGCGCGCTTGATCCCAAATTTGAAACTGGCAGCTTAGTCCCGCGGCGCAAACAACGAGGCGCTACGAGTACATTCCCACTGTAAATATATATAATAATAATAATAATCATTTTATATTGTTCGACACATGCTTCGCATAAACACGCACATACCGAGTGTTTGTTTTTCCAAAACGTGCATGGGCGAAACATCAAATCAACAGAGCCATAACAATCACCGTTTTCATATTATTTTCATATTATATTATAGGTTATTGCACTGTTTAGGAAATGTTCTATTAATGTTGTAGCGGTGAATTCTGCGTGCTTTCTTCTCATAAACAACGAAAACGCTGAGCGAAAATGACGGCAGCAAAGTTTACAGAAGTGAAACGTCCAGAATAAAGCTAATTAAAGCTTCGGTAAACACACATAAATTAATTCTTTGAACACACCGCAGGTGAAAAGGTCAACTGAAGATAAATGGTGAATACGATGCTAAGCTGGGGTTGGCTTTGTTCTAACTTGTATGAACACTCATTTTAATGCGGAGCTTAATCCTGAGAGGCAGCCGGACAGCGGACACTGGCGGACATTCACTGCTTCACTCGCCAGCGTTTATAATTTTGCCATCGCATGTGACCTTTTTGTGGACGGCACTGGGGTATTTAAAATTAGAACATCAAAATTTAAGAAGCTTTTGTGCATTTAGAGTAGGTAGTGTAGGACTTTTTTATAAGTGACCCAATTATCTTATGACCGCACTGGACTTTTGTTATTAACAATTGTGGCGAAAAAAAAACACAGAAATAAATAACGGATTCTTTCTCTTCCCAAATGTTCACTATCTTGAGCTGTTTCAATGTCGAGAAATATGCCGAGGATGATCTTCATTTAAATTTCCAAGAAAATCGAGTTTATGACAACTTTGTATGTAAAATTACATTGCATTAGAGTGCGGAGCCAAAGATCATTCACACTCCACTAAGTATTCACGTCGTTGGCATCTTAAAACGCAGCACTTCAGCATTATGCATGTATTTTCAACTTAAATCGTCTCGTTCAGTGTTCTGACTACATATAACGCACGCGTGGACGTGAATACAGCCATTCTCATTTAGAGTGAATGGTTTTACGAGCAGTGCGACCAACTATCGAATAATAAATAGTGTAGAGGGGCATTATAACGGGGTAGCGTGACGTCATCGATCGCATCTCGTCCCCTATCAATTAGGCTGGGGATATAAATCAAGATGAACGGCGGCGTGCGCGGCGGCGGCGGCGGCGGCCCGAATGCCCGGCCGGTCAGCCGCACGCGCGCTAACGCCCCACAAATTAATGAACATTGAGCATGGAAAAACCGATAGTAACAGTATTTTTGTTTTGTATACAACTGAGTTTTCATGGGAATTCCTACTACTTACTTTTCAAAGTTATATTCCAAATTGTTATCCTGAATCCCGAGAGAATGGACTCAGGAGTCAGGACCTCCCCTGCTACGTGTTCTGCTATTGCAAGTAAACAAAAGTTTGAGGATACCTATGTTGTCTGCATCTATATTTTATATCTCTAATTTCACACACACTCTGCGGCTGTTTGTACTTACACTTTCTTTATTGTTCTCGCATCTCACAGAAAGAGCAACATAAATAAATGTTTATATTGCAAACATAATTTCGTCTATGAACACTAAACTTCTCTATCAAATGGTAATGTTATCCATAAATACTCAGCGTGTATTTTAGTACTAGTTTATAGTGGCATTGCACTTTAGCTATCTATTCAAATATTCTCGTTTATTTGATGAGCTGTGTCTGCAGGATTTCAACTATTTTTAATGAGAGCTCGTTCTTGAAATCCTATGCGTCGCCAATGCTCATAGATTTACCAACATTTATTTGAAAAAGCCTCGTGCAGGGAGTTGAACATTCATTCAGTCGCCCCGACCGATACCACTCCAATTCCTCTAAAAGCAATTCACGATTGATGCCCTGGTCGAATGCCATTAAATGCTTCGATATTGATTACGGACCAAACGAAACATATTTCAATATCCAGAGCAAACACGGAATAGGCGTCCTCGGCAAGATAATATAAACGTCCCAAGTTATTGAAACGACTTTGAATCAATGTTTTGATTTTCGTATTAGATTATTTGAATAGCTAAATATTCATAGAAGTAATTCTTTGTCTCCTTTGTTGCAGTTGGTGTACGAAAATGGTGATTGCGTGTCCGAGGCGATCCTTGAAGTCGACAACTTATGCGGCGACGTAAAAAAATTACGATCAAAAGTATAATTACACTTAATTTAAAAAGAAGTTATATTCTTAACTTGAAACAATAAACCAATATGAATTTAAAGTTCATATCGTTAGTCTTGACATGGAATTTCTTACTAATATCTGCAAGACGAGACTCGTATGAAGACGAAGAAACTTCGAGATCCAGAGAATTGAGGAATAGAGAAAACAATCGCAACAGAACAACTTTCAATGGGACCCTTACTGATATACCCGAGAGGAGGAATCTAAGGCACAGAAACAGTTCACGGTATCGTGGAGACAGACGCAGGTGGGACAGAGAACATGAAATAAGAAGAGACAGGCGAAAAGGAACTGACGCCCATTCACTAGAAGACAGTGCCAACAGGACGATAGAGCCGTACAGTTTGAAAAAGGATGAGAAATCAAGGAAGGCAGAAAAACACTGGAACAGAAGTAGCATGGAGAAACCGTGGAACTCTGCAAGGAGGCCGATTCCTCAGAGTAAGGCACCTGAGAGGCCACACGTGCCTGTGAGAGAGAACTCGACCAGATCGAAGTTGAAGTCGGCGAATAAATGGCAGACTGGCGGCTACATCCCTTACCCGCAGCCGAGAGAAAGGAAGCCGAATATCATTTTGATCCTTACTGATGACCAGGACGTAGAACTGGGAAGCTTGAACTTTATGCCAAGGACTATGAAAGCCGTACGGAGCGCCGGAGCGGAGTTCCGTCATGCTTACACTACCACGCCCATGTGCTGTCCGTCGAGGTACAATATTTTATTGCAATAGTCTTACTTTTCTCTAAAAAATTTACGATAGTTTAATATCCACTTGGTCTGACAGTTCAAAGATAAATCTGACAACATAAACCTAAAACCACTCACAATTCATATCCAGCTCTATATTTCTCATCAGCTCTAGTTCTTATTGGCAATTCTGATAAAATCTACAAGCAATTCCGATCACTATTGACGCCTTTCAGCAAATAACGACTCAGTTAAGTGCATTAGAATTTAAATGATATAGATCCTGCACCATTATCGGTTGCACTGAAATTACTTGAAGCAATACTAGACTGAGTGACAGTTTAAAATTGCAACTGGTTCCAACGACTATATTACTAATTGGAGGCTAATACGACTGCTTTCACGCTGTCCACCGTCAGTGTTTATACTAAAGGCCCGTTGCGAAAAGCCTGTTTTGTTGTTGTTTATGTCGATTATTAGTGACTTCCTTTATGGCTGTAATAAATTCAGATAGTGTAATAGAAATTCAAAGCCCATAATTGTGACTCGGTGCAGTCACAGATTAATAGGTACAGATGGGACATTTCGCAAAATCATTTATATAAAAAGTGACTGTTGCTAAGATACAATAAAGTGCAATCCAGGTCGCACAGCGCTAATCACCTAGAGTTATATTCACCTAGAACCTCACTGAATTGGCCCGACAAGACGGGCCCACCACGTACTTGTAGCTTCATTCCTAAACTGCGGAGTGTCCCACTGTATTCATCTATGGTGCAGTTAGTATTTTTGCTTGGTTTCAACTTCTTGCTAACAAGTTTCTATATATTAATTGCTTAATGTTTTGATGTCCTCAGTTACACACTGACTAACAAAAAAGGTAGGGAGGTGGCACTATAAATAAATACTACCTACTTTCGGGAATGACATTGCTCCTTCATGTAGGAACTTAGCTGTGCTTCTTAGGCCTAGCTTTACGCCCACGCCACACTCGCCGCCATAGTGTCTATGCGGTCTTACTTCCCCTTTTGTTCATCACCTGCCACTTTCTGCTAATCAACTGTGATCTCTTCTGCAGGAGTTCGTTGCTAACTGGCGTGTACGTGCACAATCACAACGTCTACACCAACAATGACAACTGCTCGTCTCCGATGTGGCAGGCTACGCATGAGACCAACACCTTCGCTACATACCTCTCTAATGCTGGTTACCGGACTGGTGAGTAATTTTATTTTACTTCTTGTATGATGTTCATTTTTGTTTTTCCAATGAAATCAGTGGGTTTAACATGTACAGTCGTGACACGGAATGTCTCTTTATATTTTTCCTAGCATTAGCAATTCTCTAGCTAGATAACTGTGAAGGGAATGTACAAAGGTATGGTTAGTAAACTAGACTTCTGTTTTTTGAAGCAACAGTTCAAAGCAACACTCTGTCAAATCTTAGTGACATTGTTATCAAACTTCATAATCTAATTCGTCCATTCCGTCTATAGAAAGTGACAATGAAAGGGTTTCTCTCCAAAACTGTATTTCGACATTCTAATTCAGTCTTCGTTGGTGCTCCTTTGCCGTATGTCGTTGAACTAGATGTTACCTATATGTTTTACCATTGTAGCATAATAATATAATATTTCATTTAATTACAACCCCACTGAGAAACGAGAGAAAACAAAAACCTACTATATAATTAAGCAATTCCCAATCCCGTGATTTTCTCAACAACGAAAAAAAAATAGATTGGATGATCACGCACTATGCCACGACCACGCGCTACCAATTTGCGGTAATGACGACAAACTTACGTAAAAGTAAAATATCACGTCTATGATTTACATAGTAATTTACCAGTTGGTAAGCACCTCACAGCCTGGAACTGTTCAGGTAGGCATAATTGATGGTAATTAGTGTCATTCGTCACCTGCAATCACTAAACGGTTCAGATGGTGGGAAGTCGTAAATTATTTATAATATTATCTAAAATATTTATTCATCTTAAATCAAAGATTTGATTATGTAGACATAGTTATAACTATATATTTGGCATTAAATTTAATTATGAAAATTATATAGGACAGATTCGGAAAATTAAATTTACTTACCTATTCGATATTTCTTAATACAACGGTTACAATTTAATTTATATTTTGGGAATGGTGCCAAACCATTTCCTTCGAGATGTGAAGTTTATGCTCTACCAACAAAGTTATGTTTCTGATAACACTAATGAAAGAAGTTGTGTCCTTATTTATAACTTTAATTGGTATCTGTTTTTTCTATCTACTTTGTATATTTCTCCATTGAATAAATAAGATAGATGGCACAAAAAAATGACGATCTAAATTACAGTCTACGCCTCGCAGTCTGAAATATCGTTTGCTCTGGCAAATGTACGGTGCAATTTGCTAGCGCTTTTGAAATCGAGACAGATTGGAAGCTAGGCTGTGAGCCCAATAGAATGAGAACTATGGCAATTACGAGTGCCATTTCAGGCACATTCAGCTTATATTCACAGTACCTACAACGTTCATTACTCCCTCATCACCCGTATACAGGTTTCCGTTTTAAACAGCTGCGGCTATTTGGGGGTCTTAGAGCAATCTGGAGTTTGGATTAGATGTTAAAATCACCAGTTATAGGATGTGCTTTTGACTATCCACCCCTGGATGGTATCAAATTGGCATTCTAACATCGTAGCCAAGTTTATAACCAACTTCTTTGAGTTTCTCTTTAAATCTCCCATCATACTTGTTGTACGTAGGCACGTATATTTAAGTTCGCAGAACTCTTTCTATGCACTGCGGTGCGGTGTTGGTATTTTAGTCCACCGCTTTTTGCCGACGTATACGATGATCGACGGTACGTCTAGCAGAGGAGTTGTTTTATTATGTAGAGTACAAGCCATCGTAACTCGACACCCGACCACCTGGGAATGCACTTCGTCTAGATACTTATTATGTACTTTCGAAGAACAAAGTTTTATGAGAATGCTCTCTAATGTATTAATGAATTCAGTGAGGTGCCGTTAAAGAAGGCTTTATTTTATTACAGTTATAAAATGTTATGTTTAAGCACTTTGTAGAGGATCTATTAGTAGCATTTATTTCGGAGAACATGGCTTTAGGTGTGAACTTAGATTTACTATGGTAAATAAAGATATGATCACACATTTTTTTAATAAATGTTCAGATTAATATATCGTAATAGTGTCAAATTTTGATTTCAAAATGATGTAGGTACCTACTTGACACTGATATTATCGTAGGAAACAGTAAATTTCTCTTCTCAATGGATCCAAAAGATAACGACACTAAAATGGAAAGTAAAAGACTGTGAACCTACCTAGACATTGACAAAACATTTTTGTATTAATAATAAACAACTTTTCTTCCAATAAGTAGTCCCCCTCGACTCAAATGTTAAAGCTACAAAGCTAGGTAAATGCTCTGTAGATTTTCAATCAACAGTTTCAGCAACAAACATCCACTCAATAGCTCCTGAAATATGGAAACTTCAACTCAAAAATACCCATCTCAAAGCGCAACATTTTCTTCTCGACCGTACTTACAAGACGAGGCGGTGTTCAACCATATTATGAAGACGTATACTCGCGGTAATACCTGCAGACCGGAGCGATGAACGCTTATCCGCCAGATACCGCCATGATGCAATAAGGTCAGGAATGCCGACTGACTCACAGCTACGAACTTGTAACTTGCACAATTTTTTAAATGTTAATCGAATTGATATATGGAAGGGGTTCGGTGCGAGAGAAATTTTAACATAATATGTAGGTACAAAATTCGTTGTTGTAAGCTAAGCGTCATTAAAGTTTTACCAAGTCAAATCTTTGATGAGACATCATAAAAGAATTATGCCATTTTTTCTACTGAATTATCAATAACGAGATGAAGATGTTACGAGTCGAAGTTAAAACTAAAAACATTATTAATACATTGTAATATTCCCAGTTATGGTCCACTGTAAAACAAAGATGTTGAAAATTTTCAATAAAGCTTTGTCGGGATACAAAGAAAATCAAGTAACTTGGTAAATGTAAAGTTTGCATCTGTAATACCAATATCTTAGTTGGTGAATCCTCCAGGAGAATACAGTATTTTACCCAAAATACGAGCTCGCTTGCCTGTTCTGATGTGATGCATGTACTATCGTAACTAATTGGTGCATTCCTCAGGCAACCGCAGTTCAAAAATTGTCATCATTAAAGCTTGAACTCAAAGCCAAGTGTCAAGTCAAGTTTCAGGAATCATAAAAGTTTTTAATTTTTGGTCTATTTCAGAGGCAACAAAAAAAAATGTTCAGTCAGTCTGAACATTTTTTTTGTTGTGTAAGAAACTCCAAACGCTGTTATTGGAAAGTTATCAATTGTCATACATACCTTCGTCTTATCTAAAGTGCAATTTAATTGATCTATAGCCAGAAGGATTAGTGGCATAATCACGGCTAGAGCCGTTTGTTTGAGATATATGCCACTTTCTATTTGTGTTAGATTAATGAGCGCGGGGTGGTCGCACATCGGTTATGCCTGTCCTGCGACCAGTGACCACGTTAATGTGTTTGTTGTTATACGGCTATTAATAAGCACGGGTAAGTAATATTTGTGTGAAGGAATTTTTTTATTAGTGCTTTAGAATCGTCGAAATTAATTTTTTTTAAAGACTCAGATAGTCTAGGTACGTTGGCAGTGGTGGGTTTCTGTATCCCGCAGTTACTTCATAACTATGATCATGCCAGTTTTAACTTTTTGAATCGAACTTGTTTCGCCATTTGAGGACGAACGACCAATTTTACTAAACGATGAATTTGTTTAAATTAGGTTTAAAGTTCAATTAAAATATTCCACAAATGAAACTAGGCCGTGACTTCATCTCTACAACGAACTATTTAGGACGGCTCTGTATGACAATCATAAACTATGCTGAATTAAGTTCACCACCAAAAGTATTCAAAGCTGTAATTTTATCTTCCACTAAAATGCCTAGTTTTTTTCCTAAAATATTGTGTCACGTCCAAACTTCAAGATTTTACTCCAGTTCTGTTTTAGATTTCAAGCTTCAATAAATTTTACAGCCAAGTTTCTTCTTCGAACTTATAGGTATTTGGGGCAAACTTGACACTCAGATGAAAGCTTCATCAGTTTTGATAGATTGGTAACCAGTTTATTCTCGAATAGCGCTTACTATATTCAAATAGAAGACAAACAACCATAAGCTACTTCAGCATCTCAAAATCGCGGAAGCAGCTTGTTGCTGCGCAGTGCAAAACATCTAAATAGAATCGTACTGTCCTTATCTCCTACTTAACATCGACCATAAATCAATAGCACACAGCAGTGGACAGCTACAATTTGTACAATGCACTATGCATCTTCTAAGATTTGTTCTAAATATCATATGTTGTGCGGCGTGGGCGCACGTGGGTCGCCGGACGTCGTCCATTTGATCGCATCACTCGCTGTACGAATAAATGTAGATGGAAGTGTCCTTGTTGGTATTTGGGGAGACCGATCGGGCGTTCTATCTCCATCCGGCTAATGTACCTCAGATTTGTGCGGTGTGTCTTGACCTACGTCTGCCGAGTTCACCCGGAGATCTTTTTTTGCCCGAAATGTCTTAATTTAAGTGCATGAAAACAATAGTGTTTATTACAATATGCTCTAGCTTTCCTGTGGTTTTAGCGATTGCATCATTTACAAATGAAGCAAATATGGCGAGTATAATGTATCACATGTTAAATTGTTGCTAACATTTATCTCAGTTGAGGGAAGATTTGTTAATTGCATATGACATCGAATAAACGGGATTGTATGTCAACCATCTTCGATGATATTCAAATGGAATTAACGCAGGTGCGAACTCCAAGTGTTTAACATGTGCTCAAGAATGTGCACTTTGTACATTCCTAGCAAAATATTCAGAGAAGTGCCTTTTAGGACACAAAGCACGTGTCGGCACTTTATCACTGTTCTCTTAAGAATCCATTTGGCTTGTAAATTTATGCTTCAAACGAGGTATCATAAATTCGTCCCTTTACTTTCCCTTCCGGGGCAGGCGGTAGGTGCGGTACACCCACGGGCACGGTCGACACAACATGTGGCCGGTGATAGAGCCTAATCACTTATATTGCCTCTTCCGTCCAGATATGAAAGTTGAGAAGTGTGGGAGTGCAAATTGTCGCTGATTGCTCGGCCTCTCTTTCTACTACTATTCCTCAACTGTGGCTTCCGTCTTCTCAATTTGGTCAAAGTCTTAACTGTGAATAGGTATTCTAGATTGTAGATTATGCCTACGCATAACTTTTAATATTCCTGTAACTTGAAACGTCATTACAGCGATTCGGCGTACAAATCCAATAACCCAATTTACTTTCACTACATTAGTTCCGACGTCGATACGTGCACAATCTCGACACAATTTGGCAGATATCGCAACAAAGTCAATATAATCCTGAAAGAGCAAAAAAGAAAATTTTACTGTGAAATGACACTTCAAAGGACACTTACGTAAAACGGAATGCGTTGAACTCGCTGCCAACAATATTGTAATGAATGTAGAGATTAGCAGCTGCAAGTAACGAGCCGTTGTTGTAACTTCACAACTCCGGCGCAAAGCCTTGATTGAACTTAGCTGTAACTTGGTAATTCAAACTAATAGGCACTAAGTTAGGATACCTATATTTAGCAATCTGTCTAAACAAGCAATTTGCGGTGGTTTGTCTTTACGGCACAGACTATAAACTTAGTTTCTTAATTAACTCTTGTCGTAGGTATTATTGTTTTCAGTTTATAACCAATCTCATGTAGTTGGAATTCCTCGAGTAGCTGTCACAAATGTTAATTTCTTCAGAATTTTGTACTTTTGATTAATCATTCATAATCTCCGAATATAGTGGAGTGATTTATTAATAGGCCCGACTATGGCTTCCAAAATGAGTCCAATCTCGGCATCTAGCTAAGTAGTTAACAAGATGTGGTCACTGAAATGATCCCGTCCATACACAGTGCAGACAACCAAGAATTACGTTTTATTGTACACAATGCAACTTGAACGTCTTGAACACATTGTCGGTTCATGTGTAATTTGTGTAATGTTGTACAAACATTTACTGCGTGCATTATCTGTTGAACGAGTCCCTTTGTGTAACAGTTAGCGCCTTCTCTACGTAACTGCTTATTTAATTACACAAGTCTCCAAATGTACCTACAAGTCGCTTTTAAATCGCCAGAGCTGCAACAAAGTAAGTAAGTGTACAAAGTTAAACACAATAAAGAGGTTTTATTATAAGAGCCTGCAGGGCAACGTGCAGCCAGCCACAACCACGGCACAACCCATTGTGTTACTTGGATATAGAACTTGCTAACACGGGCCTTGTTTAGCTGTTTATTCAGCCAAATTAGTTTATCCAAGAAGGAAACACGATTGTTCTCCCGAATTATCTCGTCGTAAATTTTCTTGGCATTTCGGCGAATAATTTTGTGTTTGGATTCTTGTTACGCTTCTAACTAAGGTAAATAAATATTCTAGGATGAATCCACCACAATAGGCTAGGCAGCGGGTGAGGTTTAAATTCAAGCTCTCGTTATTCAGGCTTTAACCGTAGCTTATAAAGTTATAACTAAAATGTAACATTATCTCACATTTACTCCGTATGATACGATTACGACGATTGTTAGGGACCCCTTTATCGCTGTTGATTACGAATTCTTACACGTCTTGTGAAGTTATGCCCATAAACCCGTGAAATGTATACCTACTATTTGTCTTTAATGCATCTTGATTCTAAAAACTTACTGTTGTTCTTATGGTCTTTTGAGGTAACTTCTGTTGTTATCCGTTTCTTTCTCCTATTCCTTTTCTAGTTAGTTTCGATCAGAAGCAGAAATTGTTTTCAATTTTCGACATTGCCTAAGATTCAGAATAGGTCGAAACAAGACGTAAATGTAGGTAATAGAGTGCATCATCATTATTATTTATGATACAAAAAAGATCTTGTATTAAAATAGAGGTAGCTCACAAATAGAGGTAGTATACAAATCCGTAAACTACATTACTGCCGTCATAAGATGAAAGCCCGTAACTAATATTTAAATATTGGTCCGGATACAGCATTAAACTCTCTATCTTTATGTCTAGTTGATAAAGCTGTATTAAATTCATAGCCGCAGATACATTCTGTTATAGTTAAGACTGAGCTTGAAACTTCACTTCAGACAAAACTGTCATTTACTCAAAATCAACTTTGAAGTAGTTACGACCTTTCAACGTTTGACGGCAGAATATTTATATCCTATAAGTATAATAACACCATGAAGTATCTCGTGCCGATGACGCAGATAAGTACCTACCTTACAATATTACAAGTAAGTACCTATCTAATAATAACACTTGAACAAAGTACGCTATGGCTACATTAGCGACCGAGAGTAGCATTAATTCAAGGCTTCCTATAGGACTTTGTACCAACTGGAATATAATGCAGCATGGTTCGATATAATACAATTTTATCGCTATGGATAGTAACTACGGTAGTGCTCTAAAGCTAGGATACTGGGCTTATAAGAACATCTGAATAATATATCAGTTCAGCAGCCTAATAAATATAAATGACGATTGTAATCGACGTACTTTTGAAGATTAAAGTATTTCTTGCTACCAATTTCGGGTGACGAGAGATTTATGAAGCAGCCTTGTCTTCTTCACCCAGTATATTAATGTTTGTTATTGTTTCCTCTTCTAAATGTATTTGTCCGTCAAGTTCATTCCCAAAACAGACTCCATCGTTATCAAAGTTTGAATTTGTTTTATATCTATCACCACCATCATTAATTCTTTTCACACAGACATGTTGATGGAATGGAGCCAATAAATAATAGTTATAAATAGTGTATTAGCGAGAGTGCCTGGATGCGTGGGCGCAGCGCCGAACTGTCTAGGCAACCTGCGGAACATCATGGCTTGTTTAATAACCTACCGACACAGAATAGAAATCGTAAGACATGGTGATACCTAATATTTTATAGGCGTGGTTCCGATTGTGTTTTGTTTTTAATACAAGATTTGAATATCGATTAGAGGATTTCTTAGTTTAAGTTCGTCTATAATTTTAGGGTTCCGACCTTAAAGGGAAAATGAAACTGACTTTCTTGATGACCGTCTGTCACAGAGGTTTATTTTTGCATTTTGGTTTTATGCGCTTACAGCTGCGTATGGTGCATCTACGCCAACAAAATTAATTTCATAGGCTAGTGATTGAGCTTTTAAACTATCCGTGAAAATATCTAAATAGGTACTTACGTGTTCAGTATCATTGTATTGTTAGTACGATTGTTAAAAAGCCATTAATATTGATTCAAGAGAGATTGAAGGAATGTCTAGTAAAACCGTGGGCATGTTTGAATAAATTCGTGTTTCCATCAAACCACTTGAATGCCGTTATATTATTATGTTTACTGAAGCCGCAGCTGTTTGCCCCTCATATTAGGTTTCGCTGATTGAATTATCATCGCTCTAACGTATTTCACGGAATATTCACCTAGGTAGGTATATTGTAGGTGTAACTAGATACCTACCCTTAAAGTCATACATTATGTAGTTTGTATTAAATAGGTAGATAATATTAGGTATCTGTTAAATACATATTCATAGTTGATAAATATGTATATTTAAAAGCATATTATCCTTTGAACAAGATAGATGTAAAGATAGCTTTGATTATGGTTCCGTTATACCTAGAGATCTTTTTTCTTCTTTTTCGTGTGGTTAGAAACTGCTGTGTCAAAGTATTTATGCCGCCCTCGGGCCTCTGACTTGGCATCACATGCCGTCGAGAAATATCTCTCAGGCCGGTTGCCTCACGATGTTTTCATTCATCGTTATTGAAGCAAGTGATACAATACAATATGCGCATGAATTCGAAAAGTCAGCGGTGTGTGCTGTAAGAAAAGAAACTGAAATTTTGAAAATGATCGGTGTCTTGAGTTCTATTTAACTCTAACTTAAGTTATTCGATGTTTGACACCTCATTTCAAATTTTGATCAAGTGCTAAATCTATACCACTGAATTAAATCCTATCTTATCCTCTTATAAATATCTAGTTTATTTTCTAGTTTGTTTATTTAATTATTCAACATCTAAGGGCACGTGTATTAGCAAACAATGAGGTGAAGTAAATGAATGTCGAGCGCCGCTGCGCCTGCGCTGGTCGGCGAGCGATAAAATGGCTAGTTTGTGGCGCGCCGTTCCGTCTGCCAGTGCCGACCGAGTACCTCGACATCCGAGTAGTGTATATAGGGCTGTGATTACCTGTGTAGGTAATACGTTATTTTGTAAATAACGTAATCAATCTGCCTAGTCTTTTCAAAACTATTTTGGGGTCGGCTTCCAGTCTAACCGGATGCAGCTGAATATCAGTATTTTACATGGAGCGACTGCCTATCTGACCTCCACAACCCTTATTGGGTTGTGGAGGTCAGATAAGCAGTCTGGGTGATACGATACCCCTTGGTAAGACTGGTTGTCAGACTTTCGGGCTTCTGACGACCCGTAACGACTGTCGAAGATCCACAAATGATTACCGATACCAGCAGCTTAACGTGCTGCATGTAAAGATGGTCACCCATCCACGGACCAACCCCGACAAGCGTAGCTTAACCAGTTGACCTGATAAATCGACCCGTGCTGCGTGGTTATTACTTAACCAGAAATAATGCCTGATGTAGGTAAAAGGGCGAAGGTGAATGACAAAGAAAATAAAACCACTTTGTGATAGCGTCCAAAGTTTTTGAGTCTTGATTGTTCAGAATTGCAATTTTCCAATTGCAATTCTGAATCTTGAGAGTCTCTCTTCAGAGTCTTGAGATTCTTGATTTGGTTGGCATTTTGTGTCTGTCTGTATGACCGCGTAACGTAACGGATTTCGATGCAATTTTCGCCACCGTCATCTCATTTTGAGAATTTATTCTCGATGTTTTGTCAAGTTGTAAAAAGCCCGCGAAACGGGCGAATCGTTAGTATTACCTACTATTTATGTAATTTTGTCTGCGCACACACTAAGACTTGTGTAGGTACTATATTATATAAATCTCCTTCGCCGAAGGTGAGATTGGTCGCCATGGCTGAGATACGGTATTTTTTTGTTTTGTAACTAAAAAAGTATGCAGAAATGATGTAGGTAAAAGCGCGATGACAAGGGATAAGAATTTACTAGCGTCAAAAGCTCTTGTTGGTCCAGATATGGAACTGATATGCCTTATACCTACTTATGTGATTCTTGATTTGGTCGCAGAATACATAATAGTACGATGTACATAAAATTCACTCTGCAAAATCATTGAAAAAATTAATAGCGACTCTTGCTACGATACAATAAAGTGCAATTCTGGTTGCACAGCGCTAATTACTAGAGATGGGCCGAATGTGGTTTGAACCGAACCCGAACTTCGGCCAAACATTCGGTTAAAAAATGAAAAGTTCGGCCGAACTTCGGTTCAATTTCAAGCGCTTTCTCGAGAGCGACACGTCGTGACTGGTTTACGCATTTACTTCAATATTATTGCTAGATTTACCCCGCCCCCACACCGCACTCCCACCGCGTGGCCCGGAGCCATATTTGTTGTGGTCGCAAATCATATTTTAATCAATATAGGCAACCTGACAAAAACTTGCAAATTGCAAAAAACGCAAGAAAATTTGAATTTCGCGGGCTACCTTGGAGCATCCACCTTAGTTTGATTGTTTAATTTGACCTATACCCTTTGTAATAAAAAAAAATGATGTTAATGAATGTTTAGTTTGTGAACCAAAAACGTGACTTTTTTATTTAATTTACGAATTGTAATCCAGATGTTTATTAGAAGAATACTAAGTTTATTTCATTTTTGTAATAGTATGTCTAATTTTTATGTCTAATTAATTAGGCAAAGATATTTAAAACTAATAAGAAAAACTGTAATTTAAGGTTTTCATTTACAATCTTCATATCTAAAATAAATGACCATGACTGAGTAAAAGACATAATTTTATGTTACAGTAATGCTATTCTAATTCTATTGAATTTCAGTCAAAATAGTGTAAGTAGGTATTATTTTTCTTGTGCCGAATGTTCGGCATCTGAACCGAATTTCGGCCGAATGCCGAAGCTCGGTTCAAGCTGCCGAATTTCGGTTGAACCGAAAATGAACCGAATTTCGGCCCATCACTGCTAATTACCTACAGTTATATTCACCTAGAAATTGCTTCTCTTTCTATAGCGTAACTCTTCTATCTTCTGACTACGTTACGCGGTACACCCACTGAATTGGCCCGACAAGTCGAGCTCACCGGGTACTTGTAGCTTCATACCTAAAACGCGGAGTGCGCCTGACCTGATTTGGTTGGCGACGTGTTTCTTATGTAGAGTTGTAGACAATTGAAATATAACAGCTCTACCTAGCTATAATTACTTAAAATTGGAAAGGTCATGTTCATTGTTGTTTTTCCAAAATTTTAAATACTTATAATTTTCCTCTTTACTCGTACAACTTGCTGCTAAAACCTCCTCTACACTCTTTAATGACCCCTCATAACGTACTTAAAGAAACTTTCTTAAGGAAGTATTTCATCACACAGGTATTCGTAATTCGTAAAACAATTATACATGTTAAACCTAAATCAGTCTTAGAATGTTGTACTTAATTACTGCTACGATGAAATATGTCAGACATATCACGTCCTGTATCTAGATAAATTTTCCAGCTAGTGTTGATAAAATTACCTATTCCGCTGTGTCGTAATTTACGCGGTGTTTAAGGTTATTTAAAATTATTAAATCTTTGCTGCGATGGTGTTATAAATACCGAGAGGTTTTATAAGCGTTTGGTCATAAAACTGGTAAACTTATTAGTCTGTGCCATGTGTGAGCTAAGCCATTTTGCCTACTTGTAGTCATTTCCTGGACAATAAATTATTACTTGACAACGATCAGAAGCGGCTGCGTCTTTGTATTCTGATCTGGCAGTGGCGGTTCCAGGAATGTCGTTTGGGGGAGCTTGACCCCGCTAAGGGTAGGTTTTAGTCAAGTAAACACTAAAAAAGCACACAATATTTTAATTTGACACTTAGTAATGGATTACTTTTCGCAAATTCCTCAATAACTTCGTTAGGTTGTAGACTATCACAGATATCTCGGTGAACATAGACATGGTGGCCAAACTGGGCACCGTAAGTGGCAGAATGAGTGGCGCGCGGATTCAAAATTCATCGCGTAAACAAAACATCATAAATAAATTTAAAACGTGAAAACATGATTCATACTTAAATTGATGACAATTGTACCATAAGTAGAGTAATGCCTGCTAAAAGTTTTAATTGGATTAATATCAAGTTCACTTTAACATTTCTCACGGAAGAACTCAAAAGTTTTTGGGGGGCTTTAAAGCCCTTAGCCTCCCCCTGGATCCGCTACTTTGATCTGGCCACAAGAACAGCTACATCGATAACTAATAAAATCTTTACCGACACAAAACTATTTCACATCGTAATCTTTCGCATAACTTCCCGCGTCAATCTCAGAACACCACATTGTGTTGCCAACCGTTATTTCAGCAGAATATGATAGACATCGGGCAACCCTAACGGTGCAACCGTAAGGAGCATCTCTACTTGCGAGTCTGTGACCTCGTTGTGGTCTCGTTCAGCCGGTGTACATTACCAAGTGTTGTCTATACACACCTGTAGTTCACCTCTCTACCGTCTCGTAGTGGGAAACGTAAGATATTTGATAACCAGGCGTTTTTATTACCGATACAAACAATAGTGCCGACTACCATGGGAAAGCTTTTATAAATGGAAGAGTATCTAAAGAGAGGAATTGTGGTTAGGTTACTGTCATTGAGAAAATTTGGCATTCAATGCGTGAAATTCATAATTTTCCTTCCCATGTTCACTCAATCACATACCCAGAAGTGCTGAGAATGGGTTTTTAATTTTTAAACCTTGATTAAGGTACTGTAAAATGAAGAAATAGGGTGTATGATAAATTGGCAAACCGGAATATATCCGAATGGGACTTCTTAAAGAACATAAAGATGGGTTTCGCAACCAATTCTACATTATACAGATTTCCAGGTGTCTACAAGATACAGAATGACACTTGACTTACAAAGTAACTCACTGGAAACGCCTCATCGGATATTCAAATTAGTACCTAGTGACGCGAATCCCTCTGAATACCTATTGAGTACTGCACTTATTGAGATGTTAAAAGGTCGCTCGGTCACGCGTGCATAACGTGTAACTAAAGGCTGTTTGCATTCTACTGGGTAACTTTCTCGCGGCATTGCAGCACGGAGGGAAAGCGGCCAGGTGTGTGAACACCCGCTAATTATCCAGCTTAGGGCAGGCCCTCCGTGCCGAGAGTGATTATCATCTCTTGACACCGCGGTGTGGGAGGGCATGACCTTTCCCTTTAGGTATTCAAGTGTTTGCTAACAATGTAGTTAGGTAGTAGGTACCTACTTAATTTTATATGTTTACGTCCACAATACTGCTGCTTAAGTGCAAATAATGCTATGTTTATGAATAAAAGGTAAACTCGTAATCGTAAAAGCTAGCCATAACTATTAAATCAGCCAGGATGTAGAATGAAACACCCAGCTTTGATATTGTCAATATTAATGGAATATTTAATATTAAACAGCATATTAAAAGTGATTTTGTTTCGATACATTGCAAGTTGGAAAGCATTATCGTAACGTGTCTTTTATTCCGTAAATTATACGGAACTACGTGTATCAGCTTATTTTAACGTGATTGTTGAGAGTGAGAGAACGTGAGAGATCATAATTTTCTTCGAATATAATTAAATAATTACTTATGGTGTCTGTTATCTTGTATAATATGATCTAAGTCCAATGCAATACCCAGTTCCTTCAAGTATGGTGATGTGACGGTTTCCTCTCCCGAGTCTATTTGTAATGCATTTTCTTCCCACTTCTATTCTACTTTTCTTGATCCTACCAATGTTGTGACGACTAATTACTGTCCTCCCCATGCTGCAAATTATAATTTACCCTCGGATATTCACTTAATTGACATTGACCTAAATGTTATAGTTAAGCTAATTGGTAAAATCGATCCATTTAAGTCTGCTGGTCCAGACCTAAATTTCTGATTGGATGCGCTAGAACCATAGCCTTACCAGTATCTCTATTATTCACAAAATCGCTCTCTTCTCATTCTGTTCCCCAAATCTGGAAGTCTGCCTTTATAACTCCGGTGCATAAAAAAGGGCACACAAATGAAATAGTTAATTACAGACCTATTTCCAAACTGTGCATATTAGCTAAAATTTTTGAGAGGGTTGTGTACGATCAAGTTTACGCAGCACTGAGGCAGTCTTTTAGCCCTTCTCAGCACGGATTTCTTAAGGGCCGTTCAACTGCATCTAATCTGGCTTTGCTCAATGACTTTCTAATGGACAGAATGGATAATGGGGCACAGGTCGATGTCATTTACACGGATTACAGTAGGGCTTTCGATAGAATTGACCACAATATCCTTAAAACAAAGCTTTTTAATAATGGTATCAAAGGAGATCTACTTCGTTGGTTTACTTCATACCTTGAAAACAGATCTCAAGCTGGGTTTCAGCTCCTAGTGGTGTTCCTCAAGGTTCCTTGATGGGTCCGTTACTTTTTATCATTTATGTGAGCGACATCGACTCGTGTTTTCACAACTCAAATTTACTTTGTTTTGCTGATGACATGAAGATATTTTCATCAGTATCATCAGATGATGACATGGATGCTCTCCAATCTGATCTGGCGCGATTGGATGATTATTGCTTGATTAATAAGCTAGATTTGAACCCTGTTAAATGTTCAGTAATCTCCTTTAGCAGAAAACGCGTCCCTCTCTCTACAACTTATAAACTTAAATTGCAGCTATTACATAGACGCGATGGTGTACGCGACTTGGGCGTTTTTCATGATTCCAAACTTTTATTTAACGTGCACATTGAGCAAATAGTGGCCAAAGCTTCGAGGTCACTGGGTTTTGTTATGAGACTCGCAGGGTGTTTCAAGAATGCCAAGACCCTTAAGATTATTTATTGCTCTTTTGTGAGAAGTCATCTTGAATATGCGTCACAAATCTGGAACCCGTGTTATGGCAAGTACATTGATCGTATAGGGAATATACAAAAAAGATTTATTCGTTTTCTATGTTTTCGGCTGCGTATACCATACCATTCTGATAATTACATAAATCTTTGCAAGAAATTTCATTTACAGCCACTCATAAATCGCCGTCGACTAGCAGATTGCACTTTCCTCTTAAAAATTATATCCAACGAGATTGACTGTCCTGATCTCCTTCATAAGCTACGTTTCAATGTTCCTCAGAGATCAGTTAGATTCAATCCACCTATCTCCATTCCTTTTTCCTCTTCTAACTACAGGCAAAACTAATACATGGTGCGAGCGAGTAAAGACTTTAATATTCTTTGTAAAGAGTTCTCATTTGACCCATTTACCACCAAAACCTATTCTGCACGCGCTCGGCTAAACGCTGACTTTTTTACAAGTGCATAGTGCATAATACTTATTGTACTAAATATATTATATAATATATATATTCTTAACCTTTTGTTATCGTGCTTGTTAGTGTTAGTGATCCTAAGATTTCTACTAATTTTTCTGTTTTTACCCGTGAGAACCTGTAATTGGCTTTATGTTTCTTAGTCAACGGTTATCCATTTGTTATTGCTGTTGGTTCTCCTATAAATAAATAAATAATGCATCCGTATTGATACTAACGCGAGAAATGTTCGCATTCTTTCATTTCCGAGCTTGACTGTTGATGTTGATAAGCTTCAATCAATTTCTCGTATTTCTGCATAGCAGTGAAAGTGTTGCATATTTAAAAAAAGAAATAAAAAAATATATTATACAGGTATGACGATTTTCTTTTAGATAAAAAAATAAGACCAATCTGTGTTGCATTGTCACATACCTAGAGTGTCGGAACGAGCACATAATCATAGAGTATGTTAGCGTAAGTTCGGCGCTGGAATAAGACCTTACCTACGCATCAAATTCCCGGCTAATGTGACAGTATATTTTAATGCTGACAACATTTTGTCGGGCAGAATAAAATGGCGCAGAACCTATGCCGAATTTTGTTACCATGTTTTCCTACACGGAATCAAATGAAAACATGACTGCATTCATCACCTTAAGGGGCCTGCGAAGCATGCGTTGTTCATACAAACGTAATACCAAAATAATTTGTAAATCAAACATATTCTTAAGGTAGTGTGTAGTTATTCCGATTGGATTACAGAGTATCTAGGCTTCCAAATATATATTTTGAATGGACACTGATATAAAGACGAGATAAGAGGAATTTAAAATTTCTATAGAAAACTTATTTTTCTCTTATCTCGAATTTAAATCAGTGTCCATTAAAAATATGTATTTGGAAGCATAGATATTCTGTAATCCAATCGGAATAAATACACACTACCTACCTTAAGAATATGTTTGATTTACAAATTATTTTGGTATTACGTTTGTATGAACTACGCATGCTCCGCCGACCCGTTAAGCCTAACTAAATGAAGCCAACTAATTACTACTATAAATAAACAAACAAGTCTGCCTCAAATACAGCTTCAATTATTTACGATATCAACGTTCGTATCAACATGGGCAACGAATTCCGAATACCTTGTATGCATGAGAAACGTTTAGTTACCACGAATCGTTTCGCAAGACTCTAGCGATTTGCGTGGGGCGACGCTCAGCGGCCCTTCCCGTGGTCGTGGGTGCACAGTGCACACTCGCGGGTCAAAGACGACGCGATCATCTAACATCACTGGTGATTTTGGTTGTCAAGTTAGCGGAAATGCATGGCTATCATTATTGATGTCTAGCTTCTGCACGCGACTTCATCCGCGTCAAAATATCTTGTTTTTACATGAAATAATGAAGATTATCCCCTACAAACAAACCAAGAAATTTTACCATTTATTTTATTATATTAGAATAGATTGAAAATCCAGCCTAACAGTAAAAATGTAGATTTTCTTTTCAAGGAAAGAGCTGGGTTTAGCAATTTCTTACTGTGCATGTTTGCGATGTTCTCTTCATCAATTAGTCAATTGTTTTAAAGATTAGCTAAGGAAGTACGTACATACAAAATCTAACTTAAAAAAAATCACTTTGGTACTTTTAAGTTAGTAAGTACTTACCTACTCATTAAAATCATAAATAAATAACATAATTATGACATCCAATTAATTGGTGGTATGTATATGGCTAGGTATGTACCTATTCGTCTCTTTTATAACTCCAAGAGAGATTTATTTTTAGATTGGAATGGCCGAACACTCACATCGTGTCGTCCGTGAACTTGAGTAGATTTTCATTACGAACGTAATTAGTGAGGCGGAAATGACGCGTCAGAGATTGTCAGGTACACCCTCATTTGACGCACAGAATTCATTAGGATGTTAAGATGTCATCAAGAAGGGACAGTAATTGCTTCATTATCGATATTGGACATCAATTTTTATTGAAAGCATCTTATTGTAAAGACGGCGACGGCTCAGGCGAAGATAGAACAGCTATACTGTTTCATGAAGGATTTAACCACAAAGCAAATGTCAAATGAGATATTAAAAAACGAGGAAATGTCTTTGCCGGTGCAGGTATGGGTTGAATAATAATAAAAGTAATAAGCGTCGATTAACATCTCTCGAGGTTCTCGTTAGGAGGTCGTTGGATCAAGGGCTTGATTCAGGAGTCAGTACTCCTTGATAAGGCTCGCATCGTGAGGAACTGAGGAGGTACCTGTCTCTAGAGCCCTAACCACCGGTAGCTTGGACCTTGCTCCCGAGTTCCCGACACCGGCGGACCACTATTTTTATATGTATTTTTAAAGAAATATGTATTTTAAAATGTTTATATGGGAAAAATGAACGAAATACACATAACATCACACTGTCCCTATAGTACACCCACATTTCGCCGGTTAATGTTTAAGTTTAAAATGTTTAATAGGGGGCCAGTCTATTGCCTTGCCATCAACCGGGCACAAATCCTGGCTGCTACGGAGAAATTCCAGATGGAAAACCTCAATAACACTTTGCCCGACCAGGGAGTCGAACCCAGGACCTCATGCTCAGCAGTAGTGCTTGCGACCACTAGACCAACGAGGCAATAAAGTAATATTAATTTAGTTAAAAAGAGAAGTCTGTTATTTATAAGGCAATTATTTTATGACGTATAACTTATTTACAGTTACATACACGTTAGTAACTCAGACCAAATAAAAAGCCAAGACAGAGTGCAGCTAACAATACAGTGAAGCATGCCAAAACTACACCGCCGCTCTGTGTATACACGCTCACACGCACACATTTACAACTTTTTACAAAGACACTACAATCAAACTACACCATACATAGTGCACACATGTTTACGGAACCGGCTTCACTTCACTGTTGATAGCGCTCGGTCTGGGTTTTTTATTTGGCCAGTAATTAAAATCTCTTAAGCAATTAAACATTTAAATTTATAAGTGGGTTCAAAAGATAATCGCATTATCTGCCTTATTAGAAAATTCATGTGGGTTGATAAAGCAATCGTCACGCGATACTAAAGCAAACATAACAGGATGTTATAACTTATGTGTAAGCTAAGCATAGAAATAAATAAAAGGAGACTACCTTAAAGAGGTAGGTAGGCCTAACGAATACCAAAGACTACCCTTCGATTTTCAAAAGCCAAATCAGTTAGCAACAAAAACGGCGAAAAAGCAATCAGAAGCCCTTCCAAATTCAAATGATAGCATAACTTCCATATACAACAACCGTCGTTAGAGAATAATAACGGTGCAGTTGAATCCCCCATTAAAGAAATGAATGAGAAAATCAAGGAAGCTTCATCCCACATAGCGGTCACTAATTGAATATAATTCTACTTTTTCATAATTGCGTCTGTCTGTTGAAGATTTCTTGTTGTAATTTTACGAGACGCCAATTGTAGCAATTGTTCTGTTAAAAATATATCCCTCTGGATGTCCTGCTTAACGACCGGATAAAGACTAATTCATTGTCCACACCATCGTCAAATTAATGCTATTATTCAATTTTGAAACTTTTTTTACCATTAGACATGGATATAATCGCCATCTTGGTTTTGAAGAATGTTCTTTGAAATATTCTTGTTGTGATGTCATCACTTGCTGTTGTCAATTAATTAATTTAAAAGTTGTACTATTTTGCACTTTTAGATTTATCATTAAATATGTTTGGTGACAAACTAATTGATGGATTATCTGGCATGGACAAATATTATTAGGTAGGTCCTAATACTATTTGTCCATGCCAGCTCATCCATCAATTAGTTTAACTCGCACATTGCACGTGTTCACGTAGATGAATTAGATATAATTAGGTACACAATCTAAGATACCTATTTATTTCATTGCCAGTGTACCACTTAAGTCCATTTTTATCTAACATTGAAAATTACACTCTATGCCCTTAAAAGTCTCGAGCAGTATAATGCATTAGTTAGAAGACACATAATTTATGGAAATAAATGTAAATGACGATCAATAAACGTTTTATTTGGTAGTTCATTCATTGATCGTGATAAAGTTGAATGAAAAGCACCGGTCCGCCCACGCCACTCACCAGTTGTAAAAGTTTAGTGTATGAGGTATTTTATGTCACATAAGTTGGTACATAACTCAACACAACATAAGGCATCCGTTTAGCGACATATTTCGTAAGTATATTTAAAGACAACGACGTCGTACACCAGCAAATATAATAAACAAAACGATATTGCTCGAATTAAGGGCAAATAACTTATTTAAATGAAGCATTACTAATACTGTGTTATTTAAATGAAGTACCTATTGGGACAGATACATTAAATACACGTCTGCGAGCCAGCCAATATGCAAATCAGTTTGATCGAATAGTTGAATTGAATTCCAGACAGTATTTCATTTATAAGTGAATTTATTGGAGCAGAAACACCCAATGTTATTATTGGCAGCTCTGTCCAACGAAGCCGAAATATTATAGATTGGAGAGTAAATAGAAATGTGTCCACTGAAGAGAAATAGGAAATATTTTCAGGTGACATTACTGAGCTGTATTGTGTTAGTCTTTTAGCAATATCTGACGACGCTTTCAGAAATACATTTTGCGTCGCTGAAGCATACGATCTGAAACATTTGCAAAGCTGTTGTAATAGCGAATGCATGATCAAAGATCGTGGAGTTTCTAGGACTTTGTAACACTTTGCCTACAAGTGATTTCGAACGTCATAAATAGAATTAGCCTTATTAACGACGTAATTACTTACAAAAAAAATGTTAGTGGCAAGATTGTTAATCGTTTAAAACAGATTAATGTCTGTGATTTATACTCGCGCGGTAGCCGTAGCGACTGCTTGTGCCAGTTGAGGCAAGATCCAGTTTTTATATCAGGTCCCCTCTCATCCACCGACTCACTATTGTATTCCTAATTGAGCTGTCAATAGACGACCGTCCTTGACGCGCTCTTCATAAATCCTCCACGGTAGCTCGTCAAGTCGATAGCCCATAGACAATTATAATTTTTATATTTGGAATCACTTTACAACTCACGCAGAGAACTCGTTATAAATGGAACACAGAGAGAACGGAAATACATTTCACGGTACGTTACATAAGAAAATTACAATTCACGATATGACTTTAACGAGAAATTAATTATGATTAAGACTATTATTCATATTGCTAAGTTGCAAAATAGCGTGACGTGTTTATTGATTAATACAACAACAATTATCCCTAATATACTGATAATATTTCATAACGAGTACAAAGTACATGTTGTCACGATAAAATTTATATTGGTTAACGAAACATTATTCAAACGGTCGGTGTTGTCAAAGGCGTGTAAATAATTCAACGATTTATAGCCGCTGCGCCCACGCAGGTCACGGCACGCAATCACATGCAACTTACACCTTTGGGCGGAGTACGGTCTGAAGCATAGGCTGAAGAGAATTTAAATGATTCATTGTTGAAGTTGCATCAATTTGGCACTATACTCGTAGAATGATAACTACAGCCTTCCGAATGTATACAAACTGCTTGTTGTTTGTGCTTATTTTCGCCGGAAAATCCTTGTAAATTTTTCCTATTTGCACAAAAACTTGTATGCTGTTAAAAACGAATTAATTAAATATCACGATATTCCGTTTGCTTGCTAACACATTGCTTGAAATCATGAGATAAATAAAACAAGACATCTTAAATCGCTATTCCTTAAGGCGTATACCACCTCGTTGCCCGCCTACAGTAGCGCAACGGACGGACAAATCGGACGCCACTTCCGCTCCGCCTCTCACTAAACGCGGAGCCATCCGTGGGCGAGGCACGTGGCTAACGTGTCCAGTCGCCTAGCCACTAGCCACCATGCCGCCTCGCCTTGAAGCCATTCATAAAATCATCAATGAAAGCCCATATGCTCATCAATAAACGTATTATCGTAATATGATTCCTACATCGACTATTTCACTATATAAAACGCGTTTCTGTACGTAATAAAATGGAGAAAGTCAATTCATGTTTGTTTTTCTTGTCTTTTTTACGTTTTTACGCGGCCAACTATAAAGATGGCGAGACAGTTTTATTGAGTTTTTGCTATTGATTTAATTTTAAGCTAAACGCAATACAATTTCCTAAACTTTCGTTAGAGGCTTGATTTATTTATTTAAAAGGTATGACAAAGGCACAAATAATCAGCAGTAATCTATTTGGTTGAACAACAACAAGCTTGACTTTTCGTTATGTGACGCATTAAGAAATCCTTGGTAGGTACATGTTTGCCCGAAGTGAAACCTTTTTTTCAGAAAACCAATAAATCCTGGCAAGTAGGCTCAAAAGTTTGACAGATATCCGCCATTTAATTGACAAAAATAAATGATCAGTTTGTTTATGGCTTTTCTTTATTAGTAAAGAGGTATTGGAAAATAGATCTACAGTGTATCAGAAAGTTGCAGTCAAAAAGGTATATAATAGTCTGTAAAGCCATGACTTTGAATGTTGAATGTTAAGCGCTCAAACAATATTATTCTATCAAAGAATTTAGATCCTGCGGCTTATAATACATACAAAAAAATAAGACTTACAAGTAGTCTAACAGGAAAGTCATTAGTCAAAATAGAATCAAAGGGAACAGAAATATTTGGATAGTTACTTTGAAGTTTCTAAACGCAGACTAAGTCTGACCACTATTCGTCCATCCGACTGTCGGATGAGACATAATTAAACCAATAGCTTATCTTGTTTGTTTTATGGACAAACTACATTTTGTAGACGACGAAGATCGGATAGATTATGCTTAATGCGACTAAACACTGTATATTATTAAATAGGTATGACTGGCGTGCGTGTGTGACCTGTACTCTAATTACGTAATATTATTTATTATTTATTTATTTATTTATTCATTTTAAAGAGGCTTACAGACTAACAAACCAATGATAAATAGAAAATAATATTATAAAATTGCTAATAACAAGCCTCCACATATTGTTAAAAGAAAAAGGGAATTAATACACGATCAATCAGAATTTGAATCGTTTTGACACAAATTGCTAATACATTGCTTCAAAAATCTGCTCAACAACGTAAATACCGCAACGAATGTTGTTGAACTGTCAAAATGACATAAATTTGTCGTAATCGTTTACGAAAATAGGTTGCGTAACTTGCGTAGTTAGATAGCAGATTTATGAACGTAAGAGAAGCAACAGAACGCCATCTGCTACGATCCTTACATACCTACTCTGTAGTTTCTGCCCCATGGAAAGAAGGCGTTAGTTTATGTATGTTTGTAAGTAGGTGTGTTTGTATTAATTTGGCAATATTACTGTATGGAAATATGTTAAGTGGCTAACTAGCGAACTAGTATATTAATAATGAATTGCAATTATATCACTGAACTTGATGTTCTAACCGTTTTAGTTGTACCTAAAAAAGGCATTTGGAAAGTTTCCAAATACTTTTTTACATCTAAAACTATATACCTATTTGGTGTTACGATATTGATTATTGCATCCCATAATCAATCTTTAGCTCGCTAGTTAGCCACATTTCATATTTCCATACAGTAATATTGCCAAATTAATCAAAACAGGTAAATATTTGACAGCTATTTGCGACGTTGCCAACTTTTAGGATAAATGCTCTTAACCTGTCACTTATAGGTACGTAGGTACCTATCTAATAGATTGCTAACTGACACAATCATTTCTGAATTCTTCCCGCCCTCATAATAGTCGAGTAATTCAATTATTTTGGCGTGTCCCGCATATAAGCTGGGTAAGTAAAAAGCTTGTCAATTGAGTCTCCATTAGCATAGCGAATGGTTTTATTGGCCTGCAGCACTTAGAACATTATTATGTCACCCCTATTAATCAGAGGAGAGTATTTCGAAAGACTGTTAGTACAAGTAACAGTATTTTACTTGTACTAGTCGCGGAACTAGTGTACGAAAACATGAAATCCAATAGACTGTTCTATTGGATTTCATGTTTTCGTACACTAGTTCCGCGACTTCGGTTGCATTGCGTGGACTTCAGAATTGGGTCCAGACAAAAATGAAAAATGCAGATAGACTTAAATAGTTTATTCCGTAGTACATTGTTTTTATAATATAAATTCAAACTTAAAGCATTTAATTCAATTAAACCATTTACAGGCACTTTTGAATTGTCAAATAGTCAGTTAGTTAGTCAGAAAGTTGAAGCTAGTTGCCATTCCAAAACGCAGATCTCTATGGAGAAGAACGGGCAAGAAACTCCAAGGACAGTATTTTAAATATAGATATTACAAAATCCTAGGCACATAACTCTATTGGTTTAGAGGTAGGTACGCGGCGCACACCAGTACTAAAGCTCCCAGTTGGCATGATTTTCCCGAAATCTTCAACAATCATCGTCATATTTCAGCCAATTTACACAAAACCTAAATTAATTATACACTTAAACCTTCCTCATGAATCAATCCGTCTATTGGTGAAAATCGTATGAATATCCGTTCGGTAGTTTTTGAGTTTTTCGCGTTCAGACAGACAGTCGAGGCGGCCACAGTCCCACACCATACACTCTTTTTAGGGTTCCGTAGTCAACAAGGAACCCTTATAGTTTCGCCATGTCCGTCTGTCTGTCTGTCTGTCTGTCCGCGGTTTAGCTCAAAAACTATTGGTACTAGAAAGTTGTATTTTTGGCATGAGTATACAAGTTAATGACGCCGAAAAAGCGGAAAAAAACAATTATTTAGGGTACCTCCCCTACATGTCAAGTGGGGATGATAATTTTTTTTTTCGTCCTTCCCATAGTTTGGGATATCGTTGGATAGGTCTTTCAAAAATATTACGGGTTTGCGAAGACCGTTTTTTGATTAAGTAAACCGTTCGTGACTTATCAAGCTTTAAAGTACCAATTTTCGTTAGAGTCAAGTGTCCCCCCCCCCTCTACCAACTAAACGGTTGTAGTTAGAAATTCAAATGTCACGGCATTAGTACTTAAATATAACGAAATTTAAAGGAAAACTATCACACTTAAGTGGGCTTTACAAGTTTACGAGTAATAATCGACCAACTTAAATTTGCGGTTGCAAAAACATGTTCTCCCATATATTCCGTATGGGAGAACATGTTTTTCAATTACAAAGTTAAGTTTGTTCTTACGATAAATTCATTCCAACTACGGAACCCTTCATTGTGCGTGGTCCGACACGCACTTGGCCGGTTTTTTTTTTTACCCACCTGTGTTCCTTCAGTTGCCTGTGCATTGCCACGGTATCCCTTTCGGACTTTCCCGCAACCCCGGTACACCATACACCCTAGGATCATAATATTAAGGTTTTAACAATGTCTTGATATAAATACTAAGCCTCGTTTACAGAGGTCTAGACTTCTTTGCCGGAGGACACACAGTAGTACTTGAACCCTAATGAACTCACCCGTGTATTTCACAGGTAAGAATTTATCCTTAGACCTATCCCACGATTGTTATCTTGGCTAGAAGTCATGACATATTGGAGTGCTTTACGTAAGTAGGCACAGATTTGTTTACATTTCCGGGATCTGTAGTTACTTACACAACGCGTGGGAATTCAAATTCTGTCCCAACTAACTAGAAAGTAATGAGGGTTTCATGAAAATTCACGCCACCAGTTGGCGCCACTTTTTCAAGAGGTCTTCCATTTCGACAATGAATATAAAATATAATATTAATATGACGTTCATAATTATTTACATTCATTCGTTCATCATTTAGTCACGACTAAAGAAAATATAGGCTTTGACACTTTTGACAGGTGCCCGGACCTGACGTCTCAGTGCTGCTGCCAAAAAAACCCTCATTGATTGAGAATTTTGAAAATTATTATTGTTCTATATTGTAACTGCTAAGTGTGGAGTCCTGGGTACGATGCCCGAATCGGATACTGTTACTGGGTTCTTCTACCAGGAAATTCTCAATAGTATCTAAGTACCTAGGTACTCCGTAAGTAGGTAGGTACTCCCAAAGTCTGGATTTATGCCCCGTTAACGACAATAAGCTCACCCTTCCACTACGGTATCTACTAGCGAAATTTGTGTGAACTAAATGTAGGAATATAGATGTGATTTTCTGTTTAGTTTATTACTATATTTAGATAACAAATAACATAACATTACGCCTTGTTTCTGCGAAGGGTAAGGCAGAGATGTACCTATAGTGCACCTACATTTCGCCAGTTATGTTAAAGTACCATGTACGAGTAATAGACAAGCCTATTGCCATCAACCGGGCTCAAATCCAGACAACTACGACTACTACTGGATGTTTAGATACCTATGATAAATATTTCACGCGGACTGTGTTCTAAATATTGCATAATAAATACTGGCAATATTGATAATGCACAACAACTTGAGAACTTGCCGTCCAACATAATAAATAGCACTTAAAATCTATTATCAGTGTCTCGGGCTCCATAAATTACTGCCAGTCTGGTGGTGATATGATTAATGGCAATCAATATGAAATTAATCAAGCGATAGCAATTATGTAAGCCGTTCTGTGTCAAATATTCCGCCCACGGATTTGTATGTTTGTGTCATCGAAAATATGTGCATGTTTTAACACAAACAATGACATATTTTATTTTAATTGATTTATTGGGTACTAGCTGCACCTCGCGGTTTCACCCGCATACGTTTCGATCCCGTGGGAATATCGGGATAAAAAGTATCCTATGTGTTAATCCAGGTTATAAACTATCTGTGTGCCAAATTTTATCCAAATCCGTTCAGTAGTTTTAGCGCGAAGAAGAGACAAACACACACTCACAAACTTTCGCCTAATATTATTATGTAATGTGATTAAATGTAATCCGAGATACAGGTTTACCATCTAATTCGGGTGCAGATAGTCCCAAACTTGTTATACTTATTATAAACTTTAACCCATTATTTACTGTCTATATTGTCATTATTCAATTTTGTATTATGGTGTTCGTAAATTAAATTATTTTTAACATTAATAATTAGATAAATAAATTCTTAACATTAATGGACACCCTACGTCAAAATGTCGTGTTATAATAGCCATTTCATACAACTGCCAAATAATTATAGTTGTGATTTGATTAACTATACGGACAATTCAAGTTGGTAGTCAATTTATTTAACAATTATATAGTTTGCCTGATTTTACGTTAGTTTTATTTAGGACACGCTAATATAAAAATCTTTTGTAACTCTAGAAAATATCTAAAATACTTATGTTTTTTTGTTAATGAGGGTTTTCTGGCAGCACTGAGAACTCAGGTCTGGGCACCTGTCAAAAGTGTCTAAGCCTATATTTTCTTTAGTCGTTACTGAATTATGAACGAATGTATGAAACAAATGATGAACGCCTATGGAACTAGTATGTACTACGTACAACTAGTACATACTAGTTCCATGTGAACGCCATCATATGTTAAGGGTCGGTACATATCTGACAAAAATACACAAGAAAACATTCAACGTTTCACACTCAACCGATGATGCGTAAATGCGTCGAGCGTAACGCTCAACGTATTTTCGGTCAGTTATGTACCGACCCTTATAATCATTGTCAAAGTAGCGCCAACTGGTGAATGATGCGTGAATTTTCATGAAAACCCTCATTACGTAGGTAAGTAATATTAGGCACTTGTACCAATACCTAATATCTAAAATAAACATAATGTAGCTTATAATAGCTCAGTCTTATTTTAGACCCACCCAAGATGATAATGAGATCCAATATATACGAAATAGTACTTGTGTTGTCCAATTTCCTCCATCAAGACGGTATTTATTTACAGAACACAGCTTTCCAAGTTGCCATCCTATATTTGTTGTAATATTTTTATAAACATTAATAAACTTACCCAGTCGGTAAACAATAAATAAGTATACACGTATGTAGGTCAACAATTTTTGCTTTTGCTTGTGTCTACCATAATTACACCATAAAAAACATACAAAACATAGTGAAATTAATTTGCAAAAATATTGAATTATTATGTATGTCTTGTATCCATTAATTATTTTTTTTTACCAAAAAATAAAAGCAAGAAAGAAAAATAGGTTGATTTAAAGTAGGATTTTTGAATTGAATTTTCTTTAGGCCCAATTTCTGAACAGTGAAGGAAATAGAACCGTCACGCTCGGGTTGGTAACGCTGAATCGGGTATTATACAAGATGGAAGGGACATCGACGCGAAAACTGATACCTTGGATTCAGTACATGATTCTGAACCCCACTGCGCTGAATCTTTTCGTCGGTTATTTAAAAAAAAACAGCTGTTTCATAGAAAAGTTACCTACCTACCTTCCTATATACCTACGCGGTCAAAATGTATGGAACAGCAGTTTTTTTTTTTTAATAACCGACGAAATATTTCAACGGAGGGGGGGGGGAAGGTTCAGAATCATGTACTGGATCCATAGTATCAGTTTTCGCGTCGATGTCCCTTCCACCCTGTATACGCTGAATCGAGTCATACTCGGGGCTGAATCGCGCATACTCGGCTCCAGTCGTCATCAGTTTAAAATTAGAAAATCATATAAGTTTTCACTTCTATCCTGTGGTCTTTAAGCACACACCCTCTTTTTTTTAAAGAACTTTGGACCTTAAAGGACCGCCTTTTAATTTTTTGCAATTTTTGTTTGTTTACTTACTTTAAAAGTTTTAGTACGGTGATCCTATTTGGAATGCCTTCATTAACGAATTCTTTATTTAACTTTGTGCTTTAAATACTTACCCTCCTTTTAAGCTGTTCTATACACGATAACTACTCAAAGCTATGTTTACTCGCGTGCTCACCATCAGTATCGGGTCTTCGCCGAGCTTTGGTCGTGAATGGTGCTCTAACTTAGCTAGATAACGTGCAGTTTACCGAGACATGACACGACATGAGCCTGCGCGATGGACTCTTTGTTACTACCCTGCTAGTAGCCAGTACTAGTACCTACCACTATTAGTAGTTGTAATACACAGTGGCATGCATTGCGCCGCTGCAGACTTATTCTACTTGGTATTCGATGTTTGACTGAAATTAAAATTGATGTGGTGTGGTGAAGTCTTGAAATCTGTAGAGGCAGATTAAGGTGTCTCTTGTTATTGATTCAGTCTTCAGGTCTCGCGTTTCAGAGCTTTCCAAATACGAAACGTATTGTATTTGTTCAACTGAAATAAAGTTTAGACAAGTTGTAATTCGAAACGATTAGGTAGGTATAATGTTTTGGGGTACATTTGTTTTGGCTTCGTTGGTGTGAAATGATGGGTTATTTTATTGTTATTTTTCCTAACTGTTTATTTTGTTATGTTCGTTTGGTTAGTATAACTTTTGTTTTAGGATAAGTTTTCAATTTTCATTTTATGGGTGCTAATGCCTGAAATAAGCGATTAATTAATTAATAATGCCATTCGCCTACTTTTCAGTAGCTATGTTACAATTTGTTGATGTCGTCAAATTTTTGTCACTCGCATTCCTAAGCTTTTGAAGCGTTTTAAGAAATAATAAAGAAATTACAACTGCAGTATCATTCGGGTATTACCTACCTACATAACTGTTAACAGTAAAGTACCTACAAGATAATTATTTATTGAGTTTCAAACAAGCCAAATGTTTAACCTCTATGTCGGCATTGACTTAATAAGCTAATATCAATATTTCCACAGACTATTCTACTAAAAGCTTCCCACTGTTCAGGGAGCTGTAAACAATCCGCTAAAGGACCGTTCCGACTCGGAACCACAAACAATACAGACCGCATTACGTAAGACTACTTATCAATCAGCTGTCAAATCCTACAAACTCGACGGTGACTTACCTCGTTTGTCTTACTAGCTAACGTAATTACTACCGAGCTGGCTGGTCGCGGCGGCAACCAGATTAGGGTTACTGACAACTAAATTAAATTCCAGCTTGGAACGTGACCCGCGGTTGACACGGGCCCTGGCTGGCTATGTAGGTATGTAGGTACCTTTTGAATCGATTCTAGCTTAGTTTATGACACATTTATTTTGAAAGCGGAACTTTGGAAGGGTGTTGTAAAAGCAAGACCTGAAACATCTAAAAGTGTTGTGAAACATGTAAAAAAAGGACAGGACGTCTGTCGGGCCAGCTATTTATAAGTAGATAATAATAAACACAAATTTCGGAGCGCTTGGGTAGTAGGTACCCTGCTTGACTGTTGGTAGCCTACCTAGGTTAAAATATACTACATAAGTTTCCTATCCTATCCTATTAAATAAGCAATATTTGTATAGGTACGTATACAGGGTGGAAGGGACATCGACGCGAAAACTGATACCATGGATTCAGTACATGATTCTGAACCCTCCCTGCGTTGAAATTTTTCGTCGATATTTTTAAAAAAATCTGCTGTTCCATACATTTTCACCGCGTATGTAATATGTATTGAACTTTTCTATGAAACAGCTGTTTTTTTTTTAATAACCGACGGAAAATTGCTACGGAGGGGGTTTCAGAATCATGTACTGAATCCATGGTATCAGTTTTCGCGTCGATGTCCCTTCCAACCTGTATACGTACCTATACAAATATTGCTTATTTAATAGCTTAGGATAGGAAACTCATGTAGTATATTTAACCTAGGTAGGCACAGTCAAGCAGGGTACTACCCAAGCGCTCCGAAATTTGTGTTTATTATTATCTACTTATAAATAGCTGGCCCTACAGACGTCCTGTCCTTTTGAATAGTTCATACAAAACTCCTATAGAAAAAAGGACGTTCAGTATTGCCAAATTTGAGAATTATCCGACAAACATTTCCAATTTTTCTTTCCATATAAACATTATTCGGACTATTACGAACATTTAAAAACATAAAAATTATTAATTGGTCCAGCCGTTCTCAAGTAGTGCGTTTAGGAACGAACAGCATTTTATTTTTATTTCTATAGAACTTATAAATAAAGAAACACACATATCACATAACATAACGGCTGTTTTTCCCAAAAGCGTTAGCGTTAGCAGAGGTGTACCCTTTATACATACTCATCAGTGCAAGGGCCGATCTAGGGGGGTCATGGGGGTCATGACCTCCCTGGGCTGTGTCTTGGTCGACCATTGGTATTTTTTCTAATCTCATTGATAAATTTAATCAAATAAATTCTTTGTATGATGTTTCCACGTATGTGTTTGTCACACTTGCGCGAACGACACGCATAATAAGACTATGTGCTGTTATTATAATTTATAAATGATGATGGACCGTGGAGTTTCTTGCCGGCTCTTCAGGAAACGACCAAATGGAACCGTGCTCCTAGCTTCTGACGTTTCATAAGTGCCCATGTAGTTTATCTGAAGCTAGCTACTAGACGTAGAAATTAAATACTCCAAAATAGTTCCGACACAAACCGCCCCGGGCCGGGGGGTCTTAGTGGCCCCCCAATTCTTAAGAAGTAAAATATATTCAGTAAGAAGCAGTTTAGAGTTGAAGGCTGAGGATGATGATTTAGCTCCCTTCAAAATGGTTGAGCTGAATGGTGCTGATCCATGCGTCATGTTCGTGAACGGGCGCCGTCAGTTGGGAGTGGTCATCTCTTAGCTGCCATATTATTGGCTTATTTTAATTTAAGTATTTGAATGATTCTTTTCTTCTTCTTTTTTATTACGGACGCTTTAACGAACGTGCTCGTCTTATTACATTGTTCTCACATGCATAATTTCAAAATGAATGATGTAACCAATTTTTTGTATCATTTTTTTTTAATTTTATTTAAAAGAGTGTCCGTGGAGTTTCTTTCCCGTTCTCCTCCATAGGTACCTACTACGCTTTGGAATAGGCAACTAGCTTCATATTTTTGACTGACCGACCCCTTAATAGCCTATTGAGGAGATGAAAATGCACCTTCAATCCTGCTGGTTGCGAGGTCCATGGTGTAGGTAGGTTATATTACGCACGTTATAATTACTTGTTTTTTTTGCGAAATGTTAGTAGACTATATACCTACATAAACTGGGACCGTGGTCTCATTTTGTTTTGCGTCCTTTGGCCGGCCCCCCAACAGGCTTAGTCCGCCACTGATTGGAGCCTGACCTGAATGGATCCCCCCGACTCGAAGGCTGGATCCTCCCTTGCCCCTTGCATTAGTGCAGCATACAGTGGTAACAATTCGACATTGACTGCGCCATATGTCGTTGCAATAAGGGCGGTTTTCGTAGTGCAATGTGCGATTGACTGCACACATTAGTAGAAATTCAATACTACAACATAAAGTACACGACATACACAACTTCCTCTCTACCACCAACTTGTAAGGTAAATGTAATGTAAGGTAAAGGTGATTACATGAAGGTGTGTACTAAATACAAAGATAAAAGGAGAGTATTTTTGTAAAAGCCTTAAAGTGCTTGCATGTTTTTATGACCACCCTGATAACATGCACAATTTGAACTAAAAGTTAATGAACCACATAAAAAGCCTACTAGCTGAAAGCCTTCTGCCCGCCACTTCGTCGGCTTGTTTCTTGTTCCCCCGACCCATCGCGTCGCATCGCATCGTCCGTCCGCGCTATTACTTACGTTTTTGCGTAGCGTTCTTTCAGACTTTTTTTTCTTTTTAGTCGTAGCGTGATGTTAAGTGTTAAGTTTGAACCTTCCTCAAATATTGGGCAATCGAATGCAAAAGTTTTTTTTAATCAGACTGGTAGACATGCAAACAAAAAAAAACTTCAGCTTTTTTTTATTTATTTATCATTATCTATACATATTATAAAAAAGTCGTTTTTCGCGTTTGTCTGTATGTCCGCGTTGTTCTTCTAAAATACGCAACGGATTTTGATGGGGTTTTCAACATAATTTAGAGAATGTATTCCGGAAGGTTTATGTGTATAATACATTAATCCTATAGATAATTAAGAAGTCATAAAAACCTTGCGAAGCAGGGGCGAATTAGTATCTAAAGATATACTTAATAAAATGTACTATAAGTACTGTCACTTTGACGTATTACAAGACTAACGAGTAGGGTCCGCGTTTGGTTCAAAGGTATTTCAGATATTCAGGTCAAATCGCCTCGAAATTTACAACATGCATGAGAGATAATGCCTAACTTATGTAAACTGCAACTTAAGCTAATATTTAGGGACTGAATATAACAATAGAATTCCTACAACATTGCTTCTATAAATTCAAATTTTCATGACGCTAACATTGTCGCCGTAAACTTATTAAATTCCTAAGTGTTGACGTAGGTAACTAACTATACAGAGTGGAAAAGCTCTTTAAAAATAATTTACTTGTTTTGGGACTGTCGGAAGTCACGTCAGTTCATCTTTATGGAAATTTCACTTAAGTATTAATAATAATAAATCATTTATTAACCAAATAAAGTAATACCACCGTATCGGATTGCGAAGCTATGCAAAACGATTTTAACGCCTTTTATGAATGGGGAGTTCAAAATAAAATGGAGTTCCATTCTTCACCCAATTGATTTTGAATAAAAAATAAATGGTACTAAAATAACTAGAGCAACACAAGGACTTGGGTGTCACATTTGACCAGAAGCTTACTTTTCGTGACCACATTTCTACAGTGACCATAGAATCTTTTAAAAGGCTAGGGTTTGTTCTCCGGAATGACCGTGATTTTCG
Organism: Xanthia togata; assembly: GCA_963853775.1. Taxonomy (NCBI): domain Eukaryota; kingdom Metazoa; phylum Arthropoda; class Insecta; order Lepidoptera; family Noctuidae; genus Xanthia; species Xanthia togata. The sequence goes on from OY970793.1 coordinate 13,072,761, forward strand.
CAACGAGCAATTATACTCGTAAAAGAGCCTTATGGCTCTTAGCTCTTATTCAGCACACTTGTATGAACCAAGCTAGAAACTAGTTCCTCTGTAAGGAATCCGCACGAAGGTCACGAAGCTAAGTATGCACTTCTTCTAGAAAAAGGTCAAAAAGCATTCCTGCGTTTTCTTTACAGAAGAACTCGGTTACTATCCCTACCTCTATCCTACCAAGTTCCTCTTAGGATGTCTGGGACATCATACGCTGGAGACCAGAAGGCCATGTGGCCAGGTAGGCGTTATTCTCAAAGTGTGGAAGAGTATGACGGGTGCGCCTGACACCCATAATCAGCTATTTACACTCTACACACCGAATAAATTATCTCCGTGGCAGAAAACGTCGACTATTAGGCGTGCCTTCGTGTCGGACAGCGGCCCGTGCTGCGTCTATCCTACTGCGCGTGTTGACCGCACTAAATAAGCTCGTGAAAGCCAATCCGGACTGCGATCTGTTCAATAATCAATTCGCCAATATAATCGTTATCTGCCTACATTTTTGTGAGAATTTAATTTTGTTGTTATTCGATATGTTGTTGTGTATGTTTGTACTTATTATACCTATATACTTTGATTTATGTAATTGGTTTCCTAAGCCGTGTAAATCAAATAAATTAATAATATGTAGGTTCTCTGCCTTTTCGCCGAAAATTGTTTGCCAGATTTTCACTTGCCAACTAACGTTTTGCAGAATTTTATTTCGCCGAATATTCATTTGCCAACTTATCATATAATTTTGTTTTATTTCCCAACCTCAGTTACCAACTGTACGTTTGGTCTGCTTTTCATAATGACACTTTTTTAAATGCCAACTTTCAAGTAGCAGAATGTTTTAGTTTGCGTAATATTCATTTAGTTGTTTATTGTTTACCAAATCTAGTAGGGATTCGTTTTTTTTTAAACTTTATATAAAGTGACCTAACCTAACTTAACTGTTTCCTTTTACAAAAGCGATTCGCGTTGTTTGTCATACTCTAACCTAACCTATCATTATATCGTATCATTATCCTATAATATTATCATTATATCAATGTATGAAAAGGGAACTGTTACACTGACAAAACGTCATTCGTCTAATAGTTGTGTGGCCTAGTGAAATGTTTGACAAATGATAAATGTCCCAAACGTTTTGTGTCATTATAATAATCAGCTTAACAATAATTCTACCAAATGAAACGTTGTCAGACAAAAAAAATTGCTAATCGTTAGTTGTCAAAGTGAAACATCGGCGAAACGTTGGTTGGGAAGTGATAATCTGCCAAACAATTTTCGGCGAAAAGGCAGAATACCTGATATGTACAAATAAACTACTCGTAAAAGAATTGAAATAAAGGAAACTAATTTTAATTACCTATATTAAGTTGTTGACTCCACACTTGGTCAAGCCTGTCTCATGCATGGGGTCCTTCATAGGAGTTCTAAACAATTTGTTTTAGGTTCGACACTTTTTGTAAAATTTTGTAAAGTAGGTAAAGCTGCTAAAACAATAATATTTCCATAAAGCTTAGTTACTTTAATATTAAGTTTTGTTTTTAAACTGCAGCCAAACTCGTTGTAGAATTTATGTTAGCCAACTTTGAGTCTTAATAGTTATTTATGCAACTGTTGTATAATAAGGGGTATTAAAACACGAATGTGGGTTTAGTATCACATGAGTGTTTTAATACCTAATTATGTACAGTTGCATACAAGACTTTATCTACACCCATGTTATGAATCCTCTTTATAACGTTCTGAAACCATAGGGTGTTGTACAGTGTTGTAAGACATCTATGTACATTCATGGAAAGTTTAATTGCTGAGTATCTAATACCTACAAACAAACTATGTATAGGACAAACAAACAAAACAAACGAAAAAAAAAGAAACAAAGTACTTTAAACAAAATTGCAATATTATCTAATATTGAACACAAATGGCGGGCTAAGACGTTAATTCGAATAACCAATAAGTTTTTTTTTTTTTTAATTATGGCGCTATGGTAGCCAAACGCGAGGGCATGACAATGTTCTTTTTTTGAAAAGGAGATGCATAATGAAATTCAGTACACCATTATAACTAGTTTCTGCCCGCGACTTCGTCCGCATGACATTTCTTGTTTTAACATAAAATGTACTATGATACTCGAAAGTACTACAGCCGAAAGAGTTTTCGAAATCGAATCAGTAGTTCCGAACATTTACATCCTACATACAAACTCACAAATTTTACCTATTTATAATATTTAAGTATAGATTTAAAAGTGAACCAGAGACACTTATAGTTAGCTAACAAAATATTGGGATAGCAGCAAGGTAAAGTATAAATTTCTGATGCATCTTAGCTGTGAGGTAGCTAACACATATCACAAGATAAAGCATACATTTTAATTCATAAAGCCGCGAATACACTAAGGAACAAACTGTCCCCCAAAATGACGCGCAACGCTCAATCTACGTGACGCGTATCCCGCAACATGCCGCGCAACATCTTGAGACGCATTTACGTGACACCGAACTTGTTGCGCCAAGAGCGAGCGCACGTGTTGCGCTTCAGTGCCGCACTATTTCTCGTCGAGTGTAGTGTGTGCGCAACGTGCCCCTCAACATGTCTGTAGTGCATTTCTATGTAAACATATTTAGCATTTCTATAAACAGTGATTAGTGTGGCCTGTAAAAGTTCCCGCGATTCTCGGGACATTCACGTTGTCGAGCGACATGTTCCGCAACATGTCGCTTCATTTGTCCCCTAGTGTACTCAAGGCGTAAAGTTAAAACTTTTGCTGGGAGTGAAACACTTCAACCGTAGTGTTGTGTAAAATAGACCTTCTGTAAAGTATATTTAGTACAAAAGCCGACAATTAGAGCGTAACAAGAAGCTGTAGGTACCTAAGCGCTGACAAAATATTCTTTATTTGGTCATCTTGACAATCTTCGCCATTAATACAGACATCAGCTGACCCTAATCCATCTGGGAATCTCCAAATTACATAGTCACTTGGTAATTATTGGTGATAGCAATTCAGGTTTGCTGTTTCTGTTTCGCTTCAGGTTATTTATTTTTTACTAGCGACCTCCCGTGGCTTTGCCTTTTAAGTACTTGTTTTTATGATGAAACATTACTAGCGAAATGTGGGTTAGTGTTAGTACTGACTTATTATTAGTATTACTTGTTAAAATGTTAGGAATACCGTATAATTTTACAATGTTTGTGAGCACCATGCATCGAATACATAATTAATTTATCTGTCATTCCTTAATTTTTCATTATTTTTACCTATCACGGTATAGTAATCTTATTCTAGGTGCATCGTCTTCACATAAAATTATATAATTAATGTATATAAGATATTGTGAAAACATTTTAAAAGAGTAACGGCGGAGTTTCTTGCCCATTCTTCTCCATACGAAAACTACATTTTGGGGGCGACTAGAAACAATATATTGTGTTTTAGTTACGAATTTATTGACCAATATCAATTTATTTAGGCACCAGATAATGCGAAGTAATATTTAAATCCAATAACACCATGTACATATTTGTTTACATAAATTCTACATCAACTTTGGTTGAATTAAAGTGAATGCTGTCACACTATAAGCTCCACCGTGTAACACTGACAGCTAGATAAGCTCGAATGCATCGAGATATAAATCTCGATGCTCGAATGTCACTTCTTGAAGATAAGTGAAGTGGATCATAAATGACTGTTCAGAACTTGTCATCTTTCATTTGAAGGCTTGAGACAGTAAGATTTATTCGTGGCTTTTCAAATGAATTTTTTCTCTCAAAGCTTTTGCAATAGGTAATACCGCCTGCCTTGGTTTATTCACACATTATTATATTACATTTACGTGCTATTGTTAAATCCGAGTGACCAAATGTACCTATAGGTCAATGAGATTCAATGTAAACTTGAACCTCAATGCTTTATGTATGGAAAAAAATTATTCCAAAAAAAATGTCTCAAAAATAATTCACGCAGACCCCGAATACACATACTTCATGACACGACCAGTACACTAATTACGTAATGCAAAATCAATCCGAATCTGAATCGTTTTGAAACAGATTGCTAATCCATTGCTCCGTAAGTTCGAAAAAAAAAACTGCAGAGCAACGTAAATAACGCAATGAATGTTGTTGAACTGTCAAATTGAAACAGATTTGTCTTTATCGTTTACGAAAATATGTTGCGTAATTAGAAAGCTGGAGCAGACATGATACTACTAAGCGGCGGACCAGTAACTCCAATACCACGACGAAATCGCCTATTGCGATGCCTCGTCTTCCGAGGATAACATACCTATTGTATCCTGAGACCACGGGAGTCTTCTTCCTCCTTCGGAACACACGTCTAAATCGCCTGCCAAAACGCTTCTGCAGAACAACAAACGATTCATAAGTGCCTCATCCATAGTTTCATCTAATTCATTAGAAATAAATATTATGGGACCTTTAAAAGCCATAACCATATCACTCTCACACTTCACTGGATATGCATACTTACGACCTTCTAACATAATTATTAGGAACACTAAATTTATAAGAGAACTCCTCAAACAAAATAACTTTATGATAACCCTCCCTAAATCCCGAAAGAAGCTTTTACCGTTGAAAATTAACTCCGAAGTGAAATCTTTCAAATCAAATCAAATCAAAAGTCATTTATTCAAATTAGGCTGAGAATCAGCACTTTTCGAACGTCAAAATTACATAAGACAGTCCCCCAAAACGCCCACCCTTCACCACTTCCTAGTGCTTTTGCTGGGAAGAAGAAGTGGCGCAACAAACTCCCCAGCAGCACAGCTGTCTATTCAGTTAGGAAAAAAAAAATGATTCTATACAATAATTTATAAGATAATTTACATTACGCAAAATAAAATTTAAATTATAAATTAATAGCCATATGACAGCTAGCACACGCCAATATACCAACCAAAAACATCGAGAACTATACTCAAGCAGAAATAAAAATAACTAAACGTAAACAATATCTAAAAAAAAAGAAAATAAAGCCTCCAGGCATAAAGGGCGTGCCCGCTTACATAGAGCTGTAACTAGAAGTTATAATAATATTGATAAACTAGGACCATCGAGGTAAAATAAATAATTGTCGAGGTCGCTAGCTAACCACATATTGTAATACAACTCATTAAAAAAAACATTGTAATGAGTAGATTATGTCAACAATAAATAAAAATAAAATAAATGTACATAAAAAGTAAAATTATAGACTTTTATATAAACTCATAAAACCTGTCAGTAGGTAAACTAATTCTGGAGAAAGAACATTTAAACATTGTCTTGAGTTAATCACAGCGACCAACTATTCTTATCATTTAAGTAGTCGTTGATAGAATAGTATGCCTTTGAACAAAGGTTGGACTTTACTTTAGTTTTAAACGCATTAAAAGGCAAATCTAGCAGACAAGAGGGTAGCTTGTTATAAAAGGTTATACCAAGCCCAACAAATGAGTTATGAACCTTATGAAGCCGGTGAAAGGGAGCACGTAGTTTATCCTTACTTCTAGTGTTAACGTTGTGAATATCACTGTTTTTAGTGTATAAGTGTATATTCTGCCTAATATATAAGATGTTGGCGAAGATGTATTGTGATGCCACTGTGAGGATACCGATATCTTTGAAAAAATCTCTCAGAGAAACTCTGGCACCTAGCTGGTAAATTGCTCGAATAGCTCGTTTTTGGAGGACAAATATATTTTGAATATCTGCAGCTTTGCCCCAAAGCAGAATACCGTAGGACATAACGCTATGAAAATAACTAAAATAGACCAACCGAGCTGTATCAACGTCAGTGTATTGTCTTACTTTTCTGACAGCGTAGGCGGCCGAACTGAGCCTTCCCGCTAGGCTCGATATATGTTGGCCCCACTGAAGTTTTGCATCTACTGTTATGCCCAGAAAAACTGCCGAGTTTATAGTTTCAAGTACCTCTTTATCTAAGACGATGTTGGGTCCTAGATTTCTAACATTTGGGAGGGCAAACTTTACACATTTCGTTTTCTTGGCATTGAGAACTAGGTTATTTGTCGTAAACCAATCCGTAACCATTGAAAGTGCACTGTTTACATCGTCAAAATCTTGTCTATTCCTGTCTACTTTAAAAATAAGAGAAGTATCATCTGCAAACAGTACAACTTCACAGATATCCTTTAAATAGAATGGTAAGTCATTGATATACACTAAAAACAAGAATGGACCTAGTATTGAGCCTTGAGGTACACCTAACTGAACTGGTAGCCCGGAAGATTTTACACCGTCAACATCTACACATTGCGACCTATTATTTAAATACGAATTTAAAACGTTTAGAGCTTCGTTTAGCACACCGTAATGACGCAGTTTACGCAAAAGCGTGTCATGGTGCACGCAATCAAAGGCTTTGGAGAGATCACAGAAAACTCCAATAGCATTTTGAGAGTTCTCCCATGCGTTAAATATGTGTTTCAGCAGAGCAACACCCGCATCTGTAGTCGAACGACCCTTTGTAAAGCCATATTGTTCATTATGAAGGAGGCTATTTAAATTAAAATGTCTTAGCAACTGCTTGAGTATTAACTTTTCAAATATTTTGCTGAATGCTGGTAAAATAGAAATAGGCCTGAAATTGCCAACGTCATTTTCATTACCTGATTTAAATAATGGTATGACTTTACTACTCTTCATGAGGTCAGGAAAAGTTCCTAAATCAACACATTTATTAAAAGTAACAGCTAGATAGGGGGCTACGATGTCTATTATATTACTTAAAAGTTTAATGGAGATTCCCCAGTAATCACCAGTGTTTTTACACTTGAGTGTGTTAAAAACATTAACTACTTCACAAGGCGTTACATGTTCGAAGCTAAATATGCGACTACTTTTAGACACACTACTAAGCAAAAGGTTTTCGGCTTTAGATGGGGACGAGTTTAAGGAGCGAGTCGTAGTTATAGGTATGTTGGCAAAAAAATCATTAAACGCCTGAGCTACGTCAGCTGCTTTAGTAACTAATTTACTGTCGACCATAATCTCGAGTTGTTTATCTTGCTTAACCGATTTACCCGTTTCATTGTTAATAATTTTCCAAGTGGTTTTAATTTTATTATTGGAATTTTTAATTGTATCGCTTAAAAATTTTGATTTAGCTAAAACACTAACCTTTTTAAATAATTTTGAATAATTTTTGACATACTCTAGGAAAGGAGTATCAAACCTGTATTTTTTCAAACCATATAACTCGTATAGTCTCGCTCTACTTTTATAAATACCCGGAGTGGCCCATTGGTTAAAGCCAACGGAGGTGCCATTAATGTTAATAGTTTTAGTCTTGAAAGTAGATTGGTACTCTTTTTGCACAACATCAAAAAGGGCTCCATACATTTCATTAGGATTCTCGTGGTCTACTATAGATGGTGTTATTCTATGAGCTATATTATTTTTAAATTTATTGCAACGACTAGCTGTATAAGGCCTACATTCTATTTTGTGCGGCTTTTTATGTAATGGCATGGGGAAACTAGCTAATAAACCACAGTGGTCAGACGTTAAGTCACTTAACACTAATTTATTTTTGGCATCACAATCACTAAATATATTATCAAGACAAGTTGACGAAGATGCCGTGATCCTAGTAGGTTCAAAAAACAAGTTAATTAAATTATAAGACCTAAACAGATTAAGAAGTCTAATACTTAATGGAGTAACATCTAAAATATTAATATTAATATTAATATTAATATTTTAGATAACTTTAGTTAAGAACTTTTTTTATCCAATCTATTCATCGTCTACTCATTCAAGTTTTTCCCGCGATCTTTTGAAAAATATAATATAATTATGTTTAATGAAACAAATTTTATAAAGTTTATTTTTTTAAATAAGTATAATTTTCAAAGAGAAAGTGAAATGTCAACGAATCTGCATCCCTCTTGGGATCAAGGGGTTTGATTTCCCCCTCGAAATTTTTGCTGAGATTCCATTTCCGTAATGAATTGTCTGATTTAATAAAATATCCAAATTACTTTCCTATTTATTTGATAAACTGCACATACCATAATCATTTTCTAAATAAATAAACCATTATGCCTTACAATTAATCAAAGCATTTTAACAGAATACGTAACTAAATGTTACTATTCTGTTAAAATTAATTGAATTTGTAGGTATCTATGGTGCTTCATAGATGTAAATGGAAAAACATTTTTTTATTTTCCAGGAGAAAATACTAGTGTATTTTGTCCGGGACAATAGAAAACTGTTTTTCTTTAACTTTAACTACCAATAAGGCGTTTTATGATTTACAAAATTCTGAAAAAAAAAAACTGCGACAAAACAAAATTAAAGTACATTCTAACTTATTTTAACAAAACATCTACGCACGCTGTGATAGTTATCGCACCAAAAAGACATATAGCCGCCTGTATTCGGAATTTAATTTCGATAGTAACGTAACAGCTGCGTCCTCGCCGGCACATCGTTTCTCAGAACTTGCTCTCATTTGGCAACACTGCCGCGACATATATCGCGCCTTCTGCCTTCACGTCCATTATTCCGATGTTATCTGCGACATATTAGAACTTAAGTGAAACTAATATCAATTAATTAACTGAACGGTGATTGTAGATCTAAATTAGCATGCCTGTGTCATTTCTGGACAATGGACAATGAACTGTTTGTTTACAATTAAATATCTACCTATTATTATTTTAGGATAGGTAGTCGCACTTGCACTGTTCTTATACTGTATCTACTGATACTGTAGGTAAATTCTTTATTACCTACTCCAAAATGATTCCCGACACACGACCCCTTTGCACGGCAACAACCTTGTGCCACAAAGGCCGAAACAGTTTTTTAAAGTGTATCGTCCCACTCACTGGCGAACGTTTAAAAGAAAAACTGAAGCTGTGGCGAGACAGTGCTTCCTTACTCAAACTATTCGATGAAGATCTCCCGCCTGGACATGAGTTGCCTTGGATACCCAAGTTTAAAGATCACCATTCAGGATACCCTGGAAGTCTTTAAAAAGACTCGGGGCCAACCACCACCTCTTTAAGCAGTATTATTTTAATGTTACTTCAGTGCGAAAAAGAAGTGGAGCTATACAGGACGTCTAGCTCCATCTCTTTCCCACGCTCAAGTAAGATTATTCTAGACCCAGGTTGGCCGAAGCAAGGAAGATCTGTTCAGGTGGATATTCATAGACAACTCCGCCTTGGAGCGTAAATGTAGTGCTGTTCCACAAACAATAGGACACTTAATGTCGTGTCCTGCGTGTCCTGTCAGCTGTACGTTACAGGAACTGATGGACGCTAGTGATGGCGCCAAACACGTGCCCAAATTCTGGGCCGAGTCTATTTAGATTGTTATCGACACGCTAAGAAAAAGAAATCATTGTAGTAAAACTGTGAGGGTAGATAACCACGGTTCAGTAACACGGTTAGTTAATAAGTTCATAAAGTTCACAATTCAAGTAAAAAAAAAACCTTTTGTGAAAATATTTTTATAGTTTTCCATTCGACATCGACAAAAAGTTTCAACGGCATAGTAAATATTTCAGGCAGAGGAAACCAAAGTGAATTAATTGTTTGATAGCTATACTCTATACAGCATTTACTTCGTGAACAGCAGTTTTTTATAGTTCTGTCAGCTTATTATAATTTTATAGCTAAAATCCCCTTTGTTTCTACACGTTGCTTAACTATGACTTTAAAACGTATGGTTGCTTTTGCTGAAATGTATGGTTATGCAGCTTAACTTTGAGCAACGTTTATAAATAAACTCCAATCTTATAAGCATAAACTCATTAGCACTATTACCTAGCTAGTCCATAGTAGTTTATTCGGGCACTTTTCTTAGTACTGCTCCACTGGGTAGCACAACCTCTTAATTCGTGTTTAAAGCTAAAATCCTTGACAAAAAAGAAAAATAAAAGAAAATCCTAAAGCATTTCGTGAAGCTTTCGTGTTTACGTTACGTTTACAGCACCCTGTTGTCTTATAGCCAACAAAGAACTACAATTTATGACCTCACCGCGACTTTCTCTGTGGCCAATCCAATTTTTGCCCACAATGAGGAAATATTGCATTGTTAACGGAGCTAAAAGGTTCGATAATGGTATTGGGATTTCCTTAAATTTATGGGAGTTGGTGGTACAATATTATTTATGTAGCGACTGAAAATCAAAAGTTAGTCCAAGTCCATTAAATAATAATTTCCATTATTTAAATCACCGCTTCCTTGTTTTTAAGCTAAAGGCGCTTCCCCACTATGGCTGCGCGGCTCCGTGAGGCCGAGCCGCAATTTTATCAAAAATGAAAGTTCGAACGTCAGTTGGTAAAGAAAAATCCAAGCTTTTTGAGTGTCCTCTTGTTACTGATAGCCTAGTCTTAACAAGGGGTATCGTATAGCGCAGTAACTGGGTTGTGGAGGTTCGATAGGTAGCCGCTGCATGTAAAACACTGGTAGGCGACCCCAACATATTGGGAAAAGGCTGGGCAGATGATAATTACTGATATATGATAATGCCGCAACATACTCCCTCAAAGGTTCTGGAGTGGCGACGCGTACCAAAAGACGTAGCGTTGAAGGCCTTCGACAAGATGGACCGATGACCTTCTAAAGACCGCAGGAGTCCGCTGGATACGGGAGGCACAGAATCGGTGGACGTGGGGGAGGCTTATGTCTAGCAGTGGATGTCTTTCGGCTGAAATGATGATGATGATGATACTCCGTCAACATTCCACTGCTGAGCAAAGGCCTCCTCTCATAACTTCCAGTTCATTCGGTCCAGACTGCTAATTATGTGCCCACGCAGTGTTGATATCGTCCAGCTTGATTCGCCGTCTTTTTCGTGGTCTGCCGCGACTTTTCGCTGTGTCAGAGTTCGTCATGCGTGGAATTAAAATGATGACTAAGTGCAATTCATAATGTTGAGCATAAGATGATGACGAAGTGTGTAATGTTTTCCTGGCCTGGTGCCAGGGTGAATATGATAAGGTATTGTGCTATATCAAGCGGTGTAATTCATTCGTCCTCGTTACCGTGAGTCTGTAGTTTTATGAAGAGAGATTTCTGCATGTCCTCCAAAATAGATGCTTTTGATTATTTACCACATCATATTCATTTCTGAATAAGTAGGTCGGTCTTTAATAGTTTTAAACAAATATGTAGTAAAAAAGTTACGGAAGATATCGCGTATAAACTCTGTAGTAAATATCGGACAAACTTGGCAAGGAAGTGATTCTTAGCTTACCTAGTGAGTAATCACGAATAAAATAAACAAATGACGCTGAAGCCTCCTTCCCCTGCCTTGTGCCAATCGCGCGCACATCGCGAGGCGCGAGTAATCATCGTCTATGTCCCACTTCATTGGAGATGATGGCGCCTCCCTGGCTGCTGGCTCCGACACCGACTCTGAATTAAAACCCCTCTCCGTTTCCCTTAATGTCGCCGAAATTAAAATTTGAGAACTATTGTCCCCGCCGAACAATGATCCCTTGTTACAGCACTTTTCATTCAGCGTTTCGTTCGCGCGTTGTCCTCATTCATTATTTGAAATGTTTGCCGTTTCAATTAAGATTTATTATTCTTTTTGTAACTCGTGGAAACCAATTAAAATGCCTGAAGGTACTGTAACGAGAAAATTTTCGGGAATCATAAAAGGTGAACTGTTAAAAAATTTGTTTCTTTCTGAACCTGGGACATTTATTTTCTCTCTTTCTTCGTTTAGGTAATCCGAAAAAAACTTCCTCAATTAAGGAACACTTACAAAAACACTTAAATCAATACATGAACTTGAACATTTCCAAACAAGAAACTATCTCTATAGGTACGATAGTACCTATAGATGAGAGAGAAGTGGGTCTGTTTTCAAAACTTTTAGTAGTGGCTGTAGTAAAGTTGGTCGTGTTTTTGTGCAGGCTACTTCGGCAAGTACTTGAACAAGTACAACGGCTCGTACATCCCCCCCGGATGGCGCGAGTGGGGGGGGCTCATCATGAACTCCAAGTACTACAATTACAGCATCAACATGAACGGCAAGAAGATCAAACATGGCGATGATTATAATAAGGTAAATCAGCAATAATGTCTGACCTATGATTCAAGTGTCTTCAAATTCCAAAACAGATTATTTATGTGAAGTATACCTACTGATCGCATATTTTTTGTTTAAAATAAAACTTCAAAATAATCTAGATTGCAACTTGAATCTCAAAAAGAATCATACACTAATTCGTACCCATAGAATGTCAATAGGACCCAATTACTAAGCCGATCCCGTCTTTCTGTCACAAGGCTATTTCTTGAGAACCGTAACTGCCACTAACCAGTTTTAAATGATGATTCTAACAATGATTCTAACCTCAATATCCTATACATTCCAGGACTACTACCCAGACCTGATAGCCAACGACTCCATAGCGTTCCTACGTGCATCCAAGCGTCGTTTCTCCCGCAAGCCAGTTCTACTGGTGATGTCGTTCCCCGCACCGCACGGGCCTGAGGATTCGGCCCCGCAGTACTCGCATCTGTTTTTCAATGTCACCACGCATCAGTGAGTACCAATACTATATAACTTTAGGACCCACATTTCTGATGTCTTTTCCCGCACCGTACGGGCCCGAGGACTCAGCCCCGCAGTATCTATTCATTAATGTCACCTCGCATCAGTGAGTAGGTACTAATGTAATCAAGTTATACTTAGGACTTATTTCTTGAAAGATCATCGAGGGCTTACTGAGGCGAAATGTCAAATTCTGTGGGTTTATATTTAGTTTCCTGGGTGCTTTTATTTGCACCATAATCGTGGCGGTACATGATCTATTACCGGTCTGAGTTATCTGGGTCTTACGTTCGATAATTTTTCACCTCTTTGCTTATGAGATGTACGTTTTGCTGGAGCACTTACTTTCTTTCCTATGTTGATGATGCGGTACCATAAACAATGCGAAATACGATGCCACCTTCTCTACTATCTTAATTATATTTATTTTTAGAATAAAACGATCGAAACGAAGGTTCTCTATCTGTAGGTACCTAGGTACGTAAAGGTATCAGTAATGTCTGCGATCAACGAACAGATAAAAGTAAGCTTCAAAAATTCATTAGTTTAAATAGGACTAGTTTGAAATTGTCCCTGGATAACATCCCCTTGTCATATTAAGTCTTTATGACCCCATGCGAATGGCCGTCGTCCGATAACACGCCTACATACCCCTCCAAGGATTATTGCGTGACGACAATATGTGGTATGTGGCCTACAGTGAATAACAACCGAGTGTCGGCACTTTATCACTGATGATTTATATCGTGCAAGTTGTAAGAGCCGCAAATAAATCACGTAAAGGTGACGGGCTATCGTCCTATTTGTTGTAGCCGCTGCAGTTGCAATGTTTTATAGCAATACTTTGACGTAGCATACAAAAGAAACAAAAGAAGTGAAGCAGTAAGGGTTAAGATGCATCTAGCACCGAACAAAGGTGGTAGGCGACCTTGGAAGTTCGCCGTGGGAGTTTGAGTGCATATACCTACATACTAGGTATCTAGGTTTCAACACAAAGGAAAGCTCAAAAAGTAGTAGGTACACTTAGTATAAAGTCAGGACTTTTACACGTCTGAAAGGTGTTCAAACACAACTTAGACTTCTATTCATCTGTGGGAGGACAGAATACTGAAAGAAAACTTTCAGTGCCGCAGTCATCACTTTTCCAATATAACTTAAATTATTGTTACCTAAAAAGTAGTATTCTTATAATGTTTATATTTGTCACCGCCTCACCTCTGAAAGAACTGAAAAGGTCGTTCCCCTAATCGATAAAATTCAAATTCATGAGAGTACTCGATTCACTTCGTTGGCCGTCCGTTGAAATTTAAAATATAAATGGTCATTCAGTTTGAAATCTCGGCAGACTCGCGTCGTCTAAATATCTCAACAAAAACACTAATTGCTGCAGCGTTTTCGCAACAGCACCGACCATCTTGCTCTCATTAAATATTTAAGGAGTCGGAGTTTTTGGAGCTCCATCGAAAGTAAATAGCTTTTAGGATGCCACTCTGATGTTTGTGGGCGACCTCGCTACATTTTACTGCAAAGATAAGCTCAAGGATTTTACGAGCTCCTTAGTAACTCAGCACTGGAGCGCAGGAACAATTAACTTTGCGGAGGTCATGTTATACTCACACATTAACTTTTTGAAAAAGAATACCTACATTTTAAGCTTTTACGAGCTGCATAATGATTCTGTATACAACAATGCTTCCAAAGTTGTCCTAGTAAATTCTTCATGCGGAAATAAAAACTGTATATAAGTTTCCACACATTACAACTTCTATATACGAGGTACTAAAAAGCAGTCCACTTTACACTGCGGCGCATGTACTCGCGCTCATAATTACAAGCGGCCATTTTTCGCGAGACTCTCCGAAAATTTTACGTGCACTTACGGCGGACGATGCTCTGAATAATTTTACTTGCACTCCCGGGAGGTGGCGCGAGCTTGATTTATGTTTCATAAGAATGTTTAAAGGAAGAGGTGGACGTTATATTCTGGAGTCTTTTGCGATCTGGGGGCATCCGACTCGGTCGCTTACTCAGCGGAAGGTGAGGTGCGGTCGAGTAATGTGAGGAGATCAGTCAGTGCCTCGCTCAGGTGTCGCCCCGTCTGGGTGAACTGCCACACACTGATCAATTGTCTACTCCGCGCCGGCGACGTCGTTTATACACATTAGCTGGCGTTTATAAGCTAGCCATTCACCACAGGTGGTGCTTAGACAGCCAGTCAGTCAGCCCCAATATTTTTAAAAATCTACATCGCTATTGAAATACGCTATTAAAACAAGATTTTGGTGCCGATTCTCTTGTCACAAATGCCTCTAAAGTAGACTAAAAATCACCAAAGTTTAGTTTATTCCTGTCAAACGACGATTTCCCAGTCTGAAATAAACTTTATTAAGTGACTATATTTTAGTTTGACAGCACTGAGTTATTAATTTAGTGAAAATGGCAATTTTTCTATTCCTAATTTGACCTCCAACCATTTTTAATCGCGATTAAAAAGGTGTGGGATAATATGTGTTAAACTAAAATTCACACCAACACCTCGACTTCAGGTACAAAAACAGTACTTACTGTATCTTCCTTTCCTTTTCTTTTGCTTATATCTCGAAAATGGTGTTTCCTATCGTAAAAATTATGAAAATTTCGACCCCCTTTGAGAAACATTTAAACCCGTAAAACTCAACATGTAGGCAATAATTTTTCATATTATCCATACAGTAAGTGAAAAACTGCGCGCTTCCGACTCTAAAAAAAATCACGGGGTAGGGCAAACAAGTAACACGTGGAGTCGCGATTTTCAAATTCGATTTTAGCTGTGACAAACTTATCGTTAAATTTAGATTTAGGAATTTTGTTACTGAAATCGTAAAACAAGCATGAGTGTAATTAGGAGTGCACTTCTGTCTCAGATTAAAATACAGATGGTTCACTCCGCAGTTTATGTATGAAGTACGACAAGTACGCGGCGGGCCCGTCTTGTCGGGCCAATTCAGCGGGCGTAACGTAGTCAGAACATAATAAGAGTTACGCGATAGAAAGAGAGGCAACTTCTAGGTGAATATAACTGTAGGTAATTAGCGCTGTGCGACCCGAATTGCACTTTAATGTGTCGTAGCAGAGTCTCTTTTTATTTAAATGATCTTGCAGATTGAACCATCTGTATTAATCTGTGCTCTATCTCTATCTCTCTCTGTAAAAAAAATGATCTATGTTGCCGACCGGTAGTTGGCCCATACCACTGGCAGTTGGGTAGATAGGTAATAAAGGGTCGTAAAATATCTTGTTTAATAACAATAAGATATCAATGCACAAGTAAAATCGATAGAAAATGACGAGAAAAGTAAGTCAACATAATATCAATTACTTACAAAGTAAGAACTTCATAAGTGCGACTAAAGAAACATTCCTTCCCCACGTTCGTATAGGTGAAGAAAACACACGAGATTAATCTATTTATAAGCATATAAAGAGGTAAAATATTTGACGCTTTCACGTTTTACGATGGTACATAGTGAGAACAACGAGTTTATTGATGCTGTTTCAGTTATTTTATGCTTTAGCTTCTCGGAATCGTTTACATAGGCACATAGGCATGTTGTGTTGAGTACGTAAATACCTTACTTTATAGTAATAACTAGTCTATCAGTATATCTTTTTTGTGCTTTATTAGAGAGAAACCAGGTTCCCACTAATCAATTACAAGCTAGCCTATAAGCAATTTTAGTCCGTTCTTTATTACGTGATAATTATTTTAAAACTTAGAATAGTGTTTGTTGCACTTTACACAAGTCCGTTTCCATTTCTTAGTCTGATATAATAATAAAACACTTTGTTCATGTGCTATATTTGTGTCATTGTCACTATTATTTCTACAATTTTTACACTACACTAACTCAAAAGGGTTTTGTTCGTTTTAGTCTTCGCACTATGTTTGTGTTGTCTAACAGCTGAATTGCCTCGATGTTCACATGTCGGTGGAGTCTGTGTTCGTGGGACTCATCAAATTTTTGAATTATGGGGTTCCATTTTTTAGTCACGATTGAGGTCGTCATTTCTTTTATTGGACATATAAACCAATAGTACAAAAAACCTTATTACTTATAGTTTTCTAAACATCAAATACCTTAAAAATTACTCCTCTTTTTGTTAGCAGAAATGGCCACTATTTGTTTTAAAACTTATTTGTGTCGCTTAATCTAAGTGGCATACGTACGTATATCTTAGTTTTTAAACATTAGTGCATAAAAGTTTTAAAACATTAGTGTTCATGGTTGTTAAATAAATTAAGAAAATGTTAGTATGAAAAATGCAACTTCTTTAAAATTCTCCATACAAAACGCCAATTTCATCCTAATATACCAAGGCGCGTTAACAATGCTCCTGATAACCTTATTTTGGAATGTCTGTAGCCGGGACCAACGGCTTAACGTGCTTTCCGAGGCACGGAGCAGTTTACCCATCCACGGACCAACCCTAGCAAGCGTAGCTTAAGCTGATGGATTGACCCATGCCGCTGTTATTGCTTAGCCATGAGCTCCTCAGTTTCCCGCGAAACAGTTTCCATGAATGAACACCAAAACAATTTGGTGAGGTCAAGAGCAGGATGGCCTAGTGGTAGAGGCCCCGACTTTACGACGAGTTGTAGGTCGATGGCCATCGAACATTGGCAGGCACTTTACTTTGTGTAAGTAATTTCATCACCACTGCTCTCATAACGGTGAAGGAAAACATCGTGAGGAAACCGGCATGTCTTAGAACCAATTATTCGAAGACATGTGACATCTACCAAAGCGCACTGGGCCCGCGTGGTAGATTAATATTGTTTCAGCACTGGCAACATTACAGGCTGATTATGCTTGCTTATGGAGGAGCTCGTGGCTAAGTAATAACTGCCGCACGGGTCGATCCATCAGGTTAAGCTATGCTTGCCAGGGTTGGTCTGTGGATGGGTGACCATCTTTACATAACGAGAATCCTCCGTGCCTCGGAAAGCACGCTAAGCCGTTGGTCCCGGCTGTCATTCGTGGATCTTTGACAGTCGTTACGGGTCGTCAGAAGCCCGAAAATCTGACAACCAATCTTACCAAGGGGTATCGTATTACCCAGTTACTGGGTTTTGGAGGTCAGATAGGCAGTCGCTCCATGTAAAATACTGGTATTTAGCTGCATCCGGTTAGACTGGAAGCCGACCCCAATATAGTTGGGAAAAGGCTAGGCAGATTGATATATGCTTGCTTATGCAATTTGGTGCACTGCATTGGATGGAAGAAGGAGATCTTTGTTCAATAATTTTTATCTGATACTGTCATTAATTTCAGCTAAGTACTAAAAACAGTCGGGACAAACACATTACAATGATTTTTCCACCCTATAGAACCCTATTTTCAAGATATAAATGCCCAAAAGAAAAAAAATCATTCTATAGCCAGACAACTTGATTATGCAATTTGGTGCACTGCATTGGATGGAAGAAGGAGATCTTTGTTCAAACATTTTTATCTGATACTGTCATTAATTTCAGCTAAGTACTAAAAACAGTCGGGACAAACTGCACATTACAATGATTTTTCCACCCTATAGAACCCTATTTTCAAGATATTAATGCCCAAAAGAAAAAAATACATTCTATAGCCAGTCAATCATTCTCTGACTGCTGTAGACTACTGTAGAGGTATCGAGTGTCAGATGTGCCGAACTGGCGATGTGTGGTGCTATTACGCGCACTGCCATTCCTCGACAGATCACAATATGCACGCTGAATATGTATTAGATTGTAAGCCGCATCGGCTTCATCCCATTGGAAGTTTTGTCATATCTTGTGACGTTGTGATCGAAGAAATGGATAGGGATGCAGTATTTACGACTGCTTTAATTATAAAGCTTTATTTATCAGACCACGTTTAAAGCAAATAAATGACATTGACCACTGTGAACTTAAAATTCTTCTGTACAAAACTTAAAACGAATGTTAATCACTTACTGGTATATACACTGGCTGGTTGACTGGTAGAAAATGCCTGTGACATTAAGTCCGCCTCTGTACCTACATTTATGTGCTTGAAGTGTTAATAAATAAATAAATCGAAATAATAATCTTCTGCTAGGTAAAATCTGGAATCGGTCTGAGCCGGAATTTACACCATCCACGTAGGTTGTACGACTACGTACTCTGTAGACATATGAAAAACCGGCCAAGAGCGTGGCGGGCTACGCTCAGTGTAGGGTTCCGTAGTTTCCCGTCCGTCACAATAAGTGTTCCCACTTATGAGTTTAAAGGTGGGTATCCATTATGTTCGCGCTCCAGCAGCGCTCCGCACTCCTGCAACTGCTCCCGGTAGTGGGTACGTGCGCGAACAAATCCCGCCAATGCCAAGGAGAGACTATCGAAATTATTGACATTATCAAAAAATGATTTTAGTAAACCCCTATTCATTTTTAAATAACTTTCCAGCAATATATCACACGTTAGGGTTGAAATTAAAAAAAAAACACTTCCCACTTTACATATAGGGGGGCTACCCTAATAAAACATTTTTTTCCAATTTTTATTTTACCACTTTGTCGGCGTGATTGATATACATATTGGTACCAAATTTCAGCTTTCTAGTGCTAACTGTCACAGAGATTAAGCGAGGACGGACAGACAGACATGGCGAAACTATAAGGGTTCCTAGTTGACTACGGAACCCTAAAAACGACCCAGTGATGCAGCATTGGACAATCCCTCATACGGCACAACATGTTCAAGACTCTAAGGGAACTGGCCTGATGGTTTTCGAATGATAGCATGAAAGCCATCAATCCTCGTCTCAATAAACATCCTCGAAGCTTTACGAAAACGCGGCAGCTACGCCAGCATACCGAACGCGTCGTCGTACTGCAAGTGCACACGCAAGGCGTTGCATGACCTTTGCGTATACCTAAACCACAGACTGCACGTGTACAATGACTATAGCTTCAACTACTTTCTTCAGACACACTACTTACATGAACTTTATAATTTGGTCTGGCAATTTACACCAGCTTGGTTAAAACTAACTTCCATAAAGCCGAAGACGTGACCTACTTACCTATGTCACTTGACGTAGGTATTAGGTACGGTCAGTGACAAAAGTCGATGAACACTGGTCCTTTTACAGATCATCTAAGAAATCTAAGTTGACTCAAAATTATTCGAACATACTACCTATTTCAGTATTTCATTCTACTTAATAGCTATGGGTTAATATTCTTTTAACATATTCAGTGCCGAGAGCCCTCCTGGAGGGTTCACTCAAATTGCATATGGGATGCCGGGAGCCCTCGCGGCGGGCTCGTTTGAAATATTGAGTTTTCTTTGCGAATTCAGCATTATTAAGTGTGAAAATGAAATCTGTTGTATATTTTAATAAGACTTATTAGTATATAAGTTGGTTTTAAAATAAAGCATTTTTTATTTGTTAAGATGCTATTGCAGGGGACGAAAATCATTTTCACGGTAACAATAATAAAAAAAACTAATTTTAACAGTTGTACACCCCTGTCTCGGGATCAGAGCGAGTTATTATACTTTTCTTAATTTTTTATACTTTTTATCATTTCACGTTGGGGACCTAGTGGGTAGTCCCAACGTGAAATACATGACGTACATGAAAATTCCTCCAGAGATACTGCGTATAGCGACAAAAACCCCTGAAAACACGAATTAACTTCGTTTATCAGAATTTTATAAAATGGTTTCAAACCTAATGCCGTTGATTCTCCGCGATGGTAAACTTTGGCGCAAACGTAATGCCGGTGACCGTCCCGTATGTGGACAAGTGGTGAGGTGGTGGCATGGTGAATGAGCTCTATGAAAGGTGGGTGGGCTAGAAAGTGTTAATTTTACTTCAGTTCTGATTAGAAAGAAAGAAAATAAGTTTATTTGCGGTACATATGACGCAAGCAGAGAAAATACGAAAAAACAATTTGGGGTAAAATTTGCGCCACATCCATGCGAAACGGCCATCGCTCAGCATAATGCTGGGCAGTTATTGTAGCTCAATAATTAAGATTTTAAAAACTGATGTAGTTCACTGTACCATTTCAAACATACCACCTTTTCATTGAAAAGTTGTACTATGAATAAACCCATCTAAATCAAATACGCTGTGCATTTATCTTTTCCAAAAATACCTTTCAACATGAATGAACACGAAAACTTTGAAAGTGAACAGCGGAATTGTTTCCAGCGAATTTCAGGATTAAATTGAAAAGTACCTATTAACGTGGTCCGGGATTAAGAGTCGTATTAAACCGTTTATCAAGTTCTCAAACCTCTCTGAAACAGACTCGAATTGTATGACGCTGAAGATTTTTCACTTCGTCGAACTAATTTCGTGCGGAAAAACAAAATGTTTTCCGGAAAATGGCGGATGAAATTTACTCCTTTACTGAGTCTATTAGCTGATGTACCTACATACCTACCTGATATATATTATGGAAACTAACGAGAAAAAGCTTGAAACGCTACCTTATTTTTATTTATTTTCATATAATACCTTATTTTCATTGGGTTTAAAAGTCAAAATGGGTGTACCACAGGGCTCGATATTGGGCCCATTCCTATTTTTAGTATACATTAATGATTTACCTCATTTACTGAAAAACCGACCACAAATGGTGTTATTTGCTGATGACACATCACTTATTTTTAAGGTAAACAGACACGCACAGGAGCTTGACGACGTAAATAACGCTATGCTAAAGGTCCATAATTGGTTTACTGTAAATAATTTAGTATTAAATGAGAAGAAAACTAAATGTATAAGATTCGCGTTACCGAATGTTAGAAGTAGTGAATGTCACGTTGTACTGAATAAGGAGACACTAGAATTCGTCGAAAAAACGGTTTTCCTGGGAATCACGCTTGACTCAAAACTACAGTGGGGTCCTCACTTAACATCACTTGCAGGGCGGCTAAGTTCAGCCGCTTACGCTGTTTGGAAAATCCGCCAACTAACAGACGTGGATACCGCGAGACTGGTCTATTTTAGTTACTTTCATAGCATCATGTCTTACGGTATTTTGCTATGGGGACGGGCCGCAGATATTGACTCTATATTTATTCTGCAAAAGAGGGCTGTTAGAGCCATCTACAACCTCCGCAGACGCGAATCTCTTAGGGAACTGTTTAAGAAAATTAATATCATGACGGTACCTTGTCAGTATATATATGAAAACATTATGTATGTTCGAAAAAATCTACATCTCTATAGTAAGATAAGTGACAGGCATAATTTTAACACAAGAAATAGGAACAAATTAGATCAACCACGTTTCAGATTGTCTAAAGTACACACTTCTTTTATGGGGTACTGTGTAAAATGTTATAATAAAATACCACTCGATATTCTTCAACTAAATGAGAAGAAATTTAAAACTTGCATTAAACGCACACTATGTAGACAAGCATACTATAAGCTGGATGATTATATCGTAGATAAAAATGCTTGGCTAAATGCTGGTCCTGCTCCACAGCCACTTGGGCTCACTAGTTAAAAATGAAAAAAATTGGTAGAGTTGCTTCCCCTTTTTTATTTTTTATTTTTTCTGACTACGAACTTTTTGTTTATTTTGTTTTTTTATTTTATTAACTAAGTTTTAATTATTGAATACTCCAATAGATACTATTGATTTTCTTTCTTTTGGTGGTAAAATTCTTGCAAACTATAGTTTTGTATAACTTAGACGCATTTTTATTTTCAATTTTTGTAAATGTGAGTACCATGGAGTCGTTTTACTATGTTATTATGTTGATTTTGACTTGAAAGAGCAGGGTAGTTGAGAGTATGTCATGCTCACTTAAATGTCTCGCTGATGGTGGCGAGTGTGTTGGATCATTCGGTTCCCTACAAAATGGTTGAGCTGGATGGTGCTGATCCACGCGTCATGTTCGTGAACGGGCGCCGTCAGTTGAGACTGGTCATCTCTTATCTGCCAGGGCTTGTTTTTAATCGTTTTTGATTTATATATATATATTTTTTTTTACATTGTTCTCACATATAGAATCAACAAGAGTAATGTACCCAGGATTTTGTAATTTCTATATTTAAAAGAGTGTCCTTGGAGTTTCTTGCCCGTTCTTCTCCATAGAGATCTACGTTTTGGAATGGGCAACTAGCTTCAACTTTCTGACTAACTGACTCTTTGACAATTCAAAAGTGCCTGTAAAGGGTTTAATTGAAATAAATGGTTTGAGTTTGAGTTTGAGTTTGATTTTTTTGGGTGGAAAATCATCAAATGACGTCTCGTGGAGCGGGAAGGCGTGTCAGACTCTTACTGATTAAAACCCACCCGTGTTCCTTCTGTTGCCTGTGCAATGCCAGGGGGCCACGGTATCCCTTTCGGACTTTCCCGCAATTGAAACGCTACCTACGTTTGACTTTTAAAATTTTGTGGAGGTAGGTACTTGTGTATCATAGTCTAGAGTAAAAGAGTGTCCGTGGAGTTTCTTGCCCGTTCTTCTCCATAGGTATACCTACTACGCTTTGGAATGGGCAACTAGCTTCATATTTCTGACTGACCGAATTCTTGACAGTTCAAAAGTGCCTGTAAATGGTTTAATTGAAATAAATGCTTTGAGTTTTTGAGTTTAGACCTACCTATATTAGATATAATTATGCTTGTTACAGGTAAGTGTAACAAGCATAATTATATCATGTTTCACTTTTAAATGATGTAGTTGTAACCATGCCTTTACTTGAAGTACGCGCGCGACTGCTATAGTCACCCTGATTTTAATATTTCTATGGTCACCGCCTAAGGTATGAGGGCGCTATTGACAAAATTGGTAAATACATGACGTACATAAGTACTAAGTTAACTTAGCCTTTGTCTACCTCCCTCGTCTCACCGCTCACAAAACTTTTCTTTTTTGGATGGTATATTTTCAAATAATTTCTCCCGCCCTGTCAGAATCTTATACTGACTAAAACCCGCCGGGGTTCCTTAAGTTGCCTGTGTTGCCAGGGGCCATGGTATCCCTTTCGGACTTTCTCGTGACCCTGACAGGCATCGGCCCTAGCGGACCCGTCAGTTGTGCTGACATCTCTTTGAGGCGCGTGCGGAACACAACGCGCCGTCGACCCGGGCCTGGTCCTTATCGGACGACGAGCTACCCATTGCTCACCGTCCTCAAGCCCTCGTCTACGGTGGCCGGGAATCGGCCTGGGATTCCCGACGCCCAGGTCTCCTGCGGCCACTAGGGGCGTGAGGGCGCGAAGCTAGCCTCTCCCTCATGCATTCCGCCTCTTCCTTCGCGAGTGTTACTGCTTCGCAGAAGGAGGTGACGGCTTCCCACGCCCTCTCGCTCACATACCTCAGACGGTGGCGCGAACTATACTGTGCGTTTGTTTTAAAACATGTTGGTACAATATCTCTATGTCTGTCAATGTTCGAAGCCGAATAACTAACCAAATTTATTTAAATTCATTGCCGCCAGAGAGAAACAATTAATACGTCTTTCCCGCCTAAAAGTTGGAGCAGCGTCTTCCACCCGCTACTCGGATCAAACAAACTACTTTCCGAGTATGAGAAATGAAAAAAGAGATTTCAACATGTCTATAGGTGAATTTTTCGCCAGTGCAAACGCACAGTAAGTAAACATATCAAAACCAAACAAAACATCTGAATTTATTTTAGACACAATGAATTTGAACATTTCCCTTTTGCAAACAGAAAATGAACCGAACGTCATTTTTTGTGCTCAAATATACCAGTTGTTACAGTAAAAACATAAAAGCTGAGCCGCAGCTCCACATAGAATACATCAGAAATGTATGTATGTGCATATTTTACGTAATTTTTTATACAGACGACTTCCTTGCATGATTTTATTTATCATGCAGTTGAAACGTTCGACGGACGCGTCTCTGACTGCGCCGATCCTCGCATAAATTATACCGGTCTGGGGAGCCTTCAGTGTATGCTTGAAAGTCGCCGATGCAAATAAACGAGACGATCTTTATCCCAATCATTACTTAACATATAAATGTTAAGCTGTTTATTTGTAATCGTGCTAAGACAGCGGGATGAAGTCCGTAGTTCGTTAAAATGTTAGCCGGCTAGGGCTGTTCCATGCTGTCTTTGATGTTAATGCGAATGGAATGTTACGGTTAATTATGGTCAATACGTTCAAGTTATTGAATAGGGGTGTTTCTGAACTTGCCATTAACGTGAAATTAGTAAAAGTTAAGAAAATTGTATAATATGTAGAGAAAATATTTAATGTTTCAATTTGACGCCTTCTTTTTGTAAAGAAAATAAAAGAAAAAGAAAATGATTCAGATTAATGTTTTAAATTGTAGGTCGTCCCTAGACAAGAAAATCAAAAGTCATTTATACAACTTAGGCTGAGAATCAGCACTTTTTGAACGTCAAGATTACATAAGCCAGTCCCCCATAACGCCCGCCGTTCACTTCAGAAGTTACATCAATAAGATTAGTAGCTACCTAGGTACTTAGGTACCCATGTAGTTATGTCGCCAAGTTTTTCTTTCAAATCAAAAACTCTATTTATCGTAAACTATATTTATCATCCATTTCAGCTTATCTTATATTCCATTCCAATCGAATTTGTTTATTTATTTATTTACTAGCTGCTCCCTGCGGTTTCGCCCGCATCAGTCTTGATCCCGTAGGAATATCAGGATAAAAAGTACCCTATGTCCTAACCCAGGTCATGTGCCTTTCATCCAAATCTTTTCAGACGTTTAGAGCGAAAGCGTAACAAACAAATATACAATCAAACTCACATTTGCATTTATATTAGTTAGGATAGGGTAGGATAGGATAAGAAGTATAGGATAGAATGGATAGAATAGGAAGGATGGGATAGGAAGGATAGGATAAGAAGGATATGATAGGAACGATAGGATAGGATAGGAAGGATAGGAAGGATAGGACAGGAAGGATAGGATAGGAAGGATTGGATAGGAAGGATAGGATAGGAAGGATAGGATAGGAAGGATAGGATAGGAAGGATAGGATAGGAAGGATGGGATAGGAAGGATAGGATAGGAAAGATAGGATAGGAAGAATAGAATAGGAAGGATAGGATAGGAAGGATAGGAAAGATAGGAAGGAAGGATAGGATAGGAAGGATAGAATAGGAAGGATAGGATAGGATAGGAAGGATACTATAGGAAGGATAGGATAGGAAGGATATGATAGGAAGGATAGGATAGGAAGGATAGGATAGGAAGGATAGAGTAGGAAGAATAGGATAGGAATGATAGGATGGGAAGGATAGGAAGGATAGGATAGGAAGGATACAATAGGAAGGATACGATAGAAAGGATAGGATAGGAAGGATACAATAGGAAGGATACGATAGAAAGGATAGGATAGGATGGATACAATTGGAAGGATAGGATGGGAAGGATAGGATAGGAAGGGTAGGATAGGAAGGATACGATAGGAAGGATAGGATAGGAAGGATATGATAGGAAGGATACAATAGGAAGGATACGATAGGAAGGATAGGATAAGAAGGATAGGATAGGAAGGATAGGGTAGGAAGGATAGGATAGGATGGGAAGGATAGGAAGGATAGGATAGGAAGGATCAAGGATATAATAGGATTTATTAAAGAACACCAACAACATATAGATTCAAGGCTTACAATCAAGGTTTACAAAAGTATTTAGGAATGAAATAACTGCTTTTTACACTTGATAGCCCCTTAGAACAATTTTCCTGGAACTTTCACATTAATCCCACACGCATAAAGCAAGGCACGAGCCTAATACAAAAAGCAGCCCCTATAACGACATATTGTTGATTACGATTAGTAAATATTGCTTATAAATAAACATGGTCGTGCATGGCCCATTGTTTCACTGCTACTATAAATTTTATGCCACCATTCCGAAAATTGTTTCCCTGTACGACTTTTACTACTAAGTCCATTACATTCCTCTACTTTTATAGCTTCCCTGTAATAAATCAATAAACCATTATGATCACTTTTGTAGCAGTTATGATTATGACTATGATTATTGGTTTTCGTATAAACGACTGGCGAGGAACCTGTACCTAAAGGTGATTTCAGACACTAATCTACATGGTTCTCTCATAATCTGACCAAGATTTGTCTGGACTTAAAAGAGACTGTGACCTTTGAGCTTGTTTTGGTATTTCTTCTCAAAGTAGTCAGATTGGAAATACCGAACTCATCTAGTTTTAAAAACCTCATTTATTTTTGACGTGTAAAAGTGTTCGTCCAGAAGTATCTACTAATAGTACCTACATTACAGTCGCGGCCTGCAACAAGGGTATTAAATGGACGATCGTGAAAATGAGCCCGTGATTTATGTGAGTCCATCAATGTCTGGTTGCGGCTTGTTTAGTAAATTTCTCAAACAATGCGCGGAAATGAAAACTTAGTAAATGAATTATAAATTCCAGAATCAATGACGAACAACGATAATTTTTCAGGCGCCAATTGATCATTTCTATTTGCAAGCCAAATCGAAATTTAAATAAAACCTTTCACAACTTACCTCCTTTGTTGCTATATGTTGAAGTAAAAAGCTCGTTCCATTTTTAATTATCACGACAGATACGAGTTTTCATAGTAATTTATTCGGCCGCTGTAAACATTGCCGACTGGGCGCTCAGATTCGACCAGTATAGCATTTTTGATTTATCTCAAAGAAGGTTGTCAAAATAATGCTCAAATTTCCAAGGTTGTTGAGAAAATCATTTATTTATATCGACGCTTGAAAGGAAATAATTATTAAGTGACATGTTGGCAACTTTAGACTAGAGCATTAAAAAGCTTTTTTTTTATCGTAAAAAATCGCTTGATTCCAACGAACAACAACTGTAAATGTAGGTTTATAGGCTTTATAAACTGGCTTATAAAGATTATAAAATATGTTCCCAATATTTTATGAAATAGTGTCGGTCAGTAATAATCATCAAACTAAAATGTATTCAACCTACCATGCACACATACACTCTTACTATGCGAAATAAGTAAATTTAATAAATTAGAAACTTAATGGTTCAAAAAACACAAGTTTTTTGCGAACTTGTTCTGATCGTTGCAGATTTTTGTCTTTGTAAGTAGGTACGAGTATATTCTCGATATCTTGTCCCCTAGAAATTGAATTTAATATTAGTTGCCTCTAATAGTTACAATTTAAAGAATAATTAGTATTTAACTAAGCAGCTACAATGATGATAATTAGGTATATTACATAAAACGATTAAAATTATGTATAAAACTCATTATCGCCCAAAATGTCGCTTGGTAAATATTGCCTTTCAAGCGTCGATATACTAAGGGCTGATTTCACCAATGAAACTGAACGCGATCAGCATTTCTAAACCGCGTTCAAGAAAGAGCTATTGAAGTGTCAAAAATTGTTATGGAATATTGCACCTTGAACACTGACAGCTCTTGAACTGACCTATTCGTTTTAAAGTTAATTTTTAGGTATTTCGTAAACTTTCATGCACATAACATTATTGAGATAGGTACTTACCTACTTAGTAGATTGGACAGAGAAGGCGGATTTCATGACATTCATTCGGCCACCTCTACCATTCTCCTTCTCTTGTGTCGGGTAAACTTGGGTAGGTACGAGCCAAGCGCACATTACATACAGCCACACCGGGTCGCAGCACAACGCATTTTCATACAAAAAAGTGTGGTGCGGCCCGCCTGTATAGTGTGCGTTGGTTTATTACGAAGGTGATGAAAGAGAATTTTTGCAGTGCATTGCGTTGCGGTGCGGACCCTGATTTGCGGTACTTTTTTATCTATTTGTACCTACATACCACAATATTTGATGTCGTGCTAAAAAAACTAGCCAGACAGGAAGGTGCGTAGCGGGGCTGCCTGCCAGTTAGCGCGGACGCACTTTGGTATATCGTCATCGTTACTCGTGGAGGCTCTATTAATGCATGCACCCTTTTTTTTTTTTTGTTTGTGAAATCTTCATATGACGTCTCCCGCTCTGGGTGGAGCGGGAGGGCGTGTCAGACTCTTACTGACTAAAACCCACCCGTGTTCCTTCTGTTGCCTGTGCAATGCCAGGGGGCCACGGTATCCCTTTCGGACTTTCCCGCAACCCTGGCAGGCAATGGTCTCATCGGACCCCTTCATTCGCTGACATCTCTTTGAGGCGCGCGTGGAACACAACGCGCCGTCGACCCGGGCTTGGTCCTTATCGGACGGCGAGCTACCCATTGCTCACCGTCCGCAAGCCCGCGCCTACGGTGGCTATGGATTCCCGACGCCCAGGGCGTCTTCTCCTGCGGCGGCTAGGGGCGTGAGGGCGCAAAATTTGCCTCTCCCTCACGCGCTCCGCCTCCTCCTTCACGAGCATAACTGCTTCGCAGAAGGAGGTGACGGCCTCCCATGCCCTCTCGCTCCGTACCATGGCCTGGACCAGGGCCGGACGCGAGAGATCCCCGCCACCGATCGCCTCCACGAGGACACGGCGGTGGTCTGCCTAGGCCGGGCACACCTCCGCCATATGCTCCACCGTGTCCTCCGGACGATCCACGCAGTGATGACACCCGGGCGTTTCCTCCCGCCTTATCCGAAACAGGTACCTCCCGAAACAGCCGTGTCCGGTGCGGAACTGCGTCAGGCGGAAGGTGAGGACGCCGTGGCGCCTCTCCAGCCACTCCTCAAAGAGGGGACTTATCGCCGCAATAGTGGCGTGCCCAATGCATGCACCCCAAGTGCTCATGTCTCTTTGACAACCTTTAGGCCCAAAACCAGTAATGCCTTGTAATGTTCAAGAGATGAGATATTTCAAGGTACTTCTACTTAGTCAGGCCATAGTACACCAATGAGCTAGAAAACGAAATAGCCAGCTTAGATAAAATATTAAGTTAACCTAAGCATCTTAGTTCTGCACTTATGCATACAAATAAGTACTTATCACTATCATGTAATATGCAAATACATAGCGACACTGTTCCACTTTCACGGACAAACTTAAAATGGAAATTGGAAGGCTTTAGTTCCACATAGCTTGTACCTATTAGTTGGATGTTACATTTCATTAGTGCATGTGCAAGCTGCATACATTCTGCGATGGATCGTCCGCGACGCACTGGCGCCAGTGACTAGAGTCGAACATGGGTCTGAACGAAGCTTCAGGGTTGTTGAGCAATGTGGCTAATTTCTTTTATAAATGGATATCAACCGGACTGCCCTTAAACAAATTAAACGTTTTAAAGGTACTTTTAAATATAAATAGTTCTAAAAACTTTCAATGACCATCATCGCCATATGTTTTAATCGTCATTGGCATCATTCAAGTTTCGAACATTTTGTACCCAAAAACTAAAGTGCCAGAAAAAAAAAATGTTTTCTTATAGGAAATAACAGCCTCAACATTTTTTACTATTACAATGAGAGTAAACAATTAACCCTTCCGCTGCTATTTCAGTTCGAAAGTACGAAAGTCATTTTAATTTTTGGGTAAGTAGGTTTCTATGAAACGAGTGATGTCCGTCGGGTATGATGAACCTACAGCATTCGCAATTCAAATAATTGATGGCGACAATAAACATTAATTAATTGGCAAACAAATATTTAAGTATAATGGTGATTTTACTATCAATAAAATCTATAATATACCTAATAATCTACCACCATAATATACCTAAGTAATTAAATTCAGCATAATAAATCTTGATTTAGGTCTTCCAGACTCGCGGTATTTCCAAACAAATGAAAAGAGTCTAGAGTTCTTTTTTAAATACCGGTATGGTAACCCTGTTCGTTTTAATATTCAGCCATCGGCGTATTGTGTGGTCGGACGTATCGCAGGAACCTGTCCTCGATCGTGCCGACAAACGCGAATTAAAAAATGTCTAAAATGGACCTTTAATATGTAATAATGATGTAGAATGAATCCTTGTAACTCCGATTTTTAGTTAGATAATAACATGTGATCAATTTTATAATGCGGCCTATAAATTTTTGTTGATTACAAAGATTAATCTTTTTTAAAGCTAAATTATGCACAAAATGTTGTTCAAAATTCCTATCTGCTAACAGTTTTTAATAATTTGAGCTTAGCCATAATTCAACCTTTTTATAAGCGCCATGACGACACTTGGGCCATTGACTATATTCATTCATCTATTATTGAATGAATCCAATAAGTAATAAAATGTAAATTGAATGTACCTATCTAGTTTTCAACCGACTTCAAAAAGGAGGACGGAGAGGTGTTTGTTACGCGATTACTCCGCCAATTAAGAATTGATTTTCATGATTCTTTTTTGTTTGGTTGGGCATACTTCAGAAATGGTCCCATATAAATTTGGTCAAGATCTGATGAGGGGTTTTTGAGTTAGCTTCAATAATACATATTTTTCTCACCTAATATAGGTATGTGGATGATGTTCTAATAGTTCCTGTCGCTGTTATACTGCCCGGTGGTCGCCACTTACAGGGCAAAGTACTTCGGTAACCCAGGTAGCCTACGCGAGATTGTCAGTAACACCAAGGCGTTGCTGGCCTTCTTTGAGGAGCTGGGGTGGATCGAATGACTGATTTTTCCCTACCCGTACGTAAAATACGCGCTTTGACGTGGAGTTGCGGAAACCAGCCCGTATTACCTATTACCTAGTTCCTGTCACTGTAATTTACATAGCAGGTAGTGGTATTCAAATTTTTGTTGGGGTTTTGTATAGGTATATATATACTAAAAAGTGAAAAATAAAAACTTTTTCACAAAAAATAAAACCGACTTCCAAAAAAAAACACTATAAAGTGAAAAATAACTTTGATTTCGGAAGTCGGTGGCAAAAAAACGAAAATAAAAAACCAGACACCGTTATTTTTCACTTTGTAGTGTTTTTTTTTTTGGAAGTCGGTTTTATTTGTTGTGAAAAAGTTTTTGTAGATTACCTACAGGATTTACAGGAGTAAACTTGAGTCTTTTAAAAAACAATAGGCTAGGCAGGTACAGACGCCAGCACATCAACCTACTACAATCTGTCAAATTTGTTTAGGTAATACATTTTTAACTTTAACTCTAAATCTTAAGGTTCAAAGTTGATTGGGAAAATTTGACAGTTTCGGGTAGGTTGACGTGCTGGCGTCTGTACTTTGTAATTTCAATTACCTAATCACTCTTCCATACCATACCTACCAGCTTTGCCTAAGTAGGTAGATACTTAAGTTTTGCATATAAGATACCTACCATGTAATCTAACCTAACATACCCTATACATACCTAGTAGGTACCATCGTAATAATGCAACAGGTAGGTACCTACCTACAACTTTCTATAAGTAGCGATAATATATAGGTAACTGTTATGATAATAATGTGCACTTACGACCTTTCGACCCCAAACTAACACCTCGGCCATTAGCTTTTGTACATTTTATTAACACACTAATAAAATAAACATAAATTGATCAATTTATCGCGTGATTAGTAAGCAGTGGCTTATCTTAAATAATAATTAACGTATGATCTTTATAAATTATTTCCCCCTGCTTATAATTTTCTGTGAGGTTCTGAGTGTGATCCTTGGTTTGGGTAAAGTGGTATTGGGATTTTTTCATTACAAATGTCTCAGCCAGGAGTATTGATATTGGATATTATAATATGCTCATGTGTATGGAACTTACGATAGAACTGTCGAAAAGTGGCTTTCGTATACCTACTCTTCTGCCTACCGCACCTTGTATTTTCTCTTTATCATATTCCTTGTCGCTTATAACTTGGGGGTCGGCGCAAAACGTTTTCTGCATCCGTTCTCTCCTATAAACCGTCATTCTATCATTCACTCCCTTCTTTTTCATATCATTCCTCACACAACCCATCCATCTTTTCTTTGGCCTTCCTCTCTCTCTCCATCCATCAACATTTATATTCATCACTCTATTAGTCACATGCGTTTCCTCCCTCCTTATCACAAGCCCATACCAAGCCAAACGATTTCCTTTTAACATTTCTGTCACGAGCGCCACTTTCAAACTTCCCCATAAACATAAACTCATTTCGTACTTATCCATTTTCGTCACTCCACACATCCAAGATGGAAGATATAACATACTCATCTCCGCTGCATGCAATCTTTTTCCTTCCGTCTTCTTCACGGCCCAGCATTCCGATCCATACAGTACGACAAGCCTTATCACTTATCACAGAAATGTTCTCTTTATAAATAAACTAGCACTTTGTCCGCGGCTTCGCTCCCGTGGTCTTTCCCGCGGGACCCGTTATTTTTCCCGGGATAAAAAGTAGCGTAAGTTACTCCCTGAAAACTAAGCTTTCTAATGGTAAAATAATTTTTCAAAACGGTCCAGTAGTTTCGGAGCCTATTCAATACAAACAAACAAACAATCAAATCTTTCCTCTTTATAATAATTATTAGTATAGATATGTAGGTACCTACCTAACTAGGTACTGTTTTTTTTTTGTACCTGTAATATCCCACCGCTGGACAAAAAATATGTCACCCCTATAGCTTACTGTAACTTTTTTTTGTTAAAAAAGGCTTTACTTTATTCCACAGCACGCCAACTTATGACATGGCCCCGAATCCAGACAAGCAATGGATTCTTCGCGTGACCGATAAGATGAAGCCCATCCATCGCCAGTTTACCGACTTGCTGATGACCAAACGACTGCAGACGCTGCAGAGTGTCGACATGGTACGTCGTTAGCTACATAAGAGTGCTACAAGGATCTTTTGGCACCTGAATGACATTGACAGGGTTGTTGGTAAAGGAAATTGTTTTGATAAAACAAGATGGCGGCGCTGTAGGTTCTGATTTTGGCCGCATACCAAAAGAACCTTGTAGCGTTGCAGGTACCGTGAACCTACGCTCGTTTTAAGACGGTTATAATTACAAGATTAGATGGCGCTGAATTTTCCTTCAGATACCTAGTTAATTTTATTTATTTGAATG
This sequence comes from Xanthia togata, assembly GCA_963853775.1. Taxonomy (NCBI): domain Eukaryota; kingdom Metazoa; phylum Arthropoda; class Insecta; order Lepidoptera; family Noctuidae; genus Xanthia; species Xanthia togata. Next base: position 13,106,266 of record OY970793.1, read on the forward strand.
ACACATTGAAATAGTTGAAGTTATTTTCTGCAGGGTCTTGCTACTTAGTTGTTTTTTTTTTATACACTATTATATACCTTTTGGGGTATTTACGGAGAAATACCTACTTACCTACCTACATTAGCTATAAAAATTAAATCTCTTTAGCGCAGATTTGTAATGCAAAGGAAAGTTTCAAAATCGGAAGTAAAAATAGGATAGAAAAGGATTAGCCGGAGACTTAAGATTTTCGTTAAATTAAGAAATAATTTTCTTTTACAGGCTGTAGAACGCGTTTATCAAGAGTTGAAAGCGCTGGGTGAACTTGACAACACGTATTTGGTGTATACGTCAGACCACGGTTATCACTTGGGCCAGTTTGGCTTAGTCAAAGGGAAAAGCTTTCCCTTTGAGTTTGACATCAGAGTTCCCTTCCTTGTAAGGGGCCCAGGAGTGGAACCTGGTACTGTGTAAGTTATTTTTTTTTACTAATCGCATTTCAGTAGATAGTAATTATACCCCTTATTTATAAACGCTGCTTAAAGTTAAGTAATGTTTAGCGCCTGTTTAAACCATACCAACCATTTTTGACGTTTCTTAACTTTAAACAACGTTTATGATTACGAGAGGGTAAGTATTTATGTTTATACGAATCTCGGAAAAAGTAGCTTACTATATCCTATTCCTTTTCTTAAAAATGTTATCATCTTCTAAAGAGGATGAATATCTTATGAAGTAAACTTCCCAGTTTGTTATTTTAATTTAAGACTGGTTGGAATTTCTGAAAAAATTGTAAGATGCCATAAAAAAAGAAAATAAATAAGGATTTATTTTTAATGTCTATTGGCATCTAATATATTTTTGACTGGTTGTAGCCAGTTTGCATACAATAGACTTAATTATTTATTTTTGAGTACAAAATAATAAAAAATCTGCACTTCTGATTATTCCTATAAGATAGATGAATGTGAATGCACTACTTTTTATGAGAAATAATATGCATCCTCTTTACTTCCTAATTTGGTTATTTCCCTGGTCATCATGAAACATCTGAAAAAAAATGTGAGACCCAATTTAAAAAAAAAAAAAACGAAAATATAGATTTACTTTTACTTTTTATTTGTACGAGTATTGGCATATTTTTTTTTTCGACTCGTGATGGCCCGATTTTGAAAATAATAATAAAAATACCAGCCAAGTGCGTGTCGGACCACGCACAATGAAGGGTTCCGTAGTTGGGATAAATATATCGCAAGACAGACAGACGGAGATAGCGAAATTATAAGGGTTCCTTGTTTACTACGGAACCTTAAAGTAATAATGGTTTTAAGTTTAAAATAAAAACATTTTTGGATTCCTTTGATCAACCATTTTTTAAGGTTCCGTAGTAAACAAGGAACCCTTATAGTTTCGCCATGTCAGTCTGTCCACGGCTTAGCTCAGAGACTGTTAGACTAGAAAGCTGTAATTTGGGATGGGTAGGTATACATATTACCTAATCACGTCGAAAGTGGTAAAATCAAAACAAAAAATAAAATAGTTTACTGTACCTCCCCTACACGTAAAGTGGTGATGTATTTTTTTTCTCGTCTGTCCCTTGATGTAAGGTGTCGTTGGAAAGGTCACTCAAAAATATTGCGGGTGTGCGAAAACTTTTTTAAATTTTAGGATTCGTTTGCGAAATATTAAGCTTAAAGTGCTAATTTTTGTACGTCATGTCCCCCTGCCAGCTAAATGGTTAACTTGGATTTGTGAAAAAATTCACAGCAATAGTAGTCTGTCAAGCGTGTCGTGTCCCATGAAAAAGGCGGTAAATTCAAAAATCTTACAGGGTCAACACTGATATAGTACGCTAAAAACTGGTTTGATACTTGAATTTTTGTAACAAAAAATATCTTGGGATAAATTAAAAAAGTGCATTTCAATGAAAACAAAAAATATGTATTTATTAATCGCAATCAGAACTAAAATCTTCTTGAGAAATCACTGTCAGTATCACAGGTCAGATCATCATTACGCACAGAATAAGTGATGAAGGGTTCCAACTCCGTTTCGGTTATCTTGTTCCTTACTTTATATTGGTTTTCTACATTAATCGTGTGATCTGTGCATTTTGTCCAATCATTGGCTGTGACACTATTAAAACATTCTTATAAGAGGTTCTCCATTTCTTTACCTGGAATTCCTAAATATTGCTGACTATTTTTCTTTTAGCCAAACTCCATATGAGTTCAATTGCGTACAGGTCACAATGATACGGCGGAAGTTTCAAAACCTCATGGCCATCTTTTAAAAATTCTTCAGCTTCATACATTGGAGTTATTTTATTTTCACTGACAAGGCACATAAGCTCAGCCTTTGTAAAGTATTGTTCATAATTAATTTCATTTTCAGTTTCTATGGCTTTCACTATGATGTGCCCCAGTAAGATTCAACGTCATGACTACGACGCCTGAATCTCCGACGTCTGTAAAATAAATAAAATTAGATAATTGAGCTAAAAGTATCAAAATGTTGTAGCCAACATATATAATGATGTTGAATGATGTTGATTTCAATTTGTTTTTTTTTTTAATTTGAAACAAACCGTTTGACAGATAATAGTATTGCCACTATAAGAAATCAGATAAATGGTCGTGGACACGATTCGCTTGACAGACTCTAGTATAAATAGTACATATAACGAAGTTATAAGAAAAACTATCACAGCTAAGTAGGCTTTACAGGTTAACGAGTAATAATCGACCAACTTCATTTTGCAGTTTGAAAAACATGTTCTCCCATACATTCCGTAAGTTCAAGTTTAAGTTTGTTCTTGGGATAAATTCATCTCAACTACGGAAGTTCATTGTGCGTGGTCCGACACGCATTTGGCCGGTTTGTAAAGAATCTTTTCGGATTTTATCCTTTAACCTATCCTATCCTACAGGTACCTATCTACTATTAAATGAGCAATATTTGAAATCACGTTCTCGAAAACGGCTCTAATGATTTCGATGAAATTTGCAATACCTATAGGGGGGTTTAATGAGGCGTTAAATCGCAATTTTTCCCAGGTACTTACCTATAAAGTCTGAATGCCGTTGTTGAAATACTATATACATATATACCTACTTACCTAGGTACTATGAAACTGAATCTAGTTTTATATCAATCGTCCATACTGGGTCGTCCCTAATACCTACTGAAGAAATTTGAAGAGTCAACAATGAACTCGCATATTATCCATCCGTTTATCATCGTCATACTTAGTAAAAAAGGCGAGAATCTCAAGCAAATTGCCAACCAATGGAGCTTATTTTCCCTCTACAGTGTAGACGACATAGTACTCAACATCGACCTGGCGCCAACGTTCTTAGACATGGGCGGCGTAGAGCCTCCTGCGCATATGGACGGACGGTCCCTTCTGCCGCTGCTGCAGCCGCGACGCCGCCGCCATGCTGCCACGCACTGGCCAGACACGTTCCTTGTCGAGAGGTAGGTAATAAAATAGAACCAATAGATAAAACAACTTTGGGAAAATGAGTCTGGAATTGTTTTTATTTGCCCCTTACCCAATGATATTAGAAGTAAAAAGACGTAGATAGGTTACCTACCTAACATTCTATCTTCAAAAACGGCACCATGTCACACTATTATATGACACGTGGAAGTAGGATGGCATGTCGTAATTATCGGGAGCGAAAAAGAGACAAAACGAAGAAAATGTGGCTAATTAGCCAACTTTTGACGTGCCACTTGCGGAACTTTTATAACCTATCTACCTCTTTTTACATATAATATCATTGCCCTTACCAAGACCTGTGCAAGTCGGCCGAAACTTTAGTAGCATTGCCTTTGTCCTTAAGTTTTTTGTCACGAATTATTAGACCCAAGTTTGCAGTTTTATAAGTATAATGTGTATCTACAAATCTCAAACTATTGATGGATATTAGTACAATAAATACTGAAGGTTTTCAACAAGAGTGTGTTTTCGTCCATCCTCAGTTCGGGTCGACGCGACATCCCAGGACTGGGCCACCGCTCTAGAGAGAACAAATACAGCCGAGAGATGAATGAGAACAGAGCCACTACATCACCTCCACAGTCTTCGGAGAGCGGAGACTTCGACGAGGATACTGATGATGATGACTTCCTTGAGCCTGATGATGACGATGATGATGTAAGGATTGAATTGAAAGCTGCCCCGACTTCGATGTTTTTAGGAACTCCAAACCAGTCGTTTAATGTACCGTTGAGAATCTTTTGAGTATGAATGAATTTCAATTTTCAATGTAGTACCTAGGGTCAGTGCTTTGCCTTACCTGACCCCTTTTACAAAAAAGAAGAGGGGAAGAGGGATCGAGTTATGCAGAGCACTGGTACAGGTCATTTTAATAATTATGTATTATTACTAATGCGTAGGTACAGACGTCAGCACATCAACCTACTACTATCTGTCAAATTTCTTTAATAGATTTTCAACTTTATCATTAAAATTTAAGGTTCAAAGTTGATTGGGAAAATTTGTCAGTTTCGGGTAGGTTGACACAACATCAAAGTATTATCACTTAATTAATATTAAAATTGTTAGTTAATCTACATAATGTTTAGTCTACTATACATAGTTCCGGGTGGCACTGATCGCCGACTTTTGCCGAGCTGCACTCCTTTGTTTGGCTTCTCCTTTGTGCAGCAAGCCGGGCGCGCTGCGGCCGGCGGCACTGTGTGTAGGGGCCTTTATAAATGCAAAACATACTAAAACTTTAAATACTTGGCGGGTAGTTTTTAGTTTCAAACATTTCAAAACCTTAACTTCTGAATCTATTAAAACTATACCTAATATTAAATAGATATTTACTAGTTTGAATTTCCATGCTTCTTACGACTAATCCCATTTAATATTGCTCTATGAAGGAGAGCTCAGAAAGTGACTCGACTGATTTAAAGAAGTCATCGGAGCCACTGATTACAAACGAGAGTCACAACCCACTGCTAGAAGCGAGCCTGGAGAAGGTGCTCGATGCTGAGGAGCAACCCAACTACCTCACACCTGGAAGCAAGCTGTTTGAGCGTAAGAAAACCGTTTATTTAAATAATATATGTATGTAACTTTTGGAGAAACGAGAATTGTTAAGAATGGGATCCTTTTCAAGCCCTATAGATTTTCTAGTACCTAGCTAATTACCTAGTTATTTTAATTGCCTTCTTGCTTTAGGTTAAGTTTTTGTCGAATGTGTTCTTTGCTTAACCATAGCGACATATAACACTCCAATCCAGGCATGTTTAGTTAATGTGTCGTTGTAATTTCAGAAGTAGCTGATGCAACCGGACTGGAAGGAAAGGCAGCTCGCATAGCAGCTGACTGCTCTAAGGCCGAACTGCGCGCGCCCTGCTCCGCAGGCAGGAAGTGGAAGTGTGTTCTAGTAAACGGACGGTGGCGGAGACACAAATGTAGATATGAGGTTAGTATTTCAGGAAACAAGTGTAATAATAATTAATAATTTTAATAATAATTAATAATTTTAATTATTATTGTTTTTTTTTTTAAATAATTTTACACGATTAGTATTCATTAAATATATCTCATTTGCAGAATGAATTGAATTTGCCACAATCGAAAATGAGTACAAAGAAATGTGCCTGCTTTACACCCAGTGGACTTGTATACACAAGGCTAGAAACTGATGGAACTATAGCAAGGCGACTCGCCGAAGTCTCAAAAGTGAACAGTACTCGCACTCGAAGGTCTATAGACAATGAGGTTTACGAACCTAACACTGTTGATAGTATTCTCAAAGAAAACCCGAGTATTGGACACTTGAACTTCAAGAACGAACCAATAGACGAATTAGAAAGTAGAAATACAAAGGACAAAATCGACAAACTTATTCAGGAAACTGAAGCATTCCTTGAGGCTTATGAACGTACCAAAGAAAATATAGATCATAAAAGAATTAAACGTAGGGCTCAACACTGGAACCATAATAAACATAAGAAGAACGACGCGATAGTTAACAGCAATGAGTCTTCGTTAGAATGTAAGATAGAGAAAGATGGAACAGTAAACTGTTCCCAAATCATTTACAACGATCTTAAAGCTTGGCACACAAATAGATTGAGTTTAGAAGATCAAATAAGGCAATTAAAAACAAAACTAGAAGATTTAAAAGAAATAAAAAGACATTTAAAGACTGCGAAGCCAGTCCTTGAAACGCAAACTGTACATCCCACCTTCATCAGTAATCACCTATTCAACAAGAGTTTAACTCACGAACACAATACTCCAAAGGAACATTTTAGAAAAGGTAGACTTCATAGAGTGAAACCTAAACACAGAAATAGTACTGCACAGGAAAAGAAATTCAGGCATTCAAATGAATATGTGTTGCCTACGATAAATGCTAAGACCAAAGACGACGTGTTTGATACCCAATTTAAGAACGAGACAAAAACTGAAGCTCCGACGCTACAACCTCTTAATATTACGAGCGACGCGGATACAGCAGTGAATAATACCGAACATAATATTGAAATACAAAAACCCCAGGTTACTACGGTCATCATAGAAGGAAACTACGAACAGAACAGCGTTGAAGAAGACAAAAGTACACCGCTAAGCGTATTAACGAGCACAGATTCGATAGTCACAACAGATTTTGTCATGAATTTCGATGTTACCACAAAACGTGTCCCGGGAGCAAATTCTACAGATGAAGGATATTTTTCGCAGAATGTAAACTATTTCAGTTCCGCTATAGACAAATTTCTATCGACGGAGAAATCGACAAGTATAACAAGTAAACCAACCGCTGCTGAGACTACTACGACGAGTAGGCCGACAACCACGGCACCAAGGCATACGACACTTAGCCCTTTGAGTCTTGGCCCGGCGCGGTTAGATGCATCTGAGTACGAACAGAGGAACCCTAATAAAGCAACGTCAAAGAATATGGGTATTTTCGAAAAGCCTGGTGACGTGTTCCAGAGAAGACTCCACCCGCTCTTTATTGAAAATGAAGACAAGCATGTTTGTTACTGTGAAGAAAATAGGTTGGTAGTAAATAACTATATATCTATTTGTGGTTTTTTGTAGAGGTAATGGGGGATCAATGTAATGGCTATTTTTTTTTTTTCAGGAAAATTAGAGGACCCGGACACAGCTACTTGGAAGCGGCACAGAAGGCGAGAGAAGAACAAAGAAAGAAGAAGGCACAGCTGCTTCAAAAGAAGCTTAGGAAAGCTAGGAAGCGAGTATGTATAGATTTCTTTATATACTCACTTCTATTAACGTATGGTACCAACTTGAAAACCTAATCGAAACACCGATAACATTACATTATTTTGTGATTTTTAATTCCAGGCGGAATTAGAGAAGCTATGCGAGTCTGAGCGTATGAACTGCTACCGGCACGACAACGACCACTGGCGGACGGCACCGTTCTGGACGGCGGGCCCCTTCTGCTTCTGCATGAGCACCTCCAACAACACCTACAACTGCATCCGGACCATCAATGCTACCCATAACTTGCTCTACTGCGAGTTTATCACTGGCCTTGTCACTTACTACAACTTGAGAATTGGTACGACCACCAAATACAAAAGCAATTGATATTGTCTGGCAAAATTTCCGAATTAGATTAACATTTTTAACTGTTCATTGCAGATCCTTTTGAAACCCAAAACCGAGTAAAATATCTAACGCCGGCTGAGAAAAATTACTTCCACAACCAGCTGCAACAACTGCTCGGTTGCAGAGGTCCATCGTGTCGAAGATTCTCACACTCCAATCCAAATGGTAATAAAATAATATATTTACATTCTAAAGAATGAGATCAAAAATATACTTACATGACTATAGGGGTGTTAATTAATGGTAAAATCGATTCGAATTTCAGGCAGCAGTGAAGAAACTGTCAACAGGCGTTTTGACGACCGATTCGAGGACCACTTGTACAGGGGTGACTCTGTCGGATATAATGAGAGGTAACCCCGAATGAACGAATCATTCCACTTTGCCCCACCAAGCCGCCCCACAGGGCAAAGTGGAATGATTCGTTCTAAAGTGCCAATCATAGTGGGGCAGAATCCATCAAGATTTTAGACTAGTGGAATCTGCCCCACCAAATCGAACTAGTGGGGCAGATACCACTACAAAATTCTAGGCATTCCACTTTGCCCCACCAGTGCAGTGGGGTGGCTTGGTGGAGCAAAGTGGAATGATTGAATGAATGGTCTCATAAATGGTCATGACTATAAGAAAATTCGTCTTACCTACCACCGTATACACAAAATGAGTTTCCACCATTTTAGGTTGCTGTCTTTACGCATAATGACAGATTAATACATGGTTCACTCCGCAAAATCAATTAAATAAAAAGCGACTCTTGCTACTACACAATAAAGGCTCGTGCAGACTGGCGCGACATAACACCAATATACACCATGAACCACACCACCACCACCATGATACCATGACACCATGATAGTAATTGTTCTACCGTAAAGTTTTCTTAGAAATTGTTTTACTAGAGTCGCGTCGCGCCTGTTTGCTCAGCCTTAAAATGCAATTCAGGTCGCACAGCCCTAGTTACCTAGTTTTAATCAACTATAAGTTGCCTCTTTTTCTTTCGTGTAATTCTTAGATCTTCTGACTACATTACACTCACTGAATTGTCCCAACAAGTGGAGCCCACCGCTTACCTATTTGTAGCTTCATACTTACCTAAAATGCGGAGTGAAGTGAGTGAGTGAGTTATATTTAAGGTGACGGATGGAAGTGACTCCTTGCTTACAAACCTACGTTACAACCAGCTACAGGTTAACGTTGTTCATAACTTATAAAGATTGTTTTTCCTCAGGGCATGGCGATGGAGCTACGGTCGAAGATACGCGCGAGCGAGGGAGCTGCACAGACGCAGGCACATGACGCCGTACTAGTCTACTTACTGTAATATCTTTGGAAAATGACGCGACAAGCAGACACGAGAACTGCTTTTTTGTGAAGAGGACTTTGGCAGGCAGCACGGGGTGGGAGCAATAACGATAGTTTGTTAATTAAGGACGCCAGGAGTTGTGATGCGACGAGAAGTTTTGATGAGACTTCCGTACTCTAAGTGAAGCTATGAAAACAGTGAAAAATGTCGTAATTGACTTAGAGGTTGTGGATTGTTTACATCTAAATACAGATCAACTTAAATCTTTTTACGTAAAGATATAAACAGTCTGATTTCTCATATTTCTATCTAAGTGACTATACCTATCATTTGTAATATTTATTCTAAGGTAGACTTATTAAACATCGAAAGTAGTAGGGCTTCCTATGTATTCTACATTCTAATATACTATGTGGCTGTATTTTCTGTCTTCAGAATATTAGATTTAAAAAAATATGTCTACAAAATGTAGACCATGTTTGTCAGTGTTATGAAAAATCTTCTCTAAATAATTCACTGCCTACACATAACAAGTTTTATACTCTATTTAAGTTTTTTTTAACATTAATACTACAAACAAATCTAGCAATAAGTGTGACAAAATTTTGAAGAGTCAGTTGGTACAATAACCTTTTATAGGTCTGTCTTTCTATGAGTCTGTGTACATTTAGCTTTAAACAAATATTCTGCAATTATTATCAATGTAATATTATTGTTATTCTTAGCTTCAAGCAGTGACTATTCGTAATAGTGCTGCCTACTTATGGGAGATTAGCAGGATGGATTTAAGCTAACATTTAAGTATGGGAATGATGTGCCCTCTGTGGGATGTAATCATTGAAGTTTGTTGTAGATGTTACGATGTAAAAGTATGCCTGTAGTACACTCGCTATTTATCTAGTAGACATTAATGAAAGTGATATTAAACTGTTGCCATTGTGATGATAATGTGTATTGGTTGTAATAATAAAATTATTGGAAAGCTATTGCCTTTTATTATTTACTGACTCAATAGTAACAATTCTTCTTTCAAATACATGCACAAGACCAAACATTTTATATTAACACTTTAGTGGACACTGAAGAGACACAATAGTTTTATTGCTATGGGTGTTTATTGTCTGCAAAAGCGTTAAGCTCATACATGACAGCTATTCAAAGGGCTGATTTGGGCTGAAACTGAATGCGATCAGCATTTCTTAAACTCATTCAAGAGCTGTCAGTATGTCAAATTTGGTTTTATGGAATATTGTACACTAACAGTTCTTGAATGTATTTATGTGATGAACACATTCAATTTCATTGGTGAAATCTGCACTAAGACTGCTACACAACAATCATATTCAAATGAGATCAGATGAGATTAAATATCATTGTTTTTGTTTTAAGTTGTAAAAGTACTTAAATATTTAAAATATTGTCAATATCTGTATCATCACACCATGAAAACAATAAATCATTTGGTGATGTCTGTATGCTGTCCGAACACAGAGCGTCTAAATTGTCTGAAGGTGATGATATTATATCTGTCTGCTCAGTTTCATTTGGCTCTTCAGTGAATTGAGCCCATTTTGAATTTTTATTTATCACAGGAGGAATAAACTTCTTAATATTATGTGTAATTTTATTCATAGGTTCTTCTGGTTTTAAGTTTTCAGGATGAAAACCTGGTTCTGATGGTTTTGATTGAGTGTTGATCATATTTATCATAGTATTGCACACCATGACAGGTGTAGCAATATAGTTTTCGTAAATTTGTCCATGTTTAACAGTTGAACACTTGGGATTTCTTTTGAAGTCATTGGTATTTTGCTTTTTTCGCTTTTTGGGTATCTCTAAAACAACTTCTGCACCTCCTAAGCTCATGTTTTCATTAGTATTTTCTTCTACAGTTTCCGTTTCTTCTAAATAGTTTGACCATTTACTATCTTTTACAGGGTCATCGGAGTTATCCTTTACAAGCTCTGTCACAATTTCCTTATTTTTGCTGCTGTCACTATCTTGATCTGTGTTGTTCTTCATTCCATCTAACTCCCCTCTCATGCCATTTAGTTTTTGAACATGAAATCTACATTCCTTTGCTGTGCCTAACCCATAGTATCTCTTGACTGATTGCTTTTCACCACAAAGCTTACACTCCCATTTATTGGATTTGTTTGTTTGGTGGACCTAAGATAATGTAAATAAATAGAAAATTACAAAATAGAAAGCAGATTTATATTAATGTTTATTTATTAAAACTTTCACATACCTGAAAGACGGAACATTTGTAGCATCTTAAAACTTGAAATATCTGCGGCATCGTAATGTAATTTTTGATACTTTATTTCATAAAGTTTGTATTCAACATTTACACTTTGTTTTCGACTTGGTTTCAACGTTGTTTTTCAAAGTTTGCCGACGACACTCTAACAAGTTTGACAGTATCATAGATTATTGATCGACTTTTGAAGTTTTGACGAAATGTTGCCTCACGTATTTTAAATCGGATCCACACACTTGGCACGTACCACAAGCAGCCAGAACAAAACTCAAAAGCCAATAATAATCTATGTGGATGTAGCAATTAGTGTCTCAACTAGCAATTAGGGCTAATCGTAAGTTTCCTACTATTCGAGCACAAATCTTTGTAGTATGCCAGTCCATGGCGAAACATGTATTGTAAGATTAAAATTTAACCATATTGTACCATGTCGAGCAAATATATATTATATTCTATAAAAACTGACACTCGATTGATTCGGGAAATCGACAGCAAGGCCTCCCACAAGCCAAACCTGATACCCTCATTTGAATTTGTAACGTTTTGTCGAGGTTTAGCAAATGTATATGGCCGTCATCCGAACTAATACCGTAGTTTTTGTTTGTTTCGATTTCACGCTGAACGGATTTGGATGAAATTAGGCACATGGGTAGACCATGAGCTTGGTTATGACATACGGTACTTTATTACCCGATTTTCGCACGGGATCGAGACTTACGCGGGTGGAACCACGAGGCGCAGGTAGTTCTATCATAAAACTGACAGATTCTAGCTGTCATGTAAATTAGTAGACTAGTATATTATATGTTATAAGTCAATGGTTTACACTGGCAAAACATCACAACAAAACATATTGAAATCTCTAGTTCCTGTCAAATATTGTATGGAACTTTGACGGAAACTAAAGATTTCAACATGTTTTGTTGTGAATGTTTCGCCAGTGCAAACGCACAGTTAGGTACAGATATGGAGCATGTGTGTAGTTACTATAACTATTTGTGGTCGAAGGTTCGGTGTGGTAAGATCCATCTCACGCGAGAAGTCCCGCGGTAATAAATGAAACCAGCTTAGAATCTAGTTATTATTTAATGTATTTAACAACATTTCTACCTCAGACACCTTTCTCTATTTATGATTGTGCATTTATTCACCTTTGCCTATAGGTATAAAGTTTAGATATATAAATCATTAAGATTTCTGATTCCATCGAGACTTATTTCGTGAGACGGACTTTATCTTTGAATCTCTGTAGTCTATGGTCATAATCATTAAAATCTCTGTGGTCTGTCAAATTCATTAAAGCCCGCGTATTTTTTTTTCTTCACAATCTTATGTTTTTAGCGACGTGAAAAGTTTTGTACTCGCAATCGTAGTTATCATCAACTATTCTTGAAATTCGTGAGTGTATTAACAGCAGAAGAAAATGAATAAACTTGAAATTAAAGATGGAAAGGTACCTATTTCTGCAGTTTTTGTTTTGTTTGTTAAAACTATAAACTCGTAGTACTATAATATAAAATTTTCAGAGGTGTACCTAATCAAGTAGGTGGGTACACCGTATGTATTTAAATATAAAACCGTAATAAAAGGGAGGAGCCCCCTAGAATTTAATATGCACCAAATAAAAACAAAGGAACTGAATAGAATTGAATTGAATTATGGCTAAATAATAACAACCGCACCGATCGGGTCGATATTGAAGGTTAAGCAACGCGTCCCGAGGTCGGTCCGTGTATGGGTGAACAACCATTACATACAGAAACTCCTCCGTGCTATACTACAGTACGGCCGACAAATCATGGCCGGCCAAACTTTCGCGCATGTTGTTTTACTCACTCTCGCCTCAAGTCATCACCATTTGGTTCTTTGATTTATTATATAATTATGTAATGTAAGGAGTAACTACCTAATTACCTATCCTACTGTACAGTAGCCTGTACCCAGTGTAGGTACACGCCACGGATCTTTGTGTCTGTGAAGTTAGCTAAGTATTCAACAGCCTGTGGCGTATGTATACAGTCAGTGACCTGCTTAACCCGACCCCTTGTCCCCTCTTCTTCTTTGTAAGAGGAGTCAGGTAATGCACTCTGCATTAAAAGGCTCGAGTTTAGAGCGAAAATAAACAAATAAGAAGGAAATTGTTTAAAGGTAGGTGCACTGCATTACCTGACCCCTCTTACAAAGAAGAAGGTACCTACTGACCGTACCTATAAACAATTTCCTTCTTATTTGTTTATTTTCGCTCTAAACTCGAGTCTTTTGGCTTCGAAAAGACAATAACTAGGAGACACCACAGCGTGCACTTATGCTGGGGCCACATTGTCGCGATAAGGCGAACTAATCTTCACACCGCTCTCTCTCGCACACCGCTCCAAGTCTCGCTGAAGCAACAGAGAGCGATTGAAGTAAAGTTCCAGCATTAGAGAATGGCAATGGCAATATGCAACGTTACGATCAAGTGCAACATACTTATAGCAGCAACTACAGGCAATAGTGGCAATTAATGAATGTTTGTTCATCGGCCCTCAGACGTGCCACGCCAGTCAGTGAACGTGTAAAGTAGTGATTGCTGGATTTAACATGAGGATAGATTTAAAACCAAATTATGTTCTTAATACGTATATTTCTGAGCCACATTCATCACAGTTTTTGTATATTGTAAGATATACTAATATTTACAAGTTTGACACATTTAGTGAATAGGTAAATTACTTAGGTACCTACTATGATTAACATTAATTAAAAATACAAACATTGACTATGAAAACGTAAATCAACAAAATTAAGTAGGTAGGTAGCTACCTACCTAAGTCAGTAAAATACTGTAGAAATCAACAAAAATTGCAACCCTGATGCAGGATTTCAATTTTCATTTTACAAATACCTACCTAGCTAGACGGTACCAAGGTACTACGTAAATAATTATGAATGGTTAAAAAAATCTTACAACAAAAACAGTTTAGTTTTAGGTACTATTTATAACACGATGACGTAACGTAAGTAGATAGGCAATAAAAACATGGTTCTTATTATACATAGTATATTGCTGATCAATTACATTATTCCCTTACATTTGCTAGTAACGTAGGCATACAGGAGATTCTAACTTTTTATTTTACTTTCAGTCTCACATTTCATTTCTATATAATTATAGCCGTTATTAAAAAAAATACAGACGAACACGGGAGAGAATTTTTTACATTTGGGTATGTACGTAAACGTTAATAAGCAGTAGTTTAGGTTAAGTTCACATGTAACGCGCGTTAACGCGCTTTAACGCACGATCAAAATTTAAAGAGAGTTCAGATCACGTGCGCTAACGCGCGTTTCGAGAGTACTCGACACTACTCGTCAGTCTGGTTTCAAGGGTTTCAATGCGCTATCGCCTGCGTCTAAAGACTTTTTCACTGAGCGCTGCGCTAATGCTCGTTGACGCGCGTATGTGATCAGTTGTAAGGTAAATATCATGATGTCTAGACATCAAAATTTTACCGTCTCAACATAGCCTTAATGTAAATGACTTGGTATATATTGATCGACAATATTCAGTAGATAATAATATCCTATTATGAGAGAAACTAAGGGACATCGACGCGAAAGGATTCAACACAAGATTCTGGACCCCCTCTGCGTTGAAATTTTACTACGGGTCCAGAATCATGTACTGAATCCATGGTATCAGTTTTCGCGTCGGATGTGATAGTGTGGCATCACATCCGACGGTATAATATTACATCATTAGGTATTGAAAGAAAGAAAATACGAGTATTGGAAAATTAGAAGTTGTTTAAGCTTCATCAATAGGGTACAGCATTCTTAACTCCATGTATTTTTTTATTGATATGATTTTTTGATGGAATGAAGACTAACTAGTAGGAACATAATGAAGATTTTGGAAATTATTTATTATTTCTCTTTAACCTAACTTCGCTTAAACCTAACTTATAAAGATTTCACAAATATTATTAGTTTACTTATTTTAAATGGAGTAGACATTGATTGTATTATGTATAATAAGTTTTTAATAAGTATTTACATGATCTGGAAATAGTTGGCACATCAATTTTGTGTATATATAAATAACTACTGGCACGTATTTACAACATTTGGCACAAAAAAACAATTTGGAGATGTCTACGTCCAACATTTGGACCGCAATTGGCGTAGAGAATTGATTGATGGGCACAAAAAATATTTTTTCATAGGCCGTATCTCGTTTTAAAATCAACTTATCCTACATAGGTAACGTAACCACCCAAAAAAAAAAACGTTGAGATCACAAACAGCACCTAAAATCTAGATCTAAACGCTACCCTTTTTGAGGATACCTTCTCCTTCACGTAAATTGGGGATGTTTTTGTTTTGTCATGGGTGTCGTTGGAAAGGTCGTTCAAAAATATTATGAGTTTGTGAGAAACATTTTCTGATTCAGGGATTCGTTTGCGAAATAAAACTAAGGGCGCGTTCCCAAGTCGTGACGATTAATTTATCGTTGGAAAATTGTAGACGAAAGTCGTGGACGACAGTTAATCGTGTCGTCCTGTTGTGAACAAGTCCATTTAAATACACAAACCACGTCTCTTTAAACGACACGATAATCTGTCGTCACGACATAGTGGGAACGCGCCCTAAGTGCTATTTTTGGTCAGAGTCAAGTGTTTCCCCTGCCAACTAAATGGTTGGTTTTAGTATGTGAAAAAAATCACGGCAGTAGCATATATAACTAAATTAAAATGAATGAAAACTATCATTCACATAATATCACTATCAGTAGGCCTTACAAGTTAACGAGTACCTAATAATCGACCAATTTACATTTGCGGATGCAAAAACATGTTCTCCCATACATTCCGTATGGGAGATCATGTTTTTCAATTACAAAGTTAAGTTTGTTCTTGCGATCCAAACTATGGAACCCACCATTGTGCGTGGTCCAACACGCCCATGGCCGGTTTTTTAAATTTAGCAATTTTCTTTCTTGTTTTTCCTTTCTTAGAAGTTTTGGTCTTCTGAAGAAGAAGAAGTTCTAATGAACAAACTTGTTTTTTTTCTTTTATAAGCATCGTGCAGACTAGCGCGACGCGACACCGGCTATTGTTATACCGTGAAGTTTTCTTAGAAATTGTATTGTTCGAGTCGCGTCGCGCTGGTCTGCACGAGCCTTAAATCTCTTTCTATTTGTCTGGTCCGTTTTTCCTTTTGGAATAACCCACATTAACACTTAAGTTCCATGGTTAATGCGTATTGCTATCGTTCACAAAGTGAGTTTGATATTAGTTCAATCATGAGTAATTTTGCATACAGAGACCGCCAGCACATAATAAAATTATTATGAGCCAAAGCAAACTGAAGGTCGATTGCAAATCGCCAACCCGCTTATCAAAACATGGAAAAACAAAGTTTTTTTGCTAAAACAGTGCTCACGTGGGCGGCGGCGTTGAATACGCTGACCAAGACAGGGACCATGGAGAGCTTCCTCATGACACCACTCATTCGGAGATGGCGTTATTACTTTCAAAATTATTTAGGTGGACCTTTGTACCTGCAGGGGCCGCCTTACTTTTGTTTCCGCAATCACCATTTGTAAAATACTACTGCTACTATATTTTAAAGCAATCATGGTGGTTTTTCAGGTGGTAATAGTTTTGGTGGTCCTAAGTCCTAACCAGCCAAGCAGGCAAGTAACTCATAGCTAATTAGATATATACATGTGGAAGCTTGTAATTAGCAAATGTCACTACATATGCATGATATTTTGATTGTTATTAAGCTTCGTGCAGACTAGCGCAACGCGACAGCGGCTATTGTTTTACTGTGAAGTTTTCTTAGAAATTGTATTGTTCAAGTCGCGTCGCGCCGTCGCGTCGCTCTGGTCTGCACGAGCCTTTAGTCTGTAAGCTTTCATTAAACTTAAATAAATAAATAATAAATGAATAAACAAAGATTCGGTGATTTGTTGTCATTTACTAGGAAAACAAGATGTTAAAATATTTAAGTAGTAGTAAAATGGGGTTTAAATGGTGGTCATTTACCTACTATTTTTGGCAAGAACAAGTTTTTTTTTACTATAACTGGTAGTCAGTTAAACATAAATGCTATTAAAAAACTAGTACTCGAAAACCGTAAAGGAAATACACTAAAATTCTGGACCTCAAATGCAGTAGGTATGTACGACCAGTGCAATATGTGTTTTATAGAGGTTTGGTCAAAACTTGTGACTACAGAGGTTGCTCAAGGTTTTCTTTAGCTCAGTTGGTTACGCTATGCTTAAATCACTTCTGTTTCTGGTTCTTCTTCTGCCTCTGCTTCTTATGCTGCTCATACATTACCTGGGGATCGTAAAAAATAAGGCTACTAGTCATTAAACTATTAGCGTTATTTTTTACGATCCCCAGGTCATCATTGCTTATGCTTAGTGACATGTTTGAAGTTAATTCGGAAAACTGATAAACCTATGCTTTGTTGCTTGTTTGTCTGTATGCGTGATTGCTTGCATCGATTGCGCTTACGCTTACCCTGGGTTTAATTAATTAACACCGAGCAAATCTTTGATCTAATCGAATCAAGCTTATTGCTAATATCATGAATTCATGAGCAATTCAGCTTGCGCAATAAAAGATTTATAAGTCTTCTATGTATTTTTTAAATGTCACTTTAGATTAATCATTATATAATGAGAAGTGGTCATTATTATTGTTAATTAATTATGTAAAATTATATAATTGATAGTTATTTGAAATTAGGTAACCAAATAATTTTTAGTTAGTGACATTTTCGTCACCTAAATCTGCGTAGGTAAATCAAGTAGGTACTGGAATCGCACTGCATTTGAAGTTTGAAGTGATTATATATATAATAGCGATTTCACTTTATACAATGAATAAGTATAATTACTGGTTTTTTAATCAGGAGTTTAATGGCCACACTGAGACAAATCCCGAGTAGGACACGTGTCGCGACTGCGCACGTCTTTTGTTTTAATAATAAGGAAGTCACGCCAGTTTGAACACCTCCAAGTTAGATGACACAGTCGGTCAGTTTGGCCAGAGCTTTTATCCTAGGATTGCACGTATACCCACATTGTTATATTATTACTTATAACAGACGCCGTTCGTTAGTTTGTCTTAATATTTAAGCTATCCTAGAGGAACTTCAAATGTGTCGTGCTTACGTCAGTGCGTCTGTTTGTCGCATCGTGTGCAAAACTGTGGCAGCGCGGCGCGCATAGCTCCGGCGCCCAGATGCTGGCGGAGTGGGCTGAGCCTCGCACTCTCGACGCACTCGGTCTATGATGTCAGCCACCAATTTTTCTTCCTTAGAACGTTTTTCCTCCCAGTCTGCTTGGTTTACCGCTGGTTCTGAAACCAAAAACATTTCAAATATTAATATACAGAACATACAGAATATACAACAAAAATATACAGAACATATAGTAACATACAGAATATACAACCACTTACCAGCCTATTAAATAATCATGTGAAAAGTTATTATGAACTTAAGGTCCTCAACAACGAATAAGTTAAAATACAACCAAAAACACCAGATGCATAAAGAGAAATTGTTAAACAGCTTGAAATAAAATGTACAGAGCTTTACACGTACAAGCCCAAACAAGAAAGAAGTTTCAAAGTGGTCCTTAAAAATATCCACCCATCAACTGACTTAAACGATATAAAATTAGAACTCTCAGAACTAGGCCATGACTGTGTCAACATTTGGAATATTAAACAACGAAAAACTAAAAAGCCACTGCCAATATTTATAGTCGAACAAAACCGCACGAAATCAACTAAAATGTGTACCACATAAAGTACCTTTTAAAATGTAAAATAACATTTGAACCCCTTCGCCCTAAGCGGGAGATACCCCAATGTGCTAAATGTCAACAATACGGCCACACAAAGGCTTATTGCCGTCGAAACCCGAAGTGCATTAAGTGCGCTGGAGATCACCTATCCGTAGACTGCCCTAGAAAAACAAGATCTAACGACGTGAAATGCGTTCTATGTGAAGGAAATCACTCTGCTAACTACAAGGGATGCTTACAGAACTACAAAAAGTCAAACTACCAGGAAAACCAGGATTAAATAAGAATTAATGCAAGTTTGCCAGACCAAATCCGACACAAATAACTCAAAATACAAATGGACCCTCGAAAAACTAAAGCCAAAAGACATATAGAGACACACTAACTAAGGATGCAAACAAAACGGACAAACAAAACTACAACACACAAGCCGATAATAGCGATAATAACAGTAATGGGGACTTAGTAATAATGTTAAAGCAAATGATACAACAACTTACAAATATGACAAACCTACTTATAACACTCACGACTAAACTGACAAATTCGACTCCATAAAAATGGTTATTTGGAACGCCAATGGCCTGTCACAACACACTCTCGAGGTGAAAACTTTCCTTGAACTATAAAAGATTGACGTACTCCTGATATATCAGAAACTCACTTCACCAAGAAAAGTCATTTCAACATTGACTCCTATAAATTATACCATACGATGTACCCAGATGGTACTGCACACGGAGGTAGCGCAATATTAATAAAAAACAATATCAGACAACATGCAAATTATTGTACAAATGAAATACAAGTGACAAACATAGTAATTGAGGACTGGGCTGGACCCTTCACAATTTCAGCGGTGTATAGCCCTCCTAAACATAATTTAAAACAAGACGACTACGAAAAATTCTTCAACACCTTGGGAAGCCGATTCGTGGTTGGTGGTGACTATAACGCCAAACATACATATTGGGGCTCACGAACAGTTACACCGAAAGGCCGACAGCTGCTGAGAGCGTTAGATCAGTTAAACCTTAGTTGTATTTCATCTGGCGAACCTACTTATTGGCCCACCGATGTAAGAAAGACACCAGACCTAATTGATTTCGCAATAGTGAGAGACATCGCTGGTACTTATTTCGAATGCAAATCAATGCCTGAACTTTCGTCGAATCACTCTCCAGTCGAAATACTGTTGAAGTAAAAAATAACCCTAACTGCCGCCGTATGTCGACTACATAGCAAAAAAACAGACTGGAATAGTTTCAGAGAGTCAATCTCCGCTTCAATAAACCTACACTTACGAGTCAAAACAAACGAGGACATAGAAGAAGCTGTTAAGCATTTAAACAGTTGTATACAAAAATCAGCTTGCCATGCTACACCTGAAACTTCCAAAACCATCCCCAAATCACAAAGCTATCCAAATAATATTAAAGAGTTGGTTGCAAAAAAACGAGTGGCACGGAAATTATGGCAGAAAACTCTGCACTCAACGGATAAAACTGCCCTAAATTCACTGATATCCCAACTGCGCCAATTACTAAGTGAAGATCGAAATCAAAATGTGCAAGCATACCTTAGAGAGCTAGATGCCAGCGCCTCAACCGAATACTCACTATGGAAAGCGACAAGCAAACTCAAGCGCCCTATGCTAGCACGGCCTCTTATACGCAAAGCAGACAGCAGCCGGACTATAAAAGATTCAGATAAGGCACAGGCATTTGCTGAACATCTAAAAAATGTGTTTGTGCCAAACCCTGACCAGGGATCTACTCAGATTGAATTAGTGTCGAAAAATCCTTAATGAAACACATCAATTAGACCTACCAATAAATAGCTTCTCTATATCTGAAGTTAATCAAGCAATTAGGAAACTCGATCAATACAAAGCGCCAGGATACGATCTGATAACCGCTAAAATAATGAGCGAATTGCCAGAAGAGGGTGTGCGCTTCTTAACATACATCTATAATGCCATATTGAGAACTTCAGCGGTCCCTAGACAATGGAAAGTGGCTCAAATCATTATGGTCCCAAAACCGGGCAAAAGCCCTGAAGACGTAAAATCTTATAGGCCTATCAGCCTATTGTCAATACCATCAAAAGTAATGGAGATCCTATTCTTGCGCAGATTATCGCCAATCATAACAGAAAGAAGCTTAATCCCAGACCACCAGTTCGGCTTCAGGCAACAACATGGTACTATTGAAGAAGTACATAGGCGTGTGAACAACATTAACAATGCTTTTGAAAGGAGACAATACTGCACAGCTGCATTCTTGGACATCTCACAAGCCTTTGATCGCGTATGGCATGATGGGTTACTGTTTAAGATAAAAAAATCGGTACCAATCGAATACTACAACTTTATTAGATCGTATTTAGAAAACAGAAATTTCTTTGTAAAACATGGCGAAGAAGTAACAACACTATGTCCAATCCATGCAGGCGTACCGCAGGGCAGTCTAATGGGTCCTACCTTGTATCTTCTGAATACTGCAGATCTGCCGACTTCCGAGGCCACTGTAACAGGCACTTTCGCTGATGCCACAGCAGTTCTGGCATCGGACGAACTCCCAGAAAAAGCCACCCGAAAACTCCAAAATAGTCTTTACAATATCGCGAATAAGCCATTTGCTTAAAGATTGGCGTATCAAGGCAAATTAATCCAAATCGCTCCAAGTGAGATTCACTACTCGACGTGACATTTGCCTTCCAGTCACATTAAACGGAGTTCAAGTCCCCCAACACGATGAGGCAAAGTATTTGGGAATGTACCTAGACAAGAGACTCACATGGCGAAAACACATCTTTACCAAAAGACTAGCAATGGGACAACAGGTCAGAAAAATGTACTGGATGCTGCACAAGAAGTCTCAGTTGTCAATGACAAACAAGTTACTCATTTATAAAGCCATAATTAAACCCATATGGTGCTACGGTCTGCAACTATGGGGTACAGTGGAAAACTCGAACATAGAAATCCTGCAAAGATTTGAATCTAAAATGCTACGCATGATAGCAAACGCACCTTGGTACATAACAAATGATAGACTACACCACGATCTAAACATTAAAACAGTCAAGGAGGAAATAAAGGAAAGGATGACTAAATACAAAACAAGAATCACACACCACCCTAATGTACTTGCAAAGGATCTAATGAACGAAGTGCAAATGACGCGTATGCTCAAACGCAAAAACCCACAAGATCTACTATTGTGAAGTTGTAGATCATAATGATGAAGCGGTATTTTTAATGAACAATCTCGCACAAGCCCAAGACCTGCAAATACCAACCTAATGCTGAATATCGCCAGATAGATTGCATTATAAATTTATTTAAAAAAAATATAATAACACGCGATTTGCTTTTTTTTCTCCTTAATGAATAATCCATTGAACATAACGGAGGAAACAAGGTTTACGTTGGACCGTGTAATTTTACGTTATAATAAGACTGATTTCCAAGTTTCCTCCTTCGTTATTAGTATATATTCCACAGTAAAATAAGCATCAGCAGAAAGTTACCTTTGTTACGGTGGTATGTCTTTTTTGTTTCTGTCGCTTTCGTCGCGAGTTTTACGACAGATGTTTGATAGTTTGGTACGCTTGATTTTGGTATCGCTAATTCTGGATCAGGTTCATCCTTCGTTTCTTGTGCAACAGGCTGCAGATTTTCCGTTACAATAGCTTCTGCTTGTGTGTTAGTTAATACTGGACTGTTGTCTGATAATAATTCGCTGTGTCTACTTGCTACGTGTCCGATGTACCCTGAAAATTTTGATTAAATGCTGTATAAGCTAATAAGTATATTTCCCAAGTCAAAGATTATAATGAGGTTAGAAAAAGACATTAGCACCCTTTGTAAGCTCGGTTCTGTTAACATGTATTCAGATTGGGAGTTAGGATTTCTGTTTCCTATTTGCACCGTCACTTTTGCGACCTAATCTCATTGCAAAAGGTGATGTGTCCCTACATCCAGCGTCACACAAAGGTGATGGATGATACAGTTTCAAGACTTTTATTTCTTTGGTCCTATTTGTAATGCTTTCTAACGGACGTATGCGTCTGCTATCTAATTACGCAACACATTTTCGTAAACTATTACGACTAATCTGTTTCATTTTACAGTTCAACAACATTCATTGCATTGATACGTTGTTGAGCAGATTTTTTTTCGAACTTATGAAGCATTGGAATAGCTATCTGTTTCAAAACGATTCAGATTTCGATTGATCGTGTATTACGCTGTAACATGGACTAAACCGCTCCGGCTAAGTTTTTACCTAAATTGTGCCTGTTTTTTTTTGTCGGGTTGGAAATCCTCGTGGATATGCTCCGTTCAGGGGTGGGCTGAGGGGTTTGTCAGTCTCTTACTGGCTAAAACCACCCCGGTGTTCTCTCGCATATTGGCGTTAGAATGCGACTGCCGCTCCCCCGTGCCCCGGACTGGTGATTGACGGCCCGCACGCTGCGGGTCCCGTTTCCGTAGGGGGAGTAAGGTGTTGAATTTCCCCCGTTACGTCTTAGAGAGGCGCGCGTGAAATACTGCGCGCTGCCATCTCGGGTCCTGTGTGGTGGAGGGCGACGGCCCATAAGTTTGTCGCCTCTGGACCTGTGTAGGGGAGGCTGGAAGACAGCGTTATCTGCCCTCCGCCGACGCTCTGTGCGCCTGCTGCGGGACGAGAGAGCACTTGTGATCTCCCTTTCCCTTTCTGCAGCTTCCTTCTGCGAGATAACTGGGGCTCTATTATAACGTATTAATGCCACCATTTTTCAGTGTGAGTGAGAAACGGAGCTATATAAGACCGGTAGCACCATCCTTTTTTCGCAGTGGAATAATGATGGAATTAATACTTCATAATATACCCTGTTCCGCAGAAGGTTACCACCGCGTCCCAGGACTCTGCACTGCCGACCCTTTAACGAACTACGGCAGGCAGTGACAAGTCGTTTCCCACTTCCGAAACGAGGCCACGGCGTGGCTCCTCCCATGCGACTCATTCGGCCAGCGTATGCTGTGCCGTGTCCGCCAGACACAGGACGCAGTGATGGCACCGAGCGTCCGGCTTCCTGCTTATGCGAAACATGTACTTCCCGAAGCAACCGTGCCTTGAGAGCATTTTCGTCGCCCGAAACGTCAGGGAACCGTGCTTCCTCTCGAGCCATGTAGTGTCTTTGTCTCCAGGTCCCAGGGCAGGGATCTGGCCAATGGGTAAGCCGCCTCGTAAGAGATCGTGCGATATCCTCTAATGAATCTGACGGCCACCTCTCGTGGCGGGCCGTCAGGTCAGCTGTCCACACCGGGGCTCCATAAAGGGCCCTTTATAGCACGATCCCCACGTATTACCGCCTACGTGCGGTGCTCGGGCCGACGCGCCCATCACCTTGGGCACCAGCTGCTGGAAACGGGGGCTGAAGTCCCATCGGCTGTCGAGCACCAATCCTAGGTACTTCATGGTTGAGCAGGGGCTTACCTAACCCAAGATAAAAATCTTTGTATCTTATGAGTAGGTATTACCTACCTACTATTGTTAGGCTACAACATCTGTTATCGGAATATAACGTGGAAAAAGCTAGGAAAGAAATCAGGTAAGAGCCAATTGTTCGTTTATTTCTTACTGCTATGCTTTCAAGATTCTTACCTTTTCTACTTTTGAAATAGCCAAAACATTGTTCGCATTGGAAAAGTGGCGCGGGATTGGTCGGTTGCGCTGCGTGCCGCTTGTACTTGTGCCTGTACCAGTGCGTGCGGCTCTGCAGCACTTCCCCACACATCTTACAGATGACGCTGCCGTCATTCTTCAGCAAGTATTCCAACAATTCGTGTTTCCCTCTGGTTCCGTCTTTTCCTTCTTCTTTATTCCCCTCTAATTTAGGAGCCAGTTCAGGCATTTGCTCTGTTAGAAAATGAACTCCAGTATCCTTACTAAGTGCATCATCAAAGGGGCCGCTAGTCGTTCTTGTAGTAACATAGTTCGCTATAATCGGATCAGGATTAGAAGAATCCGACATTACTTCTAGTGTTATAATAGGAAATCTGCCGTTGTCCCCATCATCATCAAATGTGTAGTGGCATTCTGGAAGTTCTAATGACAAATTAATGAATTTATTAACTGCTATCCGCTAATTAGAGTTACATTGGTACAAAAACAGATAAACAATTTAATGGGGAAGGCACTTAGTAGTAATTAAAGACACTCAAATATTTTATCGTTTTATTCGTAGTGTAGGTAAATGTTTTTCACAATAATTACTCAATACGTGTTGGTAAGATCCTTTCTTTATAATAATATAACTACTATATTTTTGTTACAATAAAAATAAACTTTTGTCTCGTTCTCATCAATTTATTGTTAAAGCTTTGATGTTTGCAACGATAATTACATACCTACTATAGTAATCTATTAAAATTATCAGTTAGACTGTGGTAGTAATTTTGTTAATAGCTATTGTTAATATAGACTATCGAATATCTAACGTTCTTAAATTACTATATCATTACAATATTGTAGGAGTAGTCGAAAAAAAAAACATATATTAGTATGGCCCATCTTATAAACAAAAGATGTATTTACTGACGGTTTTTACAAAGTACAGAGATAATATTACCTTGAATCGGAGTAAATAAATGATACTTTTGAACTACTAAGGGTCAGTTCACACCGAGACGTGACGTGACGCGACGATGCTTGAAGAGGCCAGTGGCGCATCGTGAAGTCGCTGGCAGCGCCACGCCTCGCTGCTTCGTGGTGCGTCGCGCTACGCTGCGGGGAATCTCGAGGCGCAGAGCGACGACGCGAGGCATTTTCGAATTATCTCAATTAAATGTGTATCTTTATGAGTAATAAATAAAGTTATATGTTGTATCACTATCTTAAAAAGTGCGCGCAGCTTCGCTTCGCGTCACGTCACGGTGTGAACTGACCCTAATTGGTAGGAATCTCTCAAAATATTGAAACAAGAATTTGATAGAATAAGACAAGTAAATGTTAATAATATTGGATAAAAAATAAATGGTACAGTACTTTATATGTGAACGATAGTAAACTATTAATACTCGATACCAATAACTTATCAAACAGAGATAAATCCGGACAAAGGAATCTAATGGCTAAATTGTTAATCCTCCATCAGTCTGATACAATAAAATAAGCTGAGCTGCTGGCATCGAGTAAGAATCAATAGAATATAGAAAAAAATCAACACTTGCATATAATCATTGCACTTGACACGAACCTAAATAGTAAAAACTTTTCTTGCAATATTAGTTAATAATAAACATTTTTAAACTTCTAGACGATTTTTTTCATATAACATAGTTTACATTTAGCATATTATTGCTATTAGAAAGTAGGCGTTATAATCACCTTTCTGTAGGACCTATCATGGAGGTGTATAATAATATATTAATTGAAGGTACAGCTAAACTTTTACAAAAGAAAATTCTAACAGAAATAAAGCCACACATAGATAATTACAATCATACGAAAATATTTTTCATAAAATTACCAAGTGACGGTTATTTATGTTTTTTGTGCAGGTTAAATTTTAGTAATTTTGTAGTTACAAGTAAAAATAACAAGATATTTAATCGCCGATATTTAAATTAACCAAATAACCCATTCTAACTTCCGTAATACTTTATTCATAAAGTAAAATATGTTTTGCAATGTTTTTTATATTAAAATTACGCTGCCTGGCAGCATGTGTTTAGAAGTGAGAAAGTAAGAATTACAATAACTCAACAATGAACATGATCGCCAACTTAGTTAGCACTAATATCACAAAATAAAATACTACAAAAAAGATAAAAGTAAGGCATAACACTTCACCACTTCAAATAATAAAGACAAAAATATGTATGTCTCCTCCAACTTGAGAAAGCTTGTGGACTCGATAAGTAACAAAGCATAAGATAATAGAAAAGGAAGTGGTGAAAAATAAAAAATAAAAGAAAATACAAATAAAAAACCTAATCCTTGTCAAAAAAATATCAACTTTTCGCTACGTTGAGTTAGTTTGTGCGATTGACTGGCGCTGACGTACCTACTTAAATAAAAATCACACTGCAAATTGTTAATACCTTGTCGGCGACTATAATATATATCCTAAATGTTTATGTAATACACAGTTTAACTATATACAAGAACGTGATCTAACAAAATCTTCTTATTAATGTAAACTTAACATACGTAGATGAAACTATATCCAAGTTGTGCGCTAAAATTTAAAATACAGAAACTCAATCTATAACCGATTAATGCTTTAAGTAGACATTAAATTAATACTACTCTATTTTAGTATCGAATCAGTAAAACATTAATCGATCTCATAAACGTACCTACTCTTCCAAAACGTGAACTTATAATAACGTAGATTAGGCATATACCATTCTGAAATCGACCTTAGCGATTCACATGAACATTAGGCATTACATTAACATTACCTAACCAATATTATTTCCCTTATCAATGGAAGAACTGCTGATTTTGTTTTAGTTCCTAGTATACCTAGAACTGTTTCGCTATCCACTAAATATAATCTAAAAAGTGAAATAATAAGAGTTGGAAACTTTAGTAATATTTAAAATTATACAAAATGAATAAAAATTGCGCTATGGCACTATTAAGTTAAATGTTAACATATTGATATTTTCCCACTATACTTCTCTTGTTAAAATAGATTCAATCAAATAGGTACATATCGTACATAACAGTAGGCTCACTAATAGGTAGACAAATATTTTTAATATAATCTATATATAAAAGTCTTTAGTAAGATAGAAAAGATTTTAAAATTATTAAATATATCTATTTTTATTAATGCTTGCGAGTGATATTGATATTGTCGCAATATACTTATGTCGTAGGCTGTCCACCACCTAGGCGTGTGCCAGTGCCCGGCCCGCGAGTTCCGATGTTGCAATTTACGAACATAGACAACATAAAAATAAGTTTTATTTGTAATACAGTCTTTGGTTGGTGTCTTGCGGTATCTCGAATAACTATAAGTATTTTAGGCACTTTAGGCGACAACTCATTTAGTAATATAGTTTAATAAACTGCGTAAATGGAAGGCACATTTCAGACTTTTGTAGCACCTAAAAATGCTATAATTTCAAAAACAAGTTAAATTCAACACGCAGTAACTGGCCTCAAATATTACATTGTATATTATTGTCTAATATTTGCACAACCATACTTTTAAACAAGAAAACATAATGAGCTTTATTTTATGTAACAAACATTCGTTATTAAATGCATAACAGTATTCCTGGAAATATTGTAATACGTACAATGTAAAAATGTACATGAAAATTTTACTCCAAAAATAGAACGAATACTATAATCGAAACCTCGATATTTTGACGACCTACAAACTAGCCAAAGGAAAAGTTTACATGTTTACGTGGAATCAATAACAATCCAGCGCAAACCCATCACTCAGACCTGCGCAGGGTCAGGCGAGGAGTGCGAGGGCGTGGAGCCGTGCGGCGAGCCGGAGCCCATCGCCTCCAGCTTGATGCCGGGGGGTAGCTGGCCCTCCATTCCCGGTATCAAGAAGAATGCGTTCGGTGGATATACGCAATCTTTTGGCACGTAACAGTCGTGCGTCGTTTTCATGTGGTTCTTCATTTTGTCAGGCCTAGAAAATTCTTTGCAACAAACGGGACACGGAAATACTTTCCTTTGATGACCCTCGTGGTACAGGAAAGCGTGCCTCTGGAATGAATATTTGTTTTTAAAGGTTTTTTGAATGTTCTCTTTAGCGCACTCCGTGCATTGGTACACCCCTTCGTTAACTGACGCATATCTGAAGAGATTGAGGCCTCTCACAGACATTTCAGTCAGCTGCTCGGCGGGGTCATTCGATGCGGAGTTAGCTCTTCTCCTTATTCGTCTTCTGACAGCTGGCCTCTGCATTTGACTGCCGGTCTGTAGCGTGTTATTATTTAAGGAGTCATTTTGATACTCATTTGAAGTAGAAGGTTGTGTTGCCGGATTTACGCGAATTTTTCCTGATCCATCATTTGTTGGCGACGACCGAGCATATTTCATGTCCTTATTTTCTGAATCAGGGCTACCACGTCCTGGAATATAAGGTAAAAATTATGAGTATGTATCCTTTTTATTTACCAGATTGCCACATTTATGATGAATATTTCAAAACTTTTTGTATAAAAGGACAAGACCATAGCTATAATTTAAGGTTAGCTGATGTCATAACAATTTATCAAGTCTTGTTTTCTGTAGGTAGGTATATATATAATATTGAAAACTTTGGAATTGTCCTTTATATACCTACCTAGGTTGCTCAACTTACTGTAGTGATCATAGGCACAAATAATTGCAAAATAATGAAAATCGTGTGCTACCAGGTGAAAAAAAGAAATAAAAGAGAAAAAAAAAACAAACTGAAAATATATTAACTTTATTTGTTCAAATTGAATGACGAAATTTTATTACACCATGATTAAAATGAAAAACCACGATTTATGGAATCATTCCATGAACAAGTTTACGATATAATTTGAAATAGCTGCCGTTTAGAAGATTCGATCATTGATAAATGACAATAATTATAGCACCAGTATTAGAACAATTCATAATGATCCACAATATTATTCAAGAGGATAAACTTGTTCATGAGATGCATTCAAAATAAAACATTTAAAACTAGAAAAATGTGAAATAATATCAATTTTGGAATATATGTACTAAGTGTATACATATATACTAACCAAAATTTAAATCATCAGTCCTATAAATTAAAACTCACTAAGCAAATAAATTTCAATAGATAACAGAAATTGTCTTCAATGAAAATCTGATGTTTAATTTAAAACATGAACTTGTGGCAAAGTCAAACTGCTTAAACTATTTTAAAATAACCATATAATTTAATAAATTAAAAAATAATAACAAAAAAGAATAGATTTCACTATGATATAATAGGACTCAAGTGTTTGCATTTGGAACTATTTCGGCAAGTTCAGTAGTAGGTACATAATTATAAAAATAACACTTCAGTTATTAACTTAAGCTCTTAAGATCACATAAGGTGGGTTGAAAGTTGAAAAGTAACATTAAACTTATAGCAGGTGTGTGTGTCATTCGTTACACACGAAAACTTATTTAGAAAAAATAGTTGCCAATATAGTAATTGTATGTGGACATACAGAAAAAATAAGCCGACAGATACAATGATGTTTGGATAAAATTATCAGGAACATGTAATTAGCCTCATTAATCAATATCTGGATAATATTGCATCAGAAATATCTAAGAGTATGGTATAAATAAAAAATAAAAAAAGCAACAATTTGTACTGGACCAACAAATCAATACTTTGATCATTGCAGAGCATCAATTTGAGCAACATAGAAAGCATTAAACGTAATCTAGCTCTAACCACACCATCTACGAAACGTGAGAGTAGCGTCATAGGATAACGTACCTGATCAGTCCTCTCTTCGTGACTAATGTAACATTATATACAGTGTCCCAATGTCACTCCATCGTTAACAACACTATTTATGTCTATAATATTATAAATAACTTAACTTTTAATCTACTCTTTACTAATAACCCGTGTTGTTACTTTGCTACATTTAAATATAAAAAATAATAAAATATTGTTGAAATCGTTAGTGTTCGTCATCGTTGCTGCATAAATCACGGGTGACAGACCATGGATCTAAACGTGATTAAATCGTGTCACCAAGTTTAGTATAAAATCAAAGGCAAGACAAGACATTCAATATCAACTATTACAGCGTTTAGCGCCATTGAAAACCACATGTGGGCACAGTATAATAGGTACAAGAACGTTTTAACGATAATTATAATAAAGTTTAACAGACAATCAGTTAGGTATAAAATCATAGACTTGTCAATGTCACAATAAATAAAATCAAAGAGGTAAAACTTAAAATAACAATAGCGAATCAAAACAAAATAATAAGTAAGAATCATTAAAAATATTGGTTGTTTTGCTGTAACTTTTATTATTTTCTTTAAAGTTTCTAAAAATAGTAATTAACACCTTATTGTATACCATTGTATTTTGTTTCATTAACAAATACTCTATGTCGTGTAACTTTCAATTCTAAATTTATCTAAACATTACTCTTTGCATTTTCTATTGTCTAAGTGCAAATAACAAAAAAATATGGATTTGCTTCATTTGGCTAAATTCTAGAATTAATAATTATTATAGTTGTCGTGTGAATTTTTATTAGTATAATATAATTTAAATATTTATATATCTGCAGGTTTGAATATAACTTCTGTGAGAGAAAGTTAACAACTTAACGATTTTGGTAATGTTTGAGGAATTGGCATTAGGCAACTTCAACTACTTAAGCTTACTCTTTTCATGAAATAAATCATGTTAATTTGATTATAAACGAGAACGATAAGTATATTACGCCGTAGGTGTATTATACAACCCTGTAGTTTAATAATTGTCAATACTTCTCTATATATTGTAACCACTTGACCAATCCCTCAAAAACTCTTAAGTACATATTTTTATAGAAGAAACTAACGCTGTTATTCTGAAGTAATTTGTATGAGATGAAAATTATGATTAATTTGAACCCAGATACGTTCTATGCCATTAATGTTAAACTATCTTTCAATAATTACTTGTAATAATTATTTTTATAAATATTGCTTTAAGATTTCATAGTAAACGGTAAGTATCTAGATATCCTTATTATTTTGTTTCAACCAGAAATAAAATTATTAACATTTGAATTGAACTACATAATTGCGAATGTTTCAAGTCCCATTGGATGATAATTTTGTCAACGGATTAACTGACTACAATGTACTTGCATACATGCTTTTTAAAACAACAATATCAACAAACAATATATGTATATTTTAGGGACAATCCATTTTATATCACATCACATGTGACATTTTCTTAAGTATAATTTAGCACCAATTATGATATAACATTAACAAATAATAAAATTATTTAGTAATGAGATGATAATTATTATAATAAATAAACGGAGTTCAAAGTAAAAAGAAAATGAATTTTATCTGAATTTTGACTTACAGCTGAAATAGATAATAATAAAACAAAACAATGCTATATTATATAGACGTAACATTACAAAGATGTTCAAGTAGTAATTAGGTACACACAAATGAACGGGTTAAGCTTAGGCACTGGCTAAATTGACTATCATAATGTAGTGATTTGTTTAATCGTTCAATAATAGCCTCACCATTTTAAGTCTAAATTTCCTCTTTAAGTACCTATCAATGTTCAAGGTAAATTTCGTATAAAGATTTATGAAAGGTAGGTACAATAAATTCGTTTTTATGAATTTTAACAGTCTTAATATTGATTATCAAGACCCGACGCCTCGAAAATTACACGAATTTTATATTCATTTTGTAAATAACATTCACGAGTTGTTCCGATTTCCAAACAAAATGGAAAACATGAGATGATATATTCTTAATTTTAATTACATCTTTTAATTTAACTACTTGGGCCTAAAAGGTTTCTAAACTCCTAAGGAAGCTTCTTAAAGTAGACATTGTAAACTCTGAATAATGAAAATAAATAATACATAACATTTTTGAAATTTCTTAGTAGTCTAGTAGTCGATAAATATTAAACTTATTAATATACAAGTAAAGGCACACTAATAGGCAAGCGTTCCCTGGACCTACGTTTATTATAATTGGAGAATTTGGTTTTTGGGTCGACAACGTAATAACGTAGGTACCTATTAAAGTAGATACTACCCATATAACTAAACTCTTTTATAATATATAATATTATTTAAATCAATTTAAGTTTTGTCGTTATAATTGAAATATGAAAATGTGTCGCTAACATTACATGGAAGACTACTTTTGCCTCTAAATTTAACTAAGTAAATAATTTATAAGTACCATTCCTTACTTTATATTTAAGGCATTTTGTTTTCTACTAAAATAGAATTTACAAATCATCTCATGATTCCAGTTACATATAAACTTCATTCAAAGCACCTTGCTAAGATCACTTTAACAACAACGCCTTGTTGTATCTTTTCAATATATACAATTTAAACGTCAACCTTTAAAATATATTATATGTTACATTTGTTATAAAGTCGTTTTAGATAGTAACTCAAATATGAATAAGGTAGATGTGTTTGTGATACGATTATAATACCGCGACTGCACCCATTGGCTTCGATTATTAAGTTTACAATAAGCATAGTGCACATTTAACTTAATTCTCAGCACGGCTGCATTGAAGGCATGCCGAACAATAGATGTAATACGCGATCTAATAACCTTTAATAAATATATTAGCTACAGTATTTGTTGTATTGTCTTTGACAAATAGATGTTTCACACGCGTAAATAATTTAATAATTTAACAAAGTAAAGTAGTAGTAATCCTATTATATTATAATGTAAGGAATTTAAAACTTTTATTAAAATATCTAAATGATTTGGGGCTCTGTTGATTATTCAGGAACTGAATGTTCAATCATAATTTGTAGGCATACTACAATGATCGCCCTTGATACTGTTTCACCAACTATTCTATAGACTTTATTGTATTTAACTATTGTATAATTTAAGCGATTTAAATAAGTAGATATTTGAATAGTATAATAACATTTACAACCAAATATTTCAACATTGATAAACTATTTTAAATTAATCTTAACAAACTCTAGAACATAAAATCATAGCCTGTGTTGAGTTTTACTTCGAAGAAGTCAAATCGTCATCTACAACTAAGATCACTATTAAGGCAAGTTAAATGAAAATGCATTTTTCCGCTACTACTTACGCAATGGCATTTCGTTCAAGTCTTTTCATAAAGAGTTTGTTTAGCAGTTTAGCCTCTCGTGATACTTATCTGAACAGATACCGACATGCCGACATGTCACCTAGCACTACCATCACTCGATTTACAAAAAGACTATGCCATTGCTATAATTGATAAATATATTAACTAAACTTAAACTAACTAATTCAGTTCAATGAGAATTGCATTTAATATTCAGCACATAAAAAAATTACACTACTTTTGAATTTACGATCACCATGAGTAGTTATTTTGTACCCTGAAAATGTTGTAACTAATAAAATTAAGTAACAAGTGCAAAATAACAAGTAAATCATAGAAAATTTTATAAATCTCTTTGAAGTCAGCACTCTGAGAAACAAATGGAAAAATATACATAAATAGATAAATATTAACAACAAACGACTGGCGTCGTCTAATATCAACAAACTTATTGACATATGTATGAAACTTAGAGCTCGAACGCTTACTCAATACGCAATCTACGCTTTATAAACTATTGAAAATCCAAATTTTAAGTTAAATAACGTATAACATGAATAAATTCTACTCTGGCTAATCAGATCTTAATACATCTGCGACAAAGAGTACCTACTGAGTGTTGCCGACAATCTAAAACTTCTGAATACATTAAGACTCCTGCTTCGCCATTTGCTCGTTGGCATTCGGTTGATTTTTGTGAATGATCTTTAAGTGAGCGATCATGTTATCTTTTCGAGTGAACTCTTTGAAACAAATGGGACATGGGAAAACTTTTACATCTTTCTTGTGAGAAGTGACGTAGTGCCTACAGAAATTACTTATATGCGTGTAGACTCTCGCGCATATTTTACATCTGAATACGTTTTCTCCTTCCTTGATGCAATAATCTCTCACCGACTCGTTTGTCTCCTCGTGATAGTTACCCACACTACCCATATTGGCCTTCCTTATAGGCGAGGGAAATATACGATGTTCCCAATTGGTCTGCGCTAAATCGGATACCTCGTTATTAGCCAAGTTGAGGTTATTTTGCTCTAATTCAGCGGCGAACAGCTGTGTGGCGAGAGCTGGCATTAGAACCGGGTCTGGGGGGAATTTATCAAACGTATTCAGCGCGGGATTCAAACTCGATAGCCCGGAAAGCTGATTGAACAAGTTTCGAGCTCTAATTTTGGACATTTGGGGTAGCAATTTTTTACTATTCTTTGGCTTTAAGTTACGACCTAGTCTGTTTTTATCTTCTGTGTCTTTGATAGGACCGTCTTGCGAATTAGAGTTCTCGCGGCTTCTGTCAGGATTGTATTTATATTCGATTGGTTCATTGTAACCGTCGCTAAGCTCAGCGGCTGGTTCTTGTTTAATAGATCCATTTTCTATAGAAAGTACAGGCCCGTTTGTTGAAAAGTTTTGTTGTATTTCTTCTTTTGGCGGTTTATCAGGATCTGAAAAGTTTGTTTCAGGTCTCAATTTATACGAAATTGATGAAATCAACAAAATATTCATTTCACTCGACATCGTCATTGGAAATATTATAGTGAGACGCAAAAATATTTACTTAGGACTTATTATTTAAAAACAGTTATAGAAACTACGAACCTATGTAAGTATTTAAAAAGTTTATTGTGAGTGGCAAGCCACCAGAATATTTCCAATTGCTTTATTACCAAGGAAAGCTATTGGGAATAAGCCTTGTTTGTGTTCCCTTTTCTTATTCGTAATAATAAAATATTTTTATTTTAAAGAAGTTTATAAAGAAAGAAATTATCAATCAAACCATTAAGTACCACACCGAGTTTGCCCCTGGCCATTCCTCTAATAGCTCTCCCCAAAAGCAGAAAAGCAAGCAATAGTTAAAATTGTCGATTTAAAGAAGAAAAATAAGCATCTGTTACTCGTATACGTCAAAAAATTTCATAGATAATCACTTACCCCTTTTCAATAAAGTTTAAATATTATTAAATATAAAGTAGGCATTCGTAATACACTTCACTTTTCACTTATCGTATCCTAACATCAAAGCTTATATCCCATTAGCTTTTCCCTTTTTAATTAAAATTTTACTGTTCTAAACAATGTTAGATGTTTGGAAAGGAAGATTAATACAGGTATTTACAAATAGTAAGCGAGTATAAACAACAATATCTTCATTTATTAACTTATGGCGCGACTTTTTATTTTTTTACAGTTGAACATTCTATACATCAATACAAAAGGCATATTGGAGATTATCAACAATATTTCATAAAATGAGAATATTATGTTATTAACAAGTGAATAGTTTCTACCGACGTAGCTGTAATATTATAAAAAGTTATATGGGGATAGACACGTACCTGCCGACTCGGAGTCTTTGCCAGTCATCGGGGCTTCAGTCGATTGAGCGTCATCACCTTCGTCGATGAGTAGGGCCTCGCCAGCCTCCTCGCCCCCTGACGTTGCTCCATCCTCAGCGTTGAAGCTATCCATGGACATCTTCACTTCCAGCAATTCGGGCGAGCCTCTTATTAGTTGGTCACCAGGTCTGTTCGATGATCCATGAGAGGCAGGCTCAGGAATAAACTCTCCGGGGGGACTAGCCGCTGTATTTAGAGCGTCACTTGAACTTCCACTAAGTTTTCTCGGCCGACCTCGTTTTCTTTTCGGTTGCATCAATGCGTTACCCAATAAAGGCATTAATAAATTGGGAGGCGCCCCTCCGCTGGGCATCCCGGATGCCGGCCGTTTTTGATGCATATATGGATGTATTCTGTGAAGCTGAGGGGGAGGTGTGTGCGCATTCGTCTGCTGCTGTATTAACGAGTTAGTTAAGGCTGGAATATCACACTTCTCCTCGTTTACTTCTGTAAGTCCTTTTATTCTTAAGCTCTCAGCTACTTTTAAGAAAGCTGTCAATCGTTCTTGGTCCACGCTTACTTCCCCTCTGTACATGAAGTCTAGTAAACTCTTCATGTCCGAATACGGAACGTCCTTCATTATAACAATGGGATGTTTTTCTTGGTGATTGACGAAGAGAGCTTGAAAGTAAGGGCTACAAGCCGATAAGACCATCTTATGTGCTTTCAGGAACTGCCCATCGACAGCGAGCGTGACGTCTGTGAACGTCTCCGCGTGTAGTAGTTGATCAAACACAGACAACATATTAGACTGGTGGTTGTTCCACCGCAAGCAAAACCTCTGCGTCGCCATTTTCGCTTTTGTATATTCTTCTTTGGAAGATATGATTTTTGCCAGTCGAGGCTTAAAATCTAATTTTACCAACAACTATTCACTCATGTATACATAAGTATTCTCTCTTGTTCCATGAACAATACAACAAAACGTCAACAATAGATAATGTTTACTTTTTAAAAGCCATTTTCAATTTGTATGTTTCATAGTGCTTAGTGCAGTTTGTGTGCCGGGCGCAGGGTGATCTGTAACGGGATAACACTCAGTTTTATTATTATTATCACACATAAATGATCTTAATACAGAATTATCTAGGCAAAGTCACGCATTGACTTCTGTATAAGTAAAACAGAAAGCCGAGGATCGCCTTGTTTTCTCTGCTCTCGTGTCTATTAGAAATAATTAGGGACACTGCTTATGTGATTACTGATTACAGTATTTGTGCACATTTGAGCGCACTTCTATCACGCTATTATCCTCCTAGGTTATTCACGCAATGCAATATGTAGGTATCTACCTACTTGCCCGTCTACATAAGATCAGATTGATACTAGCTAACCTAAAATAACTGCATCTTTTTTTGATCCTAATTAGGCTAGTTAATGATTCTCATTTCTTTTCATTAAATTGCATTCATTCAATGCAAGCATTAAATTATAACCTCTGTGGTTTGTACCTATAGTAGGTATGCACTGTACATAAATATTTATGTTGAATTAATACAACATTTTCTTACTAAGTACATAACATGATGTTAGCTATGTATAATTTGTTAAATCTTGGACAGTAGGTAACTGTGTTGAATCACAATGGTAGAGGTCGTGGCCGTCGACAGAAAATTTATTGTATCTAAAAACAATATTCAAATCTAACATATTCAAACGCTTAATAAAATTGAATGGTAAACCGTCTTGTTCACTTCCTGAGGGTGGAAAAAAACATAAAGGACCTAGTAGTCTCTTCAAGACGTCGACGCTTTTGTATTGAAAAAGGTAACACACCATTGCTTATTAATTAAAAGTTGTTAAGATTTTGAAAAAGGCTTCCTGATTCGCGTTATTTAGTACCGTACCTATTTATTATAGCATTCTAAAGTGAGAAAATATCGTTACTAAATTATACTTTGTTACCATAGGTATACAAGATACCACATTCATTACCTATGTTATTTTACTGGGTTGTGAACGAAACCAATAGCTACACAATTCAATCAAGGTTAAAAAAATCGAGGGCGTCTATAGTCTAGCGGCGTGGGGACGTGGGGAGCCTGTGCATCGCGTCGGCGAGCGCACTGCAGTAGGAAACTGAATTGTAAGCTACCACTGCAGTACCAAATAATCATCGTGTCAGTAACAAATCATGTTTTGTACAACGTCAATCATTATTATAATGCCTTTAAAATTAATTCATATTGAAGTGCACTCTAATCAGAATCCAATTGGAACGATCTCGAATTTATTTAAAAGCTACAAAAACATGAACATTATTTTGCTCCACATCCACAGGTGCTGACCACAAACGTTATCGCGGTATAAACGGGCGCTCGAATTATTACTACGCACCCAGTCGAGCGCGTTACATTACGTCATCACAATGGCATTATTACCTCCGATATCCACATTAATTCAACCGATACGTCGAGATAAGCACCGTTTGAGAATAATTATATCACTGCACTAACATAAGGGAACGTACCACACGTATCTGCACCACAATCAACTCGACCCTTTTATGGGAATGAGGATCAGCCCTTCCGCCATAGTCCGAGTCCGCGTTTACGTCGCACCCCGCTCACCCGACGACTGACGGCCGCAGCCCGCAACCCCGCGCGACGAACACCGACTCGCTCCGCGACTCGAATATCTCTCACAAAAAATACGCCGTCATCATCGAAATGGCGGCAGCGGATATATTCAGCGCAGGGTGCACAGTAAAATATTGATTTATTGAAATTTATTGATTTCCATTTGGCAAGGAACATCATCCCCGTCAGGATGTTACGTTATTAGAGCGTTTACGATAGTGGTTATGGCTTTATTTAAGTGTATGCTCATTATTTCATAGCATTAATCAGTATCATGATATATCTGAAACTAAACCTTCGAGCTGTAGACGAAAATAGGGGCGACGCGCCGGCACCCCAGCAGGTCAATGCAGCAAAACAAGACCGAATTGTTATATATATTTCATTCATTAAGGAAGTTAAACTTAGCAATAATAATAATTTCATAGTTTATACAATCTTCTCGGTAAGTATTTCAATCTTTATTATTGTGAGAGGGAGAACTAAATAATGCAGCAAATATATAAGTACCTACTTTGGAACATACAGGAATAAACTTTACAGCGTAAAATCATTAGACCTAAAACTACTTGACCAAAGCTTGCATTGTAAATTAAAGGGTAATTTAGTACTTTTCTACTTAGGAAATTGTACTACGATCGATTTGGTTATATGAATCATCATTACCACCTACCTTTGCATAGATACATTCAAGGGATGAGTTTTCCACGTGAAAAACATCAATCCATTCGTGTTGTCGCCATGTCAGCACTGTTCTCTGTCTCTGTCCCGCGCAGGCGGGGTTGGATAGACGCCCTCTAAGCGGCGAGCGCCGCCGATGATGGCCGAGAGCCGCCACTTTTCGCAACCGAACCAACCCGAGTCCACACGGAAAATAGATCGCAGGGCGCACTTGTATTTTTTTAAGTTTCAAATTCACTTGAACAAACACCAATGTTTTTGGATTTATTTCCAATATGTCCAGAAAATATATGTTTGATTATATTGAGCAACCTACCACTTTATTTATTTTTCGTAATTTTTGAACAAAAATAGGAAGAATTTCAGGACACGAAAAAAAATCCGCGCGCGATGGTTCTCGGAAGTATTTTTAATAAAAATGGCCTGCCGCCTCGGCGGGAGGAGTGGCAATGGGCAATGAGGTCGGTACCCTCTCTCTGGCACCCGCGCGCGCCCCTCCCTGCCGCTACACTCCGGCACAGGGTTAGAAAGTTTCAAAAGTGAATCGTGGAAAACACGAACACCGATTCCCGAGTGCAATATATTACCAGCTAGTAAAGGACTACAGGAACGAAAGAAAAATCGTCAAGCTCTGAATTATTTTCAAGTAAAGGAAACGGTTGGATGTAGGGTTAACAAGTAAATTATAATGTAAACCTAAAACATTTCCAGTAAAAAAATACCTTTCAGTTGTATGTACCACTAAAAGGAATCGGAAAACATAAACCTTCTCCTGTTTCCTAGTTATCGCATTATTATTAACGTTATCGATGACACCCCCTTGATGTGGACAGATGCGACACTGAGTATTACGCCCCGAACTGTTGCATATCAATCATTACTGTCATTTCGAATGACCTAATATCTTATTTCTGTGACTGGGCATATCAACTGACCTAAATCAGGATAACAAACACTAATGTATTATTTATTCCACATCTCGTAGAGTCCATCGCTTCCACGTAGCGCTGAACATTTTGATTCTATGATTTTTGGCGCGAACCCAGAAATTTTAGTATAAAAATACGAACGCAAGTGGTTTCCTGTGCACCCCTTACCAGTGATATATTTTCAGAGCATGTAACCACAAAGTTATAATTTATATCATTTGTGTTGCAAAAACGTATACTATATTGTGTGTGTTGCAAATAACTTGACTGATTCCTTTTTTTTAAATCATATTGCCTTTAATTTATATTTACCTTGGTAATATTATTTCCATGTTAATTTAATGACATTACATTCTTAGACAGAATGTAATGTATCTGATTTTTTATACCTACTTACCTTATTTTATTAATGACAGCGGCTGATTTATTTTCTGTTTAGGAAATGATAAACCAACAATGTTTTTACGTAAAAGTTATTACCTATACGTATCTAATAATCATCTAACAAAGTCCTATCTACACTTTCTGTCATACAAATCAATGACGTCGGTTCGTGTGTATTTATAAAGTCCTTTCCGCATACAGCTCAGGGTGCGTACATAGATACATATCCAATCCAATATTTATATTGTACTCTTTTCTCAAGTTGGTTTTCATCAGATACATATGGACTTCACATTAATTGTTCTTAGCAATTTAACCATGGGCTACGGTAAAAAAAAACGAGGTACGGGTAAAAGCCGTATCTATCATGTGGAAATGCTTGCTTTCCGTTTGCAACCCTAAGGGGTTGGGGGGGGAAGCATATATTTCCTAGTCCATACACACTAGGCATAAGTGCCTAGTGTGTATGGACTAGGAAAAATATGCTTCACGTGGAACAAGCCGTACCTAAACCCAGGCCCAGTCGTAGGTATAAGATGGCAGTTTTATCTCGGCTCCTGTGTGTTTTCTATTGCATTTTGATTTTCATCCATAATATCAACTATCTTCCGAACTACCTACACGTCCAACTAGGTAAAAGTAACGATCTAATTCTAAAAATAGTTGTTGACATGCTGGTTATGAAAACTTCAATGTAATTTGGGTTTATTTGACCAACCATATCTCTCTATTATGTCTGTTCACTGTAGCGTTCTCACATTGGTTTACAGGGAGGCTCACGTTCAGCAATGGATGTTTACGAGCTGATATAGGTAATTACTCAGTTCAATGACATTTCTGTTTTGTGATCATGCCTAAATAATGTCGTTTGTTTACGCAGTAAAGTAAAAACGCAGATTTACGCGGATTTTTTCTAAACTGCCTATATTTATTATCTGGTAAAAAATAGTTATTTGAAAACAAAAACTTGATTTATATTCTGAATTGGATTTAATATATTTCAATTGTTTAATATGATAGGATTCAATTGTTCTAAGAGATAAAAAATCGATAATATTATGTTTCGTAGGTAGATACACCCCCTACCCCTACCTACGAAACATTAAAAAAAAATCCTATGCTATGTTTTTACGAAAATATTCATTCCTGCACACATTATGTTATCATAAACATCCACAAGAATATTCCTTGAATCATAACGACGTATTTTAATAACATGTGGATTCACACGTGAATATTATCGCTGAATTAGCGCACCTGCCGCTGTAAACTTGGTCGTATCGATTGGATGGAGCGAGAGCTATAATTCAGCAGTGACCTGACCTAGGTCATCGTGCCCGTGTTAGCTGAAGTCCTTACAGCCAGCTGACCCAGTTTTCAGGCGGCGCGGCTGATGCATAAAAGCTTGCCAACACACTTTCCCTCTAATAACAAACACGCCCTGGAATAAAGGTGGCACGTTTTGCCAGTCAAGCGTTCTGGGGGAAGTCACAAATATTCGTTATGTATTCAAAACAACACTGCTTTTTCATTAATAACGTAAGCTTTTATGTACATTATGTGAATGGATTGTTAATTTATGTACCGCAATGAAGTTATTTTGAATTTCGCGATATTTTGCTTGAGAAATCGTCACATCTTTTTTCAATCCTCTAAGGCTAGATGAGCTTGAATGACCGCAGTAGGCCGAGGTTTCATTGTAACATTGTAAAGAATTTGGATTGTCGTTTTTGACAATGCAATTAAATAACTAATAGTTACCTTTAATATTTTAGGTTACGGTAATCACAGTTTTGTGCCCTTTAAGTTTATACAACCTATTTTTTCCTTCTATATTATTGTACAGTTTCTGAAGAGAGTTTACTCCGAGATTTTCCATTTGCGGAAAAACCCTTTGGACTGCAAAAGCTGCTGAAAAATCAGCATGAAAACTTTTCGTATGATGAAACTTAATTATTTCGTGTTTACCGCCACTATTCGAACACCAACGATAACGGTATAATAATATGTTCTATTTCAAAATAAGTAATAGTCTCTTTTCTCAATTTTGGGTCTTCAAGTGTCCAATGAATAAGCAGATTTTACTGTAACGGCCCACGAAGAACGGTCGACGTTAACTGTTAAAACTACGAGAGTGGTAAAAGCTGCGAACAAAAAGAAATCCTTCGGCTTTCTAACAAAGACGTGTGTGCACATCGTGGACACCGACAATCTCATTGACTATGGGATGGGATATCGTCTTTCATGAGCTATTCAAATGCATAGAAGCAAACATGACAACTATCTATTTCTAGGTAGTAGGTTCCTAACCTAAATTTCCCCAGGATTTATTGAATACTGACTGCATTTCTCCGGAATCGAAGACTACGCTAACTTTTAATTTATTTTCGGGAAATTATTTACTAAACATTTATTGAGATTGATAGAATAACAAAATAATATGCTAATGTTTGTAAAATTCATTCCTATCAGCGATTATTGTCTTTGTCAAGTTTTCAAAGTAGACTAAAGGCTTGAAAGAAGAAAATCTCATCATCGTAGACTATGGTGTAGATTATCAGTAAATCTTAAAAGAAGGTATTAAATAAGGAGGTATTGCTGTGTAAAAGTGTCTTTATGAATAAGGTATAAACCCATAGATTATTTACAGAGATAAAAATAAGGCAGTGTATAGAGTGCCGTTAGCGGCACTCTATACGCATACTAAATTGCCATAAGCCTTGCATTGTCATTGTAACTGTCACTTGTTATTTTGTTTGATTCTCAACAATCAAACAAAATAACAAGTGACAGTTAGTTCGCCGCCCTTTGTATTGATTGATCGTAATTGCTATATTCAGTGTAAATTCAGTCACTCTGTAGTGACTTTTGATATAGGTAATTATCAATAGTCACTGCAATTACTGAATTTACGAAGTTGTTATTACAAGTGACAGTGACAATGACAATGCAATGCTTACGGCACTTTAGCCGGGCCGAGTCAGTGCTACTATTAAGTACTGCTAGCGGCACTCTATACACTTCCTAAAAATTATTTGTCATCAACCAAAAACATAACGAACAACAACACATAATAGTGCTTCCCTAAATTCTTAATTTTATTGGTGAGTTTTCTACTAAACTGCATCGTTTACATCTTCTAGCTGTTTTAATTTTGGACCTGTGCCGTCCAAACGATTCATTTTGGTTTCCCAATATGATTGGGCATTAGTAAGTAGGTGTAGGTAGAAGGGCCCGTCCTGCTAGAATCGGTACGTCTAACGGTCGGGTTTCGGTTCAATGACTCGATTCGGACGTTCAATTTTCGCCGTGTACTGTTAGATATCTCACGGCAGCAACACTGCAGCGACCAGACGAATCTGTCCCGAGGCGGTGATGTGGATGTAGCGTGATGTCCCCTTGCATGTATAGTTAACACAATTTTCTTCAAACACAATATGTTGGAAGTTCTTAATGTAGGATCAAGATTTAGTTCCGAATTTGGAAACTTTTCATAATATGCCACAAGTACAGTTATAGTGAGAGGTTCAGTGAATTTCCGAGAAAGCTTTTCCGAATTCCAAAAGTTCCACCAGAAGAGAGGCCGTGATTCATGTGTCTTTATTTTTATGGTTAATTTAATTTCGTAACTTGCTTGTGTGCTTATGCTTATCACGTATATATTTTTGAATACTTACAAAGAGGTACGAGTATGTACAATTTCCCCTTTTTTGTCTTTATCCTTTTTCAAACCCATTTGTTCACGTTGGGCACATACCAGCTACCTATTAGGTACCTACATAATTCATGTGTTTATTTTCCTGTTGTGAAACAAATAAAGTCATTCTAAAATAGAACTAGGTACATTATTTTGAATAAGCGTAATACGTGAATTTCCTAGGTCATCCAACAAATTCCCCAATGGAATAACATGGTTGTTACTCATAAGTTGAAATCGATGAATTCCTGCCATATGTGTCAACGGCATGAAGCAAGGGAGCGGCTGATTCCTGCCGACCAACTCCCATTTCTGAGAAGGGCTAGCTAGTGGGTGAGACAACAACCATCTTGCTTGACCTTCTTATTTCTCATACAACTTATCTT
Source organism: Xanthia togata (assembly GCA_963853775.1). NCBI lineage: Eukaryota > Metazoa > Arthropoda > Insecta > Lepidoptera > Noctuidae > Xanthia > Xanthia togata. The sequence continues at coordinate 13,151,111 of OY970793.1, forward strand.
AACTCGAACTGTATAGTTAAATCTTCTTCTTCCTCATGTAACTTTGCAAATGAAAATATTAGTGTCCATAATATTCAGACATCTTTAGTAATTATACCGGTACTTGCATAATTTAAGGAACGAGAAACAATAAGTCATAATTATTGTAATGATGATATAGATTGTATAAACGATTTCCTCTTTTAATGAGTACTTAATTATAATTTAAGTACTTACTAGAGAACATTAAAGTGACACTTGCATTAAGTAAACCTTAATTTTTACTCAATAACCGAATAATGGATACCTACTTGTCGAATTTATTACCCAATTTTATCGATTGTAAACAGCGTGAATTCCGACATTATCATGATAAGCCATGTCTTCTCACAGTTTATCGGACCGCAGTCGCACAATCAGGGACACCTGTCGATGCGCAATGTGACGGTACGGGTCCAATCTGTTATTCTGTACTTAGGAGCATTTCTTATTCGATTCGACATTGATTTACGTTTTTGCTTTCATAGTTGCAACAAGTGTGAGCAAGACGACATCTCAGTTAAGTCGAATAATCTATTCGAGTGCTTCGGAATAGGCAGGCAGAGCAAAGCATCAACAGCAGCCGTTAGCTAGCGATGTCCCGTTACCACGCGGCTCATCACTAATTCCATCTCACGAAAGCTCAAATTTTGGCGGTGAATCAATTAACCCTAAATAATATCCGGTACACGCAGCCGCCTTTGCCACTTTTTTTTTAAATGATTCAGTAAAGGGCTTAGTTAATTATTCGTTTCGTCTTAGTGCTACATTTCAAATAATAGGACGGTCTATGGGCTAGTTAATTCAAAGGAACATAAATCAGTAAATAATAAATTAGTGGATAGGTAGACTACTTCTGAAAACCCTATAACAACGGTGGTTATAAAACTTATCCAATTTTCGGAGTTAATTTAGAAAAACTTTAACAATATCGCAAAAGGCTTCAATTTAGGCATACATATGATGATCTTAATGATGATCAATAAATTAATTGATAGGTACTACGTATAAGTATTATTTAAGTGATTCATTATACTTAACCTAAAAATACGTTAAGTAGGTACTCGTGTTTTGGTATTCTGGCAGTAAAAAACGAGGTAAAAATACATGATTTAACAAGTGTACTAAAAAAAATGAACTTCATGTATAGGTATATGTTTGGAGGATAACGTGGAGTGGTAATCGGGCGCGTTGAGGTTGGGCGCGCAGCGAGCGTGTCGCGCTGCGCAGTGGTGTGAACGCGGAGGCGCGCGCGCGCCCGAGTGGTTGAGATTGCGTAAGCGCACGGGGCCGATTTCTAGCGCGGCTCCCACGCGGCAAGGTCAGCGCTTCGGAGGATTGCTCCCACTTGCCGCCGCCATCAATGTAAAAATATTACCGAGCCAACATAATCAATATTGAACATTATGCAAAGGTACCCTTGTTGATTACAACCGTCACCGGTGCTCCTTGATTTACGACAGTCTATTATGAGACCAATAGGACTTTTTCTGTGTGTATTGTAGATAGGTATAGTGATGTAGCCAGTTAATTGCAAATAACTATTTTTGAGTGCAAACTTTTTTTACCACCCATGGGATCTTTATCACTAAGTTATTTATAATTTACCGAAATATTATCAAAACAAAATAATGAAATATCCACCATTAGACGAATGAAAATCCTTCACGATTATGAGACTTATCGAGATCATTGCTTGTTGATAGGTAAAAGTTATTTTGATTTATCTAATCGACGTCTTGGAGTCTACAGCTATTCTACGTTGCCAATCCTTAGCTGTAGGTATACCTATGACTCATATTAGGTATACTAACTTCTGCCCGCGACCCACTGCGTCGCATCGCATCGCTCGCCCTCGCTATTACCTACTTCGTTTTCTCAGCGTTCTTTATAACTTTTTTTCTTTTCGCTCGACTGCAAAGGGTCTAATATTAGATCGCATACCTATAACCATTCTAAAGAATTGAGCTATCAAATGCAAAAATATTTTTTCAAATTCGGCTAGCAGTTTCAGAGATTAGCGTCTTCAAACATTTTTTTAGTATAGATAGATTATTGGTACCTCCTATAAAAAAACATTAACATTATCGTTACAGGCACATAGGTATTTATTTAACAAACAACAGCACGAACACGATTAGTTATTTACATTTGGAAACCAAGATCCTATATCTCACTAAACTTGTGGTAGAAGTGTACACTATCCATTTATCCATTGCTTTTCATGATGTTGTGAAACCAGACAATAGTATTCATTTCTCTAAGATTTTATATGACTTTCGCGCACACATGAATTTTCTTAGTGTCTTTAAAAGCTCTGTAAGCGAAAGAAACCTTAATTTCTCTTGTAAATACCCGAGTAGGTACAGCTAGAGGCGAGGTGTAATTTGATTTTAGTACGAGTATGTAACGATTTTATCGTCATTTTACGATTCGGCGTTTCGATCAAAGGGTTGCTAAATCGTAGCTGCAAGTTGAAGCGATGCACAAATGATTTAAGATGTACTCGTAGCTGTTGGCGTGTAGGTACGATCATTTAAATAGAGATAATCTCCGCCACCACCGCCACCGTGGCAACGAGACCTTGAGAGGCGACGACGCCTACCTCGTTTGTTACGAGACTACTAGATACTATATCCATGTAGCGTAAAATATGCGCATCATTGGTAAAGACTCGTTAATCAAAGAAACAGATATCTAAGTACCTACTTGGTGTAGACATTTCAAAGCATGTACCTACCTGTCTATGTACCTACGTTGTTCTACATATAAATAATATGAGAAAAACCAATTTCCTAAAATGTCTAGGAAAACTAGGAAAAATAAAAATAAATATTGACTTAACCTATTTATGTATTTCGAGTTCTGCAGGCTCAAAAATAACAATTTTGGACGGTCGATACTCACAATGGTTTCTTTTTGGATGAATACCAACATGCTCAGGCTGCCAGATGGCCTAGAGATGCATAGGTTAAGATTGATTTCATAGTAGCTTTTATTAGATCTTACTTCCGAAAAACCTTTCAAAATTATTTTCAAAAATACTTTTTTTATGGAAAAAAAAAAGAACTTTTTTGAATAATTTAACGCAAAGGTAGATTGCTACTTTAATATTAATACAGAACAATGTAAGCTTGATGTTATCTTTATAATTACTTTTATTTTGATTGTTCTCATCATAAATTTTAACTCAGAAAATTAAATTCAAAACTAACGCTCTTGCGAATTGAACCGGGACTGCGTAGCGGTATAAAATGCGTTCACAGAGCCCCAGGCGGCCAAATAAATTAAAAACCATGACACAGACAAGTAAACGTTAGAAAAAGTACCAAACTAGATTTTCTCATCTTCTACATACCTACCTACCTACTTTACTTACTTATGGCGATCAAATATTTAGCTTATAGACCTACAAGAATCTAGTTCCGTGGGCAAGGATAAACCGATCGTACTCATGAAAAATATAAATTTTGTGGCACCGTAGCTACTCTACCATATCATAGATAATAATAGTTTGTATGTAATTTTCTTTTTAGCAACAAAGGTAACAATAGTTTTTTATCGCCGGAATTTATTTTTATAGTGATTGAAACGAGTCTGTTCTACGCTGCGTGTACGCAACTTCTACGCTGTTACGAGACTTTTACACTGCAACGAGACTTCTACGCTGCTACGCGACTTCTACGCTGCTACGCGACTCGTACGCTACTACGTGACTTCTACACTTCAACGCGGTTTCTACGCTGCTGTGCGAATTCTACGTTGCTACACGAGTTCTATTCTGCTACGCGGATTCTACGCTGCTACGCGGTATCTACGCTGCTATGCGGCTTTTACGCTGCTACGCGACTCGTAAGCTGCTACGCGGCTTCTACGCTGCTACGCGGCTTCTACGCTAGTATGCGGCTTTTACGCTACTTTAATACGCTGACTCTCCGCGGCTTCTACGCTGCATCTACGCTACGCCCAAACCTACGCTGGCGCTATGGGCCCTTGTGTGAAGAAATTCAACAGTGCACGCTAAGAACTGGTGGGTAGTTGTTTCTATGCTTTACTGTACGATAAGCTATCCATAAGACATGTACATACCTACTTACAACAACTTACTGACATAAATATACAGCCAGAGACTAAACACATTTTGCTAACATACCTCTCTCTATTAATTGTATTATTTCTGAAATCTATCCTAGACACGAGTAGAACTTTTTGATAGGCGCCGCGTGCGACATAGTGCAGCGTGCGCGCACGTGAGAATGAGCGGAATGAACAGTGCAGCGATACTATTCATACGTACGTTAGAAAGAGACAAACAATGTGAAATCAGGGTGGTTACACATGGGGTCAACGACCCACACGCGACACGCGTATCTGTGATTTTTATAATTTGGATTTTGGGACAAAATTTCCGTCTTAATGCCCGGAAGAGATTCGCCTCCCAGGTACCTACGCAATGAAACTGCTTGTTATAAGCTCGCTACCATGTAACATAAATACTAATTCTTTATCGGTAACCTTTTAGTCTGTAAAATAGTTCCTAGTCACTTTGACTGTTCGCTCTTTACCAACATTACAATCCATTATTACTATAAATTCAAAGTACGGTAATCAATATGCATGTTGTATTTCGAATAGGTTAGTAGGTATTTAATTAATTACCCGCTAGTTATTTTAATGTAATGATGATGTTAGGTTACAAGATAAAGTGTATTATGCTAACTCTTGTAACTTTGACTTTTAAATCAGCAGGAAATTGTTCAGTTATAACCGGACTCTACATTACAGTGTTACAACGTTTTTTTAGTGAACTGTGTAGTTTGAAGGTCTATGTGGAATTGTGGCTCGATTTCTGTCGCATATCTGTGATCAAGACCTACATATTTGTTTCTTACTTTGATAGCTTTTTGTTCTATTTCGTGACTCCGTTTCCAATACACGAACAGTGAACAGATCTGGATTCTGGCGCACACGGTGCTCATCGATTTTTTATAGAAAATGTTCATTGATTTGATAAGTGACATCGTAATGTATTTTTGCCCATGTTTTTATTTTAAACGTGTGTCTTCATTCTATACAAGATGTACTTAACGTAAACCATCAAAACAAAATTGAATTCCAAAGTGAAGATATAAATATTTCCTAAAAGCGATAGTCTTTTGCTGTTTAAACAAATAACGGTAAAGTTGTCCAAAAAACGAAGCAAACGAGAAGCTTAGCACTTATTTAAATAAGTTGCATAACAACGATTCTGTCACCGTACGACGGCGCACCGACATACAGATCGGTTCGTTGCCATTGTATGATAATCGTGACCTTCACTTTATGGGCGTGTGTTTATTATCACCCCTAATATTTAAAGAAATATCTATTTGACGATCTAGAATGTATTTTTATAATCGCTTGTAATCGTTGCTCAATATGCAAAACTTTTTTCCTTTAAGTACCGTAGAGTCATTCCTAGTTATTAATTAATGTCCTATTTGCAAACAAACAATGTTTTTGAATAAGCAGAACTTATTATTTCGATTCTAATATTGGAGTGTATAGTCGGCATTGAAAGAAGTGCTGAATGTCCCTCCGTGAAGGGTAGTGACCGTGAGGAAAGTAGCGTTGCGCGGAGGCAGGCAAGCGTTGCGCAAGCCTTTTCCACGTGTAAACAGTTGGCGGGCTCTACGGCTCCACGGCTCGCGGTGAACGAGCCATCCGTGATATATCCCAAGCAACTACGCTGTACACCTATGTAAAGCAAGTCATCACTGAAAGATTTGTGTGTTAGACAAGTAAGAGCAAAGGAATCAAATACTTACAGTGTTTTGGGACCTAACTAGGAACCAACATAACCTACCGTATTCTATTTTAATTTTATTTCATAATGTAATAATAATAATGCTAATATAATGATAATTCAGCGGATCCCTAACAGTATGGTTGGTTACATTTGGATTTGTTTGTCATAAAGAGTCTAGTCTACCCACGTGGAATTGTTATTTAATGTCATCTAACCACATAGAGCCAAACCAACTTATGTAATATATAATCAGAATGGCTCGAAGTTTACCATAGTGGCATTCTAACAAGATAAAATGCCCAAAATTCCGTGTCATATTGTATCGCATGACTTGCGTGAATTCCACCTTTCTCTGGTGTCCGCTCGTGGCCCCGATGGCCGCCTGCGGCCGCGGTTTGGGAGTCGCCTTGCGCAAACGCGTCCCACACGTGTGCATCCGAAAGGCGCACTCATCATTCTTTGCACCGTTAGTTTTTCCTACTTCTCAGCAGGTATATTATAGCGATGCGCATATCGTAAAAATAGGAATGTTTAATTAGAGAAAGGGCTTCACGGTAGGTACTCGGACTGTTCGAGATGATTCGATGAGGGGCCGCAGATGAATGGATCGATGTGTTTGATCAGATAGATGTCATGAGCTGGTATGGTACCTACTTTAGCAATACTCAATAGACTTCGATAAGGGTGACGTCAAGCTATCAAAGAAAAGTCCTCCGGAGAGTTGCCCTTGCGACGGCGTTGCAGGCGAATCGGCGGCTGCGCAGGCGGTGATCGAGAGGCCCCGGCGGGTGCGCACCGCCCGCCGCGCCCTCTGCGCCTTGAGCTGTGCGCCCCGCACCCCCCAGCCCCGCGCGCCACCCCCGCCCCGCCGCTTCGCCTCCCTCACACACGAACGCGCAGGAAAATTTTATAATAGGTACTGTTGATGACACCGTCAACTCATGACATAATGACGTGGACGCGGCCAACGAGAAATTATTTATTGGTTGCAATAAATCTAGACACTGTGTCTAGGTACTTTGTGCCGTACATCCAGCCACGGCATTGCTAAACTTTATTCGTCCGCCCTAGTCTTAAATTTAGTTATTTCTTTATATAGAATCTCTATTTCGTAAATTATAATGCCTTATCAGAACTTATTAAAGCATTGGGTACACTTCTTATCCAATCAGTAGATATTATGATCATGTCAACAATCACCAACCCAGAATATGAAAACAAAACTTTCAAATCCGAAGTATTTAACTAGATAGTTAGGTAGGTACCAAACCTACCTACAAAATATGGTGTTTGCTGTTTTTATTAATAAGCATACGTGAATTTTCAAATCTAGATGTAAAATGATCTATACCATACCATTATACAAAAAAAAACGTTCATGAATATAAGGTTACCTACTACTTATTCCTTTAACTAAAGCAATCAAATTACTTATTGGCCGCAGAGACGCTGCGCGCTGCAAGCTGCAAGAAAATCTACAGCCTATAAAGGGAAGGTACAAACGTATAGTGGAAAAGATATCTCAAAAAAAAATTCTACGAAATCACTTCACATTGCTCAGTGATATCCGTGTAAAACGTGAATCAACATTTCTTCTTAGTAAATACCCATGTGATTAACTAAAATTAATCTTAAAATTATAAAGCTGGTGCTTCGGTGGAAGGAGCTAGATCTATCTGAAAGTAATGTTTGAAGAGAGAAATAAATACAAAGAGCGACCATTTTAAAGTAACATCAAATGGGTGAGTCCGTGCGTCGTAGCGTCTCTCACGTGGGCTCAGCTAGCGTGCGATTCATTAAAAATGGCGCCAGCGTTTGAACCAACGTTGGGGCAAATCGTTTGGCATTAGAGCATAGAAATCGTAGAACAAAGATCACGCAGGACGCGAGGGGCGAGCGTGTCCTACAATAATCAGAAGGTCAAGCGCTCGCCACGATAAGCGCCCGTCCACTCTACTAACCTCATGGAGCGCGTTACAACTACCTGAGTTAAAAGGTACATTACCTACTCATGTAAAACTTAAATATTATGAAAAAGTATAGTTAACTCTTAACACCCATTAAGATCCCTCCGAGGGATCCGTACGTTCACATTCAGATTGATTTTCCCCTTTTGATTAGGTATTTTGTTATAATCGGGAAGTAGTCAGTCTAATATGGCTAAAGTGAAGTGGGTACTTAAAGGTTCTATCGGTGTTCTTAGTCGAGCCCCAAAAACTAGTAACAGCAATCTCTTGTTTATTCTCCACACAGTTTAAGTCTGTCAATTCATGCTCAAGTTCGTTTACAAACTCATGTCGCACTATAGGTACCTACCTATGTTCTTACAGTTGAAAAGATTTTCTTTCCGATGGGATCTTCATTCTGTCATACACGTAACATGATGGGTACTCGAAATTTCATTTATAATTTTCTCGGATGCCCATTTTCCGGGTATCTCACAAAAACAAGAAAATCTTTACGAATTTTCCTCGATACCTACCTGAAAATATGACCGGAAATTATCATTTACGGTAGAAAAATTACGATTGGGGTCAGTCACGGTGCGATGCGACGTCAGGGGACGAGCGAGGGTACGTTTGATTGTGATGCAAATTCCCTGCTTCCGGCGAGGGGGGCTCGCAACAGGTAGGGGTCGAACCTACCGACTGTCATCGCGCAATCACTGCTGATGATATTTAGATACTCTCTTAATGTAAAGTACTTACTGTGAATGAAATTAAATAGTAGGGTTGCGTAGCAGTTTCGGGATAATATGAGTAATTTTCATTTCATCGTAAAAATAAGAAAATTCAAGTTACAGTTCCATCGATGTCCAATCAGATTTAGGTCCTACCTAGTTACATACGAAAATATCGTTTTCAGGAAAAATGCTGTGAATAGGAAAATCTAATACTCATCTGTATTTTTTTTCAAAATACTCACATAAGCACCTAAGTTTATATTATCTTTTACATAAATACATAATATATAGCACCAACTGTAGACTACGCTAAAACAAGGCGACGGTCGTCATTTGTGACAATACTCGTAATTAAACTTGTAACATGACGAAGTAGAGTAATTAATACAATATTCGCCTGCAGCGTGAAATTACGTCTGTAACCGTAAAATGTTGTTCCACTAGATATCACCTCATTCTTTACATTATCATAAAAACAATTAATAAATCTCTTTAACAAGACCAACATTTTAAGAAGAAATAAAATATTTACTCTTTGAAAATGAAGATTTGATTATTAATTTACATTGTACCTAATGTTAGATTATTTTCCTTCAGTACTGGATATAAATTGAGAAAATTGTATTGGATTACAGTTTCCTTATCTCAGTTGCATGCTGTAACTCCCGATAATGGAAATAGTCACTGTGTAGGCAATTACTTTCTTGCTGTTCGGGGACAAACGTGAGAAACGTTGTTTTTTAGTTATTATTATGTAAGTGACCACTGTCGTTTAGTGTCGGAAATTTTACGATTTATAAGTAGATTGGTGGTGTCTATACAAACTCTAAGCAATTTCATCAACAATAAATAACAAAAGTATTTCAATAATATATTATTATATTGTCATGTTGAAATAATAATATGATGATGTTGGAGATGAAAGTATATTAAATAAATAACTAAAGGTTTTTTTCTGAAAATTAATCCTTAGATTGCTTTTTCAGCGCGTAGGTACTCGGATCAGAAACGTCCGGTCATTAATTTGTTTTTGAACGTCTGAAGAACTAACTGTTTATTAACTGTTTGTCTAAGTTTAAAAATCCTTTGTATTCCTTCTACGATTAAAGACTAACTGCTGTAGGTTAAACATTTAGAAACATTTTTCCTTTGCCTTGTTATTTGGTTTCGTTGAGCAAGAAAATACGTTGCGCCCCACAAGGATATTTTAAGCTGCGATTTATGCGACCGGAACTCTAGATTTTAATAAATACTGTAGGAATGAGGGACGTTACAGACCGTCGGCCAACCGTGCGCATACGCAGGGGGCGGCCACCCCGGCGCGCGGTCGTTCACCCACGTCCCCCTCCCGCGCCCTCAATCACAGCCCTTTGTGAGACTTGCTGAGGGCTACTCGGTGAGGGCAAGGACTCCATTTCTTTGTTTTGAAATGCCTTCTAAGTTTAAGAGGGCTCGCTCGCAGGTAGGTAGTACTTACTGACTCGGACACAACTTGTTTTTAACGAAGAAATGAGATTTGGTTCTTAACAAAGCTTGGGTCAATGACATTGAATATCATATGCATCCCATATTATTTCCTGTAACTGATTGACTATTTTGTTTTGCTTTGGCAAAAGTTGTAGAATTCGAATTCGATGTTAAGAATTAGCTATGTACCATATTTAAATTAATGGATTTATGTATGGCGCGCAAATGTTAAAGAGTCACTCGAAAAAAGAACATAATTACTGTTGATAAAAAAAATACCCCAATTTTCAAATCAGAAAAGATCATGTACTGTTAGAAATCTATTTTAATAAAGCCTCTAAATCTGGTAAAATATCGTATCTACATTTCAAAATCTTAAATAGGTTTGTGACCAAAGCATGCTAATTTTAAAGCATGTTTTTAAATATCAAATCAGGCTGTAAAATTAACCTAGTTGAAACTCATTGAAAAGACATTTTAACATGAAATATGTCTTAAACTTGCTCATTTATATTAGTCATAACTTGAAATAGTAATGTCGGTGTACGTGATAGAAAATGAGGTCTGAATATTACAGAATGCCTCTAGCATTCTGTTACTTAAAAACTTGTTCGAGATTTAATTAAAAACGTTACTTTGGTAGGTACGGTTTCAAACGAGTAAGCAGACACACAATCTAGAAATTGACAGATTCCTCTTCAAACATCGTTGATCAAATAAGAAAATGTTACCTACCCTTCATTGATTACTAACAAGTAAATGATCGTTAGGTTAAAAACACGCAACGTTGGTAGAATTTAGCGTGGTCACACGTGGTTTCGTCCTGCTCCATGTAACGACAACAATTGCTCAAATTACGTCCATTTCCTTAATTAAATCATGGAGCAGCACCCTCGCTTCCCTTAAAATGATTCCTGTGAGGGCACTTACTAGAGCGTATGGTTCGAGTCATTCTCCCATGGAGGCACCCTTCGATATTATACATGGTAAGCGTTACGACCGCATGCTTCGGAACGACAAGTGCATCGTTATGTAAATTGGGGAGGATATTTGATATTAAGGGATAAAATACCACTTGTGTAGGCATAAAGAACGCTAGCAATCGGTGTTGATAAAGAAAATTGAGAAAATGGGAATTTTTCTCGTTTACTAAAAATCTTAGTATGTACTCCTATTATATTAGAAAGTGTAGAGCACGTAGACCTTTTTCTTTTAATGTAGTCGTAATAAACCCTAATATACGGGTAGGTACCTACTTATTACCGACAGTTTATTTCGAGAAAACGAATTTAAAAAGTCCGGTTCAAAAACAACAAGCTGTCCCTAACAAAATCACTTAATCCAGAGCAAACGTACTTAAATACTAATAGACAGACAAAAAATAAAAATGCACCCTTCGACCGAATCGTCGGGTAGTTGGACAAATAAAAAACAACACAGTCGCACCCCACCCGCATGCCAGGGCGCTGCACCCACTCCATCGTGTCAAATTGAGCTGAATTTACTGCATTACAATCCTAACACTTACCAGTACAGTATACGCCACACAAGCAATAATCAACCTTATGTCTAACCCAATAACGTTGGTATTTAATAACTGAAAGCGTGAAAATATGTTATGCGAGGGTGAATCATGAGGGTAGTTTGTTTCTATCAATGGTTTTATTATTTCAATCGTAACAATTTAAAAAGGCAACCGTCGAAGCGGAAAATTGATTTATATATAATTAGTCTACGTTGACATGCTTTGTGTAGGTAGGTACAGGAAATAGGAAAGTATATAAGACAAACTTTTAACTTAAACTTTTGATAATTAAAAAAAAAGCAGCGATCTTTTTTAATTAAGTGGAAAATGTATTTATTTATTCATAACCAACTTATATTTACAGTTTGGGATGCCAACTGTAAATATATACACATAGAAGTTATCGGTCAAATATGTACACATATAATGATAAAACTAGATAAATATTATTAATAACTAAAAAGATGAAACTATTATAAGCCCATAATTATCTTTTAAATAAACCAAAATTTTCAGATAAATACGTAAAACACTTCATAAACTATAAAAGAAAAAAAATATCGTGGAAATTATCGTTCGTATCGTTTTCTTCATCAGAAAAGTGAAAATCAAACCGAAATAAAAAATGAATTATTGTATTTAGGCAATACGCAATACTAATCAGCCTTTGTTTTATGAGTGTTTACATAACGTAAAAAGATAGAAACCATGTTTTTACCTACCTATAATGTTGGATAATAGGTTGGTATGTCTATTCTTGCGTCTTTAATATTCTTGTATTATTTTCTTGCGTCTAAAGACTTGCGGAGCAAACACTGATTTCAGTTCGACCGGTCGTTTCACCGCGTTTAACCCTGAAATCAGATTGTGAAAATGTATATCTTAGTCGCAGCTACGGCTCGTTTAAAGGATCTATTTAGTATAAATATTTCTAGAAAACTCTTGTAAATGTATAAGATTGCGGTCGTCCAGCTTCATAAAAGAATCGTAAAGCTTTTCTACCCCATTTTACACACACGATGATGCGGTATTGGGCGCGTCATTTCACAGTGGACCAGCTTTACCTATATACATACAATCGGTACAACACGATTTTGATAAATCGTGCAACAGACAAACTAATAATAGTTGCTAATTAAGTAGGCATCTGAAATTATATTAAGATAGAAAAAAAATTGTAAACAAAATACAATAACAACGTAAAGATTACAACGTTTTGTAGATGCTAGATCACAAGGCTCTACTTGCATTACCTCCGATTTAGCCACAGTTCCCCATCTGATTAAATAGGATTAAATCTGCTCCACTTCCTTTCAAAATATCAAACTAAGCACACTATGAAATCATGTCCCTCCAACCTAGTTTGGCAACTTTGACAGATTGTGTTGGCAGAGATCTCAAGACCGTTTGGCAATGGCTTCAGTTTTTTCTAAGTTATTAAAACACCCACGTGGGGAAGCTGTAATAAACAATAACTTAGAGCCTTCGTTATTTTTAAAGCTTTCCTATTTATTGGTATATCTATGTCGTAGGCTAAATTTGAATACAAATACGAAAAAAAACGTAGCCATTAAAGGTTAGTTAAGGGTTTCCAGACTGCAGATGCCGCGGACAAGAAATCTAGCAAGTTTTGGTAGAGATGTCAAAAATAAGTCAAATTCAATACATATTTTCACTTCCGCCAGCATTTTACAAATTGCCTACCTATTAATTACGATGGCCAAAACAGCCAAAGATTAATACACCGAAATACACTTTGCTTGTTTATTTTGTTGAATCCAAAAAGCCTGTAAACGTACGCGACCATTCTGACCTATTTTCCGGAGCGGCTTTTCATTCCACTTCAGGCTCGCAAACCTCCCTTTCATTACCCAGCGCGCGATATGTGCCTGATTGTTTATCGCTATTAATATTAAAATAAAACAAACACTCCCCCGCGGGGCCGGTTTAATAACCTGTGGCTGGAGCCCCTCGGCCCTCACCACTTATCGCGGGGCTCCGTGTCAAACGACAAGTGCTCGTGGTTTCCACACTTTGCCATTACTGTATGGTTTGCTGGATATGACAGCTAAACCTATAACTAAAACTAATCAGTTTGAAATTACTGCGTCGTATAAAATAGCAATTGGAATTTCGGAAAATCGGAGTTCCACAGTATGAGTTTTCGTTTTCATTGCATTTCCCACAACTTTTTTATTTTTTGGAAAATTATTTAGCCTCTAAGTTTACCTAAGTATGACGCTTTTAAAAGTCTGTTAACAGAATAAAACAATATTTAGAATCTCTATCATTTGTAACACTAAAATGATTTCCGGCTATAGAACATTTAAAAAGCTTTTCATGAGAAATTAACATAGAAACTTTTCATTAGAAAGGCGTCGTATTTTTAATGTTGGAAAAGCTGATAAGTTTCTTTCTTAATTAAAAACGAAAACGCCTGTTCAAAAACGAAAACCTCCTTCCGACATGTCTCTTCCAGCGTAACTCGTTCTTGTAATGTGGTTTCCCGCGAGTTCGGTCACGACATGTCACGTGAGATCCACAGGCATGGGGAGTGCGTTCATTCATAACTTTTATTTGCTCTAATGCCCGACATAACAATGAAACTAATTCTAAACATTGTTTAAATACTGCTGAATAAAACATGAACTCTGTGCAGGAAATATAAATTACGTTTTTGTATGATGGACATTTTTACGTGGCAACGAATGAATCCAGTATGATCGTGTTAAACCACTTCCTGCTGAACTTCATCTATCTCATCGTAATTATAATTATAAGCGGATCTGCCAAACATGGGTGAAATTTGTTTATTCAGTTTCTAAATCATCTACTACGATTATCAGGTCTACCTAGTAGATCTACCTAGTAGAATGCTTTGAGTTGAGTTGAGTTGAGTTGATCTCTACCTGGTATCTCTGTCTAGCACGATAAACCGGAGGAAGGTATGTATGTACCTAATAGATCGGACTAAAAAGATTCCATTCTTGCAACATTTCACATAAGATATGTATTTAGTAGCTAAACCACGAATAGTTTGCTCGCAGCAACGCCTGAAGTCACGTGCATTTAATATGATTTGAGGAAAATATTATTTTGTTTTTCAGGTCCTAGATACCTACTGCTTATACATAAAAGTTTTCATATTGTAAACTTCAAACTGTAATCTGTTACTCCCATTATGACTCACCCAGAAATCAAAATTTATATAAATACAAATCGTTTCTCAAAGGATCACCCGAACAATTTACAAACTAATTAGGAACCTATATCCTGCAGCTGCAGTCATTTTGATAGGCATTAAAATCTAACGATCTACGGAAAGGACAGATGTTCAGAAGGTAGACGATGTCATCAATAAAATATAAATATTTATCCAACCAATTAAACTATGAGTCTAAACACAACCACTGAAAAAATTTACCGCGCAAAATACCACCCTCAAAACCAGCCTTTACATTTCTAAGAAAATAAAGTAGCAAAGGCAAAAAGTTTAAAAGGCATGGATGATCATGAAAACTCTCCCACGAGATGAAGTCGCGCCCGTCCCTCAGAGGGAAGGGGACGTAGAGCATTCCTGGGAACGGCGGGAGGTGGCCCACTTTTGTACTTTTTGCCGCCGTCCAGAGGGGGATGACCGGCTCACTTTTTTGTTCGACTTTTATTTCTCTTATTTCGGACTTCGGAGGGACGCTGGTCAGTCCACGGCGCAATAGCTTATTATGTTCATTTGTTTTTTGTTGCAACTGAACAACCTAAGTTTTAGTGGCTGGCTTCTAGCGCCATTACGAGAACTAACCCAAGTAGATAGGTCGTTATTTTAATACCACTGTAGTCAAAATAAACTATCAACTTAAACCTACTTAATTTAAAACAAACATTCGTCGCACAAGTAAGTACTACTGAAAACCGGAAAGTGGATGACAAACTACACAATAACATCCGTGCAGTTTCAGAGCGTGAACCCTTATTGATTTAACTCCAGAGACAGACAATCATGTATACAGCGCAGTGTAGTCTCCCAACAATTAGCCGTCGGTGCATAGTGCGGGCTCTATCGATACATCCATCGGCGCGGGGGGTTGGGTGGATGCGGCCCACCCCCGGCCAGGACACCAGCTAGTTATCTGCGCCGATCGATAATAGCCATGGAAAACTACCTACATGAAAATCCATACCTCGATATACCACCTATGTAGATATGTGGTAGTTGCTAACGGAAATACGGGAATAATGTTGCAGATTTTCTACTGCATGTTATGGGGCAGAAAAACAAGTGTAATTATTTTTTATAAGGATACAGTATAAATAGTTCCTAAAAGAAAGAAACTTATTATATTATTACTGGGAAACTCAACCTCCCTCCTGTAAAACAGTTACGAGTAGATGTTTTCAAATTAAACCGAGTGGTTAGCCCCGGCCCGTCTGACTTGGGAATATCCCGAATTAGTCTGCGAATTCAATAATGGGAATTATTTATAGATGGATGAACAATGTATGCAGCTACATTTATAGATGTGGGTCAATCCTACCTATATCCTACGTTGAACGTACCTATGTTGAAAACTAGGCTACAGAATTTTGGGGATGGGACCAAACATCAAATTTTGCTAAAAATAATGTCATGTTTCAACTTTCGTCGCACAATGTGGATACGTTCCTGCACTTGTGATGGACAACAGAATCCGAGTTCATTTTTTAGATTAATAAAAAGAACAAAGGTAAAAGAAAACAAATATATTGATTAAATAAAGCCTATACACTCTAATATACACGTAGATGCTCTACGAAGTTGTTTTCGAAGTTTTAAGCAGTCAATTAAGAAAATCTGTGGAAATTATGTCGTTGTTTTGCTCCCTTAAGTTTTATGATACACTAATACAATACAATATTATAAAAACATACACAACCAGAACTTAAAACTATTACTAAGCCCCCCTAGGATAGTGAGAATTCCACCACTTGATTGGCAAAAAATGACAAATATTCCCAGTACTAACTCTAGTACTTAATACTGACAATCTGTACACTATTCAATCATTGTTGTCCAACATACCAAAATAAATTCATGTAAGATCTCATCATATAGGTCCAACATACCAAAATAGATAGATGTAAGATTTCCCCTATCACTCTTACCTGCAAGAACTTTCCCATCACCGGATAACCAATAAAGGGTTCATTACATACATTGTCGGATAACTGCCTTGCATACTTTAACTGTATTGACTAAATTACCATTAGTGAATGACACAGCGACACTCAGGGGTGACCGAGAGCTTTTGGCGGGAGCACACCCGGACTCCGAGTCAGTACACAGTACAAAATCATACTAACAAAATAATTTCCAGTATGGAAAATGATGCGGGACTACATCTCCCATCAACATTTGCACTCCCCTTCTCTCCTGAACCCTTCAGAATACACATTTTCTATGACAAGACTGGTATACAAAAAAAAATATTAAAAAAAACTATACGTTTCCGGCGGGGGGAATGAGGGGGGATGGCATACACCCTACCCCCCACCCCCTCCCCCCACATAAAATAGTGTATATTATGGAAAAGCTAATGGTCAGCCAATAGCCCTGAAAAAACTGCTGAAAAAGCCTCGTAGAACTTTATAGCGCGGAAATTGCCAGATAATAAATATGAAATGGATATCGTCGCTTATTATTTTGACATGCAGGCTGTCATCTGACTATCGATAAAATTTCAGTTGCTACTTAATTCATTGACAAATATGCAAAGGCGAAGTACCTAGGTAATACTCTTATCGCTTTTCTTTTACAATTCATATCATGAGGATACTCAGTTGAATACCATTTTCATTTTGTATTACGGCAATTTTTTTAAAATAATTTTTGTAATTAACTATACGTAGGTACATACATCGTCGTCATCTCGTTGGTCTAGTGGTCGCAAGCGCTACTGCTGAGAATGAGATCCAAAATTTCCAGGTCAGGCAGTGTTATTGGGTTTATCTATCAAGAATTTCTCAGTAGCAGCCCGGAGCCTGTATTTGTGCCCGGTTTATTACATGGGACCCCTACTACATGGGACTTAAACATAACGGTGAAATGTGGGTGTACTATTACCTACACCTCTGTCTAACGCTTTGGAGAAAACAGGCGTGATATTATGTTATGTACATACATTCTGTTTTTATCCCGAGTCTTTGTAAATAAACTATAGGTACCTTCTACGGCCCTCGTCTATAATTTGTCAAAAATGCAGAAAGTAGGCAAATGATACGAGCCTATAAACAACTACTTATATTTACATAATAACATATTCCAGTGGCTCGTTCTCATAGACGTGATTCCGTTCGTAAGGGCCTCACCCAGCATTCGGAGTTTTCATTAACCTCAATGTTGTACCATCGGCGCTATGGAGCCAATCAATATTGCAATAACATGAATGGTGATATCTTTTGATATCCAGTATAAGATGCGCCTTCGTTAGATACTTAAGCTTTAATCTGTTCGTCAATAGGCTTCGTATCTAAATATTTCTCCGACCTTACGAATGGAAAATAAACCCGAATGAAAAAAGTATTCAGTTACTTTCCGATTTTCAGACACTGTAGGTTCGTTCGACATCTCAATCAGCATCGAGGCGAATTATTCAGTAAAACCTGATGAAATGAATTCATTTTTAGATAATTAATTAAACATTAATAGTAATAGCCTTGCATTATAGATGGGTAAGCGGTCAAGCCCCTCCACAATAAGTAAAGAACAGTGATAAGTGTGTAATTTCGCTGAGATGGTCATTTTTAAAGGTTGTGTCAGCTATGGGTGGGTGACGGTGGCGGCGCGGCGCGAGCGTACACCTGTGCTGCGGACATTCTAGCCGCAGCAATAGCCGAACTTATCGCCATGCGCTGACGCAACCAAAACAGGATCCACCTCCCAACAAAAAGTTCCACGGCCACTATTTCGAAACTCGTGCGCACCTAAATAGAGAAAGGCATCTATGTGCTTGTACATCATTTGTAGAGCCGCTAGTCGCAACCCACGGGGTACGGGGTGAATGCCCTTAACGTCCTCCGTCCTCTTCAAGCATAGTGCCCTCTCGTTCTGGCGTGCGAGAGTCCCTCTTCTTTCGACTTTGAAAAGAGGGCACGATGGTGTGGCCGCTGAGCGATTTGGAACTAATGGTTGTTAACTTTAGAGTCGTCATTGGTACGTCGGGTTGGGTCTGTGTACAGTTAAGGGTGTGTGCGCACGCGCATTGCGTTTGTATTCAAATGAGGACAGTGCGTTCCGCGCCGGAGAGCACTATGATTGTACTTTTTTAGTCCGTGAGCCGTAATCAGCTACAAGGAAATGGGCATCCTTAGGGGTGGCGCGCCGCTCGCGGCTATTGAGGACACGATCTTGTTAATGCGCGACAATTATGTGCTCTGAGAACAGACACAATTAGTATTATTGACCATGGTCGACCACTATAGGTATGCTATTAATACATCGATAGATATGCGTATCGTTTCTAATAATCCCATATTGTGACAATATGTCAAACGTTTTGAATTTTCTCACAGACCCTGTTTGTCTAATTAATTATATTATTAATCAAATGATATCTATTACGATTACAGAATTAAACTTTCACATTAAAAATGTATAGGTAACTAAGCAAGATTTGAATATGAACCTGTTTTCCTCTGGTCATCAATACAATATTCTCGCATTACCTACCAGCAATCGAACCATTTATAAATATCTATAGATTTTTAGGAAAAAAATAGGTTTAAGGTCGTTTTTTTTAATGCATTAAACAATCATCATGATTATTATCGCGATGGTCGGCTCAGCAGATATATTAAGTAGTAGAATAATATGTAGATAAATTTTCTAGTAATTAAATGCCTTATGAACACAAAAATATTACCGAAAACTGTGTCTATCAATTACTTCTGCCAATAGGTCTTAATTAAAAATTACAGTTATCAAAAAAACTGGAATGGTTGTAAAAAGCATTACTTATCACGACTGTTATATACCTATCTACACGACTGCCTATTACATAAATAAATGTGTCTTTATCTCCTTAATGTATAAAATGACCTTCAAGTGAGGAGATAAAAATAAAAAGCTATGTGGTTGAAATATAAGTCTTGTTCTAAGGATTTAGACAGAAATATCAGTTTTACTGTTTTAATGTACAATTTTAAGTTAAAACAAACCGCAAGATTGTGTGAAGTGATTTAGTCCATAAGTATGAAAAATGTAATTGAATAACTACGTATAGGAAGATAATTGTGCCAAAAATACATACTAGCTAGGAATTTTTACGAAAATATCAAATCATTAATGCTGCATAATACAAAACAACTAAAATCAGCAATCACTGTAAAATTCTTCCCCTTCGAACAGCGGAACTGCGCTATGCCTTCGATTCTGCAAAGGGACAATTACGTTCAGGAAATAATAAGCGAACCTTGATTGCGTTGATGAAGTCGTAATTAGTAGGTATAATAAAGATGGCTACTAGTGAACACAGGTAGCGATCGCCTAGTCATCGGAGTTGCGACGTGGGCGGTGTCGGCCTTCACGTATCCTGCGAACTCGGCTGTTTTCCAACTACCCACAGTGGCTACACAATCGGTACTGTGTTCAAACATGCGAATATTACCTACTGCGACAAATCTACACAGTTAGAAAAACGACGGGTTTTTTTTTACCAGCTACGAATAGCTATAAAACACTACGAATTTCGTATCTCTGTGTACAAAAAAAGCATGTTTCATTCTAATGGCTCTCTTCACGAGTTTTTGTCGTTCTTAGCTGATAGGTTCAGAGATTCAAACATGTTAGGTATTACAAAAGTGCACAATTTTCTCGTGTAGCATAACATATTATAATTTGGAGGTTTCAAGATTTCGATTTTGCATAGATGGTAGGTATAGGTACTTCTGTTTCTTGTTTCACACATGCCTTCACAATTCGTGCACCTACTAAATATATAGTTATCTACAAAATTTGGACGACTCTTAACTTACCGAATTCTACCTCAAGATGAAGGTGGATTTAGACAACCTTTATTCCTTTGTGCGTGTCTATTCTTACGCCTACGACACTATAACTTATTTTATTCATGTTCCTAATCTTCATTCATAGAAGGCTTGAGTGCTGTCTGTCTCATTTGAATCTTTTAGAATTCTTTGAAAAGTCGGGTTTTTATTGTTATAAAATATCTTGTGAAAATTTCTAATCGTATTCTACGCATCCAGATTCAGCCGTTGGTCCCGGCTATCATTTTTATATTTTTGACAGTTGTTACGGGTCGTCAGAAGCCCGAAAGTCTGACAATCAGTCTTACCAAGGGGTATCGTGTTATACTCAATAAGATGGGCTGTGGAGGTCAGATAGTCAGTCGTTCCTTTTAAATACTGGTATTCTGCTGCATACGGTTAGACTGAAAGCCAACCCCAACATAGTTGGGTAAAGGCTAGGTATATGATGAGTCTCCGCGAACATTTGAGGATATAGGTATATAGTTGATTTTAAATGTAGGTTTTTACGGTTTGTTTACTACACAGTTAAGTACACAGAAAAATGTACCTACAAGTCGGTCGACTAGCAATGATTGATGTCTCACGATAATCGCTGCAGCGCCTACCCGCGCTAGGAATCTGTAACCTCGATGAAGTCGCTCATTCACGACCTTGGGGAGACCGGGTATTGTGACAATAACTTTAAATAATAGCAAAGAATATCGTTTTATTAAACAAAAACATGTATTTTTATTTTATAGACGGACGTTGTCCTTGCTATTTATCAAATGTAACCAAAGTTCATGTTGAGGTCGATAGTTTACGAATATAAAACCAGTAGGTACTTAAATAATTATCTGTATGGACCTCCCCTAACTTGGCTCGACATAGGAAATATTTAAACTCTTCGACCGCAGACCACATCACATGATATGGTTCATGGGGCATAAGTCCAACACCATCGGTGAAAATGACGGAACCCCTTCGTAATTTAACCCTTCGTGATTCACAAGCATGACGACTGTGTTTCTGATGAGTTGAAAGCATACCTACCTATGCTGATTCCAAAAGCCTTCATGATATGGTACAAAAATATAGTGCGTGCATGCTGTGCAAATTGGTGTGTTTTGAGAGGGTTGAATTGATTAGATTGAGAACGATATTATCGTAAAACCTGAAGACTAATTTCATATAAATCTCTGTTATATTCATCTAAGTACAATTGAAGCAGCAGTACATCACGCCGTGTTTAGAACCTTCGAGGTGTACCGACACCTCGAAGGTTCTAAACACGGCGTGACACGCGGTGTGCGGCGCATTGGGCCGTGGCCATGACGACGGGGCACGCCTCTGTCACAGTACCGATGTGATTATAAATGACGATTGTGGAAAATAGCCATGCATTATTACGTATTTACATTATATTACCACACCTTTATTGTTGAAACCAGAAATATAAAAAAAACTATTTATGTTGTCAAAATAATAATCTAGTCAAAGAGCGAGTGGCGACACGCGACGCGCGTGCTGCGCAGGAGTGCACAGCGCGCTGCAGCGGCAATGGGCCGTGGCCCTGACTACGACGTGCAGGGATTACACGCCTACTCCGTCAGTTCTGATTTGATTTGATGCCGTTTGTGGAAAATAGCGATGAATTTGTAGAAACACCCCTGTAGTGCACTTTTAGATATTTCTGTTTCTCTACCTCTTTGAATTTAGGGTGAAATCTAGTACGAGACGCTTCGTGCAGTTTTTGTATTGAGTCCCATGGATTCTTCAAACAGTTAACCACAGAAAGTTTGCCTTCTTGCATAATATCTGAACCCACAACAGCATAATACAGGAGTTCCGTTACGCAGCTGGGAAAATATCCTACTGTGGATGAATAAGCTTATTATTCACAGATTACCCATTTCTAAAAGACAGACATACCGTACGAAGTTAATTAATGATACAATGTTAAAGAATCGATTAATAAATTTGTGTACGTCCCGTTTTGCGCATTACGATTCGGCAGCATTTAAATGATGGATTTCATTTGCGCCCACGCCGCTCTAATGTTCGTAAGACCCAAGAGTGGTAGCGTAGGTACCAGTGTGGCTCACTAATAAAATATTTCTTTTTATGTCTTCCCCGACCAACAACACGTTTGTGGGCAGGCTCGGTTGCGCAAGCGACGGTGCATTCCGTGTTTCCGTGGCTGTGTCCACGCCGGTCGCCGCACCAAAACCTGTCAATATACTCTTTATAACTACGTTTTAGATACTCTAGTATTAGACGGCTCGCTGCCTAGCACCCTAGTTCAAGGCCAGCCTTTATGTCTTGTCATTGGATAACGACATAATTTATGTCTGACGCAGTAGTTAGTGTGATAACTGCCTACTGGTTTAGTTCAATTTTTCTGCAGCCTGCACTTGACTCCTTTCTCCTTTGAATGGTTTGTTGACAAAGCCTGCACAAGTGTACCTTCGTACTAAACAATTAGAAAGGCGATGTTTAACTTATATGAGCATTATGCTCTGTGTTCGAAATAATATGACATAATATGATAATATTCTCGGGATAATATGTCCGATCAGTTCGTCCGTGTCTATTAGAACTTAGAACCTTCTACGGTTTCGATAGGCTTGAACATCGATTCGATGGTAGCATGTAAACTAAACCCAGATTTTGGTTTGTTTATGCAGGCAAAGCCTTTTTAACAAAATGCTCTGTTGTCTAATATTTATTTATCTAACTTCCGCATGACGGAGGAGCTTCATGCTGAAATCACCACTGAGTACATCCCAAACAGCCAAAACGACACGAAACGGCCTTACGGGGATAGTAGGATGAATTGGACTTGTACATAGGTGAGATCAGCATTAATTACGACGCAAATAGGTAAGTGGAGGTTCCTAAGAAAGGCCATGCCATGGAAAGTTCCCAGTACTTACAGAAAAAAATAGGGTCCCGATCTCAGTCACGTTGATCGTCAGCTCATCCTGTGGAAAAATACACCCATTAGTGTAATCCGTAACATCCTGTGCATCCTAGCCTGTGCATGTGTGCAATCATCACCATTACATTGACCTTCAGATCACTAGACTAACGTCAAGCACTGCTCCAAACCTCATGGTTTGGAGCAGTGCTTGACGTCAGACGTTAGTCAATGTAATGTTGGTTTTCTTCTGAGTTTTGTTATCCTGCTCGAGAATTGTAAGGAGTCTGTATTTCTCACATCCTACCTAGTACTTTCCCAGCTACACATAACCAACTGTGGATAAGTAGTAAGTAAATAGACTTATATTTTTCGAAAAGTCTTACTCCAAATTTCTATCACGTGGATTTTTCTTCGGAGGTTTTCTTCTTTCATACTTTTTATATGCAAGAAAGAAGGCTGCAGGGTTACAGGAACCCTGCCTGAACAAAAACATTTCCCTGATTAACCACTTGCAAACTTGCAACTGATTCTTGATTCGATTCTCGTTTACGAACGAGCTGATGAACTTGCCGCAAGTCTGATTGGATGCCAAGCAGAATGAGAAAGAGAAACCGAATCGAATGATCGAATCGCGAACTATTCAGATTCAAACCCCCAATTTACGTGTGTTATTAACTTGATACAAACTTCATTAGTTCCATAATCATCTCCTATTATTAGGTATATTTGGAGCTCCTTCATTACTTTTTTAAATTGAGTCTCCAAAGACAGGTTGTTGGGTGGACTTTCCAATATTCAACCTGTTAGATCTACCTTAATTAATAACTAGTATTGTTTTGGCTCTAGACCAGCACGTATAGTGGCCTTAATCAATACTCAGTGCTGTGGGTGATTGGTTTTATATATTTCTGAGCTACTTTCATTGGCATATTCAGGCCCCAACTGAAATATCCAGGAGACTAACCGAAAGTTCTACACGTGCCTCCCACGATGATAGTTTTTTTTTAACAGTATTTTATCTAAAATTCTTCTAAGTAAAAAGTTTGAGATATAGCGCTGTTAAAACTAGTCGACAATACAAAAACAGCAATTTTGCAAGAAATTAAATGATCTAAGCTTTTGTAACGTAATATTTACTTTCAACTGCCTTAACAGTTAGGAGCACTGACGCTTGGTAAATCCTCTTCAAAGCACTTATTTGTTACGTTGGTGTTAAAGCTTAAAATTTTATGGATGTAATAATTAAAAGAGAGATTAGATATTAACTGTTAGTATTTATGACGAGGCGTTACGTAAAGCTAACACTGCATGTCTGCATGACCTTTCGGAGTGTAAGCAGTTATTACCGTACATTTGGTAGTTCATCAAGTTGATGATGTTTTCTCTAATCGCGCCTGACAATCGACATGATTTCTGAGATTGTAGTGTAACGTCGGTGTATCGGCCTCGATTCACCCCACTGTCTCCGTAGTTTCCATTTGCAATAGCAAAAAGTTGTGAACGGTGGAGCGTCGTCGGGCGGGGCGACATCGAGTGCCATTACGGGCAGCCAGCGCGCGCAGGCACGGCAGCGGCGCCGGCGCAGCGCCGCGCACGCCGGTCCAGGCGTGCGCGCGCAGGGGTGGGCAGGCCTCCGCTAGCGGTGAGGTTTTAATGATACATTGTTGGTCGCAGACAGGGGAACGGTTCGCGATATTGAGAAGTTCTTGCGCACTGACTATGCCGACGCACTGCGCCCGCGCACACCGTTATCCTATTTCCTCTCCCTCCTTTATGTTCAACGCATTGTGATTGGCAGTATGTAACTATCGCTACGGTTTACGGTAGTTCTTCAAAGAAGCGGTGTTAAAACGTAACTGCATTGCATTTTATGTTAAAATGCGCAACATATACAGTAAGTTAGATTAATATATAATAATATGATACCATAGCAAGATGACTTCCGCTAGCCTTTCCTTATTTACTGACTTGTCTAATAGAAGTTTACCGATTAGTTCAACTCGTCATATATTCACACAGAGACCAATCCCAAATTACACTCAGTCGGTCAGTCCAACAAACTGAGAACTACTGTGAAGTGATACTTTAGTAGGTCCCTATTCCCCGTTTTCACTCGATCTGTTCTTTTATATGATACAGTTTCTCTCAGAGTCGTCGTTGATTTCATCAAAAAAAAAAACACAGTTGGGTTTATAGATCTCTGCATGATACTAAAGTTCCTACACTTCTTGGCCAACCATGATGTCGGGAATCTGAAAAAGGCCTTCATGTAATTTTCAGACTTCCGAATGCAGGTAAAAGTATAGAATGATGGAACAAGCTGAGAAATTGTTCTACAGTAACTCTGGCGACAAGTCGGCACTCCCAAGTATAGTATTGGTATATGAAGATAACGTTTTTGCTTTCAGATAAAGATTAGAAATTGGGGTATCGCTTCGAACACTGATAATTCTTGTAACTGGGATTCGCGATACGAAAGACGTGGACAAAAGTATCTAGGTACTTGGATATCTTGAGATCGTTTTACTTCACCGACGGGCCACGTTAGATTCATCACAATATTGTTGTGTCTAGGCTGACCGCAATATGATCATTAAGTTCATCAGACAAAAGTGACATCAACTCTAAGCGTAGCCCCAAATGACTAGCTATACCTACACTATTCATGGGACCCTGCAATGAGAAGGATTAATGAAGCATTAACTAGGTACCATTCTGTCGATTCCTAGCCTAGGCATGCAAGCGACCTAGTTAGTTGCAACAGTTAACAGGGCTCTTAGTGCCAAACACACGCTAAAAATGAAAAAAAAAAAAAACGACACGACTCTTTAGTTTTTCCAGGCTTTTTCATCATCATCATAGGATAGTTTAGAAAAATATATAAAATGTGCTTGTCGGTAAATATAAATGGGTAATCTGTCTAACAACCTCTGCCAAACGAGAGTAGATTATCCTTGTGGTGAGTGTGGTCGGTAACTGTACAGACTGCAGGGTCGGTTTCCTATAAAGTTTATAACGCGTGTCAATATACCCGTGTGTAATGTATCTTATGTATCCTTGCGGCCATGTCGGCGCTCACAGTACCGCAAGCGATTAGGATGGACTGTGGCCAAACGGAAAATCCCTGGTTTGGCAATGTGCACAGTTTTATGACAACGTGTAGTATATCTATTATGGTCAACCTCGCCGAGCTCGAGCTGATCACGAAAAGGATACCCGTCAAACGACATTATGAAGCGCATCTATTTGATACTTTTAGTTAGCAATTACGAAGATTTCTTATTTGGCTCTCAAAAAGCTCTCTATTTTGTCTTCAAACTAGGCTTAACAGCTAAATAAATCAAAAGGTCTACGAATAGATGGTCATAAAGGTGGCCACAAAAGCCGGAGTTTTAGAGCCCTTCAGAAAGTGTGTCGACGGGGCGGGTCCCCCCGCGGCCCCGCACCCCGCTCCTCACCCGCGCCGCGCTGGAAAACGTCCATGTATGCATTTTATAGTTTTCCGTTGAACTGTGAACGTCATTATTGCTCAGGTACCACACTGTAGGAAGGCGTCGTAAACACTCGCACACAGCTAAAAACGTCGTATGTTTCTACATGATAGATTCATACTTAGTGCTGCATTGTATTCATTATGTAGTGTTTGCCTGTGGTTCCGCTCGCGTTATTGATTATCTTTTTACAAACCAGCAGCTATTAAAACTAGGTCCTTCCATTTTCAGGTAGGTAAGTAGTTTACTTATTTGCATTTGCTTACCCAAACCTACATTAAAACTTCATAACCAAACTAAAATAAGTTAATTTTATTAGGTTGAAACATAGTTAGAATCTGTAATTCCTGAAAGGGTGACGACGAGAACAACTCATGTGATTGGGGGCGTACCTACTTAGTTCTATCTACTACGACTAAATACATAAAGCGTTGGTCCCTACCGTCACCCATGCGAACTGCTTTAACCTCACTGGATAACTTCATGAATATCGCATTTGAAATTAAATGAATTTGTTTATTCTGTAATTTATAGGATATTGGAATCACTTTTACAACTTTACCTATGTGGTGACGGTTAATACATGAAATCATCATGATAAGTCTTCGGTCGAACTATGGTGTTACAAACAAATGAATATGAAAATGGGTCGTATTTTCATGAAGCTCGTAGCCCTCGTAGCACCGGCTGTAGCTGGTACAGTTGACTCATTATAATAGTGTTTTTATTACTTGACAAATTTGTTTTTGAATATTTTCAGCGTAATTATAAAGCAATTACCTACCTACATTATGTAATTTATTAGATAACTAGTATACTTTAGCGGCAAAAAGGGCTCTACAGACTCGCCATTCACGAATGCTATTGGAACACACTGGAGTCATATTCCTGTAAAGAAACTTACACAACCAGTCAATAATAAATAGGTAGGTACATTAAAAGATTGGCAACATTCCACCGATATAGGTAGTTTCCAAGCGAATGCAATAAAGCTCAGTAATTCACATACCTTTAAAACCCTGTACTTACAACTTCAACCAATAAGTCACAGTTAGAGTTCATTGGAATTAATACCCCGAGCGACGGAGGGCAGTGCTGGGCATTGGAAGCAGGAGAGGGGGACGGGGGAGGGGATGTTGCGCAACGCATTACAATAACGCGACGCTACGTGCCGCTGCGCCCGCGCAGCCGGGGTCACACGACGATTCGGGGAACGCTCGCGCTCCAACTTACACCTCGCTAGGGTTGCTAATCGAAATGGATGTGATCACGCAACTAGAGTGGCAGACTAGCGGACGATCACTGCATAGCTGTACATTGTAATTGTTGCATTCTGGCAGCTTTTACGATTCGTGAAATAGAGTTCAAACTTCGTACATTGGCGTGACTTTATCTAAAGAGCTTCACGCCTTCCCTTGACAGTTAACGAAGACCTTAAGCATAACAGCCTACCCATTAAGTTTGAATGTTTACGATTCACATTAGACAATGTTACTCATAGTCGAGGTAAACATAACTCTGCAATCCATAATTACATTGTAATTACACTCTGACATTGTCCTTAATTCGTGCGACATTGCAGCCCTAATGTAATATTATGCACGGATTGCACAGCATTCATCAAGTAAGAGTAGATCTCGTCACAATAGGTATGTACTGTGAGCTGTATCCTTATCAGTAATACGCACGCGTGAATCAGGATCCGGGAGTCATGTTTACGCATGACCGTAAGTTTATCTATTTTATCTATGGAGGATTGGATTCGCATTCCAAATTTGATATTAGAATTTCGTATGAAATTAAATTATTACATGACGAATTGACGATAAGTAGAATAAATAAAATTATTTAAAGTTAAAAAATAAAGTAGCGTAGGTACACTAGGTAAATTATTGTGTAGATAGATAATTAAGTAGGTTGGTAGTAGGTAGTTAGACTGAAAAAGTTTGATTCGTAGGTAATTTTGACCCAAACTTGTAAGTTGTTGGGTGATTTTTCAGTTTTGTCT
This sequence comes from Xanthia togata, assembly GCA_963853775.1. NCBI lineage: Eukaryota > Metazoa > Arthropoda > Insecta > Lepidoptera > Noctuidae > Xanthia > Xanthia togata. The sequence continues at coordinate 13,180,014 of OY970793.1, forward strand.
TTTGCATCATTCAGTTTTGGCAGAACTGTCGGGTCAGAGTATCCTTTTATGGTGGGTTTGTATTCCATTCAGAATAATAATGAGAATTTCAGAGAATGGACAGACGAAAACATAATTGTGTATAAAATCAACATGCCCTACCTCCCAGTCGCGGTTTGAACACGAATTTATGTTATGAGAATTTTATTAAAACAAATGGATTAAGTAAATAATTAACTAAGTATCCTACAACTACACATTATTTATCGCGATGTAGGTAGTTACATGACGTCGCATTATGTAATTTTTGTTAATAAGCATCAATGAGCGTAAAGAAAACTGAGACAGAGTTTTTTCTAGCCGTGGAGAAGTACTTACTTAGTAAAGTGGAGCCGGAGTCAGTCATCGTAACATCTTATTTCTGTCGAGACAGGTTGTTTAAATAAGGAATAATTTACCTACGATTGAGACGCATGTGCTATTTTTAGTCGGTCGGTCGTTAGGTGCCAAAACGCTTTAGTCATGTAATAGAGAAGCAGCCAGTGTCCCAGCTGTCCACGCAAGGATGCGCGGGCGACGCGCGTTTCTTTTAGAAAGTGGCACGTGTCGGGGTTGTTCACCCTACGCGATCCGGGTCAGGCGCCGCGCCCCCCGCAGACCCCGCGCCCGCGCCGCTCGCCCCCGCCCGCGCCCGCACCGTACGTCTAGCTTCAGTACGTACTTCACTTGATGTGAGTGTACTAGTCCTTGATAAGGGAACTTCATTGACACCATAATCCAGAACCGGGTCAGCGGATAAGGCACTCCTCGGCGCGCCCACCGGCGCGGGCGCAGGACCACGCCGCCGGCAAGACGCGCGGAACCGCGTGCGTGCGCAAAAATAGATAATATTATGCTAACACATGCGAGAGGCGCGTAAACACAATGCTTATTTTAAAAAAAAAACGTGGCAAACTGAATTAATTAAGTAGAGGCACATCAAGTCCAATAAAACGTTAGGTAGAAAAAAAAAACAATAAATGAATAGGCAGCTACGGCTTTATAGATATAAAATACTTATAAAATAATCAATTAACTATAGGTTAAATAAATAATTTATATAAATTATACAATCTACCTATGTCAACAATGCACTTAAAATTCCATTTAATTGAATTCATTTATTAGAAATCAATTAACTGCGAATTGTAGGTAATTACATGCGTAAGTATAAGTAGCTAATAAAAGCAGTTTATAAATAGGTACACTAACTAATAAGTAGCTATGAAATTAACTTATATAGTTTATTGGAATTAATTATAATCATTAATTGGACGTTAACTAATGTGATGAGAGCGCTTTTCTTACCGCTATCAAACGTCGAACTTAGAATCATGTTGTTTAGATTATTGCTAGGTTTTACTTAATTCTCGGTATAACATTTTATCTTATTAAGTAGTATGCTCTTAACATAACAAAACATTAAGTAAGCTAATTGTAGGTTTACATTAGCTATAGTCTAACAGATTTTTTCATCTGGTGATCATCACCCACAGCTACAATGTCCAATGTGGGATTCTAGTCCTAATAACTAGAATCTTCGCAAATGGATCGATGATAGCAGTGATTTATTGTTTTTCTAAACACATATACATAAAATACTAAAATATTTGATTACATAATATTTAAAAAAATTACATTACAAGGAAGTACACGTTCGACTTTGGTCCTCAACAAATGATACTCGTGCTTACGTTTTGACAAATTGACTTCATGATTGACTCCGCCGTCACATTATTATTATCACTACGGTCTCGACAATTGCTAATGTTCAGTATATTTGCTGTGAACTTACGTATAGTGTAGACGTAGAGTGCATAACGACTATTCTGACTTCTGAGAACCAGAAGCAACAGGCACGTGGGGTAAAACCTACACAAATCTAGGGTGTGATAAAATACTCGAGCAAATAGGTAGATATATTGACAAAAATAATGTTGGCGTCATTTAAACCGGAGCTCACTTCACTACCACTCAGTACTGAAACGAGTGGCTTAAATCCTTCATAAAATAGAAATATCCATTTGCTCCCATAAAATTACTTGCAAAAACCACAGAAGTGATCATCGTCCGTCAATTCTCCATAACGCCATCCTCATTTGTCGCCTGGCTGTCAGTGCATCAGCACTTGTGGTGCTCACCATCGGTACAACAGAACTCCTTGCCTGCCGAGAACCTAGTGGGCGTCCATTCGCCACCGCAGTTCTTTATGAAGAGGAATGCTTTTTCCCTGTGCACGTCTCGTTCCACCGCCCCGCAGATGACAGGGCCGGCTCGTGGCAGGTATTTCAGAATCTAAACATAATATGCATTCAATAACCCCCTTTAAAATAACATAAGATTAACCTGTATTCCCCGAAGGAATACAGATATTCGTGGAATACAAATAATAAATAAATATAATTGACAAAATGTGGGTGTGTCAAATGTATTAGATAGCACACCCACATTTCACCAGTTATATTTAGGTCCCATGTAGTCGCGGGAGAGCCTTTGTCATCAACTGGGCACAAATCCCCAGACTCCGGGCTGCTACTGCGAAATAATTGCAACAAAATTAACCTTAAAAGTAGGTACGAGAATGACCTGCATGCAGCTGTATAGTAGTCTAACTAAACACAGCAATACCTATAGTTTTGGTGGCAGAAAGAAATAATAATCCTAATCTTAAGTACTATCGTACCTACTCACTCCTCACTCCATTCCTATATTCGGTAATTATGCTATGCCCGCGATTTCCGCAAACCTTCATCAAGAATTGGGCTATCTAATTCAAAAAGATTTTTTTTAATTCCGAGTAGTAGTTCCGGAGATTATCCTCTACATGCATTCTTACAAACAAACAATCAAACAAATTTTACCTCTATACAGGGTGGAAGGGACATCGACGCGAAAACTGATACCATGGATTCAGTACATGATTCTGAACCCCACTGCGTTCAAATTTTTTGTCGGTAGTAAAAAAGAAAACAGCTGATTCATAGAAAAGTTCAATACCTACGCGGTCAAAATGTATGGAACAGCAGATTTTTTTAAAAATAACCGACCAAAAATTTCAACGCCGGGGATTTCAGAATCATGTACTGAATCAGTATCAGTTTTCACGTCGATGTCCCTTCCACCCTGTATAATATTAATTAGTATTAGTATAGATACAGGACTTGACGTTTATTCTGTTACACGTTGGATATCGTTGTTATACATATGTATAAGTGTTTACGGTCAACCTTCATGTAACTATTTGATTGCTATTGTTATGATTACTTACGACAGAACGCGGTGACCTCTGTTATGTTATGGCAGCTAATTACAATAAAGGGCCGTGAGGTTATGCACATGAAATCGTGTTCACTTGTGCGAAATTAATGAGCTCACTAAACAAATAAACAATTAGGTAAGTGTTTGTTCTGAAACTGTCTAGAAATCTTTAAATTGTCCTTTATCAAACATTGCTTGGCATTATTTATTAGTAATTTAAACAATAACATTGAACTCGATTTGCTTAGTTGAACGAATAAGTTTTTGTAGGAGATTAGGTTTTCTCTGCCTCACTCTTAGCAGAATACAGGCGTGATGTTATGTTATGTGTGTTGTTTGATTTCACCTTTTTCTAAACTATGTACTTATCTATACATATTATAAAACAAAGTCGCTTTTCGCTATTGTCTGTATGTCCGCGTTGTTCTTCTAAAATACGCAACGGATTTTGATGTGGTTTTCAACATAATTTAGAGAATGTGTAGCGGTTACACCGCCACATACGAACTACGCATCAAAAGACATGACGTCACACAAATCCTGCATCGCGCAATTAGAGTTTACCGCGCGAACGACATATATAAGACTATCCGACATCAACAGTCGGGCAGTCGGCCCGCCAGACACAACACCCGTCTGGTTGGAGGATCCTCCTTTTTCTATGGTGGATGAGTGAACTTTACACCCTGTTCCTCATGCCCCTAAATTGGTGACCCCGAGTATGAACGTCAACGCAGCCTTCATGCAACTACTTCAGCGTAACGTCATCATCATCACTCCCACAAGCTTTCGTGAGGCGAGTCACACAGACAGCCAGCACCCTCGGCTTCAACGGGTATCCTGACCACCAGCATGCAGCGAACACGCATTCCTGGTCATCACCCTCAGCCTCATCACCCCGACTCACTGGGGAATCACCGCAATCAGCGCAATCACCGCTATCACCGCAATCACAGCAATCACCTCAATCACCACAACCGCCGCAATCACCGCATACAGTTCCGACTCACCGCGAACTGTGCGGCACCCGGTTCCGACTCACTGGAACCTTAGCTGGCACTGTGAAGCATCGCAAGATACAAGACTCAGCCCACTATCGACCTCCGGTCTCCAGAGGGGAGTGATGTAGCGGTTACACCGCCACATACGCATTAAAAGACATGACGTCACACAAATCCTGCATCGCGCAATTAGAGTTTACCACGCGAACGACATATACAGGGTGTTTGGCGCATGGACCGACACAATTTTTTCAGGGATTTGGGAGGTCATTAGCTAGGTTCTACCCATACACCCTTTGTCCCAAATCTCACGGTTGGTTACATATGATTATTTTTTTAAAATGAAAAAAATTCCCAAAATGTGTCCTTTAATTTGAAATAACTTTTTTGTTTGTGGGTGTAGTGGCACAAAACAAATTTTGTTGCATTCTCCAAAGTCCTTTAAATCTAAAAACATCTTTGTTTTATACAACTGGTTTCAAGAAAATTCCTTACAAGCTTCCAAAGTTAATTTTTGTATTTAATGAATGAAATTTTACAACTTCTAAATTAATTATAAAAAAAACTAAAAGCTATTTTGAGCTTAGCTAGAACCTAGCTAATGACCTCCCAAATCCCTGAAAAAATTGTGTCGGTCCATGCGCCAAACACCCTGTATAAGACTATCCGACATCAACAGTCGGGCAGTCGGCCCGCCAGACACAACACCCGTCTGGTTGGAGGATCCTCCCTTTTCTATGGTGGATGAGTGAACTTTACACCCTGCCCCTCATGCCCCTAAAAATGTATTCCGAAAGGTTTATGTGTATAATACAATATTATAATCAACGAATCTCGATGTTTTGTCAAGTCGTAAAAACCTTGCGAAGGGGGGGGCGGGTTGCTAGTGAGGAATAAATTATTATCGTCGATCTAGATAGATATTCCCTTTTCTAGGTTATAGGTATGCCACAAAAACAGATGGAGCACCAGTGTAGTCGATTAGCCCAAAATTGTACCTTGGACCATGAGCTGCATTTAATTTAAAGCTAGGAATACGTTATTACGTAACCAAGCATTAAATTTAACCATGCAACCAATTTAACGAGATGAAGTAAAAGTAACCAAGTATTTTTAATTAAATATCTAGCTTAGAAAGGTCTTAGCTACTAGATATTAATTTAAAAATACTTGGTTAGAAAATACTAACCACATCAAGACACTTGCTGACGCAGTTCTTGAAGCCCCCAATGCCGCAGGGCAGGCTGGGCGAGTCGGTGTCGTAGGTGACCACGGGCTCTCCCTGCGGAGGCCCGCGCGGCCGGCTGCGGCGGTTGTTCTCCTTGATGCCCACCTGCTGCGACAAGAAGACGCCGCACTGGCATGGCTCTAGCTGAAAAAAAAGAATAAAATTTATTAGATCCTTTGTACTTTAGAAATGAAAATTAGATAAATAAATACTAAATAAATAAATAATTAGCATGCCTATTAGTCAGGCCCACCAACGAGTCCGAGCCCTCGACTAGTGTACCCTTAAAGTTATAACCTTAGCATTATGGCCTATGTAAACAAGTACTTGCTAGCGAAATGACCATGGCTAAAACTAAAGGTCAAGGTCAAACTAAGGTCCTTTGGACTGCAAATCAACCCTAGGAAATCCCAGGCCGGTTATCGGCGCCAGGTATATGCGGAATAGGCTCCATGTTGAATCACTGTCTCCACTCTGTCTGGATGGAGTTCAGATTAAATACGCAAACACGGTAAAAACCTGGGGGTGTCCATGGACTCCTACTTATGGCGGACTGCCCCTGTTGCTCAAGTCAGTCGTAAAGTTCCATTCCTTGAAATGCATCTAGAGCTTCTTGCTCTTGAACACCAAAATCTCCCTTGCTCAAACTGTAATTCAGCCCATTATTGCCTACGCCGATGCCTGTTATTTGGATGCCACCGAGGATATTTTAAATAAACTTGAGCGTTTGCAAAATAAGTAGGTATCTGCATTAATTTTGTTTTGACCTTAAAAAGTATGATCACGTGTCTAGCTTTTGCAAGATACTCAAGTGGTTCCCATTCGCCTTCGCAGGGACTTTCGGATATTATGTTTACTATTTAACATCCACCACAACCCATCCGCCATCCTATCTGCGGGAACGATTTTCCTACGCCTGTCCTTTTTTACCTCCTTAAATCTCCTCCCCACTCCACCGACTTCTACTCCTACCCTTTAGTGTACACGCGGTTCGGTTGTGGAATTCACTTCCTCTTGACATCAGGGACTGCCTAACTGTTAATAATATATTTAGTGATTGTGATGCCAAAAATAAATTAGTGTTAAGTGACCTAACGTCTGACCACTGTGGTTTATTAGCTAGCTTCCCCATGCCATTACATAAAAAGCAGCATAAAATAGATGTAGGCCTTATACAGCTAGTCGTTGCAATAAGTTTAAAAATAATATAGCTCATAGAATTACACCATCTATAGTAGAACACGAGAATCCTAAACAAATAGAAATCTATGGAGCCCTTTTTTATGTAATTTCAAGACAAAAAACTATTAAAAATAATGGCACCTCCGTTGGCTTTAACCAATGGGCCACTCCAGGTATTTATAAAAGTAGAGCGAGACTATACGAGTTATATGGTTTGAAAAAATACAGGTTGATACACCTTTCCTAGAAGTATGTCAAAAATTATTCAAAATTATTTAAAAAGGTTAGTAGTGTTTTTGCTAAATCTAAATTTTTAAGGGATTTAATTAAAAATTCCAAGAAAACACCACTTTGAAAATTATTAACAATGAAACGGGTAAATCGGTTAAGCAAGATAAACAACTTGAGATTATGGTCGTAAGTAAATTAGTTACTAAAGCAGCTGACGTAGCTGAGGCGTTTAGTGAGTTTTTTTTTTTAATTCGTCCCCGTCTAAAGCTGAAAACCTTTTGCTTAGTAGTGTTTCTAAAAGTAGTCACTTATTTAGCTTCGAACATGTAACGCCTCGTGATGTAGTTAATGTTTTCAACACACTCAAGTCTAAAAACACTGGTGATTGCTGGGGCATCTCCATTTAACTTTTAAGTAATATAATAGACATCGTAGCCCCCTATCTAGCTGTTACTTTTAATAAATGGGTTGATTTAGGAACTTTTGCTGACCTCATGAAGATTAGTAAAGTCATACCATTATTTAAATAAGGTAATAAAAATGACGTTGGCAATTTCAGGCCTATTTCTATCTTACCAGCATTTAGCAAAATATTTGAAAAGTTAATAGGTACTCAAGTAGTTGCTAAGACATTTTAATATAAATAGCCTCCTTCATAATGAGCACTATGGCTTTACAAAGGGTCGTTCCACTACATATGTGGGTGTTGCTCTGCTGAAACATATTTAATAAGTGAATTATGTTTTTTTTTGTATATTATTTTCTCTTCTAGTCTTACACAAGCCAAAAAGGAGGGTTATGTGTTTGACCTGTAGCTGTAGTAGGTATGTAAGTATGTCCGTCTCTATATTCCCTCGTAACTACTAAATGTCTGATACGATTATTATAAATGCTATGTCGTTACATTCGTCTTTATAGCGTGAGTGTCACCGGGTGTATTAAAATATAGTAAAAAACAAAGTAGCGGATTTTTGGCGCCAAAATTAAAGTTTTCAAAAAAACTAACCTTTCTTCTCCCTACTACTCTCCCCTTTGAAAGGTGATTACAAAAATTATATAAAAATTATATGTTGTTAGGTATATGTAATTTGGAATGAGAAATGACAAAAAAACGAAAAAGCTGTTTTTTTTGTTTTTTTTTTTAAATGTATCCTCTTTCAGCTGGAAGTAAAAATAAGTATACCTACATCACCTTTGTACGTAATTTTCTGTTCCTTTCTTTTTGTCTGGTCATAAGTATGTACATAAATGGTTAAATAAATAAATAATAAAGCTATGTAACTATTAAGATACTATTGTTGCTCTTATAAATTGCCATGCGTGTCATCTTCATTATGGTACTGAATGTAACTAAGGCCTTAATTATACTTACATAGGTATGTACAGTGGACAATCCTCACGCAATGATAAAGTAACCTTGACCACATAGCAAGGTTGGGTTGGTGCACAAAAGCAAAATTATAATAAAAACCAGCAGAATATTATGATGACAACGATGAATGATTCATATGAGTAGGTACACTACCTATAAGTACCTACCTACCTCGCCATTCCATTACGACATGTGCATGCCTAAAATCCTAAAAGATAGAACCACCGAGACTATACCTAATATAAATTGCGTGTTGGATTCAAACCCGCACCGTGCAGCGCAGAAGTAAGGTAATCGTCACTCGTCACTGCGCGAGATTAACAGTAACTAGTCAATTCATTTTGCAAGCGTTTAGCATTTTAACAAAGCAACCCGAAAGGAAAAAAATACCAACATAGATACTTATGGTATCTACCTGGGTACCAAAGGGCCTTTTCTGGTTTGACGGCGCAGCAACGGTGCGACATCAGCATGCTCGGTATAATCGCCGAATGCGCGGAAGTGGCGCGGTAAATATTCGGCTTACCACATGCCCAGTGGTCGCTCTGCATAGTGAATTATCTGCCGAGCCGGACGCGTAACAAGCTAAAGTATCTTCATCACTCGAACTCGGAGATGACATTATTTCGCGGCGGCACAAGCGGCTCTAAATATTTTTTTTTTACCTACTTGCAAGTGCGTATAGGCTTAGGCGACGCGGTATGTTTTCGGTATCTGAGCATGCTGATGTCGCACCGCTGCTGCGCCGACAAATCAGAAAAGGCCCTAAACTATGGGTCAAATTTCAGAACAAAGAGGATTTGTTTTTGTTTGAAAATAAAAAAATGTTTGTCAATTATCCTTACCTCTTCGTTATAATCGTCATCGTAGTTGTTCTCTTCATCCGACGGAGCACTGACTTCGTAGTTCTCTCGTTTGGCCTTCCGCATGCCCTCAGTTGACACTGTCATCAGGTACAGGCACACGACAAGGAGCAACCAGCACTGGACTCCACGCATTTTGAACAATCGGAGAAGAATCTTAACACAAGATTTGAATTAAACAGAGTTCTTCATCATCATGTAGGCAAGTAGCAGGATTTGATACGATTTCAATCAAGGGGCGTTTAATAAAGCTATAGTAGCTATGAAGAATCAGCACCAGGAGTTACCTACTCAATTTCAGTAAACCCCAACCAAAAATAGTTTAGAGCCTACTCACTTCACAAAATTCTTCAGGCTTCCAACTGGAAGGGACTTCAACTGGAAGGCCTCCAACGGTAAATACCGTAACACCTCCTCACAGTTTTTCAAACAGTCACATTACTGTAGAACCACAATAAACGTATAGTGTCAACCGCCATGATTATCTGGCCATATATAAACACTATCTCCAGTTCATATCCATGTAAAAATTGCTAACTCAGCATTTTACCGCACAGCAAAACGTGTCGAAATAATAGCCGGTATATTTTACGTGAATATATCTAGTAATCTTTCTGAGTAAGAAACGTGATTGGGAATTGTTTTAAGATAAGTTTCACTTTAACTAAATAACATGTAGACGAAATTCCAAGCCGTATGAAAGTATGGCGGAAACATAAGATCACGCCTGTAATACCCGAAGGGTTAGGCAGAGTGTGTCTGTAGTACCTTTTTTTTTTTTTTGGGTGGGAAATCATCAAATGACTCATCCCGCTCTGGGTGGAGTGGGAGGGCGTGTCACTCTTACTGACTAAAACCCACCCGTGTTCCTTCTCTTGCCTGTGCAATGCCAGGGGGCCACGGTATCCCTTTTGGACTTTCCCGCAACCCCGGCAGGCAATGGTCTCATCGGACCCCTTCATTCGCTGACATCTCTTTGAGGCGCGCGTGGAACACAACGCGCCGTCGACCCGGGCTTGGTCCTTACCGGACGGCGAGCTACCCATTGCTCACCGTCCGCAAGCCCGCGCCTACGGTGGCCGGGAATCGGCAATCGATTCCCGACGCCCAGGGCGTCTCCTCCTGCGGCGGCTAGGGGCGTGAGGGCGAGAAATTTGCCTCTCCCTCACGCGCTCCGCCTCCTCCTTCGCGAGCATTACTGCTTCGCAGAAGGAGGTGACGGCCTCCCATGCCCTCTCGCTCCGTACCATGGCCTGGACCAGGGCCGGACGCGAGAGATCCCCGCCACTGATCGCCTCCACGAGGACACAGGCGGTGCTCTGCCCAAGCCGGGCATACCTCCACCGTATGCTCCACCGTGTCCTCCGGGCGATCCACGCAGTGATGACACCCGGGCGGTTCCTCCCGCCTTATCCGAAACATGTACCTCCCGAAACAGCCGTGTCCGGTGAGGACCTGCGTCAGGCGGAAGGTGGTGTCTGTAGTACCTAAGGTACCTGCGGTAAATAAAGGCCAGCGGCTATCAAGAACCATCACCGAAACAACACACATTCAATAGTTTTATAGGCTGGGTCTCACGCAAACATAAAAAGGACCTTGTCAGCAACCCCGAATGACTCACTGGGGTCGGTCGACGTCACATTTTTATATAAAAGCGCCTATGCAAAAACGTTCACTATAGAGAAAACAATGTATTTTACAACAATCGAACACCTAATGACTGTAAAGTGGACATTAGAGCTTTCAAATCAAGGTAAGTTATTTTATTTTGTTGATATTTGCTAACTTTCAAATCACGTTTTGTAATAAGTGACGCCTTTGTTAATAAGGGCCATCTGGAAGGAAGTAAATAAGGGCGGCCCTTATTGGCCGGTCTAATAGCCTGTGATATTGGATAATTATACTATTACTGAATCTTAAGCAGAATAACCCGCAAATTATGCGCTGGTGAAGCAAAATAAACCAAGACTGTTACTAGAGACTTATTTATGGAAAGAGAGAACAATAATAAGAGACAGCAAACTCCTAAAGGGGGCAAAACGGCGGACAACGAAAATAATAAGAAAAAAGGGGAATCCTGATGATACGTGGTACTGCTACGCATGTCATACTGGAAAGCATCCAAGATATGCGACAATGCCAAGTGTGTCAGAAATGGTATCATGTTGGCCTAACGAAAGACGATATCAATTTTCTTCGCCCCGAATGCAATTAAATGACAGCTTTAGTTAGCAGGCCAAAACTGAGGTAAAATTAAATATCTCTTCATTCATCATGATAATACTGCGAATCCACCGACCATTGATATTTGTTGATCTCATAATTCTATTGTGATTTTTCGTGCTTTTGGCTATTTCATTATTTTAATAAAGGCCAGGGGGGGAGGAGAAATGAAGCATTTATTTTTAAATTTTTGTTAAGCTAAATTTTTAGTTAAGAGGTTTTTTATCTAAAAATAGTATACATTTGTTGATTTTACATAAATAACAACTCTTTGTTACAAAATGTTTATTATTTGAGTTTTATAAGGACCGATTTGTTTTTTTAATAAATTATTAATGGTAAACTGTTAACTATATAATGTCTGAAAATGTTAATTATGTTGAGTTAAAGAAGAAAACAAATTAGTTTATGTTTTATCTGTTTAGTTTCTTTTAATTTTGTCTCGGACCTTAATAGACTACCTGAGTTTATTAAGGTCCTAAGCAAAGGATTATTTAAAGTTTATTTTTGTTCACAAAATGTTTAAAACCTAGCCATAAAGGCATCTTTTTAAGATCTAAAATAAATAATGTTCGATAACAATCCTGATTTTTATTTCAACTTCATCAATTTTTTTTAATATTTAAGTTTTTATTATGCCGGCTGTTATTTACCGCAGTTAGGTACCTTACACCCACATTTCGCCAGTTATGTTTAAGTCCCATGTAATAGAGGGTGAATCCATTGCCATATATACCGGGCACAGATACAGACTCCGGGCTGCTATTCCGAAATTCTTGATAGAAAAACCAGATAAAGACTATGCTGGAAGAGATTTCTTTAGAAACAAGCATCACCTTTGTACGTATTTTTCTGTTCTTTTCATCTTGTCTATTTATATATGTGGACATAAATGGTTAAATAAATAACACTTTGCCCGACCTGGGAATCGAACCCAGGATCTAATGCTCATCTCATCAGTAGCGCTTGCGACCACTAGACATTCGGTCTAGTAGTAGGTCTAGAGGCAGTCCAAATAGTGTGGTGCGTATGAAGGGCCAATGTCCCACACAATCTTTGCATTCAGCCTCCCTTTGCGAAAACCTGTACCCTAATTACGTAATCGAATACGATCAATCGGAATTTGAATCGTTTTGAAACAAATTACTAATCCATTGCTTCGCACGTTCGAAAAAAAATCTGTTAACAACGTAAATAACGCAATGAATGTTGTTGAACTGTCAAAATTAAACAATTTGTCATAATCGTTTACGAAAATGTGTTGTGTAATTAGCTGGCTGACAATCCAAGAAGAGCGTTAAAACTGGAAGATGTGACTGGGTCGCTGTCTCAGGTTTGTTCTAACGTAACCGATTGTAACGTAACCGACTCACTCCACGTTTATACAAGGACTTGGTATTCTTTATCATCTTCAAAATGGCCTATGAGTTGTAGCATAAATATCTTATTCTAGTAAGTACTTACACCATTCCAGGTTTGTTGTGTATAGAGGTGTATTCCATGCGACCATGCCTTGTTTATTGGATTGACCTAGAATGGTGTAGGTAAATCTGGAGACAACGGTGTAAAAGATTGGGATGAGCTTTGAAATATAGGTAGGTATGGTTTATTGAACATCCGTAAGTTCAATACATGGCAGACGTACCTACGCTATTAAATTCATTCCCTCTCATGTGCTTGACTCTTAGGACAAGACTCACAGATCGCACTTTGACTTCAGTACCTAAGTAAAAAAGCATCTCATACGAATTTCAACTTAAATTCATAAAAATAATGTTTATACTCGTATGAAACGCTTGCTCAGATTCGAGGGTTTCGTAGTTAGGATGAATATTTACGAACGCACAGTATTGATTTTATCGACCTTAAATAGGTTTACAATGTTTTGATTTATAGTACCTAGGTAATTAGGTAATCTAGAAAAATCTATGAAAAACAGTTATTTTTCGGTTTTAATCAAAAACATCTCTTATCTCACAAAACTTAAATAAAAGTAATAATACCTAGTAGTAGTTATAATTCAACGATATGTGTACTTATTGGATTATTATTATAATTCATCCCTCGAAAAAAATAAGCGGTGCACATAATACACCTCCAATTTTCATCTTTAGGTATAGTGCCAATAGTATCAGAGTAAAATGTCTGTGTCATCGGGACGAACGGACAGACGGACATGAGGGAATAATATGGGGTTCCGTTTTTGCCATGGCTACGGAATCCTAAAAAAAGGTTCACTGTTTCACAATCGAATGAAACCCTTAAATACCTACTTTACTTACCAAAGTGCGATCTGTAAATCGTGCCTCATCGTGTGAATAATAAAAGGGTTTAATAATCGGATTTTAATTAAAAAGCCATATAACATGATGCAGTTTTATTTTCTACATTAATGTTAAAAAAAACTATCAGACGAGAAAATATACAAAAAAAAAAGATTATACATTACCTATCTTGATTGTATCCAAATTACGATACTTGAATCGCTATGCACATTACTAGGCAAAACTTATAAAATATTGATTTCACAGCCGTTCCAATAACCGATTTTTTTGTCTACAAAATACTGAAGCAATATCCTGTAGCAACTAGTAATACTCTTAAAATTTGAAAATCCTGAAGGTGCTCCCTCTCCAGGAGCGTTCGCCTGTAACGTTACAGATTCGAATTTGAGCATTACGTTACAATACTGCCTCCCTGACCAACGAGCATTCGGCTTTTATTTTCAGATTAAATATTAGACATTGCGCACTGTAATGCTCGGTTCTCCTCCCTCACTGATGTAATGCTCGACTCTGAACATTACATTACAGGAGAGGCTGCAGAGGTGTTCCTGGTGAGGGACCACCTTAACGCTACATAAATACTATGAAGTGATAAATACACAATACTATAAGCATATTATAAAATGATTACCTACCTAAATGTAAGAAAAAAACGTTCAAAGATTCATTGTTATAATAGCTACTTATATGTACTTCGAACAAATCAATAGACAAAAAAAAAACACATAAACGGGCAAAAGTTTAATAAAAAAAACTAACATGTCTGTAACAGATCAAGAAGTTATGTAAAACAAAAAAAAACAGGGTCTATTACATGAAATCATAACGTAAAAGATCAATATAAAAAGTAAAGTTTCATGATCACATTTAATGCGATGTGGTGGTACAAAAGAAAACAAGGACAAAAAATAACAAATATTTTATCAATAACCAACAGAAAAAGTAAAATAAAACCATCGTCGTATCTCCACAGACTGTATCTCTTCCAGCGACTTTCTGCACGGCATGACAATAGAAACGGGTTTTGTCTACGGAAAAATAGACAAAATTCGAATTGAATATTAGTTCACCCCCCCCCCCCCACACGTTCTTCAAAAAAGGATGTAAAGAACATGGAGAAATTGGACGCGACCCGCAACAGGGCCCTATCCGAATGGACGAGCGCCAGAAAGGAGTTGGCGCGCCTGGAAGAGGAAGTCAAGAGAAAAAGGGAGAAAATAAAAGAATTGGAAAGAAACAATCCATTTCTCGGCAACGTCAAGGGAATGATTTCTAAGGAGGGGAGAAGACGAAAAAAGCTTCTCCGAGGAAGGACTTCGGAAGGTCCGAAGATGCCCCCCCCGCCCCCTTCAAACCGAAGGAGGCTTTCCACCAAATCGGCGGAGAGCGACAAACTCATGAGAACCCTATCGTCTCAAGTGAGGAACCCCGGCTTTAGGGAGCAATTTCGAAGGCTCCTCGATGAAGAGGAGAGAAAAGGCAGAAAAATGACAGATAAACAATTACAATCTGTCATTTTGTCTATTCTTCCATAGACAAAACCCGTTTTTATGGTTGTCATGCTACGCATACTGGCGGTAAATAACAAGTTCGAAAATAATTAAAAGAGGAATAGTGACATGGCCAGCACTAATAAGTAATGTAAAAGTTTTAATGTGACATCATCAAACGAGAATTTGTGTGTCGTACTTATTAGAACTATGATGACAAGTAAATATAAGAGAATTATACATGTTTTATTACGCAAGTATCACGAGTCAGCAAAGGGCACAAACTAAATCATAGATGCTTCAGAAAATGCTAAATGTTTCAAAAAATTGCAGTGTACACAAAAGCGTTGCGACGTCGCATCGCAAAAATTGGTGATTTCACCCATGGTATAATAACAATTTCACCCAGTGTTGAAGATTTTGCACCGATTTTATTTGTGCCGGCACTTAGTTACATTGGTGGAATCATGGTAAAAAAATTGCGTTTGCGCACTTATCCGTTATTCGATACGTGAAAAAGACTGACGGGAAATTCACGTCCTCCTAGCGTCTGCGCACTTATCCGAATTTGATTCGTTTTGTTTGATATACTCGGTTTTGATCCGTGAAAAAACGCATCAAAGCGAGAACTTAGGAGTCGAACACGAACCCTAAACGGATAAGTGCGCAAAAGCCCTAATAATAACCATTTTGCATGCATTTAACATTAAAAATGCAAGGCTGAAGCTACCTAATGTAACACATCAGCAAGCCATAAAGATAGAGATACAGAAAATTGGACATTTTATTACATCCAGACCCTTAAATTTTACGACATTCTATGTAATGGCTTACGATTGCAGAGTCAACAAATACATCAATTCCTTTAGGTCAAAACTTTGCTTTTGCCCAAAAAAAATGTGATGATAAATAGCCATTGGTAATAGTGACTGATAAATTGCTTGTCTCCATGAATACATTATGATATGACATTGGCAAGAAGTTATCACATTGCTGATGAATATTATGCAGTTAGTAAGTTGATTAATGAATGTCAATAGGTACTTTATTTATGAAATTTGGGACAAGTAATTGTTCCATACATACAGTTGTTATTTAATGTAGTAATATGCATCCCTTGAGTAGGTAAGTAATGATCTAGTTGCTATCAGTCTTAATTAATTATAGACTATGAAAATTGTATAATAATGGACATTAAATGGACAGATTTGGAGATACAACTGCAGCATGCTTGGTGTTAATTTACTAAATGTTAAACTACCTTGTAGGTAATAAGTTAATCTATTATTAAAACTAAATAATTGTACTTTACAGTTTATATTATTTGATTTCATGAATTTATTGGCACATGAGATGGACTATCATAAAATTTTAGACTTTCCAATAGTTTTCCTATAATCTAGTTAAAATTTTTAGAGATTTCATAATTTTTTATATGAATTTAAAATGCCATATAGAATTACTAAAAGTTTTTCTTAATATTTAA
Source organism: Xanthia togata (assembly GCA_963853775.1). Classification (NCBI taxonomy): domain Eukaryota; kingdom Metazoa; phylum Arthropoda; class Insecta; order Lepidoptera; family Noctuidae; genus Xanthia; species Xanthia togata. Next base: position 13,196,651 of record OY970793.1, read on the forward strand.
TACTTAAATCTAAGAAATAAGTTACTATTAAAAATTAACTTAAATCTCTAACAGTCTTTGGCTAACACAAGTTTAGCCTCACCCTCAAACACAACCTTCTTTTCTTCCTCAACAATGCAAAAAAACTTCACTTTGAGAATCTTCCTCACATCAACTAGTTCTACACTTATAGTCAGCTTTTCTCCAACAAAGCATTTGTTCGGGAACCTCATAGTTTGTGATACAAGTACTGTACCCGGGCCAGGCAGGTGTGTGCCAATCAGTCCCGCCACTAACCCATTGAGAAGTGCTCCGTGCACTATGGGCCTCTTGTTTCCATTATTCTGGTGCAAGTAGTTATGATCACTTGTAAGGTTTGAGAATGCATCCAAATCTTTCTGAGTCAATGTTTTTTGTATGCGAATCTTATCTCCTGCTTTGAAAGCTGTACTACTGAATGTAGTTGTATGAATTTTGCATATCTTCTGATAATTTTTGTTATTCACAACAATGTAGGGGAATCTGTTTGATAGCATTTTGTTCATTTTCGTGTCTTTTAATTATAAAATCTCATTTGTACTGCATACATCTTGTAAGTAAATAGTGGCTAAGTTAGCTAATCTTTTGTCATTTGACTTTTGTATTTCATGAATACGCTGAATAATCAATGCTGTGGAGATTTCAGATTTGGTTTGATTGGTATGGAGATAGAACAAAGTTGTGATAGTGTCAGCTAAGATATCATTGTGGTCCAACTTCAGTAAATCAATGAGTGGCTTCAGTCCAGACTGTGTTATTATATATTCAGCATTCAATGGATCTGGAAATGAGAAACATAGCTTTAATAAAACTAAATAAACAGTGAAGTTTTAGTAATAGGGTCCCGTTTTTACCCTTTGGGTACGGAACCCTAAATATATGGTCAAAAGGATGGAATGTAACATGTGAAACTGGAAAATAAGCCACACATACACAGCTAAAAGACTAGCAAGATTTATATACCACTACAGACTTAGGCGACATATGAGAGCAAGTTTTATTTGAGTCATCTCTCTTATATCAGCCATTTTCTTTGAATTTTGATGCTCCTGTTCCTAGTCCAACTACATCAAAACAGCAAATGAAATAACAGAAATAGGTAACTGAACCTTTCTTACCACAGCTCAAATTGCAGATACCAGCAGCAGCAAAATGTAGCAGTTGATGGCTGCTTTCATTCTTTATAACATGAAGGAAAATGTCTAGCACCCCAACATCTCTGATAAACTGATAGTTTATGGGATCGTATGCAAAATTTGCCAAATTAGCTAGAACTTGGCATTTAGCATCTGCAAAAAGTATTTTGAGTTACGTGAGTCGTTCATTTTATTACTTTCAAATGAAAATGTTATAGCTTACTTCCAATGGTAATAGAAGAACAAATAATAACAAATCATTAACATTTTGTAAAAGTAAATAGAAGATATTTACCAAACGTAGTAGAATGTAAGAATTCATCCACTAAAAGCGATAAAAAGCTCTCTCGATCTGTCCCATTTTCAGGAGTACGTTTCTGAAGTTGAGTCTTGTTACTAAACATTGAAAAGTTAACGCTTAAGTTATAACTTTCAAATTTGAATGCACAAACACCTAAAATATATACACAGAGGCTAAATTTTCACGCGCCATTCTGAACTGAAAAAGTAAATTCCACCATCTTAATTTTTTTCGTTCTCTTTTTGACTTTGGCAGTTGGCTTATGTTGCCTGTAATAAAAAAAATCAAAATTGGTACAAACACAAATCGATTTTCCAAGTCCAACTCTGTTTCTGGATTTACTGATTCATCCGTTGGTGTTTAAGCTACTACACTCAAGGCCTCCAGCCAGGGGCAAAAACTATTCTAATTAAAACTAGGCGAGCGCTCGCTAAGGGCACCCCCTGTGGGGTACGGACCTCGGCTTAGGGCATCGTCGCTGGGGGGAGGACAGCAAGTTGGGACAGGCTGGGTCAAGAATAGTTCACTGGGGAATTTATAACCGGTATGTCGGCACTTCGGCAGTCTTGGTCATACTCCCATCAATATCATAGACAATTTTTAAATTCTTTCTTACGTACGAGATCTGACAGATTTTAAAAAAAAATGTGTCTATGGTGTAAATGTCGTGGTCCTATATAAAAATGTACTCTGTGGTCGTGGTCGTGGTCGTGCGGCAAGTCCTAAAATCCCAACACGACTATTTTCTTGAAGATGATGAGTTTTTAGACATTATAATCTATATTATTTTGCTGCTAACATGAGTACACCGTGTATTGCTGGTAAATGTTTGTGGTGTGGATAATACATCCTTAAAGTTTCTGGAGACGACGTTTCAGAGGTTATAATTATCTGAACCATAACAATATTTTTACAGGTTTGACCAGCAAAAATATATTTTTAATTGACTTCAAAGAGCCTTATGGAGAGACAAATCTCAGGGATGAAACGACTACGAATATTCGTAGCATTATATTTAGTCCAAAAGGCACCTACTTAGCATATAGGACTGATAAGAAGTGAGTATCAAAATAAAATGATTCAACAAATCTATTTTAATTAATAGACCCTAGTAAGTTTTCTGTAACTGTTCTTTGATTAGGTTTTAGATTTAGATATTTTTCAAATATATTAAAAAAAATACAAATAGGTAATAAAAACTGCTCCTTTATGAAATTATGATTTGATCTGATTTTCAGAGCAGAGATAGTGAGATGTTCAGACTGGTCTGTAACAGCAACCATAAATGGAAATATCAAAGACATGTTTTTTTCACCCCTGGACAACTATTTTACGGTCTGGGAAATGTTTTTTATGACAAAAGAAAACCCTCAGGTAATCAATATTATTTTCGCGATATTTATAATAAAGAAAAAGATTTTAAGGTAGGAATTTAACAAACAAATTGACTGTTTCAGGGCAAGCCTAATCTTCATGTTTATAAATCAGCTGATGGGCAACTCGCAGGCAGTTTTATACAAAAGAATCAAACTGGATGGTAAGCCACATTTTAAGAATCCATTGTTCATGATAATAACAGTTAAATGCAGCTTGTTGCAAATTGACCTGCACAAAGATATCCCATTAGACTAAGAATAAATAAGCATTACATTTTGCTCACAGGATTCAGGATTTCAGGCCATTAAGACATGGTAGCTATTGTTATTTATTGGTAGGGATTCTAACAAGTCATTACAACATAAACATCATTACACATTCACATTCATAACTTTTAATTTCATTTCAAGGGAACCAAAGTGGTCATCAGATGAGAAGCTGGTTGCTCTGCATATGAACAACAGGGTTTTGATCTATGAGGATGGCAACCTCGACAGATTTGTGCAACAGTTGCAGGCGGAGAAACTGAAGTCTTTCAGTGTCTCGCCCAGCCCTGCACCTACATACTATTTTGCTGCATTTACTTTAGGTGAGCACATTTGGAATATTGGAAACTATAAATATTACAAATCACAGTAATATGATACCACTATTGGCAGTATTTTAGCCTTCAGTCTAATATTCAACGTGTACTATCGCACACGTAAGGAGTATTCCTGCTTGCAACGCTCGGCCGCTATAGTAACTCTTACCTACGCTCATAAAAAAAAAAATACTAAAAAAACTAGCTGAGGTGGTGCATTTTTTTTTCAATAAAAACATATCAACTGGTATCTTCGTTTGGTCGTAGTTGGAGCGGGATCGGGACAAGGTTTTTTTTATTAATTGGTTTTCTATGCTATCAGAAAAGTATAAAATTTGCATCCAGAGTTGAGTAGATTTCTCACAATTAGCAGTTTTTGGGTGAGAGGCGGAAAATTTCCATAAAACTTGAAAAGCGCAAAAACTCGATAACCACCCGACATATTTCTTTTTAAATTAGCTCTAGTATAATCCGTATTCAAGGAATGCACCTAATTACCAAAACAGCCTGTAGTTACAGCAGTTTGAGTTAATAATAAATTAAAAAACCGGCCAAGAGCGTGTCGGGCCACGCTCAGTGTAGGGTTCCGTAGATACCGCCAATGCCAAGGAGAGACCAACCGAACAATTCGATAATATCCGACCCAATGTAATAAGTACCTACAGCGCCATCTCTCGGGGAATTGGGTTACTAATTAATACATAGACGTGCCAGAAGTTTACAATGGTAATTTTGGATTGCGAGAACCGATTTTAATAATTCTTTTTTTGTTTGAAAAAAGATACGTTCAGGATAATAAAATATGTAAACGAAGTTAAAAAAAATGCTTGCATATACGATTATACTACAAACTTAATCCAGAAATTATTTTGTACAAGTTTTTGTCTTTTTTGTACAAAAACTGTTGTTTCCATCAAGTTCAAAATGATTTTCCTAGAAAGACCTTGTAAAGTTCTACTTTTCAGATTTTTTTCATATTTTCTAAACTTATGGTTCAAAAGTTAGAGGGGGGGGGGGGGGGGACATTGTTTTTTACTTTTGGAGCGATTATTTCCGAAATTATTGACATTATCAAAAAATGATTTTAGTAAACCCTTATTCATTTTTAAATACCTTTCCAAAAATATATCACACGTTAGGGTTGAAATTAAAAAAAAATCACTTCCCACTTTACATATAGCGAGGCTACCCTAATAAAACATTTTTTTCCCAATTTTTATTTTACCACTTTGTCGGCGTGATTGATATACATATTGGTACCAAATTTCAGCTTTCTAGTGCTAACGGTCACAGAGATTAAGCGAGGACGGACGGACAGACAGACATGGCGAAACTATAAGGGTTCCTAGTTGACTATGGAACCCTAAAAATTGTAAATAATAAAAAAACAAAGTATGTATTTGAGAAAATCTACAGTTTACACTTTCACTGCATTACATTGCACTAATTAAGCGCATTTGTTGAGATACCCCTTTATTCACAAATATTAAGTACCGCACATCTGGCGAGGCGCAAAAACGTGTGGTAAATATATGTGGTCATCGTGTGCACGGGATTTTGTTTTCAGTGGTTAGATTTATGTGTGACCGCGATAGTACATATTGTAAAAAAAAGCTAAGTTATAATAAGTATGCCTGTAAGCTTGTTATAATTGACTCCTGTAACGTCGTCTTGTCACACAGAAGAAACAGGAGTTCATTTCAAGCTATTTAATCAAGGCTTCCTCAAAATGTTTCTTTCTTCTACCAATCACTGGTGTCCTGGATAAAAAAAAGTTCAATAATTAAAAAAGGTCCCACGAAATTCCAATTTCCTAAAAAAAAAAAAAAAAACTGCGCGCTATCTTAGCGCATCCCCCAAGCACTAAGGTAGCCCACGGAATTATGTATATATCGCGGTCTATCGTGCCGCTTTTGAATCCAACCCATTTTTATATTTAAAAAAAAAAAATGTTTTTCACATGACTTCTGACTAATGGATAGGTAAGGCCGGTCAGCCGTCATTCTGGCGCGTGTTCAAGTACCCTGACCTCGAGCAGACCCAGGCAGTCGTGGCGCGCTCCTCGTTCCAGGCAGACAAGGCCACCTTCTACTGGAACCGACGCGGCACCAACGTGTTCGCGATGACGCAGACCGATGTTAGTAAGAAATTCACAGAAGCTACATAGCATATTTTGATAAAGGCAAAAATTCTTTACACCACGTTTTGAAAAAGCGTGATGTTGATTATTAATATTATTATGATCCCCTTTGCTTTTAATACTAGACTAGCTGTAAATCAAAATAAATCATACAATACTTTAACTCCACGGTACTCTAATATATCAATAATTCTGGTTTCTAGGTGGACAAAACTGGTGGTTCTTACTATGGAAAGCAATCACTTTCTTATGGTGATGTGAAAGGCAGTTCAGAAAATGTGACATTCAGTAAGTTTTGGTACTAATAAATTGTTAGATAGCTAATACATTGTTAGTTTATCAAGCAAACCAATGCAGTCACTTAACACTTTGTTGATAGCATTTGGTAATGAAAATGGCTTCAGTAGAGTATGCTCGACAGAAAATTTTTGTGGTGCTAGAGCAATTTAAAAAAATCTTATTATGATAATTACAATATATTTTCGGTCTGTATTTAGCTTCATTCTACAAGCCAATGAAAGAACAAATTATGTGCTACAAACTGCACCATCCTTGAACAAATTTAAGCATTTTCCCTTGTGTTCATTCATAGGCAAGGAAGGCCCAGTGCACGCGATCTCGTGGAACCCAGGCAACTCCAACGAGTGGGTGGCGGTGTACGGACACGCGCCAGCTAAGGCCACGCTCTTCAACGTCAAGTGCGAACCGCTGTTTGAATTTGGAACTGGAGCATGGAACTCCATATACTTCCCGCCTGAAGGCAACCATATCCTTTTCATAATTTTGATATCACTTAAATACAGAATTGCTGGATGTTTCAAATGTCTATCTAGCAGCCCTAGCCGCGTATTTGCGCACAAAATACAAAATCAATATATTGTTGGTGTTATTTTGCAGTTCATAATTCGAATAAGTACAAGAGAAAAAAAAAACTTTTAAGCCCCATTTTCACGATGCAAGTTTCTAGCCTGTGGAATACAGTCAAATTGTATTAACAAATGATTTGCATTTTCTAAACACTGCTTAGAGGCAATGGTGCCGATTCTCTTGTACACCGAACTAAACTAACTAAACTATCATCCTAAATCCTACTAAAATTCCTTACTTTTGGCTATGAGAATCTTAAAGCTATTCTGCAATAAAAAGTCTAAATTGAAAAACTATTGTGACAATATCGAATTTGACAATTGCGACTCCTCGTGGTACATACTTGTTTGCCCTACCCCGTGAATTTTTTTAGAGCCGTAGGCGCGCAGTGCTGCAGCCTCGGCGTGTTTTATATGGAATTTTTCACTTTTTGCATGGAAAAAAAAAATTACCTACGTGTTGAGTATTAGGGGTATTATCACATGAGTGTTTTAATACCTAATTATGTACAGTTGCATACATGACTTTATCTACACCCATGTTATGAATCCTCTATAAAACGTTCTGAAACCATAGGGTGTTGTAAGAACTCTATGTAAATTCATGGAAAGTTTAATTGCTGAGTATCTAATACCTACAAACAAACTATTTAAAGGACAAACAAACAAAAAAAAAGAAAAACGAAACAAATACTTAAAAAAAAAATGCAATATTAATATTGAACACAAATGGCGGGATACGACGTTAATTCGAATAACCATGTTTTTTTTTAATTATGGCGCTATTGTAGTGAGACGCGCGGGCTGAAATGTTCTTTTTTTGAAAAGAGGTTCATAATGAAATTCAGTACAACATTATAACTCCCGTTTGGATGCTATTATGGTTACTATGACACTGGGTGTTTTAGTGTTGGCAATAAGCTAACTGTTTCAGAAACTTTTATAGAGGATTTATAGCATGGGCGTAGATAAAGACTATTATTATAAACTGATCATTTTTCTCAAGCTTTTCAACAAAATTAAACCTTAACTCAATCACACGTATGCTGCTGGGCGGCTTCGGTAACATAGCGTCGGGACACATCGAGGTGTGGGAGCTCCGCGGGTACAAGAAGGTGGGTTCCTGCGCGGCCCCCGACACTACCAGTCTAATGTGGGACCCTCGTGCTGAAACCTTCGTTACGGCCACTACGTATCCCAGACTTACTGTTGGTAATGGGTATGTATCTTATCAAGTATTATTATTACTACAAGGAAGCTTGGTAGGGTGAACTTTGAATAGGATATTTGACTACTATCAAAAATATACATGAAATAATACTTATTTTTAAGATGTTACTAAAAAGACGATTTACGAAAAATATATAAAATCGGTGGAGAACAAAATGGAAAATGGTGAAGTTACATGCTTTTGAAATTAGTCTTCTATCCTTGTCACGGTAAACGATCATTGTACTGACTGAATGACTAGAAGTTACTATGGCGCTCCTGTGTTGTGACGTTAGATGCTAGTACGCATAAAACTACGCCTTAATTTTAAAATATAAAAATAAAAAAACGTAGCTTAATTTTTTTCTGGGTTTCGAAATACGTAGGTAATAAAAATAAACAGTCAAAAACCTTTTTATCTGTTTGCAGGATAGCTGTTCAGTAATAGCTTTACCACCCTTTTTGAGGCAATTGAATTAGGGATAGTAAAAAAGAAGGGGGCGGCCCCAAACTCTTCTAAACTATACTGTTTGCGGTGTAGCATGGTGCGGGTGACAGGTGACAGAAAGGGCAAAATATATTATAATTTAAGCTTAAGCTTTTTTTTTTTTTTTTTTTGGGTGGGAAATCATCAAATGACGTCTCCCGCTCTGGGTGGAGCGGGAGGGCGTGTCAGACTCTTACTGACTAAAACCCACCCGTGTTCCTTCTGTTGCCTGTGCAATGCCAGGGGGCCACGGTATCCCTTTCGGACTAATCCCGCAACCCCGGCAGGCAATGGTCTCATCGGACCCCTTCACTTGCTGACATCTCTTTGAGGCGCGCGTGGAACACAACGCGCCGTCGACCCGGGCCTGGTCCTTACCGGACGGCGAGCTACCCATTGCTCACCGTCCGCAAGCCCGCGCCTACGGTGGCCGGGAATCGGCAATCGATTCCCGACGCCCAGGGCGTCTCCTCCTGCGGCGGCTAGGGGCGTGAGGGCGCGAAATTTGCCTCTCCCTCACGCGTTCCGCCTCCTCCTTTGCGAGCATTACTGCTTCGCAGAAGGAGGTGACGGCCTCCCATGCCCTCTCGCTCCGTACCATGGCCTGGACCAGGGCCGGACGCGAGAGATCCCCGCCACCGATCGCCTCCACGAGGACACGGCGGTGCTCTGCCCAAGCCGGGCATACCTCCACCGTATGCTCCACCGTGTCCTCCGGGCGATCCACGCAGTGATGACACCCGGGCGTTTCCTCCCGCCTTATCCGAAACAGGTACCTCCCGAAACAGCCATGTCCGGTGAGGACCTGCGTCAGGCGGAAGGTGAGGACGCCGTGGCGCCTCTCCAGCCACTCCTCAAAGAGGGGACTTATCGCCGCAATAGTGGCGTGCCTAGCACTGGGTTGCGACAATCGTACTCTCCATGCCGCCATGAGATCCCGTCGGAGCTCTGTCCGCTGTGCCGCGATTTCTTGCGGCATCGGAATCAAGCCCCGGCGTTTCGCCTCCCCGCGCCACTCCCAAATATGCGCGAGGACTTTTGCCTCCAGATCCCATGGCGGCAATCCGGCAAGGAGGCTCGCCGCCTCACCGGAGACCGTGCGGTATCGCCGGACCAGCCGGGTGGCCATGACCCTCTGGGACGCGTTCAACCGGCGGGCAGGCCGCCGCCTCAACGAATGCGCCCACACCGGTGCCCCGTACAGGGCCATGGACAGCACGATCCCCGCGTATAGCCTCCGGCAGGAGGCGTTTGGACCCCCTAGATTGGGCAGGAGCCGCTTCAAGGCAGCCCCGGCCCGGTCCAGTCTGGGAGCCAAACGTCGGAAATGCTCCACGAAGTTCCACCGACTGTCGAGGACGAGTCCCAAGTACTTCATCGTCGACTCGACGCCGATGTGAACCCCTCCTACCGTTATTTGGGAACCCGACGGTGGCGCATTCCGAGGACCATGAAAACACATGGCCTCGGACTTGTGCAAGGCCACCTCGAGTCCCAACTGCCGGATTCTGGCTACGATTGTCGCCAGAATCCGGCAGCAAACCCCGTGTGTCGCTAGTTCGACCGCCGCCTGGTGCGACCTCCCCTGCGCCAGGACCAACGTGTCGTCAGCGTAACAAACGACGCTGACGCCATTGGGGAGGTCGGCGCGCAGCACCCAGTCGTATCCGATGTCCCACAGATGCGGCCCCAGGACCGATCCCTGTGGGACACCGCACGACATCTCTCGCCGGTTCCACTCTCCCTGGTGACCGGGGTAGATGATGGCCCTGTCCGTCAAATAGGCCTCGACCACACGACAGAGGTAGGTCGGCATCCGGTGATACCGGAGTGCCTCCCTGATGCAACTCCAGGGCAGGGTATTGAAGGCGTTGGCGATGTCTAGAGACACCGCCAAGACGACCCCACCCCGAGCCACCGCATCCCCCGTCGTGAGGGCTCGCACGCGCATGATGGCGTCCACCGTAGAGCGCCCCCTGCGGAAACCAAACTGGCTCTCCGCCAAATCCGGCCCCACCCGCACCAGCCGCCCGACGAGGCGGTCTGCAATGACTCTTTCAAAGAGCTTGCCCACCTCGTCGAGCAGCACTATGGGCCGGTAAGCGGACGGAGAGTCCGCAGGGCGCCCCGGCTTCTTGATGAGGACCAGTTTCCCCGTCTTCCAACGAAGCGGGAACTGGCCCCTCTCCATGCATGCGCTTAGGAGCCCCGTTAGTCGAGGCCCGAGAGCCTCTGAGGCCAGGTCCCAGGCTTTCCCAGGTAAGCCGTCGGGTCCTGGGGCGGTATTTCTGGCATTCAGCCTACGTACCGCCACCCTCATCTCTACCTCGGTCACCTCCAGAGCATCGTCGTCGTCGTCGGCGGTGTGGTCCGCATCGGGCACCGCAGTAGGCGGAGCCATGGGCGGGGAGGCGTGTTCCCCTCTCGAAGGGAACAGAGCGCTCACCACGTCCCCCACAAGCTGTGGCCGGAGACTCTGCGTCAGCGGGGGAGCCCATGGGCGGAGTTTCTCCCGCACCATCTTGTATGGGCGTCCCCACGGGTCTCTGTTCAGAGTCTCCAGCGACTCCTCGCGGGCCAGTGCCCTGGCCAGCAGGATCTCCGCTTGGAGGGCGGTCTTCGCCGCTCTGTACCCCTCGTATAGCTCCGCCTGAATGGCTTCCGTATCCGGAGGTCGGATACGGAGCCTGCGGTGCCTGGTGTACCGGCGTCGCGCAGCAACGCACGCATTGCGCAGTGTCGTTAGCTGTCGCGACCACCAGTACACCTGGCGCGAAGCACGTCCGGGCTGGACCCGGGGCATTGCCATGTCACATATCTCGGACATGGCCTCCCGGAACCACTCCGCCTCGTCATCGATGTCGGCAGGCCTGTCCGGTGATGACACCCAGGCCTGCACGATCGAGGCTTCCAGGAGGAGCTCCCGGTCCAGCTGCTTCAGCGCCCACCGCGGACCACTCGGGGCCTGTCGGACCGGCGCGCTCGAGGTCTGGGCGGAGACGTCAAACCGGATGTACCGGTGATCGGAATACGTCTCCACCCCCTCCATGACGCGCCAGTCAATGACACGTGGCAACAGAGCGGGGCTGGCGAACGAGATGTCCACCACCGATTCACCCCGCATCCGTACACACGTGGGAACAGAACCCCGGTTAAGGACGACCAGGCCTGTCTCCAGCGCCCAGTCCTCCACCATCCTGCCCCGTGTGTCCGTATACCGGGAACCCCAAGCCACATTCTTGGCATTGAAGTCCCCGAGGACGAGCACGGGGAGGGAACAGAACCCGACGACGACGACTCTCAACTCCGCAAGGGAGTTGTGGAACTCGGCGAGAGTTCGGTTCGGGGAGAAGTATGCCCCTACCACGACAATCTCCCCGAACCGTGCTGCAACGCAACCCCGTCCTCTCTTAACAGCCTCGAGGGACGGGGTACCGGCGAACAGTAGTATAAGCTGACCTCGCATTGTACGGAAATCCTGTACATTGCGAGATCAGCATAAACTGGAAATGCTTGATGTGTAGCCGTGTGTACAAGATCAGCTTGGAGAATGACCTTCAAACTAGGCGTTTGCCTGTATCTTGGAGGTCGTGAAGGCCAGAAGTTCAATCTTTACTTTTATTTCAGCTACAAAATCTGGCACTACACGTGCGCACTGATGCACAAGCGCGTATGCGCTGAGAGGGAGAACCTCCTTGCTATCAGCTGGCAACCAGGCAACTTTCCCAAGAGTGAGCTGTCTCGTACTGCGCCCAAAGGCATTGAGGACACCACACCGAAGCCCGCGGCGGCCTACAGACCTCCTGGGGCGAAGAATAGGCCTTCGACTTTCACGCTACATGAGCAGGAGAAGCCGCATAAACCTGGGGAAACAACAAGTGGTAAGATTTAAATGCTAGCAATGTAACATATGGCTTATAAACCCTTTTTTTATAATAACAAGAAACGATCGCATTGTAAGTATTTCGACGTAAGCAACAGCATCCAAATTCAAGCAAATGTCCGTTATCTTGAACTATAAAACCTCATACGTTATAATTCCTCATGGTTAGTAGTCTGATATTGAAAGCATTAACAGAAAGATAACCTTAAAAATATATTTATTTATTTAGCGGCACCATCGAAGCAGGCGCTCAAACAGAAAGAAAAGCGTGAAAAGGCAAAGGCTCGCAAGGCTGAAGAGAAGGCCCGCGGCGATGCCTCTCCCCCGCCCCCCATCACCTCCTCCCGCGCGCCCTTCATCTCCACCGGAGACCCCGAGAAGGACAAGAAGATCAAAAATCTCAACAAGGTAATGTTCAGAACTGATTAAAGAATAAGCATAATTTATTTGCAGAAAATACAGTTGTAAAAGTTGGTTTAAGTGCGGTCCATATTTTGCCTCTTTGTTTATTGCTAATTAATTTTAGGTTCATTAATAATATTTAGGTACCAACAGATTTTAGTAAAATATTCAAATAAAGAAAGATTCTTTTGAATAAAAACAAAACAAACACCTGTGCGAAGCCAAAAAGGCTTCTATCTCAGCATAAAACTGCGATATTTAAAAAATAAATCAGAAATTATGTTTTAATATAAATTACCTATAGTTTTTAGTGTCATGAGACACTAAAAGCTATATATACTTTAACATAACAATTTTTCTTCATGTTGCAAATATACTTGTAAAGAATTAAAAAAAAAAAACTATAAACCATCTGCGATATTTAAATCTAAAATATTTAAACAGCAGTTCCCTTATATTTTTAGGTAATTTTAGGTGACCTCAATTCCACGAATCTACATTATGTTTGAGAGAGACAGATATAGAGGGTCAAAGAGGCAGATAGAGAGATTTTATAGTCTGATTGGTGAAATTACGATAATTTCCGTGTGAAAATCGCTGATATCGATTAATGCTTTTTTTTTCTCTAGAAGACTAGAAGTTATTTTTTTTCTGTTGTAGGTACCTTGTGAGTAGTATATAATTGGGATATCTGGATCAAAGGAGATCCAGATACCCCAATTTTCACTATTCAAATAGATAAAACATCTATTCAAATAGATGAAAGTATATTTATTAAATAAATTGTCTAATCAAATAGACTATTGAAATGGTATCAACATTTCTATTCAAATAGGTTAAGGTTTTTTTTTTGCAGTGCCGGACTCTTACCGGCTAAAACTACACTCCTGCCTTACAATAAATCCACAGACTTGGTGGTCCGTGCTTTTGTTTGTAGACATTTGATTGTTTGCTGTGTTGTAGTTCTTATAAATACTATCGTGCTCCGACATTGGACACGTTACATGACATTAAACTTATATTAATATAATTATAGTAACTTAAAATCTACGTGAGTCCATACATTTTTTTTATTTTTTATTTTATTTTATATATACATTTTGTCATGCACCATTTAAAATTACATTATTATATACACTATATTTTTTTTTTTTTTTACACTATGTTGCAAACTTCATGGCAGGGCGAGGTGACCAGCCCCAGGCGACGGCATCCGTTCACGGACATGACGTACCCATCCGCGCCGTTCAGCTCAACCATTTCTTAGGGAACTGATCGACCAGATGCGCAGCGCCACCATCGGCGGGACATTTACGTGAGCATGACAGACTCGCTCTGCCATGACGTTCTACATGATTCTGTTCTTATTTGGTACGTGGAGGGTTGGGATTGGTTTGTTAGTAATGGTGTGTTGGAGGTATGGGTGTGGTCTGGTTTGTGGGGTCTTATTTGAGGCGGGATGTCACGACCAGGGATTTCGCTAGCCCGAGCAGGGCTTCCACTTGACTTGGAGGAGTATATACCGGAGTATATCTCGCTCAGTGCGAAGGCCACATCCATCGGATTGCGGTGTGTGCAAAGCAGCTCCTGAGTGATGCCAGCCACCAGGTTTGGACGGGTATACCTTAACTCGAAAAGGTTCTCTCTGTCCAGAAATGGTAGCTGATTTACGTCTCCAATGAGGACAACCTCGCTCGCTCCTGACAACTTTACTGCCATAACTATGGCCCCAAAATGGTTCATAAGAGCCTCGTCTACCGTTAGGCGGTAGCATTTCTCTTCTTTCTTGAACCCGTTGACTAAGATTGAGGCCATAGTGCGCACCTTGGTCTTTACTCGGTCTCCTAAGCGGTGCGCAAGCTTCTCTCTGAGGTCTTTGGCAGCTTCGGTTGTCGTAGTGGCTACAACGTCTTTCTCCCCATCGAAATGTTTCACCACCCAGGTTGTCTTGCCGCAACCTGGAACTCCGTTTACCCACCTGATACTGGGTACCGTCCAACTTTCCTGCGATGCTGTGTTGTCCGAGATCCCCGAAATGGACTGTGCCATTTCAAGGATCTTATCGTCCAGCATGATCTTGGTACATTTGGCGGTAACCACTATCGGGTCGTCATTTGGTGTTTTAAATGTGATTTTTCCCACGCGTTCCGTTTCCTCCTCGTCTAGGGCCACAAAACCGTTTTTCGCGCTGTAGGCTGCCATGTACGACCCCGTCATTTCCCCTTTGATGACTTGAGATGTGACGTTGTCGTACACTGCTGCCTCTGCTTCCTCGAGTAGTACCCTTAGCAGTCCTTCTGTTTCTCTCTGGAAGGACTGCAGGATCTTCCTACATGTCATGAGATTGACCTCTCTGGTCGCTCTCACGATTGCTACGTACTCGAGGAAAGCGCTCTTCACGTGGTCCGTGGTGTCCGAATTAAGTGCGAGGGTCGGCGGGCTGACTTGCCCTTTGTCAGCTCTTGTTGGCGTGGGCTTCTGCATTATCGGTTCTTTGGGCTTCTCTTTGAAGAACCTCTCCACTGCTGTTTCCTGCTTCTGGGATGGTGATACGCGGCTGGTGCTTGGGAGCAGTGTGGTGAGGAAAGTGCCGAAGGCTTTCAGGTGACTCCTCGACTGGACCCGGTCCTCCGGGCTAGTGGTCTTGTTCTGCTCCTTTGCAGCTTTTTCGGCGGCTGCCTTCTGCTGGGCCCTCTCTGATCCGCTTTGAGTGTTCGAGCCAGGCGTGGAGCTCGTCGCGCCGGCTGTTGGGTGTCTGGGGGCTTTGAGGAAACTCAGAGTTTCCCCTCTGTCCTCGTACACTACTACCTCATGGTGTTCTGAGGCTTTTAGACAGCCGAAGCGGTCTGCGACGTCTCCTCTTTCCCCATCGATCATCATCGCGTCGACGCTGATGGTACGGGCTGTGACTGCCATGTACTCTCCTACCTCCCTGATTTTTTGAAGCAGTGAGCTTGCTTGGGCAAATGGAGTCTCCTCTCCCCACTCGATTAGTGCGATCGTCTTTCCTTTGGATCGCAATAGACGGCATCGGTGAGAGGCTACTTCCACTTGAGGTAATGCAGCATACTTGCTGCCTTTCATGCTCGTTTTGGTGGTGCTTCCGTTGATCAAGGCGGCAAGGCCTGGCGATATTGGAATGCGGGCTCCAGGTCGGCTCCAGCCTACGCAGAAGCTCATGCCTGGCCTCTCTTCTTCTCTGTTCATGAAGAGGGCGACGCCTCGCAGTCTGATGCCAGGGGCTCCGTCTCCTCCGCATGCCAGGAGCTCCGAGATGGACATGGAGCTGAGTGCTGGTTGTAGGCTGGCTTGTGCTGCTGCTGCTGCTACCGCGGGTGCTGGCTGTTGAGTGGTGTTTGTATGTGTGTTTTGTGTTGTGGTGAGTGGTGTGCGTGTTGTGGTTTGAGTGGTTGTCGTTGTTGTTGCGGAGTTTGCTGTGGTTGTTGCTGTGGTCGTAGATGGTGGTCGGTTCCGACTACGCAAGGGTGCGTCCGTTTTGTTGGCCGCTGCCGCGACTATGGCGACTTTGCTCGCGAATGCCAAGAATAGTTTTCTGGAAGCCGGTCTCCCCATGATAGTGTGGAGTATGGACTGGCTTAGCTGGGTTCCGATCTTTACTTCCAGCTCTATTCTGTCGTGACTGAATCGTGGGCATTCGAAGAGCAGGTGCCAGACTGTCTCTTCGCAACTGGGGTCACAGACGCACGAGGGACTATCTTTGAGATGGAAGCGGTGGAGATACGCTGAGAATCCTCCGTGTCCTGTTAGGACTTGTACGTGGACCGGTGTGAGAACTGCGTCTCTAAGTGTTCTTTTTGCCGCTAGGACGTCTGGGAAGAACACTTTTGTGACCGCTCCTGTACTAGAGGATTCGTATCGCGCTTGCCACTTCTTTATAGTCTCTTCCCGTATCTTCCTCCTCACGAACGATACGGGAACCTTGTTGTAGTCGGCTGTCGCGTTATTAAGGGCTGCCTCCTTGGCCAGCTCGTCCGCTCTCTCATTCCCGGCAGTTCCCACATGGGCCTTGAGCCAAAAGAACCTCACTTCTCTGCCTTCCTCTCTGGTCTCTCGGACGCTTCTCTTGATTTGAATTGCCAGGTGGTGAGTGTCAGACGGTCTCCGCAGCAGGTCAAGCGACGATCTTGAGTCACTTAAGATGCTTATGGATGCCGCACTGGATTCTCTTGCCATCCTGACAGCTCTGAAAAGAGCGTACATTTCCGATTGGAAGACTGAGTTGTGGGGTTCAAGGCCAAAGGTGCTGAACGTTGACTCCTTCCCGTTTTCCCACCCGGTTAGGGCAGCGCCGACTTTCCCCTCTATCTTGCTGCCATCGGTGTATATTTGGGGACCGATTACCCGATGGGTTTCCAGGGTTTCGGGAGTCAAGTCCTCTAGGCATGCGTACTCTGTTGTCGTGAGTAGCGATGGGTGGGGATTTTGGGAGTGAGGCACGTTGCACTCCAGCTCGCGGCCCGGTGGTATGTACTCTTGGGAATGACCCTTCCTGATCTTGAACAGGGTTGCTGCCTCGATTACCCGGAGATCTAGTGGGAGTTGACCCGACAGAATAAGTGCCGATGTTAAAGACACCGTGCGGTATGCTTTGCAGATCTTCTGCGCGAAGCCTCTCTGCAGTGAGTCAAACTGATTCCTTGTCATCAGTTTCTCAGCTGCGGGGGCCCACGCACTCGCTGCATACATCACGATGGGCTCTATCACCGACACGTATATTGTCCTAATTATCTCTGTGTTGAGACCCCAAGTCACCTTAGCCGCGCATGCCAACTGCTTGTAGATGTCTGCGGCCTTTTTACAGGTCGCCGACACGTGCGCGTTGAAGGTGAGTTTGGAGTCTATTGTGAGACCTAGCAGCTTTACCTCTTGGACCAGGTTCAGCCGCGTGCCTGACATGTAGAGTACCGGAACGTCGTACTTCAGCTTTCTCGTTAACACCATCGCATTGGTCTTGTGCGCGGCGAAACGTAGCTTATTTTGGACGCCCCATTCCGATACTGTGTCTAGCGCTTTGTTGGCTGATTGCTGCAGGGGACCAGCTGTAAAGTCCGAGAGAACCAGGACAACGTCATCTGCGAAGGCTTGACAGTATACTCCTTTACTAGCCATCTTGTGTAGGAGCGAATCTAAGATCAGGTTCCAAAACGTCGGACCGGCAATTGAGCCTTGGACGCATCCCTTTGTGGTACCTTTCTCGCTAGTCGCTCTGGCGTAGTTGACCCTGATGTTCCGGTCTTCCAGGTATGAGGTGACGAGAGCGTAGATGTTTTTGGGACAGTTTTTTTACTACCATCTGTCGTTTGAGTGCTGGCCACCACGCGTTATCGAAGGCCCCCTCTATGTCTAACGATATCAAAAGCACGATTTTTTTGGCTTTGATTTCGGCTCGTAAGTGCCCCATTAGGGCATAGAGGGCGTCCTCGGTTCCGCGCTGTGGCATGAATCCAAACTGGTTTGGGTGGAGTGTTGGGAGGAAGTGCCATTGCATTCTGCCTACTAGGAGCTTCTCGACGATTTTTCCTAGGACCGAGAGCAGACCTATTGGCCTGTACGACTTTGGGCTGGTGTAGTCGTCCTTTCCTGGCTTGCGGAGGAAGCACACGTGGGCGACGTAGGTTAAGGTTTATTTACTGTATAGTTCAACTAAACGAGGAGCTCGTGGCTAAGTAGTAACTGCCGCACGGGTCGATCCGTCAGGTTAAGCTACGCTTGCCGGGGTTGGTCTGTGGATGGGTGAACATCTTTACATACCGAGACTCCTCCGTGCCTCGGAAAGCACGTTAAGCCGTTGGTCCCGGTTGTCATTCGTGGATCTTTGACAGTCGTTACGGGTCGTCAGAAGCCCGAAAGTCTGACAACCAGTCTTACCAAGGGGTATCGTATTACCCAGTTACTGGGTTGTGGAGGTCAGATAGGCAGTCGCTCCATGTAAAATACTGGTATTCAGCTGCATCCGGTTAGACTGGGAGCCGACCCCAATATAGTTGGGAAAAGGCTAGGCAGATTGATTGAGTTCAACTAAACGAAATCATGATTATTGAATTGATGGTCTATTAGAATTGAGCATACCTTTAATGTTCATCGGAACATATTATATTCAAATATATTCTGAACTGCATTATATTTATTCTATATGGATTTTTATTTATCCATGGTACAGAACTGGGTGATTGGTCTTAGAGGTGTCACAAGACTTTTAATAAATAAAAATAATGTTATTATAACATTTTTATTTGTATTCAGAAACAATTAATGGTATAAAAAAGGATTTAGATAAAAGCAATTTCATCTTCAGCCAGGATCTAGGAGCATATAAGGTTTCCTCCTATACTTTGGAAGCATTTTATACTTTTTTTCTTTAATAAATTGAGTTTATCAACATAATCTGTTACTTTTACAGCATTTAAATAAAAGCGAGCAGGGAAAAGTATAGGACGCTGCATCCAAGGATCATCGTAATACTCCCAATCTTTAATATCAATTCCACTCGAAAAACACATAACTTTATTGTTTAATTCACTTCCACAGTAAAAAAAACCTACATCAGCCGTCTTCATCACCAATCATCGTTATGAATCTACTGTAGCCCAATAATGTCTGAATGAACATAATCGAATTTGATATTCATATCCCTATAAAAATTCTCCGCTTCTACTAAGTAAAGTAGGCTATCCGTGTCAGTGTAACATAGTTTAGATTTCGAGCCATGTTTGTTTTTGATAAAATCGTAGTGGAATTGATACGTGTTGTTTGTACTCCAATACAGTAAAACCAATTTAAATCGGTCTATCCAATGTTAATTTTCCAGCGCTTAACTGAACAGCCACAAAGTTTTCTGAAAAGATTGATATAATTTTCAGGTTGGGTTGTAAAATAAGTTTTTCAGCACCTATGTATTTATTTGTTTTATTATCAGAATCTTCCCACTTTGTTACTATTTTGACATTTACTTGCTTGCGTTTATTTTCTATTGTTTTTCCAAACAGCACTATTCAAAAGTTTGAAAAAATCTTTATCGATGGCTGATGTAGAAGCTTGACGCAAACGAGTATTTAAATCTATGTACTTTTGCAAAAAATGGTCTTGTCTAAATCTGAGAATGCGATGTATTCGGCATAAAATCAACCCATTGTTTTAAATGTATGTCGTGAATGATGTAATTATATTTGTCATATAAATTCGCAAATAATTTCGTAGTTTTCCCACCAGGCCAGTGACTTACCATTCGCATCAGATAGATTTGTACCTACAAATCTATCTGATGCGGATGATAAGTCACTATGCGAATTATGCAATATTTCTGGATAGGTCAGATCGACCTCCAGAATATATCCACACTCAGAATCATCAGATATATTCAAAACATAAAAGTTCGCACTTTAATTATCAGAAAAAAATTGAAATTCTGATACAGGCATTTTTTTTCTCATATCATAACCGTAAAGATTGTTACAATCAAGAGATATAAATGAAGATGAAGGCTTATTATCATTGACATAAGGAAGAAAATGATCCGCTTTTGCTTGTCGTAGGGTACACTACGCTAATCCTCCACGTAGGTATTCCCTTTTCAAGTAGGTTATACATTTCCAAGTCATGTATCAGCTCCAATTTAACACGAGTACACGAAAGCATTACGTCCCAGCTTAAACTTGGTGCGGATACATAAAATGCTGGATCGAGATTGTAATATTCTAAACTTGTGTTTCTAAAATGTTCAAATATGTCACATAATAACAATACATCACATTTTAAGTAAAGATGTATATTTACTAAGAGAATTGATATTAAAAAATACCAAACTTTTTGTGCATGTGTATATTCCTTCAGAAATATGCTCGACCTTCATTGTGTTATAAAATTTCCACATCATAATAGACCATGCATCAATATATTCGTATGATTAAATCCTAATCCTACCCTTTTGCCTCAATAAGCATAAATCGGCTTTATCACCAAATTCTCTTGAAAGATTTATGAAATGTTCTACATGTAAATTCTTAGATAGTTCATCTAAACTTGAACTTAAAAATTGATAAGAATCTATAAACTTTATTTGAACAGAACTAGACTTGTTCTTAGAAGCAATGCTTTTCATAATACAAAGGTTCCTTTGATTTAAGAATTATTTGAATAGGACCATAGTACAGTCTGTTGTCAACATTATCTGACCCACCCTAAAAACAAACGAATTTGGACCCTCTGACATTAACATTAAAGGTTTATTCAATTTATATGAGCTTATCAGGCGAGTGCTAGGACTTGATGAACAAATACAATAATAATACAGACACGCAAATTTGATCTTTAAAACGTTAGCATTAGGTTTATGTTATAACTACTTGTTATAATATAATTAGTGTAATAGCTTATTTTAATAATTGTGTTCAAGTAAGTCTGGTCTCGTGGTCTGTGTATAAGACTGAGAAAAACAAGTTGCGAGATCAAATCCTGTGTAGAAGATATTGTTTTGCTTTCAATTTAGAATTTATTCCAAAACTATTTCTTGTATTATTGTAAAGAACTATAGACAGATAACCTTCAAATATAAACTTTCTAAAATGGTAATATTTTCGCATAACTTGTAATAAGTGGGTAGTTCAATCAATCAATTTCTTTATTTGTATAGAATGTAGGTGTTACAATAATGGTGTTAGTTTCAGATATATTCCCGGTACATTCTGCCTATTGGCATACAAAAATATAGTGATTAACTTACAGATAATTTTAAAACTAGGTACTTACTTTAATACAAAATGAGATCTTGGATCAGCTAAGTCTAAAATTATTTACATAATAGGTATTGAGGTAAATTGAAACAAATATTACAATTCATCATTTACAAAATCGGTAACAGAGTAATAACATTTCTCTGTCAGCAACGACGACAGGAGTTTCTTGAATTTTATTAAGGGCTGATCCTTAAAACAATTTGGCAATTTATTAAATATAATAGGTGCCATACCAATAATGTTTTTTTTAAGCAAAGCAGTGTTATATCTACCAGTACACAATAGACTCTGATATTTTGATCTCATGGCAGTAGTTCGCATCCTCGTATCTTTTAATGCAGGAAATAGATGCTCGTTAGTTTTAACGAATATAGCTACTTCGAGAATGTATATACTAGGAAAAGTTAGTATTTTGTGTTTCTTGAAAAGAGGAACGCAACTATCTGTAACCTTGAGATTGAAAATGGATCTTATGCACTGTTTTTGGGCTTTAAATATAGACTCCCTTTCGGAACAATTACCCCAGAATACTACACCAAACCTTAGAACAGAGACCACCAAACCGTGGTATGCAACCATTAATGTATCAATATTAAGTTTCTTGGACAGATTGTAAAGAGCATACGCAGACGTACTTAATCTTTTGCAAACTACTTCAGCCTGTGGTTTCCAAGTTAATTGACTGTCAATCAATATACCCAGGAATTTAGCCACGTTAGTGCTATCAATGTTTTGTCCTTTATAATTTATTTTAAGGTTTAAAGGAAGGATTTTTTGATAGAAATGCATTATATTTGTTTTATTGAGGTTTATGATAAGATTATTATCGTTGAGCCATTCTATTATTAATTTTAGGGAATTATTTATTTCATCTTCATAAATCTCTTTGTTGACGCAGTCTATTAGGATCGTACTGTCATCGGCAAATAATACGCAGGGGTATGGGATGTATCGGGGTAGATCATTTATATACAGCAGGAATAATAATGGCCCTAGAACGCTGCCCTGCGGAACGCCATACTTAATTTCCCTAGGACCAGATAAATAATCAACCTCACGTTTTGATTTAATGCATATTTTAGAGATTTCTGTATATTGAATACGTCCACTTAAATACGATTTTATTAGTCGTAGAGCATTCCCTCGTATACCATAAGCATCAAGTTTGACCAAAAGCGTTTCATGGTTCACGTAATCAAAAGCTTTGGTCATATCTGTAAAAATGGCACAAATTGGTACTTTTTTATCCACATTAACCATTATTTTATTTATTAGTTCGTAAATAGCCATATTTATATTTTTATTCTTACGAAAACCTTTCTGTTCCTCACATAATATATTATATTTTGACAGAAATGAAAGAAATGACTCATAAATTACTTTTTCAATTATTTTAGAAAATACGGGGATTAAAGCTATTGGTCTAAAGTTAGCCATGTCTTCTTTATTGTTCTTCTTATGGACTGGTTTAACTATTGTGGTTTTAAGGCCATCGGGGAATGTTCCAGCGGATATGCTTGCGTTAATAATGTGGCTAAGAGGGTTAGCTATAGTAGAACAGACAAATTTTATAACGTTTGTTGAAATACCGTCATATCCATAACTCTTCTTGTTCTTTAAAGATTTGATCACCCTTGTAATGTCTTGAGGGACAACAGGAGCCATAAAAATAGAATGAGGGTTATACTTTATTTTTACAGTATTTTTAGTTGTATTCAGAGGTGGATCTGAGATCTGATCAATGAAGAAGTCGTTGAATGATTGAGCTATTTCATTAGGGTCAGTTAATATTAAATCATCTTTTTTTATTCTTGTTATGGGTTCACTTATAGATTTTGTACTATTTATTATTTGCCAGCATGTTTTAGATTTATTTTTGGAATTTTTAATTAGAAAGTTGTTCTGAGCTTTCTGGGTCAGTTTGATAATTTTTTTGAATTTTTTTGAGTAATCTTTAAATGTCGTTTTATTTTCACTTGTAGGATTAAGTCTTTGTTTCCAGAGTAATTGGCGTTGTTTTTTGCTGCAGATTCTAATACCTCTAGATACCCATTTGATCTTTTTTTCAGATTTTAATATGACTGTTTTGAAGGGGAAGCATAGATCATACAGGAGTTGAAATATTTCTAAAAGGTTATCATAAGCTAAATTTGGATCCTCTGTGCTATATATATCTGAAAATGATAAGTTTTGGAGATGATTTCTAAAGATAATTAAATTTTCTTCAGATATGTCTCGTCTTGATGTTTTCCATGTTTTAATTTGACAAAATTTACTAACTTTAATTGTAAGCATTTGAGCCATATGATCAGATAATCCGAGGTCTATTATTTCACTTTGACACCTTTGTTTTGAATTGTGCGCAAAATTATCTAAGCAAGTTTTACTATGAGGTCTGGTCGGTTTATTTATTTCTAGCTTCAAATCGTAGTTCATCAGAAAATATTCAAAATCCATGCTAATTCTGTTCCTTTTCAGAATATCTATATTAAAATCACCGCACATAATAATTTTTTTGTTTGGTTTAGAAATCTTTTTAAGTATAATATCTAGGATTTCATAGAATTTTTGTAGATTTGTGATTTTTGGTGGTCTATACACACATAGGATTGTAAGTTTTTGTGAAGGTAATTCAATTGCGCAACATTCTAAAATTCCAGTTACCGAATGTCTCACAATGTCAGGCAGGTCTTTATATTCGATGCCTTTTTTAACTAAGATACATGCTCCACCGCGCTTAATGTTTTGTCTAGCATAACATGCTGCTAGCTTATAATTTGGTATATGTAAAAGTTTCTCTTGGCCAGACATTATGAAATGTTCGGTTATACATATAGCATCTAAATTAATTTGTTTACTCATCAATTCCCGTATATAAATAACCAGTAAGTCAGACTTGCTTATGAGACCGGCAATATTTTGATGCATTATATTTATATGATTAAAGAAAAAAATCGCATCGTGGAGACGAAATGCTTGTTTGGTTGTCAGCTATATTTTCTTGTTTCGAAAATGAATTATATTCCGCTATAGTTACCGACAGATTCTGAAACACATTTTGCATACCACGATCGTTTATTTTCCTACTGAACTTAGAGAACATTGTAAAATCGTAACACAAGTTTAAATTAGAGTCAAACGCCGTTGCATAGTTGTACGTCTGCAAGTCTAAATGAAGTAGATTATTAAAGGTCTCTATGCGCCAGTTAAACAATGTTGAATGATCACTTAATTTGAAAGTAGGAACACATATTATAATATTCGTGTGCTGTATTTTCTGCAATTGTTCTCTCAGTTTTATAATTATATCCACATAGTTTTCAGTTTTATGGAAGTCTTTTTCTCCAATTAAAATAATGCAGAAATCTTCCATTGTATATTCTATTAATTTATTCTCCAAGTTGTTGATAAGCTGCTCCGTACCACAATTTGGGAAAACATAATGACAGAATTCACAGTTCTGAAAAGTATTTTCGGCTATAGACAAAATCTTGTTATTTTTATTTGCACTCACAATACAGAGCTTATGGTTGGTGTTTTTAGGCTTGTTAGACTGTTCGGCTTCTTGGGATTGAAGTGCCTCAGTGTGTCTATTTTGTACAGAGAGCTTTTCCTTGGTTGCTGGTGACTGCGAAGGAGCGTCAATTTCTGAAGTAGTATGAACAATTGCACATGATTTTGCCAGTATGTTTTTTGCTTTTTTCTTTGGGGTAACAGTTATCTCGGATGTTAATTTACTTGTAACTTGTTTCATCAACTTGTGCTTTGCATCTAAATTTTTAATTTCTTGTTTTAACTTCATGTTTTCTAACGACAAGTTATTAATTTCTTCGTGAGCTGCGCTTAGTTGTAAATTAACTTTTTGTAGTTCATTTTTAAGCTGCAAGATTTCTTCGTCGCCTTCATCATCGGATATATTAGGAGGTAGACTACTAGATGTGCCATCTAGCGGTGAGTTCGCAGAATTATTAAGCGTACTTTCGTTTATTGCGTCGTTTGACAGTGACTTTGATGTGGCAGGTTTTCTAATCCGAAACGTAATATTTTCTAAGAATTCCATTTTGGTTGCCGTTAATGATCGAGAAATAATAGAAAAAAGAACTTTGCTTTACGGCTGGGTTTGAACTCGGGCCTCGAGCATGCACTACGAGACTTAAAAAGAGACCCACCTTGCGCAGCTTAGCCAAACGTTCATATAATGCAGGGGTTAAAATAGTGTTCTGTTTCTATTTTCGATATTTTTGAATTTTATTTTGACCGTTTTTTTTCTTGTTGTTGTTACAGTGACTGCGATTTAAAAAGAGTTGTATTTGCTGCTTTTTAAAGTTTTTTTTAACGTAAAACGATCAAATAGTCACCAGATTTTAGCACTGTTTGTTTTAAATCTTTATTTATACAAAGATTTCTAAGTTTTAACGAAAGTTTGCTTTTGTGTACACTATGTTTGCACTGTTTTATAGTTTTACCTAAATCACTATTATTCACTGACAGGATTGTTTGCTAACACTGTCACTTGTTTATCGGAATACACTGATGCTATTTCACTACGTATTCACACTTGATAACGATTTAGATAATTTAAAAACAATTTTAATTACGGAGCCGAAGTTAACATTGGTACTAGCGCCATCTACATCAAAGTTGAAAAATAAATATTCGTATTCATTATAAAACCTAAGGGTATGCAGTGACTACGCGCAAACATTATTACCTTGCCTTACTAAATTGCAAAAACAATGTCTCTTTACAATTTTCTATTTTATAGGTATTTATTTTTATTATCCTGGCTCAATGGGGTGATTATTAAAATACAATATAATCTATTTGCACGAGGAGAAGGTTGGCTGCTTGTGCTGTGCAAGAATAAACTTTATGAATGTAAACTATATGGTTCAAATTCTTTAGAATATTGCGTGTAGCATTACAACTAAGATCAAATTTCAATACGATATAAAAGAGTTGAGTTGGTATTTTGGTCACTAAGGTAGTGCGATGTTCATCGTTATCTACCTTCGAATCAAGTTTAACCTAATTATAGCTTTTTGCTCAGCTGTTTTTTTTTTAAATTATTTTATTACACTTTTTTTACATTTCTCTAATGGACAACGTGGAGTCTTGTCTTTTTAAACGGGCTGTTTGTATATAAATAAAACTAAACAATTGCAGGTTTAAAATGTTTATTATTTCATTAAAACAAAGTTTGTAAGATAAAGTAAGTAAATGCTCATATATTTCCAAATTAATATACAAATATTATATTAGTATGCCATAATCAAATCTAACCATTTATAAACATTAAAAAAGGCGTGCTTATACTTAAAAGTTTGCTATAGAGAAAATGAATTCACCTGTGAAATGCTTTACAGATTTAGGTATAGCTGCCTATATTAGTGAATAAACATGTTATTTAAATAGAAAAAACTATTTATAACAATAACATCACCACATAATCTGCAACATTCTAATGGTTTAACAATCAATCCATTGAGCATTTACTTACATGGTGTGTTTAATAATAAATATAATTAAAATTTAAATATTCCTGGGCAAAACGGACCCTTTCTTCACGATGAGCAGGTGTCAATGCAATTTTCTGTTCCGGTTTATAATTCCTTATCCCAGCAGCGTGTGCCTCCTCACTGTTTCCACTGAAATATTGTGGTTTATTGCGCAAAAATGGATTTTCAACATGGCTTGAACCATTAGCCCGATGGCGTTCGAATTTAGAACTATACTTGATGGCTTTAGCTCCTTGACGAATCCGCTGAATATTTCCATTGTCTCCATAACGTCTTAGCCTGACCGTATTTCTCTAAAACAAAAAAAAAAACATTTTTGGAACCGTGTATGTAACTTGTAAGGAGTGAATGTAATGGTAAAACAGCCAACTACGCGTTCATTAATCACAATCAATAAAATAAAATAGGTATTAAAAAAAACACTTACTGCTATATTAAATCGACGACCAATCTCTCTAATTCCAACATTCTGCTCATGTAAAAATATGATTTTATGTTTGGTATAGTCATCAAGTTGCGATATGATGCTTTTTTACACCAAATTGCTTAAAAATACTTAACGAGATACGTGGAACGATTTACAAAATGTGTGTGCGCAGTCACTGCTATTAGGCGTAGTGTAACTATTGTCACTTAGATGAATTTATTATCTACCTCACGAAGCAAATGTATGTTTTACTTCGTATCCAACCATTCTTGGTGAATATAAATTCAAGTTTTTTTTAATTTACCCACCTGTCTACGAGATAAGTTACTAGGCGTAAATCATATTGGTCTTTCTTTAATAATGCAAGCAATATTGTAGAAATGACAACAAAATTAAAAAGGAACTGATACTAGGTGCACTGTTTCCGAACCCACATGTTTTTCGTTGCCAATCCAGCATCAAACCGCTAAGCCACGAGAACATGTTGGAAATAAGCGAAATTAAAGATTTGGTTGTAATTATGAAGTGTGACTAAAAGCTTTCAACTTTAATATCAACGAGATAATGATGAAAATAGCTTAACAAAATGATATATAATGCCGGTGGCTCCAACAATGTTGGGTGGGTTTACCTTAACGTTACGTGTTAAAGATCAAATTTGCGTGTCTGTATTATTATTGTATTTGTAAATCTGCACTGTCTGATAAGCTCATATAAATTGAATAAACCTTAATGTTACATGCACAGGGTCTAAATTTGTTTGTTTTTAGGGTGGGTCAGATAATATTGACAACAGACTGTACTTGACCAGTTCTTTAATAAATAAATGAGAATATTATCCCGACAAATTATGGAAAACAACAGGTATAAATGATCATATTTTAAACGTTAAAATGCAACGAGGTTCTGCTGGTACTCTGTATTCAGATGTAACATGATCGTGATCTCGAACTTTGTCACCCAATAACAAATGTTTACAAATATGACATCTAGTAGCCACCTCGTACTCTATTTGTTGTTTGACAGACAAAGCTTTCATGGGTCTATTTTTAGACAGTATGGAATTTATGTAAGTGACATCTTCAATCTTTTATAAACACTTCTACACAATCTAAACCTCTATACGTAACATATTTATTCAAATCACACGTAATATGCGAAACAGTATGGTTCATGCACCTTTAAGTTCTGAGTATTTTTAGATCTATTTTCAGGACAGTTTAGTAATGTACTTTCAAAATCAGCATAGATAATAAAATGTATTCTAATATATGATTTTTTAATTGTATAATAATATTTTATTCTGGTAATATATGTAGTTAACACTTAAGAACAATCATGTGAGCTATATTTTGAATCACTAGAAAAAAAATGCAAACAAGCATCGCAAAGTAAAAAATTACCTTTGTGATGAGTTACTTGACGACACATAAGTTTCGCTATGTCTTTAATTAGACTGTAGTGTCCTGAACCATTCCGCTCAAAGTACAACTAATTTACATGTTTGTTTTTCTTTGAGCTTGTCATGTATAGAGGTCCAGTTACACGACACTTTTTATTTAAACCATATATTATATTAACACTGTTATTAGGGTTATTTTTATCAAACAATTTTAGCTCAACCAAGGTTGGTGTAAATATCATTCCATTTTTTTTTTATTAACTTTATATGGCAAGTCCAAAAAGTTAATATCATCAGAGTTTCCATAATCTATTTTT
This sequence comes from Xanthia togata, assembly GCA_963853775.1. Taxonomy (NCBI): domain Eukaryota; kingdom Metazoa; phylum Arthropoda; class Insecta; order Lepidoptera; family Noctuidae; genus Xanthia; species Xanthia togata. Next base: position 13,225,471 of record OY970793.1, read on the forward strand.
CTTCTAATGTAACGCTTAAGCGGGGCGCGCCATTTGATCAATCCCATTGTAAGAGAGTAGATAAATTAGTGTATTAAACTACCGCACATTATGCAACAGTATACTATTTATTATTGCAGACCACATTTGCCATAAAAAAAACACAAAAGTTTAGAAAAAGACGGTGTTTTATGCTCAGCAGTAGCACTATCGATACAGAAGTTTGTTGTACAAGTATATAATTTGTATTTTACAGAAACTGAGCGACATTGACAAGCTGAAGCAACAGAAAGCATCTGGCAAGCAGTTGGAGCTGAACCAACGCGCCAAAATTGAGCAAGAGCCGGCGCTGCTTCAAGAACTCGCCCAGCTTAGGTTATGATCGTACTCGCTCAACAAATATGCTTCGTTGACAAACCGCTTAGCGTGAATCTAATGTTAAGGACAGCTTTATAGTTGAACCACTCCAGTGGAACAGGTCGCCTAAATACATGTCTTGTCTACGCAAGTTATTATTTTTTCTTAGCATTCATTATTTATCACAATTATATAAACCTGTTCCACGGGAATGGATCAATATTCGTTAAATAGTTAGTTTAATGAAAAGACTAAGAGATAACCTATTAATATGACGTGAAAATTTAATATGAATTTACGTCGTTACTATAGAAATATGTGTTTTGTTTTCCTATTTTTGTATCAGAGTTTGTCGCTAACGTAATTGTTTGCATAATATAAGATTGAGAGTGTAACTATTTACTTACGTATGACAACCGGACTGAAATGAGCCGATGAACGGACTGGCAAACTATTACTAGTTCGATTGTTCGCGAGTGCAGTCATTAATATAAGTACTATATTTTTTCACATAAAACTGTTAAATATGAGAAGGATTACATTCGTTATTTTTAATTTGTTGATTATTATATCGTAAGTGTACTAAATCGCTGAATTTCTTTTGTAATGAATGCATAAAGTGATTGTTGGTTTGTTATAAACATCAATACAAATCTAGTTACTATGTTTGTAAGTGGTAGTTTTATTTATCTTATCTTTATCTGCGTTTCCGCTAATGTGTTTTATCAGCTTATCTAATCTTGCACGTTGATCTCATTTAACACTCAAATGATAACGGTAAAAATCAAACAAGTGCAGGAAAGCTCGTTTACGCTACACTTTATTATGTGCTTTTACTAATTACCAAAGTAAATTGGTATCATGCTAGTTACATGAGATTGTGGTGTATTCGTGTAGGGGGGACACGAATGCACCACAATTTCATTTGCGTAACTTCTAATTCACATCATAACCGCTAGTCTATGCTTGATGTTTAATGAGAGCCTGTCATGGCTATTTCTAAAAATATTTTTCTGCTCATAAAACTACCCTCTTCCCAGATTCAGGTAATATTTCGAATGTGGGGCAAAAGTATTAATGATCTTACCCCGCATTCCGAGTTACGATGTAATCGATTTGAGCGCGCTAACAAGCGTTCCGTATTAACGTGGGCACGATAACGTTGTGTCTTGAATCGTCATAGATGACGTCATGACATACGCCATCTTGCGATAACGCCAACCATGCCTTTTACTAATATCACCGTAAGCGCTGTAAAAAATGACAGTTGTGCTGTTTTGTTTTGACTCGCATCTTATCTTTAAACTAACTTGGCATTTTTGAAATTGTGTTTCTGACTACCGTTCACCACCTAACCAAAGAAGAAGAAGAAATGTGTGGTATCTACACAAAGAAATATGATATGCAATTTTGACGTTGAGCGAGTAGTCAGCGCGTTCACGAGCGTTCCGAATTGTTGACAGCCCTCAGCTGTCATACTCGTGATATCTTAATCGGAACGCCAATTATCGATGTCAGCGCTGTGAGCGATTATATTCTAATTCGGAAAGCGGCATCAGTAACTGTGTGTTGCGAGTTCGATCCTCACTCACTGGTTACACTTTTACCATGCACAATCAGCCTATACCACTGCTGGTACACAGGCCTTCTCTCTGAGAGGGGAAATTTTTGGTTCTAGGACATGCCTGTTTCCTCAAATGATTTCCTTGACCTACTTTGTTTTTGAGGACATATTACAAGTGTCGTTCCGATTATAGGTCGTTTTGCTATCCTCCGTATCAAAAACTCCTAAAAGCAAATGTTTTTAGGAGTTTTTGATACGGAGGGGGCCAGCTTTCTAATTACGCAACATATTTTCGTAAACGATAAAGACAAATTTGTTTCATTTTGACAGTTCAACAACATTCATTGCGTTATTTACGTTGCTCTGCAGTTTTTTTTTTCGAACTTACGGAGCAATGAATTAGCAATCTGTTTCAAAACGATTCAGATTGATTTTGCATTACGTAATTAGGGTACTGGTTCAAAGGGCAAAATTCATAATAATATTCCAAATCAGGGGCGACTGGGTGATGAAAGCTCCCAGTAACTACAAGCGAGGGGTCCTGAGTGCCGTAACTCTCATCAAGCAAAACGGTTGTTTATACAAATATTACCAGGAAAAAACAGTCGGAAAGGTAAAAAGAAAAATAAGTTATTTGAAGGTGAAAGGAATCGTGCCAATTTCCTTTGAACATAACACACACAATATTACGCCTGTAATGATGAGAGTTGCAACCGTGATGTAGTCCTTGTCCTACACCCATATTTCATCACTATCCATGGGCACATATCCAGTATCCAGATACCGAACTGCTGCTGAGAAACCAATACCACTTTCCCAAACGGGATCGAATCCAGAACCGCACACTCAGATGTAGCCAGCTTGCGACCACTAGACCAACGAGGCAGACAAAACACAAATTAAAAAATAAACATTTACTAATCAAGTGAAAGCGCATTAAATAGTTAGGTACTTACAATGTTAAAAACAATTACCTATATAAAAAAAAACGAAAGTAAATTATACTAATGATGATTAAAAAGTAGTTAAAAAACGATTTCATTTGCGTTATTTAGGAAAATTTTGCGCGCTGGAATGTACTTAGTTCTCTACTTAGAAATAAAAAAAAACATTTAGTTTATCGAAGGAAGTAGTCGCTTCTACTAGCCCCATGGATAGACAGAAGAACAGTCAATCTTAGTAGTGTTTGTTTTTATTAAAGTAACTCAAAAATTAAACAGTGTTTTGCGGTAATCATTAAATAATAATGATAAAATGTGTGACTGGTGCGTGTGAGTACAACATACTGCGATCATCAATCCGATTGTCAGCCGTGGTAATAGCTAGTTATAGTATTTTGTTTGCTTTTTAGGGTCCGTAGTAAACAAGGAACCCTTATAGCTTCGCCATGTCCGTCTGTCTGTCTGTCCGCGGATTAGGTCAGAGACTCTTTGTACTAGAAAGCTGTAATTTGGCATGGGTACATATTCATCATGTCGACAAAGTGGTAAAATAAAAAACCATGACAAACATTGATGTATTAAAAATACATCAATGATGACAAACATTTTTTTACGGTACCTCCCATAAACGTAATGTGGCGATATTTTTTTTCCTCGTCTTTTCCAATGTGGGTGTTGTTGGAAAGGCAAAAATATTGTGAGTTTATCAAAACCATTTTTGGATTCAGAGATCTGTTTGAGAAATATTAAGCTTTAAAGTGTTAATTTTTGTTAGAGCTTAATGGTTGGTTTTACATACCTATGTGAAAAAATTCACGGCATTAATACCTCTACATAACGAAATTTAAAGGAAGACTATCACAGCTAAGTAGGCTTTACAAGTTAACGAGTAATAATCTACCAACTTACGTTTGCGGTTGCATAAACATATTCTCCCATACATTCTATGTTTTTCAACTACAAAGTTATGATAGTTATTGCGATAAATTCATCCTAACTACGGAACCCTTCATTGTGCGTGGTCCGACACGCACTTCGCCGGTTTTTGTTGTACTTAGGTAATTTTGTTGCTGCAGACATCATAGGCAGTGCCAGGATTATTTTAGTTTGAACAAGCCGTTAGTTAGCTTCAGGCAGGTCCTTGGTGTTCGATTATGCTGACAGATGATTATCTTTCTCTCCGCTTTACCCCTTCTTAGCAATGGATTGAGTCATCTTAGTTGTCAAAAATACATTTGACTGTTATACTTAACAGTGCCAAATCAAAAAAGGTAGTAAAATGAAATCTCGTAATAGAATTTTATGACTATTACTTTCGTTTCAGGTATAAAAACGTAGGTATAGGTACCTACAGCTTAAAATATAAGTATCTCACAGAAAAGCAATTGATATTTGGCATGAATATAAGAGGAATGGAACAATTCGGAATCCTTCCAAAACTTCCTTTGGTTGACAAGTTGCGATAAACTACTTTCTGACGATGGATTATCGCAAGCAAACACAACGTACGAGTACCTACATATCAGGTACCCACCTACATATAAATAAATGAAAACCCCGCCGCGACAGCCGAGTCAACGCGCCATCACTGGCTGGAAAGCGTCCTTTAACCAGGAAATTTTTATTTGAACACGATAAGATATCGCCGATAATAAATTGATATATGCGAGGTTGGTTTTTAATTGTTAACAGTAGTATTCGGTGCGCTCGGTGTAGGTATTGACACGCCGATAACTCGGTTTGTTTACGATCGGTTATTATTGCGACGGCGACAGCAGCGTCGCGGTGCAATCTTGCATTGAGCTGCGCCAACGGGCCGAGAGCAGTGGCCCTTCAGCATGGACCGAGAGTGCGACGATGCTGACGATAAAACGCAGCTGCTAAGTGATACTGATCGTGAACGGACTACAAGTGATTCAAATCTGAACAGTGTTTCCGTCCGCGGAACAGGTTCTCACGAAACGATAGTGTTTGATAGCAAGCTGATGAAGACCTCCACACACACGGAGGACCTGGCGGCGACGTGGGGCGGGCGTCGCTCGCTGCAGGACTCGGGCAGGCTGCGGCGCGTGCACTCCTGGTCCGGAGGACCGCCAGACGACATTAGCTCCGAGATCATTATATTAAGAGAACGGTAAGTAACATCTCCATTTCAAATCAATGAAAATACATGCAGCATACCTACCTACCTGTTATTTGTTAATGAATACGTGCACCTGGTTGGGTAATTATTATAACCACACGTGTTGTAGTTTGTTAATATTATCAGTTTATTGTAAATGTAAGATAACAGCCGTTGTTATTTATCTGTAATAATAATCATCAATGTTGTGCTACTAGGTAAGTAGGTACCTATAGGTATCAAGTAGGTATCTCAAGTAATCCAATACTAGCTTGATCTTGGATTCAATCAAGAAAGTTAGGTAATTTTAACAAGACTGCTAGAATAAATAAATAGAACAGAAGTTAAGACAATAAATCCAGGAAGGATTTGGACATAACCTTGAATTTCATGGCAGTTGGTGGTTGCAAAGGCTACCATATTAACATGTTGGTATCTATGCCTAATTGTTATTTTGATTTCGAACACAGCCATCATCAACACTTACAATCATTAATTCACCAATCAACATTACCTATGTATTAATAATTTAAATCCAATAATTATCACTTATAATCCCACGGCACGACCCTAACTAAACTAGAACTAAGTAAATCACAAAAAATAATTCGTAATGTTGGGAACCTATATTTAATTTTTAAGTTTACCTACTAAACTGCCTTTACGTAGGTGACCAACCGTAACCTAACCAACGGAGCCTGTTACACATAGGTATTCGTTACCATAAACGACACTTAGCTATGCATGTACGTCTATCCATAATTCGTAGGTTGGTGCGAACGCAGACGCGCCTGCAACCAGGGGCAGTACGTCACCTCTCCAGCCGTCAGAGGCTGACCCTGGCTTCTCTGGCCCTTGTGGACTTCATGAGCTTCTGCTCCATGAGTGTGATGGCGCCGTTCTTCCCCCGGGAGGCAGCTGCCAAGGGCCTCTCGGAGACCATGTGTGGAATCGTGTTTAGTTTCTATGCAGTCGTCATGTTCCTCACATCGCCCTGGTTCGGCAAATTCGTAAGTATTGCCATTGATTTATTGCCTCGTGAATTTTTGTGGTGCTGCTGCTGATTCTGCTTAGAAAGATAAATGTAATTCAAACTCAAGCGTATAGTTAATTGTATCATCAAAAGACTAAACAGTATACCTACAGGTAATAGATGATAGGTAGAAACGATGGAAAACCAAGTGAAGGCTATCCAGCCATGACTTCTTCCGGCTTAGTGATGCTGAAAGTAGTTGATTAACAGCTAACAAAACATTGATAAGGGACACGCAGCATTTCTTTTGCGCTCTTACTGCTTACATCTTTTGTCCACTCCTCCTTGAACGTTATCCAATTTTTTCCTGTACTCGGGAGAGTCGGGAGAGCGTTACGTAAAGTTCGATTCCAAGAACGAAGTAAAATCAAAAGGTTACAATCTTCAAATAGACTTTCTATAAACTCCATTCGAAGAACCAACCTACGTAAGGCATGTATTTATAGCCGTGTAGGTATCCCTTTAAGTTTCCTTTTACGTCATTTACTTATTCCAGTTTATTTTATAATGAAGTTTAGTTGTTCTTTAACAACACATGCGTAGGTATTGCCCAAGCGTGAGCTGGCTGCTAGCTGACATGTGGCAAAATCCTCATAGGTACCTACAGTGCGTTTCACGTAAAAAGAACGCTGGCCGTTTACTTGCGCACTGAGCGATTTATCGATTCCAGCCTATTCAATAGTAGTAAGTAGCTAATAAAGTACCTATTATGATTCTACAATAAAACAAGTACACTTATATTATAAAACCAATAGCCTAGTATTTTAGGATGCGACTTTATCCGTGCGCAGACACATTCCCTGCACTGTCGCTCAGCGTTCTTTTTACGTGACACGAACTGTACTGTACTTACCATAGTATAGAATCAAAAGTTCTTAGAACATACGACGTGTTAATGGAGAGTTTATTGTGTGACACTTTTCCCAACAGAAACGCTTGGAAATAATTATGTAAGTGGTGAAACGTGGGCATTGTGGGGGCATCTTTTGCTAATCTAAATAATTGGTACAATTATTTGATTTCATTGCTTTCCCACTAGGAAGTCGTGAAGGGCGAGCGTTTTGGGGGACTATCTTATGTAATTTTGACGTACGAAAAGGGCTGATTTTCAGCCTAGTTTGAATAAATGACTTTTGATTTTGCTAATGAAACCTCAGTTTAGAAAGGGTGTTTCCACCCTTATCGCCTTCACGGTCTATCAAAACAAATGAGTGCATGCTGAAGCAAATATTAACCCATTGTTGATCAAACACAAGAAAGTGTACAGACTACTTAGCACTATCTCATAGACGTAGATACCTAGTAGAATGATCATGCGTAATGTTTACTATTCGCAGTTGCCGATGGTCGGCGCAAAGTTCCTGTTTACAGCGGGCATGTTTGTCGCTGGTGCCTGCAATGTATTATTTGGGTGAGTTTTAAAGTAAACGTTAAGGACTAGCTACTGCTCGCAGCTGCGCAGAGTATCCCAATGTTTTTTTCTAAAATAAAAGTAGCCTAAGTTACTCCTTATAACTTCATCTAAAATCGGTCCAGCCGTTTCGGATATTAGCCGCAACAAACAGACAGACGTGTACGGACAAGTTATTTTTCAATTGTTTTAAAAACCGTATCTCGCTATTGCACCTACCACATTGTCTCTGCATCACCCAAAGGTTGACTGGTAGAAAATGCCTGTGGCATTAAGTCCGCCTCTATAATTTTTTGTGCTTGAAGTATAAATAAATAAATATATATTTTCATAAGCATTTAGTAAAAGGCTGTTATTTTGACATTACAAACAGATTACTTTTTATTTATCATCCGACGGCGGCGATGCCAAAAAGGAGGGTTATTTGTATAGATTTGTTTGATGATCCACGATTTTGTGGAGTCTTCTCTTGTTTACATATAAGTAGCGTCGTTTGTAAACATAGAGGCGTTGTAACAAGGTCATAGGAAACTTGTGACTATTCGGGAAAGGCTTGGTTTATTTACTTTTACTGTGGTTTAAGTAGGTCTAAGTGTTGATTCCTAGCGTTACTAGAGCAATAAGATGCCGCATCCAAATTATTCAAAATAGTCATATCTTGGGGACGTGGGTTTTCGTTATGAATACAGTGCGTTTCCCACAAACAATATACTTACCTTCACATGTAACAGATAGGTAGGTACACCTAGTTTAGTAGGAGATGACCTAGTTACTATGCAAGTTAGGCAATAGTTGAAGTTACTAGTTTGGGGTCATGCCGATTATGTTACGTGATTATTTTAAACGATAAAGGACTTAAAACTATACAAAACAATTCTTGTATCAAATCCCGTAAAAAAGGCGTTAACATCGGGCTATTTCATCAAAAGCGTGTTTCTTTGTGAGCATGTCATCGTTCAGGATTCTGCTTTCATCATGAAAAAGAACCAACATTTTTGATTCACTGTAGCCGCGAAACAGTGTGCACGATTCACATTTTCTACGCCAATTAATCGAATTATTAACTTCTCCGTTGAAGCGTGGGGCGTTAAAAACATTTGCCTTCGCGTAGAGACAGGCAGCATGATCTAAATAATAAATTTATAAATAGGTCCTACCTATTTTGAAACATCCTTTTTGGTAATACTTTTTCAACAAATAGCTACTGACTAAACTGGCCAGTTTGGATCAAAATAATGACGACAAGCCTATTAACCTTTTTCTTTTTAACTACCCAATGGGTTTTTTTTTTCATCAAAATCAGTTAGTATTTTGTTAGATAAGTCTGAGTAGAAAGTTTTTATCACAAGTCTATTATTGTGGATTTTTCCATGCATGCTACATGCACTATTCTTACATTATGGTCCATTTAGACGGGGCCATTCCCCGAGAAAATCCACTAAGCCTTAGTGCATTGTCTCGGGAATTGGCGCCGTCTAAATGGTTATTCCCAAACTCCCATTAATTTTTAGTTTTTTTTTGCATTTTTTCCTTTTTATTTCTAGCACTCTAGCTTTAATTGAAGATACAACGACGTTCACGACGCTTTGCTTCGTGGTGCGAGGGATGGAGGCTCTAGGCGCGACCGCATACTCCACGGCCAGCTATGTGTTCGTCGTGAACACATTTCCTGACAGCATTGGCTCAGTCCTCGGTATACTGGAGACTTTCATCGGTCTTGGCATGTCCGTGGGACCGGCCATCGGAGGGCTCCTGTACTCGGTAATTGTATTCATTTTATGAAAGACAAATAATCATATTTTCTCGTCGGCAAGACACTGCACCGTCAACCTCTTTTATTGTTGTTTTACCTATTTGCTGATGTTATTTGTAAAACTGCGATTGAGGAGCTCGTGGCTAAGTAATAACTGCCGCACGGGTCGATCCGTCAGGTTAAGCTACGCTTGCCGGGGTTGGTCTGTGGATGGGTGACCATCTTTACGTACCGAGACTCCTCCGTGCCTCGGAAAGCACGTTAAGCCGTTGGTCCCGGCTGTCATTCGTGGATCTTTGACAGTCGTTACGGGTCGTCAGAAGCCCAAAAGTCTGACAACCAGTCTTACCAAGGGGTATCGTATCACCCAATTACTGTGTTGTGGAGGTCAGATAGGCAGTCGCTCCATATAAAATACTGGTATTCAGCTGCATCCGGTTAGACTGGAAGCTGACCCCAACGTAGTTGGGAAAATGCTAGGCAGATGATGATTTGTAAAACTGCGATTACTTTCATGTAACCCGAAGTCTTCAGTATTCTGTTACCAAAACTTAAAAAAAAACATTTAGAAATATTTATTAATGTAGGCATGACCAGTTTCAGTTTGAATTTTTTCAGTACTTACCTAATTATTAAAATCATGTACCTAGTTGTTAGTGATTTAATTAATCTCTGTAACACGATCATTAACATAATAATCTCTATCGTGATGTTATCGTAACAAGTTTAATTAACATTCCCATACATAGTCAAAACAAATAACCTTCACTCCATGATTTCGATATGAAAAGTAGGGCGTTATAGGTACTGAACCGTAAGTGAATTTTGAACAAAAAATATCGAACCAAGAGCAATCCTTATTATTTCTTCAAGATGATGGAGAAAACTCTGTTTTTATATCTCTGATACACCAACATGGACCATGGTAACCAAAATATAAAAAGATAATGCTGTAAGTAGTGTGGGGACTTCAGCAATCTAATTTCGCATCACATTTTCGTAAACGATTACGACAAATTTGTTTCATTTTGACAGTTCAACAAAATCCATTGCGTTATGTATGTTGTTGAGCAGGTTTATTTCGAACTTATGAAGCAATGGATTAGCAATTTGTTTCAAAACGATTCAAATTCCGATTGATCGTGTATTACGTAATTAGGGTGTCGTTAAGTTTTTTATTCCACTGTCGTCCAGCTTGATTGAGACCATACAGAGATTTATTTAGACGACAGGTGTCACCACCTGCTTTCATATCTTCAAGCATTTTTGCTGATTTTTTACCTAATGCAGAATTAACGCCATCTGCATTTTTTCGTTTCTCTAAACCTTCTTTCAGCAGCTCTGGGATCGTCATATAAATATCTTCGTTCAGATCACCGTTTAAATAGGCTGTAGGTATTTATATCTATCTGGTCAATGTCCATGCCCATTTCGACAGCTAAGGCGACCAACAAACGTACAGTTGCAATTCTCGCAACTGGAGCAAATGTCTTATGATAATCTAGGCCATGTTGCTGACTGTATCCTTTTGAAAGAAAGAAAGAAAATACGTTTATTTGCGGTAAACATGACGCAAAAAAGAGCTTACACAAAAAAAAAATTAGAAAAGGTTGCGGGAAACATGCGTCACATCCACGCAAAACGGCTATCGCTCAGCATTATGCTGCGACCCTATGCAAGACAGAGCCCCAGCGCTGGTTTTCAGCGACAACCGGCGCCGACGTATTGACGTCATTCGGTGCAGCAAAAAACAATAACTAGGACGCTGTACCGGCACTGTACAGCAGTACTGTACACAGTACAGCGTAGGTACTTACAGAAAAATAATATAATTCAATTGAAATGTGATTAAAATATTATGCTATCAGTCTGGCCTTCTTTTTCTCAGTATTGTCAACGTTTAGTTTAGTCGTCAGCACATATCGACATCCTACGATATTACGATCTGAAGGTTTCTTCACAATTTCCCACGTGTCATTATTTACTAGACTTCTTATTTCTGAAAGAATCGCTTTCTCCCATTTGACCTTTTCGTCAGATGCCAAAACTTACTTTAACGTGGTTTCAATAGCTCCAGCAAAATCATGAGTGTCGACGTATTCAGTGATGACTCATTGTCGCTACTCTCTCTTACCTCAACCAAGTTGTAAATTTTACGAGAGCGGCCACCATGTCCTCTCTGAATCTTTGGCCTTCCAGAGCCTCTTTTTAAATTAACGTTTCCATCACCAATTCCAGTAGATTCCGTATTTTCTGTACTTCCTTCATCAATCACTGGCACATTTGGTGGAATATCGAATGGAACTTCTTCTCTTGAAAGCTCATCACTAAATGGCACTGTACCTACCCTAATTACGTAATACACGATCAATCCTAATTTGAATTATTCTGGAAGGTTTATTTGTATAATAGGTACGTTTTTTTTAATTATTTATTTTTATTTGCAATGGCAACAACGCTAAACTAATTACCTATTACAATTGATGAAAAAGTTCGTACTCGACGATCAACGATCGTAACACGTTTCTAGGTGAATGTATGATTACTTATATGAATGTTTCAGGTAGATCGGAGGCTTCGGGCTACCATTTTACACTCTTGGCATTATCATGGTGTTGACTGTGCCCATCAACTTCTTCTTGCTCACTGATTGCGAAGGTAATAAATACTTAATAGATTTCAGATTTTCGGTGTAATTTATTAGCTAATTATTTTGAAGTGGCTGGAACACGCCTGCTGGAAGTCCCGAGTTCGTTCCCTAGCCTCGAATGCTGTTCTAAAACTTATCATGAGAAATAGAGAAAAAATGTGCTCAGTGATTAATTTTGCAGAAAGCTAAAACTACGTTTACTGCATTTTAGATATTTAAAAAATATGGTACTATTATTATAAGGACCAAATACAATTCAAAGGCAAAAAAATGTTTTCCCAAGAGTTTGATAGACCAAAACATTGCAATGACTGTAGAAATGAAATAAAATAAACCTAAAAATATTTTCTATTGCAGAATACGTACCCGGATCCAAAACAGCCTCCATTTTCGGTTTATTCAAGATCCCTTCGATAATAATAACGGGCCTGGTTATAGTGATCGTGTCCAACACCTGGGCCTTCCTCGACCCGACGCTAGAGCCTCACCTGCGCCAGTTCGACCTGTCCACGGAACAGATCGGGCTGATATTCCTGCTGTTCTCTAGCCTCTATGGAATATTTAGCCCAATTTGGGGATGGGTTGCAGATCGGTAAGTTTTTTTTCACAAGCTTTTTATTGACTTGCTTCGTTCGTATGTTTCCGGTTTATCTGTTTGCTATCAGAGCACAGGAAGTGTTTAAAAAATGAATTCACCCGATTTGTATCGTTGTATCAGCTCAATAGTGCCCACTGTTGGACATTTAGCCTACTCAAACCTTGTAAAAAATGTATCCTTATTGAGAGGCAAAAACACAGGCGTCTATTTTAGATTTCTTTAACTTTATAAGTTTCTGGAATGAGAAGCCGACAAGTTAGTAAACAAAATGCCGCAAAAATGGGTTAGTAAGAGAAGAGATCATCAAAAGTGTAATCCTAACTGCGAAAGTGAGTTTCTTTGTTACGCTTTCACGCTAAAACGGCTAAGCGGATTTAGATGAAACTTGGTACATGGGTAGTCCATGACCTGGGTCTGGGTTAGGACAGGACGTACAATACTTTTAATCCCAGGAGTAACGTACTACCGGGATTACCCGTGGGATATTTTTCGACATCCACTCGGACGAAGTCGCTCGCAGGCAAAAGCTAGTCACCTTTATCTATGAGTCATCATCTTTTAAACTTATGCAAGGTTTTAATTTATTTGCAGGGTACACAACCACTGGTGTATGATGGTGTGGGGTCTGTTCCTGTCCAGTGCGGGACTGTTATTACTCGGCCCGTGTCCTTTTATCCCGGGTCTGTCAACGTAAGCATCTCATAAAAGTCGAACAGAATACAATTCATTCCACGTCTGATAATTATGTGTACAGTTCTTCAAGGATCTGTGGCGGCATCTACATCGCCACAGGCGAACTACGCCTCTTATTGGCGTAACGCAAAATCTTGCATCGCGCAAGCCGAGTTTTCCGTGCGACCAGCATAATATAGGTATAAGTACAACGTTCCGACATCAATCGTCGGACAGTTGCCAACCCGTCTGGTCGGAGGATCTTCCCTTTTCCATAGAGGATGAGTGCACTTTACACCCTTTCTCATACCTCTATAGACCTTTTGGCGCTCGAATGACGTTTCAAGGGGTTTTTTGGTAAACATTCGTGAAATTGTTTATGAAATGCATTCAAGAAACAAGATGGCGGCGTTGGTTGGCCACGCCCCACAAGATCCATGTACAGCTATATCGTTTTGTAAAACTGCGATAATTACCAGTAAGTATAATAGGTTGTATGTATTTCCAGGGACTTGTGGCTGGATTTAGTGGCGTTGTCTATCCTGGGCGTGTCCGTCGCGTTGACACTTCTGCCCACCTTCCAAGGAGTGCTAACGAGTTCCATGTAAGTTGTTACACCAAACATTACAGTAATTTAAAACTACTCCAAATCCGTCGTTGTGATCACTTTCGCTGTAAAAAGAACTTGTGCAAAATATCATGATTCTAGACGCTCTTTAGGCTGTGCGTAGTCTGTCAGTGTATTAATGCATTTAAGTTTTTATTAAGTGAAAATTACGGCCTCTTTAAGATCTTTGTTAGGGTTCGTGTAGATGGCACCACAGCCGTACCGACACCGCTTCGCGTAACCGTGTGTAGACTGAACGCTGAAGCGCCGCCGCCGCGCCGTCACCGCACCGTCGCCGCGCCGTCTCCACTTGATTTTGCCATATCACTCTACAATCCGCGGCGGTGCGGCAGCGCGGCAGCATTGCATAAACACATCTTAGACGCGGTGGCGTGGTGGCTGCGCGGCGACAGCGTCGTCGCTCTAAGCACTTACGAGTACAACAATCCTAACTAATATTGTAAATACGAAAGCGAGTTTGTTATTTCTTTGTTTGTTTGTTACGCTTTCATGCAAAAAATGGCTGACATACCATGACCTGGATTAGGAAATAGGATACATTTTAGATCAATATTCCAACGGAGTCGAGACTTATGCGGGTGAGACCGAGGAGCGCAGCTAGTACTAAAATAAAGAAAAAAAAATATGAGAAAACAGGTTTCGAGGGTTTTAAGTTATTCGTTCTATGTTAAAGTTACGAGGGCGGCTGCCCCGAAGCCCTGGCGACGTACAGCGCGGTGGCAGGCGTGTGGTCGTGCTGCTACTCGCTGGGCGAAGTCCTAGGGCCTGCGCTCGGCGGGGCACTGACCGAGCGCTACGGATTCCCGCTGTGCGCTACGCTGTGTGCTGCCGCCTGCTTTACTATGGTAAGTTGTCTTAACAACATCGTCGTATGCGCCTAGCACAAACGCACGGTGCAAACGTGACGTAAATTGGCAATAGAGTTATAAGACTTTAATCATGGTGATAATAATTGTGCTTGCCGCATACATTTAAACCAAAATGCTGTAAGATAGATGTAGTTTCAATTTAAAAATCATTCGAATTTACGTTACGTTTACTTCGCACGTTCTGTGTTGCTTCGTGTTGTGCCTTCATAGCGGACTACGAACGTAATATAAAGTGTTGAATTTAGTGCAACGGGATTCTTCTGTGCGCTACGGTATTCGTTTGTGTAGTACGCTAGGTTTACGGAACGTACGCAGCGCCGTCTTTAACCGATTGGAGGCCCTGGGCACATAAGGATCACGGGGCCCCTGTGTATATGTATATGATTAGTTAAACAAACTTCTACAATTATTTTAAAAGAGAATTGGAAGAGGCATTCTCTTTTAAAATACGTATCCAAAATTTTCTATAAACAAAGAGAGATCTTTGTGTATAGAAAATTTGGTGTACTAAAAAGAAAACTCATTTTTCTGTCACGAAATGTAAAATGTGTGCATTTAGTTTACCCTGGAAAGGTTTCCGACTTCATTAGTATCCTATTAGATAATTATTCAATGCCATGACCGCATTTGGTCCCATTTTACGTATTTTGATAGTTTGCAAATTGAATTTCTTTATAAACATATAAATAAAAGAAATATAATACTTATATTTAATTTCATAAGTTTGCTACTAGAATCTTATTGTAAATCGCCCTGCAATCAATTATTTTACTATGCAATGTATCGAACTGCTAGAGGGCGGAGACCTGGTGACCTGAAACACAGGCCCTTAAAGCCTACCTTAGGCACCAGTCTCCCACAGTAAACTAAACCAAATAATCTATCATATTTAACAATGTCTGTAATGTTTATTGTGGTGAGAAAATAAATACTTATACTTACTTATACTTATTTTGTCATTGAATTGGTTACTAATAATACGTAGAATAGAACGCCGGTTCCAAAGAATGATTTTTTTGAGGGCAGGCTGGAGCCCCCGTCGACCGCGGAGCCCTGGGCACTTGCCCAGAGTGCCCTATGGAAAAGAGGTGCCTGAACGTACGACGAGCGTAGAAGGTCAAATTCTTCTGTGCGTTACGATTTCCATATATAGGATACTACGTTACGTTTGCTTAGCGGACTACGAGCGTAGTAGAAGTTTGTGCTACGGGATTCTTCTGTGCGCTACGGTTTTCATCTGTCTGCTACGCTATACTTAATTGCGTAGCGGACTAAGAGCGTAGAAATTGGTGAGTCAGTGCTACGGGAATCTTCTGTGCAGCTACGGTTTCCGTGTGTGCTACGCTAAGTTTGCATAGCAGTCTACAGACGTACGGGATTTTTAATTATTTATTTTCACGCTTTATTTAATCCCACCGTTTGTGTGGCAAACAGCGAGAGATAATAAAGGTCGTAATTTAATAAAACCCTTACAATGTAGATCAGTCCAAACATACCTTATTTCTTTACAGGCCGTAGTAACCCTAACATTCTTCTCCCTGCGCGAGTCCCGCAAATGCGCGCAGTCGGCGTCGGGCAGCGCGTGCGACTCCATCCCGTACACAGACTCCACGTGGAACAGCAACAACTTCTGTCGCACGCGCAGTGCGCCCCAGAGCTTGGCTGAGCACTCGCCGCTGATCACACCTTGCTCTTGCTACAATAAGCATAGTAAGTACAACTTGTCTGGCCCTTTTTGACGTGAGTTACTCTAGATATGTCCACTGTTCTTCTCCACAACTTGTAGAACGATTCTTGATTAACGCTGTCCAGGTGCCCAGTGAAATTGAGCTGCTGATTTTTGAAGTAAACAATATTTTGCCTATACCACAAAGAGTTGTATCTCTGTAACTAGTACCCATTGAAATACGTTAAATCCTTCACTAACAACCTGGGCCCATTCCAAGTGTCTAATTGAGTTTGGCTACAGTTGGTTCCCACTCTTAAAATTATCAATTTTCCCAGGTTTTACATACGGCTCATCGCCACCCAAGCACTTCTGCCTACTACACAGCAAGAGCAACAAAAGCGGGTACGCGAGCATCGCCGATATCGCCGCATACATCCTCAAGTTTCAGTTCGTCACCAGTTTCTACATCAAAATCAGAAGATCTAGAAGAAAGCCCCTCGCTGCGCCAGCCCCCACACCAGTGCTAAACGAACAGCTTTACCAGAATTATCTCGATAAGGAAAATGACGAGTCAAAACTTAAATTACGCGTCAATTCGAGTGGCTACATAAATATGACAAAGAAGAGCGATAAGTACTGCACGTTTTTAGAAGACGCGATCTTCGGAAGCCCCGATATCATGGACAATGTTACTGCTGAGCACTTGAGGGTTAAGAGGTATAACACGGGACTGGTTTCTACGGAGAAGCGTTGCGATGAAGAGAGAAGAACCACGTACGAAATCATTCGACATAATCTTGAGAAGGTCCAGTTTTATGAACAAGATGAGTGTCCATCGTTTCAAGATATATTTGTAAGTACCTATTTATTCAAAGTATACGTTTACCCAATTACATAAATACATATTGTAGTCATTTCATGTTACAGTGTCTTAGTAAAAAACACTTGTCTCAAGATGACACAGTGCCAAATGTATCCCATGCGTACCACTTTTTGGATAAGTCAAGGTCCAGTTGACGGAACAGGAAATTACGATGAATTCACACACTTATAAAGAAAATAGAATTGTTGATAGATTATGATCTAATAATTTAACAATTCTTGTCACAGGATAGCTGTGCCTGCAGAGACGGTGTTACCTACGTCAGGGGAACAGTGACTGTGTCTTCAACGGGCGCCTGCGAAGTGTAAAATCTCGTTGCGTTCTAAATATAATCAAATAAGATTTTTTTAGTTTTAATTCACACAAATTCAACCAAATAAAGAACGCAACTTCAAATAAAACAAAATATTTTCGTTTATTATTCGACCCGTTACAGTACCTAACAGCCCGCTTTACGCGACCCCGCACAGACTACTTAGTGCGTTCCCGTTAGGCGCGGTTTCGGTTTTACGCGAATTTCAAATTTCGCGCTAAAATGCCTCGCTTTACACGGATGCATTGATTGCTCCATTATCAGACAGTGATATTAATCACATTATTTATTCGGCAAGCAATACAAAACAGTGCTGTTTGCTACGTAACACTTTTGCAAGAACTCAAACAAAATGCTACTCAAAGAACATTGTATAAATATTTCTCATAAATAATTTTAAGAATTAGATAAATGATTAAAAACTTTTCTGTAACAATTAATAGGCTGATTCTGTTTCATTTTCTGTAATAAAAGCACATTAATCTAATCATTTATGTGGCTTGATTTTTCATCATACTAAATCGCGTTCAGCGAAATTCGCGTGTAACGCGATTTTGTTCGGAACGCATCCCTCGCGTAAAGCCGTATTATTGTACAATGTTCCCCTGTCGGAAGACAATAGCAAAATATTTTACGAATTGCGCCGCTCACTAGGGTAGCATAACGTTGCGGAGCTTCCCTTCCGCCAAATTCCGGTATTGGTATTCGCATTTCCTCTCGAAACGCAGCTGCCTACAGTTTATGCTTTCCTGGTATAAACGACCTCTGCTGACGATTTTGCGACGTTGTCATGGAGATTTCGCAAATCAGCTTGACCACTGTCCATTTGGGAAATCGGGAAATATTTTACAAGTTGGTTGAAAAATCAGTCCATTCTTCGTTTTCATGCAACGCACAGTAACGACGCCAACCGCCAACGTTGGTTTTTCACGACCGATCCCGAATACACTTGGACCCGGATAACATAAGTTGACAAGAGATTAGAAAATTCTTGTGGAAGTTTGTGAAAACTTCGGAAAATAGTCTTGTTTTTTTATGTGAACTAATTTGTCTTGTAGAATAAATTATTACTAGAATAAATAAATTGGCAGAGTTCTTGGGTACATGTTTTCCACCGAGAAGAATTTGGAAAAAACTAGCAAAAAGTAAGGAACTAAATTACAGTATAGAAATTAAATTTATAAAGTAAGAACTCATTTGTTTCTATGAACTTTATTCAAACCAATTCCATTTTTGAAAAAAATAAATAACATAGTTACTTTGCATACTACGCTGGACGCTTTTGTTATCATTATTTGTCGAGCACCGATATTCGCAAAAGCGTCACTTTATGTCGATATTTAATATCGTTGACTGTTCAATAGATACGGCGTCTACATCACCAGGCTAGCATAAGGTTACAAGATATGAATTACTGGTTATCTAATAAAGTTTTAAAAGTTTCTATGGAAACTTCCATTTTCATTCATAATATTAGGTAGGTAAGTACTTACTAAACTGTACATGGATATTTTTATATTATTTTAGTTTTTGTCGTAAACAGTTAAAATAAAAGTTTCGTCCCCAAATATTTGAAGAGCTTTGTATACATACGCGGAGTGAGGATTGGTCGGGAAACGCAGAGGGTTGGGGGAAAAATCAAACAGGGAGCGTCCCTCCAATGCGGAAGCGAGACAGATACCAAACATCCTTTTCTTTGATATCATATCTCCAGAGTGATACTATCCTGGTACCTCATGCATTTTGCTGAGGTAACAATAATTCCTGAAATGGTCTATGATTTTTGAAACGACATTGTTATAGACAGAACACTAACATTAAATGACAATAAAAATTAATATTAGTATTGAAATTAAAATCTACCAACTTATATGATAAAATGTAACAGTTATGCAAATTATGTAGTATTTAAAGATTGACAAAAGTTTTACTCACAATCATGAGGCAAAAGTTTCACAATTTCATGGGGATTTGAATAAATGATATTGTCCGAGCTATCGAACGTTAGCCCGAAAATGTTCTTGATGCTAGCTATTTCTACAAGTGTGTGATTCTCCTTGTGCGCCACGTAGATGGCACTTTTAGCGCAGAAGTGTGCGACTCCTTTGTGATTTACTTCAATGGCCCTGAACACTTTAGGCCCGTCGTATGGGATGCGAAGATTCGCCCCTTTCTTTACCTCGAACAAGCCATCCCTAGTCGTTATAAATGTGTCGCCATCTCCATCAATAGCGAACTGATATATCTTTTCCTGAACATGTTGCTGAAGTGTGACATGTTTTTCCTTCACATCGTATTTATGCAGCCGTTGTGACGGGTACTGTATGAAGTACAAGTGGTGGTTGAACATCTGTAAGTCCCAAATGTCACGGTCCTTAACAATGTGCTTCAAGCCGTGGGATTTTTCGAGATTATCTGCGTAGATTCCGTCGTTACCACCGAAAAACGCTGTCTTATTATGTTCGTCGACGGCGACGGCGAATCCGTTTTTAATTCCAGTTATTTCGGTCGGCATTGTGTCGTTTATTTTCACGTAGGCAATCCCGAAGGTGTCCTCGGTATCTTCTCCGGCATTGTAACTGAAAAATATTTTATGGTCGTGGTTGTACATGGCTAGTTGGTAGGGCCTATTGATTCCGTTCATTATTATGTGTCTTTTGTGCAGTTTCCCGTGGACGTGGACGCCTTTGCATGGTATTTTGGTAATCCTGTGTGGTTTATGCGTTGTTTTACCAAATACGCTGATTAGCACACAAACTAACACGAATATTAACTTCATGATTTTCGTAAATACAAGAACAGAGACGCCTTTCGCGTTGCTGAATAAATCCAATACTAACTGAAATCAATGAAATTTTATATGTCCTGATAATTTATAAAACAAGCCATATGGCGATGAACCTACACCTATGTTGTTATAGATAAATGGGTTTGATGTACACGATATTTTTTTTCGTTTTATTGAAACATGAATTCAGCTCCATATTTAATCTGGGAATAACGATTGATCCAGAAGGACTGTTACACTACAACGAAGTCTAGAATATAAAATAAACGTTATGAGTGGGCCATCCCTCAGGCATGCTCCATAACGGGTGGCTGAGTGACGTCATCGCTGAACCACCAAACTGAAATTTGTAATTCTATTCTCAAAGAAAATTCAACTTTATCTCTGCCAAAATAAAGTTAAAAGTGATTTGCGAAAGTGCTAAATTCAGCTTGTAGAGGGGCAGCCGGGTTAATTGGATCAACGGCGTTTACAACTGTAAACAATTTATTGGATTTGTTGGTCGACCTTGGAGCTGGCTCTACAATTTAAAGAATTAGGTACCTAAATATAAGTATTTTAACGTAACCCTTTGTAGATGGGTGTAACATTTTATCTGCTTGAACTTTTTAGTACCTAATGAAATATTTAGATTCCTACTTATTATGAATGATTCTCTGTTATCCTTATTTCTGTGATGGTATTATACTTAGTCATAATCTAGACATTCTTCTGATGTACCTACCATAGAATCATTGATCCCATAAAGCATCATAAGAATTGGTTAAAGATAATGAATCCAATTATTTATCAATGATTCTCTTCATTTCAAGATCAACCCGTAAAATAATACAGGGTGATTGGAAGATGGGTGCAAAGCTTTAAGACGAAGATAGTACAGACCATTTGGAACCATTTAAGCCATGGTTGTCTCAGACGAAGTCTTACCAATTTTTTTAACCTAATATTTGTTTTTTTTTTTCGGAAATTCCCAAAATTTTATGTAAACTGCATAATTATGGCCAAATTGGATAATATATGAGTTCATTTTTTATTTATTTAATCAAAGTAATGTGTAAGCAATCAAGCAAAACATTTTTTAGGCTTCTGTGAACATTAGACATTTTTTACAGACATTTAAACCCCAGAAAATTTGTATCAATACGTTTTTTAAACCTTATTAAAAAAAAAAAAAAATTGGTAAGACTTCGTCTAAGACAACCATGGCTTAAATGGTTCTAAATTGTCTGTACTATCTTCGCGTTAAAGCTTTGCACCCAGCTTCCAATCACCCTGTGTAAGCTAACTGTATTTACTTGATAATAGGTATACCAACCTAGTGACATAAATTTTATGTAAGTAGATGAGAGAAGTACAGGGCAGTACTGGTTACCATAATTATTCAAGTTATAGAAAGTGTAAATCTATAATAAAACAAATTAAAAACCAAGAAAATGACAGTGCTCCATTTTATGGATTCAATGCAGTGCAAGGTGAAAGACGAAGCTACACTTACAAACCATAATAATAAATAAATTAAATTTATTTTTGGTAACTCACGTGAGAGAAGCCTTATAGGTATAGGCTTAAATAAGTTTCCGGGGACATGTATTATTTGGTCTCTAATCTCACGTGGGCGTTACGTGAAACCTGACCTTATTTTATTTTAGTCTTCCTGTAATTTTCAATGGGCTCATGTCATGGCGTCATCAGTTGCAATAAGCCGATTAGGTTAAATAAAATGAGAAGTATCGGTTCTAAGATTGTATTCTTCTAAAGAATAGGTAAATGTACTTAAAATTATAATTGCATTAATAAATCTTTGGTATTAAAATAAATAAGAAATATACTAAGAAATTAAGTGAGGAATCTGAATGAAAAAGAGATTACAACAGTTTTATACATGGCCATTTCTGGACATAATAGCTCACTCAATGTATCTAGTATATGTATAGTAACAAGTTAAATACACAACAGATGCTATTAAAAAGCGGGTACTTACGAGTACAGTAGATACCAAGAAGTTTGCACAACAAATTAGAGTCTAGCGAAGCCCCATAACGTCGGTTGTGTAACCCTCAAATATCAGAGGCAGACTACCTAATGCGCTTGCAATGTTGCCAACAGTTGCACCCCAGTTACGAGTTCACTTCCAAACAGATTATCTGCATACATTTTTCAAAACATTGTGCTAGTATGACGTCACATACACATTAGTTATATGAATTCAACATTGAAACAAATGCTCGTTTATTACAATAAGAAGCATCATTGTAATAGACATCTAATTGTGTTTATATTACTAGTTATCGAGCGGCAATTTCACATTGTTTGACTATATTACTTACATTATAATTTGCAGCTTCATCTTTAGCAATTTGTGGTCTAGCCACCGGCTTGCGTCGAATGAAACCGCTATCATTGTGATCAAACTTTTCGTTTACAATTCCAACTCGATCATCAATCATTTTCACATTACATAAGGACGGATATTTAACAACGATATAAGTAGGTATAGTTCTGGGACTAAATTGTCCTCTTCAAAGTCTCAGATCTTTCAAGTGCAGACAAGGACACACGAGATGGACCCGGTTTAGTATTTTGAATTCAAATAAGCACGTTGAGGGTCCCAGACATACACAATGAGACATTTAACATCTTTACTGCAACATTTCACGTCACGGTAATTTTGCAGCTTTGTTTGCCATAAACATTGTGTTCCAAAATACAGTTTTAAACATTCTGTGAAATTTTTATGATGGCTTTAAACATTTAGCCGCGGAATGCACCTAAGTGTGTGGGTGACTTTGAAATCGTTCGTTAGTAAGGACGCTAACAGCATGGAATTCAAATGTCCCAGAACTTCCGTGCCATGTTTTGCGCAGCGCATCTAATCTAGTTTCAAGTTCAGTTAGCGTTATGTCATCTTCGATAGTTATGTAGTTACTATATGGGCGTTAAAACAGACTGTCGGTGATCTCATCTTGTCCGATTAAATATATTTATTTTCGTATTTGTATAAATAGAATAGTCCCTAGATAAGACTATGTTAATAGGACCTTATCGCATACGCTAGTATTAGTAGGATGAAGGACGAAGCTAGGCTAAAGATAGGTCTATCTGCGCTGTTTCCGCAGACCATTCTTCTTGAAGCGACGGAAAGTTTCTTGTTCTGTAGGAGAGCGTGTACAGAGTCCAGCTCCCATCGCTCCATGAAGCCAGGTTCGCGGGAGAACAGGACGGAGTACAGTTGCGGGGACTTGCCGTTCACTTGATCTTGACAGAAGTTCAGTAGAAGATGATCGTTGACCGCTTTAAGCACTTGAATAGTACCGCTGAACTGTTGATATTTGGATAGAGCTGGCATTGTTCCTGAAATATAAAAAAAAAAACTACTTAGTCATCTATACGAAAGTTGATCATGAACGTCGCAGAGTAGGTAATAACATCAAGATATGGAATGGAGAACTTTTTTCATTCTTTCTCCATGCGTGGTGGTGCATGAAGAAAGAAAAACACAATTTCTCCAAATTGTCAAAGTCGCATAAAATAGGGTCCCCACCTATGAAATTGGCATTTTTTTTTCACAAATAGATAACCTCGTCACTTTGTGATATAAAATATTCATCAATTGCTTGATAATATATCGAATAATGACCATCATATACAACTACCAATAGTACAAAACCTTATTACTTATAGAGTTCTAAACATAAAAAAACCTTAAGAATGACTCCTCTTTTTGTTAGCAGAAATAACCACTATTTGTATTAAAACTTAGCCAAAACTTATTTTTGTCGCTTAATCTAAGTGGCATACGTTATCTTAGTTTTTAAATATTAGTGCTTAAATAAGTTTTAAAACATTACAGTTCATGGTTGTTAAATAAATTAAGAAAATGTTAGTATGAAAAATGCAACTTCTTTAAAATTCTCCATTCAAAACGCCAATTTCATAGGTCCCCGACCCAATATTTTGATCTACTAGATCTTGATCTTGATCTACTAGCGACCCGCCCACGGCTACTTCGCACTTTTTTTACGACATCGACATTTCTTTATTACCTACAATTATGTTAGTTTAATATTATTGTGTACACTATACATAGTCTTACCATAAATATTGTCACAATAGTTATTTGTGCAACAAGAGAGCAAAGTTGTTTTTTGCTGCGAGTGTTGATTTTGAATCCCGAGTAAGCGAAGGATTCTATAATTGAATCACGAGCGTAGCGAGTGATTCTAGGTTAGAATCCTGAGCGCGGCGAGGGATTCAAAGACACGAGATGCAAATAACTTTGCTCTCGTGTAACACATACAACTTTTCACCTCAGCAGCGAGAACATACAACATGTAAAAAAAACATTTCCGATCCGTGAGGGTGTTGTTAGGTATCGTACTGTGAGCATATTTATGTGGAAATTTTCAGGAAAAAATAAATCCGAATCCCCAGTTTTTTTTCAATGGCAAATACCAATTTAAAAAAAAAAAAAAAAAAAGGTGTGATCGGGGTACCCCGGTCAGGCACGAAGTTCCTTCTCACGTATGATTTAATTTAAAACATAAACAAAATTGTTACAGCCACCATCTTGGATTTACATTTTGACCTCACTATCGACTTAAGCACCCTCAAAAAATATGACGAAAAGTTTGAATATTTTCGCAGCCACCATCTTGAATTTATATTTTGATCTGACTATCGGCTTTAGCTCCCTCGAAAACTATGAAAACGACACACATGACGAAAAATGAAAAAAAAATCGCAGCCGCCATCTTGGATTTTTATTTTGACTTCACTATCGGCTTTAGCAACCTTGAAAACCATAGAAACGACACCCATGAAGAAAAAAAATTAAATTCGCGCAGCCGCCATCTTGGATTATTATTTTGACTTCACCATCGGCTTTAGCAACCTTGAAAACCATAGAAACGATACCCATGACGAAAAATGTGAAAATTTTCGCAGCCGCCATCTTGGATTTTTATTTTGACTTCACCATCGGCTTTAGCAGTTTTGAAAACCATAGAAACGATACCCATGACGAAAAATGTGAAAATTTTCGCAACCGCCATCTTGGATTTTCATTTTGACCAAATTCACACTTTCTATCTCTCTCCGTCTTTCTTTCTCTTTGAATTAGAAGAAGACAGTCGCAGCACCTTTTCGCGTGACGATCTCTGCCAGTGCACTCTTACCGCAAGCCGCTCGTTCTAAAAAATTTAATAAAACAGATTTTAAATAAAACCATAACAGATGATTTGCAATTTAAAGGTTTTATATGTATCCGAACGTTTTATTGTTTGTTTCTTTTTTGGGCCTACTAGTTATGGAATTTTGAAATCAAACTTCGAATCGACTTGATTCTATCTCTCGCTTTTTTCGTATCGAAGTGAAAGTGACAAAACTAAGTGAAATTCAAATCTTTAGAATTTCGTGAGTGACCACCAATGACATTAAAAAAAAAAAAAAAAAATTACTTTGGCTCACGCTCGCAGCAAAATTGAATTTTGCACACTGTTTTTTGACAGCAAAACCTGCTTGTTTGAGGTGCTGAGGTGAATAGTTATTTGTTATACAAGAGTGCAAAGTTGCTTTTTAACCGCGTGTTCAATTTTGATGACCGAGCAAGCGAAGGATTCTAAAATTGAATCACGAGCGCAGCGAGTGATTCAAAATTAGAATCCTGAGCGTTAGCGAGGGAATCAAAAGAGCACGAGGTGAAAAATCTTTGCACTCGAGTGCAACACGTAACTTTTCATTCCACCTCAGCGAGGAAATGACTAAATGCAAAAAAAAAACGTTTACAATCACAAGATAGGTACACTTTTATTTCAGTTTAGGTATTAATTACTACATTATGACAGGTAAGTATTACAGAATAATCTTTAAATTATAACAAAATAATACTAAGGTATAATTAAGAAAATTTTAAAGTAACGTTGCTACAGTTATTTAAATTGAGTGAAAAAATGTAGCGTAAAGAACCGCGTACAAAGCAAATTGAAAAAAGAACACCAAGAAGGTTCCGAGTCTGAGTTTTTAACAAATTAAAAAAAAGTTGTATGATATATTCGGCACCATAGAGGTAGCAGTAAATAGGTTTAATGTTTTTTTTAATTCACAAACTTAGTGCACACGATGTTCTAAATTCAATTTACTTTATCCTCTAGAGACTAAAAACGGCTTTTCCACTCAGATACTGAAGATTAAAAATACTCTTTCCGAGATGGTGGGATGAAAAGATTTTTATTTTATTTTATTGAAAATAATATTTATTACTTTTACAGTGTGTTAGTTTAATACATAAATATAAAATAAATTTAAAATATAAAAAGCTTATTCGAAGTGGTCTCCGTTGGCTGCAATACAGTCCTTTAAACGTTAAGGCCAGATATCAATAGAAGCACGCACTCTTTCCATGGGAAAATTCTTCACTGCCAATCGTATGGATTGTTTTAGGGACTCCAAATTATCATGGCGTTTAGAGCAAGCCGTACTAAAACTGACCATAAATCATAATCCAGCGGATTAAGATCGGGACTAGACGACGGCCAGTCTTCAGCTCTGATGAAGTCCGAAACGTTCACTTCCAACCAAGACTGCGTGGACCGAGCTTTATGACCCGGCGCCGAGTCTTGTTGAAAGGACCATACTTGGTTATTGAATATGGTGTTGTTAAGGGGCTTAACTACCTTCTCAAGAATGGTATCTTGATACACTTGTGCCGATGTTTTGATACCTTTTTTACAAAAAATATGGCTCTGTCACTCCTTCATAGCTAACACCCAACCAAACCATCACTGAAGTCGGATAATGCCCACGTTGCACTCTATCGACTAATTGGGAAGCGTCCTTCTTCCCTCCTCCTTTGAGCATAAATACGGTAATTTTGTTTGTTAAAATGTTGCTCAATTGTATAGATTTTCTCATCCGTAAACAAAAAAAATCTGTGACCTCCCTTTGCGTACCGCTTCAGTAGTTGTTTCGATTTTAGCACCATCTTTTTTAAATTATCAGTTAAAAAATGACCAGTGCGTCTCTTATAGGCTGCAAGTCCTAAGTCATCTTTTAAAATACGCGACATGGTTCTGGGTGCTATCTTCATCTCCCGAGATAAAATCTTTTGCTTTCGGACAGGATTTCTTCGAATTCTTTCCCTTACTGCTTTGAGCACCTTTTTCGTACGAACACTACGTGGACGGCCAGATCTTTTTCTGTCACAAACAGAGGAGGTCTCATTGTACCTATTAATAGCCCGGTACACAAACATTTGACTAATACCAAGCATAAGGAGAGTTTTAAAAATTGCATTTGTTTCCATACCAACTTTGTGTAATGCAGCGATTCGGTTCTCTTTAACACCCCACTCCATTTTAATATCGCAAAATATTGTACAATGTATTGGCGCCAAAATTAGAAAACTCAATGAACAATCGTATAAAAATGTCAGATTCCAAATTCAAATGTACTTAATATCTTTCTTATTTTTAATTGTAACAGTATTTATGGCCAGACTAAGTACCTATACCTTCCGGAATAAATTATATAAATGATGGTGAAAACCGCATCAAAATTTAGTTTTACGCGGCTTTTTTTTATAATACCTATGTATAGATGATGAATAAGTAACTGTTACCGTTCTGACCGTCGAACACCTGCCAGTAGCCGGCGGAGTCGTTCTTAAAGTACAGCGAGTACTCGATGGTCTGCCCCGCCTCATCCCACAACAGGCGCAAGTGTCTGTACTCTTGGCGGAACTTCGCGTTGATATGCTGCACGTGGAACAGCTGGTTCTCAGTCGAGGGCTGGAAAGTAAGGAAAGACGGTGAGATTTCTTGTAGGTGTTTAGGTATTAAACAAAGGAACAGATTATTTCGTTTTATGTCATCCTATAAGGAGATTTTAGCTGTCCGATGCACTACGAGTATGTTGGCCCGCAGGTTTGCACGTTGTACAACAGAAGTAAAAGAAACACTTTTTAAGACTTTTTACCAATCGTTGTACATGTGCACTCTGTGGGTTACGTCACGATATACGCAGAAGGCATACAACGCCCTCAGAGTTCAATAAGTATAATATTGCCTTCAGAATGTTTTTGGGGCTTCCACGTTACAGCAGTGCATCAGAAATGTTTGCCGAAGCACATACTGATGGCTTCAGTACCATCCTAAGAAAAAGGGCATTCCTTTTTCCATGTCCATGATGCGCAGAGTGCGTGGGAGCGTCAATAGCATTCTGAAGGTCATTAGTGATAAAGCCGTGTTGCGCCATTATGGCTCATTCGGTACATGTACATGTGCATGTACCCGGTGCGTCTGGTGAGTGCAACAGATTCTTGAATTAAAATGTTGTATTACATTTTTTACTAACATAGCTTTTAAGAAGTGTGTATTGCTAACATCATATGGACGGAAAGGTCTGAAATAAAGTTTTTTTTTCATCCATTTTTCTTTAACAATCGCTATGATCAAGAGTGATGACGACTAATAGAGGAGTATGGAAGAAAAGGATATTTTGCGCTGACTCCAAATAAATTAAGATAAGGGCAAAATAATGAATAAGTCCCCTCTTTGAGGAGTGGCTAGAGAGGCGCCGTGGCGTCCTCACCTTCTGCCTGACGCAGGTCCTCACCGGACACGGTTGTTTCGGGAGGTTCGTGTTCCAGATAAGGCGGGAGGAAACGCCCGGGTGTCATCACTGCGTGGATCGGCCGGAGGACACGGTGGAGCATACGGTGGAGGTCTGCCCGGCTTGGGCAGAGCATCGCCGTGTCCTTGTGGAGGCGATCGGTGGCGGTGATCTCTCGCCTCCGACCCTGGTCCAGGCCATGGTACGGAAGCGAGAGGGCATGGACCTCTCCTTCAGCGAAGCAGTAATGCTCGCAAAGGAGGAGGCGGAACGCGTGAGGGAGAGGCAAATTTCGCGCCCTCACGCCCCTAGTCGCCGCAGGAGACGCTCTGGGTGTCGGGAATCGCGGGCCGATTCCCGGCCACCGCAGGCGCGGGTTTGCGGACGGTGCGCAATGGGTAGCTCGCCGTCCGAAAAGGACCAGGTCCAGGTCGACGGCGCGTTGTGTTCCACGCAAGCCCGAAAGAGATGTCAGCTAAACTGGCGGGATCCCATAGGACCGATGCCTGCCGGGGACGCGGGAAAGTCCGAAAGGGATACCATGGCCCCTGGCAACATACAGGCAACTGAAGGAACACGGGTGGCATTTATTCAGCAAAAGTCTGACACGCCCTCCCACTCCGCCCAGAGCGGGAGAAGTTATTTGATAATGTCCCAACCATAAAAATAAAAAATAAACGGCAAAAGAATGGTGATGATCAAGTCTCAAGAGGCTCGGAATAGACACTCATTTTGAATACAAAATTAATAATTAATCTAGAACATAGATGTAACACTGAAAGTACACCATTATGTCAATTACTGATAAGTAGTCTGGCAACAAGCACATTTAGCCGTATCAATGAACAATAATTGATTGCGATAAAATAGACTTACATATTTTTGTACTTTTATAAATAGAATATTCCCTAGATACGACGGCGTTGATAAGATTCTTATAAGACTGGCATTAGAGTAATATTGCTATTAGTAGAATGGAAGAGGAACATAGACATCAATAAAAGTAGGTCGCTCGTAGAACACCTTTTCTTGATAAAGCAAAATCTAAACACATAGGAGACAGTTCTCAAGTACAAACAATTATGTCCTCAGTGCACGTGCACCTACAGAACATGTAAACATTCACTCCATGTGATTCCAAGAAGATGTAAACAATTTCCACGTTCATCCAATTTAACCTGGAGTTAGTCATCGTGTTCTAGAGATTGCATCCTTGGAGATTAAGTGGGTCAGTCATATTGACCCCTGTGGTGGGTCAGGATGCGTCACCGTGGGTGTACCATGGGCATACAGGTCACATTAATTGTTGTATACGTCTCAAAATTTTACAATTACTACCTTAGTAACGTTGATGTAGATACAAGTAGGAAGATAAAGTGGGAGCAGTTAATTGCCCCATTGTCGTGTGTTAGTATTTATGTATGAGTCAGTTAGAATGACCAAATGATATGAGTCTCGTTTTTAGAGGCACTCAAGCGAAAACGCATCACATTCGTTTCTACAGTTTCCTTTGGAAAATAATTGAAGGTGCAAATAGTTAAAGCACACATTGTTGGCATGAACACCTGTGTACGTATATAGGTAAGTAAGTATAATGTATTTTCAACATGTTTAAGTATGTAAAGGCTGAGAATGTTGACATTGACACGATCGGGAAATTATGGTTGGAAAATACTGATGAGTTGTTCATAGAATGATAACAATACGGTCAACGGCATTAGGCTAAAAACCGTGTTATAAAACACTGTAAAACGAAGTAAAATTGTGTTTTCAGAGGGTCTTGTGTATTTTTTTGTTCACGGTTACAATTATACCTACACAAAAAAAAACAACGCATATACTAATAAATCTTGTAATATACATCAGATTTTATTTTCACGGTTTATAGTGCTGTATTCGCTAATAGAAACCTACATTTAAAAATGAGCATTCCGCGAGGGCTCCCGGCATCCCATATGCAACTAGGTGAACCCTCCAGGAGGGCTCCGACACTGAACGTGTTAAAGTTAATAGTATCTACCTACCTATTGTCTGAAAACGATGATACGAGAGCGACAATGAAATAATCAGAAATAACTAAATGCAGATTACGATGTTTTTTTACATTATCCGTCACCGGGAACTATCTCTTGCGAGAACAGACATTTAATAAGTAATCAGTGACCCTGGTAAAGGTTAATTGAGAGCGTAGACCTTCTCACAAGCAAGGTGACCTAACTTAATCTAACCTAAGACAAAATAAAATTCCAATCTTTGACTGAGAAACAATACTAAACCAATTTAACCTCTAGTTCATGCTGATTGATATACTCGTACTTACAGGGTGGGCCGTTTGAAGTAGTCCAAAATGATTTTTTGAAGCCTCTCGCGAAGGCCAACATACGTATGGGGGTAACGTATGTTCAGCGATAATTTATAGTTTAGGAGAAAACTTAGCTCAAAGGGAAAAATGATTCCCTGTTTGACAAAATTCGTTCCAGGTTTTCAGTTCCTTATAAAATTAAGCGGCAAAGACTTCCCAGTAGTCTTAAAAACTCAAATGGACCGTTTAAGACATCACTTTACTACAAAATATGGTAACAAGTAACAAACAGCCCGGGACAAAAAGTTCTAGAACCCACTTTGCTTGTTACAAAAAGGTTTTTATTTGAACTTGATTCAAACGTAAACCGTTTGTAACAAGAAAACTAAAACCACAGTTTCACTTCCGTACCATTTTTCGTAATTCATACGGATTAGCCAAGTTTTGTAAGCGATATATAATTTGCAACCGTGATCATGAATACTGGGGTCGGAAGCGGTTCGGTTCAATCTCCGGATGGAGCATTGAGGTCGGAACCGGCTCCCTACAGCATCTGACACACCTGTGTCACTGAACCCGAGGGTCTAGACTGCACTTATTTTTGGGATATTCGTTCATATAGAAGCGCGTGTTAGCTGTGCATAGATCGAGGAATACCTAATTAAATTTTCATAACAAAATTATTAATAATGAATGATTTTATTAATAATGACGCGTTGGATGATTCTAGTTAAGTGCAGTTATGTAGGTAAGTTGGAACCATTAGGTACTGAAACTTTCCTCCTATTTTACCTAAAAATACAAGGAAAACCAACACTTAGTACCTACTTAATAAAATCAATTTAGCGCAATTCAATTCTCTCATGTTGTTGTCTATAGTTAGGTATTAACGAGGGATTGCCAAAATGTTGTTTTTTTTATATTTCCCACTAAAGGTACCACAAGTAAAGAAACGATTGAAAAGTTGAAAACTCACCAACAACATTTTGGCAATCCCACAATTTGTGGGATTGTATGTCAAAATCAACGAATAAAATACTTGTAAAACTGTCATAACGCACATTAATGTCATCATAGGTAGGTACCTAAACTATTTACTTTTCCAAAGCTATAACGCAAATATATCCTAGAGATCATAGTCTGCCATGCAGAACCTACCTACTTATATCAGGGATCGAGGAATAACAGCCCTAGAAATACAACAGTAGCTATAAATACCTAAAGCGATAAGTCTTTTCTGAGGAGTGAATTGTCTATTGTTTATTGAGTCTGTTTATGTTTATCGTGTTATTACGATAACGATACGATATAAATAAAATGTCTTAATTTCATAATACTTTGTGACAGGCTGTGCAATAGCAATATTGCTAGTTGCCACATAGAAGAAACACGCTTCTGTATAAGGAAAAACGATTTTGAATTTTCTAGGAATTATGCAATTTGTTTATTATTTACATAAAATAAGTCACTTCGTTTTACTGTTTTATCAGTTAGTTTTTTTGCATGCATCCATCTACTTACCCTTTATTTGACATGCTAATATTGTTAGAATTACTAATAATAACACGTATTTGTATATTTTTGTCAAAAGTAAATTATAAGTAGGTAATTAAAATAAGGTCATATTGAATCCAATTAAGGTTACGGAGAAGTTATATTTTTGACGTTCAAAAATGCCATAGACTCGTAAGATGTGCCTCTTTGAAATAAATTACTATGACTTTGACTTTGTCTGTTCCTAATGGTATGTGTTAGTGTTAGTTAGAATTGGTTCATTGTACCCCCACACCTACTAGTGATTGTACGATATGGAATTCGTATGACTAAATATAAAGTATCTAATAGGTTAAAAGTACCTATAGAGAAATATTGGTGTTAGTAAGTATTTGGTTTTCTAACAAAAAATATCAGAATGTCTTAGTTTAGTAGTAGTTTGTAATTATAAACAGAGGTAGACACCATGCATGCAGGCATATATAAGGTCCATGTCCACTTCTTCTTACCTACTTCTTCGAGGAATTCAGTCTTGTTTAGATCAAAGTGTGAGAAAAGACTGTCAGTAATTCATATTTAGATAAGTAGCTTACCTATTCTTACTTACTAATTTAGATATAGGTACCTAATTATCCATTATTCTAGGTCATCTACAACTAGTTTAATCAATTTTTCAGTGCAATGTTTTTTTAAAGATAAGCGTCAAAGAAAACAGTTTTGTCTTAAACTCGTATATTACCTATTTGCACATAAGTAGATTTAGATTCAATGTAGTATGCGAATTGTTAGTTTTATTACCAATACATACTTTGGAATATCTAGGGATGAACCGTGTCGAAATCGATTGCAAATATTGCTTATCAACTCTCAATACGTAGTCGTATCGTATAGATGCAGTGCACAGTACCTACTGGGTAGGTGGTTATTATAGCAGTTGGCAATTGCAAGTTTTGTGTGATTTCGGGACTTTATATACCCATGTAATAATGGTTTTTATTATTTGATTTAGGGTTCGGTACCCAAAGGGTGAAACGGGACCCTATTACTAAGACTATCCGTCTTTCTGTCTGTCCATCTGTCACCAGGCTGTATCTCATGAACCGTGATAGTTAGACAGTAGAAATTTTCACAGATGATGTATTTCTGTTGCCGCTATAACAACACATACTGAAAACAGAATAAAATTAATATTTAAGGTTGGCTCCCATACAACAGACATGATTTTTTTGCTGTTTTATACATACGGAACCCTTCGTGCGCGAGTCCGACTCTCACTTGGCCGGTTTTTAAGTTAATATTTCTATCTACTGGTCTGTTGGTCCGATTCCCGTCTAAACTAATAACAGACCAGTTTATACCTACCCAGGCGAAGGTTCCATCTTGGAAAGTTTAAGATGAAAGTAGGTACCTATAGTAAGGTAGGTACAATTGTGAGAGTGTGAGCCTCAGCCGCAGTAAATTTTAGAAAAGGTTTGTCATTGTTTCCAGTTTTAACTGGTTATTAAATTATGATGAATCGACGCGTACGCACCATGGAGTAATATCGGTTCAAGGTGCTTCTGATTCAGTTAGATGTAGAGGTTTTTCATTTATACAAACTTTGAGTAACAAAAATAATTGTTTTATTTTTATTAAATGTACAATAAATAAGTTCCATTGGAAAAAATAAGCACAATACATGATATGCCTTTTCGTTGTTTAACTTTTGCGCTACGAGTTAGTTCTAAAAATAATTTAAAATATGACCAGAAGTTTTCGTAACACTAACATAAAGTAAGTAAGTACAAAAAATACTAGGTATTTAGGCAGCCAAAAATCCTATCTTCTAAAATCACATTATTTACGCCTGTCACAATACTCTACCCAAAAAATATTCAGCCTTCTTCTATTAATACTAGGCAATTCTATTGTCAGTCTTATTACTGTAACAACATAGAAAACAGAATAAACAGACACACATGTTAGAAAATAATTAAGGAATTCTTACTGTCCGACAACCATTATACAATGAAATTTGCTCAATTGAAGGAGTTACACAATGCAATCATCAAGTGCTCTAAACAACATGCACACAAACTGAAATATGTACTTAGAAATAAAGTTAATAGTACCAGACCTAACTGTTCACTTGATCACTTGTATCTATTAGATAGTATTTAACTATAACCTTATATTTATGAGGTCACTGTGTAGCACAGGGAATACCCGAGATTATCTTAATATTTCTAAACTAAATGGTTAGCAACTATTGAGGAAAAATACTTCATGCAGAGTACCAGTATTTTTTCAGTAGCCACGATTGTTAGTCACAATCTAATTTGGGCGTCTCAAATTTCCAAATTGCATATTGAAAATCAATAAACCTACCCCAAACGTGGTAGTGGGGAAATGGTCTTCTTCCCAGATGGTGACTTCGGGACAGCTGTTGTACTCGTTGACGCCTTCCCTGCTCAGGTGCAAGTACAGCTCGCGCACCTTCCACTTTCCCAACACTTCCTTAATGTCCAGCTTGTCGTACAAGTGTTCACGAACACATATCACACTAGTTGCATTGTAAACTCCACTCGAGCTTTTTTCAGTACGGTTCGAATCAAGGTCGATGTCATAAATTAAGAATTCTTCAGCAGCTACCGATTTCAACAGAAGCAGCATCCAAGGTAAAACTCGATAAAATAACTCCATTTTCCTATGTTATCGTTTCTCGTATTCACATAACACTCACTCCACTTTTCTGACATCAAACTTCCGTCTGATTTATTTAAAATTCGAATATCTCGAGCGAGACTATAATTCGAGGTATTTGCGCTCGCGAATAAATATTGCGCTCATAAAAGATCGTAGCCGACTGAGGCGAAGTAGCGCGCGCGCCTGACTCACGCGGCTTGATGTTATCAAAGTTGTACCGACGCTTTTATACGGATAGAGTTGGCCGGCCGTGCCGTAGATACTCGTAGGTAATCCCACGAAGTGAAAAAACATAAACCAGATTTTCCTCGGCGTGAAAGATAATTTCACAACATTTATCAATAAATACTCTAGTGTGCCTACTTGACCAAAGAAAAAGCATGACATAATGGTGCTGATTTTAGGGAACTATTGTGGAAACGTTCAGACATTTTGGGAAAAAAGTTGCGTAACATTAATTTAAGACGCAGATATATATGCCAGTGACCTTGAGTGGTCTTGCGTGTTCTGTACTGCGCTCACGCAACGCGTAGTACGTCCAGCCAGTATTGGGAGTCGCCCATCAAGGACCGCTGTCCCAAATTAGACGCATAATAAAACAAAAAGTATTGTAATAAAACACGTAGGTATACTGAAAGATCAATAATTTAATTACCTTTAAAATGGTGAAGATTTCAGAAAAATATACCCTTTATCGATTTTGCGTGATTCTCAGTTTTTTATCGGCGTTAGACATAATTTACAAATTAATTTCACTATGTAACTTAACTTAAGTTATTAATAAAATGCTCTAATTTAAAATAAGTATATTTATTCCAAATAAAAAATCGTCTAATTTGGGACAGCGCTCCTTGATGGGTGTGTCCTATTACTGGCTGGACGTACAACGCGTTGCGTGAGCTCAGTACAGAACATGCAAGCTAACCACTCAAGGTCACTGGCATATATCTGCGTCAAGTAGACTACAGAATAATATTGAATTATTTTTAAACAGTTGCAACACTTATTAACTTTTAAAGACAATTCTACACAGAAAGGCAAAGATGCTTAATACTTATACCTTCTTATTAAAATTAAGGCCCACCCATGTATCTATTACGAATGGCTTTTCAGATTTTCTAGGCTTTTTCC
The DNA here is from genome assembly GCA_963853775.1 of Xanthia togata. Lineage (NCBI taxonomy): Eukaryota > Metazoa > Arthropoda > Insecta > Lepidoptera > Noctuidae > Xanthia > Xanthia togata. The sequence goes on from OY970793.1 coordinate 13,261,920, forward strand.
AAATTAGCTGTGTGGGGATAGCAAATCCTTATTATCCAGCATTTATATCCGATTTCCGAAACCCTAACGTATTAATCAAAGGATTATTAGATCTTCAATTACGTTTAAAAAAATATAATGGTCATTATAGAAAGGAAAATATAATGGTCTCGTGGCTAAGTAATAACGGGTCGATCCGTCAGGTTAAGCTACGCTTGCAGGGGTTGGTCTGTGGATGGGTGACCATCTTTACATACCGAGACTCCTCCGTGCCTCGGAAAGCACGTTAAGCACGGTCCCGGCTGTCATTCGTGGATCTTTGACAGTCGTTACGGGTCGTCAGAAGCCCGAAAATCTGACAACCAGTCTTACTAAGGGGTATCGTATTACCAAGTTACTGGGTTGTGGAGGTCAGATAGGCAGTCACTCTATGTAAAATACTGGTATTCAGCTGCATCCGGTTAGACTGGAAGCCGACCCCAATATAGTTGGGAAAAGGCTAGGCAGATTGATTGGTCTTTATAGAAAGTGATGTCAACTTTAAACCAAATCTACCATCTATCTATCTGGTTTTAAAGATGACATCACTTGGCTCCTGGATTTTCCGAAAGTATTATGAGTCGCGTACTACCAATACTGATACTTTCAATACTGATATTAATGAAATTCCAATTAGTAGTGCTAATAAAGCTATCTTATTAAACCCGTGAACTTTGACTAAAGCCGAGTTATCTCTAATTCGGAATTATCGCACTACCATATAACATATATTATCTATATTATGTATTATCTATATTATGTATTTATAAATTAAACAACGCTATCTACTCTGTGGTACCGTAAGGATCTGCGTATCTGGTGGATGGGCAGAAGCATTCTTTTTTGCGCCAATGACATATTGTCGACATAAGGCTATAAAGAAAGGAGCTGAATTCCTGCTGAGAAGACAGCTGATGAAGATAGACGAAGAACACTTATGGAAGAAGACATGATGGCGCTGGACCAACCCCAAACAGATTGAGAATACGGCAGATAAGGGACTATACTATAAATAAATAGAATCACCAATTCCGATTTGCCATGCATGGTGATTAGTGGCCAATAGGAGTCTTATGTCCAGTAGTGGGCGTTTGTGGACTAATAAAAAGTGGTTATATACAGTATTTGTAGGTCTATGGCAAGGAGTAATAGCGGTGGGTCGTATTTGTCACAACAATCGTTTAAATGTGCGGTCACGTCACTAATTGACGGACCGTCAATTGGTCCAGAAGTAAATAGCGTTTATGCTTTCCCAATAGAAAGCTTCAATTACAACCTTTGTTTCTGTTTTGTAATTGAAATTAGTTTCGACCGTTTTAGTGGTCTAAATAACTTTACAGTATGTACACACTAGTTCATTTATTGATTTCAGGTGAAAAAAAAACACTGATAATGTACGGGGTCATGTAATGTTACGCAGTATATGCAGCCATCAATTTGCAACTGCTGTTGGTGACAGCCTAGATTTTTCAGTATTTTACAAGCTTTTTTGAGATAACGACCGGCACCGAAGTCCAAAAAGTTGGTGTAGAGAGATCTGCTATATCACGCATTGTTTCGGTGATTGATTTACGTTCATTATGTAATTGTTTCTTCCTACCGATTAGAACTATATAGTATGTTATGTAAATTCATACTGTGATATTAACTTTTGCACAGATTTTGTTTTTCTAAAGCAATCATTACTTTATTGGTGTCAAAGATTTAGAAACAAAACTAACCTGGTCTGTAGGCTCCGAAATGTGAATTACGATGCAGGTTCTTGCGTAATCGATCCTGGAATCACCGGCTAAATGCTGGACGAACTCCACACCATACCACATGCCCATCAGGCTGTCCACCCATATGCCCTGCTGCGGTGAGCGGTTCACGCAGTAATCCCTTATATTCTTCATGAACGGTATCTCGTAAGAACTGTAGCCTGTACCGTACCCCTGTCCAGCTTGCCCATATCCTTGGCCGTACCCTTGCCTGTAGGTGTCTCCATATCTCTGAGTATTGTCTCCGCCCGGGGGGTAGAACTGGTTCGATCTTTGAGTAGTGTAGGAGTCGTACTTGCTCGTCGAGACCCCAGGACTGTAGTTGGGGTACCTGGTCACTTCAGGAAAGTTGGATATGTCGCTCCCGTAACTGGCGGGTTTGTAAGGGTATTGATTTTGACTGTACGGGTTCGCCGCGGTCGTATAGCTGCTGCTCCAACTAGAGGACGTGGAATATCTTGCATCACCAGGTTCGGCGTATCGTTGGTAGTTCGCGCACTCGGCTGTGGCCCACAAAACAATTAAAACGACCACGTTTTGGTACATTTCTAGTTGTTTTTGGTATTCGATGTGTGTCGTTGCGTGATAGTAAGGTTGTGGCTACAATGTGTGACTGGTGCGGGCTCGCGATAGGAGTGGGAAGTAAACTAATTACGACTAATTCACGACCACTGGTCCCGGAGATGAGAACACGTCTAAGTCACATTTATAATTTTTGTGTCCAGTTAATATTAATTAGATAATTCTGTGTGAGAGATTAAATGATGTTTGACGAAAGGAGTTGGTATTTATTTTTATAAAAAATGTGTAATTATTTTGTTATCGTTCAATGCTTCTTATTGTTTTCAAAACATTAGGTTCAAAATACAATAATGATAAGAAAATCTTCCACTTGCAGTCTAAAAATAGGTTTGATTTTAAATTACGAAGGGCTGCTAGAAATTAAAGTATTTAATTATTTTTTTCGGTTGTTTAAAGAAAAAAAATTAATACCATGCTATTTAGAAGGGATGCAGTTTTTTTTTTGCTGGATTATGAAACATTTTTTTGGAAATCAAACTTTGGATGACTCATCTCTGCATTGAAAGCCGCTGCAGCATACAACCTGAATCGAATGCATCGAAAATAGACTTACTGCACTTTCTAAGCATAATGTCCCTTCTTATTCATTCAGGGCACTTAAAAAATAAAAACGTAGACAAGGAAGTAAACATAAGTAAGTATTAAATTTCTGTCTCATCTTTCAAGATTAGCCGACCGTTACAGAGATACCTAAGTTTCAATAATAGGGAAGCTGAATGAATTGCGCCTGCCAAACATCGAAGCAGAAATTGATTTTACTTTACTGTAAAGGTGAAAATACACATGCCTGTATCTGTCACACTTGCATACCAGCTCCTTGCACGTGTATATAAAAATACGTGCGCATTGTAAGTAGGTACCCACCTAATATTTTATTGTTGATAGATACCTACCTACTTACCCAAGTATTTGTAGCGTGGGACTGGTTCGTGCTTTTGTAGGTATACTTCTTGCAAGTAACAGGCATGCTAGGAAGCAAATAGAATGTAATAAAGCCAGGAATACACATGCCAGTAACTGGCACAAAACTATGCAAGAAGCTTGCATGCCATGTGCCATAACCACTTCTGATTGGTGTATGTGGCAATGGCATGCAAGCTACTTGCATACTTTTGTGCAAGTTACTGGCATGTGTATTCCTAGCTTAAGATTACTTGCAAATGTATCCACAGAGTGCCATTTACATGCACATGCCGTTAACTAGCATGCAAGCTATTGCTCCATTTTACAGGAATGTGTATTTACGCCCTAACTGTGGCTGATTTTATCAAAACTACAAAGTACGTTGAGCTTAGTTGACTTTTCTACTGTAACGATTATACTCATTAGTAAAAATACCTATTACCGATGCAAAATTATCTACGATGTGCTAATTCCGACTATTGTTAAAAAATCGGCAAAGTGAGTGTCGGCCACGCACAATGAAGGGTTCCCTATTTGGGATGAATTTATCCCAAGAACAACCTTAACATTGTAACCGCTACATGTTTGCACGCAATAGACCATAGACTTCTTACTTATAGGTTTTCCTGTTATCTTTAAGTATAGAACTATTCCCTGCATTTTTTTTTTTTAGGGTTAGCAGCTTCGGATCGGATGGTCAAAATCGGCTGTGACAGACGGACACGAGTGATCCTCTAAGGGTTCCGTTTTTCATTCGGACGTACGGAACCCTAAAAGTACCACCGTTAATTATAAAACAAAGCTGATATTATTCCTTTCTTTTTATTTTTATATTATGTGTTGAAGTTAAAATGTTTGTTGCTATTGACGATATAGTCAAGGCAAGGTGATCATCTAAGGAACAGGATACAAACTGTAGGTTTCCAATGAGTAGTACGTAGTTCTTCCTATAAAACATGTTGCAAAAACCATCTCCGATCCGTGACTTCCGTGAGGGTGTTGTTAGCTATCTTACTGAGAGTGGTAATTTTTAATAAAAAATGAAAAATAATCGCCACTTTTTTTTCAATGGGGTATTTTTTATGGGGAACGGGCGGCCGTCGCACGGTGGATCGAAAATGGGCTGTAGAAGACATAGGATCTCGATTTCTTAAATGTTATTTTTTTTGCTGGAAATGACTTCTGCTGATCATTACTGTTCTATAAAATGTCATATGAAGTAAATGTGTGCACAAATGGAAGAGTTATAATTTTTATAAGAAAAAAATGTATGGAGCTAGTATGAAAAATCGAATTATCTCCTAAACGGCATGTTTAACCGTACCATCCCTGGAGGTGGTCATAGTGCTAATTATTTATAATTTTTTGGTTGCGGATTTGACGAAAAATTTCATGCCGTTTTTTTAAAAAAAATCGTCAAAATATTTTTATTTATTTTTACATGTAAAACGATCCCTTTTAGTGTCCAAGTTAAAAAGTTCGATATGTTATTAACCCAAATATTAAGAACACACAAAACAAGAAAAATTAAATAAAAAAATTGCTGTTTTTTGACACATTTTTATTAATTTAAATAAAAAAAGATTACCAAACTCTTATTTAAGTAACATATAAAGTTATATTATACACAAAATAATTTAATTGAAGGAATTAATACTAAGCATTTGTAAAATAAAGTAAAATAAATAAAAAAAAAGACAAAATATCATTAAATATTACAAAAAAAAAAACCAAACAGACTCAAATACAAATTTACAAATGTATAATTTTTTTACAAATTTTCCTTATCACTCTCGTTGTCAGACTCCAATTCTGAGTCAGCATCCAGATTGGATATGTCCAAAAACTCGAACTCAGTTTCCTGAAATTGAATTAAGTCGAGAGTTTCAGCAAAAAAGCTCTGCTTTTTCTTGGCATCTAACTTAGGCCTTTGTGCACTTAGCAAAGGATCCGAAGAAACAACAAGCATATTTAAAATGTCTTGATTGGAATCCTGCCTGCTTCTTTTCCGCGAATGATGTTCTCGAAACCTCCTAAAATCTTTGTTTCGAGACTCTGAGGCTTCTTCCGAGAGAGTCCCAATCGGCACAATATTATTTTTCTCGATTATGTCAGCCCCATGGATTAATAATTTATGAACGGTTGACGACATGTAGTACCAGTCGTATAATAATACGTACTTTTCTGCTGTTTTGCGGGCATAATCTCTAAATTTTATTATATCGACCTGCTCTCCAGATGTAATTGCTTGTAAAATTACAGCAAATCTTTTGATGAGGTCTTCATCCAAACCGGTTATAGCTGCGGTTTTATTAGGAAACTCAAAGAATTTTCTTGCAGTATTCCCGTCATTGGTGGTTCCCGAGCCTTGTTTTACTATATCAATCAACAGATTGAGTTCATCTTTGAATTTATTTTGAATTATTTTCTTCCTTGTCTGTAGCATTTCTTTGTGCTCATCACTTCTCGCTGCCCACCGTTTGAAGTCGAGCCTGTATGCAATGTGTAACAGACATTCCATACAATTTATACGGGCGTGTAGGGATGACAAGCCTAATTCATAAAGGTCAGAACACACAATTTTTGATGTTACAGCATCTAAGCGGTTCATTTCTGTAGGCTTTGCTAAGCACAGGTAGCACGATGCATTTGATCTAGCTTCAGAAAGGTAAGTGCAAACTTTAGCGTCGATCATCGTCATCATTAGTTCATGAGTCACCCTATTATTATTATTGCACTCTGTGGGGATAAGGGCCTCAATTTCTTCATCCATTTGTTTTTTCAGCTCAAGGACAACTGCTTCACTCTCCTTTACAAAAGTAAACTGAACTGGACGACAATACAAAACTGAGCATGGTTTTGGGTTCGTCCATAAGATGTTGTCTCCATCTGTCAGTTTAAGTGGCACCAAGGAGGTCATAAAAATGCTCGAGTCATCTTCCTCACCCTCCATTTTCTGCTTGTATCGGCTTTGGTTAGAAGCACCATCAAATCCCCACTTGGATATCAGCTTCAACTGCTTGTTATGCTCTTCCTTAGAAAGGCTTTGAAGGATTCTTGTAACTGTGATATCAAGTAAAGCTTGAAGTGTAATCCTAGCCGATGAATCAGTAACTGTCACTGATTGCTTCGGAGGGTAGCAATCAAGCTTAGTTTGTTGCACTTTATAGTAAGATGGATAAATATCCTTAGCACCTTCCCGAATGGCAGCCTCTCGCAACGTAATATATTGCCACTTTGAGAGTTTTAGCGAAAGAAGCAATCCAAGCGCCTTTTCTGACGTAAATATGATTGTTTTCGCTGGTTTCTTAAGCGTTTCATTTAATTTAGCGGCTGCTTCAGGATTTTTCATCATGTATTCGATGACAGAGGCGATATCTCCATGCCCTTCTTCTTTTAAACGTGCTGCAGCTGCATATGCCAATTCACTGGAATCTTCGCCTGTGTGTTCATCAGATCTTCTCTTTTTTTGTTTACTTCCCAGATCTTCGAATGGTTTACGGGATCTTTTCGTCATTGTTCCAATGGACGTTGATGTCAACGGTTCTGGAGAGACTGAGGGCGCTCTTGGTATCTCATCAACACTTGGTTCTTGATTAACTAAAGTTTGCACAAAACTCGGCCAATCAATATTTGCTCCCAACCAATTCTCGTACTTTCTCCTGAAATTATCAAGGAATCGGTTGGATTTCTGCCACCTTTGTAAAGCGGCTCGCGTAAATCTCCGACAAAATTCTTTGAGAACAACACGATCTTCGTCAGACAGGCAATCGCCTATGCGGGATACAACTGCACTGAACAATACTTCATGATCAAATGAAGTACTCTCACTTCGTAGAAGAACAAACAAGTCTAAATTCGTGATTAAACTTTCCATTCTAAGATTTTATAGTCGCAGATTTAGTGTTAGCAGTTACACAGTTGTGAACAAACTAAATTATAAAACAAAACTTTAGCCCTTTTATTGCAAAACGCCAATAATTAGGTAACTACCCTCATTCGTTATCTTCTCATTAGCTAATGAAAATTTATAATTGTCACTAACTATTCTTAGAACTCATAGCACTGCTAATTAACAAATTAGCTTACTTATCAAGAAAAGTTGAATGTAATCCATAGTTGGCATTGTCGTGAGATATTGAAAATCATTAAATCACCTATAAAGACTCATTAGAAGACCTAATCAGTGTAGTTACTTAATCACTTCTTTTCGGACTCATTAGAAGAGTAAACAATTGGTAATTTGGTTGTATGAAAGGTTTTAAAACTCATGATGTGTTGATAAATATCTAGCTCAAACATAGTTGTCTACGTGTGGGTGTACTATAAACCTCTGCCAACTCCTTCGGAAATATAGGAGTGATGCTATTTTATGTTACGTGTAGTTAAAAGTCCGTGTTCTTCAACATAAACACTAAAATGAATAGTTTCATATGAAAAAACAAATAAAAATATTTTGACGATTTTTTAAAAAAAAACGGCATGAAATTTTTCGTCAAATCCGCAACCAAAAAATTATAAATAATTAGCACTATGACCACCTCCAAGGATGGTACGGTTAAACATGCCGTTTAGGAGATAATTCGATTTTTCATACTAGCTCCATACATTTTTTTCTTATAAAAATTATAACTCTTCCATTTGTGCACACATTTACTTCATATGACATTTTATAGAACAGTAATGATCAGCAGAAGTCATTTCCAGCAAAAAAAATAACATTTAAGAAATCGAGATCCTATGTCTTCTACAGCCCATTTTCGATCCACCGTGCGTCGCGTCGTTTGGCGGGTGTCTACAAGTAGATTTGCTAATTTTTAATGGATTTTGGGTTATTTTATTTTCAATAATGATAAGATATTTTATTACTTTTTGGTAAGTTATTGCAGTACACGGTATGTGCCCGTTCCGGATATGACAGGTTTTTTTTTACATATTTTATATCTATAATTTACATTGTGATTGGTGTCCGTGAAATTTGACCTTTTGCACTAAAACCAAATTTTAATTAACCACAGAGTATTGTAGAGATTTACCCAATTCAACTCTCTACAGACTATAATACTCTGTGGTTGTCACCCATGACTATTCGCTTAGGTATCTACACTCTACAGCCTGTATGACTTACTCCGATTTTGTACTCTTTCGAACCATCTCTTTCAAAGTAGTATAGGTATATCTGCCTAGCCTTTTCGCAACTATGTTGGGGTCGGCTTCCAGTTTAACCGGATGCAGCTGAATACCGTATTTTACATGGATCGACTGCCTATCTGACCTCCACAACCCAGTAACTGGGTAATACCATACTCCTTGGTAAGACTGGTTGTTGGACTTTCTTCTGACGACGGTTAGGACACAGGCTACTTTTTATCCCGATATTCCCACGGGATCGAAACTTATGCGGGTGAAACCGCGGGGCGCAGCTAGTATTACCTATAAATTCAAAAGTGAGTTTGTTTGTTTATTAGTTTGTTACGCTTAAAATGGCTGAACGAATGGGGATGAAATTTGCCACACAGATAGACCTGGGTTAGGACATAGGAAACAAGATGAAAAGTTCCTGGGCTTTCAAGGCTTATTTATGCCATGCTGTTTCTTCCACGTTAGAATATTCACAAAAGCTCAGCTATTTGAGTATGTACTCCACAAGACTGACAAGTACCTTAAAGGCTCGTGCAGACCAGTGCGACGCGTCAGCGCGACGCGTCTCGAACAATACAATTTCTAAGAAAATTTCACGATGTCGCGTCGCGCTGTCGCATCGCGCTAGTCTGCACGAAGCTAAACTCGGAAAGTTTCATTTCAACTTTAGGATACTTTTCGGCGTGACATATCCCGGTAAGACGTTTCCATGGGATAATTTCCGACTTCACCGCAAACAAAAGCTAGTAATTAATAATTACATAATAGACTAGTATTACAGACACTGCTGAATCCTCCGCATAATTTCTCAAATAGGTAAGTACCTACTTATGTAAAGCTGATTCATAAAATCCGGTGTGACATACGGTTAATTGATATAATTCGTTAATGTCCTGTAGCCACGGCGGCTACGTGACCCTGTCTCCTGTGCTGGTTCACAGATCATAGGCCACTGGTACATCCTCGCGCACAAACAACTCCATTGTCCTTAAGGAGGAGTAGTTAAGTTTCACGACTCATTAATAAATAGAGTGGGTACGTGCTGGTATGTAGCAATTGCCTTTTACTGATGACTAATATACGAAAACTGTGTGGGAAAATGCGTTATTTTCGAAGACTTTGGTACCTACGTACTCATCGATTCGAATGCTCGTTTTGTATGATTTCAATTAATGAAAATAGTCATCAAATTAATTAAACTTTAAAAGATAAATCAATTCGCTGTCGACTATCGATTACAATCAACACATACCTACTTCACCTACCTACCTATATCACTAGGTATACCTATGTAGCACTTTCCCATGCAAGATTACATACCGGTCAACTGCCCTAACTTCGCCTTGCGCCCTATCTTTGCCTAGATGAAAAAAGATGTAATATCTTTTTTATTTTACTTGTATGGCAATTGAAACTTAAAGCTCTCTATGAAAACTCAAAGTTTCGATTGCCATAAAAGTAAAATGAAAAAATATTACATCTTTTTTCATCTAGGCAAAGATAGGGCGCAAGGCGAAGTTAGGCCAGTTGACGGTACTAGGTATACAATTTTAGACTTTTGGGGACTTTTCGAAAATTCTGAAACACGTGTACTTATATTTTTTTTGTTTCCAAATGGAATCCCTAATAGATACCACTTTTCATTAATTTATAAAATAAAGGAATCGAATGATGGTTTTACCAGAAACAAAAACAATAATAACTCCCGTTTTTGTGTATAGTGACTATGAATGAATTCATGTTATTATTATATTACTAGCTGCGCCCGCGATTTCACCCGCATAAGTCTCGATACCGTGGGAATATTGGGATAAAAAGTATCCTCTGGCCTAATGGACTACCCATGTGCCAAATTTCATCTCAATCTGTTCAGCCGTTTTAGCGTGAAAGCGTAAGAAACAATGAAACTCACTTTCACATTTATAATATGAGTAAGGATTATGACGACGCGGGAGCAGTGGTGTGGTGGCCCATTGGAAACAGCCCCGATTTACGAATCGGTCGTAAATTCGAACCCAGGCGCTTTACCTTGTGTAAATTATTTCATCATCACTGTATTGCATAACATGGAAACTGGTATGTCCTAGAACCAAAAATTCAAAGACATCTACCAACCCGCACTGGGCTCTGTTTGTGGTGGATTACCGCCCACTCCCTTTTACCGAGAGGAGGCCTGTGTTCCATTTGTATGCTGATTATGTGTAACTATGTAAAGTAGGTATAAATAGTCTGTACCTACTGTTTACCTATATTTATACAAAGAATTATAAATCCATATCGTTATATATTTATAGAGGGGCTAGCAATGATATTAGAAGTAAAAAGACGTAGATAGGTTACCTACCTAACTTTCTATCTTCAAAAACGGCACTATGTCACACTATTGTATGACACGTGGAAGTAGGAGGGCATGTCGTAATTATCGGGAGCGAAAAAGAGACAAAACGAAGAAAATGTGGCTAGTTAGCCAACTTTTGACGTGCCACTTGCGGAACGTTTATAACCTATCTACCTCTTTTTACATATAATAATATCATTGGGGGCTAGTGTGTCCGTCGGTTAAAAACATGGCGCAAGCCGGTGCAAACGCTCGCGGTAGCGCCCGACGCGACGCTATCAGACTTCGATACACCTGATTACAGTGTTTTCCTGTAGACAGTCACCTGAGTACCTATATAAAAGTTTCGTAATAATTGCGCAACCGATGATTATTTGTCTACTAAAACATGTAAACATACATGCGACGGAAATACCTATGTACCTCTCTGTTAGATTCTATAATCTATGAAAATTCTGTCTTAGTAAGCAAGTAATTTTTAAATTATGTAGGTACGTAGTAAGTAATTTTTAAATTCTGTTCTGGAACCAGGTGTTTTGGTTGCCCAACGTTTTAAAATCTGAGTGTAAGAATAATCTAGTGCGTACTTATGCAAAAAATTATGTATGTATCTACCTATATGATTGTATGAATCATCTTTTTTTTCGTAAAGGTAATTTGTACTGATCTTCACCAACAGCTAAAAAGTGAGCCATAAACTATCAATATATTGCGCAATAATATTGTGCAAAAATATTTTGGAGATCATCCGTATAAAGGGCCAAAAACCCAAAGTTTGATGAAACATGCTTGGTTGGACTTCTCCGACTTAGGTGACAAACTTTTTTTAATTGGAATAAAATGCTCCTCCCAGGCGCAATAGCTGATGCCTTCAAGCTTAGATAACTAAATTTTTCAACTTTAAAAAACAGCTGTAGGAATGGTCGTAGATTCGGCGCCATAGTAAAAAAATATTAGGAGGACTTCCTCGACCAGCTATCTAATTACGCAACACATTTTCGTAAACGATTAGGTACCTACGACTAATCTGTTCCATTTTGACAGGTCAACAACATTCATTGCATTATTTACGTTCATGAGCTGGTTTTTTTTTCACACTTATGAAGCAATGGATTAGCAATCTGTTTAAAAACGATTCAGATTCCGATTGATCTTGTATTACGCAATTAGGGTAACACATTTTTTTTCGCTGGATCGTGTTCGGGTTTTGTACTCAACTTTGTATCAATTTACACTTGCCCTACGCAGTGAAACAAAATTGTGCAATATTTTCGTTCATGAGGAACAACCGTGCCAACTGATAGCAAGTTGTGTTGCTATCGCACTATCTACTTAATGACATTAACTAAAACTTGAAAAAAAAAAGAAACGCCATGATAGATTTCAAGAGTGGGTGGTGGTGAAGGACCAAAATAATGAAACCAAGGTTTGAAAATATGTGTTACGTGTGTAGATATTTACCTAATTTAGAACATTTATTTCTGAATTAATTTGGGTTGGTAATAAAAATAAATCTTTTAACTTTAGTAGTCTTTTAATCTTTTTATATTTATTTTGTACCATATTACATGACTTTCTTGAAGCAAAAACAACATCAAATATCTCATAAAATTATAAAAATAGCCAAAAACATTAAAATAAAAAACACCGAGCTAGTTTCAATACAGCCCGCACAAACTGCAGAATATCTAACAACATTGGGTAATTCGAAGTTGAAGAACTGTCGCTTGTAGTCGAACCATTCCCAGCGGGCTACCCTGGAGGGCGACCTTCGGAGGATGAGCGAGAACACGCCCCCACTGATCTCTGAGCAGTGGTTGATGATCATGACGTGTGGTGACACCTTTAGCATTCGTATGACTTGCGGATGCCTTGGAGGTTCGTCTGGGTTCCATACCTCTGTGGAAGGTTGAAAATCAAAATTAGAAAGTTTTGGTATGAAACTTAACTTAGAAACTATAAATCGCTTTCCCTTGCCTTCAAGAAAGTAATGCATACGTGCACGCGAACTACATGTCTATAGGCTAAGTTAGACGAAAATTACAGTTTTTAAAGAAATGCCGGTAGAGAGACAAGAGTACACTAAACTACAAGATATATTATAGGAATTTCAAAACGAGTTTATTATTTGTAAAGTTGACATTGAAAAGGCTTAGTATGCCCAGTTCAATTACCTACCTACTGTGACTGTCCGTCAGAACACTCAGAACCAAATTAAGGAACACTGCCAATTACTAACACTAATCAACTTTTAATTGTAGCCTCGGGTAGGAAGGAGAACACGACTTTGCTGAATTTGACCGTACTTGTTTCAAGGAAATCAAATATAATTATTATGAATATTTTGAACAGTCTGCGGGGTCGTAACACACTAACAGTAGCAATGGGTTTCATTTTGACAGTTCAACAACATTCATTGCGTTATTTACGTTGTTGAGCAAACACATTTTTGGAACATATGAAGCAATGGATTAAAAGTATTATCTCCACTACATGCATATCAACAACAACAAAACATCTGTTTTCCCCTGAACGACGTGTATTACCTACTTATATTACCTAGTACCCCCACATTTCACCAGTTATGTTCAAGTACCATGTTATACGGGAGCTAGTCTATTGCCATTAATCGTGCACAAATCCAGACTCCGGGCTGCTACAAGAAATTCCCGATTAGAAAACATAATAATACATACATAATATATCAATTATTTTGTCAAGAGGGATTTTAGGGAGCCCCACAGTGTCGCAACTTAGAAAGGCAGGCAGTACAGAAATTAGCATTTAAAGACTGATATTATAATAATAATATGTTGACTGATGTAGGTACTTGTAACATCAACCACCATCTAGTCTTGGACTATCTTTTGGCACCTAAATGACATTGACAGGGCGTTATTGGTAAACATACAAATGTTTACCAATAACGCCCTGTCAATGTCATTTACAACAATTAGGTATATACAATTTACACAATTTCCTTCAATTTCATTTTTATACAATTTCCTTGACAATATCACAAGATATTGTCAAGGAAATTGTATTGACAAAACAAGATTTTTAGATAGAAGATTTTAGATTTCGGCGCTAAAAGAACTTTGTAGCCTTGTAACTAAGAAGAATTTGAACAAAGTATACCTATTCCTCTAGCCATCAACTCTCTCTCCAAAGGCCTCCGCTGGTCTGCTGTCCACAGCCCCGGTGCCTCAGGGGTGTACAGGTAGATCTGCTCCACGGATTGCCCGTCCTCATCCCACACCACCCGCAGCCGCCTCTCGTTGTATATGTCCCTCTTCACTCGTATGTCCAGCCACGAGCCCGAAATGACTTCATCCGACCACGGGTTGCTCTTGTATGAACGCCATTTTTCGTCTGAATAGTTGTGTTTTTGAATCTGCAAGAAAATTAAGCTTAAATAAATGTAAAGCTCAATGTATTATGTATCTGAAGAGATAAGGTGATGCCAATGATTCAATGTTCATCGTAGGTGGATTGCTCATCGAGAGGTCACCGATAACCATACTTGAGGAATATTATTCAAAAATACTCAGTATATATTATCTTAGTATAGGTACTTTAATGTATACCTACTTAGATACTGAAACTAACAACAACTTCAGAAGCGGATGATGTTTTACAGTTTTGAAGTTTCACACGAGGCATTCTTCTAAGCTTTACAAATAAGTAAGAGTAGGTAACACCACTAAGTAAAACAAATTGTAATAATTAGTACTTACAGACCAATCAAGCCAATCATCCTGTGGTTCAGTAGTGACGTCGGTGATGTGAAGAGTTACGCAGCCAATCGTGTTCGGCTTGTTCGTCATATCCGGGGTGTGCTGAGCGTACCCCACGCCGTACCACATCCCGTACACATCCTCTATGTTGAAGTGATGGGCCCACCTTACGCTGTCACCACAGAATCCATGCACGTTGAAGGAGAAGTAGACCAAGTTGAGGAGGAGACTCACAGGCACAGTGAACATGTTCGGAGTAGACACGCAAGTAATATGGGACAAAGCGTCGCGTCGCCCGCGGTGCCAATTAGCGAATTGATGCAGGTGATGCTCTCTGGCGCAACTGCACTGTGACTCAGTGGAATGATTCTGTGCGGAATACGTGTCCTGATTGTTTATAAACCTAGTTATTTCAGCCCATATATGAATAATCAATATCGATTGTGATACTTACCTATGATTGTCAACGAAGATCGTGTGCGTGTTAATAATAGTCCGTGAGCCAGATAGTACTTATATTTTGTCAGTCATTTCCTCTCAAGCGATAACTCGTGAAATGCTTCAGAGAGTTTTAATAAAGAGCATTATGAACGTCAGCTGCCGCTCCGTGGGTGGGTGGGGCAGCGGCAGCCTCTCAATCACGTAAAAAAACATATTTTCAATCAATTCCTCCCGACTGTAAATTTGTTAAATGATACTGACTGCCTCGTTGGTCTAGTGGTCGCAAGCGCTACTGCTGAGTATGAGGTCCTGGGATTGATTCCCGGGTCGGGCAAAGTGTTATTGGGTTTTACTATCTGGAATTTCTCAGTAGCAGCCCAGAGTCTGGATTTGTGCCCGGTTGATGGCAATAGGCTCGCCCCGTATTACATGGGACTTAAACATAACTGGCGAAATGTGGGTACCGAAACCTCTGCCCAATCCTCCGGGGAAACAAGGCGTGATGTCATGTTATGTATGATAGTTTACATGCTATTTTGAATAAATAAAAACGTCAGCTGGCTCTATGTTGGTGGAAACGTCGTCAGCTGATGCAGTGAAAGGTGGAGCATGAGAGCCAGGCGTGAGCGCCGATCGCTTATTTAAATACGTCAGCTGAAGGGTTTTCCACCAACTAGCTAAAACTAGCGAAAACAATAATAGATACATTAAAGTTACGTTTAAATCCCTGGGTCCTGGATAAAAATTGTCCCCGTTAACGGCCTAAAGCTACACTCGTCAAATAATACGGGTCGATGACGAAAATCCCTGTAACCTGCAAATTTATAACTAACTTTATATTACAGAGAATGTTGGTATGAAATAAAACCTTAAATGATCTACAACATAATAAAAAAGTTAAACTTAAAAACTTCGAATTTGGTAATAAATCCAATTCGCGGTTGTTTTACTTTTGCAGGTTTTCTCAATTTTCAACCGACTTCAAAAAGGAGGAGGTTCTCAATTCGGTTGTATTTTTTTTTTGTATGTTTGTTACGCGATTACTCCGCCAATTATGATTTGATTTTGATGATTCTTTTTTTGTTTGGTAGGGCATACTTCAGAAGTGGTCCCATATAAATTTGGTCATGATCTGATGAGGGGTTTTTGAGTTAGCTTCAATAATACGTATTTTTCCCATCTAGTATATGTGGATGATATTCTAATAGTTCCTATCACTGTAATTTACATGCAGGTAATGGGTATTAAAATTTTTGTGAGGGTTTTGTGTAGGTACCACAACTAAAAAGTGAAAAATAAAAACTTTTTCACAAAAAATAAAACCGACTTCCAAAAAAAAACACTACAAAGTGAAAAATAACTTTGATTTCGGAAGTCGGTGGCAAAAAAACGAAAATAAAAAACCAGACACCGACTTCCGAAATCAAAGTTATTTTTCACTTTGTAGTGTTTTTTTTTGGAAGTCGGTTTTATTTTTTGTGAAAAAGTTTTTTGTTTTCAATCTGTCAAATCAAAATGATAAAAGGCGGTCATTGTCGTCTTTCACCATCATTATTGAATTACTATCATGTCGCTAACACCAGAAGAATGTACACTTATCTTCACTATGTTTGTCATTTTCTACAGTGCAGCGAGTCGTCTTACGTTTCCGAGAAACTGGCAGAATATAAGAATACCAGGAACTGGCAGATCGAGATGTACTACGGCTCGAGAGGATCGATTTACTGTTACGACCATGCTCCGAAATCGGCACCTCACGGCAGTTGAAGTAGGACCAACAAATCAACTTCGGGAGACTCGTACACACGACGTAAGCGAGCAGACTGTAAGGCGGCGGCTCCTTGAAGCTAATTTGACCCCACATAGACCCCCAAATGGTCCAAAACTTGAAAGGGAACATCGGGTAGCAAGATTACGTTACGCCCGCAAACACGCACAATGGAGAGACGAGGAATGGGCAATAGTAATGTTTTCTGACGTATCCAGATGTATGCTGTATGCACATGATGGGCGGCGAAGAGTCTACCGACGGCCAGGGGAACGTTTTAATCCAGTTTGTTTTGAGGATAAAGTGCCGTTCGGCGGTGGATCTGTTATGGTTTGGGCTGGAATCTCTTCAGAGAGTCGCACAGAGCTAGTGCTGATAGAAAATGGTACGCTAACTAGTGCAAGATATGCGGAAGAAATTCTTAGTGAGCATGTTGGCCCATATTTAATTAATATGGGTAAAAATTCAATATTCATGCATGAAAACGCCAGGCCACATACAGCACAAATTGTAAATGAGTATTTTCAGGACGTTGGCATCAATCGCATGGACTGGCCCGCGAGAAGCCCGGACCTGAATCCAATTGAACACGCTTGGGACGAGCTTGGGAGGCGTATAAGAAATCGAAACCCCGCCCCAGCTACACTTCGAGACCTGAAACATGCGTTAGTGGAAGAATGGATCAGGGTAGATCTTCAGAGACAACATTTTCGATGTCTATGAGTATTTTTTCTGTAACCAACTAACAAAACGGCATGTATTTTTTTTTTGGTACAGTTTATTTATATCCCTAACTGGGACAAATTATATTTTTCAAATAATTACTGTCTAGGTACAGAACAAAAATATTTGAAGTTTGTTCTTCTGATTCATATAACGCGTCCGTTTGCCATTTTCCGAAACAAAATGGTCGATGTCGCATTTTCCCTTTGATAAATCAATATAAATTATAATTATATCGAAAGGAAATTAATTGTCCTCTTACAAAAAAAAATAGTATTGGTAATAACTACGTTAGTGTGTTTATAAATAAGTAAATTTTCTTTATTTTACACCATATTATACATAATTAAAAACTAACAGACTTAAAATAATAATATTAATAATATGTACAAGTATATATTACATAAAAAGTGGGGGGGATAATTACAGGGCATCAAAAAATTCTTCCGCATCGCTGTCAACAGGAAAAGTGCCCAAAAGGCTGGCTGCATTGCCACGTTGAATGGCAATGCTGATTCTTTGGCCAAAGAATAGGCCAGCCCTCTGGTCACGTGAAGAGTCGACCAGCCGCTTGGCGATGTCTTGAAAAACTAAGTGGGCACTCGGACCCCATGGCCCTAGTGTTTCAACCCCAAACGGCTCAAACATATAAGTCAGCCGCCGTGCTAGGAAGATGGGATGGCGCAAGGGTGTCGACGCACGTTGCATCCCACACCAAAGGCCTACCTACCTTCCAAGGCATTATGGTCATTCCGTCTGGTCTCTTCCCATCGTCGCGTGCCAAACCATTGGGTTCTAAAACAGCTGGCACTCCGGCGGTGACAAGAGCACGACGGATGATGTCATTGATGCTGGCGTGCCGTGCTATCCGGCCTGCGCTCTTACTGCAGGATAGGCCATGGTGTCCGAGACAGTCGACACCTTCACCGCATCCGCAGCGATGCGGAGCCACACAAGGAGCGCCCAGACGCAGACAGGTAGCGAGCCGGAAGGTGGTATCACCTAGCATAGTGCCTATGTTGGGTGATGGTAGCGCCTGAAGCCAGAGGCCCGACTCCCACTCACCCACAGCCAGCAGGCGGGCACGCTCAGCAGTATTGACAGACTGATGTTAAAAGTGCCATTATTAGAATAAGTTTGTGATGTTTTAATTATGAAAGGTAATAGCTAAGTCAATAAGTATAAAAAATAGGACTAGTGAGTTGCATACGAAAAAAAAAACAGAGAGAGTAATATAATGTAGCAATTTTAATAACATTCTAGTACCTAACAGAATTTAGTGTATTAAGTAAGTACAAATATTAGCAATAGTTAAAATTTCTGTTATTGTTTAACAATATTCTCGCTTTCCCATAAAATTACTAGTTTCAAAAATATTTTTTAAAAGAATTATTGTTGAATTCATCACATTTTTTTCCGTGATATGATCACTGATATTTTTTTTCAAAAAAAAAGGTTATTGTTGTTGTTAAAATATGATTATTTTCTTAATACAGAGCCCATCTGCATAAAGTTTTTCATTTTTATTTCTGTTTCTGATTCATCTGTAACAAATTCTGATTCATCTGGGCACAAAATATTTGAACGTCGATATCTTGAAAACTACTTTACAAAAACGAGTCCCTCATTCAAATATATGTTATTTGGTATACCTATTTTCATATGCACATGTGTTTCAAAGCTTTAAGTGAAATTAAATTTTGGCCATATGAATCAGTCAAAGAATCAAATTTCGAAGAACTACCCATCAATATTCCGCAACATTGCAAATTTATTTTACAGCATGCCCAATCGCCTGGTAGCTGTGAGAAGAGCCCTTGGAGGCAATACAAAGTATTAATTTTGTTTTATAGTTTGTTTTTGTGTTGTATGTGAGTTGTCAGCAATTATTTTTTCAAAGTAAAAGTTATTGATAATTCGATTTTTTATGTAATTTCGACAATTAAACTAACTAATACAGTTTCATTCATGCCGCTAGCTCTATTATTGTAAGAGTAATTTCAGTTTTTCGTACCCATATTCTTTGTCTACGAGTGTAGTTCCGACTAAACAAAATGCCTACCTACCTGCTGATTATTAGATGGAGCTGTTTTTTTTGTGTCATGTTTTAACACATTTACGCTAGCAACGTCTTATAACTGCCAAAACACTCGTAAGCAATGTACAACAGCGTGTGCTTATCTTGTCACTCAAAATTCTGGGGATCACTGTGGTTACATACTTATAATAAATATCATTTGCATCTCAGCTTACTGCTCAGTATTCCTTTCCTAATTCTTCTACCCATCTATTCTTTATACCCAATCTATATACCCATTCTTTAGGTACTAGAGGCGCGCGCACAGATCGCTGCGTTTCGGGCGTGCGTTGGACGCTCGTCAAACGCAACAAGATT
This sequence comes from Xanthia togata, assembly GCA_963853775.1. Classification (NCBI taxonomy): domain Eukaryota; kingdom Metazoa; phylum Arthropoda; class Insecta; order Lepidoptera; family Noctuidae; genus Xanthia; species Xanthia togata. The sequence goes on from OY970793.1 coordinate 13,281,727, forward strand.
TCCACATTTTGTTGTAACTTTGAACCCTCAACATGTTCAGTATAACTGTGTTTCTTTTAATTTTATTACTGATGCAGAGAAAACTACACGGTAAAATAGTAAAAAAAGAACTTGCGGCCAGTTGCGGCCAGGCGTCGAGGACGCGCGTCTAACACGCGTTCGACGCACGTATGACGAGCGCATTTTGACGGCAGCGCTTGTTATAATTCGTTACATAAAACTTCATAAAATTTCATTGAGCGCCCAAAACGCAGCGTACAAAACGCGCGCCTCGGGTGCATAACAAGCGCGCTAGTCCCATAGTTTGCCTATTTTCATGTAGCTATTCATACTTGATACTTTTCTAATCGCATGCTATCTATTTATCGAACTTTGCTTTTCAATCTAAATTGATACAAAAATACAAAACTTTAGTACTACAGATGAAAAAGGAAACCATCTGAAATATCAACAACTCTTTCCTACATGAATAACTACTTACATACAATATATATTCCTATCAAGCTGCCAATAAAACTCATCATGTCTCTTAGTTTTGCTCACCTGAAAACTTTTTCTGCCCGAGCAAATACCTTGAGACAAGCTTAGCGTATTGTACCTAAAACAAAGGAACCAAGATCTATATCATATACTTGACTTAGTTTACTCCTTGCTGAAGGCACTAAGGTGTATTTCTATTCGTTTGATAAATAAAAAACTGTTTACGTCTTTACTCGTAGAACTTTTATTTGAATAGATCAGCTATATAAATCATGAATAGATCAATCTGTGATCAATACAGAGTCAGCGTGCAAAACATTACAACCATGTGTTCTGAGATTAAGTGAGGTTTTAATGTGCCTCTGTGTGTACTTGTGTAGTATGTCTGTTTGCGTGAAAGGTATCTAGCTAGCTAATTAGTTAAACTGTTACCTATGTATTATTAAACGTTGCTTAAAGTTAAGTAATGATAAACATCTGCTTGGCCATAGGTACCTACATATTATGAGGTTTAAACGCCTCTTGAAATTAACAATCTCTTTTATTTATAAAAGTACTTATTTAAATAAACAGGATTAATGCTAATTTCAATTTGGACAAAAATCACTGAGTCAAGAGATGAGATAATATCTTTGTGAGTCTGGTATTAGGAGTGGACCCTAGTCTTAAGATAGGAAAGGATTTAAGAAACTGTACCAAAAATAATGCATAAATAAATAATTTAATTTTCATTTCTCATACAAAAATATTAATATCGATCGCTTTTCTTACTACATTATTGGAATATTATTATAAAATTAAGTCTTTTTAAATTCGGGATCCCCAAATTGTGTAACAAATTATAAAGAGTAATATTGTCGAAATAGTCATTCTTGTGGCTGAGTTTTCACAGACTCTCTGAAGCGCAGACGTCGAGAGGTGTTTCATTGTGAACACGTTGTGGATGCTGGCCAGGTCCTCAGGAGTCAGCTGGTTCTCGTTTCTGGACAGCACGACGCTGAAGAGCTGAGAGTTTGGCAGCCTCATGCAGAAGTTCAACACCAGGTGATTGTTTGCCACCTTCAGGACCTGGATCACGCCTCCGAAGAAACGATACATGTCGCCCACGGCTGAAATATAAAGGTTTAATTTAAATAAACAATCAACGAAATTTTCAAGAGTTGAAGCATCATAATGTCTCCTGCTATTAGTAAATAAGAAGAGACGACCCTAACTTCTTATTTTTAAATTAGTCCTTAGTTCCGCAGTGCGAAATGCATTCAGATGCATCTTAAAATTGGCAATGTTCAGGTCCTTACATTTATTAGGCACATCGGTGGCCCAGAATCCTTTGTGCGAGGTGTTAACCTTGATGTGGTAGTCGTCCTGCCACAGGCCCTCGTGCCACTCCAGCACAAAGTGTCTGATGCGGTACTGTTCTTGCATGTTATACTGACGGTTCACGTACGGTGAGTTTGTCAGCTGAGGGTACGGAGTCGGTGGAGTTGGCTGAAATATAAATAAAGATTTGTGTTAAAGCTAAAACAAATGTAAAAGGTATTTTTTCAATTGCTGTAGATGCTTCATAAATATTGCGCGTCGTGTGATTTCTGTATAAAAATGTACTCTGTGGTGAGATGGACACCGGGTGTCAAACTGTCAATCTGACCGATGCGAAGAAGCGTGATTGTAAGTAGTACCTACTTTATATGACTTAGTTCTTAACTAAAAGACACAAACACAGTCACTCACTAAGTTATGGTTCAACAGGCCACCTTCAACGTAATCTTCAAACTTTCTAATTTGTACAATAGGACAGTAAGGGTTAACATCAGTTCTCGTAGCATTTTCTTTGTGGTACACGTACTCGTGAACATACCACATGCCTAACACTGCCTCCTCGTCAAAATCGTTAGTTGGACTTAAGTTTTGACAAAAATTTACGTTGGCTGCCAAAGTAGTGGATAAGAAACATGATAGGACTAACACAATGAAGCCCATCATTAAAATGTATGCTAGGTACTTGTGAGCGAACTGTTTCACGACACCGGGACTCCTAATTAACATCCCAGCCCCACTTGGGTATATTACGTCTTGTTACGTACTCACGAGTACAGTAATTATAATTAACCTATTAATTGACACGACCATCCTGTATATCCTGTTATGAGAAGGCCTTTTAAAGCTTTACCTTATTAAAGTCATTGGCTTATCTACATATTATAAATGGTTTGTACCTACAGGTACGATTTTTGTTTGTATGGATAAATAAAAAGATGGTTATCTCAACTAGATACCTGCTCCCACAGGTCATGCATATCTATAACACTGCAACAGTTAAATTAGGAGATAAACAAAATCAAAGAATACTAATTTGTTATTTAAATTGGTCCTTTCTAAATGAACACCATTGTCATTATCATAAACATGTCCCATTTTCCCATTTTATTGCTAATGGGATTTTCATAATTTAAAAAACGACAACAACGGTTAAAACAATGTTCAGGACAGTTTCTTTCAAATATGAATAGGTACCTATCGTCTGCACAGCTAATCATGTATATCCGCCGCGGGAAGGACTCATGCCACCAAGAGTAGTACCATAATTATGTACTGCACTAAATAACACAAAGAAATTAGCGTACAAAAAACAAATCAATCAAACCTCGATATTTAGCTCCTTGATGTCGATATAAAAACACTCCTGTGTGTGTTCTATTTTGTATTCACCTCTCGTGTGTGGGATTTTTTCTACACCATACCAAACACCAGATATTTGATCCAAATTGATATTTCCATAAAAAGGTGAAAGGTCGTCACAATATTTGTGACTTTCGAAACTGTACTGACTATAACATTGCACCAAACCAAAACACAACGAAATCAAAATGATACTACTGCACGCCATTGGATTAACCGCTCTGGATAACCCGGATAATATCGGATAAAGTTTCGGATAAACTGAACCGGCAGTACTAGGAGACAATACGCGAAAGGAGATGTTTTACAGATTAGCCCAGCGGATAGAGTGAAGGCGAAGTGGCGAGAACACGTGGGCGGGCTCCCAAATGAACAGCACTCGACTGGCGTTGTACCAGTCGTGGTAATTTACTACTTATGCGAGAATACTTCCTTAATAAACTTTATCAACACGTTGACAGTCCCCTCTCATGTAAGTCAGGCACGTATGCATCTGTATATATTATCCTCGTGTACAATAATTTTCCTATCTGTTTATGGGTAACGGAAGCCGGTTACATGATCGAACTACTGAAACCAAGGCCATTAATGAGTACATGAAAATAGCACTGAAGAAAAGACGATTTTCTTAAGAATTTCCAGTGCCTTCTCAAGTTTTCCGAAGACTGACGCTTTCCTCGGCATACTTAGATGCCAGGACAGCAGAAGTATTAGAATATGGGGAGGAGAAAATCAATAGAGCGCTCTGACGTCACGAAGGGTGGTTATCGAACGGGTCGCGCTCACGATACGACGTGTGACTGTGAGTGTGAGTTGATATTGATTTTGTACGCGCTTTTGTGTGTATTTGCGATGTCTTGACTGAGTGACGTTGCTGAATTAATTCATATTGCGAAAACAATAAAATGTTTAAAAAGCTATTAAAAACATGAAATAATCTTAATTTTTATCCATTCGAATTGGAGAGAAAAGATGATTAAATTTACAAAGACATGGTGCATCTGGTTTGTCGAACATAAATAAGTACACAAGTAGGTACGTACTTAAAAACCAGTGCTATGTACATAATGTACCTAACATTTCATGACGTAGATGGTGTAGACTGGTGCGTAATGCGTGACGTACTTCGCCATGGCTAAACAAGAGACTGTCTGTACTAAGGACTCAAGACTCGAAGGTTGTGGAAACTTCAAAGACTGTACCTTGCACGCCAACCATCATAAAAAATAAGTTTCTTAATAATAAAAATAGTTTGCTCACTAGCTACGATGCCTGGTGGCCGTTTGATAGGAAATATGCTGGATTACGTAAATATATCGTTTCGAAAAGTTCAAGTAGGTTAAAGTTTGGAAATCTATTTAAATACTTAGATACCTATATCTAGATTTGGGGAATGCAACTATTATTCTCGATCCGAAATCAATTTTGAAAGTTTATCTGACAGGATATATCCCAATTCGGATAGCGAACAGTGCTTGAAAAGCCCGCGTTTAACACCAACATTGTTTGCGTACTATAGTTTACCAACTCACTGAGTCCTTTTATCCTTTGTAGCCATTAGTAACCAGTACTTCATGTACCTAAATACTGGGACCACATATGTATGTTAGGAAATTTCAGATAAAATCCAGGCTAAACATGTTTCTAACAGCTCTGATGTCTCGGTACTTAGGTACAAAGGAATCTGCGAATTTGTGATCAACCGCGATAGTTTGGTGGATTAATCGCTCGGCTTTGCTCGTAAGCAAACTAAACCTGTAGGTATAAGTACCTACATGAAGTAGTATGATTGAAATTATAGTTTCATTTATTAGTTGATTGTAATTATAGTAAACATAACAAAAGACTACATTCAAATTACGATAAAAACTTAAATAACTAACGTCAATCGTATTTGATTTTAAATGACATGTACGGTTATTATTATTATACATAAAAGTACTCGGATTTATTTCCCATCACCATGCCAAAAGCATGGATGCAATGGAATCATCCCCATAACATGCCATTGAATTCGAGTAATACCACCCCAAAGGCTTTGTGGTTTTCTCTACTAAGGCTACATAAGCTACGCGTAGTCTCTCCAATGCTACGTCACGAAGGGGTCGGTATTTCATGCTCGGAGCGCGGAGCGTAGAGCCTCTACGAGTGCTACGAAAACGCCTACAGCGTTCTACGCTACACTATCGCCGTAGTGTGTAATAGTTACGAATTGCTCGTAGCATTTTCGTTGTGTAGGTTTCGGCTACAGTAAAACTTATTCTACATTCGTTTTTTTTTTTTTAGTTTTGCGTAATTTAAGTACCTACACAGATTTTTTTGTTGTTGTATTAGTGACACTAACTACAAAAATCCAAAACAAAGCACTCAGAAAATAGCATTCAACACACCTCTACACAAACCTTAAACAACTTCCGTTTCAACTCTAAAGTATTTCATTCTGAAAGTATCCCGAAAATTCTACCTCTTTAATAATCCACGTCATCGTAGTACTCTGGTCTCAAACAGGGGTAAGAGTAGATAAACCCGATTACCTTATGCCAGGACTTGACAAGTACAAACTAACGCATCACCATTTCCTGGTGGATTAACGTTAGCTCCCTTACCACGAATCCAGCGTGATTGCTGTCACATAACTCAGTAATTAATATGTAGGCCGCCGCCATGATGCACAACAAAAACAAAGCGACATCAACGCCTCTACCGGTGGATAATCTAACTACACTGAAAAAAATGTTAGGTTGGATTTAACAGATTTTGCGTAAATGTAACCAAAGTTTGCGGTTGATTTTGGTCCTATCACGAATTTTTGTTGATTTTACCAAACACATTAAGTTGGTGTTGTACCAAATTTATTTGGTAGATTACACCTATATTTTGTACATTTTTACCAAAGTAATTTGTTAACATTTCTCACCAAAGTACTTTGGTATAATTTTTTACCAAAGTAATGTAGTAAAATTTCCCACCAAAGTACTTTAGTATAATTTTTACCAAAATACTTTAGTAACATTTTTCACCAAAGTACTTTAGTAACATTTTTACCAAAGTAATTTCGTAACATTTCTCACCAAAGTACTTTAGTATAATTTTTACCAAAATACTTTAGTAACATTTTTCACCAAAGTACTTTAGTAGATTTTCAACCAAAGTACTTTTGTAACCTTTTCATCAAAGTACTTTAGTAAAAAAAAGTACAATGTAGTTTGCTGCAATCTACCAAAGAGATATAGTATATTTTACTCAACTTATTTGTTTTTTTTTAACAAAAACATATTGTATGTTCTACTGGTACCTTTTTTGGCACAAATTACCGAAGGTAGTTTAATAGAAAATGCAAAGGTATTTGGTAAAATCTACAACAAAAATTTGGTAGATAGCACTTAATATATGGTAGAATGTATTAAATCAGTTTGATAGAAAAAACTAAACTTAACTCGTAAGTATAATCTATTTTATTTGGTAAACTCTAACAAACAACATTTGGCAGTACTTACTAATCACGTTCGGTGTATTTAATCAGCGTTAGTTTGGTAATAATTACCAGATTTAAGTTTAGTTACTACCAAAGGTTGTTTGATAATATCTACCAGATGTGTAATGTAGTTCTTATCAAGGTTAGCTTAGTATAATCTATCAGATGTGTATCGTGCTTTTTATCAGAGATAATATTGTATTGTCTACCAGATGTGTATCGCAGATTTTATCAAATATAATTAAGTATTATCTATCATACGTGTTTCGTATTTTTTCCTAAAATTTGTTTGGTAATATCTACCAGATGTGTATGCAGTTCTCATCAAAGTTAGTTTAGTATAATCTATCAGATGTGTATCGTGTTTTTTATCAGAGATAATATTGTATTATCTACAAGAAGTGTATCGTAGATTTTATCAAATACAATTAAGTATTATCTATCATGTTTGTTTCGTATTTTTTCCTAACATTTGTTTGGTAATATCTAACAGATTTACGCTGTAGTTATTACCAAACTTGACTGGTAATATCTACCAATATTAATTTATCAGTGCTTGTCTGATTGTACCGGTCTTAGTTTAGTAAAACATACCAAAGAAATAGTGTAAATTTTAATGGTGTTAGTTTGGTTCATTTATCAAACTAACACTTGTAAAATGTACACGACTTTTTGGTATCCAAACATTGATTTCCAGAATATTAATAGGGTAAGTAAGTAGGTAAGGGGGTTTCAATATAATTGAAAATTAGAAACTTAGTAGCTAATCTGCAATATTGCTGATTACGTGGCCACGAAAGTACGTGTGTACCATGTCAGCAATATTGCAGATTACCTAGTAAGTTTCTAATTTTCAATTATACCACACCCTAAAAATATGGTAGAAGAAAAAACCTTACAAGCATTACAAGGTTTGACAAGAAAAGCTTTTAAGACCGTTTGACAAACACTTCAAAAATATACAGGATTATTGGTAATTCAACATATTCTTTCTAGGGAGATATACAGTAAAGTTCATTATTTTCAGTTAAAAGGTCATGTAGGCTAGCCGAAAATCAGCAGTTTCTAGAACACGTCAAATTACCAGTACCTAACCTTATTTAATATGGGCTTAATTAAAACGGTGGTTTAAAGAAAAAAAAACGATTTTTAGTACATCAAATTTATTTTAGCAATCATAAATACAATTAAATAATCACTAGATCACTCATCTTAAAATTATATCCTTACCTAAGGATTCAAAACCTTTCTTATTTTAAAGGACACAAGGCTGCCAGGTTTTGGCCAGGATTGATACTGTTTACAGCGATATGTTGCGTTTGCACTTAAGTTATGGTCTTTTAAATGTTCACAAAAATCTTTGTAATCTTCAACTGAAGCAACATTTGAAACAAACAAACATTTTGATTAAATTTAGCAAATAAATCACTTATTCCAAGTCTGAGATAAAAGATGAGACTCCAGAAAGCTTTTTGTCTGATTTTGTGTCAATGTTATAAAAATATTTTTGCAGAAATAGCCAAATGTGAACAGCTTCTGTTGGATATTCTGCGTCCAGGCAGTGAAAAGTTTTGAAGCATACATCCAGCGCTTTCAAGAACGAATCTATTTTATAAAGGATGTTATCATACGCAACATAAAAGTCCTTCAGGGCATCGATGGTTGGTCCGACAGCAATAATGATGGGTTGGCACCGTAGACCCTTAGCAGTTTGAGCTTTTCGCCGATAGTCCAGCTGGGTGGGGATTTCACTTTGGTTCTGGAAATTAGAATGAATTGTTAACTTTTAACCATATTTTTTATAATTCCTAGTCATTGTTGACACTGAGCATTTTTTATTGCTTAGGTATTGCAACTATAGGTATGTATTTATTTAAAGGGGTTCGGAACGTAATCCACCATTATGATTAGTCTGTGCGAAGCTCTCAAGCAAGAAGTGTAGGTACTTATACAGGCTGTTCCAAGGCGCCACATGGAGGGAAAGTATCTTAAGTATTGTAGATAGACAGTTTTACTGAAAGAAGACATCATTTTGATTTTAAAAACAATTTGAACCGCATTCTAAGATTTTTGAATAATCGCCTATCTGAACCGGGAATCGAACCCGCCAAATTGTAAAAAAAACCGTAATTTTGCGACACTGATCAAAAGGCTCAATCGGAAGCTTTATTATTTTCCACGTAACATAGCATCTTAAATAAAAGGAAGAACAGTGTTACTAATCGGTAATTTTTTTCCCAATGGGTAACAGTGTAACACAAAATGGTGTAACTCTAATACTATTTAATTTCAGGAAAATTAATACCTTTTCTTTGACTGTGCTGTTGTTCTAAATACTGGATTTATCATTTTAAGTATTACTATTAAGTACCTACTTGAGAAATAAATGAACAAAGGACACATTTCGAGCATTTGCAAAATTAAATTAATTTTAAGTAAAATGTAATTAATAAAATTAAATGTAAAATTTGATGTTCTTCCTTTTATTTTAAATGCTATGTTACTTGGAAAAAAATAAAGCCTTCGATTGAGACTTTTGATGGGTGTCGTAAAATTACGTTTTTTTTTTTTTACAATTTTCAGGTTTGATTCCCGGTTCAGATAGCCGATTATTCAAAAATCTTTGAATGCAGTTCAAATTGTTTTTGAAATCAAAACAATGTCTTCATTTAGTAAAACTGTCAAAATACTTCAAATTAGATCATGAAACTTTGTATACTAACTATCTATCTGTCTTGTTTTTTTGTCTACAATACTTACTTTGTATGTTTCGCTTTTTTTCAATATCATCAATAGATTTAATTATATTCCTGTTTTATTGTTTATTGATATTTAATAAACTAGAAAACGTACAAACTTAGATTTTGGTCCGACTGACGGTATATCAAAATTGTGTCAAAATCGGTTAAACACTTCGGGGGAAATCGTCGTTAGTATGGAAAGTCGTCATCTCACAAGTCTTAAAAGTGAAATTATAGGTACATACCTTTGCATGAAGAATGAAACTGTTCATAGCTTCTTGAATGCTTGGCTTTATGTTTTTTTTTTTCCAGCTGTATCTTGGCACCTTATTCTCACCGTTGGAACTATTTTATATCCAATTGCCGTACAATAACAGAAGTCTCTAACATCTGAAAAATAAAAATGAAATAAGTTATGATGCAAATTCGTTGACTTAATTAGTTTATGTTGTTAGTTTAAGTTTTATTAAGAAGTTTAGCCAAATAACTGATTATCAGAGTTTTTTTTTGCTAAACCTCCGAAACTATTTTTGCTATCTAAATATACTTAATAAATATAAATGGTTTTAATATCAAAACTTTCACTAATTTTACACAAAAACCGAAACTTCGAGTTTTGATCGATACAAGTATATTTAATAACCAACCTTCACTTGGATTTTCTTCAATCAATTTAATGTAGATAGAAGCAGCTTTAATTGTTTTAAAAAGATTAAGAGCTTTCTCTAAAAACATGGGCCATTTTTTGAACAGTCGAAGCTCTGATCCTTTAAACTTGGATTCAAAATCCAGTTCAATCTGAAAAAAAAAACGATTATAAACAAATATTGCTCACAAGATTGAAACAAACAAATATACGGGGTCAAGCTAATAAAAAGCTTGTAAAAAGGGTTACAACTTACCAACTTATATCCGAAACTCAATTTATAAGAGGGCCAATCGTTCACGATGTCATGTATGTTTGCATATCTTTCAGATTGTAGTTCCTTCAGGCGCAATGTGGATGTTTTCCTCCAATTCTCGATTACTTTGGGCACTGGCTCCTTGTTGTATTTCAGCCAAACTTTTAACTCTTCATATTCTTCATTAGATACTGGTAAACAATAGATCAAGTTTAGTCTAGCTTCAGCCTAATTAGATAAAACTATTAGATCTTGTATAATATATGTTCAAATTTGTACCACTTTGATTTTCAACTGCTGCAGCTGTGTCAGCAGGAACATCGTCGGTGCTCGCGTGGGATCTTCTTTCGTTAATTATTATAACCTACTCTTCCGCAGCAAACGTTTGTAATTGTTATATCTATCAGCAAGCTTTCCCCTTGCCGGAATATATTTATTTTTTCCAAACTTTTGGCTTGGAATGTAGTATGTCTCCTATGGAAATCAAAACAAATTATAAAGAACTAAGCATGAAAATCAAGGAAATCAAAATAATCATTAAGTGTATTTGTCATGAATATCAACTTAACAACATGGAATTGATAGTTTTTAGGGTTCCGTACCCAAAGGGTAAAAGGGATCCTATTACTAAGACTCTGCTGTCCATCCGTCTGTCTGTCACCAGCCTGTATCTCATGAACCGTGATAGTTAGACAGTTGAACTACTTTAACCCCCCCTCCTCCTCTATCTCCGAAACTACTGGGCCTAAAATTTGAAAAAAAAAGCACTACACTACATCATACATGCCTTACACTACACTACAGGGAGTAAATAAGTGATCATAAATAACTAACTAAAAAAAAATAAAGGCAAAAGAACTTACAGTGGCTCTAGTGTAACTAATGATATTTTGACGCAAGAAAAGCGCGATCAAAACGTTTGGTTGCGTGTCAAACTTACACTTGACGCTCAGAAGATTTCTCTTTCGTGGCCGGCAATTACTACTCCAAAACTACTGGGCCTAAAATTAGGAAAAAAAAAGCACTACACTATTTACACTACAGGGAGTAAATAATTGACTAAAACTTACAGAAGATTTCTCTCTTGTGGTCGGCAACTCTTCACTGCTTGTGCTGGCTGTGGGGCTGGGCGCAGAAAAATCGCTAGCAATGCTTAGAGTTTCATCAGATTCTGTCGCCTGTAACAAACAAGCAATTATTACCAAGTAAATTTTTAACAAAAACACACAACCATTAACAAATTTATACGATCGGGGGGTCGCGAAGGAATTTTGATAGTCATTATGAGCCGTGACACCCAAAAGTTTTGAAAAAAATAATATGAACACTTACCTGAATAATGTTATGGAGTTTGTTCAATCCTTGCTTGAATAATATTCTTTCCTTTAAACTCGGAATTAATTCTCTTAGTTCCGTTTCTGTATATCTTCAAGCAATTTGAACGAAATCTGATTTACTAAAAAAACAAGAGATAAACATTATTTCCACCAGAGCTGTGCGAGATTTCCGCATTCATACATTTGAACCTCGTCAACTTTTTCGCAAACAAATACCTAAATGTCAATGTCATCTCGCTATTTTATTAAAAGCACTGTCATCCAGTTGCCTAGTTTCGGTCGGTCATCTTCGGGAACCCTAAGTTAGTCGATGCCTTAGAGTATACATAAAATCTACTGTAAATTATTGTAGAACTGTAGAAAAAGAGTACAGTTCTTCAAGTGTGTACTTGATGAACAGCTGTAGGTACTCTTTTTCTCGGTCGCAGTCGGATAATAAAACAGTAACCGCATTTTATCTGTAGTTATCCATAAATTTGATATGTAACGGTAGCCAACGGGTTTTTTACTACTATAGTCGCGGCCATGTAACAATGTAGGTACTTAGGTACCTATAGACTTGAATGAATGAAATGTATGCCAACCAAACCAATCAGTAAAATTTACTAAAGTTCGTTTTGTAAATCTATCAAAATAAAATAGGTAGCTAATTGTAGGTATCTAACCACTATTTTTAGCTCAATATCTAGGCATCCTATATAATAAGGCCCCCTTTCCTATAATCTGACCCATTGGCGGCATAACCGGAACAAAGAAATGTAGAAATAATTTAGTCACAGTAGGTACAGTACTAGATCACTTTCTTGCTTTTGGTAGTGATAACGATTTACAAAAAAAACGTAGACTATCGGGCCTTGACAAGAGGGGCTATATCCGTATCAAGTTGAATTCTTCATTAGCCATCCACTCAATCGTTAGTTCACTGCACAATAAGCTATCCTATCAATTTTACACATTGAACAATCAAAATTAATATAATGAACAATACAACTTAGAAACACGGCCAAACTAGTATAATTATAATAACCATCAAAATAGGCACTCACCTTCAAAGTTTGTTATAGTGTCTTCAGATAGTCCCCATTCAGTTAAATATTCGGCGACCCCCACGTTTAAGTCTTCTTCGTCACTTTCCATTGCGAGCAAAGCGAAGCGACTAACTAGCCGGCCGGCGTAAATTGAAATGAACGAGGTATTACGCACTCGCAGAGTCGCAGACGCACGCCACGCGGTTACTTACTGCGTGCTCAACAGCGCCTCGTGCGCAGGTGCGGTCGCGACGCGAGGGCTAGGGTTGCCAACCGTACTTTATTATAAAGTGAAAATAATTTCATACAAAATAGATGACGTTATTGACGAGAATGCTAGCATTACAGTAGTAGCAGTGGTAATAGGAAAGAAAACGAATGCAAAACTATAAGCCGCTGTGGGAAGCGAATTACCCCTGGATCAAAAGTGCTGGATAGCTTATACAATGAAATAATCTTTATAAAAATGAATTAAGGGAAAAAATCTATAGTAGTACCTACCATTAAAGCTGTGAAAAAAAATCATACTTCTACGTTAAAGTAAAAAAAAGATACGGCCATTTAGGTCGCAAAAACATACATTTCGACATTCTCAAGGGAATCAAAATGTTAAGGTACTTCCCGTTGACCCCGAACTATGAAATTTGGCAAGTAATATCGTCACATACAACAAGTACTTAAAAAAAATATCTGAAAACTATACATTTGTAATTACATCATAATAAATTTAGTTAGAAATCAGTTGCGTTAAGTTTGCACCTCGTTTTTATGCGGTGCCATACATTTCAGGTGCAAACTTAATTCAACTCGGCCAATTAATTACTTGGTTGGTTTTTTTTTTCCGAGGAAATTACTTTTCCGAACATACTTAAAGTGGTGTCACGATTACTGTGCGTTCCCGCCACTTCAGCATTTACAGACAGGGTGTTTTCTGTAATTATTGCGAAGTGGCGTGACCACAGAAATAAAGCTTCCATTAAGCTTATACGCAATTATTTAAATTTGTGCGTACCGCGTACCATGTTTAGATGCCATAAATATATTTAAAGCAGATACGAATTTGTTATTAGCTGAAAAATAAAACATAAATTTGTATAAAACAAATATAGTGCATTGTTTAACAATTTTTTCATCACATTTGCAAGGAAATAAATAACGACAAAAACTACAACCGTACCAATGAAAAATTAACGAAATTGACAACTTCACTTCCAGATCAGAATATTTTATCCGTCAAAGAAAAAGGTGGCAACCCTACGTCAATGGTCGCGAGGCGCAAACAAACGCGACACGGCGACAGCTCTGCGGGGTAGTGCGGAAGGGGGGAGTATAGTCGCATATAATAATATGGAACTACAACTAGGTATTATGATTTTGTAAATTCTACGATACTGTTTAGTAATTTTAACATTTTTAAACCACAGCGACAAGTAGGTACCTAGGTTACTTTTAAACACTGTTTAATGTTTCGTGTTAATATGGTTGTTGGAGAAAATATTAGGACTTTGTGCGGAAAGGTTGTAATAACCAAAGCAAGATAGAATGATATATTATTACAAGCTTTTCATTCATTTAATTTGCAATGTACCTATGTATGTGTCTTCGGGTGGAATCTTGCAACTCAATTTTGAAGTAGGTAGTTATGTATCCTCAACTCAACCGATTGAGCTGAAATTTGGCATATTATCTAGGTACTTGTTTTGGATGACATGAGAATACAATACTAAGACGACCCACTGACACAGTTGGTTTTATTATAATTTACCAATTGTATTATTATCCACAGATGTAGGATCATACCTACACAGGTATGATTCTATGCTTTGAAAACATGTTATTTGCAACCAGATTTATCAAAAATAGGTACCTAGTTAGGTATGGAGTCTCAATTTGGACTCGCAAATTACACTTCGAAAGCGTAAAAAACCTGCTGATAGAAAGCGATCTCTTCCCAACCTTTAGGTACTTTACTACTTAAAATACCTACTACCTACTAACTTTATTATTGTTAGGTATAGTTGAAATTCTTGGTCGCATGTTTAAAATACTTCTAATGGATTTTGAATCTTATAACGTTAACAATAAACGTGCTCTTCGAACGGTCTGTTTTGGTACAACTCGGTCAACTTATACCTACCTACCTACATACCTACTTCGTATATTAAGGCGCAGATATACGACTTTTAATGATTTTAAATTGAAAATCACGTCTAAACTTCTTGTTTCCTTTCTTTGAAAAAAAAAAAAATATTACTAGACCATTTTCTTCATAATTTGATATGTGAAAATGTAAAATTATATTTTTATAACATAGTGTAATTAATTTGTAAAGTAATGTCTAACGCTGACAAAAAAACGACAATCACGCAAAAACTATTGGGGGTATTTGCATGAAACTTTAATCATATAATAGACAAATTAATGAACCATATTTTAGTATACGGTTTTTATTTGAATTGTGTTTGTTAAATTAAGTTGGGTTGTTTTTTTGGAATAATCTTGGTGCGCGTTAAAGTGGGGGTCTTGCGGGCGACGGGCGGCAGTGCATCGCTGACCACTCTCACGCACGGGTAGACGCTATCGCTAAGCTCTTCCCACTCGCTCAAGGTCAAAGTCGTATATCTGCGCCTTAATGAACAAATGTATGATGATCTTGTTATAAATACTTGTTTACTTAGTTTAATAATGCAAATTATTGTTCTCATGGAAGTAATGTAGGTACCAACGTATAATGTCTTATATGGGAATCAATGTCTTAAACAATCTGAGATTAAATCACTGTCAGTCAGTGTAAAATTTGTGATTTTCGGACTTCAAAATCTCGTGAACGGTAAGAGGGTTTTTATTGAAATTCAGGATTCGGTAAATAGAAGACGGTCTTACAAGACTTGCAAAATTGCAAGGATGTAGGTCAAATAGATCTTAAGTTATTGGAGGGTCAAAAGTGGACCGAAATGATTCACAAAACACAATAAGTAACAATGATAAAATCAACCAAACTAAATTGATGTGATTTGTTTTAGTTAATTGTACAATACTCGTCTGATAGCGATTGCAGCGCCACTTTGCATCAGCAGTACAGTAGATTTTTAGGGTTCCGTCCCTGAAGGGTGTCAAACGGAACCCTAATCATAATCATAATCAATGATTTATTTGCAAGAATACAATTTTACAGTGAGATTATGGTATGTCGTTAGTATTCTGCCTGCAAGCAGATGAGCAAAGGTTTGTTAACTTATATTGTTAGTATATTCATCAAAATGTCAAATACGAGAATAATCATTAAATTCATAATCACATTAATAAGACAATCAATTTTTACAGTTCTTACATCCTATAGTACCTAAGCCTACTGTCCTACCTTTAATAGTTTTTTTTCTCTTAAATCGCAATCTTAGCTAGTTGATATTTTCACAATGAACCGACAAATCGTTAAATAATAAAAAACCGGACAAGTGCGAGTTAAACTCGCGTGGAGAGGGTTCCGTCCGTACCGTACCTATGATTGTTACTTTAAATACCATAGACTTCTTATGTTTTCCTGTGATCTAAGGGGACGAATGGTCAATTTTCGACTATTTTCTAATTTACCCCTTTTTATAAAGTGACCCTATGTTTACAATTCATTCATTTACGTAACACGTCCGTCTTTGGGTCACCGACTTACATAATATGTGTACCAAATTTCATCCCAATTGGGTCAGTGGTTTCGGAGGAAATTGGCTGTGACAGATGGACGGACAGGCAGACACACGAGTGATCCTATAAGGGTTCCGGTTTTTCCTTTTGAGGTACGGAACTCTAAAAATGTAAATAATTAAAAAACTATGTTTTTATTTATTATTTGTTGAATTATGTTCAACAAATAATAAAAACTAGTCAAGCGTAATACTTAGGTACTTATTTTTAAATAAACATGTAAAAATTATAAAATGTTGGTACGGAACCCTCAGTGCGTTAGTTTTTATCAACTGAGTCTGCTACTCGTTACCAACTGTCCCGGTAAATGTAACTATATTTTGCTTTGAAACTAACACAGTAACAATTATAAAATCAACCGAACTATGCGGTTGTGACTTGTTCAGTAAAATATATAATATTCTTTGTTGATTTACACCATGAACTATATGTAGGGACTATATTTTGACCTCAACCTTTTTAGTTTCGTAGGTTCAATTGCGAGGTCTTGTTTTATTTATCATATTATGTTTATGATAAAATCAGCCAAACCAAATTGTTCAGATTTGTTTGGTAAAATGTACAATATTCTTTGTTAATTTACATCATGAACTCTGGTAAGGACTACATTTTGACCTCAACCTCTTTTGTTTTGTAAGTTGAACCGCGAGTTCTTGTTATATTTATCATAATTTTAATGGTAAAATCAACCATACCAAATTATTGAAAGGACGATAACCATTTTTCCCTGACATATAATATGTGTCAGGACAAAAAATAAAGATTACAGTAAATTCCAAAAGTAGGTATCCTTAATTATTTCCATTTTGATTTTTGGGATACATGTAAAACTAATTAAAACTAGGATTTTTTATTCACTGATAAAACATAATTTACGCGTTTGCGGTTTGCAATTAATAGTGACAATTATTCAAACATATTTTTGGGGGACTAATAAGTTAGGTCTCTTTACTTCTACTTCTTTACTCTAATATCTTTTCATGAAAATATGAAAGAAATAGGTGTGTATTTTGTTGACTATGTAAACGTCTATTCTGTGAACAAAAACGGCTAATCCTCAGTACACCTACAACATTAAAGTCTATCGGTTGTTCAGGTGGCTCTCAACCCTTTGTCTAGAAAAAAATCGTAAATTGTTTGGGCACATTAAACCAGTACTGCCTCGAAAGAGAAATCTACTACTGCTATGTCTGAGGCAATCTTCCTTCTACTATTTGCATTTCACTGCTTAGAGGCATCAAATCGTCTTTCATTTATCGAAAATGTTTTCTACGAAAACTATTCTAATGGAACCAATTATTCATAAAGATGCCTATAAAAAAGTAGCGGCAAAAACTCTGTAACGTGTGTGATCTTATTAATGTAAAAGAGTTTTTTTTTAATTAAAAATACAAGACACTATAAAGACATACAGCTTTCAATGAAATAAAAGAAAATAAAGCCCAATCTACGGCCAATGGACTATAAATTAACTTTGTAATCTGCAATTTTTGACAGGGCACGCGTCCAGACTAATTTGGTCGTCGTTCTTTGTTTTATAAAATGTACAATATTCTTTGTTAATTTGCACTATGAACTCTGGTAGAAACTATATTTTGACCTGAAGCTTTGTTCTGTAGGTTCCACCGCGAGGTCTTGTTATATTTATCATATTATTTTTATGATAAAATCAACCAGACTAAATTGTTGAGATTTGTTTAGTAAAATGTACAATATTCTTTGTTAATATAAACTATGAACTCTAGTAGGGACGATTTTTGACCTCAACCTTTTTTGTTTCGTAAGTTAAACAACGAAGTCTTGTTATATTTATCACATTTTTATTATAAAAATTACCAGATAAAATTGGTGAAATTTGTTTGGTAAAATGTACAATATTCTTTGTTAATTTACACCGTAAACTCTGGTAGGGACTATATTTTGATCGCAACCTATGTAGTTTTGTAAGTTCAACCGCGAGGTCTTGTTATATTTATCATATTTTTATGATAAACTCAACCAGACTAAATTGTTGAGATTTGTTTGGTAAAATGTACAATATTCTTTGTTAATTTACACCGCAAACTCTGATAGGGACTATATTTTGATCGCAACCGATGTAGTTTTGTAAGTTCAACCGCGAGGTCTTGTTACATTTATCATATTTTTATGATAAAATCAACCAGACTAAATTGTTGAGATTTGTTTGGTAAAATGTACAATATTCTTTGTTAATTTACACCGTAAACTCTGGTAGGGACTATATTTTGATCGCAACCTATGTAGTTTTGTAAGTTCAACAACGAAGTCTTGTTATATTTATCACATTTTTATTATAAAAATTACCAGATAAAATTGGTGAAATTTGTTTGGTAAAATGTACAATATTCTTTGTTAATTTACACCGTAAACTCTGGTAGGGACTATATTTTGATCGCAACCTATGTAGTTTTGTAAGTTCAACCGCGAGGTCTTGTTATATTTATCATATTTTTATGATAAACTCAACCAGACTGAATTGTTGAGATTTGTTTGGTAAAATGTACAATATTCTTTGTTAATTTACACCGTAAACTCTGGTAGGGACTATATTTTGATCGCAACCGATGTAGTTTTGTAAGTTCAACCGCGAGGTCTTGTTATATTTATCATATTTTTATGATAAAATCAACCAGACTAAATTGTTGAGATTTGTTTGGTAAAATGTACAATATTCTTTGATAATTTACACCGTAAACTCTGGTAGGGACTATATTTTGATCGCAACCTATGTAGTTTTGTAAGTTCAACCGCGAGGTCTTGTTATATTTATCATATTTTTATGATAAAATCAACCAGACTAAATTGTTGAGATTTGTTTGGTAAAATGTACAATATTCTTTGTTAATTTACACCATGAACTCTGGTAGGAACTATATTTTGATCGCAACCTATGTAGTTTTGTAAGTTCAACCGCGAGGTCTTGTTATATTTATCATAGTTTTATGATAAAATCAACCAGACTAAATTGTTGACATTTTTTTGGTAAAATGTACAATACTCTTTGCTGATTTACATAAAAACTTTGGTACCAACATCAACCTTTTTAGTTTTGTAAGTTCAATAGCGAGGTTTTGTTATATTTATCGTAGTTTCCTTGTAATTCAGCCAACCTTTGCTAATTTGGTAAATCCAACAAACCTTTTTTTTCAGTGTATTTTACGATATGATCACTAATGTTTGGCCACATCATGAAGTAGTCGTGCGTTTAACTGTTCATATCGTTAAACGTTGAGTATTCAATGATCTGGCCAGGCCACATCATGATGTGACCAGTGTTCGATGTTCATTTCATGAAATGATCAATTTTAAGATCTGGCCACGACATGTAGGTACATTATATTATGTTTATATGCTTTTATTTTTTCTTACAATAATGTAACAATTTACTTCATCAAAAAACGGTCTTCGCAAACCCCTAATATTTTTGAAAGACCTATCCAACGATCCCACACTATGGAAAGGACGAAAAAAAGTTATCATCCCCACTTTACATGTAGGGGAGGTACCCTAAATAATAGTTTTTTCAACATTTTATTTTACCACTTTTTTGGCGTCATTAACTTGTATACTCATGCCAAATTACAACTTTCTAGTACCAATAGTTTTTGAGCTAAACCGCGGACAGACAGACAGACAGACGGATATGGCGAAACTAAAAGGGTTCCTTGTTGACAACGGAACCCTAAAAATGTGGGTCTGCAAACCCTACATAACAGCACAATCTTATATTATCTATATATCTATTAAATTAATAGTCACACCATCAGTCATACATATTTTATGTTAAGAGAGGTGATTTAACCTATTATTTTGCTTGGATTATGTTAGTTTATATTTGGAATAAAATCTTTTTGTTAACTTGTATTAACCACTTTCTATACAGACCTTTAAAAATCAATCAATCAATGTGGGACAAAATAGGTTAACAAAAAAAAGGAACGAGAATAGGTTTCTATGGTATAATTAATTACAGATATACATAAATATAACTGTTCAAAATATAATTTTCTCTTAGTTTAGAAATATATACTTATACAAACAAACGCAAAAGAATTTATTAACAAAGTGCAAGTTCGGACCTCGTTGAAAACTTTCAGCCGATAATATCTACGGGGCCGAACGCGGCGTCGGGTTTCAGGGGTTATTTCCACCAAGAGAGCAGGACCAGGAGGATAACGTTTTCAGGCAGTGTTCCGCTACGTCTATCAAACTTTATATAGAACATAGAAGCTATCAAAACAAAACTATTACGATTGTGAACACTCAATACTTTCGTAATTTATAGTGGTGTTTATAGTCAACCAAGCAGTATTTGGAATAATATACGCTAAAAACATGTTGATTAGGTACTATATAACGTGTTTACTTCTTAAGTAGGTAGATACCGTACATGTAACAGGGTTATACCTACGTCGGGGGATGTACGACACATTTTAAAATACAAAACGTCAAATTACTCAGTCAAAGTCAAATAATATATTTCAATTTGGCACTTACAAAAAAATAGAACTGATTCTAGTCGCCCCTTCCAAAAGGTAGTTTTACGTATGGAGATGAATGGGCAAGAAACTCCACCGTCACTCTTTTAATATTCTGTTTACTCGAAAGTGATTGACATTGGCATAGAATCATTTGGTTGCAAACGACCTCTCCTACATCCCCTTATCGGATTGCCAACATATAACCAATGACCCTGTATATTACGTACAGAGATAAATAATAACAGAGGAATAAATAAGACATAAAATCGTAAGTAAGCAAGTAAGTAAATAGTTACACAACAGTGTTCCCAGTAAAATATCTGTGAATGAAATGTAGGTAAGTAACTAATAATTATTATCTGTTATATTATCGTTAGTATGGCTCGACGGACCTATATACTACCCCTTGGAATTTCTCGTTATTGCTTGAGGAGTGTTCAAGTATTTCTTCCAATTCAAAAATACTAACAAAAATCATTCTTCTTTCTAAGCCTTCGAGCTAAATTTGAAAGTGCCTACGGCGAATTCGCTAGTTTGCAGAGATAAAAGAATAAATAAAATATACATAATATATACTTCTAAATAAAACTATCAATCACGTAGATATAAATCTCCTAAGCTGCGTCAGTCAAACGCCTGCAGGATGAACTTTTACTAAGTCTGGATAAGGTTAAGATGTATCTTTTGTTAATTTAATATCAGCAATTGAATAATTGCAAAATAAACCGAAAGCAATTTAAAACTGTTAAAATAACTAAAAATAATATTTATTTTTTACTAGCTGTTACCCGAGACTTCGTCTGCAATCCGGGATATAAAGTAGCTTATGTCATTTTCCAGGTCATGGTCTACTCATGTGCCGAATAGGGACGAAATTTTCATAGACTGTGTATTGGTTTTACTGTTGATAAAAAAAAAAAAACTTATCCTAGCATAAGTGGTGTCATTGTCAAAAATGAAGAAATTGGGGTCATAAAATTTGTCAGTTTTAGAACATTTTTGTATATTAGGGGTTAAAGTATGAAATTGCCGATTTGTACTGAAAAATTTAAATTCGTTTTTTTTTTTATTTAACGTATTTATTTAATCAAAATAATTACCATTATTATCTATACATTGCTGCCACCTACTAGGAAGGTCATTTATGCTTTTGCGATAAAACTCGCGTGATTTAGATTCGACAAACTGTGTGAAAGCATTATGTACTGCCTCCTAAGAAGAAAACTTTATATCACGTAGAAAATTGTCTGAAAAAAATAATAATGGTGAAGATCGATTCATGAGTCGGGGCTGTTTCACTGCTAGTGTGGCTATCATTGTTCGGAGTTCGGCACAGTATACATCTGCCGTTATTGCTTGACCAGATCGGAGAAAGCTATAGTGAATAACACCATGCTGAGACCACCAAACAGTTACCATTACCTTTTTATTGGTAAGCTTTGCTTTAGAATACTGTTGCGGCGTTTGACCTGGGGTCAGCCATTGCATTTTTTCGCTTACGGTTATAGTAAAGAATCCACTTTTCATCACATGTCACATTTCGATCCAATATTCCTTCATTTCTGTATCGATTTAACAATCGGCTTCCACCATTTCTTTCAATTCATTGTTATTCACCTGTGTCTTCCACGTGGTTCGTTCTTCAAATCAAAGTTTCCATCACGAAAGCGTTTAAACCAAAATCGCACGGTGCGTTCATTAGCAGTCCCCTCTCCAAGCGCAACATTGATATTGCGAGCTGTTTCTGCCGCGGTAGTTCCGCATCGGGACTCGTATTAAAAAATAACTCAAATTTTCGAAGTTTCCATCTTTTGTTTCTAAGCTGAATAAATAAATCAACTGAAAGTCGATAATCGAATGTTGCACATTTTTTAATAGAAGAAGTTCATAGGTACCTACCATGTGAAAAAAGTTTCACTCAAAAATCTCAAACTATGGAGGATCTATTAAATTCTAAGTACCGATTACAATAAAACGGCAATTTCATACTTTAACCCCTATTATTATGTACCATTCACTGTATATCCACTCAACTGCCGATTTGCTTCTGAAAGTCGATAACAATAGAAATTATATTGTATCTCGTTAGGTTAAGTTCTTACAATCAACAAATATTAAAAACGCCGATTCATAAGGTATTTTATTTAAATATGGATGATTTCAGCAAATGCAAAAAATAACTTTGTAATTCACAGTATCATTCATCATTTTTTTAATTTGAGATGAATAATATTCTTTAAGTATTTACATTTCTGAACAAAAAAAAACAGCCATGTCGGACTCGCACTCGGTTCCGTTTTAAGAGTTCCCAAAATAAAATAAAGTTAAAAATTAAAGGAAGTCAAGTAAAATTAAGGTCCCTCATACAAGAAACGTGTTTTATTCTAAATTATTGTACGGTGGTATGGAACTCTTCGTATGTGAGGCCGACTCGCAGTTGGCCCGGTTTTTTATTTTTATATCATTGCACGACCTGATAATAATATTATAAATCTGGTAAAGCTGGTCGCTGGGGGCACGGCAATTCACAATTGATATAAAACCAAGCGGTCAATAGGTTAAATAAATTTTGTAAAATGATTCAGTTTTAATTCGAGAAAACTACTCGTATATGATAGCGCTCTGCAAACTTAGCAAGTCGTAGCGTCGACATTTTCGTAGCGTATTGGCGTAGTCGCTAAAACTCGCCCTCTCACATTTTCCGTAGTGACGTAACCCCCTGACTACGAATATACCAGGGTATTATGACTGGTGAGAAGGGTTGTACAGTTTGTACACTCCACAAGTTGACAACTAACGCGGGCGCCCCGCGCTTGCTAGTGTAACACAATAGGACAACATGATAGTAAGAAGGTTAAAATAGTTTTGTCCAACTATCGGGTGGTGGCGGGTGGATAGCGAGGGGTGATGACGTCATGCATGATAACCACTGGGGAGGGATCCGCGAAGGGCAAGTGACTGATGATTGATAATAAACGATAACAATGTTTAGATATGAAACTGTATTGAGGCTATGCAAATATGTTATTAATTGAAAAGGGCACCATGTTTACTATCTATAGGACATCAATGATAACGTGCTTTTGTTATGACACTTAGTAATCAAAAAAGGTAACTAGGTGCTTTTAGAATCCTATAGACGGAGAAATTGTGATAAACAAACTTCTTATGAAAGAACTTTTGACACAAATAAAGTCCTCAGCAAATTATAAAATATTCTAAGTATGTAGTTATTATAGTTTTGAACTTTGTTTGTGACAGTTTACTTGTATTATATGCGAGTACCTACATAAGTTACCGGTCTCCCTACTTGTTAAGAGTTCCTGTCCTTAAAAGTTAAAAACTCATTGAATAAACGAAATCTTTAAAGCAATGAAATAGACATACCTAAGTAAATTATCATTATTATAGTTGCACTGAACTTCAGAGTGAATCGGAAAGTTACATGGTTACAATGTAATTCAGTTATACTCGTAAACGACTACGACTTGACAAAACATCGAGATTTCTTAGATAAACGTAACTTTAATACTACTACTATTATACACATAAGCCTTCAGGAATAAATTCTCTAAACGATGGTGAAAACCTCATCATAATCTTTTGCGTGGTTTAGAAGAACAACGCGGACATACAGACAAACGCGAAAGGGACTTTGTTTTCTGCTCATATAATATGTAGATATACTTAGATGAATAAAAATGAGAACAATCGTTTATTGCAATACATAATGTAAAATTACAGGTTACAGGTGGTAATTAAAAGTAATAGCAATAGAAACAATTGTGGACCCTGTCGGGCACAGCAAATGTTTAAATAAGTCCTCTCTCTAGAGGAAGAGCCCGAGGAGATACCCGAGCTTATTCCAACGTACAAACTTATAAGCTCTGCACAGTCTGCTGCACTATCACGCGTTTGTAGCCAGACATACGCTGATCGATAATGACGTACGCGGCAACTATAGGGGTGGATTTATCTCCATTATTCTATAAAGCCCTGGTACAAAGGGTCACAAGTCGGCGCTGACGTCGACCGAACGCGAGGGGTGACTCGCCGGGGTTGACACGGGTAAACGGCTCCATAATTATGACGTCATATTTAACTGACGAGAGCTGAGGTTTGAATAACATAATTACTCTAAAGCCTAAGTAAGCCCTTGCATTCGTGATTTTACTGAGTAAATAATAAAAAACAACGATTTAAATAAGAAGGTAAATAAAGCAAAAGCCTTTATAGTTTTTAAACAATTGCAGGTACCTACCTACATATTGGTAAAAAATTGTTTTAATACTTCGACGTATGCTGATATTCCACGAACATCGCTGTTCGTTACATAACTTTCAAAACGCAGGAACCTTGCAAATTGTCAGTACGTGCCAAAACTGTGTCTCTTTGGCATTTCGCGTGACCTTTACCCCAAGGATGACGCCGTTCGTTGGGGTGCTCTGTCCGCACCAGAGGTCGATTCCACCAGGAGAACAGAATTACAGGAAGATGTTTCAGCGATATTATCTATCCAGACTATTTGGATGTAATCTTTTAATTTATTTAATAAAAGGCCCGTGATTTAAAATAGCCAGTCAGGTATGATGGGTTGATTTATTGTCAACAGCGAAGCAAATTAAAATAAATTTGTTATTTCACACACATTTATTCGCTTTTAAGAAACGAATAAATATTTCCCTCATCGTGCATGAAACTACATTCACATAGCCCCTACTTATGTAATGTCCATAAAAATATTTAATAAACTACCTGATGCAATAAAATATTAAATCAGCGATACGAAGTTTATAAATAAGATCAAACAATTAATATTAATTTAAAAAGCATATTAAACAATAAACGAATACATAGGTACATGACAAAAAATATATTTAACACAGACACCATAGTCGTTTATGATATACATTCATACATACATACCTACATAGATAAATATTATCCTATACTATTTATGAGCAATATTTGTATATTGTATAATTATATATATTTGTAATCACGTTCTCGAAAACGGCTCTAACGATTTCGATGAAAGTTGCAATATAGGGGTTTATAGATAGTGCAATCCACGACGACGCGCCCCACTCCGCTCCGCTCCGTACTAATGTACAGCTTACAGTACAGTAATCGCGGAGTGGGGCGCGTCGTCGTGGATTGCACTATCTGTACGGAGGCGAAAAATAGATCTAGCTAGGTCTCATGTTTGGAAAAATCGTTTTATCTATTTTCACAGCCTCGGGAAAGTGATACAACGTTGGTGTACCTGGACGATATGTTTAACTATTTTCACCCGAGCAGAAATCGGTCGACCAGGTAAATATGATTATAAGTTTAATTGACCTTTTATAATAATTATTAAGTACCACAATCTATAACTGATCTGAATAAAATAAATATTTATGTTAATAACATTTTTTTTTTTTTAGATTGTTTCTAATTTTATTTTTATTGGGGTTATAGTATGAAATTGCCGCTTTGTACTGAAAAATTAAAAATAGTTTTTTTTAAATTTAACATAATTATTTATTTAATCAAAATAATTACCATTATTATCTATAGGTACAATGCTGCCATCTAATAGGAAGGTCATTTATGTCTTTGCGATAGAACTCTAGTGATCTAGATTCGACAAACTGTGTGCAAGCATTTTGTACTGCCTCCTGAGAAGAAAACATTTTATCACGTCGAAAATTTTCCAAATCATGAAAAAAATGGTAGTCTGTTGGAGCAAGGTCTGGCGAATACGGAGGGTGACGAATGGTTTTTAATTGCAGTTCCTGTAGAGTTAAAACGGTTTCTCGTGCTGATGAGGTCTCGCGTTATCATGGAGCAATAATGGTGAAGATCGATTCATGAATCGGGGCTGTTTCACTGCTAGTTTTGCTATCATTGTTTGGAGTTCGGCATCTGCCGTTATTGCTTGACCAGATCTGAGAAAGCTATGGTGAATAAAACCATGCTGAGACCACCAAACAGTTACCATTACCTTTTTATTGGTAAGTTTTGCTTTAGGACACTGTTGCGGCGTTTGACCTGGGGTCAGCCATTGCATTTTTCGCTTACGGTTATTGTAAAGAATCCACTTTTCATCACATGTCACAATTCGATCCAATATTCCTTCATTTCTGTATCGATTCACCAAGGCAACACAAGTTTCAACACGCGTTTCTTTCTGCAGATCAGTCAAATCATGAGGCACCCATTTCTCATATTTTTTTATTTTATTGATTTGACGCAAATGAGTCAATATAAGGTAACTTTAAACCATGCCACTAATTCCTGGGTAGTTTGGCTCGGATCGGCTTCCATCATCTCTTTCAATTCATTGTTATTCATCTGTGTGGGAGGTCTTCCACGTAGTTCGTTCTTCAAATCAAAGTTTCTATCACGAAAGCGTTTAAAGCAAAATCACTGCGTTCATTAGCAGTCACCTCTCCAAACGCAACATTGATATTGCGAGCTGTTTCTGCCGCGTTAGTTCCGCGTCGGAACTCTTATTCAAAAATAACTCGAATTTTCGAAGTATCCATCTTTCTTGTCTATGCTGAATATAAAAAAACAACTGAAAGTCGATAGGTACCATGTGAAAAAAGTTTCACTCAAAAATCTCAAACCATGAAGGTTCTATGTCAATTCGAAATAAGTACCTATTACAATAAAACGGCAATTTCATACTTGAACCCCTAATTATTTTAAGAATAATTTTATACTTTTTGCTGTGGCCTACAGGGCCCGTAAATGTGCTTTAGCTTTAAGCAATTGTTACACCTTTCAACAGTATGGAATACAAATAAAGATATAAACATAAATATGAATTTTCAGTTTATTTTTATTCAATCACGTCAATTGCCATTCAACGTGGCAATGCTGCCAGCCTTTTGGGCAATTTTCCTGTTGACAGCGATGCGGACGAATTTTTTGATGCAATATAATTATTCCCCCCCCCCCCTCCCCCTTTTATTTATATAAGTACTTGTACATATTCTTTTAATTCTGTTATTTTTTAATCATGTAAATACGCGTGTCTAAATAAAATTTCATTTTAGGGTAAAAAAAAAAACAAGTCAATTGCACAAAAAGGTACCATTTTTAATACACTATAATAGTACGAGTACAAAACTGTGTTATTTTGGCAAAAACAACAGTTATCTTATCAGTTTCCATATAAGTGTATAATTCATCATCACCTACTACCACAGATTAATACAGATGGGAGACACCGCAATATAGCGACTCTTGCTACGAGCTACGACTACGACATAATAAAGTACCATTCAGTTCACACAGCGTTTTTTTTTTTTTTTAACTATGGTTTCTTGCAGGTATACCACTAAGGTATTTACTGCTCAACCGAACAATCCTGTGGCTGCCTTAAGCTACTACACTCAAAGCCTCCAGCCAGGAGCAAAACTATTCTAAATTAAAATTAGGCGAACGCTCGCTAAGGGCACCCCCTTTGGGGTACGAACCTCGGCTTAGGGCGTCGCTGAGGGGAGGACAGCAAGATGGGACAGGCTGGATCAAGGATATATCATTATTATTATGAGGGGAATTTAAAGCTACGCGCTCAGCTGCGGCGCGGGCTGGCGCTTCATCGGACAAGTTCGCACAGCGCTAATTACCTACAGTTATATTCACCTAGAAGTTGCCTCTCTTTCTATCACATAACTCTTAGATCTTCTGACTACGTTACACTGAATTGGCCCAACAAGTCGAGCCCGTCGCGTACTTCATACGAGTACCTAAACTGCGGAGTGTCCCATCTGTGTTATTATCAATTGTTATCAACTTCGGTAGATAATATTAAAATTTTATATACCAATTTATATGTATACTGCGACGATGCGATAACTTTATATTTTAAGTATAGGTATATTTTCTCTATATTTTATAAAATAAATAATCATTATTATTAATCATCATTTCGCACCTTCAAACTTTCTTTAGAGGTTTGTGGTAATTTTCAGAGTTTACTTAAACTGTTCAAGTTTCGTTGGTCTTTTGGTACCTACCAGTACTACATATATATAATAGCTCCTACTTACCTAATCACTTAAAGTACAGTAGATCAAGATATTTGGTAGGTATACACGATTTTGAGATTTGATATTGTTTAAAGTAGGTATCTAATGAGTTAATGAGTGTGCTGAGTAGCAAATTCTTTTAGATCAATTGCACAATCAGTATGCCACAGGTACCTACATAGGTAAGTTTGAAAAGTTATTACGCACCTAAAATAAAAGAATTGGCTGTGATGTGAAAAGGTGTAAACTTTTGCATGAATACCAAATAGAATGTCCGACTGTTCGTAGGTACCTACTAACACGCACACTAATGGCCGATTAAAATAATTTACGAACCTTTATTGGTTAAAATTAAGACTCTTGTATATTTACCAATAATGAAGCAAAGACCTCATAGCTTTGCATAATAGACCCTACCATATGTAAATAGCTATCACAGGAAACATTAGCTTACGAATCTATTTAATCCGACAGCGGCGAAGTCCAAAAGCAGGGTTATGTGTTTGACCACGGACATACATACATACTTACTATGGTATGTATGTCCGTTTCTTTGTTCCCTCGTAACTCCTAAGCGAATAAATGAATTTAGATAAATTATACGTCTTTAGATTTATCTTGGTAGTGCGAGTGTCACTGGCTACATTCAAATAAAAAACAAAGTAGAATGGCGGATTTGGGGTGCCATAGTTGAAGATTCAAATTTTATTTTTCTTCAAATAAGTACCATCGAGGGGGATATCAACATAAAGGGTTTTGTTGCGTACAGCACGCAGTACGCGATTAGTCGGGTAAAATGAAAAACAGTTTAAATGGTATTAAAGTGTGAGACCCTGCGGCGGCGATTAATATGAGTAGGTCGCGGGAGATCGCGAGAGCGCGCACTATGCTGCGCCCCGTGCAAAGGCGGAAGACGGACTGACGGGACCGGGACCGATTGGTCCTTCAGAAAACGACGCGCGCGAATGAAGTTCGCGCTTGCGAGTGAACGATGTACTACTGAACTATGACTCTATGAACTATGAACGTGTAATGTTGCAGAGCGGGGCCTCGGTGCTTTTTTATTGTGAATAAAATAAAGACAAATTATTTCCATACGTAACAGGTTTTAAAAGGTGATTACAAAAATATATACAACTCATATGGTTAAAAGTAGGTACCTCGAAGTGTCAAATCGTAGCAAGAGCTAAATCGTCTGCGGAATCTTTCCCATTTGTAAACTAAAAAGCTGGAAATAAAAAAAGTACCTAATAAAAAAAACTAAGTACCACTTGTTTTTAGCTTTTCAGATTTTTTAACTTAAGTCATTTAACGCAGTCAGGTTTTTTAGTTTTTTTAATTACTTTTTTATTTTATGCCCAGTATTCCAATTATTATTTTTTCGTTTTATTTACCTATAGGAACCGAGCTTCAATTACCTATACGAAAATGGTTGCCAGATTCAGTTAAAACCGATTTTCCAAACACAAAATAATGACGTAGGTACTTACATAGATAATATAGGTACATGCATATTAAAACAACCAAACACAACACTGTACACCTTACTACACATTTTTAACGACTCGCCTCTGATGGTTTTCATGCAGAAATGTAGGTAGGTGGTAGGTTCTTTCATTATTTTAAACTCTTTGACAACTCGAGTTTAGCAGTTGAATAACACAAAGGCAATGCGTACATACGTTTAAGAAAGTCTGGCCTATTCTTTAAGTATAATAAACTGAAGGCGTGACATGAATGGTCTACATCTAAAGCCTCGTTGGTCTAGTGGTCGCAAACGCTACTGCTGAACATGAGGTCCTGGGTTCGATCCCAGGTCGGGCAAAGTGTCATTGGGTTTTTCTTTCTGGAGTTTCTCAGTAGCAACCCGGAATCTGGATTTGTGCCCGGTTGGTGCCAATAGGCTCGCCCCCTATTACACGGGACTTACACATAACTGGCGAAATGTGGGCTCTGCCCAACCCTTCGGGGATACAAGGCGTGATGTTATGTTTTATGTTGACTAAAGTAAGTTCTAAGAAACGTTCTTAACATTTTCAATACTCAATACATTTATTACTTCCACGTGTGAACTCGCTTGTCGCTACTCGCTCTCGTTCATGTGCTTGTTTGACAAACCTCGTTTCTAAATCTTTTCCAACGACGTAACAGTCAGGCACTTCTAAAAACCTCAATGTTCAAAAACCACCTATCTAAATGCAACACATTTTCCTAATCGATTACGACAAATTTGTTTCATTTTGACAGTTCAACAACATTCATTGCGTTATTTACGCTGTTGAGCAGGATTTTTTTTCGAATTTATTAAGCAATGGATTAGTAAGCAATTTGTTTCAAAACGATTTAAATTCCGATTGATCGTGTTTTGCCTAATTTATTCCTGTATTCCAAGAATATTTCTCATGTAAGAAAATCCGTGGGAATTCCAGGAAGATCTCTCCGCCCACCACCAGCTGTTCCGGAGGGCGGCGCTGCGTCAATGTCACGTGGCTACATTACTAGGGCTTCATAGCACTAAAAGGTATACCGGGCTATTTGGAGGACTTTATAGCATTTACTGGGCTTCTGTCACAATCACAGGCGACTTTGATAAGAATCTTTTAATTATGATGTTCTTAAAATAGACGACCTTTAAGCAATATTTTAAACACTTACACACTATAAAACTGATTTACATCCGTAAGACGTCCTCATAACATAAGGTCCAGTTGAAAACCAGCGTCAGACACTAGTTGTCTGGCATTTATGCTGAACTGGCCCTATCTGGCGCAGCCGTGAGGCACACAGTACTATTCGGTTATTTTTTATTTCTGTTTTTTTTTTTTGTGTGAATGTTGTGTGCCTTGACCTGAGTCAAATAAATTTATTTTCTTTCTTTCTTTTCTTTCTTAATGAAACTCCTAATGTTCAGATAATTTGATGATGATGCTTTTAATAATGTAGGTACTACGTGCCAAGACAATTATTTGCCTGCTCTAGATGTCTGACGGAACGTGGAACGCAATACTCACAACTAAACAAGGAGTAATGCTATCAAATATTGTTACTAATCAAAACTAATTTTAATAAGTAAGTTTTCTTTTCTCTCTACTAAAAGTCTCAATCGTTGCCTTTAGTATAAGGTATGTAGGTAAGGCAACCTATGAAGGCGGATATAGCCGCTCCGCCCTAGCCCGCCCAATGTGGCCAGCGTAGGGCGGCGACAATTTTCCACGGGCGGCTACTATACCAGGCTGACAGAGGACAGAAGAGCTTACGCTTAGACAAAACATCTGTTTAAAAAATCTGAAAGAGACAGGCTAACGAGAATTCACGCATGCGCAGTAGCTCAAATGGACAGGTGCTTTTCATATCCTCAGAGATCGTAGTCGGCTGCGGACTTCGATCAGCTTACGGATAGGGCAAGGCATAGATGTTGACGTCACGACGTTTGTTATACATAAAACTGCTCGATATTTATCACAACTCCTTTAAAACACTTTTTAAATGCTTCTACATTGTTTTAAAAGTATGGAAAATCTTTACTTTTCGTGAATTTGCAACAATTTGTATCTGACTGCGGCGTAGCCAAAAAAGGAGGGTTATGTGTTTGACCTGTATGTATGTGTGTCCGTCTCTGTTCCCTCGTAACAACTAAACGGCTGACCCAATTTTGATGAATGATATGCCGTTAGATTTGTGTTCTGGTTTATTGAAATTATAAAAAATCAAAATGGCTGATTTTTGGCGCCAAAATGTACGGTTTCAAAAAAAAACCCTACCCTATCGAGTGGAGTATCAAAATGAAGGGTTTTGAATAGTGATAACAAAATTTGGAATGAGAAATTATAACAAAAAAACTAAAAACACTGGAAATAAAAACACTGAAAAGAGAATAAAAACTAGCATTACTTATAATCTACAGACTTGGTATCGCAGGCGGGCAACAAACAAAAGTTACACCATATTTTACACCATAACCATACCACCATATTTTTGTTTTTTAATGGTTTGTCCCGCCTGCGGTACCAAGTCTGTAGACCCCAGTCTCCAGACCTCTCTATGATTATAATGCGTGTTTTTATTCTCTTTTCTGTCAAGTATGTGTTTTTGCAGTCGGGGTAGTGAAGGTTTGGGTTCGATTCCCATTCTTACTTAGGAAAACATAGATATGGTTAGTAAAAAAAGTTTTTCTTTGTGAAGAAAGAGATATTTGCAGCCTAGAGTGAAATATAGTGTCCCATGAAAATATTCATTGGACACTAGATTTCACTTAAGGCTTTCGCTGGTCCCCTTAGATCATTGAGGGGTAATGGTAAAGCACACTCGACTACGTATGAAGCTGTATATGCTGTATGTTGCTTATTGTGCGGAAATCCTATACAATGCGAGATCAGCATAAACTGGAAATGTATAGCTTGATATGTAGCATCTAGCAGTAACATCACGCCTTTTTGACCCGAAGGGTTAGGCACTAGAGGTGTACCTATTTACCTACAGACGAGACTACCATTTGCAATATTTATCTTGACTCTTGAGGAACATGTCATATGCTCCTACCTACATAGGTATAGGCACCTACATCAAAATTTTAGACTGTGAAAGACAAATGAACCTGTCTAAGTTACCTACTCTTAAGCCGTTTAATTTTCGGACGGATCGACCTTAACCGTATGAAAATGATGTAGTTTGCTGACGCAGGCTGTGGTAGGTACTTTCATATTTCATTTTACGTAACGTTTCGGGAGCAGTAGCGACATTTCACGAGGCGTGCTATTAGGGAGCGGGGTATCGAGCATCGGGTGGCGGCGTTGTACGGCGTCGTAGGTCGTGACGCGTCCGAGTGACGTCACTGGCGAGGGTGGAGGGTGCGACAGCCGACAGGGCAAGGGTAGTCACCCCCCAGTGAAAGTCGGCCCGACGGCGTCAGTACAGCCTGGCTCGTCGATGGACTCGTACACTTTGCTTCTCGCTCCTCTATTTACACCGATCGCTTAACCTATAAGCTCAGGCATCGGGATCTGATATTAATATAAACGCCAGAAATATTAATTTCGTAACTACAGTCAAAGAGACATCAATGTTCTAATTCCGTTCAGTGAGTGAAATGTTGTTAAAGTTTCGAGTGTAGCGGTTTCGCGCTAGATTGTTTTGACAATATCTGAAAACGGATTCGGGACTAGAATTTCGTTCTAGTACCTATAGCTAATTAATTATACGACCAGCCAGCAGCTGAAATAGTGGACGGTGTTAGGTACGTTTTCCTAAATTTTGTTAAAACTCTTTGTTTCCTGTGTAGAAGTAACAATAAGCATATTTCGTGACAGTGTAAAATCGCAAAATACTATAAATAAGCGTTGGTATAACCTACTTATAGTGGCCATGAAGTGGAATATTGTGGCAAACAACTTTCTCAAAGCGCGACACGAAACAATACAACAGCCGTGGAAACTTTAATTACAAATTAAGCTGAAACCCTTCAGGAGCTAGTTTAACTGATGACCTACAAGAACGAATAATGAGGCCTTCGACTCCTGCTAACCCAAACTTTTTATTTACAATCTAATTTCAGCGCCGATGCACGAAAGCAGCTAAAAATAGTCGGGGTTTGCGCGCTCGTGTCTGCCCGCAGCCGGCCCGCGTTTCTCCCTACACTATTTCTGTCTTATAGAAAAGCAATAAGATATTCTACATGCTAAAGAATACCAGTGGACGGGTCCCATGTAGATAATGAGAAAAGTGCGTAAAAAGAAGCCGGTTGTCGCGAGGCGACAGTGACTGATGGTGTTATTATAGTGTTTACGAAATACCTAATTATTGTGCCTCAACTGCAACGCATTCGCTATAAGGTAACTACATTCATCCTATTACTAGAGATATTATGTGTATTCTTATTCCCAAATGTGTAGTTACGTGCAGAGCATTTATAAGTTTCCGAAAGCATTACAGATTCATCGAATTTATTGCCTTCGGCATGCTATGCCGTATCCGTACGTTCTTTATTGCTGGAGATGTTTTCAAGTCTACTTAGCTTTTGTCCTTGTATGTAAATTGATGAGCCTCTATGTATTACATATTTGCTTTCGACGTCGCAGCGATAAACGCAGAAATTGATGATCCTAGCGTCTTCGCTGCTGGTAGTTATTGAATCGTGATATTATCAATCCTTGTCCAGGCCAAAGCAGACAGATCTAATCACACTGACGTAGATTATCGTAAACAAACAATAGCTTACTACCAAACAACCAACGCGCACCGTAGACATGTTACGTGGTGAGTAGGTAGTGTTGGTACTTCCAACAGATGGAAATCGCCTTTATTATGAATAGTATATAGTTGTTGACTAAAACTGTTTACGAATATTTTAAGACTTGCATTATTTATTGTTCTGCCGTCACTGAAAGCAGGTACCTACTTCATATGTGTAGGTAGGTAACATACGAATATCGCTTCGAGATCGACGATTTTCTTTCTTTGGCGGAAGTTTTAAATGAAACAATTTACGTAAAAACTAAAATAACGTTTATTATTCCATTAAACAAAGAAACTCAACAAAAAGTGTAAAATATTGTCAACAAAATTTTATAAGTATGTAATTTAAAACAATAACAAAAACTTTGTGATTTAATTTGAGCTCTTATGGCATTTTGTGATATATTATCATGTCAGGAACTTGATTTTTGTTTACATTCCTTAATATTAATATATATGTATAATACTAGCTTTAACCCGCGAGATTTCTCGAACTTTTTTATATTTATGTTTTTAATTCATATTCTTTATGGCACCTCCTTAGGTCTTAAGGGGAGGCGTACAAAATTGATTTGCTATTACAATTTAAGTATAATAAATGATTTTATGTTGTGACTCTATATATATAAGGCACAATTTTTCTATGAAAATAATATTTAATAGGTACTCCTTATGTACTACACTACTAATACATAAGTACATATCAACAAGGAAGACTAGGAAAATAACCAATGTGCTACACAAAAATACTACACTCTACATCTTTTTCACTACACTTGTCTTTTTCTATCACTATTTATATATTGCACAAACAAAACTTTTGGCATAAGTTTAAAGATACAAGGTACTCTTAGTACCTATAAGGTTTTATCTAAGGCCTTAGTAAGGTTAAGTAGATATGGTCTGTTTTATACAATCAACAAAAATGTCTACAAAGCTTAAAGTAAATTAGTGATACATGATTGATAATAAATAAATTACATTAATAAAATTGTTCAAAACAACATACCAACAGGTAAACATGAATAAAATGGCTCTGCTTTGCAAATAATTAACAATCATAAAAATTCTATCAAATTCTCTACAAATATATATATGTTACTCTTAATTCCATAATTATCTAATCTATTGTTCCAAGCACCAGTACAATTCTTATTAGAGACTAAAACTAAAGATTCCATGGTGGAGCGGAGCGGAGTCAAAAAAAAGAGTCAATTCCATTGATCATTCTGTCTATGCTTGCTTTTTAAAAATCGGGTCTAAATAAGCAGTTACTTTTGGCCAAATCTCATCAGAAGTGCGTCCCTCAAACTCTTTGAGTATACCTTTTTGTTTGTAGAACTCTATGACAGGTCTTGTTATGCTGTCATAGATCTCTAAACGCTTGCGCACAGCTTCAGGTTTGTCGTCAGGCCTTTGAACCAAATCCTCTCCAGTCACATCATCCTTACCTTCTACTTTAGGTGTGTTAAAACCAATATTGTATACCCTTCCTGAAGCCAAGTGGAGCCAGCGGTTCTTCACTCTATCAATGATTACTTCAAATGGCACTACAAGGTTTACTACAACATCAACGGGCTGTACCTTCCACAAAGCATTAGCTTGACCCACTGTTCTAGGGAATCCGTCCAGCAACCAGGGCTGGCCATCAACTTTTTTCAGTTCTGTGATCATAAATTTAATCATCACATCGTCTGGTACAAGTTTTCCTTCATTTAAATACTTTTTGACTTCTTTTCCTAGATCAGTTTGTTTTTCAATGTGGTCCCTTAATTTATCCCCACTAGAAACATGAGCTACACTGTACTTTTTGACTATCCGAGAAGATATAGTGCCCTTTCCTGACGCAGGAGCGCCAAGGATTAAAGTTTTTATTAATTTTTTCGCAGCCATACTGACCTTTGTACTTTGATACGCTCCGTATCTCTACGATTTTATCGTATAACTATACATACAGCTGACCTCGTTTGTTTATGCGAAATTGATTGATTAATACAATAACCGAGGATATTTGCATTGGTTAGTTGATATAAAAACTATTTACAGCTAAACACGCAACATTAGTATTTGTTTCGTAATAGATTTTCATTAGTTTCATGTATGAAACTAGACTAAGTAACAGTTTGTATATATTAATCGTAGCTTAAATAACTTTTTGCATTGTTTCACTCAATTAATAATCGTAAAATAAAATAAAAAATACGGATAAATCGTAATAAAATACACCGCACTAAACCACCGTGCGCAATCTGGCGCAATCGAAATTTCAAATGTCAAACGTCAAACAGTAACGGGAGCGTTCGTGTTACCACAGCTGCTGCTTTCGTGCGACATAAATGTGTCTAACGTTACGGTATCTAGATTGTTGCCAACTGGTTTCATTTGACTGTTAATTTATTATCTAGTTCTAATAGAAATGAAAATTTCCATAAATCAATTTACTTATTTGAGCAAAAAACTATAACAAGAATTAACGTTAGCATGAACGCATTCATAACGAAGACCGAACTTTATCGAATACGAAAATAAAACCGCGAACTTCGAATCTCTGAATTATGATGAATGATTGCAAACATTCTAAATATGTTTTCTATCTAAAATAACTATTATGAATATAATATTTCAGCATGGCGCTTGTAATGTTACCTTGTGATCTTCCCTGGTGGACATCCGTGCAGCGTCACTTGAAGCACCTGCTGCTGGCGTCATCCCCGGCAAAACTTACAGCTAGCATGTTGAAAATACATGACATGTGCAAGTAAGTTTTTTAACTCAACACTATTTTAATTAGAGTTGACAAGAGTTTCAGCAGTTTTGATTTTAATTTGAATAATTTATGCATAGGTACCTACGTCTCTTTTTTTACCGGAATGCAAAGAACGATTGTTTTTTTTTAAATTAACATTTTAAGCAAAAGTACTTACACCAACAGCCTGTATCAAAAAGTACCTAATTGCTAAATAACCCTTGAATTCCCTTGCATACAGTCTGTAGCTATTTCCTTTTATCTTAACAGCATAGGTATAGATCCGGACGACGATATCAAAGACCCGGAGTTGATGAAAGGGCTGGAGTCGTTTCTCGAGGAGGAGATGACGGAAGACGAGCGAAGGCACTTCCTCGACAACACTATCAGGATCATGGTGAATAAAGCGCTGCACCTCAAGCGCTGGCGGCCACCCAAGGGACTCATGTTCAGCTTACAGCAGCAAAGTACGTAACGCTTCTTTCTTCTGGGCTAGATTTTGAAGGCTCGAACAGTTATTGTAAACGACACGCTGTTAAAAAAATAATTGTGCTAAGTCTAGGTTATGCTAAAGCTACGGTTCCCTAGGACAGCGGTGGCCGCCAAATAACGGCCGCAACAGATCTCATGAAAATTAAGGCAGCTGGGTTTGACTCGGTGTCATAAATGCTCTCTAGGGAAACACTGTAGGTACTCTAAAGTACATACCAATTGCATGTGTAACACCAACTTACTTTCATAAATAACGTTTTAGTGGCGTCTTATGACGGTAAATTGCGGACGCTACGCGTGGCGGCCACCGCAGTCTTACTGTGCGTATGCATAGGCGAAACATTCACGACAAAACATGTTGAAATCTTTAGTTTCTGTCAATGTTCCATACAAAGTTTAACAGGAACTAGAGATTTCAACATGTTTTGTTGTGATGTTTCGCCAGTGCAAACGCACAGTTAGGAAACCATACTTTAGTTCCTCGACGTAGAACGTTCTGAACATCAA
The DNA here is from genome assembly GCA_963853775.1 of Xanthia togata. NCBI lineage: Eukaryota > Metazoa > Arthropoda > Insecta > Lepidoptera > Noctuidae > Xanthia > Xanthia togata. The sequence goes on from OY970793.1 coordinate 13,320,573, forward strand.
CCTTAGATTCTTCAACCTTGATGATTGAATGACGTGCTTGAATGATTATGGATGATGGATACAACCATTAGCGATACAATTATAGGTAAATATCGGGTTCCGATCGATGACATTTTCTGATTCTAGCATGATTTATTGCTAGGTAGAAGGTACCTTAGTTTGTTTATAGGTCGCACATGTAGGTACCTATATTTACTTGGTCACAACATCGCAAGCGCGGTTTTCGAGCGGAGCGCGCGAGGTCCTCCGTTCGATTCCGTGGTTGGGAAGGAATATTCGGTTTTATAGGCTTTTCTTAAAGACACAGGCATAGGTCATACCAGCTGTAGAAATTATCCACTCTTAAATTATAGAAGACAGACTCTGCATCAAGCCATTTCGCTGCGACTTTGTTTAACGAACTGTGCGTTATCTACCTAAGTATTCAAAAATCTTTCAATAGGTACAACCAGTCTTCTTTGTTTCCTATAATAAGTTAAGTTTCGTAAATACCCTATCGTTCTAAGCCTTCACTTAATTTTGTTCTTACATGAAAGCTGGCTAGATTCCTCACTTACGTAATACCCTGCATTATTATCGGGCTCCGGGGAAACATGTAGGTACGCATTACGTCAGAACAACGGAAGATACTTAATCCGGACAGGCAGATATAAATAAATGAAACTAAGTACAATGTTAACTTCTATCTAAACATATATAAAATAATGACGAATTCAATATTTAAAAAAAAAAATAGTAGGTAATTGCTACGATTGAACGAGTCTGATGTCAAAAAATGTTTATGTGGATTTTTGTCCGTTTGTCTGGATGTATTTTCCCGATTTGGCGCAAAAACGGCTGAACGGATTTGGATGAAATTTGGCACACAGATAGTTTATAACCTGGATTAATACATAGGGTACTTCTAATCCCGGTAGTACGTTCCCGTGGGATATTTTCTGATATCCATGCGGGCGAAGCCGCAGGCAAGACTCAGTAGAATATAAAATAATTCCATAATGTATCAAGGTCGATAGTTTTGTTTCAGTCTAGAATTAAATAAAGAGCATAATTTAACTCTCTATAGACCTACGCTTTAGGTAAACTGATAGCTTCGAGTTTCGTAAATAACAGGTACGTAATAGCTAGGTACCTACAGGGTAGTCTACTCCATTAACTTAGTACCTGCCTAATCCCAAACTAGGTAATGCCGCAGTGGAGTATCGGATATCCGAACTCAGGGCCGCGTAGGTTTGATTAGAGTTAAAATTAAAACTTCTTTCTTTTGTTCACGAGTCCGTAATTGGATTTTAATAATAGGGTTTTGAATGTAGAGCTGTTATTTTTGTAATTTTAAAGTCTAGCTTGTTCGTAACTTGTATCGGCAAAACCTTTTTTAGCTTACCTAATATTTACACGCGTAGATCTAACTAACGTAAATGAGTTATAGAGAGTCCCTATAATATCTTCATATCATGAGATAAACCACAATGCAGCTGAGATAAGAAAGAATAAATTGAATAAGATAAGGAATTATTGAAGAGGGATCGAAAGGAGGTAGGTACCTAGCGCCCCAGTGACAGAAAATCTGAGACTTTCAATACGGCCGATATAACTTGGCAGGTCTGAACATAGGCACTACGAAATTTCGCGCATGTTCTCTCACTTCCACTCTCCTGATGTCACCATTTGGTTCCTAATAAATGTTATTGCGCAGCCTTCTGCGCGAAGTTCGGAACTGCCAAGTTATATCGGCCGTATTGTAGGTGTAGCTGATATCGTGGTATGGACATGAGTGATATGATGCGCATGAATGAGGAACATGTGACAAGAAAAGTGATATGTATGAACGTGGTTGACTATAACAAAAGAGGCAGACCGAAGAAACGTTGTATGGATTTTGTGAAAGATGTTTCTATGGGTAGGCAAGAATTGAACACTGAGACGACGGCTACAGCTTAACGCACATAGGTATATATAAGCACTGCACTGGTGATGCCGAACCAGTGCAGTGCTTATACGCATGCTATTAACTTATGAGGATCTATGGAAGACGTAGGTCGCCGAGTGCGTCACAAATAAATAGGCTCAAGTTATGAGTACGATAATGACGAGATAGGTAAGCCAATTTACAACAGTGTTCTTTTTTTTTCTGCCTCGTTGGTCTAGTGGTCGCAAGCGCTACTGCTGAGCATGAGGTCCTGGGTTCAATTCCCAGGTCGGGCAAAGTGTTATTGGGTTATTCCGTCAGTAATTTCTTAATAACAGCCCGGAGTCTGGATTTGTGCCCAGTTGATGGCAATAGGCTCACCCCCTATTACATAGGGACTAAAACATAACTGACGAAACGTGGGTATAAGTACAACTCTGGCTATCCCTTCGAAGAAAACTGGCGTGATGTTATGCTGTGTTATTCTTCTTCATAGGTGACGTCACAGAGCTAGAGTACAACCTCGTGTCGGCGCTGGTCGCGCACGCCTTCTTCTCCACCAACCCCAAGCGCACGCTCAAGACACACCCCACCTTGCAAGACTTCAACTTTACACATTTTTTTAAGAATTTACACAGGTATGTTACTTTATCAAATCACGGAGGTTCATATTAAAACATATTAGATAAAGAGAGGGAGGCACATTCTAATGAAATTATATCGATATGTTTTTTGACGAGGTAGCTAGGTATTTAATCACCGAATCAAGAATTCAAAATGGACAAAATGAATGAAGTGATAAAGCATGAAATTTTATAATGTATCTATCAGCAGAATGTTATCCGTACAGTACTTTGCATACCTACAAATCATACAAATTGTTATTAATAAACAGTCGCTGACATAACAATCAGGAGAAGTAGTTCAAATTGATTTGTGGAATTGTTCCAATCACGGCCGAACGGAATTTTTATTAATCGATTCTCATTTGTTCCAGAAAATCGCAAAGAAACAAATTAAAAAGCTTGCTCCACTACTTCGAATGGTTAGATAAGAGTAGCAACGAGGGATCCATTAAATTAAGCAGACAGGTAAACTCCACCGACCACGACTAGCCGGCTTTATGACCGAACAACACGCACGATTACACTCGACTGCCTAGATGCATAGTAATTAGGTCCATTCATAAAACACGTTACACGGTTACACTTTGTAAATAGCTGTTGCCTAACTGATTGTTGATAGCACACGTCATAAGTTACAAACTTCATAACACACACATTTACATACCTACTCATCATCATCTGCCTAGCCTTTTCCCAACTACGTTGGGGTCAGCTTCCAGTCTAACCGGATGCAGCTGAATACCAGTATTTTATATGGAGCGACTTCCTATCTGACCTCCACAACCCAGTAATTGGGTGATACGATACCCCTTGGTAAGACTAGTTGTCAGACTTTCGGGCTTCTGACGTCCCGTAACGACTGTCAAAGATCCACGAATGACAGCCGGGACCAACGGCTTAACGTGCTTTCCGAGGCACGGAGGTGTCTCGGTACGTAAAGATGGTCACCCATCCACAGACCAACCCCAGCAAGCGTAGCTTAACCTGACGGATCGACCCGTGCGGCAGTTATTACTTAGCCACGAGCTCCTCCTATTTACATACCTACTCATGTAAATTCCTAATCCTTTTCCCAACTGCTAGCGATTTCCGATGAGACCGTAGGATGAGACTGATCTTGAACAGCTTTTTGCTGTTTTAGATTAAGAAGGGAGTCTTCATAGAGCCCTAATGACGGCAGTCCATAGTTCCAAACACGAGGCAACTCATCTGACTGTTGCCTCAAAGGTTATGTCTGCGTAATAAATTGGGATCGCGCTGAAATACGGAATGAACCTCAGAAAAGATTACGCAATCCAAGGCTTTCCCTAACTCCGTTTTACGTTTTAGGTGATGACCTCAAAACAGTGGTTGACAATAGAGGACTGGTTAGAATGCACACTTCCTCTGTGTAAGCTGCTAGTACGACACGAAGGGCGCCCGGAGAGGTGTGAAAATGACGAGGCAATCCGAGTGTGCTTCGCGTCCAGTCGGGTCGGCGGGGATACGCTAATCGATGGAGAGTCACAGGTATTGTTGAGAAAAGAAGATGTATTTATACATGGAAAGACTAGCTCTACCTACGTGTTTTTCTACGTGTGTATACCTGATCGGAGCCGGATTTGGATCGTGTCGTATTGCCGTCCCATCGGACTATGAGAGTGAGGGAAGAGAGAGTGCTCTTGTGTCTGCGCACTCACAACTTGCACCATTATATCTCCCGCGTTGAAGGCTGTTCTCCGCTGAGATTGGTCGCCAAGGCCCAAGAAAATTCGGTCTGGAGGACTATTTATTTTTTCTATAAGATTTTTCCAGTTTGGACAAATCTTGTACTTGACATTTTGATCCACGTTATGGGCCAAATTAACGGGAGTCTAGTTTTGATTCATAGTGGAGTAGGTATGGCTTCTAATACAGTAGAATGCTATTTTTCTAAGAATCTATTTCTGGTACAAGAATGTCGTTTAATCCTTATTGAAAGAAAAGAACAAGGCTCGGAAACTTACAGCAAACTTTTACGTCTATCATTTCCCAGGAGTCCCTATCAATGTTCATGATGCCAGAACTTCTACCAGTCATGTTGTCTGTAGAGGCGCTAGAAGATAACGAGGTGCTCAAGGTGGAAGGCGTCAGGCTGTTCAGCAGGATCTGTGACAAGAGACAGAAGACCAAAGTGGAACTGCTTGATGAACCTAAAACGGTAGGATTTTCAGTGATTTGCGCTTAATGAGAAATATGGGATCCCTTCTTTTCGCATAATATTCTTTGTCCTAATATACTTCGGCATAACGATTTTGGCACAATTTATTTTGGCATAATAATACTTCGGCATAATTTTTTTAGGCATACATTTTATGTTGGCATAATCATCTTAAAGACTAATTTGTTTTGGCATAAATTTGATTCGCATAACGTTAGTAGGCCTAATGACTATTAGCATAATAATAATATATATATTTTCCTTTTCTAGTAGATACGTACTCCAGACTTTGGGTGTAAATGGTGGTGGTGAACTTGTAGTGCCCCATACATAATTCTGATCAAACCAATTTGCTATAGTTTACGTAACAATTAAATAATATTGTTGGTTAAAAATTTAATATGCTGTGCAACAAAAGTTAGTGACAGAACCGAATTGCTGCAAAACCGACTCCACGTAGTCTTGTTTGTCCTACCCCTAGAGTGTAATTTAAAATCGCGTAGGCGCGTAGGTGCAAGGCGGCCCGCGGGCTGAGGAGCAGGCGGCTGCGAGCGAGCCGCCGCGTCTGAGGCTGGCCGGCGAAGCCGGCCAACAAGCCGAAGCTGCGGTGGTAAGCGAAAGCCGTCTGTGACGATTAGCACGCGTGGGGCCGCCGGAGGCCCGCAGCGCCGGAGCCGTGACAGAAACCATGCCTGCTGCATGTTGCATGCTCACTTGAATGCAGCATGCTGCATGCTTGCTTGCATGCTGCATGGATAGATAGATAGATAGATAGAATGCATGCTTGCTTGTTTGCTGCATGCTTGCTTGCATTCTTGCTTGCATGCTTGCTTGCATGCTTGCTTACATGCTTGCTTGCATGCTGTATGCTTGCTTGCATGCTGTATGCTTGCTTGCATGCTGTATGCTTGCTTGCTTCATGCTTCCTACAGCAAAACAAAAACCCACAAAATTGTTCAATAAAAATATGTTTTAATATCATTATGCGTAAATAAATGTATGCTTTAGGATATTATGCTTAAGAAAGTTATGCTTTAGAACTTTATGCTTAATCATTATTATGGTTAAAGAAATTATGCCTAAAAAAATATGCGTAAGCTGTTATGCGTAATTATATTATGCGAAAATATAATTACGCCAAACAAAATTATTCTAAGTTATATTAGGTCTTACAATTTTATGCAAATGGATAGGGAACCGAGAAATATACTAGACGATATTGCTGAAGTCGCGAAAGGCTTGGTCAAACGAATCAGTGCAGTTAAATAGGTAGGTACGTAGGTACATTAAAAAAAAAACGACGTTATACCTAATTCTAAATATTATAATACCTACCCACTTCTTGCAAAAATAGAGGGCATCTTATCGGAAAATAAAAATAAAAGTTATTTAAAACTAAAACCCAACTACGACAAAAAGGCCAACTAAAAAGGTTTATATAAGACATCACAGACAGACAATACGACCTTGTCCACAAGCCCGGGCCCTGCTGAGCGCGTAGTTTTAAATTCCCCGTATAATAATAATGAAATATCCTTAATCCAGCCTGTCCCATCTTGCTGTCCTCCCCTCAGCGACGCCCTAAGCCGAGGTTCGTACCCCACAGGGGGTGCCCTTAGCGAGCGTTCGCCTAGTATTAACTAGAATATTTTATGCCCCTGGCTGAAGGCTTTGAGTGTAGTAGCTTAAGGCAGCCACAGGGACAGTCTGGTTAAGCAGTAATTACCTTAGTGGTATACCTGCGAGATGCCCAAGTTCAAAAAAAAGACAATACGACGTCATAATAGCCTATAACCTGCGGACGATCAAGACGCTTCCAACGATACCTCTTAGTCAAATTATGAGTCAAGTTTAGAAGTTAGGAGGGAACAGATGAACATACATACATACCGGTCAAAATCATAACCCTCCGCCGTAGTCGGGTAAAAAGATCTTTAATTCGCTACGCCTATAGACCAGTAGGTACAGACGCCAGCACGTCAACTTACTACAATCTGTCAAATTTCTTTAATAGATTTTCAACTTTATTACTACAGTAGGTAAGTATAAGGTTCAAAGTTGATTGGGAAAATTTGACAGTTTCGGGTAGGTTAATTGCTGGCGTCTGTACCATTTATTAGTTTTCAATCATGTTTAAAGTCCTTCAAAACTGTTTGTGAGGGCATCTACTACTACTTATAATATAACAATAATATTGATTGTGCAGGTAACCGTCTGCCTAATGGACGCGGAAGACTACAGCAAGCTGCCTCTAAGCCAGTGGGAAGAGGACAACGTGCTGCGAGAGCTGAACAAGTGCTTGCTAGCCTTCCAGCAGACGCCCATGAAGAGTAGAGAAGGCACGAGGCATGAGAGGAGACTCTCGCCAATAGGTAATGTTTAAGGAATCTATCCATACGACATATACATTCATTATTATAAAACAAATTCGCTTTTCGCATTTGTCTGTATGTCCGCATTGTTCTTCTAAACCACGCAACAGATTTTGATGAGGTTTTCACCATAGTTGAGAGAATTTATTCCGGAAGTTTTTTGTTATTAAAATTTCCTTTTACCTAAGAAATCTCGATGTTTTGTCAAGTCGTAAAAACTGTGCGAAGTAGGAGCGGGTCGCTAGTATACTTGGAAAATTGTAAACAGTTATTAAAGTAAGGCATTTATAGGTAACATTTGACGTCTGTCAGTTTAGTGAAAGCAAATCGTAAAATTACTCGTATCGGTCATTATTACAATAAATATGTAATCGTAATTGAAAAAAGTTAAGCAATTGTGCAGTTCTAACAAAACGAAAAAATATATTATTTTATGCGCGCCGTTACAAGGTTACGTTGTTGAATTTTGATGAATAATTGTCAAATGTTGCCTCGTTGGTCTAGTGGTCGCAAGCGCTACTGCTGAGCATGAGGTATTGGGTTCGATTCCCGGGTCGGGCAAAGTGTTATTGGGTTTTTCCATCTTGAATTGCTCAGTAGCAGCCCGGAGTCTGGATTTGTGCCCGGTTGATGGCAATAGGCTCGCCCCCTATTACATGGGACTTAAACATAACTGGCGAAATGTGGGTGTAACTACTACAGGTACACCTCTGCCCAACCCTTCGGGGAAACAAGGCGTGATGTTATGTGTTGTCAAATGTTACCTAATAAAATAGCCTTACTTTTGTGGTACTAACTTGAGTGAGTGAACTCTATTTATTTTGTTTCTTTCGGACACAAACAATTACATTATTAACATAGGTGTTAATAAATTAGGGGTGGTAAACATGTAACCCACACTATTGTCCACGAATCAGCATGAAAGATTAGGTTCTTTTTAATATTTTATCCAGAATCAGAAAGTTAAAACAAGACTTGCTGTAGGAGTTGACTGGTAGAAATCGTCACGTAAGGAAAAAGCGTTATGGTACGCGTTATGGTACTCTCTCTCTATCTCTTTCTATAATATATGAGTGCGAGTGTGCGTGCAAGTATCTCGTAAGGGACTTCGTTCCTGACGGGGGTCCCCCGACCGCACACGTTTTTTTATTTGGATTGCTTTATTGCGAGGATGTCGTAAAAAGTGAGTTATATTTCACCCAAATAACATCGTTAGAGACATAGATAACTTAATCATGTGACCTTATTATTTTGAATTTATTCTATCTGTGAAGGTATCGCCATTTGCCACCGATAACTTGACCTACATGACAAGATTTTGTGAGTATGTAGTTGCTAGATTAGCTGAAACACTTGAAAAATATGCCTTGACATTATTGTTACTATGAAACCGATATTTGGCTGAAATGTGGCTGCCTATCCAAACCAAAATTCTGTTATAGTTCTTCCTCCACGATTATTTCCAGGAGAGTCCTTCAGCCACACGCCGCCTGAAGTGGAAGCAACGGTCGTAATAAAGCAGGCTTCGTCATGCAGTACGCTGAACAGCTACAACAGTCGCAGCCCCTCGCCACAGAACTACTGCGCTGCCACGCTCAACCTTAACGATCCTAGTTAGTACCTTCTACTTTTTAAAAGTAAACCATACACTATTAAGGCTCCCGCATCAGGCGCGACGCGACAGCACGACGCGGCAGCGCGACGCGACTAATAAAACAATTTAAAAAAAGTAACTTCACAGTAGAACAATAATTACCGGTGTCGCGTCGCGTCGTGTTTGCCTTTAAACAAAATTAACTGTCTTTATTTAGTAGGTAAGCAAACAGGGCAACAGTTCATACAAAAGTTGTCACTGCCACAGTTGTCTGAACAGCCCAGGATTTTCTGATGCATTACTAACCTTAGAGGCCAGGTCAAATGTCGCAGTGCCTGTAACCTCATCAGCACTTATACCTTCCGAACTGAAGTACAACAATACTTGCCGACAGATATATATTATGAATATATATGACGATAGTACCCTCCAAACAAGATAGTTAATTAATTCAGGCTTGACCTTGCGGAAATCCATTATTTATAGTAACTTATACCGCCTAAAGTCATAAAAAACCCTGTAAGAAATGGACACGTGTTTCACCTCTCAACGAGGAATCCTCAGGATGACGATTGACTTGTCGCGTACCCGAACACGTCGTGTTGCCACGCCGAGCGCCGTACTCAGAGTGCAATAATAGAATAAATAAGGTGTGCAATGATTATTGACATAACGGTCCCGCATGACGGGAACCTCGTTAAACTAAACAAATTAAGTATCTTGACTTGGCTCGCGAGGTTGTCGACATCTGGGATGTGGACTCAGCGATCATCGTGCCGATAGTCGTATCTGCCAATGGCTTAATTACCAAGAGCCTCGACCAACACCTAAGGAGGCTCTCGTTGGGCAGCTGGATTAAGGGCTTGATTCACGGCTCGCATTGTTAGAAGGTTTCTCTCTCTGGAGCCCTGACCGGACCCTGCTCCCGATACCGGTGGGCTACTATTTCTTATATTTTTAAATGTTTTTATTTTAATATTTAAAAATATAATGTATATGTTGTTGAATAAAGGAAAGAATAAATAATGTAATAGTTAAGCGGAATTGGTTACTAAATATATCTACATACGTCTATTGTATTTTTCCTCCAAACATGTCATTTATAAAAATCCTCGATCTTATTCACCCATCATATTTGTTTCCAGGTGCAGAGTTCACAAAGAAGAAATGTTGGCTGTCTCCGGATGGAGGGATGTTGAACAACCGACGAGGAAGGTTCATAGTGCTGGGTTCTTCCGGGGAGTGCTTGCCGGTGACGCGGTCTACCGGGGGGTTGCAGGACGGGCAGGAAGATAGTCTGTACTCCAGCTGTAATTCCAGTGACGACGAGTACCACAGTGCCAACGATAGCTTTGATTATGGTAACTTGATTGGAATACAGTCTTTTACATTTTTGAGCGTATACAAATTTTGCCTTGATAAGAATTGAGGTCCTTGAGGCTTCAATCCACAGATCAGGGTATTTTTTTATAACCACAGCGTAGAAGCCTTTGGCCTTCATCTTAGCTGATGCTCAGATCAGGCCGAAAGTGGAACTCAACCACAGAGGAACTGGTTATCTTACCTCTAACTGCCGAAACACAACAATTCTGTTAACATGGATGTATGGCGGCAGACTTAGATAAGATGGTGGTAGCTAGCCAGGAGGACTAAGTTTTATTGGGCTTTTCCTAATAGGACATTTGCATTCTCAGTCTATCTACAGTATCTACCCTTTTCTCAACTATGTTAGGGTTGGCTTCCAATCTAACCGGATGCAGCTGAATACCAGTATTTTACATGGAGCAACTGCCAATCTGACCTTCACAACCCATTTACTGGTTAATACTACCCCTTTGGTAAGGCTGTTCGTAACGACTGTCAAAGATCCGTCCAAGAATGACAGCTGGGACCAACGGCTTAGCGGGCTTAACCTTCGACGTGGAGTCGAAAGTGTTAAGGTTTGCCACTTTTCATAGAACTCGTAGGTACGCCATGCCGCCATACATATCAGAAGTGAACCCTCCGGGAGGGTTGCCGGCATTACATTTGCGCTAAAGTTTGTTTAAAACCGTGTTATAAAACACTGTTAAACGAAATAAAATAGTGTTTTCAAGGGGTCTCGTCGCTATGCGTAGTTTTTTTTTTTGTGAATATTTGTAACCGTGAATTAAAAAAAATATTTGTTTTCACTGTTTCATATTAATGCTGTAACCGCTAAGAAAAACCTACATTTAAAAACAGCTCTCCGCGAGGGCTCCTGACACTGAACGTGTTAATTCGGTCTGTATTTGTGACAGGTTAATAGGAATTTTGAATGTGGATGGGTCTATGTAAATATTCACCTTTGTCATCGCCTTTGGGGAATACCGGCGTAATATTATGTTTCGGTGATAAAGAAGGCAAGCACCACTTACTTAGCAGTCGTCCACCAATCATTCATATAACATTTCCAGGTAGCGAAGACGAAGGTCGCGGCGAGAGCGCTCGTCCCAATTCATTCCAGTACCTCAAGGAGTTATCAACGGAAGAGAGACGGCTCAGCTTCGCGGACCGACTGCGGGAGGCGCTGAGGAGAGAGGCCGAACATTCGACCACCACCAGCACCGGGGACTGGTCCACGGACAGTTCGAGCTACGCTGTGGGCATCAGCATATCTGGGGCGGAGGTGCAGGATAACGATATCAGGTTAGTTTATTGGCTTGGCTTCGAGGAGAGAGGCCGAACATTCGACCACCACCAGCACCGGGGACTGGTCCACGGACAGTTCGAGCTACGCTGTGGGCATCAGCATATCTGGGGCGGAGGTGCAGGATAACGATATCAGGTTAGTTTATTGGCTTGGCTTCGAGGAGAGAGGCCGAACATTCGACCACCACCAGCACCGGGGACTGGTCCACGGACAGTTCGAGCTACGCTGTGGGCATCAGCATATCTGGGGCGGAGGTGCAGGATAACGATATCAGGTTAGTTTATTGGCTTGGCTTCGAGGAGAGAGGCCGAACATTCGACCACCACCAGCACCGGGGACTGGTCCACGGACAGTTCGAGCTACGCTGTGGGCATCAGCATATCTGGGGCGGAGGTGCAAGATAACGATATCAGGTTAGTTTATTGGCTTGGCTTCGAGGAGAGAGGCCGAACATTCGACCACCACCAGCACCGGGGACTGGTCCACGGACAGTTCGAGCTACGCTGTGGGCATCAGCATATCTGGGGCGGAGGTGCAGGATAACGATATCAGGTTAGTTTATTGGCTTGGCTTCGAGGAGAGAGGCCGAACATTCGACCACCACCAGCACCGGGGACTGGTCCACGGACAGTTCGAGCTACGCTGTGGGCATCAGCATATCTGGGGCGGAGGTGCAGGATAACGATATCAGGTTAGTTTATTGGCTTGGCTTCGAGGAGAGAGGCCGAACATTCGACCACCACCAGCACCGGGGACTGGTCCACGGACAGTTCGAGCTACGCTGTGGGCATCAGCATATCTGGGGCGGAGGTGCAGGATAACGATATCAGGTTAGTTTATTGGCTTGGCTTCGAGGAGAGAGGCCGAACATTCGACCACCACCAGCACCGGGGACTGGTCCACGGACAGTTCGAGCTACGCTGTGGGCATCAGCATATCTGGGGCGGAGGTGCAGGATAACGATATCAGGTTAGTTTATTGGCTTGGCTTCGAGGAGAGAGGCCGAACATTCGACCACCACCAGCACCGGGGACTGGTCCACGGACAGTTCGAGCTACGCTGTGGGCATCAGCATATCTGGGGCGGAGGTGCAGGATAACGATATCAGGTTAGTTTATTGGCTTGGCTTCGAGGAGAGAGGCCGAACATTCGACCACCACCAGCACCGGGGACTGGTCCACGGACAGTTCGAGCTACGCTGTGGGCATCAGCATATCTGGGGCGGAGGTGCAGGATAACGATATCAGGTTAGTTTATTGGCTTGGCTTCGAGGAGAGAGGCCGAACATTCGACCAGCACCAGCACCGGGGACTGATCCACGGACAGTTCGAGCTACGCTGTGGGCATTAGCATAATTCTGGGGCGGACGTGCAGGATAACGATATCAGGCTAGTTTATTGCCTTGGCTTCGAGGAGTGAGGCCGAACATTCGACCAGCACCAGCACTAGGGACTGGTCCACTGACAGTTTGAGCTACGCTATATGTATTATAAATTCAAGGTATTCCTTTTAATATCCCATAACTCTTGGGTATTAACGAGACCATGTCAAAGAATCAACTGGCATTATATGTTTTTTTTTTTTCATTTTTCGTTCAAAATATTTCGACAGTCACGATTATTTTAAATGTAATACACACTTATGTGAAATATTAAAAAAAAAACACTGCAATGATGGCTGTCATGAAAATATTGACAGCGGCAAAGATTTAAATCGTTTGATTCGCCTTACCACGTCAAAAGATAGTCGCGTTTCTGTTTCGTTTTGACACACAATGACGCAATGACTACACTTGTTTGTCATGGAAACGCTATTTAATAATGTGTGAGCTCACTCTTCTCAATAAGAACACTTTTTCTCGGGAGGGTAAATCTAAGGATTTCAATCTTTGGAACGTTGTTGACACCGTGAAGCAAACCCGGGCAGGGTGTGCTTTCTCTAGGAAACCACACCAACTTACATTCGTAATCAACGTTTCAGTGACGTTATCGCCCGTAAATTGCGGACGCTACGTGAGCGGTCACCGCTCTTCTAGGAAACCATAGCTTAACACACCACTACGCACTTAAGCCCCTTCTTATCTAAGCTTGAACTTGCCATCAGGGTAAAACGCGGCGGTTCAGTGGGCTTCGTTTTAACGGAAAAGGAGACTGTAAGCAACGGGGAGCCTTCGCCGAGACACCGACCACTCGGCAGGAAGGAGACCGGCAACAGCTCCAAGTACAGCTTCAGCACTGAATATACGTAAGTTTACCATCAACTATATTGACTGACCAAAGTAGGCATAACGCCGTTGCTTTCCAAGAGAGCCGTTCATTTTAAATAGGTGTACAACAGTGCAGATCCAGGATTGTCATTTGGGAGGGACTTGAACCCGCTGCGTAGGTGGCAGAATAAGTGGCGGGTGATTTCAAAACAAAACATTGTTATAAAAATTTAAAACTAGTAAATATAATACTTATTATATAAGAAACAAATGATGACAATTGAAGCTGTGCTTGCAAAAGCTTGCAGTTTAAGTAATTAGAATATTTAAAATCAAATTCACTTCAGATTTGTCACGGATGAACCCAGATGTTTTTCCCTGAATCCGCTACTGGTGTACAATAAGGTTTACCAGTTTTCGATTGGCAGTGGGAGTGGGCCATGAATGTTGTGGGTACAGACTCCAGCACATCAACCTACTATAACCTAAAATTCAACTTTATCACTAAAGTATAAGGTTCAAAGTTGATTGGGAAAATTTGACAGTTTCGGGTAGGTTGACCTGCTGGCGTTTGTACATCGATCACTAATATTAGTGCTCGATGTGTAGACAACGTTTAATGACTGTTCGCGTACCTATTTTAAATAAATAATCCATAACGCGGGCCCAGTGCGGATTAGTGGATCGTCATCAACTTAATAGTTATTTGTGCAACAAGAGAGCAAAGTTGTTTTTTGCTGCGAGTGTTGATTTTGAATCCCGAGTAAGCGAAGGATTCTATAATTGAATCACGAGCGTAGCGAGTGATTCTAGGTTAGAATCCTGAGCGCTGCGAGGGATTCAAAGACACGAGATGCAAATAACTTTGCTCTCGTGTAACACATACAACTTTTCACCTCAGCAGCGAGAACATACAACATGTAAATAAAAACCTGTCCGATCCGTGAGGATGCTGTTAGGTATCGTACCGTGAGCATATTTATGTGGAAATTTTCAGGAAAAAGGAATCCCCACATTTTTTTTCAATGGTGAATTTTACCAAATTTTACGTTTGGTGCGGGCGGCAGCCGTCATAGTACGAGTTTTGCAATTTTTTTATGGATTTGGGTTAATTTTGGAACTAAAAATGTGAATTTTAAATACCAATAACTTTTTTACTATAAATAATAATAAAAAAAATACTCTTTTGTAATTTTACTGCAGTACCACATGCCCTTTTCGGATCGGACGAGGTTTTTTTTTACATAATCTTCATCACCTCGTATTTTGCAGCCACCATCTTGGATTTACATTTTGACCACACTATCGACTTTAGTACCCTCGAAAACTATGAAAACGACACCCATGACGAAAATGTGAAAATTTTCGCAGCCGCCATCTTGGATTTATATTTTGACTTCACTATCGGCTTAAGCAAACTTGAAAACCATAGAAACGATACCCATGAAGAAAAATTTGAAAATGTTCGCAGCCGCCATCTTTGATTTACATTTTCACCTCACGATCGGCTTTAGCACCCTTGAAAACTATGAAAACGTCACCCATTATGAAAAATGTGTAAATTTTCGCATCCGCCATCTTGGATTTTCATTTTGACCAAATTCACACTATCTCACTCCGTCTTTCTTTCTCTTTGAATCAGAACAAGACAGTCGTCGCAAGCGCCTTTTCCCGTGACGATTTCTGCCAATACACTCTTAACGCAAGCCGCATTTATAGATATTCGTTCCAAAAAAAAAAAACAGAATTTAAATAAAACCATATTAGATGATTTGGAATTTTAAGGTTATTATGTGAAACCGAACGTTTTATTGTTTGTTTCATTTTAGGGCTTACTAGATATGGAATTTTGAAATCGAACTTCGAATCGACTTGTTTCTATCTCTCGCTTTTTTCGTATCGAAGTGAAAGTGACAAATAAGTTCAAATCTTTAGAATTTTGTGAGTAGACCCAACACTGCTCTCGGCATTTAAAAAAAAAAAATTTAAAAGTTACTTTGTCTCACGCTCGCAGCAAAATCGAATTTTGCTCACTGTTTTTTGACAGCAAAACTTGCTTGTTTGAGGTGCTGAGGTGAAAAGTACATTTCAATACTTGCCTAAAGCCACGTTTTCCATCAGACTACTTATTTGTGTGACTGCTCTTATCAGAAACTCTAGCTCTTGCTGGATTGATGGTTATTAAAAAGATCTAGCCATTATTATACCTTCAGAATGCTAATCTATTTATTTTCTACATTTTAGTTCGGAGTTAGAGGAGGTGTACGAGCAGTTCAACCAGTGGCTCAACGACCCCATCGTCGACTCAGAATCAGGCGAACACAAAAATCGAGAGTTAGACTCACGAGACTTGGCTGTGATAAGGTAAAGTATCATTTTTTTTTACCAAACGTTGTGGCCAGTCTGTGCCTAGGTAGGATGGACTTCTAGGAATCACAGTTCCAAACTGGATTTTTCTGGAATAATTATTTAATATAATAAATACCTTCATTGTAAATTTTTGGGGACTGCAACTTTTATGTGGCGACCAAATCCCGCTGTCTTATATCAGGGACCAAGGGTTTGTAGAAGTGTATTCTCCTAACTTTAGTGCTGACGGTCCCGCGCTGCCGCTCGGGAAAGAAGACGTATCTGCTGCGGCAGGACCGAATTGGGAAGACACTTCAGTCTTGCCCCAGCAGGCCCTTGACGAACGGTTCTTCTCCAGGTAGAAAGAAGCTACATTTTTAAATAACGATGACCAACGTTTTTGCGAGATTTCAAATCGTTGGGCCAAAAACTTCTTACCTCGCGTCACACGTCTACCTATTACTTACTATCAAAGATTTATTTGTGCAATGGCTTGTTATGTCTTTAGTTCACCTCAACTTTTGTGATTGTTCTTCTGTCTGGGAAATGGCTTCCTTTTCGATCTTGGACAAAATACGGCGCAGTGACCGAATGTCCGCCTTTGATACCAACTTTGAACCAACTATGGGTGCCAGTAATTTTTACATCGTATTTTTTTCCTGGTGTTTGTTGCGCCATTTCTTCTGCCTAGCTGGCGATGGGCAGACGTATTGGAGGCCTTCTTTTGAATCTTTTGACATTCAAAAAGTTATGCTTCTAAGTCTAATTTTAAAAAAACGATTGTGAATCTTGTTTCTTACATCGTGATCGTCGATCTCGGCCCTTTGCACGACATAATTACTTCTCCAGGTTCGCGGGCTCGTTACTCAAGCGCACTCTATCGGAGTCCCTGGCGGTGGGCGCCGGGTCGGGCTCGGACGCGGCCGAGCTGTACGGCCGCGAGCCGCGCCCCCTGCCGCCGCGCCCGCTCGCTCTGGCGGCCCGCTCGCTCTCCCTCGAGCTCGCACGACACAAACACCGGCTGGCCGCGCATCTCGTACGTATTGCACAATCACCTTAAGGTGGGCATTCACGGGCACTCAATTCCATAACATTCTACGACAACACTCCAAAAACTTTCCGAAATCTCACGTAGATTGGGTGGAGTGGTAAAAAATATTGAATGAAAACGCGCGAATGAGAAAGAGTGATGGAAATGGCGTGCCCGTGAATGGCCACCTCTAAACAGCACTACAAGATTATTTTGACGGAACAAACGCCGCCATCTTGTTTTTTTAAACGTCATTCGAGCGCCAAAAGATGTACATTGTCCTGCTGCTCTCGGTTTCTAAAAGCTTTTTGACTGGATGTTGTTATTTACTGTCAACCAATCTGCGTACGTACAGCGGATATTTGACCACATATTTACAGATAAAGCCTCGTGCAGACTAGCGCGACGTGATTCGAACAATACAATTTCAATGAAAACTTCACGGGATAACAATAACAGGTGTCGCGTCGCACTAGTCTGCATGAAGCTTAAGGCTTTCAGATACCGGGGGCAGTAGCTCCACCGCATGCTCAAGGCTCACGTTGGAGCCAACAACTGCCAGCAAGCCGCCATATACGCAGCGCGAACGTCCCTCTAATGTAAATAGTCCAGACGCCAGCACATCAACCTACTATATCCAATCTGTCAAATGTCTGTAATAGATTTTCAACTTTATTACTAAGGTATAAGGTTCAAAGTTGATTGGGAAAATTTTACATTTTCGGGTAGGTTGACCTACTGGCGTCTGTACCTGCACTGTATCAATAGACATACATACTGTCGATTGCGTATCCTAGCTGAACAATTTTTTTACGCATGTATAGCTTGTGTCTATGTCGTCGGCAAAAACAGGGGATGCGGTGGAGTGGCAATGAAAATATATTAATGAAATATTGTCTAATCTGTATAAACCTGTTTAGATCGAGTCGTGTGCATAATCGTCCTGAAACTTTGCTTATAATTTAGGACCTAAAAGAAGATCGGTAGAAAGTTTTCTAACGCGTTTGCTATGGTTTTTGTGAACATGACTATCTACCAGTATTAACTCAATAACAAATCCAGATTCAAATACCACGAAGCTATAGAATTCGAATGACTGATTTTATCATTTAAAAAACTATCTAGCAACTTATTACTAATTACCGATTCAGCGCGCACGGCAAGGCTGCGAAGCAATTCTTAATCAACTAACAAAAATATTTATTAAAACTAATCGAATTAAACAAATCAACAACAAACAATGCACTAAGCAAAGTGAATAACAAAAGAAACCAACCGGTGACCTAAACTGCTATATGTTTTGACAGAAACGTAAAGTAAAAGAATCTATACCGGAGGAGTTTATAGAGGGCACGCGAGCAACCGCCGCCGCCGACACGACACACGCCGACGAAAGCAAAAGTATGGACACGTCGACAGAGACCGACACAGTAGTGTCCAACCAATCAGAACCCGGTCTACGGAAGAAAAAGTTGAACTGGATGATAAACATGATCGTAGACACTATCGAAGAGACCGTGGAATGCGAGCCGGTCACAGTAAAACTAAAGAAACCGAAGGTCAGACCGCAAGCGTGCACCGGCTGTCGCTAACTTGTCAACTCAGTATACTAACAAACATCTCTGATTCTATTAGTCTTTGCTTTCTGTCGAAACATATACTTCTGTGGTGTTGCTTGTAATACTTAATCGATGCTATAAAGAGTGGGGATTTATTTGTGCGTCCATTATTTTTTAACTCTTTTTTTAAACGTAGAACGTTACAGTATTTTAATCTCACGAAGCGACGCGCGCTTTAATGTTCCCGCAGACATGTTATCTTCGAGGGCCTTAAGAATCACGCTGTGAATGTGCGTCAAGACGAGTAGCGTCAGCACATAACACACAAACACTTTCGACTTCACCATTGTGTCGGCCGGTACCGAGAGCTCCTGCGCTTACACACACAGCGTGTCTGCACACTTGGTAAACCACAAGTAAAACGCGCGTCGCTTCGTCAGATAAAAAATACTGTAACGTTCTACGTTCAAAAACATGGACGTAAGACGCATGGACGCAACCTAGATGCTCGTTGCACTGTGTTTCAAAACGCACTCTCCTAACGCATAGGTAGATCGTTAAACGTTGTTCAAAACCTCATGTGTAAACACAATTTTTGATGTTCACTTATTTCCATTGTGTTCGATGTCTGACCAAACTGTCCAGCTAGATAAGCGAGCTAAAAATACTCATACCTACGTAACGATTTGGTAAATAATGCTCTCCAAATTTTGACTGTACGGTAGTGCTAATCGCTTGAAATTACTTTGATAGGTGTGTATTTTTCAGTGTGATTGATATTCTTCTCGTCGTTAGTTATTCTGTGGCGCTGGAGACGTGATAATAACGATAATAATATTGAACCTTCAGACATGCATCGACTCAAGTCTCTGATCTGTAAAGGCGCACGCAGACAGGCGCGATTCAACTCTTGTGGATCAATCTCTATGAAAACTCCATGGAAATTGTTCTACCGGTGTCGTGTCGCACATGTCTGCGGGAGCCTTAAACCTGCAGTCAAATCTCATGTTGATAACATTTTAACTCTGATTCAGTATCACTGTCAGAATCATAGTGATCTTTATTCTCGTCACTATAAGGTTGCTGTTGGGTTGCTGCTGTTAGAGGGACAATAACTCTTTAAAGGTACCATTCCGTACCCAACCGCAGGCAGCAACTGCACGCGAGTTGTCGCGGCGTCATGTCTCGGCGACGACGAGCGTCGCTAGCTACGGAAGGTATTTCATAGAAATTCATAGAAACCAGTCGTGTCGCCGCGACACGTCGCCTGCAGTTGCCTCCTCTGGTCGGTTATAATGTACCTAGTGGTACCTTAAAAGGACTGTAACAGTGTTGTGGTTATCCGACTTATCAGGAGCCAATCAAATCATCAAACATGAGATTAGACCACAGAATAATAAGATTTCAGAAAAGACGAGCACAGAGCAGAAGATTTTTTATTAAATTGTATGTATAATACGCTATATTAAGAGTCGCATGAAGTGCAACGTTGTACAAACCTCAGATGTCTCCTCAGGCGTCATCAAGCTCGCCCTCTTTTGCACTTTAAGACACAAATAATAAGGTTCACCATTCAATGTCACGAGTAATCTTCTGCTCTGCCTTAAGTAAAGATAAAAATTGAATGAAGTTGATCGCTACACGGTCCGCAGCTGTCGCAGTTGGCGCACAAGATCGTGTCGGGCGGGACCTGCCGGCCGGTGGCGACCGGCAACTGGGGCTGCGGCAAGAGGCTGCGGGGCCACCCGCAACTGAAGCTGCTGCTGCAGTGGCTTGCGTCTAGCGTGGCCGGAGTACCCGCGCTCATTTATTATACGTTCGGGAACGAGAAATTGTTTAAGGTACGTACATATTATACATAATGTAAGCAAAAAAGGATTCACTTTTAGGAAGAGACACAATTTGAGTATGAAAAATTTATATTTTAAAACGATTGATTGAACAAATGAGGCTCAAAAGTGTTTTGAGAGTTAAAAATAGTATGCCTGTCATTTCCGAAGTCCACCTGATCCCTACCATTAGTTTTTAGAATGGAATACTACTCACTCCCTAGTAATAAAATGGTTTCCGTTCTAAAGTTATATATTGATCATTTTCCTCCACAGTTGGACACGCTCGTCCGAGTACTAGTAGACAGAAAATGGACGGTGGGTCAGCTAGCGCGTGCCGTGCTCAAGTTCGCGCGACAGACGCTCAACGAGCCGCACGTCATCCCGGACCACCACTCACTGTTCGACGAACTCATAGGCATCGACAAGATACCTGACGACACATAGCTAACACTCGCCCGAAGAAAGGCTCGGAGATAGACCGTGCTTGCAACTAGTTTTTTTATCAAAAGACTTTGATTGTAATGTAACAGCATCATAACATGGAGGAGTGAACTTATGGAGAGATTGCGGCCTGTCACCAATCGATATCAAGCCGTTTGACGCACCACTCGTGATCTTCCAGCTGTGGATGTTATGTTAGCACTCCTTTTGCTCACTACTCCGTGGTACAATATGTTAGCTTCGTTCGGTCACTCCACTATAACTCATTAATGCATTTATGTTATTCCGTCATCATACTCAATAGTAAGGTGGTTCAACTGTGTCTTATTTTAAATAATGTTTGTGGACTTTTAGATATTTTTTTACGAAATAGTTACATAAAAGCAATATTAGCGTTTGATTCGATTTAAAATAACAACTTTAAAAGAAGTATTTTTATACAAAACTATCGATTAAAGTACAATTATAAAGTTTACCTAATGTAAGTTTTATCAAGTCATTGATAGTAAACTTGAATAAAAAAGTTATGTGAAGGTGATTTTTAATTATTACAAATTTTAATAAATTTACATAATTTATAGGGCAGTGCTAATATTAAGACTGTGTACTGTTTATAAAAGGTTTCCAAAGTTTACCAAACTTCAAGTTTTTTACTATCGCGATACGTAATCATCCTAACGAAGTTAGCTACCATATATTTGTAAATATTGGATAACGACTTATTTCTAAAACCATCACATACATTTATGTAGCTTGACAATATACTTATCCTGTTAGTCATATAATTGACGTCACTTCCGGTTCCCACAATATGGTGTCTTACAGTGTTAAAGACTTGATCTAACAAAGTCTTCCATAGCATGAATCTCAATGTGTCCAAACTTGTTAATTTTGAAGTGAAACTATAGAATTTTCAAACGGGATGCGAAAATAAAATAATGCGTCACATATTTGTGTATTATTTTGATATTTTTTTATTGAAACGATTTTATTTTTTAAGGTACATATTTATTTTAAGTAGCTACATTTAAAATCAGTCACTATGTCAATTGTAGGACGTGACATTCACAATCAACGTTACATATTTGTGAATGGATATGAATCAGTATCATGCACTTAGAAAAATAACGCAGATAATTAAGGACCTAAGCACACATTAAATTTTGCAATCAGTAAGCTCATAAGCTGTACATAGCTATTGCATTTGTAACTCTACTAAATGTTAATAAGGTTCAAAGTATTGTTAATTCATTTACAAAGGCGAAATAAGATTTTGTGTGCAGACCTTAATCAACATTAAATTAATGAGTGTGTTCAATGAGATCCTTTTTAAATTATTGGATCATAATCATAATTGTATTTAGCTATCTTAAGTTTTTCAATATTTTCTATTACTTCCACCGACATCAATAGCACTTTTTTTTAGAAAGCGGTACTAATATTTTTGAAATTCAATATAGGCAGTAGACTCACAATAAACTGCTACACAAAATTTCCTATTGTACTGAGTATAGAATTCATGGAAAAACAAAACTCCCACTATGGTTACAGAAAATTAAAAAAATGCATTTTTTCCACTCACTCTATGATCCTAGTTGCTGTACAAAAGAGATAATATTAACGAACGCCCTAAAAGAAAAGCCCACGCATACGGCGGCCCATGCCCTGCCTATCGTAGAGGACATTGAATCTGTTGACTAGCTGGTTGATGGCGTTGCAGCCCTTCGTAATTGTGCCCAGGTACGTCATCAGCGCCACGTCGTTGCATTGCTGAAAAAAAACAAAAGGATCAGAACTTATCTTTAAATCAATGACTGAATTAAATTAACACCAATTAAAGTTTGTTACTAGTTGGTAAGCTTTTTTTAAAATAAAATAAATAAATATCCAGGATAGTCCGTGAAAGAGGCTCATCTTGCTTTGCTAGCTAGACCATAATTTAAGTTTTTTTTTTTTTTTTAAGCTACACGTAAGAGATAAGTAAAAAAAGTCTAAAGTCAAGTGATAATTTCCCAAAAACGATTAAAAAACCATCTAGCTCCTCATCATCTGCCTAGCTTTTTCCCTATATTGGGGTTGGCTTTTGGATCTAGCTCCTAGACTATAAATAATCACTGAACATACATGGGGTGCTCTAGGAAGCCTTTGGACAGAGGCTTCTAAAAATGTTGTTTGGTCCTCAGTTCACGGGTCGCCCAGATAAAGACTTTATCAGAAAATTGGGTTTGGTCACATTTGGATGTTTTTTAATAGTATTTTACTGGTAAATGGTAAATTGAGCGTCTGTAAGTATTACACTAAACTATACGTACATTATAGAAGTGTGTGCGGAACTGTTGCGAGGTGAGCAGTGGTAGCCTGTTGGAGAGCGCGCGCGCCTCCCGCAGCAGCGCCGGCCGCGGCGGCAGGGACCCGTCGCGGATCGCACGCACCGTCGCTAGCACCGCGCGCACTCGGGACACTAACATCTTTATAGCTGAGCGTTGAGCTGTTAGGTGTTCGGCCACTGTAAATAAACAAATATTATCATATCAGCTGTATCCCCAGGGTAACCATAGAAAGCAGCAACAACTTTGCACCTGATACAAAGTCACTGTCTAGGCTAGTATTTCCATACCATTTGCTGTCAACTGGTGCTATGGTCTGCTCCAAAAAGTTTCTAATAAAAGTATAAACAAACCCTGTTTAGGTTATTAGTAGAGTAGCACATTAAAAAGAAAAAAAAAGTGGAAACCTTCTAAATATAGAATGTTCCAACTTTATATATCTCACCACAGTTTTACCAACAATATTTTTTTTAAATATAATTAATTAAAATTTATTTGAAAAACTACCAACGAAAATTAGGTTATAAAATAACCACAATAGCTACGATGACTAAAAATATTTTTTTTCCATCAGTTGTATTATAAAAAAATATTGGCCATTTTTTTTTTCCTTTATCAATAGATTACGGCGATACATTGCATTAAAATGTGCCATGACGTCACGAGTATGTAGATTTTATACTTACTTGTGACGTAGCAACCCCCCACTCCCTAACTTTAAATTGTTTTGTCTAAGTAATTTTTTATTAATATAATAAAGCAAAAAATACGTGTCTAATAGTTTTCTATCATCTGAGTGATGGGTAAAAAAAAAATGGATTATAAATAGAATTGCTTTTTTTTTGTCCCAGTCATCATCCCTATTGTCAAAGGAAAAATATCTATAATTATGGTGACTTCAAATTAGAATTTTGGGTATCAAATAATCAAATCAAAGCACTCAATTTGTAAGTGGCACTACAAATTACCATTCACGGGTACATTTGTTGACATATTCATCAGATACTTTTGGGACAGAAGGTAGGTAAGAATAAGGTGGGACAAAATCCTTGTCCCAATTCATGAAATATTTTTTTTACCCTTTGATGTAGGTCTTGTAGTTTATTGAATATGTAAAACTGTAATTTTTTTGTATAGTTAACTTTGAAACTAGGAGAATTTACCAAAAAAAGAATGAGCAAATCTCAAACAAATAAAAAAAATTGTTACCTAAACTGTTAAGTGCAGCTTCACCGGATGATACCCTGGCCACATGGTCCACACCAATCCTCTCAGCCTCCTCGGCAGCCAGTGTGTATGTAAGAGGTGCTAGCAACATTGTGGCTCTACCATTTACAACATCTATCACTGACTCATATAACACCACTGGTAGTTGCTGAAATATTTGAAAACAAATGAAAAAAAATTTGGAACAAGTAATTTCACTGTCCACCAGATTAATTTTTACTGATATTTAACAAATTAGAAGATAAAATGAAAGAATGAAGGGCATTCTGCTGGATATTATTTCAACTATATCTACAGGAAACGATTTAAAAGACAATTAATACAATACTGTCAGTCCACTCACATCTCCGTTCCTTCCCGCAGGATTTAGCATCAGCATGACTGGGCACTCATTAATATCACAGATCTGTCGGTGAATGGCAATGTCCTTGTCTGTTGGAGTGTCTCCAGTTGTGTACCAGCCAAGGAAGTCCATGTCAGAGAATACTTGTTTGACTGCCAAATTATAAAAACTAAGTTATTATTATTTCCAATGTGTGAATAACAAGAGGCTGGGAAATACCACATGCTGAGAATAAAAGGTACCAGTATGAAATCAGTGTGTAGCATCATTCTTGCTTAACAATGACACTTATCAACCAAGTGATCACAAAATGATGACCAATGAGTAATAAATTATGTTAGAGAATACTCACATTGTTCTTCCTTTAAATTGTAATAATCTCTATCAATTATTATGTCTCCTTCAATGACACTAAACATTAATTCAAATGAATTCATAACTTCTATGTTTCGACCTTTTTGCTTGCCAATCAGGGCTCCAATAACTGAAAGGTAGACAAGTGTATGATAAATAATATGCATGAAATTCGACATAAAAAAATTAACGTAAAGTTATGTATTTATTTACCTATCTGAGGGGATCCTTCCTGTGCTCGCAATCTTGTCCAATGTTCAGATACATTCATTATTACAAGAGGATGTAAAGATACTGTTACGGAACCGGAGGTAGTTGTTGTGACCACCACGCTCTTCGCGCCTCCTGGCGCTGGAGGCGCAGGTGATGTGGGGTTAGGAGGATCTACAGCCGGCCCTGATGAGGCACTCTCCACCTCAACTTCCATTTCAAAATCAATTCTATCGGCACTTGACATTATTGAATATAATTCACTATTTGAAGAACTTGAATTGTGCTACAATAGCTGCAGTCAACAATGCACACAGCCTCAGCAACAAATAAATAAATAGAAGATGAAAAACAACCTGCTCCGTTTTGACGTTAATTTTTGATTGACGCAAGGGTTTGACGACGTCAGTTTGACATTCCTAACTTTTTCTCATGCACGATTTTCATAGACAAGAATACAACTGTTGTTGTTCGTAAAAATATGCTTGCGACTCTTGAGTAGGTCTTTTATTACTTTATGTAAAAGTATGAACAAACAAAAATAGCTATTGTTATCTCGTATTACTCACTAGTAAAAGTATGAAGTAAAACGAAGAGACACAGGTACCCTCTAGTTGTAAATTAAAGGTAAACTAAGATTTTTTACCGCATTAATATCATCGGTTTCTTAGAAAAGCGGTGGTCACACTTGACGGCCGCAGTGATGGCTGTCATGGTAACGATGACAGCGGCAAAGATTTAAATCGTTAGATTCACCATAGTTTGTGTCATTGACTTATAAAACATATTTTTATGACAATGGTTTGTGTTTTGTCCATTGACTTGGAAAAGGAAAAGGAGACTGTAAGCAACGGCAAGCTTTCACCGAGACGTCGACCACTCAGCAGGAAGGAGACCAGCAATAGCTACAAGTACAGTTTCAGCACTGATTTTATGTAAGTTTACCATCAACTTTAATTACTGACCAAAGTAGGCATAACACTGTTGCTTTCCAAGGGACCCGTTCATTTTAAATGGGTGTACACATGGCTTCACATCAAGCTATACTTTCCAGTATAAGCTGACCTCGCATTGTACGGAAATCCTGTGCAATGCAAGACCAGAATGAACTGGAAATGTAAAGGTTTACCATTGTTTTCGATTGGCATCTTAGCATAACATAATCAGACCATAGCGTCCACTGGGACTCAGGCTTCCTGTCTGAGTTGTCTGCTGAATTGGTCTATAACTAAACATGGACAGACGCCAGCAGGTCAACTTATCCGAAACTGTCAAATTTTCCCAATCAACTTTAAACCTTATTTTTAATAATAAAGTTGAAAATCAATTAAAAAATTTGACAGAATTAGTAGGTTGATGTGCTGGCGTCTGGACTTAGCCAAGGGGGCACAGGGGACAGCAGCTGCTACTGTTGTCGATAAAAGTACTTCTTGTATAGTTAGTGACTAACGGTCAGTTTTAAAGCCGCCCATAGGCCTCTGGCTTTCCATGCCGTTGAAAAATATCTGTCAGCATTCCCCAACCCATTATTTTTTCTTTGCATCTAAACTCTACTCGTAGTATTCCACAGAGTACTTTTTTTTTTGTATTATCCCTATGTAGTCTGTGCTCTACTCTATAGTCTCTGGCCTCTGGCTACGAATGATTGGATTGGCTATGTTTGTGATTATTTGGTTGGTTATATTTGTGAAATGAACGACTACTGGATAACATTTTCAGCCAACAAAAGTAATTGCTTGTAAAGAACAATTGCAATCAAAAGCTGTATTTATTACACCATCTGAAACACAAAAAATAACATTCAACTTTTCACCCACCTGTCATCGTGTCTTCAGCGCGGACTGCTGTTGTTCTCAGGTCAGCAGATATCTCTTTCTCTTCACTAACATAAAAATGGCATCAACAGCGGCGTTAAAAGTTATGACAGGCGTGGCCAAAGACATATCGCCGCTATACTACAGGATATTGTCGAAATTTCCACAGAATTTTACTTTTTGTTTCGCCTATGGATCTGCTGTGAAGCCACAGATGGGGAACAATAAAAAGCAAAACATGATCGATCTAATATACTGCGTGGACAACTCGTATCGATGGCACGCGGCTAACATCCAAGTGAACCCATCACACTACTCCGCGCTCCGATTCTTGGGCAAAGGGTTTGTTGCAAGGTTTCAAGAGAACTGGGGTGCTAAAGTGTACTTTAATACTCTTGTTGAAGTGAAAGAAGAAAACATTCTCATAAAGTATGGGGTTGTGTCACAGAAAGATTTAATTGCTGATCTACTAGATTGGAATGATCTATATGTGGCTGGCAGACTTCATAAACCAGTAGAGATTATAAAGCAGACCAATAGTTCACAGTTACAGGGCGCTCTTCTGTCCAATCTACGCTCCGCAGTCCACACAGCTCTCCTCATTTTGCCAGAAACATTTTCCGAATATGATTTCTACTGTGCTATATCTAACTTAAGTTACGCTGGTGACTTTAGAATGACATTTGGGGAAAACAAAAACAAAGTGAGGAACATTGTACAGCCACAGCTGTTAAACTTTCGAGAACTATACAGACCCATCTTGCAGCAATTCCATGCCTATGTTGACATCCCAACTGGAGATGCTCAGTGCCATCAAGATATAAGTCCAGAGACTAAACTGCATCACTTGATGCAGCTCCCTATGGTGCCGCAACAAAAAATTGTGAAATTTTGGAACCATGGTGGTCTCCAACAAGATATGGAAGATGTCCTGCGAGCAGTTGCTTATGACATTGACTGTGCTGTCATATTGAGACAAATACTAAAGGATATAGTTTGGCAGTCCAGTGTGAGGCAATCTCTAAAGGGCATTCTTACTGCTGGTCTGCTGAAGTCTGTTCGTTACAGTGCTAAAAAAATAGCAAAAATGTTTTAATTGTTACTGTAGATTTTATTTACATAATAATATGTACATAATAAAGGTAGTAAGTAAATTAGATTTGTATTATTCCCGATTTTAAAAACCTCTTTTTTGTTTCTAGGTACAATTATGATTTCAGATGAGTCAAGCAGTGATTCAGAAACAGGTAGATTCAAGGGTCGACCAAAAACTCAAGACAATAGATCTTCTAATCAGAGGGCTGACAATCTCAGAGATTCAGGAAGAAGTAGACCATCTGGACCGGACAGATTTAATAGAAATTTTGATAGAAAAAGAGATGAAAGACCTCGCTCTGATAGACATTCTAGAGATAGAGAAAGGGATAGACACAGGTATTCTAGACCTTCACCTGTAAGTAGGAGGAGGCACTCAAGGGACAGAAGTCCCAGCAGGAAATCACATGAGAGAAATAGGCACAGAGACTCGAGTGATAAATCGAAAGTTAAAGAACAGAGGAGTAGTAGTAGAGATAGACATAAGCATTCTGGATCTACTTCTAGATCTTATGTAACTCATGATTTTCGTAAGGAAAAAGAAGTTAAGGATAAGGAAGACACACGGTGTAAAACAGATCGTGTTAAAAGCCCTGAGAAGCCCATAAAGAAAGCAAAAGAGAAATCACCATCCCCTGATTATAAATCTAAGAGATCTGAAGTATACATACCCCCTCCTATGGTAGCACCGAAAAGAAAATCTGAAAGTCCAATCATCGTTGAAGAACATGTCAACAGTGATGCATCTGAGGAAGTGCTACCCGGCTCTTACTATAACATGATACCAGCTGTTGTAAAAGAAAAAACTGATGAATCCAGTGAGATTGATTCTTCTGATGACGAGAGGCTGAGGGCGAAACTGTTGAATTTGGAGAAAGAACTCCAAAAGACGAAAAAGAAAAAGCATAAAAAGAAACACAAAAGAAAAAGTTCAAAGTCTAGCAAAGATAGGGACAGAGATGCAACAGTATCAGTAGAAGTAAGTAGCACAACTGACATTGATGTAAAAGCTGATGTTTCAAAAAACGTGGGTGAGCTTGTGGAAGAGGTTTCTTCCACACAAAAAAATGCTCAAAAAGAAAGTTGTGAAGAAGGCGAGATATCAAGTGATGATTCCCAGAGCGAGATTGAAATAGATCCAACAGACTTGAGACACAAGTTGAGGCGTACGGCTCCGAGGGGTGATGACAAGTCAGCTCCCGACGTGTGCGGACCAGCGCTACCTCCCCATCTCGAGAAGCGTTACGAGCGAAGTGCCTCTCCAGATATTGAGGGACCTGCTCTGCCAGCACATCTAAAAAGAAATCCGAATAATATAGGTAATGTATAAAATATTTATATTCATAACATCTTTTTTATATCGGGTGGAAAACTTTTACCATGGATTCGGTACAAGAACAGTAGATTATTTATTAATATCCTACGAAAAATTTCAACGCAGGAGGGTTCAAAATCTCGTACTGAATCCATGGTAACAGTTTTCGCGTTGGATGTCCCTACCACCTTGTATACTTGATCAACTCTTCTTTGTTTGTTGTAACAGTACTAAGTGTAGTAAGAGAGCTGCAGCATCTGTCAGTGTGTATGGCCTTCCAACCCTTTGTGTCAGTACATATCTGAAGAAATACACCAAACCATTTTTCTCATATTTTTTACTTCAGGACCATCTATTCCCGATGGCATGCGCAAAGTATTGGCTGAGAAGGAAAGAGAAGTTATCAAATACGAAAGTTCAGACGAAGATTTGGGCATAGGACCTTTGCCCACTGGCTCTGAAGAAAAATGGTCTGATGCGCACCGGCGGCTCGAGGAAAGAGCTCTACACATAAAAATAAAGAATTTAGATGGACATTCAGACACAAACAAGATTAAATCCAGAGAGCAGTGGATGTTAGAGCTGCCAGAAGGTAAAGCAAAAATCATTGGCTTAGAAGCAAGGAGCTTTAGAGCTAAGGCAGGCCCGGACATGTCAGATAGGTAAGCTGTACTAGTTATTTGTTTTCATTCTAAACTCAAGTACTTAATAATAATATTATGTTATCCTCATGCAATGCGCATCTGTATATGTGGCTCATATAAACAATGTTTAAAATGTAGACAATAATAGCAATGCTCAATGCTTGCGTATACATACCTACAATATTCTATATTTTTTATTAAATTAGATTTGTTACAGCTGGCAATCATGTCATTTGGTTACGCAAATAAATATTCTATTCTATTCTTTAAATAAGTCTTTATTTTTATTATTTTATTTATCTTTTATTCCTGAGTCCGCCATATTTATACCGTAAGATGTCGGAAAGACCGGTTGTCCTTAATAACGGACAAAATGGGAGAAGACCCTAAGTCCTGAGATTTTATTTGATAATTACAGGGTTACCATTGCATATCATGATTTTTACCAGAACAAAAGATTTAGTGTTTTTTTTTTACTATTTTTTGACGTATTTAGCTTTGATGTAGCAAATGTCCAATACAAAGGACTACCGGTCATAATAGACAAACATTGTAATCGGAAATTGTTCGTTTTATCGGACTTTCGGATAATATGGGATGTAAACTAGCAAAATATATAAAGTAAAATACATTTCAAATTTTACCAAAAAAATTAAGTATATATTTCTATAAAAATAACTTGAATTTGTTTATTTTTCTTAAAAAAATCAGTCGTCGTGCTTAGCAAGAAATAAAATATTTCCCCATTCAACACCATTAACAATTAAGTTCCATAATAGATAACACTGAGATCACAATAACTAATTTACTTACTTTATTTAAAAAACAATCAACAATTTTTGACGTCAGAGACTGATCTCAGAAAGATCAATCTCTGGTGTGAAAGATTTTAAAGCAGTTTCTTTTTGTTGTTAAACATAAAGATATATTACAACCGATACATTTAACCGAGGTCTTTTTGGTACATCCTTGATTCCTGCAGCGATTTTGAACAGTAAACATATCTGGTAAATGGTCAATTCCATGCTTTCTTTTCGCCTTTGACGGCAGTGGTACTAACGGCGGTCGCCTAATTTTCACATTTCTTTGTGTTTCTGGAATACCATTATCATCATCACATGACGAATCTCTGTAAACATTTTCTTCAATGAGCTTTTCAGCAATTTGCCTCTTAAATTCGCGTAGTTGTAATATTTTGTGAGGTACTATTCCTTTTTCTAATTGATCTTGTTTGTACTTAATCCAAGAATTTGTAACTGCAAGATCCATGAAATGCGAAATAAATCGAACAGTCCACTTTCTTGTTCTTGCTGGACAAACCGCCAGCAATCTGTCGACTAAGTCCACACCTCCCATGTTGCAGTTATACTCTTTAATGACTTCTGGGCGAGAGACGTCAATATATGTCTTTGATTGCCTATTATATCTTCTGCAATGGTCGGTATTTTCAGCAGCATGAATCGTTGAAAGTATTATCACTGGTTTGTTATCCATCCATTTGGTTATGGCGATTTTACCATCACTTCTTACGAGAACATCGTGGCTTCCTCTCCCTCTCCTCGTTAAAGTTTTGTCATCGGTAATGTTTTCCTTCACGTCCACAGGCACCCTGTTCTTCATTAGTGTCCCGGTACATTTAAAGCCTCTACAATCAAGTTCATTCGCCAGCCTTACCGTTGTAAAATAGCGGTCAAAATATAATAAGTGGCCGGGGACTAAAGATTCAGTGAGCTTCAACACAATCTTTTCACCCAGATGAAATTGGTTATCATTTTCATCAATGATGGTATCTTTACCTTGATATATTATTATGTCACAAACAAGACCGTTTGGATTTGCGAGGACGAAAGCTTTTATTCCTGTTGGATTTGGCTTTCCGGGACAAAACTGCCTGATTGGACAAGCTCCAGTGAAGGGAATTATCATTTCGTCTATTGAAATTTTCTGTTGCCTTAATTGTTTACGACAACCTTGTAGAACCCTGTCAAAAAGAGGCCGCACTTTCCACAATTTATCTCCATTTTTCATCTCCTGCGTAACGTCATTATCGAATACAACTTTGATAGAATTTCTCAACAAAAAATATCGGTCTCGAGACATGGCTCGTGTAATTATTGGCAATGTATACTGTCGATTCCAGTACAGCCTTATTTGGGAGAATGGAATACAAGACATCATCATTGTTATCCCAAAATATATTTTACATTCTGCCTTGGACAAATTAAGGCTTCTTCCAGTCCTTTCTATCGCAGTTTGGTTAGATTTTTCAACGATAGTTTCTATTATTTCGTCATCAATGTACTCTTTGTAATAATCAAATAAGTCATCAGAACTTACGTTTTGCGGCAAGTAAGACGGTTCTTGTAGTTGGGGTGGTAATATAGTAAAAGAACTCCTCCTCCAATCACTTTCTTGCTCAGGTTCTCGAAGACGAACACTACTGCCACCACGAGTACGTACACCACGTACACCACGTGAACGACCTGTACCTCCTCTTACACGGACTCCTCCTCTCGTTCGAATTCCTCTTGAAATAAATTCCGTGTCAGTGTCTGCAGTTTCATTTTCCGATTCGGAAGAAGTCTGATGGATTTCAAAATCAGGGTCACCAAAATCAGCCTCGTCTTCCGATATGTCCTCAAAATCTGATTGATTAACAATGTCGATCAGTTGGCTTTCCGTCAAATCTGAAATGATAAAACACATAATTATAATTTATTTACCACGAAATTGTGGTAATAATTATGAAATGTGGATTATTTAGGTAGCAGTGGATCATTCTAATAAAAGCCTAGAGTACTATAGAACGAACAAAAAATGTCAGGCTCTTGATATAGTTAAAACCGAGATTCCGTTTAAAAGCACAATTTTGTTAATGGCATAGTTTACACAAATTCTTACAAGTTTTTCATAAAAAAATGGGAAAACAACAAAACTTAACATGTTAGCAATTTAAAAACGTAGCATTATGCCAAAATTAATTAAAGATCAGTAAGTTATACAAAGATTAACTCACCTCTACTCGGACGGCCTTCCATTTTCAAACACGCACGCCGGCAAAGTGAACGAATGTCAGTATTGTCGTTGGCTCATTGGAAACAGGAACAATATAAGATTTGAATTGTCATTGGTTGACGAAATCTGGTGTAGCAGCGCCGATTTTTAAACGAAAAACTAATATGTGTGTTAGGAAGCACGTCCGGTTATTACAAATGGCAACCGTGAATAATGTCAGGACTTAATGACAGATGATAATTTGTCCGTTATAATGACCACAGGGACTCAGGAGGTTATAGATTCTTTTCTTTTAGATTTTGTGAATGTGAGAATGTTGTAACAACCAATTGGAACCTAGCTTCTGATGTTTCATAAGTGCCCTTGTAGGTTTATGTGAAATCAAATAATTTGAATTAGATTTTGAACGCATATATGAAATGTCTCTGGAAAACTTCGAGACCAATGGACATGATTTCCGAGTATAATGATGAAGGCATTGTAGGATCGAAGGGATATATATGTAAATGCCTGTACTTGCAGAACGAGTTGGACAGATACTCCAGAGGACAAAGCAAGGAAAGCAGCTGGACTTGCGAAAGAGGAAGATGTGGAGCTGTCCTTAAAGCAGGAAGCAAGAATGCGCCACATCACTAACAGGGACCACGAACAAGAGTCGGCAGTCAAGTGAGTAACTATGATAATGCTGCACGTGAATACACATGTATGGTAATTGACCCAAGATAAGCCTAGCCTATCTAGCAGTTTCCCTGGTGAGGTGTATACTTATCTCGCGTCATCATACTCTATTATGGCTCTTATCGACACTGTACACTCTTATGGTTCCTGGTGCACTACAGGTCCACACTCCGATATGCCATGAAGTTTTGGGCGGTTGCGCCAATTTAGTTTGTGTCTACAATGAAGTCCTATTGAAACGCTTGTCATATTACAATAATTTCTTCGTGACAGGAAACACAAAAAGAAACACAAGAGAGAAGAAAGCCTCCTAGATCTACATGAAAAGAAGTTGAAAAAGAAGAAAAAGGTAAAAAATTGGATTACTTATTGAAAAAAATAAGTAAATCTTTAAATAAGTCACATATGACGTCCCTTGCATGCAAGTAAACTCAAACTCAAAGCATTTATTTCAAATAAACGAATTACTTTTGAATTGTCAAGGGGCGGTCAGTCAGAAAGATGAAGCTAGATGCCCATTCCAAAGCGTAGTAGGTACCTACCTATGGAGAAGAACAGGCAAGAAACTCCACAGACACTCTTTTAAATCAAAATATGGTTACAAAATATTGATTTCATCATTCATGTTGAAGTTATACATGTGAGAACGATCCAAAACATAAAAAAAAACAATTCCAAAATTAAATTAAAGTAAAATATGCCGTGGCAGCTAAGAGATGACCAGTCCCCTACTGACGGCGCCCGTTCACGAACATGACGCTATTACGACCGTATTTGCCATCACCCGGGCACAAATTACAAGTCCGAACTGAGAATTTCCTATTGGAAAAACCCAATAAAACTGCCTGACCAGGAAATGAATTCCAGAACCAGCAGTGGCGTATACTAAGCCATCGAGTCATTCTCTTAACTTTCTGTATTTTTTCTACCTACAGAAGGATGAAAAAGAAGATGGCGCCAAAAAGGACCGGCGCCCGTTCAGTAGAGACGTGGATCTTCAAGTGAACCGTTTCGACGAAGCGCAGAAGAAATCCATCATCAAGAAAGCCCAAGAATTAGACTCTAGATTTTCTAGAGGAGAAGCTAAATTTTTATAAAGGTAGTCTGCGGCAGTATAGCAAAATAATACGATCACGGGATTTTGGACCGAAAAGGTAAAATAATTAGAGATGCACTTATTTTATCATAGTAGTATTTTACGACGTCACAATATTCTGTAAACGGAGTATGTTCACTTGTTTCTGCTAATATCTTTACTAAAGGCGGAAAGGAGTAATAGCCCAGCGTTTAGGGCGTCAGACTAGCGAACGAGAGGTCGTGAGTTTGAACCCTTCCCGATGCACAATTCGACGTGAATCCACTTCACAAGCATAATATTATTTGGTTTAATTGGATGGATTTGGCTTGAATTGTTATGGTATACTAGACATGCTTACTTGTAAGGAGAAGGATATTAGAGATATAAATTATATTGGAGATAGAAATTATCTCTCATACATGGTCCCACCATCTAAATGTTATGTAATCATTATGCTGTCGGTGAATTGTTTTATGGTTTTTAAACAATAATTATTTATTAGTTATGTTTGTGCAATAGTGCCCTGTATTACACAAGCACTGTAGTTCGCTTCCCTGTCTTAGTAAATTGCATACACCGTACATTTTGAGTGTCTGCGGAAAATTTCAGGGACAATGTGCTTGTGCAAGTAAAACTTGCGCATTTTTACGTAGGACTTAAAAATCTTCAATATACCAATCTGCTATACATTGTAACAGCGAATCAACTTTCACGCCAAGGCCAAATATTTTTGAAATTCGGGTAGCTCATAATTTAAAGTGGTGCCTTAAAGGACATTAATGAAAATAGAAGAAAATAAACGTAAAAACCGCGAAATTTCGCAGGTATTCTCGTAAAATTACAACATGATTAATGAAATATCCAATCTGTGTTAAAAAAACGTTACATGGTATCGAGTCGTAGAATCAGCTTATTAATTAACCTGAACAGTTTTCCTAACCACCTAAAATATGCGGTGTATGGTTATATGATATTCAACTCAACCACTTGAAAGAAAAAATATTTTTGACTATAAAGTTAACACATATTAATAATTGTTTTAATTGTTATATTAATTATGTATGAATTACTGTTGTAGTAAATGGAATAGTATTTGAAGCACTGGTGTCCTTTGCAAAGAATGAAGTAAGTAAAGAATTATAATAAGCTATACCTACGTATTTTTAGTTAATCCAATGATTTTACGGAAGTATGAACTTTTAGTTAAATGTTCGGTTCGCAATGTGATTGATGGTAGTCGTTAATATTTTTTGATGTGTGTTCGAAACAGGTAGATTTCATACATTGTAGTTAATAAAGCACGACTCTTTTAAGAAAATAGAATAGTCTACGGCCGCTATCACTTTGGACGCGAATTTGAATCGTACGTAAACATATTATGATCGTAGTACGAATTGAGAGTGCGCACATTGAATACGTGTTTTCCGTCAAATAGGTTGGCTGGTTATATCGTATTCGTGAAGTCCTCTTTGGAGCGCGATGAACGTGGGCGCCGGGAGGGGGTGCAGGGGGTGCACTTGCACCTCCCTGGCCTCGAAATAAAATATAGATGTAAAAACATTCAGAACTAAAGAAATATCTGAAAACGCCTAACACAATAATAGAGAACCTAACCTTCGCTTCGCTCGCTCTCATGCATTTTGCATTCTGAATTCTAAAGCTTCTGTGCTGTGTACCAAAACTCCTATTCCCGTAAATCGAATCGGCCCTAGGCGGTGTGCTGATATTATGGAGTTTGCTTCGCTCACTCTTGCAGCCTACTACTCTATCATAATTCTACCTTTATTCTCTACCTTAATTGTATTCTTCTATTTTATTTTAGCTTATTTGTATATGTCGACAGAGTTAGGTCTCTTTCTGCATGAATGGACAAAATAAAATCTATCCCATTCGAGGCGAGATGGTTAAGTCTCTTATTTTTTTAAGCTTTTCAGCATACTTCGACAAAGTTAGTCCGAGATGAACCGCAAAAATGATCGAATTCGCTTCGTGGAGCTGAAGATGCGCCCCCCGAAAATAAACCTGCCGGCGCCCATGGTGATAAATAATCTGTCTTCAGGATAATAATTCTCTTATAACTCGGACACTGTAGCGACGTCGTCGCTGTCGTAGAACCAAAAGGGTGCGTAAAATATATAAATTCGGTGAATTTAATTTGATAACTTGAATCACTCTGGTCCCACAAACAAGTGTCCGTAAACCTAGTTAATACATTTTTCTACATCCATTTTTTATTTTTAACGTACGAAAGTGTTAAAATCCCAACAAGTTTGGATTGTTATCGGACGTCAGAACTATACGTACGTAGGTATAGGTACGTACGACTAACTCGCGCACTCAGTCTGCCCGCTCCCTGTACTTGGAAGGTCGGGATCGTTCGTTCGTGTTCGTATGTGTTCGCACGAGTGAAATTCGTACGAAAATGCGTCCAAAGTGAGCACGGCCTAACTCTACGTCATGATACGGTTATGAATGATGGTAATCACAAAATACAGGATCAAATTAAATTAATTATTTTCACAGACTTATTGGCGTTGAATATTGGCCGTACGTTGGCCTCGTAATCATCTGTAGTTACTTAAAGGTTGGAGAACCATTTGTTTTATCATGATTTGATATCGATACCATCACGTGAGTGATTTCGCCATTTAATATAATTTGACACTGTATAAGTTCGTATGTTATTTATTTACACTTTAACCTCGGCGTCTGCGCGGCCAGAGTGAATGTTTGCGAAAACTTCCGCTTGGTACATACTGCCGACTTCATAGAGTAGGTAATCTGTTGGTTTGGAGCGTAGGTATAGAAGCGAAGGTGAAATGTTGGTGGGATGGTATTAAGCACAGCATCTTGACCGCGGGCGTCTACCGCGACACGCGATCGTAGCCGAAAGTATGCTGCGAGGCCCGATCGGCTCCGTTCGCCTGTCGTCGAATACGATCGGAAATTTTCAAAAATTAGAACACGTCAACACAGTATGAATGAAATTATTTGACTAGGCGCAGAACCGGATACGTTCGCAAGCGACGGTACGGAGCCGATCGTATGCATCGACATCCTACCGGACGCAATCGGCTGTCGCCGCATCCGTTCGTATCCTTTCCGATCCGATGCGATGCGAGCCGTTTGGTGGAAGTCATCCTTAACTGAAATGTAAATTTTAGATGTACTTAACTTAATTTGAATTATAAGTGACTGAGCTGTTGGTGTGCTTATGATAAATAAATAAATTCGTCCATAAACGCACGCCTTCTTCCGTAGGCAGAAACTACAGGATGCCACCTGCTACGATCCTTACATACTGCTTTTGCCTCGTTTACGTTCATACATCTGGTCATACACGCACGCCAGTTGCGTGTACTAGTTGTAGTACTACGTATCTGACGACCTTTCTAAAGAACATCACCAAAAAGGTCGCTATTATAGAGGAGACCCTCTAGAACGACTTATGTCCAGGGCGTCCCCTTTCGCGCTTAACGCGTTTTGTTAGTCGCTCTTTCTAGAATTCACAATAAAGTTATCATGGCCATGCTCAAGTAATATTTCTGTGCTAATGTCTGCTTACTACAGATAGTGCAATCCACGACGACGCGCCCCACTCCGCGATGACTGTACTGTAAGCTGTACTTTAGTACGGAGCGGAGCGGAGTGGGGCGCGTCGTCGTGGATTGCACTATCTATACCGATGTTGCCTAACTAGTAGTGACATGGGAAGTTCTCAACTAACGTTCCGCCTCGCCTCGCTTCTAATCAGTTTATTTTGGAGTAGCAAATAACACTAGATTGCTAATTGGCTAGCGCCTCGGTCAGCCTAATTTGTCACTGGCCGCGCAAGTGCAGGCAGGTTTACATCGAAATCACGATTAATTATTACGGTATGATATTATTATGCTACTCTTGTAATTTGGCCTGCTATACAGGTTCTATTAGAACAATGTACAAAACGATACAGCAGAAACTAGTTGTAAATATACGGTTTTACCCTCTATACGCTTGTTTACCTACCTTATTATCTATCCATTCGTTGCAAGATTTTAGCGTTTATAATTCGTACCATATAATGAGTAAACAACAATTAATTATTCTAAAATCTTGCTGAGTGAGTACCTAAATCCTTATCGATTTTAAGCCAAATTAGAGAGATAACTGAATTTATAACAGTTTATGGGTCAGAGCATACCGACCGACAAATTATATAAAAAACTGAAAGTCGATTTTATTTACTATAGCATACGGCTGACTTTTGTATTACGAATTACAATCACAGCGAAAACGTCGAGCGGCCGAAGTTTCAGCCGAAAATCTAATTAAATTCGACTTTCAGTTGATATAGAATTAGTCGCATCGCCGCCACTCCATCGGTCTGCGCTACTCTAACTTAGCAAAGGTACATAATATAATAATATATAAGTGAAACAACAATTAATTCTTATAAATATATTTCTTTTACTATAATAAATGCAAGACTAAACTAACATAAATGAGTGCATTACATGGGTATCTTAGCGTCGATTGTGCCAGTGGCATTCTTCTTCTCCGCGGAGGGACAGATCTTCACCTTGGACTCCTCGCAGCAAAGCGGCTCGTCTGCCGTGATGTCGGCGTAAGTCCACGGCTTATCGCAAACTTGGTAGAATGCTGACAACTGCAACAAAATATGTTTCTATATAAGTTATCACCGCGAATCAGATGTAAGTGAGCTCCTACGCATTTTTCTAATTATCTTGATTACAGGCCAAACAAGTTTACAGAAGCGTTGTATGGCGTAATGCTGAAGAGTTTTTCCTGTAACATCGCACGTAGATCACCACGAATTTACAGTTTACACAATTTCAGTCGTATAAGCGATTTACCTTTATTTCATTTGCGTTCTTAAGTCTATTGCATAACACTTCTGGTCCTTTTGCCTTGGTCGCAGTGGCCAAGGCGTTGCAAAGGCTCTTGCATGTGCCATCGCCCTCGGCGTCGCACTTGACGATC
Organism: Xanthia togata; assembly: GCA_963853775.1. Lineage (NCBI taxonomy): Eukaryota > Metazoa > Arthropoda > Insecta > Lepidoptera > Noctuidae > Xanthia > Xanthia togata. Next base: position 13,360,421 of record OY970793.1, read on the forward strand.
AGGCCCGGGCTCTGTGAGAGGAGAGGCAGGCTGCCGACCTCTATGGTGTTCGACGAGTACCCGCCGCACGTACAGTTGCCTTTGGGTCCATCGTCTGATGCTGGTGAGCTGTGGAAAGAAGAAAGAAAATACATTCAACTCATGAGTCAACCGCGGTTGCTAGCGCGAACTAAATTGCTGCGTGAGGCGCCGCTGACGAGCGCGCTCCGCACACAACCTCATTGCTGATGACGTCGACATTATTCTGTTGCGCTTTGGATGAATTTGAAAAAATATCTACCTATAGAATTTGCTATGGTATAAGCAGTGGAATAATTTAATTTTTAAGTGTACTACAATATCGCATTGGGTCTAGCCTGTAAGGATATTTGTATGTTTGGAGTGATAAATAAATAATAAATACATTTGTTTTGCACAAACTAAAAGTAGGCTGTTCACAATGAAAAAAACAATATTGTAGAAGAAAAGGCTCTTATAGTCTAGAAGCAAAATTAGATTCGACGTAATTGATCTTTGTTTTAGGTAAGATTATTAATTGTAGGATGGGTGAACTTCGGTGCCCTATAGAGATAGGGCACTGAAGTTCACGGCGACTTTGCTGGGCCGCTCTGTTGATGATCTACTGTCGCTATGTATGATAAATAAAATCTGTGACGTACATGTTACTTTTCTCCTCGGCCAGTATGAAGCCCAGTCCACATAGTAGGATGATGCAGAGGTCGCACAGCAGCACCCTGGAAGACATGTTGACTGCAGCGGAGGCGATCTCGACTTACTGACGGACGTTGTTGATTCCGTAACATTTATATAGCCGTACTTTTCAAATATGCGCCGAATTATCCATTGACCACGCTTTCTGGTTGAACTTTCAGGACACAGTTTTTTTTTTTGCATAATAAAATATAAAATGTGATGAGGTCAGCTTCAGTACCTACTAAAGAGGTCACGAATTCAATTTAGAAGAAATATCTGAAATCTCCCGCAGACAGACACCACGCGACTCTGGTGGAACAATTTATCTATGAACACGGGTTATTTATAAACGCTGCTTAGAGTTAAGTAATGATTAGCGCCTGTTTAACCATACATTTTGACGTTTAAACATCACTTAACTTTTATGATTATGAGGGGAAAACTGCATGTAAATTGTTCTACCGGTGCACTATGATTCGTCTAGAACATGCTAGCTGGACAAAATTCGATATCGAATATATGCCGAAAATTATTTCCTCCAATTTCAAGAATTTTAATGCATCTGGGGTTGCGGTCATTAAGGGTCGAAGGTAAGTATACAAGAAAAGGGGTAAGTAAACTGATTAGCAATTTTGTATTCGACGCGAATACTTATAAAACGTAGTTTTGTTTAATTTAGTGATGGATATTGATGTATGTACTACTGATCTTATTTTACAAAAAAAAAGTTAGCAAGTTACAACTAGTTTTTTTAACTTCAAATTCAAATTTTACCATATTTTCCCTATTTTCTTATCTATTTTGTGACCCGGAAAGCATTGCCAACGCGTGTCACAGACCTAAAACTTGCATATATGGTAGCTTGAACTCTTTTCTTTCAAATAATGATAAATCTAGCCTGTGGCCAGCTATGGAACATTTTTTTGTGTTTTTTTTTGCACCTCTTCTCAATCTCAATATTACAACTTATTGAGAACAAAGCAAAAACAACAATGGATTTCAAAATACGACTCATCTGGTATCACCGAAGATTCTTTGAGGAGTCAATAAGCGCATTTAGCGCAAATTTAGAACTCACAAAAAGTGCCGCGATGTTTTTTGTCAAAAAAGAAGTGGACGTCAAAATACTTCGTGTTTATGATGTTCCTCAGCCACGCATTGCCTCCGCCGCCATCGCCTCCAACTGCTGGACGTCGAAGCAAAGAGTTTGAGCAGTTCAGTTATAAAACTAAAAGGAGATAAGTTGACGATCTGCTATGTACACGTGACACTAATCAGTTAGTGGCTGCAGCAGAATTCTCAGCGTCATTGGTGCCGATTCTGTTGTTCACAAACTAAACTAAATTTAAGTTCAGTGCATCTTTTTCTTTCTATTTCATTAAGAAAAGGATAGAAGATACATTTTAGTTTAGTCCTGTCAAATTAATCAGCGCCTGACGTAAATTGACGTAATTTTAGTGGGCAAGTTTTTAATCACGTCAAAACTTGTATGGATTAATGTCAGGGGCTGATTAATTTGACAGGACTAAACTAAAATGTATCTTCTGTCCTTTTCTTAATGAAATAGAAAGAAAAAGATGCACTGAACTTAAATTTAGTTTAGTTTGTGAACCACAGAATCGTCACCATTGTCTGGGCACTGGACCTTGGCTGCTGTATTAAGGGGCCTGCGGAGCATGCGTTGTTCATACAAACGTAATACCAAAATAATTTGTAAATCAAACATATTCATAAGGTAGTGTGTATTTATTCCGATTGGATTACAGAATATCTAGGCTTCCAAATATATATTTTGAATGGACACTGATATAAAGACGAGATTGAGGAATTTAAAATTTCTACAGAAAACTTATTTTTCTCATAACTCGAATTTAAATCAGTGTCCATTAAAAATATATATTTGGAAGCCTAGATATTCTGTAATCCAATCGGAATAAATACACACTACCTTAAGAATATGTTTGATTTACAAATTATTTTGGTATTACGTTTGTATGAACTACGTATGCTCCGCCGGCCCGTTAGAGACGCAAACGAAAGTCCCGAAAAGTGAAAACCCTGAAAAATTGTGTCATTGATTGTGAAAGCAGCAGTCAAAGCGGTTTCACGAAGGAAGATACTTAGGCATATAATGTGGCCTCAGAATCAACAAGTCACTCCTACAAGCAGACGCGTAAATGGAGCATGAAAGCTGGACATATGGTAAGCAAAGAGAGAATGTGTCCCTCCCGAGGAAGATTTATTTGTGGATGAGACACATGCAGAAATTAAACTTCAAAAATTTTTTTAAAAAAATTGTTGAACTGTTCAAATTCAATAGTCCTAATGTTAACATGCAGCTGCAGAACTATACTGCTGATGATTCATCAGAAGAGGATGGAATACGCTTATAAGCTATGACGAGAATTAGAGAGTAGGTATAATTATATTTTTATTGTCAATATGTACAAATTAGATTAGGTAATTAAAACAATTCGTGAGTTATTGCAAATTTCTAACAAGACTTTTTCTTGTGACAACCTGCTATGTGAGCCGTTATCTGCAAACGTGCAGATTGCTCTTGGTTGTTTTATTTTCATAATATATAGTTTTTTTTAGGTAGTCATTAATAGGTTATAAGAACTGCGAACCAAACATCGCTGAAAATAGATTAGTCCAGCTAGCATGTTCTAGACGAATCACAGTGCGGTGTCGCGTCGCGCTCGCCTGCTTTGAATGTCTTAATTATGCATGTTCCTTGATCATTGGTTTTTGTAGGTATGTGATAAATACCTACTTTCTTGTCTTAGGAAAAGCAGTACCGGCTTTAAAGATAGAGTGAGAGTGAAACTACTTGAGTTTACCTAAGCTTTTGACCTTAGGTACCTGCCGACTAAAGAATTCGCGATCCTACATGTACCTACCTACACACTGTACGTAGGTAACTCGTTTGTTTTTAGAATGTCCCAAAATAATCTACACAGCGTGGACACTCAGTAACATGACTAACTAATGTTTTGATATGTGAAGATCGGATTTGTTATGATTGTACTCATATACAATAAGCCGTTACTTGGTTGCACGGTTTTGTAATTCTCCATACACGTATCATCATTTGACACCAGAAGTTCCAACGGAAACCATTATTTTACGTTTTGTAGACATCACATCCACACCTATATAGGTACATACATATTACAATACCTACTTATCTCTTGAAAATTATGTATGACTGATGTCATACGAGGGCTGCACTAAAAGTATCGGGAATGGAATATTTCCACTGTTCCTGCCATATTAAAATCTTTTTAATTGAAAACTCCTTGGTTTTAAAAATCGAATACCATTTATTTATTTTAAAAAAGATTCTCGGTCTTGTCACAAGGTTTTGTCAAACTTGTTTTGTCGTTGAGAAAATGGAATTGACTCGAGAAAATTCAAGAGCGATGATTCATTATGATTTTCGAAGAGTGTGTTGATCGGATGATTACTGCATTTGGTGATGAAGCCCCATCCAAAACCACAATTTATCGCTGGTTTGCTGAATTTCATCGTGGACGTGTCAAGCTCAGTGATGATCCCCGTCAAGGTCGTCCAAAAACTGCAGTCACCCAAGAAAACGTTGATGCTGTGCGTAAGCTGATTGAGGAAGATCGACATGTGACATACCGCGAAATTCAGGCAACTTTAGACATTGGCATGAGTCAAATACAAATAATCTTGCATGAACAATTAGGTGTAAAAAAGTTGTTTTCCCGATGGATACAGCATTCGCTCTGTGAAGAGCAAAAAGCGGCTCGCGTTACTTGGTGCGTCAGAACTCTCGAAAGATTCCACGCAGGATCCTCAAATGCTGTATTACAACATCATATCAGGTGACGAATCCTGGATATAGGCGTACGAACCCGAAACAAAAAACCAGTCACGAGTTTGGGTGTTCGAAAATGAGTTAAAGCCAACAAAAATTGTTTTTCACGGAGTGTTGCAAAAAAAAATGGTTGCCACGTTTGTCTCCAAAACCGGCCATGTTACGACTATTCCTGTTGAGCGACAAAGAACGGTTAATGCAGAATGGTATGCTAGCATTTGTTTGCCACAGGTCGTTTCTGAACTCCGTAAAGAGAACTGCAACCGCCGCATCATCCTCCATCACGACAATGCGAGTTCTCACACCGCGCACAGAACAAAAGAGTTTTTAGAGCAAGAAAACATAGAATTATTAGACCATCGAAATAAGAAGAAATCATTAGGGCATAGGTCGGGGCTGTACGGCGGTACAGCCCCGACCCTTAAGCCCTAATGATTTCTACTCTTTCCCTAAAATAAAGAATAAATTGCGTGGACAGAGATTTTCATCACCTGAAGAAGCTGTGGACGCCTACAAAACGGTCATTTTGGAGACACCAACTTCCGAATGGAATGGTTGCTTCAATTATTGGTTCCATCGTATGGAAAAATGTGTCAAATTTCGCGGAGCATACTTCAAAAAGTAATAATACGTTTTTAAATAGTAATGTTGTGTTTCCTGATTCCTTGATTCCTGAAATTTCCAGTGCCGCCCTCGTATACAGGCTGAATTTTTACTCACCGTCCAAATTTTTTCTAGGCATTAGGTATGATTCACTAACTCCATTTTTGAAAAAAAAAACTATTCCTACTTACTACGTAAAATTTTCATTAAAAAAAAAGTAGTTTATTGATTCATCAGTTAGTGTAACAATAAATAGGTATAACCGGAGACATATTATGAAGGACCGGACGGTTGACGTGTGTCGGGCATGCCATCGTCCGGGTGAGTCCATCAGACAATTATCTCTGGTTGTTCTCGTCTGGCTAACGGCGAGTACTTGCACAGGCATAACCAAGTGGCCAGGGTTATTCATCAGCAACTTGCTTTGAAAAATAAACTTGTGGATTCTGAGGTACCGTACTACGAGTATGTGCCCGACCCAGTTCTCGAAAATGACCATGTCACGTTGTACTGGGATCGGTCTATCATTACTGACAGGACTATTGTTGCCAATAAGCCTGATATAGTGGTGATAGACCGATTAGCGCGCCGCGCAGTGATAGTTGATGTTACCATTCCTCATGACGAGAACCTCGTGAAAGCTGAGAAAGAGAAACAAATAAAATATCTCGACTTTAGCACACGATGTTGTCGACATATGGAATTTGTGCTCGGCTATCATTGTGCCGATTGTCGTAACGGCCAATGGCCTGATGGCCGAAAGCCTCGACCAACATCTCTCGATCGAGGCTCTCGTTAGGCGGTTGGATCAAGGGCCTGATTCAGAAGGCAGTACTTCTCAATATGGCTCGTATTGTGAGGAGGTTCCTATCTCTGCAGCCCTAACCACCGGTAGCTTGGACCCTGCTCCCGACACCGGCGGAACACTATTTTTTATATTCTTAAATGTTTTTTATACCTTTAAAAAAATATATATTTAAAAATGTATTAATATATGTTAGAAAAATTAATAAACGAAATAGTTAATAGGTATAACACTGGATACCGCACTAGGATACCCTGTGTCGCATTAAATCATTTCATCGAAAGAATTATCCGCTCTGCGTGATAGTATACAGGGTGTTTGGCAGAACGTTGAACATACGAAAATGGTGGATAGATTGGGTCATCTGCTACTTACTCAGCCCTAATTTAATGGGCCCTGGACCCCAGGATATTAAAAAAAAATTTTTTTCGCTTTCTTCTAGTTTCACCACTTTCTTAACTTTAGAGTGTATTTTTTATCACAAATGGATAAAACAGGCATTTCTTTTTTATCGTTAATGTTGTTAGATTCTTATAAAACTATTGCTTTATTCAGATGTTAGCTAGAAAAAAAGTTATAAGTCCTCTAACTTACAGAAATATGTAAAAAAATACTTGAAACTAAATTTCAACATGCATTTAAAAAAAAAAAAAATGGGTTGAGTAAGTAGCAGATGACCCCACCTATCCACCATTTTCGTATGTTCAACGTTCTGCCAAACACCCTGTATAATAACTTTGTGATGTGTTATCTCAATATTTTTGTATTGAGTGATACTAAAAGAAAAAACACGTATTCAATGATTTTCGCCAAAGATATCAAAATTTGGACGGTGACTAAAAATTCAGGTCGTATAGTTGTATTAGCTGATGTAATGATAGGTTGCCCTTTGTTCGCCACTGCATGTAAAACAATTGTTTTGATAGCATAACAATGCATCCTTTATTATTAAATAATGGCAGTGACTGAACTGAAACTACCACAACATAGGTACTTATGATGATTGCAGCTTAATTACTGGAGAACGAAGTTTTCCAGATGCAGAAAATTAATTAATATCACAAATGGAATGTTCGTACCATCTGAATACTTACAAACAATTGTTCTTAGCGGTCTATCCACTTCTATCACATAGTAAAACATGGTTTGCCGAAAACGCGGTGACGCGAGACTCGAACCCAGAACGTCGCGCTGCAACCATTCTTGTTAATCGAAGCAGAGAGACTAATTCATTAATTCTATTTATTGCTGTGAAGATTAAATATATTATATCCTAACTATCTTTGAAAAAAATTGCGTGGGTTGCGTACAACTAGATACACCAAGAATTCGTTCGCCAAATTCCATAATACTTATTCAGTGACAAGTGTACCGGCTAAGCTCGATAGAATTTATAGAATTTATACCTACTCAAATCTATGCTCCTGAAAAAGTATCTAATATTTTAAAAAAAATGTCTGTGAAAAAATAAAAAATCCGGCCAAGTGCGTGTCGAACCGCGTGACACGCACTTGGCCGGATTTTTTATTTTTCAGACATTTTTTTTATTTTAAATTCATCCCAACGACGGTACCGAGTGCGTACAATGAAGGGTCCTGTCGTTGGGATGAATTTATCCCATGAACAAATTTAACATTGTAATTGTAAAAAATATGTGAATGTGTGAATGTTTTTGCAACTGAAAATGTAAGATGGTCGATTATTACTCGATTATAGCTTGCAGAGCCTACTTAGCTATGATAGTTTTCCTTTTAGTTTCGATAAATATACTGCTGCCGTAAATTTTTTCACATATCCAAAACCAACCATTTAGCTGGCAGGGGATCCACTTGACTTACAAAAATGAGCATAGGAAAGCTTAATATTTCGCATACGGATCCCTGACTCCGAAAATGGTTTTCACACGCTCAAAATATTTTTGAACGACCTTTCCAACAACACCATGGGACAGGCGAGAAAAAAAACATCTCCACTATACGTGCAGGATAACCCTGCAGGTGCAGGTAGGTACATAGATTTCTCAAGATATTATTTTACCACTTTGTCGGCGTGATTATGTATACTATATACCATGGCAAATTACAGCTTTCTAGTAATAAGAGTCTGAAATAAGCCGCGGACAGACAGACAGACGGACATAGCGAAACTATAAGGGTTCCTAGTTGTTGACTACGGAACCCGAAAGTTTTGTATCATTCATTTTTTCTAGCTCGTAACCACCTGCACCAAGAGGAATTGTTGATGCACTATTCGTCTCTGCAGCCTAGCCCTTTGGGGCATACAGGGATGATGTTATGTAATTACTCAGTTTAAACTGATTAAATAAGCGCAAATAGAATAGTACATTATTGTCGCGGCCTACAACTAGGGCATTGATGAACGATCGTTCGCCTCGGCCCACATACGTGAGTCTATCAATGCCTGGTTGCGGCCAAGGCTTGTACTTATAGTAATTTTCTCAAAAATAATGCGCGGAATTTCAATCTTAGTAAATCTATATATGTATATAAAAGAAAGTCGTGTTAGTTTCACTATTTATAACTCAAGAACGGCTGAACCAATTTCGCTAATTCTTTTTTGTTGTGTTTGTTATTGCCAGGAGAAGGTTTTAGGTAGGGCAGGTATGGTATGTAGGGTAGGGTAGGTAGGTGCGCCGTAGATAAGTACTTAGTGCTACCCGTGTGAAGCCGGGGCGGGCAGTAATTATAAATTCCAGAATCAATGACGAACAACGATAATTTTTTACGCGCCAATAGGTATGTTCATTTGTTTTTCTTTACAGGTCTATTTGCAAGCCAATTCGAAATTTACCTCTCTCTTTTTTTTTTACCTCTTGGTTGTCATGATTGTGTTGAAGTAAAAAAATATTCCGTTCAAAGATTGAAAAATATTTATTTCTGTAAAATCATAGGTACACGCGATCGTGAAATAGTAAGAAGGCCGCAGTCCATGTATTTTTATTACAAATCGTCAATGTAATCTCTAAATCTGGATCTCGCGCACTAGTCGGCCACGAGCACGACCACGACCGGTGGTCGCAACGGCTAACTATTCGACCAAGTGCGCGATTCGTATCGATTTTTATAGTTTACCTGGTCGCTGAAAGTGCAAACACTCGAGAGCACTCGGTGCGCGAGATCCCTATAAGTCGTTTTATTTTATGGCTTACACTACCAGCCAGAAATACGTTGGCAAAACAAATCTGCTCTCGCACGTATTTTAGTTCAATAACTACGTTTAAATCTTAAATGTACAGTAAGCTGAACTTCGACGGTATCACTTTGACCTTGAGGTGGCCTAGCTTAGTACGCAGTTAAAAAGAATAACAGGAGTATTTGTTACCACTGAAGTGCAGCCTACTGTACCACATATGAGCAATATTTGTGATACAGCATTTCCTCCATGTCAAACTTAAACAATTAAATTAAACAAACTCTGCTTACAATTATGTTATTATTATCAATTGATTGTCAAGATTGAATGTACTCAGTTACAAATTTTATCAATACTGGTAAGAAACAATTAGGAACATATTTGTAATTTTATTATGTAATACAAAGGCATACTTTCTATTGATACACCTATTGTACTTATTAAAAATATTTTTTCTTATATACGTTACTATACAATACTAGTAAGTATTATTTATTTCAGAAAACTGATTGTTTTGATGAAAATATTGGAAGCTCCAGTTTAATTTATAAATTGTGTACTCTCCATTCTTTTCTGACTAGATCCTGGTTACTGCAAGCCTTTTCAATTTGTCATCTAAAAATAATTTATTGGCCGTTACTCATTAGTCAACCAATCACAACATTTGATTAAGCAGTAAATCAAATCAGAGATTTCTGATTATCCAGTCTTTCAGAAAACAGGTGTATATTTTCCTTTTTTACTTTTTAGCTCAATCCAGTCAATATCATTACCATAAACTTTGTCTCTGCCTGTCCTAACTTGGTTCCTGTCCCATATAAAGTAAACTGTCCCTTAAGGTATGTACATACACAATGATAATAAGTGTTATTATTAACTATTATCTTTGGGGTGCAGGCTTTGGTTTAGGCATTTTGACTAACAAAGGTTGTATTTCCTTCTTCTCATCATAACTTTTCCACATTTCATATAAGTTTATTATGGACCTCACAATCTCTTGGATCTGAAATGAAAAGGAAGATTGGTAAAGTTACAATTTAGCCATGTAGGTTGACCTAGTTGGTGTTCTATGTGCCTTCAGTGTTTTATTCATTAATTAATAATAAGAAATGTAGAGATTTACCATACATTTTCCAAGGATTTATTAATAAGGAGAGAATATTTGGTTAATTAACCATTTCCTCACCTTGTCCATGTCAACATTGAGTTCTGCAAACCAAGGCTTGTGGTTTTCCTTCCCAAGCATCACACACGCTATGTGAAGAGCAGCTATTGCTATCTGTAACATAATCATCACAACTTTGGGTCAAAACTTAACAAACTGAGAGTATATTTTGCAGGCATCGTCTTCAATGTATTTTACAGCAAGTAAGTAAATAATTAATTATAATGGTTACCTGATATGGAGGGTACAGCAAACTGACATCAGTCCTCAAAGAATCATTAACTATCCTCCATGCATAAGTTAATAACTGATCATCCTGCCCAATATCTTGTACAAATAACAGTAATGGTCTGTATGGCTGATACACAATCAAACAACAATCTAAATTCTCCAACAAGTAGAACTCACACTCTAGTATATGGTTAGTTCTGTAAGGAAACTCTTGCTGTCCGTACGCATAGCTAAACTTATTCTTGATCACAGTCTGGCAAGTGGTTATTAGACGAGAGTTGGAGATCACACCAAACTCTTCAACCTTAGAAGCAAGGAACACGCATGTGGGTGCTAAAAGCAACGGGTCAATGCATTTTAACGAGTTCCTTGCGTAAAACCTCTTGAAGTACACTGTAGCTGTGGCTATAACTTGCTGACGAAGCTTTAGCTGTTCTCCTAAAACCTGAATTATGCTTGCGAAGAAGTTGAATATTTTTTGGTACTCTTCCTCAGACAATATTCCCAAATCATGTTGACGATCTCTTATAAGATCCTGTTTATCTAATATCCACTGCTGGTGATGAGAACTTTGCCAGAAATTACCTGCCATTATATTAATTGGAAAATCAAGTTTAAAAAATCTAAATAAATATTCTGTAACCGACTGTCAAAGTTTGACAAATCCAAAACATCAAACTTATGTCATAGACAATGACCACAGACTACTTAGAGATACTAACAATGACCATCTCTCAATCTTTTTTTATGCGGTTGGAGATCATTCTTTTTGAGCAATTTCACATTGAATGCAGTGCTGCCAACAGTGACAAACAAAGTGTAACCTTCCTAGTTAGTGCACTAGAAATAAATTAGTAGCCTCTCCAAGGGTTCCCCGACACACTCCCATGTATGTTCAGCGAATATTTTATTGTTTAGGACCTAGACGGCTTTTAACATTTTTTGGGAAATTCTCACTTGACTTCAGACTTTTTTATTTTTCTCCTTCTGCGTCGCATTTTTGTACTTAATATTTTTTTTCTATTATCCTTATCTCCTTTACCCTTAAACTATGGTCTGCGGTCGATAAAAAATACAATAATGTCTATCATTACTAAACATAGATTTGTCCGTCTATCATCACCAATAATAATAGTCTATGGTCATCACTGTAGTTTTTTTTTTTTTTTTTTAAACTAGGGCATCTCGTAGCTCACCTCTGAGGTGATGACTACTTAACCGGTCAATCCTGCGGCTGCCTTAAGCTACTAACTTAAAGCCTCCAGCCAGGGGCAAAACTATTCTAAATTATAACTAGGCGAACGCTCGCTAAGGGCACCCCCTGTGGGGTATGGACCTCGGCTTAGGGCGTCGCTGGGGGGAGGACAGCAAGTTGGGACAGGCTGGATCAAAGATGATTCATTATTATTAATCGGGGAATTTAAGACTACATTTCTCAGCAAAACGCGGGCTGGCGCTTCTGCGAGCAAGGGTCGGTGGGGAGTATTATTTACTCGGGCGGGTCGCGATCGCGGAGGACCTCGGCGGCGAGGTCGGAATGCGGGTCGGTGTCTGTGTTTTTTGTGCACTGTACTTGTGGCCCTATTGCTCTCCTGGAGGAGGGTTATGGGGTCGTCTGGGTCGGTAAGGATTTGCCTTGGGCGGCGGGTCTGACTGATTCTACTCGTGACATAATTGGCGGCCTCGACAACCAGAGGGTTGCGGTGTTTGGCGGCGGACTCAAAGAAACGCTTGGAATTGCGTTTGAGAAATTGGTGGATTGTGGGGATCTTTAGGTCGAGATGGAGGATCTCGTTCCTAACGTACCAGGGGGCACCGGTGATTTTCCGGAGAAATCTATTTTGGGGCGTTTGCATCCTATGAATATGGCGGGGTTCTGCGTGTGCAAATACGGCTCCCGCATAGGTCATGATGGGACGAACGCACGCCGTGTACGTACGCAATTTGCACTTAAGTGACATTTTGCTACGTGCATTCAGGACAGAGTGGAGTCTACCGAGAACGAAAGCGGCTCGCGAGCGGACCTGCTTTATGTGCTCACTGAAGGTGAGATGCTGATCTAGGACGACACCTAGGTATTTGGCTCGCTTCTCCCAAGGGATAGGCTTGCCGAACATGGTGATGGGTCGGGGGGGTTTGAACCTTTTGCGCGGTTTCCTAAAGAGAACCGCTTGGCTTTTATCCGGGTTGACTTCGATCCTCCACTTTCTAAACCAGGTGCCGAGCATGTCGACTGAGGTCTGGACAGTGTGGGCTATCGAGTCAGTGCTGGTACCCTTGTAGTAAATGGCCGTATCGTCTGCGAACAGAGCCAACTGCGCCCTTTTACTCTTTGGGATATCGCTGGTGAAAAGCGTGAAGATTAGGGGGGAGAGCACAGAGCCTTGAGGGACTCCTGCGCGGATAGGACGAGGGGAGGATATCGCTCCTTCGATACGGTAGCGGAAGGTGCGGTTTGACAAAAAGTCCCGTAAGATGAGCACGAGACGATCCGGCACACCGAGTTTGTAGAGCTTATATAATAAGCCGTTGTGCCAGACTTTGTCGAACGCTTTCGCTATATCGAAGAATATTGCACCGGTTATTAAGCCGCGCTGGAAGCCCGCGCATATGCTTTCAATAATCCGGTGGGCCTGATGCATCACTGTAGTCGTACTATGAAAAAAAGTTAAAGTAAATAGTAAGTAATAATAATGTCTTTGACTCAAAGGTAAAATTTTTGGTCAACAAGATTCGTTCCAGATTTTCAGTTTAAAAAAAAGAAGGGTGGCAATGATCCCGAAGAAGTTTTAAACTCCCACGAACCCTTAGCTTTCCAAATCAATACAAGTAATAATTAGTTTTCGGGACGGGCAAGCAATTTGGGTTGTAGTAAAGCACAGAGTAGGTACTTTTACTAGAAGTACTAATTATGTGCTAACCGTGCGAAGCCAGGGGGGGGGGGGTAAAGCTAGTATTTCATAAATCCCATCATATTTAAAAAGATTAATAGTATGACGGTACCTTGCCAATTCATTTATGAAAATATTATTTACATATTTTAATACTAGAAATAAAGATAAAATAGATCAAGCCTTTTTCAGATTATCTAAAGTACAGACGCCAGCACATCAACCTACTACATACTGTCAAATTTCTTTAATTGATTTTCAACTTTATCACTAACGGATAAGGTTCAAAGTTTATTGGGAAAATTTGACATTTCGGGTAGGTTGACCTGCTGGCGTCTGTACATACATACGTGTTTCATATTTCAAGGTGTAGTTACTGTGTTAAATGTTACAACTAAATTACAATTGAATTAAAGAAAATTTAAAACTCATTAAAAATACATTTTGTAAACAAGCTATGTACAAATTAGAGGATTATATCCAAGATAAGAATGCTTGAAAACATGCTAGTCCTGCTCCATAGGACAATTTAAAGTCTAGACAAAATCAAACTGGTTGCTAATTTAATTGTATAATATTATTTTTATTGATTACTTACTTGAACTCACACATTGAATTAAACAATTAATTTAACTGTCATTGCTTAATTTTTCATTATTTTTACCTATCGTGTTAAATCGTATTCTAGGTGCATCTATAATTATTAATGTATACAAGATATTGTGAAAACATTTTAAAAGAGTAAAGGCTCGTGCAGACCAGCGCGACGCGACGGCGCGACGCGACTCGAACAATACAATTTCTAAGAAAACTTCACGGTATAACAGCAGCCGGTGTCGCGTCGCGCTGTCGCGTCGCGCTGGTCTGCACGAGCCTTAACGGTGGAGATTCTTGCACATTCTTCTCCATACGAAAACTACCTTTTGGAAGGGGCGACTAGAATCTGTAGCGGTTACACCGCCACATACTAACTACGCATCAAAGACATGACGTCACACATATCCTGCATCGCGCAATTAGAGTTTACCGCGCGAACGACATAGATAAGACTATCCGAAATCAACAGTCGGACAGTCGGCCCGCCAGACACAACACCCGTCTGGTTGGAGGATCCTCCCTTTTCTATGGTGGATGAGTGAACTTTACACCCTGTTCCTCATGCCTCTAAAAATCAATTCTGTTTTTTGGAAATGTTGACGTACAAAAGTGCTTTACAAGTGCAAAATTGAAATAAATTGTTTGACTTTGGCTTACAGTCTTTTACCTACACATCGAGCGCACGGTTAATCATAAGAGCGAATGAATGCCCGATGTGAAAGGTTTCATGACAGCACCTTTCATTTGACATGGGGCACCGTAGACAGAGAATGCTTGTCTACGTGGGGCACTCACAATAAAATAGTAGTCTATCATATAGTTATAAATATAGTAGTCTATGGCACTCACTCGGATACAGATAGCGACTCAAAAAAGTTGTTATTTTTTTGAACTCTCATGGATTCTGATGCTAATAATCTGTAATATACCAAAGATTACGGTACCAAGTAAGTTGTCTTTTACGGTACCAACAAGAAGACCGTCTTGTGAAGAGGAACTTCCAGTTGTACAAAATAAGAAACACGTTCGTTTTAATAAAAGAGTTCAATAATTTTCTTGATTATTTTATTCCTTCCAACAAAATAAAAACGTTGAGTATTGAAATTCCATCCTTGAGCCATGTTTGTCGATCTCCTTAAATTCCTAAGATGTCGTTAATGGTGTAATCCTTGAGGACATCATTGACGATTTGGAACAGTTCTCCACTGAGTATTTGGCTGACATTCTCCATCTCATTCTGGATCAACTCCTGTGTTAGATTCTGGACATAGTTGTTGATAAACGCGTTGATAATGTTGGAGCCAGTCATGCCGTGGAATTGTATCTAGAGAATAACAAAAATAACATTATCATTAATCATACTAATCGCCCAATTTGTAAGCAACCAACAACTGAATCTGAATTAAAGGCACAATTTTGACATTCAGAACGGGAGATACGAAAAAAAGTATGAATTATCATTCTGGCTTACATGAGTGTCGTGGATGTCGATGTTGATGTTCAGTTCACGAAGAAACAGGTGTCCTCCCAAGATGTTGGTGCCCAGCCTCATGTCCAAGCCGACCTCGATGCGGTGGGCAAAGATCCTGCAAAATGATGTAAAATTAATATATTGTAGTCCTCGTGTACCTGCCAGTGCTAAACTACCGCTAAATCGAAATGTCGTGAAGAAAACATTTCGGTACATACCTGAATCCACCGCTAGCACTCTGGCTTAGAAGGCCCAGTCTTGCGCGGGCGTTGTAGGTACCTGATAAATTACAATCATTTATTTCCATCTGATATTAATTAACCTATTGCGGATTATAGTGCTAATAGTACTAGGAATCCGCTGGATGCGGGCGGCACAGCATCGTTCGAAGTAGCGGTGCTTGGGGGTGCTTTGGGGGTTGTTGGCCTATGTCCAACAGTGGACGTGTTTCGGCTGAAATGATGATAATGATGATGAGGCTTATGTACTTGGGATCAGTTACTATCGCAGATTATATAAATGTTATCAAACTATTCATTTCATTCTAATTTGCTTTTGGTGGGTAAGGTCGCTGTAATCATCCGCTATTAGCTGCGGACGGTGAAAGAAATTAAGTACTTTTACGTTTGGCTGACGAATAATGGTGATAGTCGTTTTATGACGATTGCTAACGATTTAACGACGTATTCCGTCATGGAATTAATTATGTATTTATATTAATTATTTATATATATTAGTCACATTCTGTGAAGCACCCGTAATATTTTCAGTGCGGTAAGTACATGGTAGTTCTGTTTCTAAAAAAAAACATGTAATATATCTACCAGTAACAGTAATCCAGGGAATAGTAACGTGGGCTCCGAAAGAAAGTCGGAGCGCGTTGAAGGTGATGCTGTCCAACACGTACCAGCGGAGACCTTCCATTTTGAAGTCATTGATCGATACTGTGGCTGTCGTACTGCACATACAAAAATATCGTCAAATAATACTAAAATTACTGTAGTTAAATCAGTTAAATAAATGTAACGATGCACTTTGGAACATATAGCCATTATTGGCTAAACGTTCCGAAGTGCCCCACATCCTGCTTAAATGTTTATCGTTACCGTAATCGTTCATTAGTTTATCCTAAATAATAAATATAAAATTAAACTCACGCAGGTGCTTGATATTCGAAAGGTCCGATGAGGGGTATGTCGAGAGGGTCGAGCGGTGGCACGTCATCGTTTCCATGAATGACGACATCCCTGAAGTCTTCGATCATCTCTGCGATGGCGTCAGCGACTACACTGCGGCCTTGTGCGTCTAAAGTCTGGAGCTCTGATATAAGAAGCTTGTCATCTTCACTTATAGCATGGTCTGCTGATAAAAGGTCGAGTTCCAAGTGGAGGTCTTCCAAACGATTTTCCGCGTCTTCCACTAAGAAGAAAACAATTGTTAATTACTCAAAGATATAATTTGCTAGTAGGTACGTGGTTTTGGCATCTACCTTGCAATGCCTATATAATATATGTACGCGTGTGTATCATTCATTTCAATTCAGTAATAACAACTATTACTATATTTTAAACAAGCTAAAGCCGTTTTTATTTTTACAAAATAAGGTATCGTGGATGGCTCATAACATGGGAGTCCCACAAGGTTTAATTCTAGGTCCCTCTCTAATTTGATATGAGCTTTGTGGCGCTGTCATTTTTAACAAATATTTTTATTAAGTACATCTATTCAAAAAGAGCTAATTCGTAAACAGGGACAAAAATAGCTCTTTAATCCCTAGGGACCAAAACTGATTAGAATTTGGAATATGGATATTGTTAGTAAAAGTCCCAATCACCACAAAGAGCTCAATAACGAACATTGTATGAACAAGTATCAGGCTGAGTGATAAGAAAATAAAAAGAAACGTTTGTAAAAAAAAACAAAACGCGTAAAATGCATTCCGCTTTCGTTCGTAATTGTAGTGAGAATGAAATAAATAAACGTAGGTACTGTACCTATTCCCATTATTCTTATTCATAAATTACACTTACTTCTTAAACGTGCATATTTTTTGTTAAACCATAATTAGCCTATTATGTTCCCACTGCAGGGACACAGGCCTCAACTCAGTGAGCCCACCACGCGGGCCCAGTTGATACATGTCACATGTCTTCTAATTACACATGATTTAATTTAAAAGAAAATTAATACCCCAACTTAGGATTGTTGAACTTAGTCCTCAATATCAATATTGGACTAAAAAACTATAATTTACAAGAGCACATTTAAGTCAAGAGTCAGAGCATTCCTATTGGAGAAAAGTCTGTATTCGATAGACGATGACATATCCACGTTTTGAAAATTTGATATTGGTTAATGTGAGAGTGGGTAATTAAATAGGGGTTAACGTATGAAATTGCCGTTTTACTGTACTAATAGGTACTTCGAATTGACATAGAACCTTCATGGTTTGAGATTTTTGAGTGAAACTTTTTTCACATGGTACCTATTCGTATTCATTCGATTATCGACTTTCAGTTGTTATTTTTATTCAGCTTAGACAAGAAAGATGGATACTTCGAAAATTTGAGTTATTTTTGAATACGAGTTCCGACGCGGAACTAACGCGGCAGAAACAGCTCACAATATCAATGTTGCGTGTGGAGAGGGGACTGCTAATGAACTTATCGTTTGATTTTGGTTTAAACGCTTTCGTGATGGAAACTTTGACTTGAAGAACGAACCACGTGGAAGACCGCCCACACAAGTGAATAACAATGAATTGAAAGAGATGGTGGAAGCCGATCTATCCGGTTTAACGGTACCTTACCAACAATATTGACGCAATTGCGACAAATCAATAAAATAAAAAAATATGAGAAATGGGTGCCTCATGATTTGACTGATCTGCAGAAAGAAACACGTGTTGAAAGTTGAAACGTGTGTTGCCTTGTTGAATCGATACAGAAATGAAGGAATATTTGATCAAATTGTGACATGTGATGAAAAGTGAATTCCTTACGATAACCGTAAGCGAAAAATGCAATGCCTAACCCCAGGTCAAACGCCGCAACAGTGTCCTAAAGCAAAGCTTACCAATAAAAAGGTAATGGTAACTGTTTGATGGTCTCAGCATGGTGTTATTCACTATAGCTTTCTCCGATCTGGTCAAGCAATAACAGCAGATGTCTACTGTGCCGAACTCCGAACAATGATAGCAAAACTAGCAGTGAAACCCCGACTCATGAATCGATCTTCACCATTATTGCTCCATGATAACGCGAGACCTCATACAGCACGACAAACCGTTTTAACTCTACAGGAACTACAATTAGAAACCATCTCGTCACCCTCCGTATTCGCCAGACCTTGCTCCAACAGACTACCAATTTTTGTTCGTGATTTGGACAATTTTCTACGTGATAAAAAGTTTTCTTCTCAGGAGGCAGTACAAAATGCTTTCACACAGTTAGTCGAATCTAGATCACGAGAGTTCTATCGCAAAGGCATAAATGACCTTCCTATTAGATGGCAGCAATGTATAGATAATAATTGTATTTATTTTGATTAGGTAAATCAGTATGTTAAATTAAAAAAAAAAAACGAATTTCAATTTTTCTTCAGTACAAATCGGCAATTTCATACTTTAACCCCTAATATGAGCCTGTCATGTTTAATTGGGAATGTTATCGAATTTATTTTTATTTTATTATTTTCTATAATTAATTGTATTATGATAAGAACTTATGAATGTGTTATTTTTATAGATTTAATGAACGTGTTTTTATTTATTTATTTATGATTTCAAACACAATGTGAATTGTTCCTGAATAAATTGAATTGAATTGAATTATTGGGTTCTAGGACATGCCGATTTCCTCACGATGTTTTCCGTCACCCTTTTTGAGAGCAGAGGTGATGAAATAATTTACACAAAGTCAAGTGCCTGTCGTGGTTCGAACCTACGGCCTACAACAAGTAGGTAAGTCGCGGCCGATACCAATCTGCCACCACTGCTCTGTTTGTAGCTCTCCCATTTTAACAAATGTTTAATCTATGGTTGTGCTTATAAGTATAAGTTGTGTTTATAAGTATATTTTTTTTGTTAAACCTATTTTTATTATAAACTTACCTAGGGGAAGGTCTTCATAGTCTACATTAGCGCCTTGCGCAAACGCGCTTACAAGTAACGTCACAAGACACAATATTTTCATTTTCTAAAATAAAATATACACAAAATTAAAAATTATAGATTTACAAAATATAAGATTCATCTTTAAAACAAGTTACTTACGTTGCGTTGTTCTTTTTGCAATTTGACCGGTCTGTGTTGTTCGCACTCCTATTTAATATCTACGATAATCTTCATCCATCATAATTAAATACTAATCTAGTATTTGCAGATAAAAATGGAACAATCTTATGTATCAATCTGTGATTTATTTGGCAGCTGCTCTATATCTCTTTGTTAAAAAGATTATAAATAATATGTTTAAAATACCTGTGCTTAAGCCATGAATTAGGTAGATTGGAACATACTTTCTTTTTATCTCTTGTCGTCATTCATCTAATATCCAGTTAACAATATTTTTACTTTATTACTGCGTTAAGACTTTATTTCTTTACATAATTAATACTCTATTTTTTCTTCTGAAATTAACCTAAAATTAACAACATGGCAGACATGATCTAGTTTATAACTTCACTATAAACACTAGCGGTCATCACTTGTTGGTCTATTGCTACTGCTGAGCACTGGTCCTGAGTTCGCTTTCCATGTTGGGCAAAGTATTATTGGGTTTTTCCATTTGGAATTTGTCAATTGAAACTCGGAGTCTATATTTGTTTCCGATTGATGGCACTGGGCTCGCCCCCCTTTTATATGGGACTTTAACTATTGAAATATATCCCTCTGGCTAACTTCGGGGAAACTCGTGTGTGCGTGTGCAAGTGTGGTCCAAGTAGACACAATGTATGTCCTTTTTGGCATAGAATATAATGGTTTCATATACTTTGGTACTTAATTAAATACCTACTTTAATGGTATTTAATCAAAAGGGCGTGACCTAATAAGTAAATAATAACAATAATGATATTGTTGACACAATCGTTATTAAATCTACTTCATATTGATTGTTGATTGTTTTTATTACATCTGTGAGGAACAAAAATATGTGGTAGTACAAGTAGATACATCGTTTTACAATCGTTTATCCAATTATATGATTATAATAATAAAATGGTCGTTGAAATACAGCTCTACCTCGAATAGTTATTATAGATATGTCGATTTTGACCTAGGTATCGTAATGGATCACTGTTTATAGGTCAGAGCAATCACTTGATCCAATTTGCATGTTACGAGTAGGAATATTTAGTGAATTGATTTTAAATATAGTAGGGAATAGTTATTTGTGCAACAAGAGCGCAAAGTTGTTTTTTGCTGCGAGTGTTGATTTTGAATCCCGAGTACGCGAATGAGTGATTCTAGGTTAGAATCCTGAGCGCGGAGAGGGTGTAGGTAACACATACAACTTTTCACCTCAGCAGCGAGAACATACAACATGTAAAAAAAAACCCTGTCCGATCCGTGACGGTGTTGTTAAGTATTGTACGTACTGTGAGCATATTTATGTGGAAATGAAAATGATACCCATGATAAAAACTTAAAAATGTTCAGTCGCCATCTTTGATTTAATGTTAATGTCATGAGTTAATGTCATTATCATCTTTAGCAAACTCGAAAACTGAAAACGACACCCTTGACGAAAATGAATGAATGAATGAATGAAATGCACCGTTCCCAGCGTGGTTTAACCAGACTCGATAAATCGAATGAACCCCAAGATTTGCACTAGCCTTTGGAGCCTCATGTTGCATGGTGCTACAGAGGCCATTACATATCAGGGAGTAGACCGGGGGGCGCAGTAATGATAAGGAAGACCGTGCCAAAAGGATATGGAAGGATTCGAGCCATACCGGATATGCATCCTTGAGTAGGCAATGGACTAGTGGAGAGACGGGTGATAGTTATCTATGAAATGGCATCTTTTAACGACGTCGCCGCCAGATTGGTTTATGTCCAGCTTCACCGGTGCATAATTTGACGGGGTTAACTGCTTTTTCGACTCTTTTCTATGTCACTGCTATGCTGTGTTACACATTGCTGTTTCCATTGTTTTCATCTGGTTACTATCTGTCTCAGGTTTCTTTTAAATCTCGCTAGCAGCCTTCTTAATCTTATCTCAGTCTTCAGCCGTTTTGAACTTCACAATGAATAAAATATGTAAACACTTCAACACAAAAATAACTTTACCACCACACACAATACAACACTTGCCTTCGAAGTTATAGGTTTCAAAATCCAATGTCAGAGTCAAGATCACTAAAAATTTATTTGTTGGTCAACAGCTAGCTACCTGCGACCCTCGACTCACACCAAATGTCTAACAAAAGAATGCGCTCTCGCAAAATGGTATATTTTATACCATTTTGGAAAACATTTTGAGCTCTACACAAAAAATATCACACGCGTATTATAGTTTAAGGTTAGTCCAATAAATTGTAAATACAGCATAAACGATCTATGGATTTATAATGAGACCCACTCTAGACTTTAGGCGGACCTCTTTAACGGATTCCTTAAATATATTATGGAAAAGTCTCACCCTGAAGCTTGCAATTGGGTCCTATTTATTCGGTCCGGCAGTTATTCCCTCGTACTTAGGCACTACATCGCTCGCCTGAGGTCATAAACGCTTATTCCACCCACTTTTGTACTTGTAGTGGTTACACCGCCACATACGAACTACGCATCAAAGACATTACGTCACACAAATCCTGCATCGCGCAATTAGAGTTTACCGCGCGAACGAGATATATAAGACTATCCGACATCAACAGTTGGGCAGTCGGCCCGCCAGACACAACACCCGTCTGGTTGGAGGAACCTCCCTATTCTATGGTGGATGAGTGAACTTTACACCCGGTTCGGCATGCCCCTAAATACTATTTGAATGTATTTTTGACGATATAAAGTTACACACAAAAATAAAAACACTTCGTTTTCGATGCCCGGCTTGTAACGCAACAACAGGAGTGCACATTTCACTAAACTTATAATAAAACTTTGGCGGAGCACAGTTGGGAGCATCCGTGCTCTTTCACGACCGATGACCAAATCGAAAACGACACCCATGCCGAAAAATGTGAAAATTTTCGCAGCCGCCGTCTTGGATTTTTATTTTGCCTTCACTATCGGCTTTATCAACCTTGAAAACCATAATAACGATACGCATGAAGAAAAATTTTAAAATTTTCGCAGCCGCCATCTTGGATTTACATTTTGACTTCATGATCGGCTTTAGCACCCTTGAAAACTATGAAAACGACACCCATGACGAACAATATGAAAATTTTCGCAGCCGCCTTCTTGGATTTTTATTTTGACTTCACTATCGACTTTAGAATCCTTGAAAACCATAGAAACGATACCCATGAAGAAAAAAAATAAAGTTTTCACAGCCGCCATCTTGGATTTATATTTTGACCTCACGATCGGCTTAAGCACCCTTGAAAACTATGAAAACGACACCCATGACGAAAAATGTGAAAATTTTCGCAATCGCCATTGTGGATTTGAATTTTGACCAAATTCACACTTTCTATCTCTCTTTCTTTCTTTCTCTTTGAATTAGTAGAAGACAGTCGCAAGCGTCTTTTCGCGTGACGATTTCTGCCTGTGCACTCTTACCGCAAGCCGCTAAAGTACCTGGTTCTAAAAAAAAAAAAAACAGAATTATAATTATAAAACCGTATCAGATGATTTGCCAGCCAACACTGTTTTCGGCATTTTTTTTATTTATTAAAAAGTTACTTTGTCTCACGTTTGCAGCAAAATCGAATTTTGAATGTTTGAGGTGCTGAGGTGAAAATATACTTTTCACCACTCCCGCACGAAAGAAGTGTCTTTCCTCTACGATAACGGTGAGGAAAGTTGTTTTTTCCTCACTGCTTGAACAGTGAGGAAAGTTGGTTTTTCCTCACTATTTGAACAGTGAGGAAAGTAATGCTCCCGTTCAGGAACTAACCTTGCCTGATTTTTTTAAGTTAAGTTTTAAAGATATTTTAAAATATAAAGAATTATTTTGATTTGCTTTGTGTCTATTTAATTTATTTACCTATGATGACTGAATACTTTCTTGCTGGGAGTGGTGAAAAGTTTTGTATGCAACTTGTGAGCAAGTTCATTTGCTATTCGTTTTGTTGAGTCTTTCGCTTACTCAGGATTCTTTCGTGCGGGAGTGGTGAAATAGTTATTTATCCAACATGTGAGGAAAGTTCGTTTTTCCTATGAGTTTTGATTTTGAGTCTTGAGCGAACGAAGGATTGAAAAATAGAATCACGAGCGCAGCGAGTGATTATAAATTTCAATCCTTCGTTCACATGTTGGATAAATAACTATTTCACCACTCCCGCACGAAAGAAGTGTCTTTCCTCTACGAAAACAGTGAGGAAAGTTGGTTTTTCCTCACTGTTTGAACAGTGAGGAAAGTTGTATTTTCCTCACTGTTTGAACAGTGAGGAAAGTAATGATCCCGTTCAGAAACTAACCTTGCCTGATTTTTTTATATTAAGTTTTAAAGACATTTAAAAAAAAAAAAAAATTGATGCTTAGAATAGAAATATTTATAAGTTAAGATTAATGTTTTTTATTTATTTACCTATGATGACTGAATACTTTCTTGCTGGTCGTGGTGAAAAGTTTTGTATGCAACATGTGAGCAAGTTCATTTGCTATTCGTTTTGTTGAGTCTTTCGCTTACTCAGGATTGAAATTTATAATCACTCGCTGCGCTCGTGATTCTATTTTTCAATCCTTCGTTCGCTCAAGACTCAAAATCAAAACTCATAGGAAAAACGAACTTTCCTCACATGTTGGATAAATAACTATTTCACCACTCCCGCACGAAAGAAGTGTATTTCCTCTACCTAAAGAATCTTAGTATTACTATGTATAAAAAGAAGCTGAAACAATTTTTAACTCATAAATGTTACTATTCCACAACTGAGTTTATGGAGGACACCACTGACATTTAGATTTTTACAATATTACATTTATTCTATTATTATTTTGACATTAGAATTGTGTGTTAGTACGTAGGGAATTGTGTGTTAGTATGTAATTAATTGAGTAATTTCATTTTAAATGTGTATGTTGGTTGGACACAACTAACTTTATTATTATTTGTATGCTCTCGAGTAAAATGTAGCGAACTGACTATCTTATTATAACAGCCTATTGTAATGAAACCTACATTTACGAATAAATATGATTTGATTTGATTTGATCTACGAAAACAGTGAGGAAAGTTGATTTTTCCTCACTGCTTGAACAGTGAGGAAAGTTGGTTTTTCCTCACTGTTCAAACAGTGAGGAAAGTAATGCTCCCGTTCAGGAACTAACCTTGCCTGATTTTTTTATGTTAAGTTTTAAAGATATTTTAAAATATAAAGAATTATTTTGATTTGCTTTGTGTCTATTTAATTTGATGACTGAATACTTTCTTGCTGGGAGTGGTGAAAAGTTTTGTATGCAACTTGTGAGCAAGTTCATTTGCTATTCGTTTTGTTGAGTCTTTCGCTTACTCAGGATTGAAATTTATAAACACTCGCTGCGCTCGTGATTCTATTTTTCAATCCTTCGTTCGCTCAAGACTCAAAATCAAAACTCATAGGAAAAACGAACTTTCCTCACATGTTGGATAAATAACTATTTCACCACTCCCGCACGAAAGAAGTGTCTTTCCTCTACGAAAACAGTGAGGAAAGTTGGTTTTCCATCACTGCTTGAACAGTGAGGAAAGTTGGTTTTTCCTCACTGTTTGAACAGAAAAAATCAAAACTCATAGGAAAAACGAACTTTCCTCACATGTTGGATAAATAACTATTAATATTTTATATAACCACCACGAAAATAGCAAACTGTTACTGGAATAATATTATGAAACATAAGTGATACTACTAAAAAAGCTGTGACTAATTACCATGAATCAAATTAAGCAAGTCGTTTGTTGAAAACAACCCTTCTTAAAAATTAAAAACTTATTGTACCTATTATGGTGTTTAGCGAACCAAGGCGTCATCATTTATATCGCCGTCGAGTCGACGATGAAGTATTTGGGGCTCGTCCTCGAAAACCGGTGGAACTTCGTGGAGCATTTCCGACGTTTAGCTCCCAAACTGGAGTGGGCCGGAGTTGCCTTGAAGCGGCTCCTGCCCAATCTAGGGGGTCCAAACGCCTCCTGCTGGAGGCTCTACGTGGGGGTCGTGCGGTCCATGGCCCTTTACGGGGCACCGGTGTAGGCGCGTTCCTTAAAGCGGCGGCCAGCCCGCCGGTTGAACGCGTCCCAGAGGGTCCTGGCCATCAGGCTGGTCCAGGGATACCGCACAGTCTCCGGTGAGGTGGCGAGCCTCCTTGCCGAATAGCCATCATGGGATCTAGAGGCAAAAGTCCTCGCGCACAATTGGGAGTGGCGCGAGGTGGTGAAACGCCGGGGCGTAACTCAGCTACCGCGAGAAATCCGAGTGTCAGAATGCCGGGGTCACGGGAAGGTCTGCAAGGTATACCCGGGCCCCTGACAACTTAAGTTCTATTCTTTGGGAAAGAATAGAACTTAAGTTGTCACTTTCTTGAGATCCAAAAACCATATCGATAGCAACAATTAATGAATTCACAAAATCTTTTGTTTAACTAAATTACTGTTTCATGGCTTTTTGTTTGTTTTGTCTTGGTTTGTAATGTCAGCCAATGACTTCTGGGAATATCACACACCAATTGTGGGTCACATTTGCCAATACAAACAGAAGAGGTCCAAGACACAACTTAACTGCACTCCTGCTGCTCTATTATGTTAAAAAAAGAGTTTTTTTTTTTTTGACTAGTACCTCTCGTAGCTCACCTCTGAGGTGATGACTACTTAACTGGACAATCCTGCGGCTGCCTTAAGCTACACTGCTGCCTTAAACTCAAAGCCTCCAGCCAGGGGCAAAACTATTCTAATTAAAACTAGGCGAGCGCTCGCTAAGGGCACCCCCTGTGGGGTACGGACCTCGGCTTAGGGCGCCGCTGGGGGGAGGACAGCAAGTTGGGACAGGCTGGATCAAAGATAATTCATTATTATTAATCGGGGAATTTAAATCTACATTTCTCAGCATAACGCGGGCTGGCGCTTCTGCGAGCAAGGGTCGGGGGGGAGTATTATTTACTCGGGCGGGTCGCGATCGCGGAGGACCTCGGCGGCGAGGTCGGAATGCGGGTCGGTGTCTGTGTTTGTGCACTGTACTTGTGGCCCTATTGCTCTCCTGGAGGAGGGTTATGGGGTAATCTGGGTCGGTAAGGATTTGCCTCGGGCGGCGGATCTGACTGATTCTACTAGTAACATAATTGGCGGCCTCGACAACCAGAGGGTTGCGGTGTTTGGCGGCGGACTCAAAGAAACGCTTGGAATTGCGTTTGAGAAATTGGTGGATTGTGGGGATCTTTAGGTCGAGATGGAGGATCTCATTCCTAACGTACCAGGGGGCACCGGTGATTTTACGGAGGAATCTATTTTGGAGCGTTTGCATCCTATGAATATGGCGGGGTTTTGCGTGTGCAAATACGGCTCCCGCATAGGTCATAATGGGACGAACGCACGCCGTGTACGTACGCAATTTGCACTTTAGTGACATTTTGCTACACGGTGCATTCAGGACAGAGTGAAGTCTACCGAGAACGAAAGCGGCTCGCGAGCGGGCCTGCTTTATGTGATCGCTAAAGGTGAGATGCTGATCGAGGACAACACCTAGGTATTTGGCTCGCTTCTCCCAGGGGATAGGCTTGCCGAACATGGTGATAGGTCGGGGTTAAAAATAGAGGTAGTTGTCGACACTTTTTATATTAATACGGGTCATTTCTACACTCAGTGTTGCTTAGCTGAGATAACTTTGTGAGATATCCTGGGCACAACCTAACCGATAAAATGTTTACTAGCTTTCCATGATTAACCAGATCAAATGGCCAAAAAGAAAAAGCAAAAAATCATGTCATGGGCATGATGAATGCCCATGATATGCATTTTTTGCTTTTTCTTATTAATTACATATGTGGTTATCTTTTATTGTAAAACCTTGTTGTTGTTTTTTTATTAATGATAGTTGTGCATTAAGTTAACGGAAGAACATACTACTTCCATGATTAAGATCTACTTAATACCAGCGGTTTACTACTAGTTTTAAAATAGCATAAAATTCAGTTTTCAATTTGGAAAATACCTAGTAGTTTGCGTCAATTAAGATTTTACGGATAGAAAATCCAACATTGTGAAATTATTATTTAACCTGGTAGAGAAATCGTGTTCATTGATAAGGTTGTTCTTGTAAATATCGGAAAACAATCGTTTTTTTTTACCTTTTCTGTTGTAAAATAATTTCTAGCATTCGTACTTAATCTTGCGTTAGATTTTTTTCGCGGAAAACGTAACCTGACAGCGCTTGACATAGTTGAAAAATCTACTTTCTATAGGTATAATGTTCATGGTGCTACAGACTCTACAGAGGCTATTGCATATCAAGGAGTAGACCGAGTGGCGCAGAAATGGTAGGGATAACGTGCCCTCAGGATAGGAAAGGATTTACGAGCCGTACCGGATATGCATCCTTGAGTAAGCAATGGACTAGTGGAGGGACGGGTGATATTTGTCTATGGATGGGGCATCTTTTTACGACGTCGTCGCCGCCGGTTGGCTCAGTCAATCTTCGCCTGTGAAGCCTTTGGCGGAGTTACGCTGCTTTCTAGGCTCTTTTCTATCTGACTGTTGTAATGTGTTACACTTTACTATTTTCTATGTCTTCATCAGAAGACTCGTTGTCCGTTTCAGGTTTCTTATATATCTCGCTGGCCATCTTCTTGATCTTCCGGTCGATTCTGTAAAAATCTCACCGTGAAATCTTAGGTGAAGTGAGTTTGGTTTTGCTTGGAATTGACAGTATTGACAGCTCACTCCATGCTCACTTCACCGAAGTTTTCACGGTGAGATGGTTACAGAATAGCACTGCTTGTATCAGTCTTCAGCCGTGTCCATCCAATAATAATAAGTATGTAGAAAAAGTACTCTGTGATTAATCCAATCTTCAACTTTTTCTTTTAACTGACTACAATACCTGACTGCACGTGTATTTTAAAAGAAAATGATTGCCTAGTCGTGTAATATTGTCATTTTTTTTCAGTGAATTTGTTCAAATAACAACATAATGGTTGTGGAAATTGTATGGCATGTAATGCAATGTGCGGATGGAAAATCAATTTTTTGTGACTAATTTGCACAAGCACCTAAGCCCTAATACAACAACAGGAATTATGTAAGAAGATAAGTATCAGTGTTATATATTTGAAACTGGTGTATTTGTTACACAGTTGGACAAAGGATTTGTTGCAAAAATGCGGGTACTTTTGATAGTGATATTGTACAACATATTTAATGTAATACTAGCACAATTTGATATAAGTGAGTAAGTAATGAAGTTTTTACATAATAAATATGGTAATATTGTTGGTCATTACAAAGATATTATTACTAAGCTAGCTACGCCAGCAAATCGAAATAGCCACGGTTTATAACTCAGTCATGATTGGTAATCTTCTGACCATCTTGCATTGAGTGAGAGTACGTATTTGAAATCAATGATAAATATGATGGGTCCGTAATCTGTCAATAGCGAAAAATGCTTATTTCATTTTACAAACGTGGAAAGATAAGTCCGTTACACATTTTGCTTTTCGCTTTTTGCCTTGAGCTCTGAAATCCCGAAGATTATTGACTGGTGTTTTCGTGACATCATAACACAATTAACAATGAGGTGTAATTCTCTCTATTTATTCGAAGGCAGTGCAGTGCTTTCTTTTGGTGTTTTAAATATTATCCAGGCACGTTGATAAGACAGTGCGCAAGTATCAAATCAATCGACTCTAATGAACACGTGTAATCTTGTGATCTTGATTTTACACGTTTTCATTTACACTTTGGTTAGCCTTCGTTGTGTATGTTTTTATTGGACTTGTTCTTGTATTTAATTGAATCCTCGTTTACTTTTGTAATCGATGTTTGAGCCCGTGTATCAAGCGAACATTGAGTAACTTTTTTTTTTTGTACTTACAAAATAATTATTTTACAAATGTCTAGTTTTTGTAAAACACCCAACAGTATTGACTTATGTTTTAGTTTTAATATTCTCATGTATGTGAATTATTGAAATCTTATGAGAATAAATTTAAGTATATCAAACCTCCACCCTGTGTAAATAATAAGTCACCCATTTACCAACTACTTTTTTTGTGTGCCGCCTGTATTTCGTTCAAAGTTAGTGAATAAAATGTTTTTTTTTTTAACTTATCTAATTATTATTATGATGCATATTGTATGTATCTAAACCATTTCCTCGGCCCAACCTCACTTCCATCTCTAGCATAACTATTCTAGATTGGAGATTCGTTGCATAGGTACCAACAGTAGGTACCCATGTGTACGTGACTCGGTACTCTATTAGGTACTACTCCAGTCGTAATGCACGCGTCTCATAATAATTAACTAATTATTTATATCTCTAGAAATATATATTAGGTCTTTACCTATGAAATTGGAGATTTGTATGATATTTTTTTTTTTTTTTTTTTTTTTTTCAGCTAATCAAAGTACTGGCCCAAATTATCTATAAATTCTAGCCATTTTGATAGCAGTTTGTTTATCCCTTTACTGTAGAAGTCTGCCGGACGGGAGGCGATGATTTTTTTTTTTTTTTTTTTAACTATGGCATCTCGCAGGTATACCACTAAGGTATTTACTGCTTAACCGAACAATCCTGTGGCTGCCTTAAGCACTACACTCAAAGCCTCCAGCCAGGAGCAACTATTCTACATTAAAATTAGGCGAACGCTCGCTAAGGGCACCCCCTGTGGGGTACGAACCTCGGCTTAGGGCGTCGCTGAGGGGAGGACAGCAAGATGGGACAGGCTGGATCAAGGATATTTCATGATTATTATGCGGGGAATTTAAAGCTACGCGCTCAGCTGCGGCGCGGGCTGGCGCTTCATCGGACAAGGGTCGGGGGGGAGTATTATTTACTCGTGAGGGTCGCGCGCGCGGAGGACCTCGGCGGCGAGGTCGGTACGACGGGTGTCGGGTGTGTTTGTGCACTGTACTGGTGGCCCTATTGCTCTCCTGGAGGAGAGTGGTTGGATCATCTGGATCGGAGAGTGGGAGGCGATGAAGTCAGCGAAAGCGTTTTGTACTGCCTCTCGGGTGTTGAATTATTTCCCACTTAAAAAATTTACAAAATTTTGAAAAAAGTAGAAATCTGTTGGGGCAAGGTCCGGTGAGTACGGTGGCTGACGGAGAGCTTCCAGCTGTAACTCTTGTAGCTTTGCGATGGTCTGTCGTGAAGTGTGAGCTCGCGCGTTATCGTGGAGAAGCAACGGGGAAGAGCGATTGATTAGTCTTGGTTGTTGAATTACGAGCTTCTCCATCATTGGTTGCAATTCTTGGCAATAGACATCTGCCGTCACTGTTGTGCCATTCAATAAGAAGCTGTGATGTACAAGTCCAGCACTGGTCCACCAGACAGTCACCATCATCTTCCTATGAGTAATATTTTTTTAGCGCACTGATTAGGTGCTGTACCCGGGTCCACCCACTGAGACAAACGCTTACGGTTGTCGTACAAGATCCACTTTTCATCGCAGCAACAATTCGATTAAGAATTCCCTCGTTTCTATATCGATTCAGTAGTGCTATGCATGCTTCGACGCGTAAATCTCGCTGTATCTAGCTTTTTTATCTTTCTGATTTGACGCATGTTGTTTTGACACTAACTCCAAGGCCCGCAGGAAGCTCAGCCGTAGATTGAGTTGGATCCGCTTCCACTATCGCCTTCAATTCGTCGTTGACCGCGAGGCTCGTTCTTCAACTCAAAATTTCCAGATTTAAACCGATTGAATCAATAATGGACCGTGTTTAATACAAGCAGTGTTAGGCCCGTACACATCGTTAATGTTTCGTGTTGTTTGCGCAGCGGTATTTCCACGTACGAACTCATATTCGAAAATTGTACGAATTTTCAGTTTATCCATGGCGCAAAAAACTACCACAATTTCACAAAAACAAAAAACTATCAAAAAATAAGTGACTAAATTTGAAATTAAATTAACACGTCTTTCGAATAAAATTCATTTGAATTTCGAATTGCGCGCCAATCCACAGATAATTAAATCTGAAAATGCTGGTTATAGAATCTCTAATTACATAGGTAAAGACCTATTATTTATTATAAAAAGCGCATTACTCTCACACTGAAAATTTAAACAGCACCTGTTCTGTTCGATAGAAATCTGATATTACGTATGTATAATAAATATTCAGCTATTCCCTTGAAATGATAACTGTGTAGAGGAAAGGATGGTATTTTGAAATACTGTTGTTAATCTGGCATAGCAGTGTTTCACAGAAACGAAAAGCGCCATCTCGTTTTACGGATCATAAAATGTTCACAAGTAGCGTCATCTATCGATATGTCTATACGGATAGTCTGTCATTTTTCTAAGATGGCGACCAGAGATTAAAACGTGGAAAAGCGCGCGTGAGAAAATTTTTGAGATACGTGTTCAACCCATTCCCATCGCTAAATTTCCTTATGATTATGCTGTTTAGCTTTATGTGTAGTGTAAAATAGATAATAAATTTTGCATATTAGCATTGATTTCAACAATTTGTATATTTATAAATACATAAATTGTGGTTAAGTCCAACTACGTCTTGTTGCTAATTTGGAATACCCGAGGTGATGTTGATTTGGAATATTCCAAAATACATTCAGTTCTACTTTTTTAAAGTGCTTTGTATTAACTTACTTACAAACTTTGACTAAGACTGATATGCGTAGAATAGCATTTCAACTTGCGAACAAAAATATATGCAACACCCTTTCAAAAATGATATGGCTGGATGGTTTCTTGAAGAGAAACAAAGATCGTTTGTCGAGCCTTCAGGAACCTCGTTCGCAAGAGCCCGCGGATTCAATAAAGAACGAATGAACCAGTTCTTCTTATCCTTTAGTTATTATTATCCTTTCACCTTAAAATCACTTACCTACTATCACAGTCTCTAATCTTGACTGAAGGTAATTTAGAATACCAAAATGGTATGCCAAATTACCTTCAGTCGGTTTAGGAACCGATTTTAGAGAGTTGCTCTCTGGGATCAATTTTGTTATCACAAACCTTACACTTTCTTCTTAAACATTGACTTAGTAATAGCGAAAGTAACTGAGTTAAGCATGGTGAATACAATTTGGAATACTCCTATACCAAAATACCTGCACCCCATCTCCAAAACTAAATTGTGCCATTTTGCATTCAACCTAAAATTTTAACCCATAAGGACATTTAATTGTTTTTGATAGCTTGCACATTGATAGTAAGATAATATTGCTTCAATTTAATCAAGGTTTTATTTCTTAATACCTCACGGAAAAAAAGTTGCAGGTCTGAAACAAAAGGGTATTCCAAATTACCATCCTTTCCTCTACTTAATTACAGTAAATGAAGACCTTGGCGACTTACACTTCCACGCCTCCGTGGGGAACCTTCCACTGAAGTACTTGCCGCTATCTGAACAGGATCAGAAAGCCAGTGACAAAGCCGGAGATTTAATCGACTTCATACAACTTGTGCCTAAGATCGATCCTATGAATATACCAGTGGTTCAAAGGCTTGGCATTGATGTCCCTTTCCTCTTCTTAAGGTATGTTATGGAGGATTAAAAACTCTAAGCAAATTGGAAAAGTCACACATGATGTCTGGCCTTTTCCCAACTACTATAGGGTTGGTTTCCGTCTTAACCGGATGCAGCTGAATACCAGTATATTGCATGGAGCGACTGCTACCTTACCTCCACAACCCAGTTACTGGGTAACACGATAGCCCTTGGTAAGTCTGGTTGTCAGACATGCTTTCCGAGGCACGGAGCGAAAAGTTAAAGAAAGAAAGAATGGCAAAGTAAGCAAAAAAAAGACTATGGCAATTTCACATTATGAGATGTTGCGTTTACAATTTATGGAAGCGCAGAAATAACACTTATACCTCAAATAGTCATTAATAAAACTCACCATGCTTCTTTATGATTTATTGTAGCGGTAAAGTTTACTTGGAGAATTTGGCGCTGGCTGGAGTCAAGCAGTTGCAGCTGCATGGTCTCGAGTTGCGTCTGATTAATCTTCGGTCGGACTTGAATATCACCATACCTCAATTGTATTTTGAAGGTAAAACCGATCAGATTCCCTAATAATGCAAGTGTAATTCACTGAATATCGTCATGTTTATTGGTAGCCTATTTATTATCGACCTTGCATTCATGTGTTTAAATAAAATATCGTACGAGGGACAGACGAACTTACTACAGATGAGGAGAAGGAGCTAAGGCACTCATCAACAGGACGGGACGAGAAATATTTAAAATCTTTTTTTAAACGCAAACTCAAACTCAAAGCATTTATTTCAATTACACCATTTACAGGCACTTTTGAATTGTCAAAGGGTCGGTCAGTCAAAAATATGAAGCTAGTTAGTTGCCCGTTCCAAAGCGTAGTAGGTACCTATGGAGAAGAACGGGCCAGCAACTCCACGGACACTCTATTAAACAAAAAAATTAATACAAAATATTGGTTACATCATTCATTTTGAAATTATGCATGTGAGAACAATGTAGAAAGACGTGCACGTTCGAAAAAGCGTCCGTAATAAAAATAAAAAATAAAGAATCATTCAAAAACTTAAAATAAATTAAAATAAGCCATGGCAGGTAAGAGATGACCAGTCCCAACTGACGGCGCCCGTTCACGAACATGACGCATGGATCAGCACCATTCAGCTCGGCCATTTTGAAGGGAGCTAAATGATCCAACACACGCGCCACCATCAGCGAGACATTTGAGTGAGCATGACATACTCACAGCCGCCAGGGCACATTCAAGTCAATGAAATACCCGGTAAATGGTAGCTCTTTAGTACATAGTACTCACACCTGTGCTATGCAATTATATAATACAAAGGAAATTGAGTTTATACAATACAAAGTCTTACAAT
Organism: Xanthia togata; assembly: GCA_963853775.1. NCBI lineage: Eukaryota > Metazoa > Arthropoda > Insecta > Lepidoptera > Noctuidae > Xanthia > Xanthia togata. Next base: position 13,395,030 of record OY970793.1, read on the forward strand.
CTTCAGCAGCTCCAACTGTATTTTCAAAATGTTAATCAGTGTGTATGTCAATTAGTTGTGGAGCAGGACCAGCAATGAGCCAAGCATTTTTATCAGTGATGTAATCCCCCAACTTATAATATGCCTGCCTACATAGTGTGCGTTTTATACAAGATTTGAATTTCGTCTCATTAAGTTGGAGTAGGTATGTGGCGAGGAATTTTATTGTAACATTTTAAACAGTACCCCATGAAAGATGAGTCTACCTTAGCCAGTCTGAAACCTGGTTGTACTAATAGGTCCCTATATTCTTCCTTTAATAATCTTCCTTAGCCACCAGCTATTCATTTATTTTCTTTTATCATATTAAGTAAGTACATATAGCGACGGGATAACGATTTAAGTAAGCGACTTATCAATGGAGCCGAAGTTAAAATAATTCTCTATTTTTTATGTTTCAGGCGATGTTCACATAAAGGCTTCTTTTAGTTTCGTGCCTGTTATGTTCAAGTGTCACATAGGGTTAGTACCTACTAATACTTATAGTTATATTGGTTTGAACTTCATTTGCAGGGGGACCTGTTAATGACTTTTTCATCCCACCATCTCGGAAAGAGTATTTTTAATCTTCAGTATCTGAGTGGAAAAGCCGTTTTTATTCTCTAGAGGATAAAGTAAATTGAATTTAGAACATCGTGTGCACTAAGTTTGTGAATTAAAAAAAACATTAAACCTATTTACTGCTACCTCTATGGTGCCGAATATATCATACAACTTTTTTTTAATTTGTTAAAAACTCAGACTCGGAACCTTCTTGGTGTTCTTTTTTCAATTTGCTTTGTACGCGGTTCTTTACGCGGCATTTTTTCACGTCATTGTTAAACCTTAGGTATATTAAAAACAAGAAACTTGAAAACAAGTGAAAAAACTAAAATGAGTGATTCTAGCGACGAGGAAGTTTGCTTGACGCCAACAGAATTGACTGAAACTGTTAATAATGCGCAAACGTTTTTTTTTTTGCATTTAGTCATTTCCTCGCTGAGGTGGAATGAAAAGTTACGTGTTGCACTCGAGTGCAAAGATTTTTCACCTCGTGCTCTTTTGATTCCCTCGCTAACGCTCAGGATTCTAATTTTGAATCACTCGCTGCGCTCGTGATTCAATTTTAGAATCCTTCGCTTGCTCGGTCATCAAAATTGAACACGCGGTTAAAAAGCAACTTTGCACTCTTGTATAACAATTATAACAAATAACTATTACTTATGTAATAATGTCTCGTTATAAATATCAAAGTCAGTGGTCCTTTGGTGGATAATTGACGGGGTGCTATCGATTTGTCCATTGTAGACAAACCTTCATTTGATAAATAATTATTGAGTAACTTTCTGTTATCAGTGCATACTTGTACGACGTGGGTATCGCGATGACGTCGGGTGGTTTCAAGACACAAGCTCCGACAGTAGGCGAGGTGCTGCAACTGGACAGTGCAGCAGTCAAAGTCGACATAAGGGATGTGGTGGTAAATATATTTAACGTTTGGTTCACAGAGCTCGGAATCGGCTGCCAAGGCTTCTCCGTGCTCTCTGTGATTGGGTTCTAAATTCATAGAGATGCAGTCCGCGCTAGATCGTGCAGTCTGTGATGGATTAATCAGAAAAAGTAGTAATTTTTAAACCATACTTGGACGGTCTTATGGGATACCATGGTAGGTTTTTTTGTTGATATGATGGACAGAATAAATACAATGAAAGTAGCTGTATAGCATCAGAATCAGAAAACATTTCTGGTAGTTGGCATGGCTAGAAAAAAATTGAACCACGTGGTGACCGCCCTAAGCATATTTGAAGGAGATTTCAGGATCTTCTTGGACGCGTCCTGGCGTTTACAAATTAGTCTAGCAGGTCACAACACAGTTTCTTCTATGATGATGATTCTCTTTTGTTTCAGTTCAACTTAACTAATATGGTTATGGGCGAGGAACTAATAGAAGAATATGAAGACAAAGATAGCCCTGCTACACAGTTGTTCACTAATATATTAAGTAGCAGCAGTGCATCGAGTAATGCATCGGCTGGCAACATATTAAATGGCCTTCTCGAAACAGCGCTTGACATGGCCAACAAAGCACTTTTTAAGGTTTCCATCGATTTTTTTAAGGATTATCTATTGTCTGATACTTATTAATCAGATAGAACAAATAAATAAATTAAGGATAATACGAATCAGCCATTTTATCGTGATCGGTACGGCGGCGGTGGCGTGACAGATATCTACTTGGTAAAATCAAAACATTTGCCAAAGTTTCGTTTTAAGTCAGAGAGAACTCACGTAGATAATAATATTAGCAGTGAAAATATTAATAGAAGATATTATAAAATTGGAAAGAACTCCTTGCAAAAAAAAATCTATTGGAAAAAACTGTTGTTGTATTTTTTTATACCTGCCAATAAATAGGTAGTATGTGTCATTAAAACGTTACAATTTTAGTAGTTAGTAAACGTATACGTATGCCTATTACTTACACACGTGTTATTATTTTATGTTGAGCTTGCGGCCCATTCAATAAGTATTTAAGTGATAGAAGAGTATCATAAATAAATTCTCATGCTAGCATTTTCTCGTAATAGACTACATAATTGCACTTACATTTTACACACACACACACTCTTTTAAAAAACACACACACTCAAAACACTCTCACCCTCGCGCCTACACCCCACTCTAGATGCTTTAGTGTTTTTTTTCTTTTCTGTTGTATTTTTTTTTTTATAAGACGTCCTTTGAATTGGGAACAAATCTCTTCCATTTATTTTGTGTTGAGCGTTTTAGCTGCACCACAGTATTTTACTTTTGCAGCTATCTTCGTGTCTTCTGTTAATTATACCTAAATTGTTCCTAATAAACTTTTAACCTTTACAGATCTATATTAGGTCCTATTTTTTTAATACAAACCTAATGATGTAAAGTAACGATATTGAGGGTTGTAACGGAACCTCGCCTCGGCCTCCGCAAATGTGGAACTTCGGCAAGAAATGGTACCTCCACAAATGTTTAACGGAATTGTAACGAAAGTCTAATGAAGAAAATCGTTTGCTTATTATGCGAAGGCCAATAATGTGGTGGAGTTTTAAGTTTGGCTCAAATGTCACCTTTGCGCCACCGCCAGGTTCAGTAACAAGTGAGCAAATGTTTAGTGGAGCCGCTAAGAAGTCGCTTAGAAGATGTATGTAGGTTGAAACCGTTTTTTTTTAAAATCACAACGGTGTAGCACTTGGCCTGCTTTTCACCTGATGGTAAGTGACAATCAGGCCGAAGGTGGAAGCGAGCTTCATCCGGAATCCTCAACCACAGAGGAACTGGCTATCTTAGCTCTAACTGCCGAAACACAACAATGCTGTTAACACTGTTATTATGGCGACAGACTTAGATGGTAAAGTGGATCTTACAAAACAAGACTGTGAGTGTCACGTGGTCGTGGTGTTGAAGTTTTTATGGTCGGGATAGTTGGACATATTAGAAGCAGACGAGGTCGCGGGCAAAGCGATAATCCTAAACATTATTTTTCTCTCTAACCATTCTGCGAAATATACATATTACATTGTTTTCTAGTAAAGTACCTACTTAATCGTATACTCGTAAAGATCAAACTTGTATTAACTTGTCCTATAAACGTGTAATCAATATACTATCCTACCAACAATATTATAAATGTGAAAATTCGTATGTTTAGATGTTTGTTACTCAATCACGCAACGCGTGAAGCGTAAGCGTAAGTATTTTTAAACTAACGAAAAATGGTTTGCAACTTTCGGTGGTTTTTAACAAGCATATGGCTCGAAGACATTGTTTCTATTGGTAGAGTTGCCCCAAAATACACTCGAGAGCAATGAATCCGGGTCACTTAAAGAATCCTAAAAATCTCGGAAACTAAAAATGCTAGGTTAATGCAATAAATTGTATTTAATAGACAATGTAATACTCCTTAAATGAAGGTATTAAAACTTCTTAGTTATTGTAAAGTTATATCATAAAAAAATCAAATTTGAAAAAGGGCCACTTTCGAAGATGGAACTACGAAATTACAGCATTTGGTTTTGCTTTTGTTTGTAATCTGTCATTTATGTGGGTACATAAACCATGTTGATAGTGCTCTATATTCATTATTCAAGCTGAAATTATGTCGCTTACGCCTGAAGAATGCACCAGAATACTTACAATGCTGGAAACCGGCCGGAGTCAGCGCGATACAGCCAGGACTGTCGGTGTGTCGCTGTCAACAGTACAAAGAGTTCTCCGACGTTACGAAGAAACTGGTTCTAACCTACGCAGACCAGGAACGGGCAGAACCAGGTGTACCACAGCACGAGAAGACCGATACTTGGTGAACACCATGCTTCGAAATCGCTTTCTTACAGGAACTGAACTCACAAATCAGTTTCGACGCCTCGGAGGAAGTAACCCAAGTGCATGGACAGTAAGACGTCGGCTTGCTGAATCTAACTTAAAACCCCTTAGACCTGCAAACGGCCCTAAACTGGAGCGTGGGCATCGTATTTCAAGACTAAGATATGCCCAGAGCCACGTAAATTGGAGTATTGAAGATTGGTCAAAAGTTATGTTCTCCGACGAATCAAAATTTATGCTCTACAAGCACGATGGAAGACACAGAGTGTATCGAAGACCAGGGGAAAGATTCAAGCAAGCATGCATCGAAGAAAAAGTAGCCTACGGTGGTGGGTCTGTACTTGTGTGGGCCGGAATTTCTTCTGAAAGTCGCACAGAGCTGGTGATCATAGAAAACGGCTCTTTAACTAGCGAAAGATATGTGGAAGAAATCCTCAATGATCACGTTGGTCCATTTATGGTCAATTTAGGTGAGGATGCTATATTTATGCATGACAATGCCCGACCTCATACAGGTAGGATTGTGAATGACTACCTTCAAGAGATGAACATTACTCGTATGGAGTGGCCAGCGCGCAGCCCGGATATCAACCCGATCGAGCATGCTTGGGACGAGCTAGGCAGATGCGTAAAACAACGAAACCCTCCCCCAATCACGCTTCGTGAGCTCAAAATTGCTCTCACAGAGGAATGGGAGAATATTCCCCAAAATCGTATAAGGAACTTGGTGTACAGCATGCCAAACCGCGTAAACGCAGTAATGGAAGCACGAGGAGGCAATACGAAGTATTAAAATTCAAGAAAATCGTAATAAAGTTCAAAAATTTCATGTTTCCTATTTTTGTTTTAAGGAGAGATCAGCAGTTTTTTTCTTTATGTAATTTTGTGTTAATAAAATGTATGGTGACTCATATTTTTTTTACTTTCATTTAAGGAGTATTACATTGTCTATTAAATACAATTTATTGCATTAACCTATCATTTTTAGTTTCCGAGATTTTTAACATTCTTTAAGTGACCCGGATTCATTGCTCTCGAGTGTATTATGCCGTAACGAAGAGTTGTGGAGACAGGACAAGGACAGTATTACGATTTGCAACCTTATTCAAATTGTGCAAAGCATAGCAAAATTGATGATTTTTTTTATCATAGTGTCCATGTGTGTTTTCCATGTCATGTTTTCGTCTAGCCACCTAACCCTTTCGTATAGCTAACCTAACCTAACCTAGAAATTTGGTTCGTTCCGTTTTAATAATCTTATTTTGGTCATAATTAATGTCAAGAATTTTATGATTAGTTCTTTGTTTAAATGTCATTATTTGAGTTTAATTAAAATTAATCTGTAAGTTCACCTAGTCACATATTATATGGGATGGCGGGAGCCCTCGCGGATGCTCATTTTAAATGTAGGTTTTTCTTAGCGAATACAGCCTTACAAACCGTGAAAATAAAATCTCTGATGTATATTGTAACAAGATTTATTGGTATATACGTTGGTTTTAAAACCCAATTTCTTTTTATTTTTTTATTTATATGTTCACGGGTACAAATATTCACAAAATAATTAAAAGGTTGGAAAGTATAGCGACAGGATTACTTTGCTTCGTTTTACAGTGTTTTATAATACGGTTTTAAGCCTAATACCGTTGACCGTCCGCGATTGGTAATGCCGGCAACCCTCCTGGAGGGTTCACTTCCAATATGTATGGCGGCATGGCGCATTAGTTGAAAATGGGTGGAGTCGAAAGTGTTAAACATAATTGGCGAAATGAGGGTGTACTATCGGTAAACCTCTGCCTAACCGTTCGGGGAATACAGGCGTGATGTTATAGTGAATAGTTCTCTACAAAATAAAATTAAATATCTTTTATTAAACACTGAATACTGTGTTTTTCATTTAATTTGCTTGTTTCATGGCAGCATTTAGCGTTATTGACTGACTATTGAGAAAAGTTGTTTTGGTTGATTATTTTTTTAGGTAGGTTGGCTGATTTGACTATTGTTTTTTTAATAAATTGGTCGTGACCACGTCATGGCTGCACTCCCATTCATCATGTAAAAAAGTCATTAATGTTACTATTTAGCTACCTATTAATAAAAAAATCTAACTTTTCCATCACTAACTTGTTTAACTTCGTAATTCTTTACTCAATTATTTTCCATAACGATATTTTCACGGTTATTAAATTTGAACAATACTCAAACGTCTAAAAACTATGAAATACGAGTATATTTGACGTCTGACCGCTTCGCGTCCGACGCATGCGTCCCCACCGTTATCGGTGGGTCAGACGCATGCAATCCTTGGGAATAGCATGCGTCTGATTCTTAATTTTACCATTTCACTTAGCGGAAGGTGCTAGCAGGTACTTTCGAAAAGGAAAAGCTTTGTCCCCCCTCCCTCAAATATACAATAAGACCAAGATGTTTTGCAGTAACAAAACCTGTTCCACGCTGTTTTTTTTTGAGTAGACTGCTAGACCGGCGTTACCAAATACTTCGCAGTTTCAAAAATACCCAACGTAAAATATAATAACTTCTCCAAAATGTTACTTCAGGATCCCTGTACTAATAACCAGAGTACAAGCATATATTAGACATGGGCTCATAATGTTTTGTAATTCCTAACCGCCGTAAAATCAATTTGTCGTGACTAATGCTGACAACAAGGACATAATTAACGAAATGATTGAATATATTGTTATATATTTCCACCTATTTCATCTTTAAAACAAGTTACTACCGTTGTCCTTTTTGCAATTTGAGCGTTCTTGTTCGCACTATTATTTAATATCTACGACATGGAAAATAATAAAAATAAAACCGGCCAAGAGCGTGTCGGGCCACGCTCAGTGTAGGGTTCCGTAGTTTTCCGTCCGTCACAATAAGTGTTCCTGCTTGCATATTACGATTATACTTCAAACTTAGTCCAGAAATTATTTTGTACAACTTTTTGTCATTTTTGTACAAAAACTGTTGTTTCCATCAAGTTCAAAATAATTTTCCTAGAAAGTCCTTATAAAGTTCTACTTTTCAGATTTTTTTCATAATTTCTAAACTTATGATTCAAAAGTTAGATATAGGTAGGGGGGGGGGGGACAAATTGTTTTTTACTTTTGGAGCGATTATTTCCGAAATTATTGACATTATCAAAAAATGATTTTAGTAAACCCCTATTCATTTTTAAATACCTTTCCAACAATATATCACACGTTAGAGTTGAAATTAAAAAAAAAATCACTTCCCACTTTACATAGTTATAGGGTGGCTTATAAAACATTTTTTTCAAATTTTTATTTTACCACTTTGTCGACGTGATTGATATACATATTGGTACCAAATTTCAGCTTTCTAGTGCTAACGGTCACAGAGATTAAGCGAGGACGGACGGACGGACGGACGGACAGACAGACATGGCGAAACTATAAGGGTTAACTATAAGTGTAACCCTAAAAATGGAACAATTTTATTTTGGCAGCTGCTCTTATATCTCTCTTTAAAAATACCTGTGCTTTTGCCATGACGTGTATAATTAGGTAGATCGAGAGGAACATACTTTCTGTTTATCTCTTGTGGTAATTCGTTCTAATGTCCAGTAAACATTGTTTTTACTATATTGTTTCGTTAAGACTTCAAGACGAAAATATAATTTCGTTGTTAAATCTGATGTTGTTTCGTTCAGGTCTTTACATAATTAATTTAAGTTTCATACTCTTGTCCTTCTTCTGAAATTAACCCAAAATTAACAACATGGCAGACATGATCTAGTTTATGACTTCATTATAAACACTACGTGCTACTGCTGAGCAGGAGGTCCTGAGTTCGCTTTCCATGTTGGGCAAAGTATTATTGGGTTTTTCCATTTGGAATTTCTCATTTGAAGCTCGGAGTCTGTATTTGTTCCCGATTGATGGCACTGGGCTCGCCCCCCTTTTTTAAGGGACTTTTTAACATAACTATTGAAATGTATCCTTCTGTCCAACATCGGGGAAACTCGTGTGTGCGTGTGCAAGCGTGGTCCAAGTAGACACAATGTGTGTTATCTGGTTCAGTATGCCCTTTTTGGCATAGCATATAATGGTCTTATATACTTTGGTTCTTAATTTAATACCTACTTTAAAGGTATTTAATCAAGAGGACGCGAGCTAACAAAACGCTTGATAAAAGAGTGCTATACCTTCTCAACCAATTGCCTACTGATATATGTAAGAAGTCGGGAAAAAAAGGTAAACTTGCCAAATTACTTTGATAGAGAGCAAATAAGTAATTAAGTAGGTAGTTCTATAAGTTGTAATGTATTTTATAGTGTATTAGTAATTTTCTGTTCTGTTCCCACAGACAAACCGTGAAAACGGTTTTTTTATAAACTGTTTATGATAAATAATAATAAAAATAAATAACAACATTAATAATATTGTTGACACAATCGTTATTAAATCTACTTGATATTGATTGTTGATTGTTTTTACATAAATATCTATGTGGAAAAATATGTGGTAGTACAAGTAGGTACATCGTTTTACAATCGAATATCCAATTATATGACTAACATAATTGTCGTTGAAATACAGCTCTACCTCGAATAGTTATTATAGATTTGTCGATTCTGACCTATGTCAATGGATCACTGTGTATAGGTCAGAGCAATCACTTGATCCAAATTGCATGTTATCATATAAAATAAATATTTAGTGAATTGATTTTAAATACAGGGAAAAATACTTTAATTATTTATGTAACCACCATGAAAATAGTAAATCGTTACTGGAATAATATGTATTATGACTCCTCAATAAGTGATAATACTCCTAAATAAATAATTGTTTGGCTTACTTGGGAAGAGACTGGACCCCACGACAGAGGGAATCCAGTGTGGGGTCTAGGGAACTTAAAAATCTAGCACCTAAGGCTCTTATGTGATCTGTTACTCGTTTTTTATATTGTACCGTCTTTTTCTAAACTGAATAAAGTTATTTTTACTTTACTTTACTCAATTACCATGAATCAAAGTATGCAAGTCGTAAAAAATAATCACAACAAACAATTGTATAGAAACTATAGTAAAATCCTTAAAAAATGTACAACCTACATCCAAAAACACAATAATAAAAAATATATTGATAAAGCAGAGTAAAGCTACATGGAATATAGTTAACAATAGACTTAAAAAGAAAAACACGTGTAGTGAAATTAGGGACATATCAGACGGGGATAAGCTATTGACAAATGGCGATGACATAGCTGAACACATAAATAAATACTTTGTAAATGTGGCTAAGCCTAAAGGCAATCAAACTCCTAGTAATGAAAACAAACCTAAGCTTATGAGTACAAAAAGACTCCCGAACTCAATATATCTAGAACCAGCAACATGCATAGAAATATTTAAGGTAACTATGGAATTACGCAATACAAGTTCAGCCGGTTATGATCACATAACAACAAAAATTCTAAAACAAATCATATTTGCTATAGTTAAACCCTTAACCTACGTTGTAAATCTATCTCTTGAAAACGTCATATTTCCTGACAGTCTAAAACTTTCCATAGTAAAGCCAATTTACAAAAACAAATCTAGACTCGAAGCTGGTAATTAAAGACCCATTACATTAATTCCAGTAATTTCAAAAATATTCAAAAAAATAATGAACACTAATGAATTTCCTTATAAAAAATGAAGTGATTAGTATCGAACAGAATGTATTTCTTAAAAATAAGTCGACAACATTAGCATGTTTTAAATTGGAAGGAAACGAAAATTGTGCCTATTTTCAAAAGCGGGGAATCACACACATCACAGTCCGATGTGAGCAATTACAGACCCATCGCTATTCTCTCCATAGTTGCAAAGGTATTTGAAGCCCTCATATGCCCTGTGCTATCTCGACATTTATCACAGCTAATAATAGATAGCCAATATGGATTTATGAAGGGAAAATCGACAGCTACCAATTTGGTGACTTATGTTGAAAGCATTGTTGAAGCGGTTGATGCCCGAGTTCAGGTTGATGCAGTCTACACCGACTTCAGCAAGGCCTTTGATACAGTAGACCATGGTTTACTCGTCAAGAAACTTAAAATGTATGGCGTTTCGGACCCCCTCTTAGGTTGGTTCCAATCATATTTGTCTGGACGGATGCTAAAGGTTGTAGTGAATGGCTGCTCTTCAGATTCTTACAGGGCAACGTCGGGAATCCCTCAGGGATCTCATTTAGGTCCGCATGTTTTCATTCTTTTTATAAATGATATTCATAAATGCTTCTCGAACTCGAATATATTCCTATTTGCTGATGACCTCAAAGCCATAAAGATTATAAAAAATCCTGCGGACTCGGTATTGTTCCAAAGCGACTTAGACCGGCTGACTAAGTGGTGTGAGCATAACAAAATGTCTTTGAATGTGAGAAAATGCTATCATATCAAGTTCACAAAAAAAAAGAATATCATGCAGTCAGTTTACAGATTGAATGGTGAGCAGCTTGAGGAAGTCGATACTATTCGAGACCTAGGCGTTCAGTTCGATAAAAAGCTAAGTTTTGTCGAACATATTGACAAAATTATATTAAAAACATCAAAGATGCTTGGCTTTGTTATGTAAAAACTTCAAAAAACCTAACATAAAAAAAATTATGTACAACTCGCTAGTTAGAAGCCACCTCGAGTACTGCAGTGTGGTCTGGTCACCTGAGTATAAGGTCCACATCAAGCGCATTGAACGGTTGCAGAAACGGTTCTTGTGGCATCTCACCTTTTACAGTAATAAGTGCAAAAAGCTCAACTCGTACCAAGACAGACTGAAGTATTTTAACATGGTGTCGCTAGAGAAACGCAGGAATATTCTAGATTTGGTTTTCCTTAAGAAGTTAGTAACAGGCTCTCTGAACTGTCCCGATTTGCTCAGTAGGGTGTTATTCCATGTGCCCCGTAATCTGCCAAGAAGTTCTAATAGGAGGCTTTTCTGCATGCCAAGATGTCATACCAACTTGAGGCAATACTGTCCACTTTCTAGAATGTATGCTGCATACAAAGAGCACGAAGTGGACATTGACCTCTTTCACTCATCAGTGCCTGCTCTAAAAAAAGGGTATCTACCGCGCTTGCCATTTAAAGGGTATCTCTAGTCTAAAATATTTTTTTTTTAACCTAATCGTTATCTAAAAAAGAATTCAATCTTATTTAATTTAATTTAATTTAATTTAATTTAATCTATTTAATTTATTGTAATCAATTTAGCTTTTAATAATTTATTTTTCACTTTTATCTAAACTATGTATTAATTGTTTTAATTATTTTACTGTGTTATTATCTGCGCATAATGTAGTGCATGCTGTGCTTTTCTTTAAGTAATGAGGCGCTTAGACTTAAGTTTGCAACGCACAAAATGTAAAGTAATAGTGTACTCATTGTTGAAGAGCCTAATAATAAATAAATAAATTAATAAAAGAAATACTAAGCGGTCTAGACAAAAAAAAAACCCAGTAGCAGTGTATTTAGATATGAGCAAGGCGGTTGAAATGATAGACCACGATTGCTTATTAAAAAAATTAGAGCAATATGGAATAAGAGGGCCTGCTTATAAATGGTTCGATAGTTACTTGAGGGGTCGACAACAATGCACAGAAATAAAACAAAGTTGTACAAACACGAATACCCAAAAAACCTTTACGTCAACATACTTGGTAAACTTTATGGTGTACCCAGGGCAGCGTACTTGGTCCGTTGCTATTCATAATATACATAAACGAATTGCCAAAATCAACTGATCAATTCACTGTCCTAACTGTTACACTATGGCAGTTAAAATATACAATAAATTACCTGTAGGCTTAAGAACTTTATCAAGCTTAGAATTTAATAGGACTCTCTATAATTGGCTTTGTGATAGATGTTTTTATTCAATAGATGAATTTAAGAAATTAAAACATTAAGTTTGGTTTTTTATGTATGCATAAAAAATTTAAAATTTGTACTCTTAATTTATTTAAACATCTATAATTTTAAATGCTATGAATTTATTTTGAACTATTATGCAATTAATATAGGTCAATTTAAAATATTTAAGTATTGCAGTTATCAATAGTTAGGAAGTGACTGGGTCTTATATGTAGACTCGACGTATAATTAGTTAACTAAGTGACCCAAATGATTTAAATTACTTACTAAGCTATTGTTAATCAATTTTATAATTGCATGAAACTGTATTCTAAATGTAAAATGTAAATTTTCCTTATTATATTATTTTATTTTGACTTAATATTTGCACAACCTTAAGGTTGACAGTTTGTTTAACAAACAAACTGTATAACATATAATGTACATCCTATATTCTAGCAAATAAAGATATCATTCATTTTGTTGAAAACAACCCTTTATATTCCCTTCTTAAAAATTAAAAACTTATTGTATCTGATGGTGTTTAGAGAACCAAGGCGTCATCATTTCTAGCCCAATCTCAACGATAAGACGATGCGAGTTTTCAATAAACAGTTGATATAACTATATACCTTCTATTATTTCCCACTTTCTTGAGCTCCAAAAACCATATCGATGGCAACAATGAATGAAATGTCAAAGTCTTTCTTTTTTAACTAAATTACTGTTTCATGGGTTCTTTTTTGTTATGTCTTGGTTTGTAATGTCAACCAATGTCTTCAGGGAATATCACAGACCAATTGTGGGTCCCATTTTACAATACAAACAGTACAGGTCCTAAACACAACCTTACGGCACTCCTGCTGCTCTATTATGTTAAAAATAGAGGTAGTTGTCGACACTTTTTTATATTAATACACATTTCTACACTCAGTGTTGCTTAGCTGAGATAAACTTTGTGAGATATCCTGGGCAGGAGCTAACCTAAATAACCGGAGTAAAAATGTTATCTTTTTAACGAGTACTAGCTTATCATGATTAACCAGATCAAATGCCTTGCTCAATGCCCATGACATGCATTTTTTACTTTTTCTTATTAAATTACATATGTGGTTATCTTTTTATTGTAAAACCGTTTTTTTTTTTTAAATTAATAATAGTTATGCATTAAGTTAAAGGAAGAACATATATGATTCAGATCTTCCATGATTAAGATTTACGTAATACCAGCGCAACTAGTTTTCAAATAGCATAAAATTCAAAGTTTTCAATTTAGTGAACAGTAGTTTGCGGGAATTTTGATTTTACGGATAGAAAAACAAATATTATACAAATATATAAATAATATTATTTAACCTGGTAGAGAAATCGCTAAAGTGTTCATTGATAAGGTTGTTCTCGTAAATATCGGACAACAATAAATTTTTACCTTTTGTGTTGTAAAAATTTTTCTAGCATTCGTACCTAATCTTGCGTTACAAAATCTTTGCAGAAAACGTAACCTGACTCAGCGCTTGACATAGTTGAAAAATCTACTCTATATAGGTATAATAAGAGGTAAACTATTATGAAAGATAAGCATGTAAAATATTATGAAATTAATCCAATCTTTAACTTTTTCTATTAACTATCAAATCAATACCTGACTGTACGTGTATTTAAAGAAAATGATTAATAAAGTGGTGTTACATGGACAATTTTTTTCAGTGAATTTGTTCAAATAAAAAGGTAATGGTTGTGGGAATTGTATGGCATGTAATGCAATGTGCGGCCGGAAAATCAATTTTTTGTTACTAATGTGTAATTATTTAAGAATATTTCAGTGTTATATACTTGAAACTGGTGTATTTGTTACACAGTTGGACAAAGGATTTGGTGCAAAAATGCGGATACTTTTGATAGTGATATTGTACAACATATTGAATGTAATACTAGCACAAGTTGATACAAGTGAGTAACTAATTTACATAATAAGTGTGGTAATATTGTTGGTCATTATAAAGACATTATTGCTAAGCTAGTGCACATAGCCACGCTAGTAAACCGAAATAGTCACGGTTTATAACATGATTGGTAATCTTCTGACCGCCTTGCATACTGCATGCAAGGCGGTCAGAAGATTACCAATCATGTAGAGTGTACGTATTTGTACGTATGTGAGAGTATACGTATTTGAAATCAATGGTAACTATGATGGGTTCGTAATCTGTCAATAACGAAAAAGGCTTATTTAATTTTAAAAACGTGGAAAGGTAAATCCGTCACACATTTGGCTTTTCGCCCTTTGAGCTCTGAAATCCTGGTGGCGTTGACTGGTGTTTCCCAACCAATGAGATGATGAATATCCTCTATTTATGCGAAGGCAGTGCTTTCTTTTGGTGCGTATATTTTCCAGGCACGTTGATAAGACAGTGCGCAAGTATCAAATCAATCGACTCTAATAAACGTGTAATCTTGTGATCTTGATTTTACACGTTTTCATCTACACTTTGATTAGCCTTCGTTGTGTATGTTTTTATTGGACTTGTTCTTGTATTTAATTGAATCCTCGTTTATTTTTGCAATCGATGTTTGAGCTCGTGTATCAAGCGAACATTGAGTAACTTTTTCTTTATGTATCCACAAAATAATTATTATACAAATGTCTAGTTTTTGTAAAACACCCAACAGTATTGACATATGTTTTAGTTTTAATGTTCATAAGTATGTGCATTATTGTATTCTTATGAGAATAAATTTATCTCAAACCTCAACCCTGCTTAAATAATAAGTCACCCATTTACCAACTACTTTTTTGTGTGCCGCCTGGTTTTCGTTCAAAGTACCTACGTGACCAAAATGATTTTTCTGAAACTTATCTACATATTATGATGTATTTATCTAAACCATTTCCGCGGCCCAACCTCACTTCCATCTCTAGCATAAGTATCTATTCTAGATTGGAGATTCGTGGCATAGGTACCAACAGTAGGTACCCATGTGCACGTGAATCGGTACGTTATTAGGTACCTACTATTCCAGTGGTACTGCACGCGTCGCATATTATAATAACTGAATAATATCTGTGGAAATATATATTTAAAAAGCGCATTACTCACACTGAAAATTTAAGCAACATCTGTTATCTTTGATAAAAATCTGATATTACGTATGTCTAATAAACTAGCTTTTGCTCACGGCTTCGCTCGCGTGTATATCGGAAAATGTCCCACGGCAACGTACTACTAGGATTAAAAGTATGTGTTAATCCATGTTATAAACTATTGGTGTGCCAAAGGCCCACGGGCAATTTAGTATGGAGTCTGCTCCCAGGTCTGAACAGTGATGAAACTTATGCCATGTGAAAGCTTTTGGGGTATTATAATGGTGCTTTTAAACATTCAGAAAAGGTTAGGTTAGGCTAGGTGGGCGGAGCACACCCATGAGAGGGCGAAGCACATTCATGAGAGTGCGGAGGACATCCATGAGGATTTTCTACGCAGAAAAAAAAAAAGAACATTAGGTTACGTCAGGGTAGGTAGGTATGTACGTAGATTGTGTAGGTAGGTATGTAGGTATGGTAGGTAGGTAGGTAGAGTCTAAACAGTGATGAAAGTTATGCCATGTGAGAGCTTTGCATACGTTTCAACATATTCGTGCTCGATTTCGATATAGCTGCCATTGTTTAAAATAAATAATACCCCAAAAGCTTTCACATGGCATAAGTTTCATAATTTTTTGAGAGTTGGGTTCAAATCGACGCATGGTCCTTTCATCCAAATCCGTTCAGTCGTTTTTGCGCCAATCCGGAACATACTTCCAGACAAATAAACAAAAATTCTAAAAACTATATTTGCGGCATCAGACTCGTACTCAAACCTTGTATGCAATAACCTAACCTTTCTTTTTTTTTTCGGGGTGAAATCCTCATGGATGTCCTCCGCCCTGGGGAGGGCAGAGGCGTCTGTCAGACTCTTACTGACTAAAACCACCCCGGTGTTCCGTCTCACACTTGCGCCGGGGATCACGGGATCTAATGCGACTTCCGCGATCCCCGGCTAGTGCCAGCCCGCCTCTGCGGGCCACCTCGAGTTAGGGGGGAGTGAGGTGTTGCATTAACCTAACCTAGCTTAACGTACTATAGAGTAGGGAACGTCGCGGCGGCGTCGAAAACTTCGCGTATTGCATTTTTATACTCGTGATAACTTTCAGATTTATTGTCCGATTCGAATGAATTAAAAAGTATTTTACAGCTACATAAATACCCTTGTAAAAACTAATTATTTGAATAAGAATTAATATTACGATACGAATGTAACCGACTTTTGTTTCTACCGGCGCTCTAATTAAATTTTAGAACACAAAAGCGGCTATTGTGTGTGACTAACTATGATAGTTACACACCTATATTCCCTTTGCGGACTTTTTTGCAGGTAATAATAATTACTTTATTCATCTTGTACATCATTTTTATGTATCATCAATAGTTTTCTCAGAGCACGCCAATAGATTAATTAATTAATTTTATAGGCCAAGTTTTGCTACTTTGGGTTACATTACTGCAATTTTCTTAATGCTCTCTAATTTTTTTTAAACTCAATTTTAATGTATGTTACTTCCTGATAGTTGAGCTTTCTATTGGTGAAAAAATTGTTAAAATCGGACCATTATTTTCGGAGCTTATTCGGTACAAACAAACAAACAAAAAAATCTTTCCTCTTTATTATCGGAGGGTGGTTTTTTCTCAGCTCTTAGGCTGAATTTAACTTCATTTACGGCCAAGTAAATGCAGCGTGTGGTATGTATTTAAGATGAGGGTGTGTTATTATTGTTATTATATTCTTTATTTCCAACTTACTCAGCAAAGCGCCACTGACGCGCGCCTTGCACGCACTGAATGACACGGCTCATAGGATCGATTTATTTTGACCGGATTAGTAAGTTAATATTTGTTTTCAAAAATATACGCAATATGGTAGACCCGAAAATAATTAGACAAGTTTGCCTTGCTCTTTTTCAGTCGATTTTAAGTTACTGTATTACTTCTTGGGGTGGAGCTGGAAAAACATTATACACACAGAGAGCAGTTCTCAAAGTATCCACTTTCCGCCCTTTACTTTTTCCCACTAACCAACCCCTCCCCGTCCTTGTATAGTACTAAATACTAACAGTCTGCCAATCTTTTGTATTGTATTTACATTCAGAGCAATAATATTTGTTGTTATTATTGCTCTGAATGTCTACTAACAAAAGACGGAAAATAGTTTGTCCTTGAATAGTGGAAACAAAACATGCATTCTCGTCCAAATTTCTACAATAGAATAAAATGTCCTTGGTCCGCTAATCTACAATAGAATAAATGCAGCAGCGAACATCTATCCTCAAAATTACAGGAATTGTATAAAAAACTCTCCAAAATCTGACGAACGAAGATACAGAAAAATGATTAACTGTAGTGAAATAATTACTGTTTTATAATTATATTAGGTTGATATTAAAAGTACACTTGATTAATTAATATGCAATTTATGTCTTTCTTCTCGTGTTTGCCAACTACACATTACTGTTTTATTTGTAGCTTTTCTTATTCGTGATTATTTTATATAGTTTTAAGCTTAGCCCATATCGCCTGAAACACAGGATTACCTAGTTCTGGCACATGTATTTTATTGACCTAGTTTAAGACTGTATTTATAGTTATTAACATGAAATTGTAAAACTTTTAATAAATTGAATTGAATTAAATTGAATTTTCCTGCTCTCTGAATGAATTCACAAAAATAATATTGTATGTGTTATGTTATCTAAGATAGTTTAATTAAGGACCACGCTACCGCATTCATTTCCATTCCTGTAATGATAGCAGTGTTTGTGATAAATAAAATAAATAAAAAATATTTAATATATAGGTATCCATATCATTTACATTTTTTAATATTTGTATAAAACAAAAAAAACAAAAATATTTAAAAATATAAAAAATAGTAGCCCACCGGTATCGGGAACAGGGTCCTAGCTACCGGTGGTCAGGGCTCCTGACAGAGGAATCTCCTAAGGAAACGCGCTGTGTCCAGAAGTACCACTTTCTGGATCAAGCCCTTGATCCAGCTGCCTAACGAGAGCCTCCTCAGATATTGGTCGAAGCTCTTGGCTATTATGCCATTGGCTATCACAACTATCGGCACAATGAGTGCTGTATCCACATCCTACATGTCGACAATCTCACGAGCCAAGTCAAGATACTTAATCTGCTTGTCTTTTTCAGCTTTCACGGCTCTCGTTATTTTATTATTATTATTAAGCATAGAGTATAGACTCAGCTATTCCCCTGAAATGCTAACTGTGTACTTAATTACAGTAAATCAAGAACTTGGCGACGTACACTTCCACGCCGCGGTGGGGAACCTTCCACTGAAGTACTTGCCGCTATCAGAACAGGATCAGAAAGCCAGTGACAAAGCCGCAGATTTAATCGACTTCATACAACTCGTGCCTAAGATCGATCCTCTGAATATACCAGTGGTTCAAACGCCTTACTTTGATGCTCCTTTCCTCTTCTTCAGGTATGTTATGGAGGACTAAAAACTCTAAGTAATTTGGAAAAGTCACACATAATGTCTGGCCTTTTTCCAACTACTTTAGGGTTGGTTTCCGTCTTAACCGGATGCAGCTGAATACCAGTATATTGCATGGAGCGACTGCTACCTTACCTCCACAACCTAGTTACTGGGTAACACGATAGCCCTTGGTAAGACTGGTGTCAGACATGCTGTCCGAGGCACGGAGCGAAAAGTTAAAGAAAGAAAAAATAGCAAATTTAGCAAAAAAAAAGACTAGTCTACGGCAATTTCACATTATGAGATGTTGCGTTTACAATTTATGGAAGCGCAGAAATAGCACTTACGAGTACCTATACCTACCTCAAATAGAAAACTCACCATGCTTCTTTATCATTTATTATAGGGGTACAATTGAATTGGAGAACTTAGTCCTGGCTGGATTCAAGCAGTTGCAGCTGCATGGTCTCGAGTTGCGTCTGAATAATCTTCGGTCGGACTTGAATATCACCATACCTCACATGTATTTTGAAGGTAAAACCGATCAGATTCCCTAATAATGAAGTGTAATTCACTATCGTTTTTTTCAATATCGTCATGTTTATTGGTCGCCTGTATAATATCGACATTGCATTCATGTGTTTCAATCAAATATCGTACGAGGGAGAGACGAACTTACTACAATCGACAGGACGGGACGAGAAATATTTAAAGTCTTTTCTTATTATACTTCCTTAAAAAAAAAACTATGAATACCTACATAGTGCCAGCTATTCATTCATTTTCTTTTTTTTCATGTTATTATGTGTTAGTAAGTAAGTACAATATAACGATGGGATAACGATTTAAGGGGAGATTTACGAATTTGCCTGTTTTAAAAATCAATTTTAAATGGTCAAACTAATGTATTTGGGTCCTTAAAAAAAGATATGTCATAGATACATCCTTGTTTGAGGGAAATTAAAGGTTCAAAACACGAAAATATAAATTGTAATTTGCTCGATCGAAAAAAAATCCGAAACGGTCGATTTCAAAACCATTTTTCGTTTCATTTCCTAATTACAGCACACAACAATATGAAAATTGCATGTATGATAAGCTAATCGTATTTTAGAGGTGATTTACAGGTTGCATTTTTAAGTTTAATAGTTTTTTTTTAAATAAACCTAAATATAGTAAATCGGGCTAAATCCGCTCGCGCTCAGAGTCCTGCGGGGGGACGTCATCGGAGGTGGACCTGTGTCAAAATTTTTTTTTCTTAAATTCACTTAATAAAATTCTTAAATTCACTGACAGACAATGCACAACCTAAACCGCTGGGTCTAGATGCATGCAATTTTGCAAAATACTCGTAGTTCTTTTTATAACGAACGAAATTACGACTTTGATATTTTCTATCAAAATTACATTTTGCGTGACCGTTGAGATACCCAGTAGCACTATTGCAATTTTAAACTTTCACCTTACTACCGCAAAGTCATGTTTATCTGAAACTAGTTTCTGTCCGTGACTTCATTCGCGTGAAAGTCATAAGACATCACAATATGCTAAAATAACAGCCACATTTTATAAATCTTCACTGTACACTGTTTGTAGTTTTGGTCTCGGCGACCAAAATATACAGAGATTTAGGACTGGTGACGCGACTGGCTGGCTAGCTGGACTAGCGAGCAAGTGACAGAGTTATCCGTGTGAGAAGCAGCTCCTCCTGAGGTCGAAACGCGCAAGTAACACTCGTCAGTAGCAATTTCCCATTGCTTGCGAATGTTTTCGTTTTAAGTGAATTATTAAACGTCTGCGTTCCTTCATATACTACCTAATGGCACAACACTGATACACGAACTGCTTCCTACAGATTATTCATGACTACCCCAGCTATCACTAGAAAAATCAGCAGTTTATACAAGGGTGGCTATGTATGGTTAGGTGACTGTTATTGAGATTTTTTTAATTGATTTTTATTAAAACCATAGATGACAGAAGAGGCCTAAACTTCATGTTTTTCGTTGTACGTTCTACGAACTCTCCCATAACAGTAGGTATATGAAAAGGTAAAAATGTTGTTTATTTTATAAATAAAATGAATTGATTGTCACAAAACAAACACACGCACACACACACACACAATACATTAGCTGATAACGACACCGACCCGACATCGACACGATATTGGCGATCAGATGATCGGATACGTTTAGTGCCTTGTTTTGCTATCGTAACCTATATCGTCACAGACAGCGACCGACACAGATATAGGCACGATATTTACCGGCGAAGACACAGTGCGGGGAGAGTAGCAGCATTCTTTCACTTGAACACACTTTTTCTCACTGCCGACCTCAAGACGTTGATACTTAGTAGGCACTGTGGTTGTTTGGTGCGTCGCGATGGTCATCGATATTCACCAATATCATTTTGCCGATAATAATTGTATCGGTATCGAATCGATGTCGGTATAATAGCTGCCGACGTATCGGTAGGTATCGGGTTGGTGTCGTTATCTGTTAACGTGAAAACGCCCATTAGGTACACAGGACATTTTAAGTAATCATTTTAGTTCATTACACCGTAGGTACCATAAAATGTAAACTTATTAAAAAAATCGAATCTAAGAAAAACTAGTTCAGTTGATCAACTGAAAATATTTCATGCTGTGGCATGGATTTTCCGCGAAATGGTCGGCGGTGCGTCGTAAATAAATACGTCACTCTGCATTTGGGGGAGGCGGAGGTAGCGTTTCAAAGGCCTACAGACACGGAAAACCTCGCCTTAAGTAAGCGCTTCGAAAACGGCTTATCAAAGGAGCCGAAGTTAAAATAACTTTCTATTTTTTATGTTTCAGCCGACGTTCACCTGAAGTCTTTCTTCATCAAGTTTCACCTAAGGTTAGTATCTACTAATACTAATACAAATAGTTATAGGTATTGTTTTGAACTTCGTTTGCAAGGAAACCTGTTCATGACTTATACATACGTAATAATGTCTGCTGTTATAAATGTCAAAGTCAGTGGTCTTTTGGATAATTGGCGGGGGCTGTCGTTTTTTCCATTGTCCCACAAACCGTAGTTTGATAAATAATTATTGAGTAACTTTCTGTTATCAGTGCAAACTTGTTCGACGTGTGTATCGCGGTGACGTCGGGTGGTTTCAAGACACAAGCTCCGACAGGAGGTGAGGTGCTGCAACTGGACAGTGCAGCAGTCAAAGTCGACATAAGGGATGTGGTGGTAAATATATTTAACGTTTGGTTCACAGATCACGGAATCGGCTGCCAAGGCTTCTCCGTGCTCCCTGTGATTAGGTTCTAAATTCATAGAGATGCAGTCCGCGCTAGATCTTGCAGTCTGTGATGGATTAATCAGAAAAAGTAGTCATTTTTAAACCATACTTGCACGGTCTTAAGGGATGCCATGGTAGTTTTTTTTTTGTTCATATGATGGACAGAATAAATACAATGAAAGTAGCTGTATGAATCAGGAAACAGTACTTGCAGCTGGCGAGGATAAAAAAAAAATAAGCATATCTGAAGGATCTTTCTGGATCTTCTTGGACGCGTCCTGGCGTTTCCAAATTAGCCTAGCAGGTCTCAACACAGTTTCTTCATGATTCTCTTTTGTTTCAGATAAACACAACTAATAAAGTTGTAAACGAGGAACTAATGGAAGAATATCAAGACTATTATTACGAAGATGGCTATGATAAACTGTTGTTTAGTGGATCGGGTAATGCATCGGCTGTATTAAATGGCTTTCTCGAAACAGCGCTTGATATAGCCAACAAAGCACTTTTTAAGGTTTCCATCGATTTTTTAAAGGATTATCTATTGTCTGATACTTATTAATCAGATAGAACAAATAAATAAATTAAGGATAATACGAATCAGACATTTTATCGTGAAACATTTGCCCAAGATTCTTTGCAAGTCACGAGATGATAATATTAGAGCGATAATAATACTAGCAGTGAACATATGAATAGAAGATATTATTAAATTGGAAAAAGCTCTATGCTAAAAAAAAACTGCCATAAATTGGAAAAAAACTCTCGATTGTTATAAACCTGTCAACAAACTTACTTGTCATTAAAATATTACAATGTTAGTAGTAAATATAAATACGTATGCCTATTACTTACACACGTGTTTTATTACTTTATGTTGACCTTGAGGCCCATTCAATAAGTATTTAAGTGGTAGAAGAGTGTGATAAATAAATTCTCATGCTAGCATTCTCTCGTAATTAACATAATTGCACACCTTACACACATTCACACTCTTTTACACACACTCAAATACACACACACACACACAAACACTCTCACCCTCGGGTCTAAACCCCACTCTACATCATTACATATTTTATTGATTATTTTCTTTTCTTTTATATATATTTGTTTTATAAAATACCCTTAGAGTCTGGAACAAATGTCTTCCATGTATTAGGTATGTGTTGAGCATTATAGCTGCACCACAGTATTTTACTTTTGAAGCTATCTTCGTGTCTTCTGTTAATCACACTAATATTATAAAGGCGAAAGTTTGTGAGTGTGTATGTTTGTCTCTTCTTCACGCTAAAACTACTAAACGGATTTGCATACAATTTGGCACACAGATAGTTTATAACCTGGATTAACACATAGGATACTTTTTATCCCGATATTCCCCCGGGATCGAAACTTATGCGGGTGAAACCGCAAGGCGCAGCAAGTTATACCCAAATTATTCCTACAAAACTTTCTACATTTACAGATTTCTATTGAGTCCAATTTTTTAATACACACCTAATGATGTAAAATAACGTTATTGAGGGTCGTAAGTCGTAACGGAACTTCATCTCGGCCTCCGCAAATGTGGAACTTCGGCAAGGAATCGTACCTCCACAAGTTTTTAACGGAGTTGTAACGAAAGTCTAATGAAGAAAATCGTCGCTAAATAAGCGAAGGCCAATAATGTGCTGGAGATATAACTTGGGAGTTTTAAGTTTGGCTCAAATGTCACCGTCGCGCCACCGCCAGGTTCAGTAACAAGTGAGCAAATGTTTAGTGGAGCCGCTAAGAAGTCGCTTAGAAGATGACAAAACGGGTTGAAACCGTTTTTTTTTAAATCACAACAGGTTAGCTCTTTGCCTGCTTCTCACCTGATGGTAAGTGACAATCAGGCCGCAGGTGGAAGCGAGCTTCACCCGGAATCCTCAACCACAGAGGAACTGGCTATCTTAGCTCTAACTGCCGAAACACAACAATGCTGTTAACATTGTTATTATGGCGACAGACTTAGATGGTAAAGTGGTTCATACAAAACACGACTGCGAGTGTCACGTGGTCGTGGTGTTGAAGTTTTTATGGTCGGGATAGTTGGACATATTAGAAGCAGACGAGGTCGCAGGCAAAGCAATAATCCTAAACATTATTTTGCTCTCTAACCATTCTGCGAAAACTATATTGTTTTCTAATAAAGTACCTACGTATAAAGATCAAACTTGTATTAACTTGTCCTATTAAAAGTGTAATTAATATACTTACTATCCTGCTAACAATATTATAAATGTGAAAATTCTTGTTTGGATGTTTGTTACTCAATCACGCAAAAACGGCTGATCGGATTTAGATGAAAATTAGCACACAGATAGTTTATATCCTGGACATAGGATACTTTTACCCCGGTAGTACGTTCCTGTGGGATAATTTCCGACAACCACGCGGACAAAGCTAGTGGTGAATAATTAAGGTTTAAGGCTAGCCCCCTATTACATGGGACCTAACACGTCTGAACGTGTTGTGTGAACCCTCCAGGAGGGCACTGTAGGGTTCACCTAGTCGCATATGGGATGCCGGGAGCCCTCGCGGAGGGCTCATTTTAAATGTAGGTTTTTCTTAGCGTGTATTCGCTTTACAAACCGTGAAAATAAAATCTGATGTAGGATATTTTAACAAGATTTATTAGTATATGCGTTGGTTTTAAAATCCAATCTTCCGTAGTTAACTAGGAACCCTTATAGTTTCGCCATGTCTGTCTGTCCGTCCGTCCGTCCGTCCGTCCGTCCGTCCGTCCGTCCGTCCTCGCTTAATCTCTGTGACCGTTAGCACTAGAAAGCTGAAATTTGGTACCAATATGTATATCAATCACGCCGACAAAGTGGTAAAATAAAAATTGGAAAAAAATGTTTTATTAGGGTAGCCCCCCTATATGTAAAGTGGGAAGTGATTTTTTTTTAAATTTCAACCCTAACGTGTGATATATTGTTGGAAAGGTATTTAAAAATGAATAGGGGTTTAAATCATTTTTTGATAATGTCAATAATTTCGGAAATAATCGCTCCAAAAGTAAAAAAACAATGTGTCGGTTCAAAGTTAGAGGGGGGACCCTCTAACTTTGAACCATAAGTTTAGAAAATATGAAAAAAAATCTGTAAAGTAGAACTTTATAAGGACTTTCTAGGAAAATCATTTTGAACTTGATGGAAACAACAGTTTTTGTACAAAAATGACAAAAAGTTGTAAAAAATAATTTCTGGAATACGTTTGTAGTATAATCGTATATGCAAGCAGGAACACTTATTGTGACGCACGGGAAACTACGGAACCCTACACTGAGCGTGGTCCGACACGCTCTTGGCCGGTTTTTTTATATAATATGTTCACGGGTACAAATATTCACAAAATAATTAAAAGGTTGCTACTACGAATAGCGACCCCCAGTATCAGGATTTTCAGGTACCTATATCAAGGTTAATCAGGTATACCAACATCGTGTTTTTCATTAATTTGCTTATTTCATGGCAGCATTTAGCATTCTATTAACTGACCTGAAAGACTTGTATCTATGGTCATGAATAAAAATTATTAAAAAAAAAAAATATTAACTGACTAATGAGACAAGTTGTTTTGGTTGATTACTGATTTGACTACTGTTTTTGTAAATTGTTCGTGACCACGTCATGTCCGCACTCCCATTCATGCAAAAGAAGCCATTAATGTTACTATTTTGCTACCTATTCATAAAAAATAAAACGATACAGGAGAAATCCTAGTGTGCAGCAAAGTTTAAAAAAAAAAAAAAAAAAAAAAAAAAAACTTTTACATCACCAGCTTGATTTTTTTTTTTTTTTTTATCCTTGCCCCATGCTAGGATTTTCTCCTGTATCGTGGGTGCGTTTACAAACATTTAAACTCACATATTCACAAACAGCCAGACCCGGAACAACTACTTGTAGGTCATACAAATATTTGTTGCGTGCGGGAATCGAACCCGCGACGCAGTGCAGCAGTCAATCGCTTAACCACTGCGCCAACCGTGCCGACAACGTGTTTAACTTCGTAATTCTTTACTCAATTAGCCTTTGTATCAGTAAATATAACGGTATTTTCACGGAAATAAAAATTTAACATTACCCAAACATATAAAAACTATAAAATATACATATTTGACCGGTCGATTCTTTGACATAACGGTGGGTCAGACGCATGCAATTCTTTGGGAATAGCATGCGTCTGATTCTTAATTTTACTATTTCACTTTGCGGAAGGTGCTAGCAGGTACTTTAAAAAAGGAAAAGCTTTGTCCCCCCTCCCTCAAATATACAATAAGACCAAGATGTTTTGCAGTAACAAAACCCGTTCCGCGATGTTTTTTTTTTGAGTAGACTGCTAGACCGGGGTCACGAAATACTTCGCAGTTTCAAAAATAACCAACGTAAAGTATAATAACTTCTCGAAAACGTTACTTCAGGATCCCTGTACCAATAACCAGAGTACAAGCAAATATTAGACATGGGCTCATAATGTTTTGTAATTCCTAACCGCCGTAAAATCAATTTGTTGTGACTAATGCTGACAACAAGGACATAATTAACGAAATGATTGAATATATCGTTATATATTTCCACCTATTTCATGTGTCACGCAGTTGTTTAGAATTATCGGCAGTCGGCAAACATGAAGGGACTTCTGATTGCAGCACTCTGCGCCGTGTACTCAGTACAAGCATGTAAGTACCTAAGGTCCCTAACCTTTTCCGAACTATGTTGGGGTTGGCTTCCAGTCTAACTAGATGCAGATGAATACCAGTATATTTTACATGGAGCAATAGCCCATCTGACCTCCACAACCCAGTTACTTGGCAACACGATAATCCTCCATAAAGCTAGTTGTCAGACTTTCTGACTACCCGTAATGACTGAAAAAGATTTAATCATGACAGCCGAACCAGGACTAACTAACGGCTGAACGTGCTTTCCGAGGCATGGAAGGGTTTTGGTATGAAATAGATGGTCATGCACCCACGGACCGACTTCAACAAGCGTAGCTAAACGTGATCAATCGACCAATCGACGATAACAGCCACATTTAGTTATTGTAGAATCTTCTTATTCTTATTCCACTTAACTAAGTAAAAATTGTAGATATAGAATATAAAGAAGCTATTAGAAAATCAACAGTATTTTAAGTATTCAGGGAAAAGTAAACAATTAAACGCAGTAAAAGGAATGAAATAGTAGATTGTTTGCCAAGGGAGCAAACAACTATTTTTAAGGCGAGAGTGTTTTTTTGAATCCAGAGTGGAGCGAAGGATTCTAAAGTAGAATCCTGAACGCAGCGAGGGATTCAAAGTACGTCACTCGAGCTTAAAATAGTGTTGCTCCCGAGGTGAACACTCTACTTTTCATCACACTCTATGAGAAAAAAAAACGTGTACGGTCCTACCCTCATCTCTCACGTATGATTTAAAACCAAAACAAAATTATCGCAGCCGCCATCTTGGATTTACATTTTGAACTCTATATCGACTTTAGCAGCTTTAAAAACTCTAGCCTTCACGTCTGCACTCTCAAAAACTATGATAACGACACCCATGACGGAAAAATTTAAAATTATCGTAGCCGCCATCTTGGATTTTCGTTTTGACCTCACTATCGGCTTTAGAACCCACGAAAACTATGAAAATGACATCAATGACGAAAAATTTGAAAATTTTCACAGCCGCCATCTTGGATTTACATTTTGACCAGGCTTGTCAAAGTGTGAATAATAATTCACACTTTCTCTCTCTTTCTTGCCAGCCTGTTACTTGTTCATACAATGTTCGTAATTGATCTCCTTGGTGATTGGAACTTTTTCTAACAATATCCACATTCCGAATTCAAATCTACTTTGCTCCCTAGCTTTGCTTTTTTTTGACTTTGACTTTAGGGATCAAAGTGCTATTTTGGTCCCTGTTTACGAAGAACAAACTAGCTCTTTTTGAATAGATGTGATGAAAAGAAAATTCTGTCTCCGTGTCACTTCTGCGCACAATTTACTATTCGAAGTATTTAAAATAACGTTTTTTCTTTTGATGATTCCAATTCAAAGATTTATTACTTGATATTAAAATACATAAAGTACTCTAATCAGGTGAAATCGAATAAAAATATTCCGATTTCGGAGGAAAATAAAGAAAGAAAGAAAGAAAAATGGGTTTATTTGTCACAGAAACACGTGGTTATAAACATTACACACATTCGGCAGCTGCACGTCATAACTGTGACAAGAACGCTTCCACTCAGCATAATGCTGTGCTATGGTGGACCCACAGCACAGCGCTGATTTCCAGTGGTCACCCGAAAAACACGTACGGAAATCAAGCCAGTAAATAAATATTAATAGATCCAGTGTATATAAATGTTAATAAATGCAGTGTGTAAACGTTGAGTAAATAATATAATATAAGTATTATAATGATAATATTGGGTCATTGTGTTGAGTAGTTTTAATGTCTCGCTCCCACCCTCATCGTCACGTCGCCTGCGCGCGCGCTTGCTATAAAAAAGTACAGCACTTGCATTTGCGTCACTGAGCGTGATGACGTACTTTGCTGTTTGTGAGCCATCGAGCGGGACGTCGCGCGCAGCGCCGCCCGGCCGCGGTGCCGCGGCGCGTGCGGCTCACGAGACCTGCGCGGTCACGGGGCGCGCAACGCGACCCGTGTTGCAACCGCCAAACAACACAACGTCAGTGGGCAACCGGCTTGCACTTGCGTATTAGTTGACGCTTGATCAAACGTGACTAGCGTGCTTAGTGGTACTAAGCACCTCACGTTAGTCACGTACACGAAAGCTTGATTCCGTTTTCTTAAACTAATTTGAATACTAGTACGTAATAATTTCGTCGTTGCCCTACAGGAAAAAAAGCGTTAATAAATAATGTCAAAAACATGTAGTAGGTACTGTGTAATTTTTACATTTCATCCAGGAAACTAATAATGGATTGCTACGACGTAGAGCCGTAGACCCTACGCGCGTTTACGCCAGCTACGACGTAGCAGATATTCGTAGCGCCGCTCCGTAGCGTATTGCGAATTTACGTTTTACATATTTATTGCTTTAAAATATGTAAGTGAGCTGTAGGTACAGCAGCCTATTTATGTTTTCGAGCAGGAATGTTTTTTTTTTTAGGGTACCGTGAGTTTAGCCCCGTTTTCCGTATTTATGCGTTGCCTTAAAAGTTACAATTCAATCTTTTTATATTTTTTATTTTTTTATTTAAAGGGAATGAAAACCTTGGCCCTCTGCACATCGAAACAAGCACCGGAACTGTGCCACAGAAGTACTATCCGCTGTCCGCAGATGACAAACATGCCACTCGCAAAGCTGGTGCTTTTGTAAACTTCATCAAAGCCCTGCCTCAAACCAACCCACTCCAGTTGCCTTCTCTGGGACCGTACAATGTCTTTCTACCCGATGTCAACTTCCAGTAAGTGTTGAAATTAAAGATGCGCTTACAAAGGCTTGAAATTAAAGATGCGCTTACAATTGCGCAATACCTATCAAGATTTTCTAGAAATTGCCAAGAATTGCACAATTTTAGCTGCCCATGTAAGCGCTGTTATAAAAACACATTTGTTACAAATTAGTTTTTATAACTGAACAAACAGACTAGGTAATACACATAGATAGCGTCAAATTCAAATCTACGCAAAATGGAATTAAGAGTTGTTTTTCTCTTATATAGACTATTGTCTTTGTTTATTTTTAGGGGAGACCTCCTTTTGAAACACGTTTTAGTACAGGGACTCAAGGGCCTGTCTTTGGCGGGTCTCGAATTGCGCATGAATCCTTCTAGACTCGACTTTAACGCCAGTATTCCACAAGTTAGTGCTGATGGTAAGCGTTTATTGACTTAACTTTAATACCTAGGGTAAAAACTCTGACTGCCAACAACTATTTGCGTGGGCATTCCCTAAAGTAATGGGAAATTTCATCGAAGAAAAAGCCTTTGAATCAATTCTTGTCTAACTGAGTTGTGCATGGAATAGGCTTCCGGAAAATGTTGTGACGGCTCCCTTCCTGAACTGCTTCAAGAATCGACTGATCAGATTAAATCAAGCTATTTCATACTTGATACACACGTTTCAGCTAATTAGCTGCTAGTTTGTCGAACAAAATAATAATAATACATTTAAAAAAAAGTTATATATTTTCTATTAGCCCAAGCTTAATATACTGATGAACGAAGCAAAATATTTGTCAAATCACGTTTGGCAATTAGTCGTTAGTCACGCATTTTCTTGATTGGTACGTAATTATAAGTTTAGGTAATTATGCAACTAACATTACTGGATTTATCAGCAAATTAAAGTAATGTTTGGTAGGTCCCTATTCCAAATGTTTTTATCAGTTATTTATAATTAAGAGTAGTAAAACCGTATTAAAGCCGCTAATTTATTTGCTTCTTATAGTTGATTTCGAGCTCCAAGCAGTGTTGTCCAATCAGCCCTTGAACGTCAATGGGCAATTGAGGTAAAATATTTTTTTTAATTTCATATATTTAGTAAATTAATTTAATATAAGTAGTTTACAAATCTCTATTTTTGATGTGTAACATCTTTCCTCATGGTTTCCTGCAATTTGTGGAGAGGGAAATCTGTGGGAGTGATTTCGTGAAAAGGGACGGAACTGTGTTACAGGTAACCGGGGAAGCGCGCGCTATTTGATTTGACCAATGAGCGCGCGCTATTTGATTTGACCAATGAGCGCGCGCTATTTGATTTGACCAATGAGCGCGCGCGGTGTTAGGATTCCTGACGGCGAACCCCCCCTTTTATATTGCTTAGTACCGAGTTATTACCTTAATGTTGCTTATTCCCAAGGTGAGATGTCGGATGTTACACATCTTATGCGAGTGCTGTAAGGCTCGCTCGCTTTTTTCACCCATACTTAGTATACTATATAGATCATTTATGAACACTTTTAGAAACTACAGTTTCTAAATTGTATTTTTCTCTGTGCACAGTGTAGTGCTCAATAACCTGGCCCTTTCGGCTGCGATTGGTACCAAAGTAGCACAATTGGGACAAAACCTGGTGTACCAGGTGGACACAGCTGACATCGAGATAGACCTGCGTGAAATTCAGGTAAATATTCAAAAATCTTACAATTCTATTTGCGCCTTAATGACATTGGGATGGGGTCGTTGTTGGTAATCATTTGTGAATTGTCAACACTAGCAATTTTGAAAGTGGGCAACGTCGCAAATAGCTGTCAAATATTTCGCTGTTTTGATTAATTTGGCATCGTATGAAAATATGAAATATCGCTAACTAGTGAACTGATTGATTATTTAATACAATAATTAATATCGTAACAACGAATATTTATATTTAGATCATTGATAATAAGTATATCAATGGTTTAGACGTAAAAAATATATTTGGAAAACTTTCCGAATGCCCTTTTTACACCTAAAACGGTTTTTTAGCGGTACTTAGTTTTTTTTTCTAGTTTTATTATCCGTGTTCATCTTGTATGAAAGTTTAATGCAGTTAATGTCATATAAGTGTCCGACGGAGGGTCAGCCTGGTGATCTGTAATACAGGTTTTACCTAAAACAGACACCAGTCTCTTTGTAGTGAACATTGACTTTGTACTGTTTATGATGATCAGAGAAAATAAATAAATGAATTTGAAAAAAAAAATGAATTTGAATGCCCTTTTTACACCTAAACGGTTACAATATCAAATTCAGTTCATTATTAATATTTTAGCAGCACTTAGTTTTTTTTTCTATTTTGATTATCCGTGTGCAAAAAGTACAAATTCTCGGTCGTAATAAGACATGTGAGAGAATTACTACAGCTTTGTACGCCGTCTCTTGCACTCATTATATCTGTGTGACAGCCTCTTTGTCAAACTCGATGTGAGGGTACCTACTGTAATGTGCTTCGTTAAAAAAACTAAGGAAGTCATTCATATATCGCAGTCATCTGGTTGAATCTGCTATTTGATTGAATGACTAGCGCGTTCATTAAATGCCGGCATCCAATTAAATAGCTGAAAGACAACTAGCCAAGTCATTGAGCACAACGTTTGGACAACCAGATGGCTGAATGTCGTGTAGTCATTTAGTTAAACTGGGTGAAATAGGTTAGGTTAGGTTATAACTATGAACAACCGCGCGCGAGCCGAGCGAGCGTAGTAAGCGGTGCCGCGGCAGCGGCCCGCTAGCGCTATTTCCAAATTTCTCGCAGATATTTTCACCATTTGAATCACTTGGCTGAGTCTTGGTCTTGATGATCTTCAAAGGGCTGACTTTCAATACGCCAAGTTGTTAAACGTTGAACGATACTACTCGTAATTCAATTAACTATCGGCCTAGGCGTCCAATTAGCTGGCTAATTTAACCAGATGACTGTGACACATACACATGTATAAAATATTAATTACATTTTTCATTTTTCTATGTTACAGATCTCGATGGACATGAACCAATATGCCGAGAACTTCAGAAGTATTGCAGTGAAGTTCCTGCAAAATACCGAACAGTACTCCGGCATCGTGGATGACGTACTGCGAGCTGTTCTGAAGGGAATCAACAAAGAGCTCTCGCTAATTACCGCCAAAGAGATTCTTCAGTATCTGCTCGGGTCGGCGAGACCAACATCCTTAAAGGGCTAGGCTATAACTGTAATAAAATCATCTAACGGTAGATGAAGTTTAATTGTTATGAGTGTTGTTTTTATTTTCCTGGGTTTTCAATAATAACATAAACATAACATCACGCCTTGTTTCCCCGAAGGGTTGGGCAGAGTGTGGGTGTACCTGTAGTAGGTACACCCACATTTCGCCAGTTATGTTTAAGTCCCATGTAATAGGGGGCGAGCCTATTGCCTCAACCGGGCACAAATCCAGACCCCGGGCTACTGAGAAATTCCAGATAGAAAAACCCAATAACACTTTGCCCGACCCGGGAATCGAACCCAAGACCTCATGCTCAGCAGTAGCGCTTGCGACCACTAGACCAACGAGGCAGTCTGCAAGCGTTTTCAATAATAGTATTATTGAAAGCATACTATAGCACCGTCGAGTAGTTAAGCACATAGCTGTAGAAAACAAAACAAAAGTTATCAATGATTAGTCGACTTAGTGCAGCTGAATCCTATAAACACAACTGACAGCTGAAGTTTAGCTCAGCTTGAAGCTACTGTGTAGCTTCCTTCAGCGTTCGTTCAGACACGCTGGCAACGCCCGACTTCAGTAGGTAATCATTTCCATCGGTTCGGTTTCGGTATCGTCTCACATCCTACTAATATTATAAAGGCGAAAGTTTGTGAGTGTGTATGTTTGTCTCTTCTTCACGCTAAAACTGCTGAACGGATTTGGATAAAATTTGGCACACAGATAGTTTATAACTTGAATTAACACATGGGATACCTTTTATCTCGATATTCCCACGGGATCGAAACTTATGCGGGTGAAATAGCGGGGCGCAGCCAGTATAATTATAAATTCAACATTAATGATGTAACTAATATTTTTGTAAAAATATAATCTAAAAGAGTGTCCATGAAGTTTCTTGCCATTTCTTCTCCATAGGTTGGGTACCTACGCTTTGGAATGGGCAACTAACTACATATTTCTGACTGACCGCGATTCCTAGACAATTCAAAAGTGCCTATAAATGGTTTAATTGAAATAAATGCTTTGAGTTTGAATTTGTAATAAAAATTACACGGTTCTCGCCGTCTCTAAACGCACACTTCACAGCCACCGAAGCATCTTGCAAAATTGTGCCTGGTGGCACGCCACAGCACGCGGAAAGCACTTCAACAAGCAAGATATCACGAAATTAATGAGCACAGCTAAAAGCTCACTTGGAACCACGCTGCTATCATGCAGCGTATTTCAAAAGAACCATGCAGTGTGGCTGTGTGCCGAACTAGATGTTATGTGTCAGGTGCTGGGTCCTAAATATATTTAATTTAATGCGTCCTGCATTGTGTTGAAACCAGGGACTTGAAACGTTACTCAAAATAACATTACGCGTAGTTCCGATTATGATAATTGGTACCATTCTACCAGGAGCTCACTCAGGATTCACTGTTTTAATACGGCGGCGGCGGTGGCTTACCACCAGCCAGCCGCCGGCCGCTACACGGGGGTGGCTGGTGCGGTGCAAAGCGGGAAAATTTCTTAAAAATAAGGTTACAAAATGAATCTGTAACGTTATTACAAGCGGATATAAGCATAATGTTACCGATACCTATCACTTAACTTAAAACATTGTTCTTCAAAAATTATTCTATAACGTTTTTTTTTTTTGAATTTTTCCTTTTTTTTTTCTTGTATCGTTACTAACTTAGGAACGTTAGAACGTACCGAAATTCATTTCGTTTTCAAGTCCCTGGTTGAAACGCCGTCGTTGCGTGATACGCCTGTTCACTTGGAAACATAACATAACATCACGGCTGTATACCCCGAAGGATATGGCACAGGTGTACCTATAGTACACCCACATTTCGCCAGCAGTTTAAGTCCCATGTAATAGGGGCGAGCGTTTGCCAGCAATCTGGCACAATTCCAGAATCCGGGCTGCTACTGAGAAATTCTAGATGGAAAACCCCAATAACACGTTGCCCGACCCGCGAATCGAACCTAGGACCCAATACCTCATGCTCAGCAGTAGCGCTAGCGATTGAGAACATAGACCAACGAAGCAAACAGTGATTTTCCAAGTCGCATTACCTATTTAAATACATTTAGTAGTTGATCGCCTAGCACCTGAATTGCCTTGCTACATACAAACTAAAGCAACCCACAGTCGTACTGCACGGTTCGTTTGAACTACGCTGCATGACTGCAGTGTGGTACTAATCGAAAGAGTGGCAATTGCAATAGTAAAGTCGACCGTCCACTGCTAGGTAGCACAATGAGCAAGAAGTTTGCCATGTTTCTGCGCGGTTCATTTGTTTGCTAGCCACGCATTCATGCGTGGGCTGGCCGTGGGTAGTGGTAGACGATCGAGCCAACATTTTTGTACAAAGCGAAGCACGTGCATCGCTTAGCCGTGGGCCGCTGTGGAGCGGCGCACATACGGCAAAATGACCACTTTAGGCGGCCAAAAATCAAAGATATGAAATAATATGTGCTTTAATACTTAGAAATGTTTCTGACCTTTAAATGTTACTTTGTGTTGATACTTGAGAAGATTTTGTAAGTACTTATCTACTAGGTAGAAGGTATTTATATAGAAATAAAATAGTATTAAAAATAAAATGTTGCATATTTTACTCAAAGTAGGTAATTATCAATCATACATCAATTATGTTGTAAACAGATATTGTAAACGATATCCGCCTGTCGAATGACCAAAATGTAAACGACCAGCTTATGTCGTTTGAAGGGGGCGGTTTGTTGTAAGGTTTGGCACAGTAGAAAAACCACAAGCAGCTAATGTAATAGATCCACGTATATTGCACATAAAACACACACACAATATATTTAAAATACACAACAGTAATACAGACAAAGGTTAGAGCTAGATGTAATCCGAATTTAATACTATATTTAGCACCAATTTATACCTCAAGTAGCGAGATGTTTGTAGGAACGAAGTTAAAGCTCAACTGACTAAGAATCTGAGACTTTCTAAGAGAGTACTAGGCAACTAGTACTAGGCAACTACAATTGTAAAATCAGACCCGATACCTTAAGTAGATTTTTTACTATAGGGCAAGTAGCGGGCACCATTTGTGCAAACACAATAATTTGCTCCTATACATCAGGGCAGTTCGCTATTCAGGGACGCGACAGAGGGTCGGGGTATAGCTGGGTATTTCCCATTTTGCTATGACGAGGGTGTTTACACGAATGAGGGAGGCAGGGTTGCGCAGGTGCAAGTTATGACATGATAATTACTTCTAGAACAATGGATTACGTAATTATAAACACAGATAGGTATTCTCATTGTTTTAAATAGGTATTCAGGTGGGAAATAGTCTAGTCAGTGTTGTAGTCATAATCAAAACATTGTATTATGACTGACAACGGAGTTATATACCTTTTATTACATAAGGACAGGTTAACAAGAGAAAATAAGGTATTTTTGGTTACCTGTAGACACGGACGAATGTCTAACACATCTTTTAGTTAAGTCGGTGTCTATAGGTACATTGGTTATTGCTAGAGACCTGATTTTGTGTCAGGAATCTTTGATTTTACTAGACTTTCTTGTTCTAACTTGTTGGATTATTTATTCGAAACATTCTATATTAGTTGACATGTTAGAACTGGACCAAAACTTTCCAGATTTGATGCTACCTACTGGACTTCATGTCCCGACTTGATTAATATCCACACATGATTCGACTTGATACTATTTTAACATGTGTAGATGTACTTACTAACAATAATCAGTTTATTAGGTAGGTATTTAGTGTGCTTCCTTAACAGATATATAATAGTTAATTATTATCACTGTCTGCATGATCATCCATTGTTTCTTTGACATCATCATCTTGTTTTCGATCGTTTCTACTAAAGGCACGTTTAACATCTCCAGCACCTCCTTAAGAAACGGTTTTTTTTTGTTAGTACGACTCCTCCTCATCGATGCAATAATTGGATCAAAAGCTATTAGCATCAAGAGCACAATGTCTGTATTAGTGTGGATTCAGGAAGTTTCTCTAGCATGGGAAAGTCGTAAACCTTCCTGTGAAAAAAAGGGTCTAGTGTCACCATGAGTTGGTTTGAGTTCCTAGAATTCACAATACTAATAGTCAACAAACGCACAAGTGTAAATATCTAAGAATGAAAGCCGAACTAAGCGGAACTTTTTTTGAAAGTCTAAGGAAACATTTCACTTTTTATGAAAAGTAAAAGTGGAATTCAAAATTCGAAAAATTCAAAATATTTTACTTCACATAAACCTACATGGGCACTTATGAAACGTCAGAAGCTAGGTGCACGGTTCCAATTGGTCGTTTCAAGGAGAAGAGCCGGCAAGAAACTCCACGGTTACTCTTTTAATGAAATCATCATTTATTATTAACTATGGTAAAAAAATGAAATTATACTTTTGTTATATAATAAACATATCTACATGTGGCTTCTATACCTAGCCCAAAATAAATTTTGAGACTTTTGCATGAGTTGAACGAAAATGACACGTTTTAATGCTTCCGTGTTTCGAATGCGACTAGCCGTACACTGCACAACGCTTATCTTTCGGAGCCTCGAGCGCCTTTGTTATAAACATAAAAAAGGATATTTGTGCCCAGCACGATGGAACAACTATCTGACTCGAAGAATACACCAAATTTTAGACCTATTTTTTAAGTAGAAGAATCTATTAATTGCGGTCTAAAGTGGTCATTTTGCCGTATGTGCGGCGCCTTAAAACCCTGTGTTTGCGCGAGGGAAAGCACCCAGGGT
This sequence comes from Xanthia togata, assembly GCA_963853775.1. Taxonomy (NCBI): domain Eukaryota; kingdom Metazoa; phylum Arthropoda; class Insecta; order Lepidoptera; family Noctuidae; genus Xanthia; species Xanthia togata. The sequence goes on from OY970793.1 coordinate 13,432,504, forward strand.
AGTGAAGCCGTTACACAGTGGGAGGATTTGACCTTACAGTTTTGGCAGCAGTAGGACAAAACATCAATTTGTCCTTTCGTTAAGTCTAGTCTTAGTAGATACCTACATTTATACAATATGTTAAAAAAAAAACCTGTCCGATCTGAAAGGGACTAGGGGGTACCTACTACAAGATTTTTTTTTGTTACTTTTGGGTAATGGTTATTCGTTATTGAAAAAACAGCAAAAAATTATATTGAAAATAAAAAGTTACTGCTATTGGAAATTAAAATTTTTAGTACCATAATTACCTTATTAAAAAGTATTTCTCGAGTTTTAGGGGCCTCCCAGGACCGAGGGCCCGAGGCAGACCACACCTGCCTCCTGCCACCCTCCCCTCAGTGTATAGGTTAACGTATGAATAAGTCCTCGTCCAAACGGGACTTAATTATTTACAGTTAGAGGAAAAAGAACATAACGAAATGACCCGTGCTTTCAGTTCAATCAGTCTACGTAGTAGCGCTGTGCTGTCCTATTTTATTAATTCAAAATAGTGATGGACGATTCTTTTTGAATTAATTGTTTAAAAATTCAATCAATTTCAGATTCAAAAAGAAAGTCTTCTTCAGTTCGATTCGATAGTACTTTTTAAATTACATAATAACAAAATAAAAGCAAGTTTCAACTGATTTGATAATACCTACGTAAAAGTGTAACGAGGTTTTTTTCGTAACGCTTAGTTAATATTTTACAAGTGTACCAATTTCTTTCAACATCCCAAATTTCACAAACTGTGCACATTATAATGTTTAGAATAAGACATTTGTTTTGCAGTAAAGAACTATTGAGGCCAACATGCGGACTTCTCGTATGTATGTAAATGTTATAACATTTTACACTGTGTTTTTAGTTGTGTGTGTTTTAGCTAAATTAAAGGAAACTAATCGACCTATGGAACATTGTAAGTTAAATTTATTTAATTAAGTGCTATCGTCGAAAACATAAATACCTATGTTTAATAATATAATTATGAAACCTCCCACACTATTCTACTACCAGACTACGCCTTAACAAGTATGTCACCATAGCCCATTTTTCAAGTGCAGTTTCGTCTATAAAATATCGTAGCTATGTAGGTACAATAATAAACGTACAATAATACATTATCTAAAAAAATATTGAAGTTATTTTATTACTGATCATTCTAACCTAAATAATATATATTTCTAATTTATAGTTAATAAAGACCGCGGCCCTCTCCATATCCACGTGAGTAATACAAAACCTCCACCAGAAGCTCGAGCCATGAGATGAGATGACAGGCATGCTACGCTGAAAGCGACCGTCCTCCTGAACTTTGCCAAAGCTCTGCCTGAGCTGAACCCGTTCAATAAGAAGTTATTTGGGCCCTATGATGCTAGTATACCGGACCTGCACTTTTTTAAGTAAGTTTCAGATTGGAGATTGCTTACTTTATGGAGTTTGCGTATACTTTATGGATGTTTTTAATCGAATCTCAAATAATTCCGATTTTATTTTCCCAAAAATATTAATAAACACTCTAACATAATGAATTCGCCTCTTTTTGTGAACCTCAACTAATTCATATTTGGTTGAAGCCAAGCATGCTAAATAGCCAAGTTACTGCGACCAAGTCGGATGGACTAACCCAAACTACTCTAGCTTAATTAGGTACTGCGAGACAAGGCCACAAAAGTTTCTGGCTGACGCTTTTTGAAATAAATGAGCCTTTTTGCGTGCCGAGCTTAGTCGCTGCGCCCAACTCGGCTCGCGCATAGTTGTTTACAGTTGTAACATAACCTAAAACGTTTGGTCGGAGTACTTTAGCTTAGTTACGGCGAGAAAAGGCCAGAAACTTAAAAAGAGGCCCATTTATTTTAAAAAGCGTACACTATTAGAAGACCAAATGAGTTTTTTGAGGTTAATTAATTTAAAAAAGCGTACTTCAGTCGTTTCTTTAAATATTTCCCCTTTAAAGCTGGAACATCAGGAACATAAAACATGTACAACAGCTCAGTCTTTGGAACGGTATCAAATCTGCGACGCTTCTTGTCCATAGACGGCGGCAACTCTTAACCATCAGGTGGGCCGCCTGCTGCTTACAATAACATGAAAAAGGAATGATGAATGTTGATAGTTTCAGGGGAAATCTTACTTTCAAAAATGTAATTGTAACTGGAATTATGGAATTATGTTCACAAAACGTCAACATGCAACTAGCACCCACTAGAATTGACATTAACGCCAGCATTCCTAACATCATTATAGAAGGTAAGTTTTTTATTGGAGTGGGTTTAGGTACCTGTATAAAGGTAAATCACAAAGCGAGTGGAGGTATATGTACATAGTAGGTAAAGCTAGATTTTGCCAACTCCCTATTTTTAAGTGCCAGTACAGATATAAATGCCAGTGACATTGAGTGGTTAGCTCGTGTGTTCTGTACTGAGCTCACGCAATGCGTCGCACGTCCAGCCAGTATAGGACTCGCCCATCAAGAAGCGCTGTCCCAAATTAGACGCATTATTAATTTATTATACATAAAAGAAAAGGTATTTGAATAAAACACGTACCTATACTAAAAGATCAATAACTCAATTATCTTTAAAATGGTGAAGGTTTCAGAAAAGTACGCTTGATAGATTTTGCGTGATTCTCAGTTTGTTATCCGCGTTAGACATAACTTTACAAATTGATTTTACTATGCAATATAAACATAATTTAAAATATTCCTATATTAAGTTATTAATAAAATGATCTAATTTAACATATACATATATATTAAATTAGAGCAAAGCAATGATTTGGAAAAAAAATCTTAATCATTAACACTACCCGCACCCAGTGGGACGACGAGGTGGGTCGACCGGGAATAAACGGTTTAGACGTGATCTTCAGCATAAAATAATTAAAAGTCGGTTATCGTCACCTTAAGTACCATGAATAGAAAGCTAGCCCGAGCCTATTCCGTACATTAATCCCGACATTGAAATATTTACGAACTAAGTAAACTTTTCCTATAATTTCAGCTAACTATGACCTGGACACCGTTGTCGGTACCTAATCATTTACCGATACGTGACAGTGGTCACTTTAAGTAAGTAATTATTCGTGGGTGATTTTGTTAGAAACATGAATACTACTTTTCCTGCCACAGGGCTACATTGCTGCACTTGGTTGTTGCTGCAGTGATCGGTCCTAAATCTGCAGAATTTCTAACCGGCTATGCATACCAAATAGAAACTGCTGATATTACCATAAACCTAAAGGATATTCCAGTAAGTCTATCACAATTAAATAATAAAAAACAAGAGCAAACTCTCAATTATAAGCGGATCTCGCATTGTTTAACATTTCTGTACAATGCGAAGTCAGCTTATACTGCAATGGAAATTTATAGCTTGATGTGTAGCCGTGTGTACAATAGGTAATTTGTATTTTATGTCTATTTATTTTATACCTATGTCTTATCAATTTCATGAAAAATAAAATTGAAAATAGTCAATTTTGGTTACTTCCCTTTCTTCAAAATGTATTTCCATTTCTAGCTCCAGATGGATACTATTTATGCTGAAGAAGTTAAGCTAATAATAGACGAGTTTTTCAAAAATGCTGAAGATCTAATTGTTGACAATCATGTACTGAACATGATGCTCAAAGCAATCAACCAAGAACTTGCGAAAATCCCGGCGAAAAAGATACTAAATTACTTGGTAGGTACTGCAAAACCAAGTCTGGTGCAATTTGGCCTAGCAGGAAGTCGGGTCTACCCTTTATAGTAGAACTTTTTATGTCATAATATTATTTTGCATAACAGCGGATAGCATAAACTTCATTTCGCAGAAAATTGTTTGGCATACACTCATTTATCATAAATCAAAACTCATTTTTTTAAGTCAGAATCATCTTTAGGCATACTTACATTTCATATTCATAATAATTAAAAAGCAGAACCAACATATCGCAGAAAGTTCACACAAACATGGAAAGCATGCAGCATGCAAGCGAGCATGCAACATGCAGCAGGCATGGTTTCTGTCACGGCTCCGGCGCTGCGGGGCTCCGGCGGTCCCACGCGAGCATGGCAATATGGCCTAGTAAAATAAGTCCAATTAAAATTCTGCCATCTTCAAAGTATGCCATTATAAATTCGGACATACAAACATTCGGCCAAACAATCATTATATTAAATATTTTTTATGCCTTTAAAATATTAGTAAGAAGATTATGCTAAGTGTGTTATGCCAAATAAATTTCGGAGCATCAAGATTCTGCCAGATAGAGGGAACCCGGAACCAGGTCTGGTTGGAAGTACGGGAAATAAAATTAAATTATGTTTACTGTAAAAGGTGTTGGTTGTAATTAAAGGGATTTTAAAAATATATTCAATTAACCTAAAGCACCTGTCCCACCGCTGCCGACGAGCAAGCGACTAGCTATCAACGATTTTTGGTCCTTGATAATTGTAGGTCCCGTGTAAGTAAAAGATATAGATAATATTAATAGTTGAGAGAGCTATCAAGAGGTCGTTGCTCGCACGCTCGTTTTTAGGGTTCCGTAGCAAAATGGCAATAAACGGAACCCTTATGGATTGGTCATGTCTGTCTGTCTGTCCGTCCGTATGTCACAGCCACTTTTTTCTGAAACTATAAGAACTATACTGTTGAAACTTGGTAAGTATTTGTATTCTGTGAACCGCATTAAGATTTTCACACAAAAATAGAAAAAAAAAAAAAAAGGGGTTCCCCATACTTAGAACTGAAACTCAATTTTTTTTGTATTAATCCCGTACGTTTGGATATCTATGGATAGGTCTTCAAAAATGATATTGAGGTTTCTAATATCATTTCTTTCTAAACTGAATACTTTGCGCGAGAGACACTTCCAAAGTGGTAAAATGTGTCCCCCCCCCCCCTGTAACTTCTAAAATAAGAAATGATAAAACTAAAAAAATATATGATGGTAAATTACCATGTAAACTTCCACCGAAAATTGGTTTGAATGAGATCTAGTAAGTAGTTTTTTTTTAATACGTCATAAATCGTAAACCGCAATTTACCTTTCAGTCAATCAACTCAAATATTTATTAAAACACCGATCAAAGTTAAGTACGACGAACTACAATAACTTTTATTATTATGTTACTTGCTGCTACGGAACCCTTCATGGGCGAGTCCGACTCGCACTTGGCCGCTTTTTATAAACGATATTTTAACATACCTACGTCTAAAAAGTGCTTGTGTGCCACACCAACAAGCCCTGCTTTCTTCCGCTGTTTTTTTTTTTGTAATTAATTTTGAACCGTAGTAAATCAGGAAACTGGCGCCATCCACATCCACAAGAAGCCCTATGCTCACCTCCTTGAGGAGACCCCGCAGCAACCGGAAAATGTTTAAGCTACCAAAACAGCGGAGAAGTTTCTTAAAAACTTACTGCCGACATTGGACACCAGAATTGAAAAAAGTGTAAAGAGTTAAATTTTATATGAGCTCAATGCCGTGTAAGTACAGTTTAACCCGAATACTTATGTTTATGTATAGGAAAAGCTGTCAGCTGTGTTATGTCGGGCTTCTACCAACTTAATCCCCACTGTTACTTCTAGTACCATGAGTCGGGGGTCCGGGAGATACTTTTACATTCGCCGCACCCCCAACTGATATTAGCCCGCCATGCCAAACGGGCCCCATCACCAAGTGCGGCCGGTCCCACGACCGCACGTCCTCCCATTAAGGCACGCATCCAATACTTCCTGCCACCTGTTTGAGCCTTACTGTTCTAGCGACGACACAGCCCCAATCTCGCCGCCCTGTGATGCCTACCTTACCTACCTGCCTAGATAACAAAACCTGCATGCATCATGAGTTTGGCAATTCAAAATAACTAACCGATCTTTTCAGGTTGTTCTTTGCTTTTTAGAAAAGTAACTTTATTAGTTAATGGCTTCAAGTTAACACGTACCACGTAAAAACAACAAAAAAAACATTATTCAAGTCCCGGGGTTTTCTAAATAATCTGGATTATGATTAATAATTTCAGATTCACTCTAGCTTTTAAATACGATTTCGTGTTGAAGGGTTTTCGGCGCGCTACTCTGGATAATCTAGTTGTTTGCATGACTAACTCAAGGGTTGACGTTTGTTGGGTTAATGCCAGCATTCCTTTCTTGTCTGCCGGAGGTACGAGAGTATTACCTTAGGACCGTTGCAGTTCGGATACTTTTAACATTGGTGATCGGAGACTTAGCATGATATCTGCGTCACGTTTTGGCGACTCTCTGCGTTTTTGTCAGTCTTTGTTTGTCGAATTATCGACCTTCTGTAAATTGCTGCTCGCCGATGTTAATACTAGATTTTACAACAAGTGCACAAAACGAACCATTTTTATCCGACACTTTTAGCAGCCCGAGACGGAGGCGAGGGCTGATAGTAATGTCGAGGATAAAACGGTTTTGTGGACGAGTTATAAACTCTGCTTTTCACATCGATTGCGAGGAAATAGAACAGTAGTATAACATAACATTTCTTTAATTAAAATTCAAAGTAAAATTAGTACAGTTTTGAATACTGAAGGAAATTGTTTTTCCGGTAGCTGTATCTGCTGTCTTAAAAAACACATAAGGCAAATAAATTAAAGTAAATATTATAAAATAACAAATTCTATCTATGAACTTCTTATTGTGTTTGGCTGTATGGCTCATTGTCTTTGCCTTAATATTTATGCACTTGTGCACAAAATTATATTTTGTGCAGCCTATATCCTGCACAAATAAGCACTTTCAGAGCATGAGAAGTGAAAAAATATCTTAGCTGCTATGGGCCTTAACAACTTTTCTACTAAAACTTACAGCTAAGTAAGTATCTACTAAGCAATGCTTTATAACTGTTTTTTTTTTCTATTTCCATCTACGTTCTCAACAGTTCTTGAAATCCTGGTCTTTTGTCAGTGGGATAATTTAACTAATATGTGTTATTATTTTAGGTACCGTTTTCGTGAAGGTGATAGATGATACCGACTTTGCTATTGTTGGTAACTTAAGGTGAGCATGTTCGGCAAGTACAAGACCCGGCCCTGCCATCTCGACAAAGATAGCGATCGCTATACGACCGAATTCGGTCGCAAAGTCCTAATGGCGTCAAAATTGCTTGACTGGCACGAAAAAATCACGTGCGTCTAGTGACGCCATTAGGATTTATCGGACCCGCAGCGAATCAAGAACTCGGTGAGGTGATTAGGGATAAAGAGTGAGGATCTTCCTTACTATGACTGCCTGTGTCTGACCTAACAAACTAACCGAGAGTTTCTTAAGATGTATGGTTGAATCTCTTCGCTTTCAAACTATATAGGTACAATACAGCACATTTTCAGAAGACCTCAAAATTACAGGAATACTCGGTATCCAAAAGCTACGAATGCCTTCAGAACTGTATGTGTTACAAATCACGGACGCTGTTATCAAAATCGACTTAAACAACATTCTGGTATAAGTGGTGGTGATGTACAGTCAGCACCAAAAGTCGATGAACAGAATCAACATAACAAAACACCTGTTCACAATAAAATGCCATAAGTTATAGTCGCAACTAGGAAACAAAATAGCCTGTACACCAGAAATTTACAAAAGTCGTTAAACACGACTATTTCAAAAGTATCTGTGCACTAGTATTCCTAAAGTCGCTGTACACCATCAATCCAAATGTCGCTGAACATCATTGTATCAAAAGTCACCAAACAGCAGTAAAGACAAAATTAGGTTAACAAAGTATATTTTTAATGTTGCCGTATGTTAATATACTTTTGACGCTTATGTTGTTCAGCTACTTTTGGGACAGTGCTTGCTTGCAATGTATGTTAACACGTTAGTATCTATTTCAATACTTATTTACAAAGCAATTATATTTTATTGTCAGTAACCATACTAATCTATAATATGAAATAACATAAACATAACTCTAATGATCTACGAAGCGATTATTGTGACGGTACTTGTAATTTACTTTGCGGGAATCTTACAAAACCTACCTTCCTTTAATGTATGTACTATTCTTCCTTCCTATAATAAATGTACTATTTTAAAATATTCGAAATTCAAAATTCGATGCGTATGCATATACAGGGTTATTGGTTATGTAATACGTCGGCAATCCGTTAAGGAGATTTAGGAGAGGTCATTTGCAACCAAATGACCCCTGTTGATCTATGCCAATGTCAACCATTTTAGTGACATTTGCATATATATAAATGACCTCTCCTACATCCCCCTGTAAAAAAGACACGGCTTCAAAGTGTTGGAACGTGAAATTTGATGATGATGATGTCGCCCGTAGTCCATGACTGTCCTTTTACCTACTTTTCCACCTGGCTTGGATAGCAGGGTCAGGTGGAAAAGTAAGTATATGGGGTGGATTTTTGAGACGGAGTAGTAAAATGCACCTCAACACTTTCGACTCCACCCACTTTTCACGTTTTTGAGCAGAATTTATTTTCGAACTTATGAAGCAATGGATTAGCAATTTGTTTCAAGACGATTCAAATTCAAATTCAAATTTCACGTTCCAACACTTTGAGTGTTGGAACGTGAAATTTGATGATGATGATGTCGCCCGTAGTCCATGACTGTCCTTTTACCTACTTTTCCACCTGGCTTGGATAGCAGGGTCAGGTGGAAAAGTAAGTATATGGGGTGGATTTTTGAGACGGAGTAGTAAAATGCACCTCAACACTTTCGACTCCACCCACTTTTCACAGAGCTCATACGCCATGCCGCCATACAATTTTCCATTGGAAGTTAACCCTCCGGGAGGGACACCGGCATTATGTTCGCGCTAAAACTAACCACTGCAGACGGTCAACGCAGCAGATAGAAACTATTTAATTACGCAACACATTTTCGTTAACGATTACGACAAATTTGTTTCATTTTGACAGTTCAACAATATTCATTGCGTTATTAACGTTTTTGAGCAGAATTTATTTTCGAACTTATGAAGCAATGGATTAGCAATTTGTTTCAAGACGATTCAAATTCCGATTGATCGTGTATTACGAAATTACGGGTCGCTATACGTAGTTTACAACCTTTGGAGACAGCTTATTTTTTTGAGAAAATTTGATCCCATTCACAATTTTGTAATAAATGTAGTGTGTGTGCACTGTTACAGTCTGCAAGAAAATGGGCCATTTAAGCCAAAACTTTTTTTGATGCCATTCGATTTTGTTTAGAGATTTTTGATCCTTAGTTTATTAAGGATCAAAAATCTTTATCGGACTAAATGAGGTTTGAGTAACTAGAAAGTAGTACCAGAAAAGTAAAAAATCGCAAAAAAACTTTTCCTGCTTCTTTTCCATCTAGAGAGTGCAAAAGCCTCCTGCGTTTGCACCCTCTAGATTGGGCAGGAGCCGCTTCAAGGCAGCCCCGGCCCGCTCCAGTCTGGGAGCCAAACGTCGAAAATGCTCCACGAAGTTCCACCGACTGTCGAGGACGAGTCCCAGGTACTTCATCGTCGACTTGACGCCGATGTGAACCCCTCCTACCGTTATTTGGGAACCCGACGGTGGCGCGTTCCGAGGACCATGAAAACACATGGCCTCGGACTTGTGCAGGGCCACCTCGAGTCACAACTGCCGGATTCTGTCCACGATTGTCGCAACCCCGTGTGTCGCTAGGCCGCCGCCTGGTGAGACCTCCACTGCGTCAGGGCCAACGTGACGTCAGCGTAACAAACGACGCTGACGCCGCTGGGGAGGCCGGCGCGCAGCACCCAGTCGTATCAGATGTCCCACAGATGCGGCCCCAGGACCGATCCCTGGGACACCGCACGACATCTCTCACCGATTCCATTCTCCCTAGTGACCGGGATAGATGACGGCCCTGTCCGTTAAATAGGCCTCGACCACACGACAGAGGTAGGTCGGTATCCGGTGATACCGGAGTGCCTCCCTGATGCAACTCCGGGGCAGTGTATTGAAAGCGTTGGCGATATCTACTGACACCGCCAAGACGACCCCACGCCATGCCGCAGCATCCCCCGTCGTGAGGGCGTTCAAAATCATAATCCCTCCTTTGGAATTACACACTAACATTACACACTCTCATAGACACACACATACACACAGATACAGGCGCCCTGATTAACTTTTTATTTATAGTTTATTTTTAACTTCTACCCCCAAAATTGTAATAACTTAAGTTTTTAGTCTCTTTATCGTTAGTATTATTATTATATTATATATTTATTTATTTAATATGTAATTGCAGTAGTCAAGTAATAAAAATAATAAAAATATCTGGCTGATACCTAGCTCTACCGTCAAAGCATTATAAATATAATAACCTAGATACTTATAACTACTACTTAAGTGAGCTGTTTGGAACCGTCAGCCACCTCCTCAGACAGTGCCAGAGATCAGAGAAGCAGCTATTTAAGAATGGGACAGGTTACCAAGAAATGCTGGATAACTTGATCCTCAGCATGTCCAGGAGGATCTCCGCATGTGTGCGAGCCAGGGGAGGAGTTATTTTGTATTAAATAAAAACCTTCTATTAATAAATTGTTGTACAAGTTTGGAAACGATCTTTTTCTTTCCATCCTGTTGACAACATTTGGATTGAATTACTAAATGTCTGTTATTAAAAAAATAAAATAAAATCATTTCAAACAGTGTATTTACATTTTTTTTAAAGATATAACACTTTTTCTTGAATAAGGTAAGTTTTAAAAATATATCAGCTTTTGCTAGATCACAATTTTTTTTTATGTGTTTATGCGCAGCACCGGGCTTTAGGTAAACTTTGGAACCAACTTTGTTGTCTACATAATGTAATGAATGAGGTAGTAACAACCAAATGTCAAACTTCAAATAATATTTGATATAGCACTTCTGAGCATCCACAGACTACATAGAGATACTTACGTGAGCAGCAGTCAGAACAGTTGGGTGACCACTGCGGGGTAAAATCGGTCAGCAAAATTATCTATGCCGTGGTACCTCAGCAACGTGGCCACGACACAAGATTGGGATACAGTAACTCTGCGTGCTATTTCGCAAGTGGAATAACCTTCTTCCCTCAATGTTACAATTCTTGCTCGTACAACTTCTGATAATCCTCTTGGCATTTTATCAATAACAACTTTCCTCGAAAAAATATTATAAATCCGTTAAAATTGACTAAGTCAGATTTCTTAATGAGCGTAAGCTTGGATTGAATTTCATTTTATATGGAAAAACAATTGAGTTTGTTTTCTTTTTTTTATAATATTTATCTACGTTTAGGTAAAGAATCTAAAAAGAAGAAGTAATTATAATATAGTCTACCTGTAAACGACCAGCTTATGTCGTTTGAAGGGGGGCGGTTTGTTGTAAGGTTTGGCACAGTAGAAAAACCACAAGCAGCTAATGTAATAGATCCACGTATATTGCACATAAAACACACACACACAATATATTTAAAATACACAACAGTAATACAGACAAAGGTTAGAGCTAGATGTAATCCGAATTTAATACTCTTTATTCAGCACGAATTTATACCTCAAGTAGCGAGATGTTTGTAGGAACGAAGTTAAAGCTCAACTGACTAAGAATCTGAGACTTTCTAAGAGAGTACTAGGCAACTACAATTGTAATTTTTTTTTTTTTTTTTTGTAGTGCATCTCGTAGCTCACCTCTGAGGTGATGACTACTTAACCGGTCAATCCTGCGGCTGCCTTAAGCTACTAACTTAAAGCCTCCACCTCCAGCCAGGGGACAATTGTAAACATTTTTTTTAACTATGGCATCTCGCAGGTATACCACTAAGGTATTTACTGCTCAACCGAACAATCCTGTGGCTGCCTTAAGCACTACACTCAAAGCCTCCAGCCAGGAGCAACTATTCTAAATTAATATTAGGCGAACGCTCGCTAAGGGCACCCCCTGTGGGGTACGAACCTCGGCTTAGGGCGTCGCTGAGGGGGGGACAGCAAGATGGGACAGGCTGGATCACGGATATATTATTATTAGACGGGGAATTTAAAGCTACGCGCTCAGCTGCGGCGCGGGCTGGCGCTTCATCGGACAAGACAATTGTAAAATCAGACCCGATACCTTTTTTTTTTTTTTTTTTTTAATCTTTATTTTAAGGGCTTTATCGCTCAGCGATAACGTCACCCTGTAACATCAGCAAAAATAACTAAACCTAAAAACATTTTTTCATTCTACAACATTACCTTACTACCTACATAAATTATTATTTTAGAACAAAAAATGCCAATTTGTACATTGTCCTAGCTTGTTCCGATAAAGGAGAAGCCAGGATCGCGTTACAGTCACCAATGTCGTATCTGTTTGTTGGACCAAGTAAATTAAATCGCAAAGCTTCATTCCGTACACACTCCATCAAAACATGTTGCACATCTTCGACTACTCCACATTCTTCACAGTTGGGTGACGTAACCTTTTTCATCAAAAAACCAAACTTCCTTGATGGAATGTGACCGGCACGAAGTCTAAATGCCATAACTAAATCACTTCTGCTAAGTACATTTTTATCGATCCAATTATACACTGGAAGCTGTGGTTGGATGGTCTTGTACCAAATTCCCTTTTCTGTTGACCTCTGGTTAAAGTATTCGCTCCACACATCTGTACACTGCTGTTTTATTATTTTTATATAATCTGTATATAAAGGAAGAACATTTACAGAAATTCCATCTGTCACGGCTTGGTTGGCCAAAAGATCCACTCTTTCATTGTCCTGAATCTGTACATGAGATGGGATCCACTGTAAAACTATCGAGATTGACTTTTGACCGAATTTAAATATAGACTCCAAAATCATGTAGGCTATCGGTACTCCTCGCACGGGCGAAGTGCACCGAGCCAAGTGTTGCAGCGAACTCTTCGAGTCTGTTAGAATGACAAATTTATCATGGCTAATTGAGTCAATATAAGAAAGAGCCTCTGCTATTGCAATTAACTCGACATGCATAATGGAGATATCAGAGTCTATAGCAAGTTTGACATTTGTATTTAATTGTGGATCCCAAACCGCAGCGCCACTACCAGCACTACTCTTAGAACCATCTGTGTAAATCTTGTGAAAACCAACATATTCCTTCTCTATAAAATTTGTGCAGATTTGTCTCAAACGATTGCAGTCATAATGTCTTTTAGGTTTAGTAACAGATGGTAGGTTAATAGACTTATGAACATTGATGTTGCTGACCCATGTCCCCAGAGAAAACATTTCAATCAACCCAACCGAGTGGATAGCAGATGATTTAAGCTCATTGTAGACTGAGACCAATAGAGGTTGTTTTCTACCTCTCCAATATTGAGAATTATTAATATTTGTAGTTAACGACTCGATCAAATAAATCACAATGCTCTCCCGAAATGACATACATTTTAAACAGTATTTGCCTCCTAGAAATTTCCTACGAATATGTAATGGAGATAGATTTAATTCACTCTCCATCACGTGGATGGGAGTGCTTCGGATAAAACCACCAATAACACGAAGAGATTTGTTTTGCGCTTTGTCTAATTTTGATAAATTACATTTGTAACTCCAATCATACAAGAAGCTACCATAGTCTAACCTACTGCGGATTATGGAGATATATAGTCGACGAAGATGTTTAGGGTGAACACCCCAACCAGGACCTGCTAATACTTTGAAAATATTTATAAAGTTTAAAACCTTTTGAACCGACTCATTAATATGTTTCCCCCATCTGAGTGACTGATCCAACCACATTCCCAGGTACTTAATGTTATTTACTACAGAAATATTACTATTATTAACTTTTAAGTTAACATGTTGTCTGCACATACCTCTCTTAAAAATACAGACCTTAGTCTTAGACGGAGATATTTCTAAACCTAGATTAATAACTATAGAATTAAATGTATTTAAAGCAGCCTGCAGCTCTGAGACCACCGCATTGACATTAGTACCTGATTTAAATAAAACAAAATCGTCAGCATACTGAGATATATCAACGTTCGTAATAGCCTTGCAAATATTGTAAGTTGCAACGTTAAATAAAAGAGGGGAAAGAGGGTCTCCTTGGGCCAACCCTCGTCCCGTAGACCGCCAATATTCTTTGTTATTAATTGAAATTTTAAGTATTCTCTCATTCAAGAATCTCCACAAATATGAACATAACTTACGACCTACTGAAAGTTTATCGAGAATGTACAATAAACTAGTGATATCGACATTATTATAGGCATTATTGATGTCAATAAAACAGCCAACTGTGACAAGATTTGAAGTAAAACCAAGTTGAATCTTTGTCGTCAAAGTAACAAGACTATCTAAACAAGACTTAGATTTACGAAAGCCTACCGTATTATCAGAGAATATGCATCTATTCTTGAGAAACCATTCCAGCCGTTTGTTCAAAATTGAGTGAAAAATTTTGCAAAGACAGGACATCAGAGAAATAGGTCGAAGAGAAGATGACAGACCCGAAACTCGACCTGGTTTAGGAATAGGAATTATTTGAATATTGCGCCACTGGTTTGGAACACAACCAGAATCGTAGAATTTATTGTATAGAGAAAGTAATAATAGTTTACCGATGGTTGGGAGATTCTTGACCATAGAAAAGGAAATTTCGTCACCACCAGGTGCCGTGTCTTTTGATTTTATGGAATTCTCTAATTCATGAATAGAGATCGTAGCTTCTAATTTATTATTGCGGGACTCAAAGCAGGGTTCAGGGGGAGAAACATAATCAGGCGTTAGGTCGTTAAGAAGCATTTCTGCTAAATTTGAGTCAACGTGTTGATATTTCGATTTACGGCCTTTTACCCATCTCATTTTGCGCCACATATCACTAGCAGAAGTTGTTGCATCGATACTTGAACAAAAACCTCTAAAGGATGCACCTTTTGCCTTACGCGTCTGCCTCTGCGATTCCTGGATGTTTTCCTGCAATAGTGCGTAATTTTGAGGCGACGGATTACCCCTAAACTTTGCTAACGATAAACGTCGTGATGCCACCGATCTAGATAGCTCAGGGCTCCAATACGGTTTTGGTTCAAATTTCGAGCTGATATGTTGAGGAATAACAATTTGAGGGATGTGGGAATCTGCTGCTTTCTGTAAAGTGTTTTCAAAGAAGTCATAACATAACTGTGGGTCTATCGGGGCGGTTGAATCTCGGAGAATGCATTCTACGGACGAAGCATACTTCTCCCAGTTAGATTTTTTAAAATTTCTTTTACGAATATTTTGTTTAATAACATTAATATTGGTGGATAATTTAATAATTAGGTGGTCACTCCCTAACGATTCATTCGTAACTTTCCAAACAAAATTTAAACCCAAATCCACAGAGATAAAAGAATTGTCGGGAGATGTTTGTTGCACCACATTATTCACCAATTTTACGCGAGTCGGACTACCATCATTAACTGATATAAAGTCATGATCTATCATAGAATCGAATATCTGAGATCCACGTTGATCGGTTTTATATGACCAGTTGGAATGGTGACCGTTAAAGTCACCTAAAATTAAAGTTTTGTTATTTGCAATAGAAAATATATTATCCCAATCCCTTGGAATAGTACGGACAGTTGAAGGGCAGTAAATAGCAATGATATTCTCAATATACTGACAATTTAACAATTGAATGCACAAGAGTTCAATACCTGGATTATAATTATGTACATTACGCAATTGCGCTTTAATCGATTTGTGAACGATAACAGCTACCCCCCCATAACCGTCATAACGGTCCACTTTAAAAAGGTTATACTCATTCAAATAAAAGTGGCTGTCTGGTTCAAACCACGTTTCACTGATAACGGCAATATAAATCTTATCTTTAAATAAAAGCTGTTCGAACAATGCTGATTTGGGCCGCAGACTTTGTGCATTCCATTGTACAATATTAAATGCAATAGAATTATTATGACAATCCATTAATAAGTTTACTTATAAGTGAATTTTCAGGCAAATTATTAACCACGATTATTACCAACCATTCTACGATTATCTTAACCACGCTGTTTATTTTATTCTTGAATGAACCTTTCTTCAGAAGTATATTTGTAATGTTACTTATTAAATTACCAGACGACGATTCTTTTCGATTATGATCGCTTGATTTTTTTCTATGATGATCACTTGACTTCTTAGGAATATCGGTTTGTGTCGATGTTTCTTGTCCTTCACTCATAGAAGAGGTGGATGATACCTCCGAATCCCAATCCATAACGCCACTGCCCGCGGCCGCGGACGGACGAGGCTGCCACCGTTTTTTATGTTGTGTTGTTTTTTGTTTTGGATGCGAACTAGTAGCCTGCTGTTGCCCAGGTATTATGACAGCTGTTTTAGCTTTATCTGCATATCTTGTCTGCTCCACATATGATTGTACTGGGTTAATATTTTCTATTGTACTTGTTTGAATATTTTCCTCTGTCACATCAATATTCGTAACCAAACAGATAGGGGGAGGGGATTCAGGTACATATAACAACAGTGCTTTACGGTATGTACAATTAAACTCATTCATTAACTCTCGTAACCTTTTTTCTTTCAAATAAGTAGGGCATTTCTTATCTAAGGATAAATGATTACCCTTACAATTTACACATATAAATGTAGTTATATCGCAATTGTCATGACTACCTCCACATTTAGGACATTTAATTTTACTAGACGTACACATCTTTGCAATATGTCCATATCTCCAACATTTGGAGCATTGAGTTACGGGCAATGTGAATCTCTCAACTTTGGCTCTCATACCGAATATATTTACATAGGAGGGTACATGTGCACCTTGAAAACAAATGCGTATAGACTCGCTTGCAATCCATCCATTAGAGTTATCTCCATTATCGTCCGTATCTTTACATCTACGGTTGAGACGTATTGCTGACAGGATTTTCACATCACACGAGACATTACCAACAAATTCCTCAATTGAAAGGTCCAATTCTATATCTCTGATAATACCGTATGACACTGCGACTTCCCATGACTTTTGAGAACGCCAACCCATTTCGCTAAATACTTTACAACACGTCATTTTTTCAGCATGATATTCATTGTCAAACGTGATTATTAATTTGTACGGATTAATATATTTTACGCGTGATATACCGATTATCTCATTATTTTTAAATAGTCTAGCTAACGCAAATTGTTTCGGAAACTTTTCTTTATTGTATGTGCATATCTCAACTGCTTCTTCTACATTATTACAGTTTATTTCCTGAACTGGAGTTGATCTTCTTGTGATTCTCTTCCCTCGCTGGTATAGCTGGGTATTTCCCATTTTGCTATGACGAGGGTGTTTACACGAATGAGGGAGGCAGGGTTGCGCAGGTGCAAGTTATGACATGATAATTACTTCTAGAACAATGGATTACGTAATTATAAACACAGATAGGTATTCTCATTGTTTTAAATAGGTATTCAGGTGGGAAATAGTCTAGTCAGTGTTGTAGTCATAATCAAAACATTGTATTGTGACTGACAACGGAGTTATATACCTTTTATTACATAAGGACAGGTTAACAAGAGAAAATAAGGTATTTTTAGTTACCTGTAGACACGGACAAATGTCTAACACATCTTTTAGTTAAGTCGGTGTCTATAGGTACATTGGTTATTGCTAGAGACCTGATTTTGTGTCAGGAATCTTTGATTTTACTAGACTTTCTTGTTCTAACTTGTTGGATTATTTATTCGAAACATTCTATATTAGCTGTTGACATGTTAGAACTAGACCAAAACTTTCCAGATTTGATGCTACCTACTGGACTTCATGTCCCGACTTGATTAATATCCACACATGATTCGACTTGATACTATTATACTTCAGGCTTCGTTCTCGATATAACATTTACAATGAAGCTTCGTCACGTAGTCGACAACCATACGCATATTTAGAGCTGAAAGCAAAAACTAAACGCACAAGTATAGCTACTACACACTATATGTCATCTGTCATTCTTTACGTTTGCGCGGCAACCAATACGTTGTAATTCCCAAAGAATATTAATTATAGTGTTTAAAACTAGTTTAAAGTGTGTTTAAAGTTGGCATAAGTTATCATGCCGAAACGAAAACAAAAGGAAAAGAATATTATCTTCAAAAAATCCGAAGACTACATGAAACGACACCGGTACAACACCGATTCATCAGTTTTTCTTCACAAGATAAAACAATGTAACACGCGGGTAATGTACGAGATGCATTGACGCGAACAAATAATTCGGGGCGTTTACGAGATAAACGGACGAGTTATATCATTGTCTTAAAAGTTTTATACAGTAAAAACGTAAGTATCTTACATGGCTTATAAACGATATTTATTGTACCTCGCGGGTAATGTACGAGATGCATTGACGCGAACAAATAACTCGGGGCGTTTACGAGATAAACGCACGAGTTTTATCATTGTCTTAAAAGTTTTATACAGTAAAACGTAAGTATCTTACATGGCTTGTATACGATATTTATTGTACCTCGCGGGTAATGTACGAGATGCATTGACGCGAACAAATAATTCGGGGCGTTTACGAGATAAACGCACGAGTTTTTTCATTGTCTTAAAAGTTTTATACAGTAAAACCTAAGTATCTTACATGGTTTGTATACGATATTTATTGTACCTCGCGGGTAATGTACGAGATGCATTGACGAGAACAAATAATTCGGGGCATTTACGAGATAAACGCACGAGTTTTATCATTTACCTATTTTAATAGTGTAGTCCGAGAGGCTACGCTTAGGTATGTATATTATGGTACATTGTCGGGGTCAAATCTATCTTTTTGAAGATATCTATTTACTTGATGACTGTGTCGAACCACCAGTTTTATTTGACACAAATCCGGATAACTCTAATACAGCTATGACTGTAATTGACGCTCTACCTGAGCCTGACCGAGCACCTGTGCTAGACACTGCACCTACTAATGTTTTATCCCTGGACGTGCTGCAAGCATTATGGGATTTGATGCATTAATATGCATACAAATGAGCATTAAACAACGACTTAACCTGTATTTGAAATACAATTTTGAAGAAGGGACTCACCATTTTAGGTGTTGCATTATCTATGTTAATCAACAACAATAATAATGATAGAGATCAACCAGCTCAGTGACGCTAGAAGGATGTTAACAGAATTACACTTCACTCAATCAAAACCGTGGAAAAAACCTTATTTTCCCCGTCCTGACCAAAAATGCTTAGATATCGTCAAATAATTAGAAACAGATAATCACCTTTATTGTAATCTTACCTTCCTGGTAACAGCCTATTTCAAAAGATAAAAAGTCCTACAAGCTTACCAAAGAACAGGCCAATCTATAAACAAGCCAACTACTTTTACCACAACCCGTCAGGGGAACTTAAGTGGTTCACTTGGTTACACACATACAACCAACAGAGGACAAATTTGAGGCTGGGACTCAAGAAACCACAGTTCTCATATCAAGCAAGGAAATATCAAAGAACAATACAACCAGTACCAGCCACCGCATGCTGTGACAAAGCCCAGAGCCCCACAGGACAAGACTCATGCTCGATACTAGAGTTAGTCATGCTGGAAGATTAAATATTTTTTACCTTGTTAGCAAAGCATCTGATGATGTTTCAATATTGAAACATGTCAATGGATACTCAATACCTTTTATTGACACACCTTATAAGTCACAATCTCAACAGTCATTATAAAATGATATTATAAATGATCCTGATATGCATACCGCCATTAATAATCTGCTGGCATTAGGTGCAATTTCTCCTTGCACCTTATGTGTTTTGTTTCCAAAAACTGAAGGGTAGCAAAAGATTTATTATAAACCTTAAGCCTGCTAACAAATTTGTAACTGCAGTAATAATAATGCTGTGTAATTTCTACAGGAGACTATTGATTTAAAAGAATGCTATCTAATGGTAAATAGTAATCCAGTTCACCGGAAGTATTGATGCTTTGAGCATGATAAATTATACAGATTTAATGCATCCCCATATGTCTTGTGTTCTGCACCTTATGTGTTGTCTAAGATTATGAGAACTGTGGTTAAACAATTTAAAAATCAGTACAAGACTTTGATGACCTCTTGTGCATTGATTCTGATTATAAAACATGTTTGGAAAAATGTTAATGAAACAATTGCAATTTCCAAAATACCAGATTTGATATAAATAAAAAAAAAAAAAAAAATTAGACCATAGGTACTCAGTTAATAGGAACATTGACTGCCACATGCCTGATACCTGGCAAGTACATATGTTTGGCTTAACACGAAACTGTTAGACCACAAAACTATTACACCATAATAATCATAAATATCATGGTTTACTTTAAAGTAAAGGCTGATAAAAAGATTATCATTCACCCAGATATTAAACTAGATCTACAGCAGTGGGCTGATAATATCAATAGTTTACACATAAAAAGTATTGCATACTCAATATATGATTCAGAAATATTTACAGGTCAAGAAGTGGGTGGGGGGCCATTTGTAATGATAATATGGCTCATGGATTCTGGAAAGAGACTAAAAAATTATAAGTACTTATCACATAAATCATCTAGAACAACTTGTCATATTTTTACCTTAAAAATGAGTGTTAAAAATATACAATATTCACATATATTGTTACATGTTGATAATAAGTGTAACCATATTAACCAAATGGGAGGTATTCAGTACCTACATTTAAATAACTTTGCCAGAAGCCTATTTAGCGATGGTGTGAAGATAAACTTTGGCTATTTGCTTCTTACATGAAGCAACTTGGCTATTTGCTTCTTAAATACAGCCAATACTGACATAAAGTAGAAAATAAATACCTCCACATTCCAGTACAATTTGTGACTCATTTAATCAGTTTGGTCAACCTGATAGGTATTGACTTTTACTTCAAGAATTAATGCAAAAACGTCAATCTTACATATCCTGAAAACCGGCCCTGATGCATCGACTGTAGTCTATGCTATTACCATGTCTTGGTCAAACTACATTTTTACTACGCGTTTTTGTGCCCATTTTGCCTATTATTAAGATATTAACAAAAAATTAAGAATGGAAAATTGACAGGCATTATGGTTATGGCATACTAGCCGTCATAAGCCTGACAGAATCACCCTCTACATCTCCACCGGGATATTATCCGGAAGGCAGGGCTAAGACTAGCTATCTAAGTTATTTTTTTTGTAGTTAATTTAAGTTCTCTTTCAAATAATACCATGGAACAATACAATTTTACCTATAAATTATGGTGGGCCATTTGTCAAAAACAAAGTACTTACCATTTACAACATCTATTACCAATCTAAATCAAAATAATATTTTTTTTTTAACCAAGCAATTCAAGATAAGGGCCTTGTATGGGGTCTTTAAATTAACTTAAGTCAGCTCTTGCTATCGCAGTAGACTCAAACATGGGGGTTATGACCGCATCAAGAGGCTACCTACTTAAAGGTTTCTATGGGGCCAAGTATGAAACTAGCTGGGACCCCAAGTTAAGTCTTAAATGTTTTAAAAATAAACTTTGACTTTTTAAAAATAATTATAAAAATACCTAACTGCACAGTAAATCATGCAGGTCTGGTCCTGGGTCCTGGTCACAGCCAACTGAACCTTTTTTATTACCTTTCTTTGAAAAGTCCGAAAGTCTAGCTAGTACATTATGTGATTACATTAACTATAGGTAGGTACTCAGGGCATTAGAAGGAAATAATACTCACTTAATACCTTCATTGTATAAGCCCCCACAAACCAGTTTCTGCCTCTACCATTCTCTCACCACCACCTCTATCATTTGGTTTCTATAATATAGGTAATATACCAACTCTCTGTTTGCATCATAGATATTAGTGTTTTTTCCGGGCATAGTACTAGACATACCTCGACATCCACTACGAGTAGGTACTAACGCTAAGGGAGCGTCATTCGATGTAATAATGGCAAACGTCAGGCTAGACAAATAGCTCTTTCACCTTTCGGTAGACTTTAATAGAGCAATTGTCAATAATTCAAACGAATTTACTCATGCTGTGCTTAATACTGAACAAAATACTTCAGTATTATGAATGCGAATAATCATTATAACGTACCTTAAAAAGTATAAATCTAAATTAGACCAGAAGTTCAATATTAAGATGAATAATTTGATTGTTTATCTACATAAATTGGTATCTTATTAAAAAAGTATAAAACAAAATTTGACAAGTTCAATAATAGGATGAATAATTTGATTATTTATCTTTAATGGTATATTGTTTATCTATAGATATTTGATTAAAACTTGTTTATAAGTTGGATAATAAGTCCGTTATTAAGATGAATGAGACTATCTATTATTTTTTATTATGCCATTTGTATCCAAAAAACTAAAAGATTTAATATGTTATTGAAATACGATTTATTTCCTATTGGAAATCTCAATTTTCCTCATAATCTCTTAACATCTGCATTGTAAATGTTATATCGAGAACGAAGCCTGAAGTATAATAAGTGATCAAACGAACTTACCTGTTGTGAAGTTCGATCATTATTATACGAAGGGCTTCGTTCGAAGATATAAGGAACCCTCCCTACCCTACCCCAGAAAAATTGAGATTCTCTTCTTACTCTAAAATAATGACAGATGACTTAAAGTGTGTAGTAGCTATACTTGTGCGTTTAGTTTTTGCTTTCAGCTCTAAATATGCGTATGGTTGTCGACTACGTGACGAAGCTGCATTGTAAATGTTATATCTTCGAACGAAGCCCTTCGTATAATAATGATCGAACTTCACAACAGGTAAGTTCGTTTGATCACTTATTTTAACATGTGCAGATGTACTTACTAACAATAATCAGTTTATTAGGTAGGTATTTAGTGTGCTTCCTTAACACTACCGTAACAAAAAAGATTTCGATTTTTAAAACTGATCGCAAACTTTTTTTGATGTGTGTATGTATAGTCGAACAACGAACAGCTAGCTATTTTGTATATAGACTTCCTTTGGAACTTCGGGTAAAAAGGTACCCAACAAATTATGATACTGGGCCCCTATACTATAGGACTAGCTACGCCACTACGTCGCGTCGTGGTCGTGCGCAAGGCGCTTTTATAATTAGAAGAATAAAGGGCGAAGCACACCAGATGCGTGGCGTGACGTGAAGCGTGCACGCACCAGTTGTAATGTATGAAACTGTAAGAAAGATGCCAGACCAGATGCGTGACGTGTGCACGTCCGTGACCCACGTACGCAGAGCCGCATCTACTCACAAACCGAGTCCGCGCGCATGTTTAGCGGAACGGCAACGTCGCACCTGCAGTGATGACGTTGTATTATAGGGCGCTCCCTGTTAGATGCCAGACCGGGCACGCACGCATAGTCGCATACGCATTGGTCATTGCTGCACGTGCGCACGCACGGCAGGTTGTATTTATTTACAAACAGAATATAGAGTACGTAGAGTTTACGAGTGTTTTTTTTTTTTCGCAATGGAGACAATTTTAAAGGAAAAACTTATAGAAATAGTTCGTTCTTCGTAGCAGCAGAAGATTCTTGGCATAGTAGCAACAATAACGGTTTTTCATCAGAAGAACTGCTGTTGTCTAACATATTTTCACCAAATGCTCTCAACTCAATATTATAAAGAAAGAAAGAAAGAATAATATATTTTTTTTTATAATTTAATTTGGCTGCTGACAAGGTGGCTCGC
The DNA here is from genome assembly GCA_963853775.1 of Xanthia togata. NCBI lineage: Eukaryota > Metazoa > Arthropoda > Insecta > Lepidoptera > Noctuidae > Xanthia > Xanthia togata. Next base: position 13,456,183 of record OY970793.1, read on the forward strand.
ACGTGCGTGCAGCAGCTACCTGCGTGACGTAATGCGTGCGCGCGCGACGTGTGCTGCGCCGGTCTTGGATGGTGTGACAGCGCTCGCACGCGCGTGCGCACGTCACGTCGCACGTCACGTCACGCCACGCATCTGGTGTGCTTCGCCCTTAAGTCACATAGCGCGTAGAGGTAGGTACAGTACAACCACCAAGCCAATCTTCAGGAATCAAGTTCTGGGTTCCCGTTTCATACTCCGATAACTCTTTTAAAGATAAATCAGGAAACGAAGTTTCGGTTCATCTGGTGCTACTCAATTTTTCTTTTTTATATTTTTTACTGATACACTGAATTAAATATCAATTTCTTACTTAAATCTTTACCCAGGCTCTGCTGATACTCGAGTGAGAGTTCTGGATTACTTATTCATGTTTTCGCAGTATTATATGTTCATCAATAAATGAGGAGTTCCGATTCCTCAGTACTACTCTTTTTTTTATCGTTCTTACTGAAACAGTGAATTTAATATTGATTTCTTCTAATCTAACTTTTCTCTGCTGTGCTGATATCTGAGTCAGAGTTCTGGGTTCCTATTTCATATTTTCGGATAGGTCTTTTATAGATTCATCATCACAAACAATGAGTTCCGGTTCCTCAGTGCTATTTTTTTTTTTTTATGATCCTAGTTCCTACTAATTAAAACACTGATTTGAATCTCGATTTCTACTAATCTAACTTTTCAACCACGCTCTGCTGATACCTGAGTGAGCTTCCTGGATTCCTATATCATGTTGTCGGATAGTTATGTTATAGGTGCATCAGGAAACGAGGAGTTCCTGCTCCTCAGTCCTAATCAAATTCTTTTTTGATCCTACTAACTTAAACACTGAATGAAATCTCGATTTCTCCTAACCTATCTTTTTCACAAGGTTCTGTTGATAATGTGGTGAGACTTCTGCTTTTATTTAGTTTTTTTTTATGTTACTGGGATCTTGCTTACTAATCATAGCCCGAAGAATCTACAAAAAATCACAAATGACGTCATTCACGATTATTTTAAAATGATAGTATTTTTCTTAGTAACAGGTCATTATTTTAGTTATTTTTCAGATTAAGCTCAGCAGATCTCTTTCGGCAAAGTATACCTAAAGGAACTATAGGGCTCACCACTGCGCACCTAAATCAGTTCTAAAATTTTAATTTTGGAAAAAATGATCTGCTAGCGGAAGTTAGTAGAGCATATTTTCATTCGACTTTTTTCAGGTAAAAAAGCCAGAACTATTTTTTTAAGTAGGTACCTATAAGGAACCCTAGAACTCACCCGCATGCCAATAAAACTCATATTTTTTTAGGCTCTGCTGGGAAATGATCTGCCAAGTTCACACATGAGGCGGCCCGCGACTTGAGTAATTCGCCGCCGCGGCTGTAGCTCTAGCTAGCCGGCTAGCCGGCCGGCAAGACGAAGCTGCGGTGTTGAGCGGTAAACCATCTGCGACGATAAGCTTGCGTGACAGAAACCATGCCTGCTGCATGTTGCATGCTCGCTTGCATGCTGCATACTTGCTTGCATGCTCGCTTGCATACTGCATGCTGCATGCTTGCTTGCATGCATGGTGTATGCTTGTTTGCATGCTTACTTACAGAGAAATATTAACCACATCACAGATCAGAATCACAGATTATTACAGAATATACCGGCTGCCGGTATATACTTACTCTGTGAAGATGTTTGATGTTTGTTTGTGATTGGTTAGGTGAAGTTAGCTCGGAGTGCACAAAATTCAATTTTGTGCAGCCTATCTGTATCCTGCACAAATAAGCACTTTCAGAGCATGAGAAGTGAAAAATACTTAATCTGGTTAACTTTCATACTTAGTGTAGGTACACATAATGGATCTGGAAATTATTGCCTCTGCCCGCTATAACATTAAAAAACCGGCCAAGTGCGTGTCGGATCACGCACAATGAAGGGCTCCGTAGTTGGAATGAATATTTATCGTAAGAACCAACTTAACTTTGTAATTGAAAAACATGTTCTCCCATACGGAATATATGAGAGAACATGTTTTTGCAACCGCAAATTTAAGTTGGTCAATTATTACTCGTAAACGTGTAAAGCCCACTTAAGTGTGATAGTTTTACTTTAAACTTCGTTATATATAAGTACTAATGCCGTGACATTTGAATTTCTAACTACAACCGTTTAGTTGGTAGAGGGGGGGACAGTTGACTCTAACGAAAACTTAATTTACTTAATCAAAAACGGTCTTCCCAAACCCCTAATATTTTTGAAAGACCTATCCAATGATATCCCACACTATGGGTAGGACGAAAAAAATATATCATCGCCACTTTACATGTAGGGGAGGTACCCTAAATAATTGTATTTTTCAAAAAATTATTTTATTACTTTTTGGCGTCATTAATTTGTATACTCATGCCAAATTACAACTTTCTAGTACCAATAGTTTTTAAGCTAAACCGTGGACAGACAGACAGACGGACATGGCGAAACTATAAGGGTGTTGGCTACGGAACCCTAAAAAGGGATGCTCAACGACACAGTTTTGTTCATAGACAAGGCTGAAGTAGACATCAACGCTAGGGAAGCAGTGGTAACCAACTTTTTTTTTTACTAGCTTAATTCCCGCCCTTGAATCACGCGGTCTTACGACAAAAAAAAATCGAGATTTCTTTAAAATAGATGAAAGTTTAATATTAACGTGTCATACTTAAAACCTCCCGGAATCAATTCTCTGAATAATGAATCAATGATGCTGATCTAAATTCAGAGAATTCATTCAGACAGACACGTAAAGCGACTTTAATTTATAATATTATATAAGCATAGATTTATAATTCAAGTACAAACTCTCTGTACATGTGTGTGTTCATGATTTTTGCGTGAGGTTTAGCAACTGCACGGTGCACCCGGTTCGATGAATCCGATGGTGAGACGTGATTCACGGCTGTATAATAAATCATTATTTTCTAAATAATATGTCATCATGCTAGACAATTAAAGGACCTAATTTTTGAGCTCAAAAATAATTCCTTTTTGCCCTTCAAGTAAACTATTAAACGGTTATGGTGGAAATGTGGTTCATTGGACCAGTGGTCCACGACTTACGTGTCAAGTCGCAAGTTCGAACCTTGGCAGAACACTTTACTTTGAATTAATTCCTGCACACCGTTTAGGTATGCCACCGGTAGACTACTATAACTTGGGTGTACATCATATTACTACAGTATGTTTGTTTCATATAAGTATCGTTTTTTTAGTTCGACTTAAAAGTGGTTCAAGGTTTGGAGGAAGTAAGATGACTGGCGGAGTTATTCATAAACCCCTTAAAACACATTACGGATGCTGTTCTCAAAGTGGTAGTCAACGAAATTAATAAAGAGCTGCTTATGGTGAACCCGAAAAAAGTTACGCTGTACCTAGACCGGGGTTACTTTGATCAATATTAAACTTTGAAGGTTCATATCTTTTAAATTTGTGGGTGAAAAAAAATACTAAATAAATCTAGTGATCGGTTTTTTTATTACTCTCGATTCCTGTAATAATAAGTGAAAAAAATTGGCTTGATTTTGAGAAAAAATAAATAAACTGCCTGATCAAAGTTATACGTAGGATGGGGTTACTTTGATACCACTTATTTTATTGCGTAATTACAAAGTAATTATTGCGTAATTGCAAAGTAATTACGCAATTAAATAAACCCAATTACAATGCCAATACAATTTAAATATAATTACCCAATTAAAATGCCAATACAATATAAAAAATAAAAATCTATCAACGAGAAAAATAAATATTGTCGCATGGGGTAACTTTGATCTAACAATTGATTTGATTGTTTGAATGACAATATATTTACCTTTTTCAATTAAAATGATTGGTGGATTCCCAGCGTGTCCTCAGGAAAGGATTAAACAGTTGTTCAGTGTTCATAACTCAGAAAAAAAACTACCTAATTGCGTTTCGTTTTAAGTACTTAATTCACGATTTTATATGAAATGGAAGTTTCTATCAAAGTTACCCCGCGATTCAAAGTAACCCCGGTTTACCGGTACTCGAAAAATTCCAAGAAGCCGAAAGAATTGATAGTCATTAATCGGGTATGAGTTTATTATCACAATGTTAATATGAAATAATTAAATAAATTTTAAACAAAAAAAAATCTTATTGTTTATAAGTAGGTATTATTTATTACCTATGAAACCTAAACTGAGAGTGAACATTAAGGATATCCCTCCGTCACAAACCAAAAAGAACTTATCATGGTTAAGTACTAACAGAGATGGGTGGTAATGCGGAGGTACAATAATCTTTGCCGACGATGACCAACATCTGCGAGGACGTCGTCATAGAAAGATAATCGTTGATAACTTGCTTCAACGTCTCCTTAGCAACCGCCACCAGCTCACTTCGATGGTTCTCTACAATCTTCATAGCGCTACTGTTCAACACTTTGTTGATTGGCCACGAACTGTCTGCTAAGTCAACCTGAAAAAAAAAAGTTTTGTGCATATGATTCTCAGTAAACAGAAAGCAGAGCAGTGGTGGCCCAGTGTTTACGAGTTGTACTATCGAAGAACTTCATATCTAAGCAGTTTGAAAACAAAATCCCGTGAACACGATCCACATCTCGCCGGTTCTATAGCCGCCGAGCGCTGCAAGCAGAAATAGTCCTTACGATGTATAGTTTCTTCGATGGTACATCGTAGGTTCGAACCCTGACAAGCGTTTTCCTACGTGTAAATTATTTCATCACCACTGCTCTCAAAACGGTGAACGAAAACATCGTGAGGAAACCGGCATGATCCGAAAATTCAAAGACATGTGATATCTACCAACCCGCACTGGGCTCACGTGGTGGATTACGGCACACTCCCTATCACAGGGAGGAGGCCTGTGACCAGCAGTAGGTACCTACACTATAGGCTGACTATGTAGAATGGACCGAACTGTTTCCGGGACCATCGTGAGTAGGTACGTCTACTACTTCTTCTTAAGAGTGCTTATCCAAAAAGTTGGCAACGTCGCAAATAGCTGTCAAATATTTAACTGTTTTGATTAATTTGGCAATATTACTGTATGGAAATATGAAATGTGGCTAACTAACTAACTATAATATTGATTATGAAATGGTTATTCCATTTCATAATCAATATTATAGTTAGTAATATCGTAACACCGATTATTTAGTTTTAGATGTTAAAAAAGTATTTGGAAACTTTCCAAATGCCTTTTTTACACCTAAAACGGTTACAACATCAAATTCAGTGTTACAATTGCAATTCATTAATAAAATTCTAGTTCACTAGTTAGCCACATTTCATATTTCCATACAGTAATAATGCCAAATTAATCAAAACAGTGAAATGTTTGATAGCTATTTGCGACGTAGCCAACTTTTTGGATAACCGCTCATAAATTATGGCAATATATAAAGAGTCAGCCCAGAATTCGGCTACGATTTTAGATTTTAGCACCATCTGTAGTGACCAACAGCTCCTGTTCCTGCATCGACACGATATTAAGTGCCCCATTGTTTGCCGTACCTACTTATGATATGCTTTACTGTATTATGATGAGCCATGAAATTCAGGACTATTATACCTATAGGTAGGCACCGATCTTTTAAATTGAATTTGTTGGTGCTGTACCAATTGCTTGGCGTTGGTATGACGTTTCTTACCATAGCATTTAATGTTTTGATTGAATACTTAATAAAGTAGGTATACCTACCTACTAAGCATAGTTTGTGTTTGTTCAAAAGTCATGCGTGTAATAACCGCGTCGACAGGCCCGGAGCGAGACCAATTCGCACGCACGACATGCAATAGATTTTGTTTTGCTTTGTTTTATTTCCTATACCACTGCGTCATACTACCGGTACCGCCCGCATGAATATCTTAACAAGAATTGTGCACGTCCGAAGAATAACAAGTATATTTCATTTCTATTGTGATCCTTACCTAAATAAATTAAGAACAACTACCAGTGCTTAAGTCTTACCTTGATACTAGCAACACTAAAATTCAGGTCAACGTCTTCAACTTGTATAGCAGTGCCATTCGGAACTAACTTTATTCCAACCGTTACTTTAACATTTTGGAAAGTAGCTCTGAAACATTAAAAACGTCAATTTCAATACGCGAATAGCGCTACGTAGTTCTTTTGGCGCGTGGTCAAAATCGGTACTACCACCGCCATCTTGATTTTTCAATACTTTTTTCACAAACAATTGCAGAGCTAAATGTGTGGCAATGTGCGCCAGCGCTACCCTGTCTACGTCATTCGAGCGCCAATATTGGTCCTTGTAGTAGTTTACTTAAGACTTTTGCGTTACTTACTCCATCAATCCTGACCCTTTTAGAGAATACATCACGTAGGCACGTCCCTTTAAACTATAATCCTCTGAAAATAAGAAAGAGTTCATTGAAACAGGACATATATATGTATGATAAATCGTCATTGATATCGTTAGTACTGCAGGTGAGAGCAAAAGTTGAAGTTGGTAGGACCAATCAATGATAACATCTTCAGGATAGGTCCCTTGCAGAAGTACCTAGTAAGTAGGTACCTACCTAAGTCAAAAAAGTCTCAAGTCGATTTTTTTTGTCAAAATTCATAACATCACGACTGTTTTTCCCCGAAGGGTTAGGCAGAGGTGTGGCCCACATTTCGCCAATTATGCTTAAGTCTCAAGTAAAAGGAGGCGAGCCTATTGGCATCAACCGGGCACAACTCAGACTCCGGGCTGCTACAGAGAAATTTCTCATGGAATAACCCAATAACACTATTGCCCAACTTGGGAATCAAACCCAGGACTCAGCAGTAGCTCTTGCGACCACTAAACCAACGAGGCAATCAAAGTTCAAAACGTAACATTTCAATCGCCAGTCACTACGTCTAAACTGGATTAAATACATCTTTATGAAAACGCGTCGTAGATGACAACATTGCCGCCCGCTGCAACTTCGCCATCTACACAACTTCAACGTTTTTAATTGTAACTGAATAGCGACATAAAACTTTTTTTATTTTGTAGGTCAGTCTCAAGTCGTCGGGACTAGATTAGCCAGGAGGAAAACAATACTTAGTTATAAAAGGTTAACTTAAACGGCATCTACTATTTACTTGCAGTTAACGTTAACAGTGGGAAGTGGACAGTCGTAGACGCTTCCAAGTCTTTTGCCGACACAGCCAGTTCTTCAACTATAAAGTTATTTACACCAGCCACTTGCATGTCGCCAGTCGTGTAAGTTATTCTAAAACAAAGGAAACACATTCAAATAGTAATGAGGTGAAGTCACTCCTTACTTACCTACTTGTTTTGGGAGAGTTTCTGGGCCAGCGGCGACAGATCCTAAGCTCATCGCATCTCCGAACTCTCTCATTTGAAGAAGTACGGGGGTAAAGATGATTATGCTTCTCAAAGAAATTGGGAAAATCAATGTTTTAACGAAGTTTGTTCCGTTATAATGTGGGTAATTCGGTAAGTACTTACTTTAGACCAAAGCCTTCATATACGCCTTCCACAGATGGTATCCTTATCACTTCTAACGATGGAAGTTCTGAAGAAACACCTCCATTCCGCCATGTCGACAATAAGTCCAGAACTTGGGTTTCGACACAATTCTTGGCTGTTAATTAAAAATAATAAGTTATGACACAAAAGTGCTCAACCACAAACTCTTATAAATATCACACATTACCTATTATACCTACTAACGGATAGACAGACAGAAGTCTATTATCTCTACATGTAATATTAACCTACACAAACCTTTTGGCTAGTTAGGCCTAACGCGCACTGCGTGCTGTTTTTCACCGCATAATATGTGAAGTATAGAATCTCATAGAAGTGCCACACATTGTGATGAAAAAAACGGGTTAGTAGTCGATTCGCACGAAAATTATTCGCACGATCGTGCGAATCGTCCCCTTTCAATAAAAATATTTTTTTAGTAGGCGATTCGCACGGAAGTATTTAAATTGCGTGCGAATCGACCCCTTCAAGAATTAGTAGTATGCGATTCGCACACACCTATACTTTATCGAAAAGTTTCAAGAAAAAAGTACTATCACGTACAAAATGCTTTCTTTTAATACAGGACACAAATAAAACGATTTTTAAGGAAATCAAGTTTTTATATTTTACTTTGTATCTATCAGAAAGTGATTTTACATCATTCACAGTTTAAATAACTTAAAACCATAATTATAACCAAGATTACAAATAAAATCACAGTTAGTAGGTACGATTTATAATCAAATATTTGGTTTTGCATTTTTACAAGTAAGTACTCTTTTTCCGTACACTTGCATTTACCTTAAATCATCACAAATTACTACTTATTAGAGTTTTTACCGAAATCAACTTTTTATGAACCCCTGAGTCTTGTTAAAAATAATGTTGTTTAGAAAAGGTAAGTCAAAATTAAATAATTAACGTTATAATGGTCTAAAAGCTAATTTTAAAAACAACGAAAAATATAACGAAACTATAAATATATAAATCTTTTTAAATATTCGTAATAACAATATAAAAATCGTTTTAATTAGCTAAGGTATGGTTTTAAATGTGGCAATTAAATAAACAAAAACAAAATATTTTTTCTCTATTAAGTATTAACTAGTACAATTTTGGAGTATTATAGTAAATGTAATAAAATAACAGTCACAAAATCACAGTTACTATAACAACAATATTTTGCTCTAATAGGTAAAAAATAACAATCAACTAATCAATAATAATATAAATATTTCTTAACACAAAAATTTTACGATGATAGGAGCATTATCATCACTGAAAGTTAAAACAATCACAAAATCACAGTTAAACAGAGTCATCTGTTGTATTAATAGGTACAAAGTTCTTAAAAATGTAACACTTAACTAATCAACAATATTATAAATATTTCTTAACACAAAAATTTTACGATGATAGGAACATTAGCATCACTGAAAGTTAAAACAATCACAAAATCACAGTTAAACAGAGTCATCTGTTGTATTAATAGGTACAAAGTTCTTAAAAATGTAACACTTAACTAATCAACAATATTATAAATATTTCTTAACACAAAAATTTTACGATGATAGGAGCATTGGCATCACTGGAAGTTAAAACAATCACAAAATCACAGTTTGTTAAACAGAGTAATCTGTAGTATTAATAGGTACAAAGTTCTTAAAAATGTAACATTATTATTTATTTATGTAGCTCATTTATGGTGTTCATATTATAAGTTTTCATATTAAATACTGACAAAACTTTTCATCTTACCTCTTAACTAGTATTTTGTGCCTGACTGCGATGCGAATAGAGAATTATTGAATTTTAATATTAATATTCTAGAATATTGTACATGACTGTACTTAGATTTATTATTCGCACATTTTGTTAAGTGTGCGAATCGCATACTACTAATTCTTGAAGGGGTCGATTCGCACGCAATTTAAATACTTCCGTGCGAATCGCCTACTAAAAAAATATTTTTATTGAAAGGGGACGATTCGCACGATCGTACGAATAATTTTCGTGCGAATCGACTACTAACCCAAAAAAACGTATCCGGTTAATTCGCAGTGGGCCTCTCGCTGCAGATTTGCGGTGAGTCCACCGCACGTATTTTGTATCGCATATATACATATATTTATATGAAGTACTGCGCTAAAATAACTCACTGAGACACCGACCAAGCAGTAATATCCCAATTTGTTTTCTGAATACGTCCGTAAATATTTATATTTTACGAAAAAGTAGACCTTACGGGGAAGGCGTTCAAGAGATGCACCATAAACTAATGGGTACTCTTTTTTTTTTTAAACGTGGCTTTTTTTCACCGCCAGTGTAGGTACCCGTGACTGCGTTTGTTATACCATACCTACCGCAGAAATAACACTAGTCCATATGATAGTAGCTACTATCAGGGGGTGATCAGTGAGGTGAGAATTTCCCCACAGAAAAACCCAATAAAACTGCTCGACCCGGGAATCAAACCCACATTACCTGGATTAGTGGATACCCAAATATTACTGAAGGTATGTCCTGATATGTATCTTAGGGCCATAGGATGCGGTATCGCATCCGCTGTCCATTATTAGCACATGTCTTTAGGGGTAATTATTAGACCTGTTAGTTCCCTACCTATCATTGGCATCACAATAGATACTTGTTAGGTACGAGTATACAGTAATAAAAAAAACACTACTTACGAAGGACTTCTACCCCGAATGTTCCATAACCTAACCCTGCAAGTCCAAATATTACTACAAAGCTAGTTACACACTTCATAATTATTAAACTTCTAAAAATACTTTAGAACTAACCGACGGGCAAAAGAAGCGAAACATTTATAGTGTGAATTACATTTTGATGTTCGTTACTAATGACTGGCCTTGCTCAGCTTAAAGGTACCGCTGATAACGTGGCAATATAATAAAAGGATTGCATGAAGAATTACTCTTAATTACTTAGGACTATCCAAATAGTGAATCGAGTAGTAGATAACATCGGTTAAGGCGCCTTATTGTGACTACAAGATAAGCCTGTCCTATTGCTACGTGTGCTAGGTTTTCACCAATTTGTACTCAAGTTCAAGTTCTCGGGTAGGTACCTAATAACTACCTACCTACTTAAAGCTTGGATTAATGTCAAGAACAAAACGTGCGCAGTTAAAAGTAAGCCAAGGGGAATTCTAAACGGTTTGTTTATGAAGGTACGAGTATTAAATACTTTACTACTTCCTACTGTTAAATTAAGTATCAAAAGTCTATTCCTGAGACATGTAACAGGTTGTGAGACTGTCACTAAGAGAGCACTTACCGGTTAGGGTAAGTAATATAGCAAAGGGTGTGCCTAGAACTGCAAAAATGTATAATTATTTTGAATCGCGAAAAGCAAGGGTGTAAAACAGAGGTGACACATCGACTTTCTCACAGTTCAATACCAGTGGCATAACTAGTCCTAAATAGGCCCTGTATGCCTCAATTTTTTTTTGAGAGGCACTGCTTACTCCACTGCATTGAGCCCAAGAGGGTAGAGCGGTTTGGTTTATGGTTTTCTGGTTGTTTTAACAAAATAAACAAAAACACACTCGCTTATACAAAAGAGTAATATTTTAAAGTAAATAGGTACAGGGTGTCCCACGGCAGAATAAGGATTTAAAAAGTCAATAAAAAATACCTACTATGTATAATTTAACGTTTCGCGAGACCATCTGATTGAATGCAAGGAACATATTTACTAGGTATAGAGATTGAATGTGAACCCTTAAGCTTTGGTTCAAATGAAAAAAAAAAACAAAGTTTGTCTAAGAAGGCTTCGAAAACCATTTATAAAGCTTTCATTGCTGCGCGTTCAAAATTTAACATACCTACACATTTAAACATTTTCTTAATTGTTTTCGTTTAGAAATAAGCGAACATGCTTTTATCAAATATGTATGTCTATAATTACTACAATAATACTAGCATGCATTGTGCATTTATTTTGAATTATCCTACTTACATGTCAGCAATTACATGATAAGCTAGCCGAATATGATAAACTCTTTCGTTAAGACTATGAGTGCAAAGTTTAATGTGTTTAGTATTGTATTTTATATGTTTTTTTTAAACATTAAACGGACACAGGCCTACATATCGAATACCCATGTTTTATACTTACAACCAAAAAAAAAAATGGACAGGCAAACAGTTTTGTCAGCGAATCGTTCGCCGGTGAAAGGTTCGATCCATCTATATTACTATACTCTTTGGGTTCGATCGATGACATTTTCAAAAGAATGAAACGAAATTTAAATCTTGCATAAAACGCACACTATGCTGCCAAGCATATTATAAGTTGGGGGATTACATCGCTGACAAAAATGCTTGGCTCAACGCTGGTCCAGCTCCACAAGGGCGCATAAACTAATTATTGATTAGCATTGGAAAATATTGTTGGAGCTGCTGAAGATTGAAAAACTATATTTACATTGTATAAATTCAATCTCTTAGTATTATATAATTGCATTGAACATATGTGAGCACTGTTTACCTACTTTAACATTTACTGAGTACGTCTTTCATTGACTTGAATGTACCCTGGCGGCTGAGAGTATGTCATGCTCACTCAAATGTCTCGCTGGTGGTGGCGTGTGTGTTGGATCATTAAGTTCCCTTCAAAATGGTTGAGCTGAATGATGCTGATCCATGCGTCATGTTCGTGAACGGGCGCCGTCAGTGGGGACTGGTCATCTCTTAGCTGCCATGGTTTATTTTAATTATTTTTGTTTTTATATTTTTTATTATGGTCGCTTTTAACGTGCACGATTTACTACATTGTTCTCACATATATAATTTCAACATGAATGATGTAACCAATGTTTTGTAACAATATTCTAATTTAAAAGAGTGTCCATGGAGTTTCTTGCCCGTTCTTCTCCATAGGAACCTACTACGCTTTGGAATGGGCAACTAGCTTCATCTTTCTGACTGACCGACCCCTTGACAATTCAAAAGTACCTGTAATTGGTTTATTTGGAATAAATGATTTGAGTTTGAGTTTGAGTTTGAGTTTGACATATACACTGATTAACATTTTGAAAATACTGATGGAGCTGCTGAAGATTGTAAGACCATTTTTGTATTGTATAAACTCAATTTCCTTTGTATTATATAATTGCATAGCACAGGTGTGAGTACTATGTACTAAAGAGCTACCATTTACCGGGTAATATGTAGTATTTCATTGACTTGAATGTGCCCTGGCGGCTGCGAGTATATCATGCTCACTCAAATGTCTCGTTGATGGTGGCGTGTGTGTTGGATCATTTAGCTCCCTTCAAAATGGTTGAGCTGAATGGTGCTAATCCATGCGTCATGTTCGTGAACGGGCGCCGTCAGTTGGGACTGGTCATCTCTTAGCTGCCATGGCTTATTTTAATTTATTTTAAGTTTTTGAATGATTCTTTTTTTTCTTTTTATTACGGACGCTTTTACGAACGTGCACGTCTTATTACATTGTTCTCACATGCATAATTTCAAAATGAATGATGTAACCAATGTTTTGTATCAATTTTATATTTTATTTAAAAGAGTGTCCGTGGAGTTTCTTGCCCGTTCTTCTCCATAGGTACCTACTACGCTTTGGAATGGGCAACTAGCTTCATATTTTTGACTGACCGACCCCTTGACAATTCAAAAGTGCCTGTAAATGGTTTAATTGAAATAAATGCTTTGAGTTTGAGTGAGTTTGAGACTTTTAAAAGTTTCTAAGTGTAGGTAGGTATACATCTTGGTGCTCGTGACTATACAACATTATTGAATATAAAAGACAATATTTTAGATTAAAAACGCTATTTTAAAGAAATGGCAATATGCTTAGCCCTTCACCTGTGATTGCCATTTTGCTAAATTTTAAAATTACAAATAATATTCTGCCATCTTAGAAGTCATCATCAAACCAAGGGCCTCATCCCCAACGAACAGTTTGGGTTCCGAACCCAGCACCCTAGCGTGCATCAGGCCCACCGGATTATCGGACACCTAAGCGCTGGCTTCCAACGCGGTTTGAAGACCCTGATAGTCAGTAGTGATATCCGGTGCAGCATTCTTTGATATAGCGAAAGCGTTCGACAAAGTCTGGCACAACGGCTTATTATATAAGCTCTACAACCTCGGTGTGCCAGATCGTCTCGTGCTCATCTTACGGGACTTTTTGTCAAACCGCACCTTCCGCTACCGTATCGAAAGAGGCAATATCCTCCCCCCGTCCTATCCGTGCAGGAGTCCTTCAAGGCTCTGTGCTCTCCCCCCTAATCTTCACGCTATTCACCAGCGATATCCCAAAGAGTAGGGTATAGTAGGGCGCAGTTGGCTCTGTTCGCAGACGATTCCGCCATCTACTACAACGGAAGGGAAGGCGGTCCGGCTCTGACTCGATAGCCCGCACTCTCCAGACCTCAGTCGACAAGCTTGGCGCCTGGTTTAGAAAGTGGAGGATCGAAGTCAATCCAGATAAAAGCCAAGCGGTTCTCTTTTCGAAACCGCGTAAAAGGTTCAAACCCAGGAGGGGTTTGAACCCCCGACCAATCACCATGTTCGGCAAGCCTATCCCCTGGGAGAAGCGAGCCAAATACCTAGGTGTTGTCCTCGACCAGCATCTCTCCTTTAGCGATCTCATAAAGCAGGCTCACTCGCGAGCCGCTTTCGTTCTTGGTAGACTTCACTCTGTCCTGAATGCACGTAGCAAAATGTCACTAAGGTGCAAATTGTGTACGTACACGGCGTGCGTTCGTCCCATTATGACCTATGCGGGAGCCGTATTTGCACAAGCAAAGCCCCGGCATATCCATAGGATGCAAACGCTCCAAAATAGATTCCTCCGTAAAATCACCGGTGCCCCCTGGTACATTAGGAACGAGATCCTCCATCTCGACCTAAAGATCCCCACAATCCACCAATTTCTTAAACGCAATTCCAAGCGTTTCTTTGAGTCCGCCGCCAAACATCGCAACCCTCTGGTTGTCGAGGCCGCCAACTATGTCCCTAGTAGAATCAATTAGATCCGCCGCCCGTGGCAAATCCTCACCGACCCAGACGACCCCATAACTCTCCTCCAGGAGAGCAATAGGGCAACAAGTACAGTGCACAAACACAGACACCAACCCGCATTCCGACCTCGCCGCCAAGGTCCTCCGCGATCGCGACCCGCCCGAGTAAATAATACTCCCCTCGACCTTTGCTCGTTGATGCGCCAGCCCGCGTCGATGCTGAGCCAGTAGCTTTAAATTCCCCGAGCTTCGGTATGCCGATGACCGTGGCCTCTTTCCATGCTTGGAGAAAGATGTTATTGCTTAGGGCACCATTGAAGATGGTGGCCAATAGCATTATCAGGGGGGCAGGGAACAGCTGGATCACCCTATTGGTGATTCCATCAGAGCCGGGGGCTTTGCGGGTTTTCAGACCTTTGATGATGTCATGCACTTCGTCTGGAGTGACTGAAGACAGAGGACTATCAGGGTCTTCAACGGGAGGGAGAGAGGATCTACGTCCAACTTCAGCGTCGACCTCTAGGAGGTGAGCTTGGTCTACCGGTTGGGAGCTAGGGGAGCATTGAGCTTCGACACTATCTGCTAGGCATTCAGCCTTTTCCATGTCCTCGAACGCGATGGACTTATCGGGACGGGTCAGGGGGGGCGTGGAGGCCATTTACAGGGACTTGAGTTTCTTCTGAAGTTCCCAGAATGCCAGGTGGGTAGGCTCTAGTTCGCTGAGCATCTTGTCCCAGCCCGTGTCACGCAGCTCCTGTATGCGTGTCTTTACAGCTCTGTAAATAGCGCATATGGGCTTTGTTAGCGGTGCAGGGAAAATTGCTGTAGGCACGAACGTCTAGGACGTCGGGGATATGATTGGGGTCGTGGGGAAAGTGGGTTGGGGTCATCGGGTGATAACGTCAAAGTTGAGAGTATTCGAGAGGACGAACAAGTGTCGCCCTCTGGTACAGATTCTGGAACTATTCCAGGCTCCCATGCTTGGCATTGAGATCGCCCGCTATGATAGCAGAGTCACTCATGCCGAGTAGGGTAGAGAGGTCGTCTGAGAAGAGTTGGAAGTTCTCCGAAGAATTATGGGGTGGGAGGTAAAACGATACCAGTGAGATCGGCTGATGGCCGGACATGCCTAAGCGGCAGACTGAGACTTCTAATCGTGGGAGGGGAGGAGGGTCTATTGGGATGCAATATAGATCCTTTTTACGAGTATAGTAAATTAGGGTGCCGCCCTTGTGACATCGCGTCCTGTCATTGCGGACTATGCGTTAGTTGGCAATTGACCGGTCGCGGTTGCACGGTTTGAGAAAGGACTCTTGGTCTAGGAGGATGTCAATTTGATGGTCGCGGAGGAAAGTCGCGATCTCATCGCGTTGGCCTCTAATGCCATTCGCATTGAAAAAATATAACTTGAGGAATCGGGGTTTGAACCTAGTATTGATGGCGTTATACATTATGGGTTCTAGTAGGGGTGCTGAGGGAGGTCAGGGCTTGCGTGATCTCGGGATATGCGATTGATCATTGATTATAAATGGCCTGCAACCTGGAGAGGTCGCCAACGGCCTGAGCGGCCAGGATTTCCTGAGCCATTTGGATAGCGCGAGGGGTGAGAAAGGCTATGTAGGTCGAGCTTATGATGTTAAAGGCCCTGTTTGGGCCTACTGTAGGGGGGGCTAAAGTTGGGGGAAGCGTTGCTACGGGATCGGGTGCGAGTTTGACGGGGGGCGCGGAGATGCGAATGCGGGGGTCCATGAGACGGGGGATGGTGGAGGTTTGGGGGGAGGGGGTATGGGTTGAGAGGGGGCCAGGGCTGAGAAAGCCTGCTGGAAGTGGAGGTAGTTCCACGGACTAGGCCTCTGAGGGCTTTGCCGCCATGGGATCTGGAGGAAAAAGTCCTCGCGCATATTTGGGAGTGGCGCGGGGAGGCGAAACGCCGGGGCTTGACTCCGATGCCGCGAGAAATCGCGGCACAGCGGACAGAGCTCCGACGGGATCTCATGGCGTCATGGAGAGTGCGATTGTCGCAACCCAGTGCTGGGCACGCCACTATTGCGGCGATAAGTCCCCTCTTTGAGGAGTGGCTGGAGAGGCGCCACGGCGTCCTCACCGGACACGGCTGTTTCGGGAGGTACCTGTTTCGGATAAGGCTGGAGGAAACGCCCGGGTGTCATCACTGCGTGGATCGCCTGGAGGACACGGTGGAGCATACGGTGGAGGTATGCCCGGCTTGGGCAGAGCACCGCCGTGTCCTCGTGGAGGCGATCGGTGGCGGGGATCTCTCGCGTCCGGCCCTGGTCCAGGCCATGGTACGGAGCGAGAGGGCATGGGAGGCCGTCACCTCCTTCTGCGAAGCAGAAATGCTCGCGAAGGAGGAGGCGGAGCGCGTGAGGGAGAGGCAAATTTCGCGCCCTCACGCCCCTAGCCGCCGCAGGAGGAGACGCCCCGGGCGTCGGGAATCGATCGCGGATTCCCGGCCACCGTAGGCGCGGGCTTGCGGACGGTGAGCAATGGGTAGCTCGCCGTCCGGTAAGGACCAAGCCCGGGTCGACGGCGCGTTGTGTTCCACGCGCGCCTCAAAGAGTGTCAGCGAGTGAAGGGGTCCGATGAGACCATTGCCTGCCGGGGTTGCGGGAAAGTCCGAAAGGGATACCGTGGCCCCCTGGCATTGCACAGGCAAGAGAAGGAACACGGGTGGGTTTTAGTCAGTAAGAGTCTGACACGCCCTCCCGCTCCACCCAGAGCGGGAGACGTCATTTGATAATAAGTGTCCTTAGCGACTTGGTACGGTGTGGACGTGTTTTTGAATTTTGGAGAGTGTTAATTTTTGATTGGTTGATGGCCTCAAAAGCGTTTCTCGCTTTCGCTTGAACTGTTTCTATGGACTGGTCCCGCCTAGTGGGAGGTCCTAGAAAGAAACAAATAGATATTTGTGTGCTTCATCCATCCGGATTTGAACCTGCGACGTTTGGATTCGCGGCCGGACGTCCCGCCTCTGCGCCACCAAGGTTAGTCATTAAGTGTCTAAACTTGCGACCGCGCTGCGTGCGCCGCGCCGCGCGCGCTGGCGACGTCACCGCTGAGTCATCGTGCGACAAGTTTGCGAGTACAGCAGAGCGCCTACTCTCCAGCTGCGAGCAATTTGTCACTTCGTAACACTTTTTGCTATACATAATGATTTGTTTTGCGTGCAAAAAGAAAGTCATTCTTGGAGAGCTGCTCAGATGTGTTGGTTGTAAAACGTGTTATCATTATGCATGTTTGAATGTCACTTCGGCGGTATTTACGGAGCAGTATGCGCATTTGAAAAGTACTTTTAAGTGCGAGGCCTGCTCGAACGTTACTCAGCGGGTGCGAGTAACTGACGACACCCCAGTACGCGGTGTCCGGGCAGCAGCGGATTGTCCGGACAAGGATGCAAATCATCCGTGTGAGGAAGTTGACATGAGTACGTCAGCATCACTTAACCTGGATAGCTTGCCGAATATTATGGAAATGGTAAAAGGAGTCATAACTGAAAGGCTAAACTCTCTGGAAAGAAACCTTATGGAGGAAATTAAGATTACGGTAACCGCCTTGGCTGTCGAAAATAGCAAATTAAGGCAAGAGTTAAGTGTTGCTAATAGCAAATGTGTAAGCTACGAAAAAGAAATCAATACTTTGAAGGTTATGGAGAAAAAGACCAGACAAATTAATGAAGGGAAATTGGGCACTAAGGTTACTTCTCATAGGCAAAATACGGAAGCTACACCTGCATCAGTAGCAGAGGCGTCGTCGGAGGTAATCGCTTTAAGCGACAACAGCAACTCGAAACCGATGCCGCAGCCAAATGTTAGTTACGCAAGTGTCGCCAGTAATTCAGGGGTTTCGAGTGGAGGTTCTATGAACATGGAAAACAACTGGATAGAAGTGAAAGGAAGAAAGAAACTGAACCCGATAATACGAGGTGGAAATCGATCAATAGTAGCTCTAAAAGCAGTTGAACGGAAAAAATACCTTCATGTTTGGAGGTTAGAGAAAACGACGACTGAAGTCGATTTAAAGGAGTACATTCAAAAGATATTAGGAGAAGACTCAGAGTTAGTTCTTACTAAAATACAGCCAAAAACTGAAAGGGACTATGCCTCGTTCAAAATTGGAGTGACTGAAAGCAATTTTGAGAAACTTTGTGTTCCTGAAGTATGGCCTATGAATGTAGAAGTAAGTGAGTGGATTTTTTTTCGTCGTCCAGCCACGCCAGTCACTCTACAACCGCAAGCTTAATTTAAGTTTATCTATTCTATATCAAAATGTCAGAGGTCTAAGAACAAAGTCGTCGAAGTTCTTATCACTGTTAGAATCTTCTAGTTCGGACTTGTTTGCAATTACGGAAACCGGATGCAATGAGTCAATACAGAACGCTGAAATAACGTTACCTGGTTATTCGATATTGCGATGTGATCGAGCCGATGGGCGTAAGCAAGGAGGCGTACTGTTGGTGTCCACGCCGCGTTTTGAATTGCGGCAGGTAACAATTCCCGATGATATTAATATTGATGTTCATAAATTTGAGTTGATTTGTGCTACAGTTTATTCACAAAACCGTTTTTTAGTTACCTGCTGTGTATTATATATTCCACCACAGACTGATGTAAAAGAATATTCAGTAATGTTTAACATTTTAGAAAAAATATGTGTAAAATATAAAAATAAGGTAGTTATATTAGGAGATTTTAATCTATTTTCGTGCCCAAATCATGTTTGTGACGATTTTGAGTATTTCGTGGCATTTTGTGAAGTCGTTCAGTGTAACAAAGTTCCTAATTGCAATGGCAGACAGTTGGACCTCGTGTTGAGCGGGCTCAGTGGCGTGGTGGTGTGCGCGGGGGATGAGGGTCTGCTACCCGTGGACGTGTACCACCCGCCGCTCGCGGTCACGGTTCCTACGTCCTCTCCGCTGCCGCAACCCGCCATATTAGACGCACAGTTAGAACCTCAAAATGAAATATTGACCAAGAAATGGAATTTCAGTAAAGCAAATTTCCATCAATTATACCATTTATTAGCTTTAATAGACTGGGATGAAATGTACAGTTTATGCGATCCGGATTTAGCTTTAAACTTTTTTTATAGTAAGATATATGAAGTTTTTGATATTTGTATACCTCTTAAAAATAAAATCATTAACAATAACAATAGATATACATACCCAGTGTGGTATACCTCTGACATCATCAAGGACATTCAATTGAAGTACAGGCTACATAAAATATACAAAGCAAGTAAATCCCCTACTGATTACGAGGCGTTTTCGCGGTGTTGGGCGAGAGTTAAGGCGGAGACTGCTCTTGCCCACGACCGATATCGTGATCGCGTGCAGAGCCATCTTGCTGCCGACCCGAAAGCTTTCTGGAGTTACGTTAGGTCGAAAAGAGGTAATTCAAGTCAGTATAATTTGAATAAGGACGGGCAAGTTCTATCAGACCAAGAATGTGCTCAGGAGTTTGGACGATTTTTTCACTCTGTGTATAACCCGGAACCGGCTACGTTAGATGCGGACACCTGTAGTGAAACAGCGGAGCCAAGTGGCGCGTGGGTTCACCTTGGTTGCTTTGAAGCTTCAGAAGTGCGTCGCGCGCTAGCCCGTCTACCGCCTAAACGATCAGTTGGACCTGATGGTATACCACCTTTTATCTTAAGGGATAGTCGCATGGTGTTGGATGAACCCTTACTACATTTGTTCAATATCTGTATTGCTGCAGCGTCGTTTCCTGATCGTTGGAAGCTTAGCCGAGTGGTGCCGGTACCGAAAGGTAGTGGCGGCTCCGAGGCAAGCGACTATAGACCAGTGGCGGTCCTTTGTGCTACTGCTAAAGTGTTCGAAGCAGCAATTCACAATAGCTTATATAAGCAGGTGAACGCACATTTGTCCGATGCGCAGCATGGGTTCCGTCCTGGGCGGAGTACAACAGGCAATTTGCTAAATTTGATGACGCAACTGGTGCCTGCTGTTGACGCTGGACTACAGGTGGATGTAGCTTACCTAGATTTTCGGAAGGCATTTGACACAGTGGACAATGATGTGCTGCTGTCGAAGTTGGCCAACAAGGGATTTACTCCACACACTATTAAATTCTTTGCCGATTACTTGCGCAACCGACGTCATTATGTTGACTGTGGGGGGAGCTTTTCCGAAATTTACTTCACGAGATCGGGCGTAAGTCAGGGAACCAATTTAGGACCATTTCTCTTTATCCTCGTGGTGGACGACTTACCGGAAGTAGTTAAGGAGTCAACTTGCCTTCTTTTTGCTGATGATCTCAAACTGATTCATGTGGTGAAAGGTATTGCCGATCATGACACACTGCAACGAGATTTAGATAGGGTCACTGATTGGAGTCAGGAAAATAGATTGTATTTCAATGTGTCAAAATGCTCAGTGCTGTCATACACCCGCGCGCACACCCCGCGTCGCCACCAGTACCTTATGGGAGGTGAACCGCTGCAGCGTGTCATGGAGGTCAAAGATCTAGGTGTTTGTTTCACCGCAGATTTGCAGTTTAGAAAACATATTGTTGCGGTTTGCAAAAAGGCATACCGTAACCTTGGGTTTCTTTTACGGCAGGCCAACCAGTTTACTAATATGAGTGCTTTAAGGGCTTTGTACGAAGCACTGGTGAAGAGTCACCTACAGTACAATGCAGCTATTTGGAGTCCTAGCGAAGCCAAATACAATACAATGTTAGAGCGGATACAAAACAAATATATCAGGTTTATGTACCATAAGATGTATGGAGTGTATCCGGGATACCCACTGCTGTATCCTACCTTGTTTGTATTAGGCATGGTAGGTTATACTAGATTAGAAGTAAAGAGGGAGCTTGCATTAGCCACATACTTATTTAAAGTAATAAGGGGAAAAATTTGCAATCCTGACATTTTACAGACAATTAAGCTGTGGGTACCTGACGAGTACGTAAACAGGCGCCGGCGGCCGCGGCTGCTGGTGGTACCGAAAGCTCGCACCAACCTTCTCAGCCGTGCCCCGTTTACACGTGCGCTGTGCACTCTCAACGCGGTAGCTATGAGCTTGGACCTGTTCTCTTGTGCACTGAACGATTTTACTCTGGCGACCACTAGAGTATTGTGTTATTCTGATCTGCATGTATAGTTAGATTTAAGTACCTAGTTGTAAGATTATATCTTAGTTTAATTGTGTTCTGTACCACTCTATCACTTTAGGTTAACCTGTAAAGATAGTTTGTGTTGTAAATAAATAAATAAATAAATAATTTCCCACCAAAAAAAAAAAAAAAAAGGCCTCTGAGGGCTTAGTCGCTGGGGCATCTGTGACGAGGGTAATTTTAACTGAGTGTAGTAGCTTAAGGCAGCCACAGGAATGTCCGGTTAAGTAGTTATCACCTCAGAGGTAAACAACGAGATGCCCTAGTCAAAAAAAAAAAAAAAAAAACAGTAGGTAAGCTAATTCTGGAAAAAGAACATTTAAAAATTGTCTCTCATAGCGACCAACCATATTTATGTAGTCGTTGATAGAATAGTATGCCTTTGAACAAAGGTTAGATTTTACTTTAGTTTTAAACGCAATAAGGCAAATCTAGCAAAGAAGAGGGTAGCTTGTTATTAAAGGTTATACCAAGCCCAACAAATGAGTTATGAACCTTATGAAGCCGGTGAAAGGGAGCACGTAGTCAGACTTTCATGAAATAATCATAGACAATGCTGATTATTCATTATTCGGCGGTCGGTGTTTCGGATTATTTATTATTTTTTAAAATGCGCTAGGCTACAAACCAAATTGTCACTGAACTGACCTTCAGCCCTTCAGCCTGCCGTATTTCAAGAATGTCAATGTCATCGTTGACAGTTATAATTGTCAACGTCAGCTCAGCTGTCGCACTCGCAGAATGTCTGATATCGCCGGGGACCGGTGCGGTGACCTAATCCTAAAATAGAAATAATAAACTGAGTGTCAAGCTTACTAGATCTACGAGACATCTATGACAATTTAATAATTGGTACGGTTAAAGAAACTGCCTTCATCATGGGCGGCAGGAGTAAATTTCAAGATTTTTACCAAGAATTTAAGAAGATGTTTACGTGGTCTTTTATGAAAGGGTTAGTTGTAAACCCTGCTAAATTACCATTCGCTGCCTTAGTCCTAATCGTTGCTGAATTAATTATTAACGTGCTGGTTGTGGAACGTGTGCCATATACCGAAATTGACTGGAAGGCGTACATGCAAGAATGTGAAGGATTCCTGAATGGAACCCTCGACTACAGCCAGCTCCGTGGAGATACCGGACCCCTCGTGTACCCTGCAGGATTCGTATACATATATTCTTTGTTTTATTTCCTTACAGGCCAGGGTGAAAACATCAAACTTGCGCAGTACATATTTATTGGTATCTATTTACTACAGTTATGTCTTGTTCTTAGAATTTACATCAAAACAAAGAAAGTTCCACCTTATGTACTAGTTATAACTATATTAACCTCTTATAGAATACATTCTATCTATGTATTGAGATTATTCAATGACCCTATTGCCGTACTTTTCTTGTATGCCGCTTTAAATTTCTTCATGGACTCTAAATGGTACCTAGGTAGCATATTCTACAGTTTAGGAGTATCTGTAAAAATGAACATATTACTTTATGCTCCTGCCTTATTCTTCTTTTATTTGACTAATTTAGGTTTTAAGGGAACCATAATACAACTGTTTATTTGTGGTGTGATTCAAGTACTATTAGGTTTACCATTTTTGTTAGGTAGTCCAGTAGCATATTTAAAAGGAAGTTTTGACATGGGCCGTGTTTTCAATCATACTTGGACTGTAAACTATAGGTTTCTAGAAATAGATGTATTTGAAAATAAATGTTTTCATTTGTCCCTATTAGCAATACATGTTCTCTTGCTAATTGTATTCATTCCAATGTGTGTCAAATATTTTAAAAGTTATTGTCGTCTAAAGTATGTGCAGAAGCAGGTGCAACCTCAAATAGATGCGAAAAATGTAGAAAATAAGAGGAAAAGTAAATTAAAGAAGGAAATGAAGAAAAAGTTAGGCAAAAAGAATGATGAAACAGAAAACTTGACCAAAGAACAGGAGGATTTCATAAATTCATTTGAAACAATGATGCAGAAGTCTTCTCAAAAGGGTGGAAAAAAAGCAGATAGGAAACTGGTTGAACTTGACCAAGATCCTCACTATAATATCAATTTTGATATTTTATCTCAATTGTTTATTCTCCCAATGTTTATTGTGAACTTTATTGGTGTAATGTGCGCAAGGAGCCTACACTATCAGTTTTATTCATGGTACTTCCACAGTCTGCCATATTTGGTATGGACCAACAATTACTCTGTTATAGTAAGGTTCCTGCTTTTAGCTCTTATTGAAATGTGTTGGAATACCTACCCTAGCACATACTTAACAAGTGCTTTATTACATGTATGTCATGTCACTGTACTCTATGGAGTTTACAGAAAAATATCAGCTGAATTGAGAATGGTTTCTAAATTAGAATAATTGAAATAGTTTATGATTTCCCATGTGCTTAAAAGATTGTAAGGCATAAAAAGATGAAAAACAGGTTGAGTATTTTTTTTTTTATTGTACATAATAATTATGTTTAACTAGCCTAATTATGGGCAATAACTGAAACAACAGCCCATCATAACCAAAGAACACTATTGTCCTTACGCCGTAACTCATCAATTGCATCATAATAATAATATATTAATAAATGTACCAATCCCACTCAGCTTTTTACGCCTTACATGAATAACTTCGTAAACTAGTCTGTTCATTTTGTACAATTACGATTTTATTACTGTAATTATTGTTAGAAGTATTTTTAATAAAAGTTTTTTACTCGTCAGTGTTTTATTTTATTTTTGCGACTACTTATAGTAGTCTATGCTTTGACTCTTTGAGACAAGGAACATATTTACTCTAAGAGAAGAATGACAACTACGTACAAATAAAATGGTACGGTTTTTGGCGCCTCCTGGTGGATGCCCCCGAAAACTTGTGAAAGCGGGAAATTCTAAATCGGATTTCTTTGAAATATTTATTTAAAGGTCTGTCCACCAAAGCAGAACTGGGAAACTGTAACCGATGTGCAATTTCACTGGTTACAATTTTCCAGCTCCGCTTTGGTGGTCTAGCAGCCTTAATATTTAAATTAACTTAAAAGGTGAATAGGAGACAATTCTTGATTGTAGAAAACTTTGAATTTTGACAAAATCACAAATTTGTAGTTTTTTGTAAAAGTCAAAGCTTCTTACATAATAAAAACAGTAGTTTGCCTTTATCCCAGAAGTACTTTTATTATAAATTACACAATACGTATTACATACATAGGAACTATGAAAATGGGCAGTCGATTTTATACATAACAAGTTGTTATTTATAAATTTGACTTTTACTTAAGTAAATTTATGTTATTACAAAAACCAACAACATGAATTTACTTGAGTAAAATTCCTCCTTTAATGAGCTGTTTTCCGCAAATCAGGCTCGAATTGTATAAAAGGAACTCGTACATAAATGATGTTATATCACAAATTACATGACTCTTTTAAAGATTTACCCATGTCAAAAAAAAGCTAACGCAATGGTTAAAAGAAAAATGCTTTTACAATCTCAATACATGTCAGATCGCGGAGAAGGAAACTGAAATAAATAATATTGGTGGTTCAATATAATAATTAATGTTAACATTTTGACGAAACGAATTTTGATAAAAAATTTGATAAATCAAAACTGCGAGAATTGTAAAACAATATTTACGACGGCAGACCACACAGTTATGCATTCTTTTATACAGTTTAAAGAATATAATGATTTTAAAGAATCTCTAAATTATGCAAGTAAAAGCTTTGTTCTTTGTGGAATTTTGTGCCACCTATTTAGATGATTAAGATTTGTCATAAAAACATGATTGAACATGATTGCATGATTTATCAAACATGTTAAAACTTTCCGTCAATTTTAACTTTTTAAACGATTGCACGGAGCACGAAGAGCATTATATAAATTATATAATTAAAAGCACAATAGCACTAAGAAAAATACTACCTACACATGTTTCAGTAAATTAATTTTTTTCTTAAGTGCTATTGTGGCGGATTCCTGGGAAAAAGATCTATTTTTTTTTGTACAAAATCTTTTAATTGTTATATGAAATACACTTTTAATTATATGATTTATATTATGCTCTTTGTGCTCCTCGCAATCGTTTAAAAAGTTAAAATTGACGGAAACTTTTAACATGTTTGATAGATCATGTATTAATGCTTTTTTATGTGCATTCGTTGACAAATAATCATTTATATAGGTGGCACAAAATTCCACACAGAGAACTAAGCTTTTACTTGCATAATTTAGAGATTCTTTAAAATCATTATATTCTTTAAACTGTATAAAAGAATGCATAACTGTTCGGTCTGCAGTCGTAAATATTGTTTTACAATTCTCGCAGTTTTGATTTCTCAAATTTTTTATCAAAAATCCACACACATAGGCACATGCTTGTGATTCACCATTCTCCTCAAATACTTCCTGGTGAATGTTGTCGTCATTAAATCTCCATACCGAAGATGAGGTTGAAATTTCTTCGGTACGGCTTTCACGCCGATTATTTTTTCCAAAAAACATTTTAAAATTGTCAATAATGACCTCATTACTATCGAGCTCACAGTTTCCACCACCAATGTGAGAAAGGTTGCTTATAATAGCCGTTTTTAAGCCTGCGACAAACTGGCCAGTGGTAGGACTACAGTTAGAGCCACAATTTCCTCGAATGCACCCAAATCAATTTTCTAAAGGATCTTGTTGTAGCCTTCGAGTCGCAAGACTTTTTATAGTTTTATGTTTGTGGCGCAAACTCTCCCACAACATCTGAACACCATTAAGCGTCCACAGCCAACCTATTTGCGATGGTGGTGTGCATTTGGAGCCTAGAAATTGCAGTGACTGCAAAAATGTTTTCATTTCACTTATAAATTTAAAATGAGGTGATGAAATTTTTAAATGGGTCGAGAATGGTTTTCCTCTCCGCAGATCCGCCGTGTCGCTGTTCAGCGTGTCGAACAGCTTGTCCATTCTGTCTATGATATCCGCCGTCACAGCCGCGTCAGCAGTTAAATCACCTGTAATCACAAAATATTTCATTTTATTATGATGATTTAAAATATAAGAATGTATCAATTTATTTACTACAAGTTTCCACCCGTGACTCCTCCCGCGTTGTTAGGATGAATACTGCCCTATGTCATTCCGCAGGTTTCAATCTATCTCCATACCAAAAAAATCGAAATCGGTTCAGCAGTTTATTAGCCGTATACGTAACAAACAGTCATACAGATAGACTGAGCTATTTTTCTCATTTGTAATATTATAATGTAGTATAAATTTTTAGAAAAAATAGCTTTTCAAATCATCATTAGTGTGTTATTTATTATTATTAGTGGATTTTTGAGATAGGGCAGTAAGGGCAGCTATCTGAACCGTTGTAGCTACAGGAAAACGGTCCTAAGAGACTGTCCTTAACTTTTTGAGACATTTCGATCTGTATTCACAGATTTTGAAATAAATGCACGGTCAGCAAGAAAATGGTCAGTTTTCCCAAAAAAAAAATTTTGTTGCCTTTCGATCCTGTTTCTTTTAAGGATCAAAAACTCTTTAAGAGCAACTGAGGTTTGAGTACTAGAAAAATCAGAAATCGCAAAAAACTTTTCCCTTACATTTCATAAGAAATTAAACTCCAACTTAGTTTTTACGATGGATAGACTGGCCGAAAATAAAGAAAAAAAAAAATTAAATTGAAAAATCGAAAACGTGTTACAATTTTATTTTATTTGAGAATATAATTGAGATAGTTTGTTGCTTTCGAAAACAGTTTTTCCATACAAACGTTTTTTTGCGATTTCTGATTTCTAATTTCCTACGACATGTAAGAGAAAAGTTATTTGCGATTTCTGACTTTTCTAGTACTCAAACCTCAGTTGGTCTAGAAGAGTTTTTGATCCTTATAAGAAACAGGATCGATTGACATCAAAATAACTTTTTGTGAAAAGTGCCCAGTTTCATGCTGACTGTACATTTTTTCAAAATCTGTGAATGCAGATCAAAATATCTCAAAAAGTTAAGGACAGTTTCGTAAGACCGTTTTCTTGTAGCTACAACCGTTAAGATAGCTGCCCTTACTGCCCCATCTCAAAAATCCACCTATATAGTGCAAACAGTCTCAAAGTAAAATGGCCGTGACTTACAGACAGATGGACAGAACGAAATTATAAGGTTCCAGTTTCGCCGTTTAGAGCGACGAAACCCTAAAACTATCTAGGAATCCTTTACATATGCATACATTTCAATAAACTAAGTTACCTTTTGCTATTTTAGCTAACATGCCAGCAGCAACTGTGTGGCTCAGCACCTGAACGGCTAGTTTAACCCTCATCTTTTGTTTCGTATTTGGATTCATATGTTCTTGTCTGAGACCGGGTGCAAACACAAAGTTCGGATTTGAGTTGTCCAGTTCATAAAATTCGACAATGTGACTCCATTTAGCTACACCTGAAACAATATAAATATAATTAAGTATCATGAACAGTTTAAATATTGTCAATTAAATCAAATATATTTATTTGCTAGAATATGGTACACAAGTTGTTACAGTAGTTCTGCCGGGGTCGCGGGAAAGTCCGAAAGGGATACCGTGACTCCTAGCAAGTACAGGCAACTGAAGGAACACGGGTGGGTTTTAGTCAGTAAGAGTCTGACACACCCTCCCGCCCAGAGCGGGAGAAGTTATTTGATAATTTCCCAACCAAAAAAAAAAGGTGTTACAGTAGTTTGTTTCAGCATATCCTGACATAAAATGGCGTGCAAATGTATTCACAATCAGCAATGTCAATTAATATAACTTACAAAGGACAGATTCTATTGATGTCTTCTAAATAGTCCATAATGGTATCTGGTAAATAGTAATAGTTTGAAGAGTATTTTTTTCAACATTGTCAGCGGTGTCTTTAAAACTATTTGGTAAATGATTGTAAATAATAATTGGCATTTTAGTTATATGTATGGCAGCCGAAGTCTATCTTTATTTGGCCTGTCAGTGCTAGTTTGCCACATTGAAAAGATTTCTTAATTAATCAAAAACTGCCAGTTATTTATAAAATGTAATTTTTACCTGTTCCTTGTTTTTCATCAGCTGATGTTATATTGGTTGAGCATTCTATGTCATACTTTAAAAATAAATTTCTGAAGCACTTAATTAAATGAGGTGGATCAAAAAGTGCTACAATTTTTTTATTATTTGCTTTAAAATGTGGACAGGTAACAGTTGCCCCTAAAATGCTTAAAGCCCTCCTATTGACTCCATCCATGTCACACACAGTGGCTGCTATATTAATGCCATGTTCATGACATTGTTGAAGCACCTGAAAAAGAAACATAATTTGAACTACATATTTTGCTCTATTGGTAAAGTTTATGCAAGGCAACTGTACCATAAATACAGTAAATTATTAACATTATACATTCATACAGTGAATATAAATTAATTAAGCTTACCTCTTTTATTAGGACTGCTAATCTATCGGCAGTGACTGAAGAGCCTGATAAATAATAGGCCATGGGTTGTTTTATTTTTTTTCTTATCCCAGCAACCATGAATACTAGTGCATAAGATGTTAGTTGTGCTGTTCTACCCTGCACATCATGGTCTTGGAAGCCTTCAATGACATCTTCTTTAACATTATAATGTAAATGTTTTTTTAATGCCATTTCATCAAACATTAAAATATACTCGTTATCAGGAGCTTCTTGGGCTGAAGAAAACTTCCCAATAATTTCAAACAGCTGTTTGTTGATGCCGACATTAAGCTTGCATTTCTGCAATAGCACTTTTAAAGTTGATGGAGTCGGAAGGCAAAACATTCGCCTAAGTAGCCTGTAGCAAGTGGGAGACCTTTTATATAGTCTTAATGCAGTAATTTTATCTTCAGCAGTCCATCTACGTCCCTTAGCACTCTTCTTAAAATTTTTAATTTGTGCTTGCAATAATAAAGTAAATGTAGGACTTATTTTATTTGTGAGTTTCGTCACAGCATCATTGGTGCTTAATATTTGCAGATATTTCTTGGATTTCACGTGCTTCAATTGCTTTTTCAAAAGGCAAACTTTTCGCAAATATTTCTTGCATTTCATAAAATTTTTATTTTCTACTGTAATTTTGTTACTAATTCCAGAGGGTACACCGGTGCCTAACCCTTCAGGAATTACAGGCGTGATGTTATGTGTTCCAGAGGGTCCCAGGAGATCAATGGTTGAGGGGCAATATCTATTGGATATATCCACAAGAGGCTGTGATGGACCAGCTACAGGGTCTCTAATATGATCAACTTGTAGAAATGGCATAGTTATATCCTGTAAAGAAAGCATATATATAAGCGGTATAGCATTAGAAACATACAATAGAGATTTTTATAGTTTTAACTTAACATCATCCTCCTGCCCTTATCCCAATTTATTTAGGGTTGGCATACATGTCCATCAGCTCTCAGCCAAAATCTCAGAGTTCACTATCAATGTCATTATATCTATTAATGTTTCTGTGTTATAACCTAAACACATTGCAATGTATGCCATAGATTATTGAAGCAAAGCTGCTTATCACATGTCTGGGATGGGGACCTAACTCAGAAAAAGTATAATGACAGTGCAGTGATGGAATGCACCTCATTGGCTCGGCAGGGCATATTGTTACTCAATTCGAATGAGCTAAACAGATTACAAAAGAGTAGAAGTGTGACAGGTAGCATCCAGTATTAACTCTTTTTAATTACTCATATTTGAATAGCTTTAATAGATTTTATATATGTGTAATGGAAGCTCCGCTTCTATCAGGTGTCCCACTAAAGATTCATTTATTTGTGGAAACATGAGTACACATACAGAGCATGCAAGTTATTAAATTATATTATAGTTTGAGATCAGTCATGTTTGGACTTAATGGCGTACAAATATTTAAATTTCAGTAACAAAAGTTATTGTATTAGATTAGATAGTAAATGTCATTTTTGAAAACAAATAAATTAAATATATGGTCATAGTTACGTAACAATGATTAATGTCAATTAAAATTATCATCATAGGTATTAATAATATGTTGCTTTATTTATGTGAAAGATGTATTGATAATATTGGTTACTACACGGCATTACATGTTGTCATTAATAAATTCTAGAATACTGTAGTATGCTTTCCCTTCTAGCAGTATTTTTAATTTATTTTTTTATTGGTGGACATTAAGCTCCTTCCAACTATTTGGGAGTTTATTGAAAATTTTAGGGGCCATACAGAAAACACTCTTATAATATGCATTAATGCTGTTTTCGATCTATGTAGACAGAGAATACTGTCATCGCGTCTACTATGGTTGCGATCGACCACTTCTGATTGACGTGGAAATAAGTGTCGATTTGATTTGACAAACATGACAATGTCTAAAATTTAAAGGCAAGGCAGAGTTAATATTTTATATTTTTTAAAGTAGGGCTTACAAGTTTCGGTTGACTGTAATTTAAACATAGTCCTGATGCACCTTTTTTGGGCTTTAAATGGTACTTATGTCCTTGTCAGTTGAGTTTCCCCAGAAAATGATCCCATATCTTAATTGTGAAGAAACCAAATCGTGGTAAGCCGAGAGCAATGATTTGGTGTTTAGTACTGGGACCAGTTTGAACAGCGCTTATCAAGAATTACTATTTTTTTTACTTAGTTCTTCTATGTGTCCTTTCCAGTTAAGCTTTTTATCAATAGTCACTCCAAGGAATTTAGTGTTGTCAACTTCTGTAACAATTCTATTATTGTATTGGACGTTAAGATCAGTCATGGTTGATAAACGTTGATTGAAGTGCATTACGTTAGTTTTATTAAGATTATTATTATTCTTCCAATTTATTATTGATGTCAGAGAATGATTAATGTCATTATTGTAGCTAACTTTAGTATTACATTGAATTGTGATAGTGCTATCATCAGCAAAGAGTGTAATTGGTTGGTTTACATGTTTAGGTAAGTCATTTATATATACTATGAATAGTGGGGGACCCATCACACTACTCTGGGGAACTCCATACTTGACTACTTGTTCGTGCGAATGAAATATTTCTTCACATTTAGTTTCAACATTTATCCTAGATATCTCCGTGACCCGTTTTCTGCTATCAAGATATGTTTTTATTAATTTTAGAACATTGCCACTACTTCACTGTATTTTTACTTTAAATTTAGTTCTCATTGTTTAGCTTACCTCCACATCTGGTGAAGCAAAACGTCTCAATTTCTTGGATGGGAAGTCCACAAATGCTGTTTCCTTAAAATGCCGATGACAAAGCATTCTGTGTTCAGTGTGCAGTTTCAACTGAAACTCTTTGTTTGACCATGGTTTGTCTGGACAGCAATATTTTGCCCATAATTCACAACTGAAATAAATTGAATAAGTAAATTAAGTACCTACGTAAAAGTTACCTATATTGGTCATACTTACTTCACAATGAGTGATAGGAATGTTAACAAATTAAAGGTGATCATTTGTTTGCAAATACGTAAAAAATTCAAAAATTCAAAATTCAAAAGTCATTTATTCAAACTAGGCTGAGAATCAGCACTTTTCGAACGTCAAAATTACATAAGACAGTCCCCCAAAACGCCCACCCTTCACCACTTCCTAGTGCTTTTGCTGGGAAGAAGAAGTGGCGCAACAAACTCCCCAGCAGCACAGCTGTCTGTTCAGTTAGAAAAAAAATAAAAAATGATTCTATACAACAGTATGCAAGACAATTTACAATATGCAAAAAATAATTTAAATTAAATAGCTATAATTAATAGCCATATGACAGCTAGCACACGCCAATATACCAACCAAAAGCATCGAGAACTATACTCAAGCAGAAATAAAAATAACTAAAAGTAAACAATATCTAAAAAAAAAAGAAAAAGCCTCCAGGCATAAAGGGCGTGCCCGCTTACATATAGCTGTAACTAGAAGTTACAATTGATAAACTAGGACCATCGAGGTAAAATAAATAATTGTCGAGGTCGATAGCTAACCACATATTGCAATACAACTCATAAAAAAAACATTGTAATGAGTAGATTATGTCAGCACTAAATTAAAATAAAATTAAAATAAATTGACTTATAAAGTAAAATTATAAACAATTATATAAACTCATATAACCTGTCAGTAGGTAAACTAATTCTGGAGAAAGAACATTTAAACATTGTCTTGAGTTAATCACAGCGACCATCTATTCTTATCATTTAAGTAGTCGTTGATAGAATAGTATGCCTTTGAACAAAGGTTGGACTTTAATTTAGTTTTAAACGCATTAAAAGGCAAATCTAGCAAAGAAGAGGGTAGCTTGTTATAAAAGGTTATACCAAGCCCAACAAATGAGTTATGAACCTTATGAAGCCAGTGAAAGGGAGCACGTAGTTTATCCTTACTTCTTGTGTTAACATTGTGAATATCACTGTTTTTAGTGTATAAGTGTATATTTTGCCTAATATATAATTGCGTATTATGTGATATGTGTAAATGATTCAGTTCATTCCAATTTTTAAATACGCCGGAAGCAATTTACTTACTGCCAATTACAATAACTACATATCTTTTGTTTGTTATTTGCCAGATTAGAGATAGAAATTCTGGATTTTATGTAGGTAGGTAGTACTTACATATGGAACATGAATTAAATTTCTATCTTCAATAGGGTCGAACGAAGACAAAATATCAGTTACTGAAATCGGCCGTATGGTTGTTACTAAATCGTTCCTCTTTTTTATTAGTCCGCACTTACATAGGTAAAAGTTACTTATTAAAATATTACGGATCATCAATCCAATCACAAATCTGGATGAGGGGGCACAACAAGATAAACATAACAGGTCTACACGGTCTATTATGGAGCATCAGAGCATGCGTGCATCTATTACACAAACAGTAGGTATTAGAGGAGCACTTACCGGAGAATATTTGTGGAACCAGGTTTTGGAAACCTAAATAATGTGGTTTCGGAGTTATTGACAGGCGAAGAACCACACTTAAAACATTTCCTTTTATTCTCCTTCATGTTTGAAAACACAAACTAAGAGTCACTATCTCGTATACAACACTGAGGTGTTTCGGCACACAACAGACGGAGGAAACTAGGCTCTACTCAACGTCGTTAATGGCGAGGATAACACTTAACGTTGCAAAAAGGGAAGATGACGACAAGGGAATTCACAAGAAATAACATCAACATGCGATCACGCCGGTAGACATTTTTCTTGTGAAAAAATGGCGTCTGTCTGTGGGGTTCCCAGGTACTTTCGACAAAAGCTTACCCACCTTATTTAGTGAAATTTAATAAATTTAGAAAATATAAATAATTTAAGTAGCCTCGGTGAGTATTTGTTTATTTATTGGCTTGATTATTAACGCTTTTGTTTATTTATAGTTACAACCTACGCTATACGAGCGTATATCTATTATATTCTGCATGAATTATATTTATATGTATTCAATTTTAATAATATTAATATTAAATAAATTAGATGAAATATTATATCAGCTAATTTGTTGATTAATAATTTAAACAAAAATTTCGCAAAAACTACCAAATGGAAGCTTTTAACTATATAAGCACCTTTTCAGTTTTACATAAGTTGCCATCCTTGAAAACGTCATTATTAAAGACCGAAGTTTTTAGGTCTTACATAATCGAGGAGAACTTGGCAACATTGGTCTAGCCCCCGTAGGCATTCCAAGGTTTACTTAGGGAGAAGACACCGCCTGCTTTGAGACTCCATCACAGAGTACTTTATACTATACTGACTCCATTCCGGGAAAGATTGCACTTTGCAGTCACCAGTCACTGGCAACCAATATCGTATTTATATGCTCTGTGTAGCGGACATCTCTAAGTAGTCTGTGGTAGCGGACTAAGCCTATCGGAGTCCCGGGGCGGCAAACTAAATGGGGGCAGTGTTGCCAGATGGCCGTCTCGCGTTCTCCCCAAACCTTCCCCGAAATCGCCCCAAAATTCCAAAAAAAAACCCACAATTGATAAAATGTTTTTTTTTAATTAAAATTAATTTCCTTTCCTTATGATTAATGAATTATAATTTTTTTTACTATTTCAGCAATAACTTCCATTACTGAATCAGCCTCTTCACCCGCGTCGTTTGCAGTTCCGTAATTTTTTTCTGGATTAAATCTGTTTAGCATCTTTGAACTGGGTGAAAACTGGAATGAACACATCCTTCTATAGATGGTGCAATCCACGACGACGCGCCGCACTCCGCTCCGTTCCGTACTAAAGTACAGCTGACAGTACAGTGATCGTGCGTCGTCGTGGATTGCACTATCTGTAGCAATTTATATCATAATCTCAAGATGGATTCGACAGTTGAAAATCTATTGAAGAAAATTGACAGGTTTTATTAGGTTGTCTGTACGATGCAAAGCATTCCATTCTTGTACTACTGCCACTGAGTCGACATAATTGCAGACGGTCTTAAAAAAAATGCTACCCGCGGCTTTGCCCAGACAATATTTTTGGGGGGATATTTGGAGGGAGAAAACTGGGTGTGGAGGGACTAGGGGGATTTTTATTAACGTTATGTTAATAAAAATCCCCCTAGTCCTGAACACTGGAGTAGATTCCCCAAAACATTGTCCCGCTAAAACTATAAAAAAAACAAATTTGGGGGGGATTCCACCCGATCTGGCATCACTGAATGGGGGCCCCCCGCTCAGGCATGCAGAACAATTTGAGAACTAGAGATGGGCTTAAACGTTAAAAAATAATAACACTGCTAAATGGTAATGCTAACAATAATTAACAGTTAAAATTAGCAGTTATTTTTAGCAACTGTTAAATTTAATCACAGACAGATTGTTAACGTAATTAATTCTCATTTCCTTCATACTTTTCACAGGCTTAGGACTGTCAACTTTTCCTGTTGGCGTATACACAATATACAAACAGTCAAACAAATGGAATTCTCACTCACAACACTATCTACCACAAACAAACCCGCGTAAACCTTCGTAACGAAGATTAGTCTTATTCAACACTAGTTAAATGTAACAATTCCGAATTCAGCAGTTAGCACTTAGCAGTTAATTAAATCAACTTGCTCAAACTTATCAATCTAACTGTGACTGAATCTGCAGGACCATTATTGCTTTGTTGTGAGTTGTGACTGCTATATTTAACAGCTATCCCAGAACTTATTTAACAGGTGTTGACACAAAAAAAAAATTGCAGTGTTAATTTAGCAGCTTATTAATTTTAGACCCATCCCTATTGAGAACTCGAAGAACGTAACATTTATGAGAGAGCTCGAAATTTTTGCACACTGTCCCGAATAAGTTAGGTTTTGCCTTAGACCATTCATACAGAACACAGACTAATTAGAGATAATACAGAAATAGGAGATACTTTGTCGACATAAATGGAAAAGTTCCAATAGTGAAATTTAAAAAAAATGTAGCATGCTCGAAAAATTTTGCAGTCTGGATAGGTTAACCTATTGACTGCTTGGTCATAAATCGACAATAGTTATTTGTTATACAAGAGTGCAATTTTGCTTTTTAACCGCGTGTTCAATTTTGATGACCGAGCAAGCGAAGGATTCTAAAATTGAATCACGAGCGCAGCGAGTGATTCAAAATTAGAATCCTGAGCGTTAGCGAGGGAATCAAAAGAGCACGAGGTGAAAAATCTTTGCACTCGAGTGCAACACGTAACTTTTCATTCCACCTCAGCGAGGAAATGACTAAATGCAAAAAAAAAAACGTTTGCGCATTATTAACAGTTTCAGTCAATTCTGTTGGCGTCAAGCAAACTTCCTCGTCGCTAGAATCACTCATTTTAGTTTTTTCACTTGTTTTCAAGTTTCTTGTTTTTAATATACCTAAGGTTTAACAATGACGTGAAAAAATGCCGCGTAAAGAACCGCGTACAAAGCAAATTGAAAAAAGAACACCAAGAAGGTTCCGAGTCTGAGTTTTTAACAAATTAAAAAAAAGTTGTATGATATATTCGGCACCATAGAGGTAGCAGTAAATAGGTTTAATGTTTTTTTTAATTCACAAACTTAGTGCACACGATGTTCTAAATTCAATTTACTTTATCCTCTAGAGAATAAAAACGGCTTTTCCACTCAGATACTGAAGATTAAAAATACTCTTTCCGAGATGGTGGGATGAAAAATAAAATATCTACGACAAATAAGGTCGTGCAATGAAATAAAAACATATCGTACAAGATTTGCTTCACTGGCATCGCTGCCCTTTTAGGGCTGTAATACTGCTCATCAAACCATGAACTTTGAATGAACCACTACGGTAGTTTTCAACTTACTAAGGGAGTTAGCAGAGATTCCACTGAAACTACAATCTACATATGTCATGTTAACCAGAGGCTTATTACAGTAAAGTTATTAGTTACTTCTAATTCATACATTCCTGCATGAGATTACAAAACCCATGGTATAATAATGTTATTATACCATGACAAAACCTAGATGCTGATGTAAAATATTGCTGCAAGTTTCTAATGAGAGTTGTGTAAATAATGGAGCTAGTCGTGTGAGCAGAGCACACATGACTAGCTCCATTATTCACATTTATAGCAGTATTTGTGTGATGAATGGACAACAGAGGGAAGTTATTGGGATTATTATTATTGTAATAGTGGATGGTTTTAGTGTGAATATGTGATTATAAGGGATTTACTTAATAAATTTCGTGTTATGTGGACATACAAATAATAACAAAAATTTAAGCGTTTTGAGATTGTTTATTATGAACCGTATTAATACAACTAATCAAAGGAAATCTAATTATAATCTTAAATTTAGAGATTGAGGCGCAAAATACTTCCTCTGATATCACAATACCACCATTGCTCGGATCCGACGCCTCTCTTCCCAAGCTTACCCAAAGTATTATAGCAGTATACCCATCATACTGTATTATCTTATATAATTTTTACTATATAACAAAGCTATATAAACAATTGAAATATTCTTGAATATTTTCTCACGCTGCCTTTGCTTGCCATCGAGTGATAGAAGTACAATCAATAGTGTAGATGAGGAGAGCAACCAAATGCAGTTAGGCCTTTATCAAAATAAGGTCCAGAAAAAGATAAATAAAATAATTTAGAAAATCAGTATAAAATGGTTGATCTTCGATTTGAATCAACTTCCAACTAATATTGGTATGTATGTATATAGAATTGCGATTTCTATAGGTTCTTTTAAATAACAGTTAAATACTTATGGTCTATGAGCTTAAAAGTTTAAAAATTACTATGTACTTGTGCGGACCGTTCTTGGGCCTTTTTCTAACAAAAATTACTGCATATTGAATATTACTATTCAGTCAAATACACCCAGTCATATAGAGTTCAAGATTCTTCAAGTAAAAAAGGTCAAATAAATAAATATACACCAGTATGTCCGTACTAGAAGTAGATAATACTAGTTATGGTTTTAAATAAAGTAAGCTCTATGATGGTACTTTATAAAGACACGTAATTTCTCTAAATTTTTACAAAGTGAAAGAATACAGCGGCAGTCTTACATGACTGGGCTTAAACTTAAGGATATACATAACATATAGTGGCGATTGTCTAGACAAAGCCGAAGTTCTTGGTTTTGATGGCAAGCAGTAATTTATGCTTGAGCACATGTCGCGAGGAGTAGAGCGGGATGTACAGGCGCGATATGCACGTGTTGGCGGTGGGCAGGTGCGCGTCGTCCGCCGGCCGGATCGTCACCGACGGCATCGGCTGGAAGCCTTCCTCGGACGCGGGCAGCGCGGGCGATCCGGTCCAGAAGTACACCTGCAACGCACGCAATACATGTTATATAACTATGAAACTCTATACAAGCCAAATGTCCAGAAAAGCGACTGATTAATAAGTCTGTACAAATATCTCTTGACTTACCAAGTCCTGTCGTTCCAAATGCGTCATCTTATCGACGATGGCCCATAGCCAGCGCTTGAAGCGCGCGAGTCGTTCGGAGGGCTCTCCGCTCTCATCGTTGAAGCTGGTGTAGGAGACCAGCGCGGCCACGTTGATGTCGCCCACGCCGTTCAGCAGCAGTCGCAAGTCTTCCGCGGTCAAACCTTCTAGCGCCGACTCGGGAAGCACGTCGAGCACACCGACTCGCATAGCCTGAAGGATATTTAGAATTTGGTTGTAATGTCGCCCCTAATAATACACTAGTGAGCATCTACACACGCTACAATAACATAGATGCTGCTTCGTTACAAAATCGTAAACTCGTCTTTCAATTTTTTACATTCACAATATTGCGTGCTATTTGCAAGTCACAGTGCCAGACGAAAGTGTTTACCTCAAAAACCTTTAAAACAATGCACCGAATTGTTACCTCAAGCGCCTTCTCCTGTGAGAGCAGCATCCTATGCTGTGCGTACTTGCGCACGTAGTCATACACGTTGAGCGCCGTCACTTCGATGTCGCGTCCGCCCGGCACCAGTTCCACGCAACCACCACCTTCCTCCTCGCACATTTCCAAACTGCCGGAATAAGGTTAAAAAATCATTTTTACCATATGTAATGTATGTATGTACTAAATATTCAGCCAGGAAAGACTAAAGGAATGAGATTTTTTTTAACAAATGACTCCTTACCTAAAGTTGAGATCTAAAGCAGCAAACAGGGAATGGGAGTCTCCGGTTTCAGCATCTACGACTAGTTGCCGAAGACTCTCGTACACGACGGGGTCGAAGAACGCGAGGTCGTGGAACCTCACCGGCCGACCAAGAATATATTTAAGGACGTGTCTATTTAGGAACATCGGGCACAGTTCGTTCTGCAGTAGGCATAAACCGATTATTCTGCAAATAAAAGAAACATGAGATTAGTTTAGATTACACAGATTCGAAAATTGAGGATTATTATATTTGCGCGAGTAGTGGTGTAATATGGTTTAGTATATTTTTTCCCGTGTTGTCTTACCTGCCGACATTTCTAAAGGCGTTGATCCGCTCGGGCGTGGCGCGTCCCTGGCGCGGCGAGTAGTACCCGCGCTTGCCGGGCGAGTAGAACAGCGGCGCGGCGTCGTCGGCGGGCGCGGGCGCGCCGCCCGACGGGCCCGCCGCGCCGCCCGCGCCCGCGCCGCCGCCGCCGCCGCCGCCGCCGCCGCGCTCCGACAGGGAGAATACGTCTAAATCTAATGGAGAACATTATTCATTAGATACATAACATAACGTCAAACCTGTATTAGTGTAGGACAGGGGTTTTTTATTTTTCGATGGGTTTGCTCTTGACTCTAGTCTAGGTCAGAGGTGACAGACACAAAGTCGACGGTGGAGTGAGCTTACCCAGAAGAAGCCTGTTCACTCTTACTTTGAATAGATTCGGGTTGTATGCGTTCGGAAACACAGACGCAGGCAGAGAGTTCCACTCCTTTGCTGTGCGCATTATAAAAGATGTTTGAAAACGCTTAGTGCGAGTTGGTGGAATATCAACTAGGTAGGGATGGTAACCTGCAGTGCGACTAGATGTCCGATAATAGTAGGGGGCCGGTGGAATGAGGTCGTGGAGTTCACGGGCACACTCGCCGAAGTACAATCTGTAGAAGACCGACAAGCAGGCAACCTTGCGGCGATGAGCCAAGCTGTGAAGCTTGGCATCCACCAGTTTAACGTCGCCAATGAGCCTCTTAGCTCTGCGTTCCACCGAATCAAGCGCAGCAAGTTGGTACTTAGCTGAGCCATCCCAAAGGTGGCAGCAATACTCCATGCAGGATCGGATTTGTGCTTTGTAAAGGGTTAAAAGCTGTCCAGGCGTAAAGTATCGCTTAACTCTATTTAGGACGCCCAGTTTCTTGGCCGCAGTTTGAGCTTTGTACTCGATGGTGGAGCCGAAGTTGAGACCAGATGTCAACTCCATGTCTAGGAGCTCGAGCCGATCAGTTACAGGAACAGATGTACCCCGAAAAGTAGGAGTCAAAACGACTCCTTTTGGCGGTAAAAAGACACGCTTGTGTTCTGGTGGCGTTCACTAAGGAAGTCTGATATCCAGCTACAAAAATCAGCAGGAATGCCATAAGCAAGAAGCTTGCCGAGTAGTCCAGCGTGCCAGACCCTGTCAAAGGCCTTCGAGATATCAAGCGATACAGCAAGTGCTTCGCCGTGTTTCTCGATGGCTTCGCTCCAGCAGCGCGTGACATACACAAGAA
The DNA here is from genome assembly GCA_963853775.1 of Xanthia togata. Lineage (NCBI taxonomy): Eukaryota > Metazoa > Arthropoda > Insecta > Lepidoptera > Noctuidae > Xanthia > Xanthia togata. Next base: position 13,497,001 of record OY970793.1, read on the forward strand.
GATCGCCAGTTGACCATCCCCGGCGATAACCATATACGGTCACTGAGGAGATCATTGTCTTCAAGGTAGGTCAACAACTTACTGTTCAGTATCCTTTCCATAACTTTGCATAGAATGGAGGTAATGGCGATCGGACGGTAGTGGGCAGGGTCTGCACGGTCGCCCTTTTTGAGGACTGGTTGTATATTGGCAAGCTTCCAGGATTTTGGTACCGTTCTTTTTAAAAGAGAGAGGCGGAACAAGCGTGTCAACACAGGAGATAGTTCAGGCGCACACTGCCTCAACAGTCTCGCTGGAATGCCGTCAGGCCCGCTGGCCTTATTCACGTCTAGACTGCACAATACTCTTCGGACCTCTTTAATATGAACTGCGATTTCCTGCATCGAGGAGTCACAATGAGGTATAGTAGGTGGTTGTTTGGAGCCAGCGTCTAGACGTGAATTGCTTGCAAAGACAGAAGCAAATAAATTAGCTTTGTCACTCGCAGAGTGAGCCAGCGACCCATCAGGTTTCATCATTGGAGGTAAAGTGGGATGATAGAAATTCGTTTCAACCGCTTTAGACAGGGACCAGAACTGTTTACTGCCAGGAGGGTGCGATAACAGCTTGGTCCCAATACGTCCGACATGGTCAAAACGTGCCCTACGTAAAACCCGCTTGCAGAACTTGGTGGCAGAATTAAAGGCTCTTTTCCTCGCGCGAACCCTACGTGCTCTAACTTTGCGGTCGCGGGCCTTGAGCCAGGCTTGGTAGGCACTCTTTTCGGGCCTCAGCGTGGGCGCATTCTGCATTATACCAAGGCCGGGATTTGTGACCGAGCGGGATGTCGGAGAATGGAATAAAATACTCTATCCCCTGCCGAATCACGTCCGCCACCACAGCATGAGGGGTCACCCGAAGAGAAGTACACTTGCCGCCATGGATAAGACGCAAAAAAGTGCCGCATCTCATCCCAGTCTGCCGACTCGTATCGCCATACTCGCCTCGTGCCTCTAGGACTCTCATCTGGAGATCAGGTCGATATGGATTTCACCAGACAGTGGTCAAAGGTTCCCAGCGGGGCTGAGACTGATACTGAATGACTGTCCGGATTAGATGTCAGCAGGAGGTTCAAGTAATTGGGTGTATGGCCATCAACATCCGCTACCCGCGTTGCCACATTCACCATCTTGGTTAGATCTAGCGTTATAGCAAACTTGCGCGCCTCTAACCCGGCATGGTCAGTTTTCTGGTACGGGAACAGCCAGTCTTTATGATGGGCATTAACCTTTCCCCCAGAAAAATGACCTTTGCTGATGGGTACCGTTGCTGGGCTATGTCAGTCGACTCCACGAGGAAATTATAGAGCGCTGTTGTCTCCTGGTCACCGCTGTGCGATCGGTAGACTCCGATGTAAAGAGATTTCTTCACGCCAGTGTCCACAAGTAGCCATATGGCAGAAAAGCCCGATTTCTCAAAGCAACGGAGACGACGACAACAAATGTCATCGCGGACGTACACACAGACCACAGCCTGCTTCTTGAACTTGTGTTCAAGAGAGTAACCCGGGTAGTTGAGGTACGCCACGTCCGACGGGGTTGTTATCTTCATCTCCGTTAGGAAAAACAGGTGCGGCTTCTCGATCTCAAGGTGGTGATGGACCGGATCGAGATTAGAGTGCAACCCTCTGACCAGGGGTGTACCAATAGTACGCCCACATATCGCGAGTTATGTTTAAGTCCCATGTAGCTGCTGGGGAGTTTGTTGCGCCACTTCTTCTTCCCAGCTAAAGCACTAGGAAGTGGTGAAGGGTGGGCGTTTTGTGGGACTGTCTTATGTAACTTTGACGTTCGAAAAGTGCTGATTCTCAGCCTAGTTTGAATAAATGACTTGAATTTTGACATTTTGAATAGAGGATGGACGAGCTTATTGCTATCAACCGGGCACAAATCCAGACTCCGGGCTATTAGATGCATAATATAAATCAAATCATTTATACGTAAACACTAACAATTGAACACAGTCACCATTGTAGTGCAGTCTTCTTCAGAGTAGATTTACTGTATTGGTGGTACCAGTGGTGACCAATTGAACTGAAGACTGAAGATCACTTGCACAACCTTAAAAGCTGTTAACATTCAGTAGAGGTCTACACAAAATTACGAAAATACTCTTGTTAGCTTTGCGCACGTACCTAGTATCGCCTCGGAGGGATGCATGACTATGAGATCCATGGCCTCGCGCACTTTCTGCCGCAGCGCGTCCTCGCTCGCCAGCAGCACCAACAGCTGCGCCGGCGTCAGTTCCAGCAGCATGCCGGTTATCTTGCCCGCGAATGTCGGGTGTAGCGAGTGAACCTACAAAAACAAGATTTCTTTAGTAACTGTAGTTCCATATCGTCATCTATTTTTTTTTTTTAAATAGGCGCACAAACTATATAATGGAAACTGCGTTTTCTCATCAATAAATATACCTCCCCAAAATGAATAAAAGTTCCTTACCCTCGGATAGAGTCGTTCGCCCAGTTGTGCCTGGTGGAGTGTGAGATGTTCGTTGTGTCCGCCGGGCCTGTCACCGCTGTAACCGGCGCCTTCTGTGCCGGGAGCAGCCTGTACCCACAAACAGATACATTAGGTAATTCCTAGTTTAATTGCGCGGGGTTAAATGGAAAAGACATGTATTTAATCGAACCTCAAATATTTACCATTTTGCTATAAAATATTAATGAAAACTAATATAACAAATGCGCCTCTTTTTGTGAACCTCAAACAAATCCTATTTTTAAAGCAATGCGGCTCTTTAAAAACTTGTGCTTTAGAGGTTCATTAATTTAAAAAAAGTGTACTTCGTTAGAATGTCAATAAGTTTTTAGAGGATCAATAAAATGCTTTCCAATGAAAATTAGATTCACTATTCTCTGACCCAGAGAATAAACTTCCTGGTTTCCATGTTTAGGCTAAACACATAGAAACTACATACAGATACTGTTTGGTTCTCGTTGTTAGTTCATACCTGTGGCGAATAAGGTCTGGCGTCGACACTGAGCACCCTGCGCGGCTCGCGCGACGCCGGCGTGCGCGGCACGGGCCGGCTGGGCGTGCGCCGCGCCGCGTCTTTAGACCGCGCGCGACCTGCCCCACTTCTAGAACAACAATATATTCTGTTAGCAGATAAACGTGAAAGCATGGATTCATTTAATTTTAGTGAGTCATAATTAGATATTCGGATTCATATTAACCTAAAGTAAATTTTTGGCTAAGAAATTATGGAAGTGGCTACTTAATAAAAAAATAATCTTTAAGATTATTTTTCGTTTTTTTTTTGTTGTATTTTTCGCTCTCGGGATTTCGGGATCGACAAATACAAAAAAAAATGTATTTGTCGACCCCGGAATCCCGCGAGCGACAAATACAAAAGTGCATTCTATAATAGCCAACAACTAAACTTTAGGTAAATATGCATCCGAGTATTCGACCTCTAGTCATAACGTGTGTCTATCAGACTAAGTTAGGTTCGTAGCTTATTAATATAAGGAACAATAAATCATGTAAACCTTTTACATGATTTATTTTATTGTTAACTATTGATCCGGCTTGACAAAACATCGAGACTTCTTTATTTTATGTAAGTTTAATATGATGCAGTATAACATAACCATAAACCTTCCGGAATTAATTCTCAAAATGATGGTGAAAACCTTATCATAATCCGGTGCGTAGTTTAGAAGCCGTCACACAGACGGACCCGAATAGTGACTTTAATTTATAGTACGTACATAGCTTGAGTTATTTTTAGGGAGACAAGTATATATAAGCCTATGACAACATCAGCAATCTAATTACGCAACACTTTCGTAAACGATTAAGACTAATCTGTTTCATTTTGACAGTTCAACACATTCATTGCATTATTTACGTTGCAGAGCATATTTTTTTTCGAAGTTATTAAGCAATGGATTAGCAATCTGTTTCAAAACGATTCAGATTGTGATTGATCGTGTATTACGTAATTATGGTACTGTTTAGGATTCTGGCTTATATTAGTCAGGGCAAGAGTCGCGTTAACTAACGAATCGATTATAATTACCTAGCTCCGCTGTTACTGCTCGCTCCGCCGGCGTTTGCATTGGCAGAACCTGATGTTCCGTTGGTACTGCTAGTCGTTGTACCGCTGCCGGTCGTAGGCTCCAACGGCGGGAGTTTCTCATTTGCTAGTAACGCCTACACACCAAATTAAAAACTTATTGAAAATTTGTAAATATGGAGAGATATTTCTAAATGATTATGGGCACCGTACACTAGCACTTTGTTGTGGTTGAGTATGTTACTGGAGCACACAGAAAGAACCACAAGTTAAGTAAATGTTTAAATAAACCAATATGAAGAAGAATAGTAGCGATTCTATATTGACAAGTGCTTAGTTACACAGTAGTTGTCGTACTCGTAAGTATTGTTTAACAGGTTCTAATTATAGTAAAAATCTTAGTGACGCACGACATCCAACTGGGTTGCTGCGTTGCAAAATTGATGTACAGTTAGCTAATGAGACCGTACGCCATGTATTCATTTATTTTGTTGGTTTTCTTACCTCAGCGACACTGGTGTAGAAGGAGCGCGCTACGCCGCTGCCCTCTCCCGGCTCGTCGCGGAACGTCACCTTGACCCTGTTGACTGCGAGCGGCGGCTGCGCACTGTGCGCGCGCCTGTTCTGGCCAGCGAACGCGCTGTTCAACTCCGCAAACGTCTGCTGTAGCAACTTGGCACGGTCGCGTTCCATCTGTGGAATGATAATAAACGCTTTATTTTCCAGTTATTTCTAGACGATTTACCAAATTACCAGCAGCTTTTGATTTAATTTACGAATAAGTAGTTCAGTTTCCGCGATAAAAACATACGTGGATGCTTTTAAATAACAGGCCTTTACACCATTTCGGGTTTATAGCAGTACACTAGCTGGCAATGGAAAAGAAAACATACATTCCTAAGTTTTGTGAAGTACCCACCTTATGTAATGTCAAATCCCTCTGTTGTGAATTCCTTAGCTTCTCCATATCCCTGCGGAATTTGACCTCTTTGAGAGGGAATCCGCCGAGCTCGGCAACCACGGAGCCAGGCTCTAAGCCTACGTCCTCCGTAAACACACGTCCGAAGAGATCTAGAGACAGACGCCATCTTCCCAGTAGGAGATCGTGCGACACTGAGGCGCCTAAAGATGGACACGCGCGACTGAAAAATATAAATTCGTATCATTAAAGATCTGCTGACGCGAGGTACACTGTATGGAAGCTAAACAAAAATGTCTTATGCGAGGTTTATAGATAGTAGCGGTGTTTATTATACTTTCAAAATATTAAATCTGTTTTTTTTTATTCCATCTGTATGTAAATATGATAAGAAACATTTTCTTTTTGTATAGTACTTACGGCTGCGCTGGCGTGTTAAGAGTTGGCAAGAGAGGTGGAGGTGGTAAACCAGTGGTCTCCACAGTCACATGCGCCGAAATCTCCTGAGACTCGAGAGGATCTGCCGCGCTTAACAGCTCACCCTGATGTCACAAATAAATATTAGATCATTGTTAAGAATATTGACGTATGATCTTCACACATTCACTTATGACCAAGGTGTCTGGCAATCACGTTCCTTAGGAAGGGTGATACAATATCTAAGGTACATACTATATGAGCGGAGTGTCTTTCGTAATATGGTTCTCAAAATTTTGATATATAAAAAAAAAAAAACGGGTAAACGCGTGTCGGACCACTCACAATGAAGGGTTCCGTAGTTGGGTTAAATTTATCCCCGGAAAAACTTAATATTGCAGTTGAAAAACACGTTCTCCCATACATTCCAACTGCAAATGTTTGTATGTACAATATTGTGAGATTTGCCATGTTATTTTAAAAGCATACATTTCTTGTAGGTATTCCTGTAATCTATAAGTATAGAACAATTTTCTGTATTTTTATTCAAAATGTTTGGTCGTAATTTATATATTTTCTTAAATAACCATAATATTGTTTATTTTAAAATTATAAAAAAAAATTGTTTGTGTCCCTCACAATAAGCCCTTTTTTATTTAATATATCTCAGCTCGGTTTTTTAAATATTTCTTATTTGCCACCCAAAAGTGACCCGCATAATCATTTTTTATTTATTTTCGGTATGCATCCGTAGTTTGGGTCACAGAAATTCATGTAAATCAAATTTCAACTTAATCGGTCCATTAGACTCCGAGCAAATTGTCTGTGACAGACAGACAGCCACACAAGTGATCCTATATGGGTTCCATTTTTTCATTCGCACGTACGGAACCCGAAAAAATTAGAAAGTTACATCCAATTGAAGAGTAGGGTATAATTTGGATAAGAAAAAGTCCCCCAAATAAGTGGAGTGACTTACAGCACGTACAATAACAGTCTTGCCGGGGCTTCGAGACGATGAGGCGCGGGCTTCCGCTATCCCTGTGTTTGAGCCGCTTGGTCCTAGAACAAATACACCAATTGGAATACATGATTATTGTATTAAAACATATTAAGACCTATGAGCGACTTACCTTCTGCGGAGAGTCGCAGTTACAATGAAAACCGAAATGTTTTATGCCATAAATAGTGTAAGCAATAAAGACGTACCTGGTGACTGCGACGCGATGATATTCTGTTGATGAGGCGCATCGATGATGGAGCATGCCGTATCAACTAGTGTGTGAAACTCAGACGGCTGCACCATAGAGTCGTGCATGGAACTGCTACCAGCCGACATATTTACTGAATGTGGATGTCTGAAATACAGAAAAGTCATAAAAACACATGGACTTATTATACAACTAGCAACCCGCACACGCTTCGCACAGGTGCAATTAACTGATGTGGCTGGCTATTATGCTCATAAAACTTCCGGAACATATAAAACTTGCTGTAAATGATGCCGGAAACCGCATAAAAATCCATTGGGCAGTCACACAGACAAACACGAAAAATTACTTTGTTTTATAATATCTTTTATAATTTGTGTACTAATTCAGAATATAAACACACCTGTGATGTTTTTTCCTTGGTATCTGTCGAGCTTCGTTAGAATCAGAGTCAGATAAGTATTCACCATCTGTGTCAATGTCCATTTTTGTGGATGCATCTTTAGCGCAAGATAAATCCTGGAAAGAAACAATTAATAGTTATTTATACAACTGTAATAAGGGGTATTAAAACACGAAGGGTGATAATAGTATCACATGAGTGTTTTAATACCTAATTATGTACAGTTGCATACAAGACTTTATCTACACCCATGTTATGAATCCTCTATAAAAGGTTCTGAAACCTAAAATGTAACTAGACCTTTAAATAAATCGTAAGACATTTGAATACAATAAAGATTACACATAGCGTACCTGAGGCTCATCTCTAGTCATGGTGTGGGTCTGCGCGGGCGGCGCGGAGGCGGGGCGCGCGGGCGGCGACCAGGCGCGCTCCGAGCCGCGCGTGGACAGGCCCAGGCGGCGCGGGACCACTGCCGAATAAAACATACAATGCACTCGTTGCCACGCTAAACAAGGATATTTCGAAAGTGCTTTTCTATTCATGATTTTATAAGATTGGATCTGAGTAAATTTTAATTACTTTCTTAATATTCTAAAGGGTTTTGCATAAGCAAGGCAATTCTCAAAAATAAAATATATCTTTGCCATTGAGTTCTTGAATTTAGTTTCGTTATTAATATAAAGCACTATTTACTTAATCTAGTAAATACATAAAAAGTGAATATTTACGTGCAATGTTACCTTCTAGCGGGTTGTTCACACCGGGCGGTGCGTCACCGGAGGCCGGCACGGTAACGGGCTGGCGAGGCATTCCGAACAATTCTTCGCGACGAGCGTTCGGTTGAAGTAGTTGTGGCTGATCCGCTAGCGGTAGTGCGTCTTGCATAGTCACTGTTTTATACAAAAATTAAGTAGCACAAAATCGTTAAGACCTACTTCGACCCTTTGGAAAAGAAATGGTTTCCAACCGACCAAATCCATACATCTACAAAGTTGATATTTCGCGGCACATTGAAATTTAATAAATTACTAACTCTAGGTATTTAAATCCGTACTTTATGGGCCTTAGACTTTAGATGCTTACGTTAACTAAAACCATCTAAAAATGTTGTAATATAATATTAATATTATATAATATATAATACATGACATCTAACAATATAACAAAACCTGTCGAGAGGCAATCTGCTTCGTGTGCCATTAAAGTAGTATGAGAGTACTGACTGTTGAAGGGGTCGGGCGGCGGGCAGCCGAGGCACAGCGTGGAGTCGGAGCGCTGGAAGAAGGCGTGCGCGCGGCCGCGCGCGCCCTCGCCCTCGCCGTCCGACTCGGCGGCCGCGCCTCCGCCGACTACCATCTCCTCGTCGCCTTCCTCGTTCTCATTCTCGTCCTGCATCACACGACAACGTTTTAAAATTCATTCTGGTTGGAATGTGTCATACAGACAGATGCAATTTACTGTAAATTACATCCAAAGATGATCTAATAAAAAAAACTCGATAATTAGACATGAGACCTGCAAACAAAAGCGACATACATTACTATGACATTGATCATAATAAAATTATTGTCTTATATCTGAAATAGAACACAATCATGATAAATAATTGATGTTGATCTACTAGCCGAGGTATGCCTACCGGTGTCCAGAGATGTTGGTGGTGGTGCGGCTGCGGCTGTGCTGCGCGCATGTAGTACACGAGCGCGTCCAGCACGTAGGCCACGTGCTTCAGCGCCGCCACGTCCAGCACGGGCAGCTGCTCCGCGTGCTCGGCGCTGTGCGCGCGCAGCAGTGACAGGCAGTATGCTAGGAACTCGCGACGAGCACTGCCGGCTTCCACACCTATATCAATATTAGAATTGTGTCTTTTTGTGTTTCTTTGCAAAGTTGTAAAGGGGAACACAAACGACCGTATATTAAATCTGTAAAAAGTCGGTGAGAATATAACAGCTAGTTAAGACATTCAAAACTACAGCGAAAATATCTACATTAATCAAGCGGTCACCGACAAAAAGCAGTCGTCTGTGTTCTAGCTTATACAAAGCCATTGTCACTGTTATTTGTTAAAATATATAAAAGTCTGTAGCTAAATAAACGCCGATTGAAAGATAAACTTTTGTCTGACCTTGTTCACGATCCCTTGCCCTAGGTCCTTCAGAGAAGCCTATGATGCGAGTAGCTGGTGAGGTCAGAGATGTAGTGCGTCGAGTCGCCGGCGCAGCTGATCGTCCGCTATCGCCGGTCGAAGTGCTCGCGTTGTTCGAAGTCAATGATGCGCCGAATCTGTTCACAATATTAAATTAAAGGGCGTTTACGAGCACAATGTCCGAGATAAACTCAGAGAGTACATATGAAATCATCAACCTCGAGTGTCACAATGGTCCGTAAAAATTGTCCACACAAAAAAAAAACTCGACGACTCGAAATTTGACCTCCTCCTTTTTTGAAGTCGGTTAAAATTTGAAATGATTTGACGATGTCGCAACTTCTATGTTTATGTACATACTTATGATAGGAAAATCGAAGGATTACTAATGTTCAATTTATTTTACCTCAATTGCGCTTCCGTAGCATCCATGACGGTGACTAACCAGTCCCAGGTGGGTTTGAGTTGTCGTTCGAGGTAGCACTGCAGGCGCAGCGCCTCGCGGTACGCCAGCGGCACCATGCGGGGTAGCGGGAGTGTGACCCTCTCGTACTCCCACAGCAAGTCCGCTATTTGGCGGATGACGATGCCTGTAAACACACATGTCGTTAGATACAGAACATCAGTAACAATTTTGGCAGATTTTGCTAAAAAGGAACCATTTACGAAAATAGTTTCAACACATCAATAAAATAACTTTCTTTTTCTCTGCTTCAGATACATTGAAATCTCGATGTTTTGCAAAGTCATAAAAACCGCGTGAAGCAAGAGTTGGTCGCTAGTTTTTAATAAGTAACAATAAAAACTCCTTACCAAAAGCCCTAGCCAGGCAAGAAGCCGTAGTAGACGTAGAATGCGGGTCATGCGCTCCCGCGGCGGCCGCGGCGGACCGCCTGAGCGAGGCGGGGTCTATGAACACCAGCGACGAGCTGCCCGTGAGGCGCACGCCGCCCGCGCCGCCGCCCGCGCCGCGCGTCGACTCGCGCGACCTGCTTCATGTATGAGTGTTCAAGGAAACCGATGATTATTACTGATACTACAACTGTTGGAATAAGGTTATACATAATCCCGCATGCATGATCATTTAAACTCTTCTTACAGACTTTAAGAAATTATAGCTATATTCGCATCCAAAAATAACAGTGTTTTGCATAGTGCAAAGAACGGTGGCCAATCTCCTCCTAACATGCTTGGACTAGAAAAATCTTACAAAACGGAACTTGATGATACATAATGTCGTTTCTTTTGCCCATTTACATAATTATAACTTAGTAAGGCATTAAGTTTATTTTTTAATGATTGGAGAATGAAGTAATACGCAAAATGTTTTATGAGTTATTTAGGGTGGTATTTTTAATCTCATTTTAATTTGACATGTTTTCCCTATAAATTATTTAGAGTACGGCTAAATACAAAATAATAAGAAGTGCGAAATAATACAAAACCGCTCAGAACACAGTCGACGCCGAAATTACAAAAGAAAATAGACAATCTTTTGTAAACTTTTACTTTAATGAATAAATTGGCTTAATTAAAACTCTTTACTTATCAGTAACATCGAATTCTACTAATGACTTATTAATAATGGACATGAGTATATGCGGTTGTCATCGTTTGGGATTTAATTTCGATTTAAAAATAAAATCGATTTCAATTTCAGAAAAAGTATAGACAAAATATCTAGGAACGAAAAAATTACGAATGCGTTTAGAAATATGATATATTATTGTGCGATCTGATGAGCAAGTTGTATTTTTCGTAAGGATATTTTTTTATTTCTCCAGCTTTTAAAAATAAATAAATTACATCAAAAAGTCGCCAACGCCGCACAGAATATGTCATTAACAATGTACTTTATTTTGTTAATAGTCTCACATCGCCGTCGGTCTGTTTTTTTCTAGTCCAAAATGGCTATTATTCTATAACAATCACTTAACAAACAGTCTTACTAAGGGAAATAGAGGTATGACTTATCCACTCTGAAATTATGTACCTAGAAATCCTCATCACCGTGTGCGTAAATGCGGTAGTGGGGCGCGTCATTTCAGAGTGGACAAGCCTTATTCAGTCACTGGGTTGATGCTAGTATTCACTTGCATCCAGACTGGAAGCCGAACCCAAAATAGTTGCAAAAGGCGTCCTCGCTCCCTATTACATGGACTTAACGTGAATTAATGTGGGTGTACTAGCATTGTCTTACACCGTTTAGCGAACGGGCGTGGAGTTATTACAGAAATAATTTTTAGTCACCATCCAAATTTAAATGACAAGTTATTTGTGAAAATAATAAAATACGTGTTTTTAGCAGTACTAAAATATTAAGATATAGCATCACAACATTATCAAAAATATATTAACATACATACAAATAATTCGGGGGATACACGCTGCCCCCACACGTAGCCTAGAGCGTATACACGGCAAGCATAGTATTCAACTTTTCACTTAGTAACCACACTGAACTGATAAAGTGAAAAAAAACTATACTGGAGTCTTTCTATAGTACTTAATGCCTAGAAGAAAATTGGATGGTGATCTATAAATAATTAAGCCTGAATTAACAGAAGCTATGTAGCAACAGCGCCTACCGTATAGCCCACTGCATGGAGTGCGGCGCGAGGTTGGGCCGGGCGGGCGGCGCGGCGCGTCGCTCGAGCGTCTCGCCGTCGTGCAGCGGCGGCTCGGCCTCCCCGTCCTGTTCGTCCGTCTCGCCGGCCTCCGAGTCCTCGTCTTCGGGCTGCGTCGAGTCACCGCTTTCGTCCTCTGGATATAGAAGTAGCGATGCTATGCCTGTTGCGATGTACGTGGTCGTTTATTACATAGGATACGCGCAAAGCAAGAAGCTTTCGGGTGGCAGAGACCATTACTACGTGATAGAATCTTGTTCAGTAGCAACATACGATTGAACATCGAAGAGTTTCAATATGAGATGTAATTTAAATGTTCCATGAATTCGCCAATTTTATTGTTGACGATGCAGCAATTGGCAATAATAAAATTATAAAAGCTGAAATTCATCTTATTATTGCTATTTATTCGTTTAGTCCTGAATCTATATAGCCCGCTTACCTGCATCAGAGCCCTGCGTGGCCCCGGTCTGTACGCTTCGCTGCGCGGACTCCGCGTTGTCCTGGTCGTCAGAGTCGCTTTCTGTCTCCACCTCCGCCAACAAGTCGAGTTCGCTCTCACTCTCGCCGCCCTCGGCACGCTCTGTGCCGTTCTCTACTACAACGTGCTGTTCTTGGCCTCTATTGAAAAGGATGGAGGTATTAATCTTCATTCTTTGATCATTCGCTAGACGGGTGAAAGATGACGAGTGCCGAAATACAACATCGTTTATTAAATTATAATCCACTTTTCACTTTTGATTCATTTTGTGTTCAGACGTTTAACTTGGAGTAAAAGTAAGTGTCTGATATCGGCTCAAGAAGTGAAAAGAAACACGTAAGCGTACCTGTCGGCCATAGCGTCTTCATGATGCTGGTTGTCCTGCGGCTGCGCGCTGTGCGCGGGCGGCGCGGGCTCGTCGGTCTCGGAGGCGTCGTCGTCGTTGCCCAGCGCCTCGCCCGCGCCGTCGTCGGCGTACTCGGTGGCCACCGGCGTGGACGAGCGGTCGGGCGCCAGCGACGAGCTGCCCAGCAGCGCGCCGCCCGCCGCCGCGCCGCGCCCCGAGCCCGCGCCTGACTCTCTGCGCCGACCAAACATACACACATTAGCCGATCAATTCTATAAAAATCTTACCTTGAAAACTTAGGCGAAGTGAGCAGTCAATGGTGTCAATCCCTAGCATCAAGTGAATGACAGCTCTAAGTTTTCACGGTGCGATTTTTTCAGAATAGACCTATTAAAGGCCCGATTCCTGTGATTAAAAATGTTCAAAATCTAGTCGCCAACTCATCTCAGCGACAATCAATGTAGGGAAATCAGAGTTATTTTTGAACAATTTATTTATAGACTGAGATTAGAATGCGAATGTTCTTATAAATACGGGAAATGCCCCTCCAAATGATGCCTGCGGCCAACTTTTAATTACACCCCATAATCAGCAGATAACACAGCATTGCAAAACCAGTTCGAAAATTCCAGTCAATGGTCAATGACAGACAACAGCATCGACAACATACGAGGACATAACAATGAGATGGGCTTACCTTCCTTATTAAGAAACACTTATATTTAGCAGTGTACGATTGCAGGCTGCAGCATGACTAATATTACGTTCAGATAATACGATACACACCTGCGCGCATGTGCAAGTCTTGAATGTCCAGTAGAAAGAGGTTCTACACCGAACAAGTCTTCGCTGCCGTTCACGAGGTCCACATACGTGGTCGCTAGCGGGAACGGAGCCGTGGGCCGGACGACGCCAAGTCGAACCGGGGCTAGTAACGCGTCGGCTGCTTCTACGAGTTCTTCTACAGCAAGGGCGACGAGAGCCGCAAACACGCGACGACAACGGACTAATGATGATGTTATTGAAAGAGGTCTGTAAACAATCGCAAGGTTTTATTTATAATTATTTTTCAACATGTCACCTTGTAGTCTGTCAGTATCTACGACCACAGCACGTAGTCTGCCTAAAACGAAAAAGACAAAGAAGAAATTCGTTTGCACGTCATGAAACAGATTTTTTTTTCTTGTGTGCTTAGTTTTAATTTTCTTTTGCTGTTGGCAAGACTGATTTGACTACTTTCTTTGCCGACCGTACACTGTGACGTTGTATAGAAAACAAATGAATGACGATTCACTTCGGCAAATCTATACATATTATAAATTATCTAGTGACCCGCCCCTGCTTCGCATGGATTTTACGACTTCAACCACCCCCTACAACCTAAAGTAGTTCAATTACTTACCCTTTCTTTTTAGCTGCGCCTGGAGCCAACTCAACGCTGAAAATGACGAATATTCTGGCGACGGAGCGCACGAAGCGTCGCGCCACTTCACGGGCACGCTCGGCGCGTCCCGGGATTGTGTCGTTTTGTTGCTCACGAATCAATGTGTGTAGCAGAGTATCTAGCATCTATGACAAAAGAGAACATTATTCAGTAGCTGTATTATGTAATAGGATCTACAGGCCTGACATGACAGAATCCGGCCGTTGTATTAATTAATGATAGATTAGCATACCATATATACATAAACAATAGATATATAATAGAGAATATGATAATAGAGTTATTATATGTCATAATAACTCTAGCATTAAATACATTGTATATTTTTATTGTGCAAGTCAAATTTCTGACTACGTTTTAAGAAATATTATTACTCTTTTACCTAAGACCTACATTGAACCAATACCTAATCCAAATAAATGATTATGATCGAGTTTAAGATTTCCTCCCTGCGACTTAACTCACTAGCATTAGCAATGGCTTTCATTTTGACAGTTCAACAACACTCATTGCGTAACTGTGCTTTTGCACTGGCGAAACATCACAACAAAACATGTTGAAATCTCTAGTTCCTGTCAATTATTGTATGGAACTTTGACAGAAACTAAATATTTCAACATGTTTTGTTGTGAATGTTTCGCCAGTACAAACGCACAGTTATATACGTTGTTGAGCAGACAAATTTCGAACAAGTGAAGCAATGGATTAGCAATATACATCAAAATCGTTCAGATTGTTTTTTTATTTATTTATTTTTTATAAAAATCTTAGTCTCACGCTAGGTATTTCTCCTGTATCGTGGTTGCGTTTACAAACATTTAAACTCACATACACAATCAGCCAGACCCGGAACAACTACTTGTAGGTCATACAAATATTTGTTCCGTGCGGGAATCGAACCCGCGACACGCAGTGCAGCAGTCAATCGCTTAACCACTGCGCTAACCGTGCCAACAAATCGACAAATTAATCGATTGAAAGTGTGTTTTGCAATTAGGGTGCTGTTTTGGGTGAGTCTCATTCTAGAGTTCGATGTCATATTTACGCCCGGGTACTGCACCTCCTACTCTCTGAAAGAGGCGTTTGTTTACCACAATGGTCTTTCATACTAACCTCATTAGTGCACTTAACGATAAGCGCATGCGTAAACTTGTCCAGTAAAGTAGTGCCTGATTGCGAAGGCGCGGGGCTGCTGGGCCGACTCTCGGTCTCGCCCGGAGTGCCACTGGCGCCGCACATCACGGCCGCTTCAACGGCTGGCCAATCACCTAAAAACACATTTACTTAGTATAAAATCAATGCGGTGCGTGCGGTTAACTCTATACTCGTCAATGAATTCTAACAATGCATTAGACAATAAGGTTTAGTCAGAGGCGGACTAGCAGTCTCGGCCGCCCTAGGTCGTTAAGGACTAGTCGCCCGTCCCTTTCTGCAGATTTTGCAGCATAAACCTGCGTTTATACCGATATTATTATGGGCGCTAGCAGGTTTATTTTTAGGGGTCAGCGGGGGGGAGGGGGTTGTTATCTTCAGCTCCTTGAAGCGAGCTCGATAAGTTTTGTACTTCAATCCGTATATGTAAGGTTTTCGTTTGTAGGTACCAGGGACCGAAAACCTTTATAAATTACGGTACAGGTATCGAAGAATTTTGGTTACTTCTATGACTAAGGTTGCCGTTATTTGAGTAGCCCAAGAAGAACAAACTAGTTAACTCTTTTAGGTTACTGTTAGAATACCGATTACACAACACACACACAAGCAATTCCGACGGCACGTGTAAGATAGAGGTAATTTTTATTTCGGTAACCGGTATTAATACAGGTTGTATTCAATTTAAGGTAACCTTAAAAAATATAAATGTTGTAACCGAAAAAATGCAAATAATCTTAGAGGGGTTGGGCTCAAATTGTAGCAAAATTAGTTTTCTTCCCAAAAATATACAACAAAGATACCAAAAAACGCATCCTTCGAATTTCGCATTTTTCGAGCACCATGGGAGTAGCGCAAGGTTTTCAACGTTGCAAACGTGGGTATAAATTACTCTTAGGATACCTAAAAACATATTAAAAATTCGTAGTTACATGTGCGTTTGCATTTTTTTGTGTCGACGATATTGACTGGGCTATTAGCTATTATAGGATTATTTCTTATCATCTTTTATATTTCATTTTATTATAATATAACCTTTTTCTACGTTTTTATCAAAACTTTTTATGGTGTACATAATGACATGAATAAAAAAAAACTAAAAAAATGCAAAAAAATAGATGTACATTTTCTGACGGAAGGAAAAGTCTGGTTGTTTTAATTTGAAAGAACATAGGGAAGGGTGAGAAGGGCAAGGGTGGATGCAGAGACGTAAGCTCGGGTACGGAGACGTAAGCACAAGGACCACGAGCTGTAGGCGCGGGAAATGCAAGTAAACCCGCGCCGCACCACAGTTCGTGAGCTTGTCCCGAGGCGAGGCGATTACGTTACGATTCCGATTAGTGTGCGTTGCAGTAGGGAGGTTTATCCAAAGAATACTGAATGGCTCGAGTTGATACGGTGATGATCCCATAACTAACACACAACACAGAAGGTTTAAATTGCTATGATCAACGGGCGATCAAGAAATGCAACAACTACACGATCTATTCATATTCGTAACTCACCCAATAAATGCAGTAGCGCCCTTCTGGCGAACTTGGGCGGTTCAAGGTCATGGTCGGGAGCGTCTACCTCGGCGTCGGAGCCCGGCTGCTTGCGAGGCCCGCGGCCGCGACCGCCGCCCGCACGGAACTGACGCTGCTCCACCGCTTGGCGACCAACTGTCTGGACTAGGAACAGGAGGATCGATTCACCCCTATGAACAATACAAAAACTTTTATGACCTTTGTAAATTTTAAAACCTATAAATATACAGAGTGGAAAAATATTAAAGTTCTCACATTCATGACACTTAAATACCAACAAAAACACAAGTTATATATCAATTTTACAGCCGATACGAAAGAATTAGCAACATTCAACTCGAGTACTGTGTCGATTATGCAAATTTACTTCCTACACATGTACAACAAACGTAATTAGCAATATAAATCATAATTATGTTGTACTTATGTCACTGCTGATATTCAAATAAATGTTTTATGTTTATTACCTTGAGTTGAAATGCGTTGCAAGGGAAGTGTCCCGAGCGAGTCTAGCAAGTAGATCGCAGCGCGCGGTCCAATTGCCGCCAACCAGTGCTTTGCAGCGGCACTTCTCCCAACAGTCGCAGTATGCCGTCGGAGACGTGCGCTTTAGCTTACAGTCGTGGCCTTTGTGGCAAACCTAGGAAACAATTAACAATTTTTAGAGGAACATCTCGGTTAACACGTTTTAGCCAATTAACCGTGATTCTAACAGCTAACAGAAAAAGAAGCGACCATAACCAAAACACCAAGAGATTTGTTGAGAATATTACCTTAGCACATTCTGTGCAGCAGCAAAGAGAGCCTGTCAGGCCGCATGTCTTGCACTCGAATATATCCTGCGAGCAAATAATGTTATCAGAACATCGTCATACATTATAATTACCAAAAAATAATAGATGAATGTTTCATTAGTAGCCTGATCAAACAACAAAACAGGGACTTTACATAGGTAATGTAATTTTAAAAATAAAAGAATAGTTCCTATATTTATATTTTGCTAGTGATTATGAACCTGATTGATATGCTCCTGTCCAGTCCAGGTGAAGCTGCAAGTATCGTTGCAGCACAATACCAGCAATGGGGAATGGTCGGGGCTCGCGTTGGGCGGGAAGATGGCGGCCGAGCGTTGTGTCTCGTCCGCTTCGGGGCAGGCGCGGATGGAGTCCAGAATGACTAGCGCCGCACGGTAAGCGCGCTCCGCCACCGCGGCCATCAGCGGCGTCTGGCCCATTCCATCCCTGAGGTAGAATTTGTTGGTAAACGTGAAGCAATTTACTATCAAAAGCGTTCAAAATACGATAGTCGTGTCCAGATCAACAGCGGGGTAATTGCGTAACACACTTACAGTAGCAATGGCTTTCATTTTGACACTTCAAAAACATTAATTGCGTTATTAATGATGTTGAGCGGACACATTTTTCGAACTATGAAGCAATGGATTACAAGTGACCTACAAGTAGTTGGCCTGGCTGTTTGTGTATGTGAGTTTAAATGTTTGTAAACGCACCCACGATACAGGAGAAATTCCTAGTGTGGGGCAAAGTATAAAAAAAAAAAAAAAAAAAATGGTTTAGCAAATATCCTTCAAAATCGTTCAGAATGTGATTGAAAGTGTGTTACGCAATTAGGGTGCAGGTGGTCGAGCAGACTCGAGGCAGTCACGAGTAGAGGTAATTTGCGAACCAAATTAGGGTGTCAACATTAGCCTGGAGCACGCAAGTCATGCCAAACCGAACTTACTCTTTCTTTACGCTGCTGACCCGCAAAACTTGCCGATCGGGGGACTAGTTTCGTATTAATATCATCATTTATTTATGAAATGGTGGACGTACTTGGCAGTGAGCAGCTGCATGAGGAAGGGCTGCAGCACGGAGCTCTCACAGAGCGCGCGCAGGCTGGCCAGCGCGTTGCCGCGCCGCTCCGCCGGGTCCGCACTCACCGCGCCGCCACTGTTACCAGCGCCAGACAGTTTACTGTAAGTGTTTCAAATCATCACGTCCATCACAACACTCTTCAGAACTAGTCTAGTGCTCTTTGCTACGTATTCCAGGATTCTCACTGCCCTTTATTGACACCGACTAAGGCTTTTCGTCAAAGAGCAGTGAAATCCATGAATTATATCACTATGAGGTCACCAAATTGATTTTTCATTGAGTGGAGACCCATGGTGTGTAGTAATTAAAGGGAACCAAAAAGGTTGAAACCATTTAAAATTATTAGGTAACAAAAAAAGAGGGAATACTAGACCAGAAACTGACTAACTCTTTTGTAAAATAAGGTGATGATGATAAGAAACAAATACAGAAAACACAATAAAGGAAAATATTAAGACACAGTTATACAGTAGACAGAAATTACACTCATGAACAGTAATTGCGTGACGACTACTTTCTGCGACATCGAAAATGCATTACTTCTGAGATCCATCACTGAATAATTCCCCTGTAAAAGTAGTGAAGCTCTTACCCGTTGTTAGTGAGCCCCATCAAGCTGTCTTCATCTCCGGATGCCTCGAAAGTCTCCGGTGGCCACGAGATAGCCGGTACCGACTCCTCAGCACTTGCGCCGCCACCTCCCGTGCCACTCGCTAAATTGGGCATCGAAGCGTTTTCCACTAATCAGTAAATAATGTAAAGTTAGAATTACACCTACACTACACAGAATATTACTTTTGGTACAATGTTTTACGTACCAATATCGGGTTCCTTGTTCGATGTCGGCGCACACATGTGTACGCATACGTGGAGTATGTTCCTGTTGCCGTCGCACCGCTCTTGTAAGATGGACAACATCTGTTGCTCTGTGGATAATTATTACAAACATGTAGTACACGCCACATGGTATTAGAACTATCATTCAACAATTAGATTGCAAAATAACTTACTGCTGGTGTCAGATTCGAGTTGGTGCAGTATTTGACGCACGCCATCAAGGTCGCAGCGTAAGACACGCGGCATCATGAGCTGAGGCTCCGGCACCAGGATAATTAGCGCAACCTGCACACAAAATAATGAATAGTCATCGATTGATTGTCGATCGCAGCACGAGTGTATCGCGAGGCTAGAGGCTATACATATAGGATGTAAAAAGATCCATCTTATAGCGTTACCTACGCATTCTGTAAATCAAACTAAGTAACATCAAATTGAGCACAAATTATTGTTGAGAAAAGTTTTTTTTATTTTTGGTGTAAAAAACGCCGTATACGGCAGCGCGAAACATTGTGCTTATGCGTGCATGAAACAGTGCAAAGGTCCTAGGAGTATAGTAAAGTAAAGTTATAATATTTCGACATATTTTTTTAAACATCGGAAAATTTTGGAACTTTGACCTTCAATATAACCGGAAGATTCCCAGAAGAAGAAGTACAAAAAAAATATCTCAATTTCGCGAAGGTACAGTGACAGTGGCTTTGATAAGCGTGTTTTTACACCCACTAGAAGATAGAAATGTTGGGCTCGGTCGGGTCCGTACCTGCGACTTGAGCGCGGTGTGGTGCGGGTGCTGCGCCGCGGCGGCGGCGGCGTGCGGGTGCAGCGCCAGCGCGTGCGCCGCCAGCGCGCGCGCGGGCGGCAGGTCCAGCGCGGGCGGCTCGCGCACCATGCCCACGCAGTCGCGCGACACCGGGTACAGCGCGCCGTTGCCGTCCACCATCATCACTACCGGTTCGCTGCCCTGAACGCACACATACTGTTCAAACTACTGTCCCATAGAGCACTGACTAGGGAATGCAAGCTCGAAAATCTTGAGCCTATCTTCGAAATTCAATCTCGTGGGAAGACAATCTTGATCAATTTCGAAACTGAGAGCAAGCAAATTCTCAGTATAATAATTCATGGATTTATAGTGTGCGTGATGTGTGCTGATTCTGATTGATTGTTGCGTTATGCATGCGTAATAGTGTAGATGATTAATGCTTAAATAAATATTGATTCTTTGATTAACCAAATATAACACGATTACCCTACGTATGTATTGTTTCTACTTTAAGAATATTAGGTTTAAAAAAACGCATTATTTCAAAAAGTAGACGAAATGTCGAAACTACAATCATAGCATTACAAATTCCCTAAATTCTAACGAATTCAATATTTTTAATTGCGTTTCATAATGTTAACAAGATCTTACAATGGCTTTAAAGCTGAATTAATAACACAGTCATCGTACTAACCTCAGCAGCCGTAGCCAGTTGTATGGCCTGTCCGTTAGAATAGCCAAGAAGCGCACTGTTGTCTGTCGGGAACGCGCTGTCCGTGAGTGCCCGGGTGGTGCCCACGGCGTATACGGCGTACGCCAAAGCGCCGCCTGGTCTGCGCACCACTGCGTGTACACCGCGACTGTCCACCTAGGTGAAAATGGACTTGAGTTATGACAGGCATAATAGATGCCTAAAGCTCAGGCCACCACCCGACAGACATTGTCCTGTCCAAATCCAATAGAAAAAAGGACATTTTCTGGGAAACTTCCAATTTTTCTTTCCATACCTAATTTGAATAAATGAATTTTGATTTTAACATCATCGAATATAGGACAAAGTTTGGGTACATATTTCTTGAATACCTAAGATCTTTGAAATGACGGCATTTTTTATTAAGTACTTACAGCAATAGTAATAACTTGTACATCAGGTGGTAATGCAATCTTCCTGGGTGAGCGTTGCAGGCAGTCCGGTCCGCGAGGCCCAGCGGCCCCGCCCACACCCCACTTCACGGCCACCAAGTCATCTTTGCGAACAAGCCGGCAGTCTTGCAGCAGCGTCGACAGATCATCAGGAGTTGATGGTACAACTTCCTTGCCGTCTTTACCGATGGTAGGGAATCGTACGGCGGCGTACGCTCCGTCAACTTTGAGCACTCGGCCTAACGGAACGCTCTTTACATCTTCCAGGAATACGACTTCCTTTAGAGGCCATTCTTCCTCATCACGCTTGGAACCGTCGTTCGATGAACCTTCTTCACCGCGTACAGTCACGCGCTTGGCACGTTCTGGGAAAAAAAAGTATCTTTTAGCTTAGCCTTTTAATTCTTGTGGAAGAAAACAGTATGGAAAAGCTTGTATAATGACGAACGCCGGTCTTCTAACGTTAATGACTTATGAATCAAGTAAAACTAAACTTACTGTGCGATGTGCTGGTATCACTGCAAGTGGAAGAAGCCGGGCTGGGCGGCGGCGGCATGTCCAGTCTGTCAGCCATGTCCTTGTTGCTGTCTTTAGCGCCGTCCTTGCTGTTGCCGCTTGATGAAGAAGCCTTCACAGACGACACTGTCAGTGGCGACTGGTTCTATACGAGACATAAGAAAAAGAGTTTTAGCGGATATGCTCTTTGCTGACAAGATTTTTAGAACCCTACACAAATCAATTGCCTCGAATAATAAATAATATCGGGTCGGTCTGACGTGAGTAATAGGGGTCTCAAAGAATGAATGATGAAGTTTACCTGTAAATCCCTCTTGTCTTTATCGGAGACAGAGCGGTCAGGTTGCGGTGGCGGCAGCAGTTTGAACCGACACATGTCAGAAAGGTTCCAGGCAGCATTCTGCAGAACCCCCACTTTTGGTACTCCCGTGGACATATTAAATCCTGTTGGTAAAATTAACAATGATAAATAACCAATATGGTTTAAAGAAATTTACAGAAATCCACAAAAAATAAAAATAAATAAGTCATTGAATCGGTTTTTTCTCAATTCCAATTATTGATTGGTATTGCTCATTGCGATCATTGCTCAAAGTCAACTACCATCGAGGAAATAGTCGGACATAATGAACCAACACGTGGCCTACAAAAAAAACAACTTGGTAATATCATTTACTATTCTCAAAATCTGTAAATTAAAAGGTAATACTTTCTTACCGACGGCGCCAGGTTGATACATAGGCGCGTTCTTCATAGTAACGCTCTGTCCGGCCTGCAAGTCTTGCGGCGCTGCGGACGAGTGTCCGCGCTGCTGCTTGCGGGAGCGAGCGCGGTGTTTCTCCCACAGGCGAGCGCGCTGGCCCAACGGAAGGACTCCCCTAGAGTGACAAGGAGTAGAATTGTATTATATAGATAGCGCAATCCACCTGTACGCAAAATACGCGCTTTGACGTGGAGTTGCGGAAACCAGCCCGTATTACCTATTACCTATTAGCGCAATCCACTGAGACGCGCCCCACTCCGCTCCGCTCCGTACTAAAGTACAGCTTACAGTACAGTAATCGCGGAGTGGGGCGCGTCGTCGTGAATTGAACTATCTGTATATTTCTATGTCAACAGATATCGGATAAATATTTTTTTCAAAGCTGTAACGAGTTTAAAATATCGTTACATGCTTCTCGTCAGTTAGTCGATTTCGGAACGTTTTTTTTGCTGTCATCGATTGTGTTTGGTGGAAGCTGTCAACTTTGACGTGATCACTTTTGCGACGAACATTCCTGATGTAGTATTGAATTTTAACGACATTTTTTAATCGGGATAAATCCTGGGTATTGGCGGCCTATTGATGCCGTAAACTTCTAAAACTTTCCCTCAGGACGTGGTGACGTAGGAATAATCCTTCATTTCTTTGGCTTTTAAGTGATTTGTCGCCCGCCTGAATTTTGTGGTGCACTTAAATTTGCCATTTGTTGGAAAAGACGGTAAGTTATTATTACTCGTGGAACGCCACGCTTCCCAACGTTTGGGAATCCTGAACAATTTATTAATTCTCTGTAAATTTTGTTTCAGCCGGATTTTGACCGAACCTGGTCCCGACGTCTTTTTTTTTTTTTTCTTCTCTTTTCTTTTCGATTTATTTTCTTTACTGGATATATTTCTACAAGGGATATTTTTATCCCTACCATCAACGCCACGATCCTAGAGGTTTTATTTAACCGTTTTATTTAACCATTTTATTTAATCATTTCTTTTTTTTACTACCTACCTTTTTTTTTTATCAACAAAGATGCAATAGTAATGTAAGTTCCATAATAATAATATTGTAAATTCAATGATAATAATGTAAGTAATTATAACCTTTTTTTTTTTTGTATTTAATTTCATAATTTTATTACTCTGAAGCTACTGGCAATTAATTAAACAAGGTATTAGCAAAGGAAATTCCATTCTTTTATTCATTTAATTAGCTACCTACCGGCAGATTAAAAGTCTGACTCTCCGAAGAGTTCTATCTGGCAAGTTTGGTTTATTTGAAACATACTGTGTGCATCTCCAAGGCGCCCGAAATTATTGTATTGTTTAATTTGTATTTTTTTATAGGAGAACACACCAACTTTACACATTTTTATTAAATTGGGCAAGCTCCCAACACATGTGACACTCATGTACAACCCATCCATTACATTTGTCGCTCTGCGAACAGGGACTTGAAGTAGCTTCCTTGTATCTTATAAATTATTATTGCATCTTATATTTTGTAGTATTGTTTACAGAACAAATTACATAGTTTCTGTAATACACTTTTTTTGGAATGTTGTAATTTACAACTAAGTATTCTTGATGTCTCCTAGTAAGTAAACAATATTTATTAACAACTTTATTGTAGTATTGTGTGTTTAACTTTTATGGTTACAGCAATATCATTATATTCTTGCAAAATCAACATATTGTATGGTAAGACAGTTTTGTTTTGTATAAGTGACTCAACGGTGTAAAACTAAGTGCGGTGTTTCATATTTGGTTTTAAACAAACTTTGGTTTAATTTAAGTAATACCTAATCATAGTTTATGTGATATAAGCTTATCCTGTAAATTATTACTGCATCTTTTAACTTTGAAATATTTCATAAAAATCAACTTGTAGGTAACTTAAAAATATTTTTTTCACTTTAACCTCAAATATTTTACAACTTGTGATATTTTGCCCTGCTTTTCTTATCATATTGTTTATTCATAATGGATAAAGAAGATCAATCTCCTCTGCCTCTTGCTAAGGATAACATGGAATCTGATGGTGCATGCACAGTTCCTAATGTTGCACCTGTTGCTCCTGACATGATTAATTTGACAGAAGTGCCACTTGCTTTTGATCATAATGACAGGATTGTACACTCTTCTTCAGCTTTTGCGATGCACGCTTTGCCTTCGTTTAATTCCATGAATGTTTTGGTTAATGAATGAATGAATATTCAAAAGAATTTAGCTTCTGGAATTACATTATTAAAAATAATTTAGCTTCTGCAATTATAGTACCACAGAACGTGAATTACTTGCTATTTTAGCTTCAATAGAACATTTCAGACCTTATATTGAAGGAATGAAGTTTACTGTTAACTGATCATGCTAGTTTAAAATGGCTTTTAGGTCTTAGCAATCCTAGTGGACGCTTAGCACGTTGGGCTGCTAGAATTTCTCAATTTACTCTTGATATAGTTCATAAAAAAGGATCTTTACATTTAGTTCCAGATGCTTTATCTCGTATTGAAGTAGCCGCTATAGAAATCTCTCAGGATAATTTAGTTTTGCCGGATGATGATATTTATGATCCATGGTATAAAAAAGTATTTATTAATTGTCAAAAGTCTCCTTGCAGATATAAGAACTTTAGAGTAGAAAGTAAAACCTTATATAAATTTTGTAAAAGTAAGTTTGATCCTAATAGTAATCTTAATTGGAAAATAGTTATTCCTAAAGAACATATTTTGGATACAATTCGTTCTAATCATGATGACATTAATTCTGGTCATCTTGGTATCCATAAAACTTTAAATAAATTAAAACAACACTATTTTTGGAAAGGGATGTTTAATGATGTTCAAAAATATATTCTAGCTTGTGATACTTGTAAAGCTTATAAACATACCACACAACCTCCTTTTGGTATTATGGTTAACCCTAAAAAAGTTGATCGACCTATGCTAATGCTTTCAGTGGATATTATAGGTATATTACCTAAAGCTTATTCTGGACATAAATATATTCTCTCTGTTGTTGATGTGTTTACTAAATACTGCTGGATTTTTCCTATGATAAATGCTACTACTAGAGTAATAAATAAACTTTTTGAAAAAGAAATATTTCTTAAATTTGGTTGTCCTAAAATAATTGTTTGTGATAATGGTACACAATTTACTTCTAAACATTTCGTAGAATTTTTGAAAGGTTATAATATCACAAAAATATTTTATAATACTTTATACACGCCTCAAAACAATACAGTTGAGAGATATAATAAAACTGTTGAAACTTGCATATCTTGTTTTGTTAAAGATGATCATAGAACTTGGTCTAAATATTTACCTCATGTTCAACTAGCTTTGAATAATAGTGTGAATCTAGCCACAGATTTCACACCTAATTTTTTGACGTTTGGAAGGGAACTTATTTTTGATGCTTCTTTACATCGTTTAAGTGACTCTATAGATAATTTAGATGAACTGGAAGTTTCCCATAGAACTCACTATGCTGATTCTCTTAATTCACTTAGTGAAATTTTTGTTAAAGTTCAAACTCATTTATTAAAAGCTTATCAGCGTAATGCTCGCTATTATAATAAAGGTCGCAAAGTCATTTCTTTTGATGTGGGTGATGTCGTGTGGAGAAGGAGTTTCGTTCAATCTCATGCACCTACTTATTTTTCAGCAAAACTTGCTCCTAAGTTTATTAAATGTAAAATAATTGAAAAAATCTCTGATAATGTTTATAATCTGAAAGACCTTAATAAGGGTACCGCTGGTCGTTATCATGTTAAGGATATAATTAAATTTTAATTTGGTTTCCAAGTGTAAGTCTTGATTTTGATAATTTTGTTTGAAGGTCGCTTATGATAGTGTGATGTATGATGGGATGGATGATAGGTTATCAGCGATTTGAATGAGAGTATGTTAGTTAACTTCTTATAAATTTATTGAATTTGATTTCTTAACTTTCTAAAATACAACTTAGGACCTTTTAATAACTTTTCTACCCACACAAATACGTTTCTCATATCAAAGGATCTTATTCTTATTATTAATATTTTGTATATGTATCTTATTAATATTTTTATACATATCTTATTATTATTATTCTTTTATACAAGTCTTGTATGCGATTTTTATGTATACATTCTTGTATAAAATTTCTTAGTTGTTACCCACTGCTTGTGAACACTTTGTTTTCACTTGTAGAGGTTAACCTACTTTTTTTACGGATCTCGGTATATTTTTTTCCCTTGATTTCGTTGTTTTTATGCTTCTGTGCTCGGAAGGTTGGTAGTGTTGTGCCGATCACAGGATGCATTTCTTGTTCTGCTATTGTGCTCGGGAAATTGGTGGTGTTGAGCCGATCACAATATGCATCTCTTGTTCTGCTATTGTGCTCGGGATATTGGTGGTGTTGAGCCGATCACAATATGCATTTATTTTCGAAGGTGTTTGTGCTCGGAATATTGGTGGAGTTGTGCCGATCACAACATTCTTCTTTATATTTTTTGCATTTGTAGAGATGTGGAGATTTTAAACTGTGTCTCACAGTTATAATTTGTTCTTGCTAGTCAGTGGCGATGGTGCCTAACTGCACTCATAAAGACATTTTTGGATTATTCTCGTTAGACAGCGGCAATTGCGCCTAACTGTACTCAAATTAATATTTTTATCGTGTTATATACTTGTTAGTCGGTGGCTATGGTGCCTAACCGAACTCAAATTGGTATTTTTTTTTGTTGTTTCTAGAGTTATACTGTATGTTAGTCGGTGGCTATGGTGCCTAACCGTACTCAATTCAGTATACTCTTGTTGTGCTCTTATACAATATTGATCAGCGACTATTTCGCTTGACTTATTTGTTTTTATATGCATGTTATTTTAAGAAATAGTCATAGAAACTATTTTTTTGTTTAGTTGTTGTTAGACTTAGCGGATATCTTCCTTGCGGTCTAATAATCCTATCTTTTTATAGGGTATTTTTTTGTTTTGTTGTATTTGGAATTTATATTTCCTATTTTTTGTAATTTTTTTTTCTTTTGCCTTGTTTATTTTTTAGCATAAAAGAAATTGCTTTCTTTTATTTTTTCGGGGAGGGATGTAATGTAACGAGTTTAAAATATCGTTACATGCTTCTCGTCAGTTAGTCGATTTCGGAACGTTTTTTTTGCTGTCATCGATTGTGTTTGGTGGAAGCTGTCAACTTTGACGTGATCACTTTTGCGACGAACATTCCTGATGTAGTATTGAATTTTAACGACATTTTTTAATCGGGATAAATCCTGGGTATTGGCGGCCTATTGATGCCGTAAACTTCTAAAACTTTCCCTCAGGACGTGGTGACGTAGGAATAATCCTTCATTTCTTTGGCTTTTAAGTGATTTGTCGCCCGCCTGAATTTTGTGGTGCACTTAAATTTGCCATTTGTTGGAAAAGACGGTAAGTTATTATTACTCGTGGAACGCCACGCTTCCCAACGTTTGGGAATCCTGAACAATTTATTAATTCTCTGTAAATTTTGTTTCAGCCGGATTTTGACCGAACCTGGTCCCGACGTCTTTTTTTTTTTTTTCTTCTCTTTTCTTTTCGATTTATTTTCTTTACTGGATATATTTCTACAAGGGATATTTTTATCCCTACCATCAACGCCACGATCCTAGAGGTTTTATTTAACCGTTTTATTTAACCATTTTATTTAATCATTTCTTTTTTTTACTACCTACCTTTTTTTTTTATCAACAAAGATGCAATAGTAATGTAAGTTCCATAATAATAATATTGTAAATTCAATGATAATAATGTAAGTAATTATAACCTTTTTTTTTTTTGTATTTAATTTCATAATTTTATTACTCTGAAGCTACTGGCAATTAATTAAACAAGGTATTAGCAAAGGAAATTCCATTCTTTTATTCATTTAATTAGCTACCTACCGGCAGATTAAAAGTCTGACTCTCCGAAGAGTTCTATCTGGCAAGTTTGGTTTATTTGAAACATACTGTGTGCATCTCCAAGGCGCCCGAAATTATTGTATTGTTTAATTTGTATTTTTTTATAGGAGAACACACCAACTTTACACATTTTTATTAAATTGGGCAAGCTCCCAACACATGTGACACTCATGTACAACCCATCCATTACAAAGCATTAATATGTTCACTGTCCATTAGACATCCTATGGCTCACAGGACTGGGAAAAGGTTATTGTTGAACGAATTAACTTCAGGTTATCAGGCTAGATGGAGCAATAATCTTTGCAAAGCGTAATGGATGTATGGGAGACGTCGAGGAACAAGCTCAGATCAACATTTGACCGCTATTTAGTATGATAATGAATTAACTTACCACCAATAAAGTGCACCAGAGTCCAATCTCGCGACGGTATACAGAGAGCATACATGTAGAGAGATTGCCTTGTCAGATCCAAACTCCACAAACGTCTGCAGTGGATGCTCCAGGCGCGAAGCCCCAGGAGCGTGAGCTACATACAAAAAAAATATATATCATGTTCCCTCTTTAATCTAGACAACTACCCACTGAACAGTCCAAGGGTACTACATTCCCCCAAAAAACTCTTGCCTTAACTGTCCATGGGGAATACATTCCCCGAACGAAATCGTTCATTTTAAACGTGTACAGCACTAAAGTCCGGTGATAGTCGTACAGTAACCAAAATACTAGATGGCGCTATATGAAATTTGTCATCCGCGCGAGTAAATTTAACCTGTGCAAGGAAAACATAATATTTAGAAAAAAAAAAGTGAAAGTGACAGTTTGACTTTCTTGTCAACAAACTGTTATTGTGTGTGGAGCTCAAAGCAAAATGTGTACGATTGCTGTTTTTATACCTTATTTCTATTGTTATTGTACATCAAATTAAACGTGAAGATATTTTCTTAACGAAATATGCATTACTACGAAAATTTCAAAATGGTTACATAGAATAATTTTGCTGGAAAAGCTATATGATCACTACGCGATCATCGTTTGATGATTCTATATTGTTTACAATGTATTCTAATTGGATTCTAATTGGTTCTTTGTAATAAATAAGATAATTCTTCACTATTAGTATGATAGCCATTAACAAACGAAATATATTGAGATGGGGTCTAGAAATGATTAAAATGCAACTCGTTACAGTGTTGGTGAGTGGACCTTTTGAGAAGTACTTGACTTTGTTTATTTTTTCATGACAGAAAACTAAATATTTATACTGAGATATTGGTGTCATTTTAAAGGGTATATTATATACTATTAGAATAGAAAAAAATTGTAACCAGTAACTGTTATAATTTTCTTGTAAAACTCGAAAAAAAAAAAAAAAAACGTTCTTTTTTATTTCTCCAACTTTATGATTTATTTTCATCCTTTATTGTTATTTAGAGTAATTTACTTGTAATTAAATTAAAATTTAGATTCTTTGAGCTTTCCGTGAGTATTTTTTATTCGAATGTAGCTATAACAGTTTTTCAGTAGTAATCGTTTTTGTTGAGAGCGTCTCGCGCGGTCATAAAAAAAAAAGTAACATTTCATGCGCGGACCGGCGGGGGGGGAATCGCCGCGCGGCTTGGACCGTTGAGTGGCTACCATAAAAATATAAAAAAATAAAAAAAAATAGGTCTTATCTTAAAGTTCTAGTAATTGCCATGAAAAAATCGTTTTTGAATTTTGCTAAGTGGATACATATTAGCGCTCGTGACTGTATAGATAAACAGCTTACCAATAGATTCATCGAGGAAAGTAGCAATCCTGCCAGTGTCAGTGAGCACCGATATACGTATGCCGGCGGCGCTGATGTTGATGACTCGCTCGCCGGGAGTCATGCCCAGCCAGGTGGAGCGCGGGTGGTACGCGCTCACCGATCCGGACGCCTATTGGTAACATTAGTATGGAATAATTATAGTCAGTTCCAAAAGTATTTGATCAAAGTGTAAGCAAACCATGTTGAATGAATTGCACCGACAGCGTGGTTTAAACAGACTCGATAAATCCAATAAACCCCAAGACTAGTCTACTTACCACTTAGTATTTAAATAATCAAATCTTGAGTGCTTCGAATTTGATTATTAAAAAAAACTGTAAGTGGCACTATAAATTAGCATTCGCAAATACGATTTATGATCAAATGCGTCAGAAAACGTATCTGTGAATGCCAATTTACATTTACATCTGATACTCTTGCAACAGACCATAGGTAAAATTTTCTGGATATATCTACAAGTAACAGCAGTGCCTGAGAGTTAATATGACACATCAACTTTAGATAGAGACTAACACATAGGTATAAGAAGGGAATGCAATCCCGAGTCGAGATTGGCAACTCGAGAACCCGCGTGCTAAGTTTGGTGTCGAGATTGGCCATTCCAGATCTCGCTAAGCAAACTGGCGCAATCGAGATATTCCCGATCTCGCAGATTTTAAAATACTGCGTTATTTTAAATAAAAAAATGCTTAAACTTAATTAAAATTACGCCTACTTATGGATGTAATTAAATTCAAAACCAAAAAATCTACGATTGTTAAGGTAAGTATTCAGCATTACAGCAAAAAATCAGCTCTCACGCATCATGCTCACTATAATGGCTCAAGAAGCATAGTGTGCTAACTCGCACGCGCTCTTTCTCGAAATCTCGTTCGTAAACTTTACCAATACGGTCTAAATCTCGAAAGAGAATTCAAGAGATTGTCTTGCTACGAGATTGAATCTCGAAAAATGTCTCAAAATCCTGATCCTCGATCAACAACAATCTCGAACAATTTTTCATAGCCAGCGAGATTGCATTCCCAAGTATGAGTGACAGAAACGCTCTTTTTAGCTTTGCGAAAGTATTACAAATTCATTATTTTAACGGGTGTAGACAAATTGATTTGACAAAACAGATACGACAAGACATATTTTGGCACTTAGCACTTACGTCATTGCGCTGATAAGGATGTGCATCAGCCCAGCGCCACTGGTGCAGCTGACCTTGAGTAGAGATCGCGATAAGCTCACTGTAGGTGGCCGCGATATGGGTGAAACGAATGTTACTGTCCCAGTACTCCAACTCTTCAGACACCCAGAGTGGTGACGCCGCAATCGATGAATCCTTTTTCTTGCTCTCGGCTAAATAATGTTCAAAAAGGTTGGGGATAAAATATATTGTAAACACAACATTACAGGATTCCTAATAATGATGGACAACTAATAACTTTTTCAAAGTTAATTTCTCATATTAACATTCAGAACCAACACATGAATGGGAACAAACTTTATACTATAACTTCAGCTGCTTACCAATCATGGTCACTGTGGATATTATAGATTCAATTTTAATCATCATTATAATTAGGAATTTCTAAACTAAAATACTCTACAACAAAAATAATAAAAAGTCCATTGAATATTTACCTCCATCATTGTTACCTCCGTCCTTGTCCCAAGAAGTATCGCGCAGAGCAGACTCGAGCCACCTGCGCGGCCCGAAGTACTGACGTTCGCGCCACCGACTGAACTCTGACGGCCGCTCCTGTGTCGAGCTGCTGCTTTCCCGACTGGCGCCGCCGCGCCCGCCGCTACTGCCGCCGCCGCCCCCACTGCGACTATTACAACACAATATTTTAATACCGCCTTGACCATAACAGTATCCACAGATATAAAGAAACATGTTTTCTTCTAAGCTGAAAGACTGATTTCGAAGTTCCTTGTTCGGTTTGTTCAGTCTCAAAGATCTACTTCGTCAACACACTTGAGTGTTTGTACAATTGCACCAACTTACATAAACTGTCCACTTTTCTTTATATCTGCGATCCTACCACTACTGCTACACTGTACACAGACACATACGGTACATAATACATTCGGGAACGTGATCAGTGCAGGGACCAAACAATAACATGCACTGTTCTAGAGTATGTAGTCTATGTACAGAACTAACATCAAATACACACCCAATCACAACATAAACGGAAACTGCGTAAGCTTGACAGCGTGCCAGAGATTGGGTCGAGGGCTATATTTACTACAGGCAGGAGTGTGTGTAGAGGCAGAGGAGCGTAGCTTGACAGGTATACCTTCTGATAGCCGCGTACCCGAAGATGTCCTCAGAAAACATGGTGTCCGCGTCGATGATGACGGAGTGGTCCTGCTGCGCGGCGTGGAAGCCGCCGTCCAGCAACGAGATGAGGTCCTCGGGCACGTATCCGTCGCCGCCCTCGCCGCCTTCCGGCTCCTCTCCCTCCTCATCGTCGCGCGACAGCAGGTTGTTCACCGCCAGATTCACGTCCAAGTTTGTTCGCTATATTAGTACACAAACACATATTCGAACACCGTTATTAATATGTTATATTACCTTATCATTTTTAATTCATAAAAGTTGACACTTATTTAAAATAAATTCTTGTAAATATTTCATTGCTTCTTATGTAGACCACCACCTTAAATAAAGATGTTGGCAATTAGTCTTACCTGTAACTCCCTAATAATGAGACTCCTGCTCTTTCCCTGCAGGACCACTTGAGCCTGTGTGACCAGATCCTCCGGCACAAAAGGCGCTGGAACTGATACTACTCGCCCTGAACCAGACGCTCCGATAATAACACCAGTCGCACGGCTCGTTGATCCTGTATAAATCAAATGGATTAAGCCCTTCAATAGTAAAACAACCATAATACCATTATCTCTTTCCTCCTTTTTTCCATTTGAATACCATGTATTTATTATAAACTAGGTCATGTTATAATCAATCAACTGAAGATCATAATAGAAAAATTGACAAAATACGAGAATGTGCAACAAATAAAATACCTTGTGAGCTAGGTGTAGCACGAATCGAGTTCCTCATAATCCGGGCCCTGGTACGCGGCTGTTGACGCGAGCCGCAGCCGCCGCCGCTGCCACCTTGCTTCCCCCCGCTCGTCCCTCCGCCGCCACTTCCCCCTCCGCCATTGCCCCCATTCTTACTAGCGTCAGTTTTACTCAAGTCCAATCTATCGGGAATGATGGAGAAAGCGGCACGGCAGATAGTGCCATCTTCGAGAAGACAGGCAATGTGAGCGGGGCCGGCGGCCACTGCACGCACTCCTCGCAGAGAGCTGAGTGCCGAAGAACCGGCACCTGTCCCATATCTATTCCAACGGTCAGCTACTTCCTTTAGCCTAAAACAATGAAAATTATTTATAAGTTTATTTTGTAAATTACAACAGTACCTATGTTTTACTTGCTATCATTAGCACAAAAAAGTCACAGATGATAGAGGTAGTGTAACTGTCTGTTTAGTAGGGGATGAGTTTGAACAGTATATGCTCTATTTTTGTTATATCACCAATCAAGTTTTTTTTAGATGTTTAATCATTTTTACAATGTACAAAATAAGTTTTTGTTTTTCTCATTAATCTTTTGAACTACTGTGCTTTGATAATAAAACTATCATCCTCAACCTAGCTTTAGTCCTAACTAATATTATAAATGCAAAAGTGAGTTTGTTTGTTACGCTTTCACACTAAAACGAAATGGATGAAATGTAGCACATGGGTAGACCATGACCTGGGTTAGGACATAGGATACTTTTTAACTCGATATTCCCACGGGATCTATACTTATTCAGGTGAAACCATGGGGCACAGTTAGTAACTGATAGTTTTGATACACAATGTTATGAAATAATGCAATTGTTTTCTTAACAATGTGTAGCTATGGGGAATGAATACTAATTCACATAGCCAGCCACAAATTTGCTTGTTTTTTTTTTATCTTTAGAGTTGTAGCAATTCTATAATTCAATTTTAGGAATTATTATAATTTTGTTTTACCTCAGGTTGGTCTTAATTGTGTGTTAAATTTTGTGTAATACACATACACTTTGTATCAATCCTTCATAATAATATTGCACTATCTGTATACTTAGAGGTTTAAGTGACATTAAAACGTCAAAAATGTATGGTTAAATAGTCGCTAATCATTTCTTAACTTTAAGCTATGTTTATAATTAAACCCCATAATGTACACATGCATTCATAGTTTTACACACACAATAAGCTATTTGACAGTAAGAAAAATACCAATTGAATTTTGTTTTGTTTAATGGTTGGGCTAAAATAATCAAAACTCAACTTATGTTTGTCAATAATTTTTGATTAATTAATATTTTTGAGAAATAGTTGTGTAAAATAATGGGTCTTAAAAGGAATAAGAGAACTGGTAGTGTGTTCCTCTTGCACAATGTCATGTCATTAATTTATTAAATTATAAGTACAATACTGTCGATCTGGCCTAAGTTCGCCCAGAAGGCTCATCAATCACATTTTTTAGGAACCAAATGGCGACATGACTGTCTCATTTTCAGGTAAAGAAATATATAAAAAATTTGGAAATGGAAATTGTCCAACAAAAGACTGTCAAAGTAAAAATTTACACAAATAATGATTTTTCTGCATTTAATACATAACATAACATCACACCTTGTTTCCCCGAAGGGTTGGGCAGAGGTGTACCTGCAGTAGGTACACCCACATTTCGCCAGTTATGTTTTAAATCCCATGTAATAGGGGGCGACCCTATTGCCATCAACCGGGCACAAATCCAGACTCCGGGCTACTACTGAGAAATTCCAGATAGAAAAACCCAATAACACTTTGCCCAACCCAGGAATCGAACCCAGGACCTCATGCTCAGCAGTAGCGCTTGCAACCACTAGACCAATTAGGCAGTTTTTTTTAATATTTTAAAAACTTGATATTCAAGACTAAAGAATAAAAGAATATATCAACATAGGTTTAATAAGTTTGTGTGCAGCCTACACTGTAAAAAAAAACTGGATTTGATGTGGGAAAAAAGTATGACGACAATAAACTGCCATGATTGTATACCCCGTTTTGACCTAAATTTAATTCCATTAAAAAAAGGAAATATTACTTCTGATAATATTTCACTGCAATATTCATATTTTGTAGAAAATAAACCACAATGAACATTACTAATTGCTTTCTCAAAAACTGTCAACTAGCCTAATATGACCTAGTCTTTGTAGGATTAAACATCTATAATCCTAACTAAGAATAATTATAATATATTCCCAGTTTTAGAGAACACAAAACGACAAGATAAAGAAAAGAGTTGTGTAGATATAAATACTTAACTTTCAGTTTCATTGAATGTTGGCAATATATTGAATAATTTGAGATTTAGGAATATTTAGCAACGTGAAATCATTCAGAATTGGTACTTAGCCTAACTTAAATGCAAGCATGTCCACTATTTTTTATTATCTTATTGGTCCGAAAAGAATCCTACTAATTTTATATAGTTTGATAAATAGATACCAACCTAGTTTGCATATTATCATTATTGCTAAAAGTAAATAACCTCTTATGAGGTGTCTATCAAAAACAGTTAATTCGGTATTGTTATATCTAATCAGTTTTTTTTTTTTTTACATTGCATTACAATATTTTGCGAAAGCAATTATTTACACTTGCAATTTTTATTTTTAGAATCTGCTTAGGCTCCTCATTATTATCAAATGCTAATTATGATCTCATACAAATATGCAATAGGTATTCAACAATTATGTCACAGTTCGAGAATTAACAACTCCAGTATCGGCATTGTCAATGCGAAAAGCAGGTTTGCAAATAGCATCTTCGTTTTTAACCAAACAAGATTACGCCATCCGATCCAAACGATAGATCCAAATGAACCACGGTATGGATTGCAAGGAGGAGCAGTATCTAAATTCTACAAAGAAATGTCATGCAATGGAAATTCTTCCATGAAAGTAAAATGATACGGGAAACGTGGCCCTTGATGCTTTATCATCAATAAGTGACTCAATACAATTATAAGATCATGGAATGTCGGATTTCACAACATGAACGAAATGGAGTCAACTAAAACGATAAAATATGTTTACCTGTCTATCAATTGATCCTCTGTGCCAGGCAAAGGATGAACCACAAAATGCATTGAAGACATTTTCCAAGGTCCTATCCTGTGTTTTAACAAAGATTTCAAAGAACACACTTAAACATTTGTTAAAAATCCACCACAATACTGCAAGAACAAAAGAACACCATCTAAAATCCTCTTCCAACCACCATATTTCTCGTGGTTTCTTTCGTGTTCGTTTCTCGTTCTCAAATACATGTGAGTCGGTACATGACGAAAAAAGAAAGAAAATATCAACATGGCTTCTCCGCCCAGAATGTTGGTACCCCTGACATAATCAACTATTTTGTGGAAGCCAAAAAATCTTTATCCATTTTACAAGTATTTTTAATTTGCACGTATAAAAAAACTAAAATTAATTTGATAATGCAGTTCTTTCAAAACTTTTACAATATTATTTTATGATCGTGGCCTTTTAGTGAATAACTAATGGCTAGTACACACACACGCAGTGATCGCCTCTTGAGTTTGGTTTTTTTTTAATGTTCTGTCATTCTGTGTCGCTGGCGACCTAATCTTTTATCAAATTATGATACCACATATTTACACATGCGTGCTCGTGATTCGCCTCGCCTTTCGACGAATTGTTCGGCAGATATTCGTGTCAATGTGGCTTTAGGCCATTAGGCTACACGAGTGTCCGTTTACATATTCGCGTTTATTCATTTCTACTTCAGCTTCATGAAATTGACGACGCGCATTCTAGCGGCTTTTGCATGGCATTTCCAAAGTCAATAAACCTAATTATTTAGACGTGCTACAAAAAATAATTATAAGAATACGTTTTCGCAGATGATGGTGGTCCTCTCCTGCACCATTGACATATATAACATGGACTTGAAATGTTTGACTATTGAAAAAACAGTTATCCCTTCGACTGTGGGAGGTCCGCGTCGGACCGTAAAAATTTGGATACCCTCTGTTAAAGGTCCTTTCGGGGTCGCGCGTGATTACGGCGTGTCTGGTTAAAACGACGATATCTCCGAAATTACGTTAGTTAGCTCGCTACCAGTTATATTATTGGAATCGTTATTAAATTAGCTTACAAGATATGTATACATTAGTATAGTTTTGCCTTGTAATGTATTAGTAATTGTAATGTATGTTCAGTGTGAGGGAATATTTCCCAGTTTTTCGTGTTAGGGTCATTATAATTAAAAAAATAAACCATTACTTTAAAAAGTGTTTGTTAAATTTCGATAAATACACCCTATTTCACATAAATAAAACAAAAGAACACACCATCCTATACATTTTTTTCATGCCACAAGCAAAACAAAAGAATGACGTAATTTGCACGTGCGGCGTTCCGAACAAAACAATGGGTATGTTTACGGTTCTATTCTGAGAACGCGATAAGACTAGTGGCTTGGGTTTGTTATTTATAATAATGTTTGGCCCTTAAACTTATTACATTCAAAGTCTCAGCTGTTTGAAGTGTTTAGTTTAACAGTATCGGCTAACCGAACCCAACACTAAAAAACGGGCGCAAAAAACACCCACTCAAACTTTGGATCACTGTTTAAATTCTGTTGCCTAAATTTGAAATCTAAATCAACATTCTACATTTTGAAGATATTTACAAATCGATAGGCACATAAAAAAGGCATGCTGCCTAATAAAAAAAATACACAAATCAACAATCAAAACGAACAATTTCAAAAAAAGAATCACAAAAAACACAAGTACTTAAACAAGGATGATGGAAAATATGGATGCGGCCAATACTGTCACATTTAAACAAGAAAAATATAATTTTAAATCAAAAACATTTTACGTACTTGTACATAATATTATTATTATTTTAAGTATTTTAGCGTATATATTATGTATAAATTAGGTAAATAAAAAAAATAAAAAAAACTTAAAAACGAAGCAGTCCTCGTTGTGGTCTTCGAGTGAGAAGAAAAATTAAAAACATGTATGCCTTTCCTGTGACAGACAGACAGACAACGAAACAACAAACAAACAACCAATCTTATGTATATATACATGCACACACGAACACACACACACCCAGCTACTATATTTTCAGTTCCAATACGTTCAACAGTCAGACTCGATTTCAACCTCCTTTTTTGAAGTCGGTTAAAATCACGAATAAAAAAAAAACTCAAAAATATAAATATATAAATATAAAAAAATATTCGAATTCAAATCTCGGATGCCGCATCCATATTTTCTATGATCTATAAAATCGTACAAGATGGCGGTTTATCCCTGTTCGTGATTGGTCCGTTCGGACCGATGACTAAATGAAATTTTCATTTCAATAATTTCGCTACTAAAATACTTTAATATTATAATTAAACGCCTAATATCAATAATACGATACATAAACACATACGTAACAACCATATTTTGCATTTCTGCTAATAGTAATACCGCGAAAATACCACGAAATGTTCGTCGACCACGCTTCAAATGTTTTCCATGTTTGTTGAAATGACTATTTCTGCCCGAAATCTTTATGAATTACACTGTTTAAATAATCAAAAATGGTTATTACTTACCCAGGCATGTTATATAACTCGCAAACCACACACAGTACACTCACAATAAAATATTTTTAATATTTACGTAAACACGGCGCGCGTGCGAAATCTCGACTGCGGAGCGGGTGCGGGGCTCGTATGTTGTCAGTTGGTACCGCGTCATTCGGTATGTTACAGACTTGGACGGAGTTAATATGTCTTTCTCATTTCGTCTTCTAGACTCTGTGCAAGTTTAAACGAGATAGGCACAGTTTTAATATGCCATTTATGTCAAAATATGGGACAGATAAAAACACGGTCCGCGTCGGACCTGCCACAGACGATACCCAAATTTTTCCGCCCGACGCGGACCTCTAACAGAGGAAGGGTTATACAAATACGAGGCATATCGACGCCAAAATCAAAAAAATACTGCATCTCTTTTTAACTTTAATAAATTTGCCTAAGTGAACTAGTGTGAATAGTGTTTTTGACAGTTACTATATTGGCAACCCTACATTTTCTAGTCATTGTAATACCTATTTGCGGCCGGTTCGCCATTTTATCCTCTCGGTGTTTGGTACCAAAGTTGGGTACGTAACCTGTCAAATGATCTTGTGTTGTGGTTAAAATTTGTGAATTTTGGAGTTATTTGCTGTGTTATTGCGTTTAAACTCGGCCCTATGGTGGAAATCATCAATAGCAAGATGCCCAATTGCAATATAATCGGATGTGGCATCAAAAGAAGCGGACATCACCCGAAAATAACTTTGCACCAGTATGTACATACATTTCAGCTGAAATATCTTTAGATTTAGACAATAAACAAAAGATTCTGCATTCGTTGAAGAGCTTCAACAGTAAAGCATTCATATTTTCCCTTTTGCCATTATTTTCAACAGTTTTACTTCACGAAATCATTTTCTTGTTATTGAAGGGATAGAGTAGTGCATTTAGACATTTTATTTATCGATAATGCTATTTTATGTTTTTTTTTATTGGTTTTATGTTTTACTTTCAAGGTTGCCTGCTAATAAACGAAAAAAGAAAAACTATTGGTGTGGAAAGTTTAAAGAAGGCAACATATTTTTGTTCTTTTCACTTTGAAGAATAATGTTTCAACCGGATACTCAATTAAGTAACATTATGTGACGATACTTTACCTTCACGAACCTTATTGGTAAGTAACATGTTATAAATTTGTCCAACATGATTCTGTAGTGGCTGGTGTTGAAAATTATGGTGATGTCCTCATTTGCAATATTTGTTTGTTTGGTAGCAAAGAGTGATGTAAAGAATGTGTTTGAGTGTGGTCTTAAGACTTAAGATCAATTAAAATTTCTATTAATAAAATCAAGAAACAATAAAAATACTAATAATTTTTTTGCTTGTTTACAGCCTGCGATTTGAACAAATATGTGGCAATAAATGGCATTTTAAATGAGAATGATCAAAATCAGACAAACTCACAATGTAAAAGAGATAGACATGAATTTGAGATACAAATATTATGGGAAGAAATCTACTGAAAGCATATCACATAGAAATTACCTGAACAAAATTGTATTGTTCAGAACTGAATGAGATTGATTTCTTTAATATAACTTTATTATAATTAGTGTTGACTTTTAATTAAAACCCACAATCATTTGCTTGTTAGAAACTTAGCATCAAAAATATTAATTATGGTGGCTCCGCCAATTTTCAAAATTTCTTTTTCACTGGTTATCCGTGAAATTCAAATCTTTATGTTGATTAAAATGAGATACACAAAGATAAAATAATAATAATATAAATTACAATATTTCATATAAAAATTAACATCTGCGGGCCATTGACGGAGCCACCTGTTAGAGGTATGAGGAACAGGGTGTAAAATTCATTCATCCTCTATAGAAAAGGGAGGACCCTCCGACCGACGGGTGTCGTGTCTGGCGGGCAACTGTTCGATAGATTTTTTGAAGTGAAAACTTCTTTAGGCGCGTTGAGCACTTTTTGGGTGAGCAAAAATAATGGAAGTCCCGTCATCTTCACCGGACGTTTTCCAAGAGCTATATGTATACTGTGTACTTTTTGGGTGAATAAAAAGCGTGAAACTCGTGTCATCGTCATCGCACACTTCCTATGAGCTATATGTATACTGTGTATATATGTACATAGATATATCGGCAATGAGATGAACTTGTTGCATGGTATACAATGGACTGAAATCAGTTACAGAATACTAGTTCGATAAAAAGCTGTAAGTATATAATATCTGTCCGGTTTCAACCTATTATAATGGGAAACATCAAAATAAGTTCTACTGTTTAGCCGCGAAATAATGACGAAGCAATTAAATTAAACAAACAAATGAAAGGCATCAGTTAGATAAATTGGGGTATTTTTACCCGTAAATATTGTACGGTGACATTATGAAAACATTCTCACAATCTTTTATCGATATTATAACATAGAAATATCGATAAGGGCTGCCCTAGTAGACGCCATTTTATCCTCTCAGTAAAGTGTAGGTATGGCACGTTTTTCTTGTAGGTATGCCAAGTCCATGTTATCTACTCATTTGGATTAAAAGAGTCTGTCACTCTTTTTATTTGGATGTGCTATTACACACCACAGGGCACAGACAGATTAGCTACACAGAACATAATATCCGATCAGACACAGCGTGTGCCTACTCTACGGACTAAGTGTATGTGAGCCGTATCGCGTTCTCGTCACTACACAGTACACACCGCACATTTTGTAAAAAGAGTGCCTCACACAATTCTCATTTTAAAAGGGTGTGATAACCATCTCCAGCCTCGAGTCGCCGTTCGCACGTCACACACGCGAATGTGTAAATGCGGCTCGACACCCGATTTGTCGCTAGCGATGTCAAAGTCTGTGTGTGGATGTGAGATTTTGAAATCGCCAGCAACTAAAGTTGCTGCGTGCACCTAACATAAGGTGTGAATTAGAACATGATGTTAGGAGTATACTCCTTCGCCACGACATGTCTTTTGAGTTTGCTGGACTCTGCAGGATGAAAGAAGAGCCTTGTTTGTTTTGTATGTTCAGTTACGGGATGTCTTGAGGTCGCAGATTGCAAATGTAGCATTTAAGGCAGAGCGCAGTAGCGGATTCGGGGGGTATGATATTCTAATTAAAGTTTTTAGCAAGCATTATACACCTTTTTTTTTTTTTTTTTTTGTGGGTGGGAAATCATCAAATGACGTCTTCCGCTCTGCGTGGAGCGGGAGGGCGTCTCAGACTCTTACTGACTAAAACCCACCCGTGTTCCTTCTGTTGCCTGTGCAATGCCAGGGGGCCACGGTATCCCTTTCGGACTTTCCCGCAACCCCGGCAGGCAATGGTCTCATCGGACCCCTTCACTCGCTGACACTCTTTGAGGCGCGCGTGGAACACAACGCGCCGTTGACCCGGGCTTGGTCCTTAACGGACGGCGAGCTACCCATTGCTCACCGTCCGCAAGCCCGCGCCTACGGTGGCCGGGAATCAGCGATTGATTCCCGACGCCCAGGGCGTCTCCTCCTGCGGCGGCTAGGGGCGTGAGGGCGCGAAATTTGCCTCTCCCTCACGCGCTCCGCCTCCTCCTTTGCGAGCATTACTGCTTCGCAGAAGGAGGTGACGGCCTCCCATGCCTTCTCGCTCCGTACCATGGCCTGGACCAGGGCCGGACGCGAGAGATCCCCGCCACCGATCGCCTCCACGAGGACACGGCGGTGCTCTGCCCAAGCCGGGCATACCTCCACCGTATGCTCCACCGTGTCCTCCGGGCGATCCACGCAGTGATGACACCCGGGCGTTTCTTCCCGCCTTATCCGAAACAGCCGTGTCCGGTGAGGACACTCCTCAAAGAGGGGACTTATCGCCGCAATAGTGGCGTGCCCAAAGCATTATACACCTAAGGTACAATTGTTATCAATTATCCTTAATTTAAATAAGTATTTCGATTTATTGTTTACATGACGAATTTTCAATCCGATCGCAACTTAGTCTGCCACTAACGCTGCCCGGTTTGACTGCATGTAGTTAAATTCACCAAGATAATTATCTCTGATAGCCTAC
The DNA here is from genome assembly GCA_963853775.1 of Xanthia togata. Lineage (NCBI taxonomy): Eukaryota > Metazoa > Arthropoda > Insecta > Lepidoptera > Noctuidae > Xanthia > Xanthia togata. The sequence continues at coordinate 13,540,089 of OY970793.1, forward strand.
AACCTAACGAAGTCATTGAAGAATCTGCGAAAAGTAATAGTCTAACCTAATAGTCTGTCTGTTTGGCTGACGACTGTCCGTCTGTCACAGACAATTTGCTTTGAATGTACTGGACCAATTTAGTTGAAATTTGATACACATGAATTTCTGTGACCCAAACACGGACGTGCAATGTAAATACATGAATTTTGTTATCAAATGAAAGGGCTTCTTGTGAGGATCTCAAATATAATTTTATTATAAAATAAAAAATAAAAACATGCGGTGCAGTCTTTAGAAAATCGGTGAAAATTAACCATTCCCTATGTCCGAAACTTATGACCCTTAAATTATGAAAAAATATAGATAATGGTTCTTTGCTCATAGATTACAGGAAACCCTTTATGAAGTCCTTTATTAACATGGCAAATGTGTCAAAATTGTGCTTAAAATTATTAATTTGCAGTTGGAATATACTGGGAGAACATGTTTTCCAACTACTATGTTTATATGTATTGTTCTTGGGATAAATTTATCGCAACTACGGAACCCTTAATTGTGCATGGTTCGACACGCACTTGGCTAGTTTTTTTGTGTTTACTTTGTTAAAACCTACCCTCAGCGGGGTCAAGCCCCTCCCAAATGACAATCCTGGATCTGCCACTGGCAGAGGCCAAATTGCCGTGTACAGACGCCAGCAAATCAACCTACTACAATCTGTCAAATTCCTTTAATTGATTTTCAACTTTATCACTGAAATATAAGGTTCAAAGTTGACTGGGAAAATTTGACAGTTTCGGGTACGTTGAACTTTTTTTTTTTTTTTTGACGTGGCATCTCGCAGTTGACTCTCAGATTGGGGTCGCAGCTGCTTAACCGGACTATCCTGTGGATGCCAAGCTACTAACATAAAGCCTCCAGCCAGGGGCATAATCTATTCTATGTTATACTAAGCAAACGCTCGCTAAGGGCACCCCCTGTGGGGTACGAACCTCGGCTTAGGGCGTCGCTGGCGGGAGGACAGCAAGATGGGACAAGCTGGATCAAACAGATATTAATATTATTATTAATTGGGGAAATTAGTGCTACATTTCTCAGCTTAACGTGGGTTGGTGCTTCTGCGAGCAAGGGTCGGGGGGAAGTATTATTTACTCGGGAGTGTCGCGATCGCAGTGGACCTCGTCGGCGAGGTCGGAATGCGGGTCTTTTTTATTGTTTTGTAACGTGCTGGTGTCCCTATTGCTTTCCTGGAGGAGGGTTATAGGGTCATCTGGGTCAGAGAGAACATGCCTCGGACGGCGAATCTTACTGATTTTAGAGGGGACATAACTGGCCGCTTTAACAATCAGAGGGTTGCGGTGAAGGGCGGCTTTATCAAAGAAATGCTTCGAATTGCGTTTTAGAAATTGGGCTATAGTGTGGATTTTTAGGTCGAGATGGAGGATCTCGTTCCTAACGTACCAGGGGGCTCCCGTTGCCATTCGTAGGAAACGGTTTTGGAGCGTTTGCATTCTATGCACGTGTCGGGGTTTGGGTACGTTGACCTGCTGGCATCTGTACATAAATGCGGTAGTGGGGCGCGTCAATCCGCGTCATTACAAGTACTACAGGTTACAGTAAACTGTACAGTAATCGCGGAGTGGGGGCGTCTTCGTGGATGGCACTATCTGTAACAATGATTGCTGTTAGATTAATCGAATAATTGCTCATTCAATTTTAACCTAAGTAATTGTCTGAATAAATGCAACATTTTTGTATGTACGTTTGGATTTAAAATATGCCAGATATTATTCCACTTTGCCCCACCGAAATGTCTTCCCACCGATCTGTCCTGTCACCCTACATATCTGTCACGGGTGTAGTGTGACCATTGACTTATTTATATGTCAATGGGTGTGACTGATTGGTAAGGCGAAGTGGAAAAAATCCCCAATTGATTGATCGTGTGAGGTCTCCTTTGGTGACGAGTGATGCTAAATATTTGAATATTGAAGAACGAAACACAAACTCAAAGAAAAAAAGGAGAAAAAAAACAATAATGAAAAATGGCGGCCAAGTCAAAGAAGCGGCTGTCTAAAATTGAAAATAAGTTATTAAAATTAGAAAAATTAGAATTAAAGGACATATTTTGTTCAATTTGTCAATCTATATTAATAGAACCCGTAACCTTGCCATGTTTTCATGATTTCTGTCAACGCTGTTTTAATGGCAGCATAGAAAATAATGCTTTGTGTTGTCCTCTGTGTCGATTGCGAATTGGATCCTGGCTAAGAACAGCAACAAAACAAAAGAATTTGGTGAACGTTGAACTTTGGAATTTTATTCAAACGAAATTTCCACAAGAAATTGAAATTAAAACTAGAGGAGAGGACATCCATTTACCAGAAGGTAAACACCTGAAATTATACAGATAAGAACGATAATAATCAATAAGTATTAATTTGTTTTAATGTTCATAAAGTAAAATATGTTTTTAGTAAATTCCAACCATCTGTAATTTTTTGAGATATACCTTCTGTATATATACTCTTCCGTCTTTAAGATGAGCCTCTGACCAACCTTTTCATTAGATTTTGTAAAGAGTCCAATCTCAACTTAGTCTTTTTCCATACATTTGACTGAGAACCTACAACATATTATTATGCTTACCTTCCTGACATAGGAGGTACCAAGGAAATTGCTCACACTTATCTGTGACTGTATTTTCCTTCACAAAAATCTTTAAATTTTTCAGAGGCACCCTTTCTTCGGCTAAGTGAGCCTGGGGAAATTAGATCAGAATATGAGGCTGAACTGAGGCGATTAAGAGCTGAGAGAGTAAGATTAGAGCAAAAGCACATACAGGAGACTGAGCTATTAATCAAGTAAGTAATGTTTATCTAATTTGTTATTACCATAGTGTTAGTGGTACCTAACAAATATTTCCCTTTCTAGCATAAGGTACTTTTCTATGGGCCTGTGTCACCTGAAATAAATGGTATCATTATTTTTTATTTTTAACAATAAAGTTTAGAATAAGTATTTGTTTTAGGAAAATTCAATGTGAAGAAGAAGAAGCGCACAAGAAATATTTAGATAACTTAAAACAAGATGAAATTCTAGCACAACAAATGCAGCAAGATCATGTCAAAAATGTACCACCACCTAACAATCCTAGGAAACTCAATGTTAAAGTACCAGCTGCAAAACCTAGACTTAAAGCTACAAAAATTGATAATTATCTGTCAAAATTACCACAAGTTCCCACTACTATTGAGTAAGTGACATTTTGAAAACCTAATCTTCAGCCAATGCCATTATTTTCTGTGTCCATGTGTTATTTTTGATACATATTATTATGTTATGTTGTTTGTTATGTTGTAGGCTCACCCCCAGTTACATAGGACTTACACATAACTACAAAATGTGGATGTACTATAGGTGCTCCTCTGTGTATCCCTTTGGGGAATGCAGGCATGATGTTATGTTATGTTATGTTATGTTAGTTACTTCTGCCTCTCTCAATATTAGCCAGCTTTCCAAATTAGTCTGTGATAATGTGTGATCTATAGGTATTATGATGAGTGTGTCAGAACCACAAAAATCTACAATGGTCATCTATTGTAGAACAATATAACTGTTCTGATAAATTAGTAGTAGTTAGTAGGTAGAATATCAATGGATATTGAAACCTGGTCAACAAGTCTTTGTTTGAAATCATTTAATGTATGAGAATACCAACTAACCATATACATATTGTTAAGTTTATTCTGATTATGCGCCTTTACCAAAAAATATTGTAGTACCCAAACCCGAAGAATATTTGCAAGTCAATTATATGCTATTATGGAAGGTAGTAAGCAATTTTAGATAGTTTTTGGCACATATTCAGAGAATTTAAAACATTTCTTCCTCATTTACATACTGACAATCATTAGTGTCTGTTGTCATCACAGTAAAGATGAAAGTGATGTCTCAGTAACTACCAATGGGTTATTACTTGTGTTGAAGCTAAGCAGAAATAAGTATGTAAAAAAGAATGCAAACCTATTGTTCATTTGATACATCTGTACATGTTGGTGAAAACCGGATCTTAACCAGCAGCACTATCTTCTTCCAGTAGTCCGCAAGTAAATAATGTAACTAATGATATCAGAAGCATTGACGGGTCAACTCCTAAAGCTCCAACAGTCAAGCCCATGAATGGAACCTCACCAGAAATGGTGCCAAGTTATGGAAAATTAATGAGAAGCTTTTTAGATAAAAAAAACAAATTGGGTCCTGGTTTATGGAATAAAGAAAATGGGGAGAGTGTTATAGAAAAGGTAAGTTTTTATTTTGTAACCAGATTGTTTATTATACTTTCAACATTTGATATTGGTCTTGTGGGTGTGGGCTGTGTAGCTGATTGGGTACTTCAAGTGTCAGGTCTGATTATAATCTGCTCTTGAAACTTCAGCATTACGGGCTGGCAAAACTTGCGCTTAACTTAGTAAAATCATATTTGAATGATAGACTGCAGCAAGTTCAAATAAACGGTGTAAATTCATTGGGTTTAAAAGTCAAAATGGGTGTACCACAGGGCTCGATATTGGGCCCATTCCTATTTTTAGTATACATAAATGATTTACCTCATTTACTGAAAAACCGACCACAAATGGTGTTATTTGCTGATGACACATCACTTATTTTTAAGGTAAACAGACACGCACAGGAGCTTGACGACGTAAATAACGCTATGCTAAAGGTCCATAATTGGTTTACTGTAAATAATTTAGTATTAAATGAGAAGAAAACTAAATGTATAAGATTCGCGTTACCGAATGTTAGAAGTAGTGAATGTCACGTTGTACTGAATAAGGAGACACTAGAATTCGTCGAAAAAACGGTTTTCCTGGGAATCACGCTTGACTCAAAACTACAGTGGGGTCCTCACTTAACATCACTTGCAGGGCGGCTAAGTTCAGCCGCTTACGCTGTTTGGAAAATCCGCCAACTAACAGACGTGGATACCGCGAGACTGGTCTATTTTAGTTACTTTCATAGCATCATGTCTTACGGTATTTTGCTATGGGGACGGGCCGCAGATATTGACTCTATATTTATTCTGCAAAAGAGGGCTGTTAGAGCCATCTACAACCTCCGCAGACGCGAATCTCTTAGGGAACTGTTTAAGAAAATTAATATCATGACGGTACCTTGTCAGTATATATATGAAAACATTATGTATGTTCGAAAAAATCTACATCTCTATAGTAAGATAAGTGACAGGCATAATTTTAACACAAGAAATAGGAACAAATTAGATCAACCACGTTTCAGATTGTCTAAAGTACACACTTCTTTTATGGGGTACTGTGTAAAATGTTATAATAAAATACCACTCGATATTCTTCAACTAAATGAGAAGAAATTTAAAACTTGCATTAAACGCACACTATGTAGACAAGCATACTATAGGCTGGATGATTATATCGTAGATAAAAATGCTTGGCTAAATGCTGGTCCTGCTCCACAGCCACTTGGGCTCACTAGTTAAAAATGAAAAAAATTGGTAGAGTTGCTTCCCCTTTTTTATTTTTTCTGACTACGAACTTTTTGTTTATTTTGTTTTTTTATTTTATTAACTAAGTTTTAATTATTGAATACTCCAATAGATACTATTGATTTTCTTTCTTTTGGTGGTAAAATTCTTGCAAACTATAGTTTTGTATAACTTAGACGCATTTTTATTTTCAATTTTTGTAAATGTGAGTACCATGGAGTCGTTTTACTATGTTATTATGTTGATTTTGACTTGAAAGAGCAGGGTAGTTGAGAGTATGTCATGCTCACTTAAATGTCTCGCTGATGGTGGCGAGTGTGTTGGATCATTCGGTTCCCTACAAAATGGTTGAGCTGGATGGTGCTGATCCACGCGTCATGTTCGTGAACGGGCGCCGTCAGTTGAGACTGGTCATCTCTTATCTGCCAGGGCTTGTTTTTAATCGTTTTTGATTTATATATATATATTTTTTTTTACATTGTTCTCACATATAGAATCAACAAGAGTAATGTACCCAGGATTTTGTAATTTCTATATTTAAAAGAGTGTCCTTGGAGTTTCTTGCCCGTTCTTCTCCATAGAGATCTACGTTTTGGAATGGGCAACTAGCTTCAACTTTCTGACTAACTGACTCTTTGACAATTCAAAAGTGCCTGTAAAGGGTTTAATTGAAATAAATGGTTTGAGTTTGAATCAAATTTAAATTTCGTCAAACAATTTTTTAAGTAACATAATAGTACGAAATTATCTTGCTTTAACATGGACAGAATTATTATTCTTCCTTTGGCTGACGCTTTTTCTAATTTAATTTATGAATCTTTTACAGAAAGACAATCCCGGTGATAAAGAAGTAGGTACTTCAGAAGATAAGGTCAAAGTAAAAAGCTCCGTTCCTTCCCTGCTTGTCTCATTGCCACTGCCATACACTGGAATACTCCAACACAAAATCAACTTAGCTGAAAATAGAAACATTGAGACTGGAAGTGTTGACTCTATGCGTCAGGAGTTGTGTTACTTTAAACCTATTGAGTCAACTACTCCAACAAGGTATTCATTCCACATGTAGTTTTGTTTATGTAAACTAAGCTGCGCCGAAAGTTTGTAAATAGGTAAAAAAAATGAGCAATTGGAATTGTAGCAGGATTTAAATAATGAGATGCATTGGTAACTGGTTAAATAATGAACAGTGGTGGATCCAAAACATTATTTGTGCACTATAATATTACAGATTTTTTAAAAATTTTAAATTCTTGTTTCACTATATAAGGTTCAGAAATGTTTAAATCTGTTGACATTTTTCAGTTTCAGTACAGGCAAGACTCTTCCGCTCCGAGTTCCAGGGCTTCGTGTTGACAAGGAGTCGGCATCAACCCGCGATGAGCCTACGCCAACCCGTGCGCAGTATTTAGAGGGTCTTTGTCGCCTCAGGAACTTGTCCTTAGCTAAAAACTTACCGTCTGCCTTTGTTATTGCACTAAATATACTTCAAGATAAAAAGGTAAGACTTGCTACTCGTCACCTTGCTTACTTAATAAATTGTTAGAAGTTAGAATTATACTTACCTATGTATATTCCCCATTATTACAGGAAAACCCTGGGAAATGTGAAAGAAGCAGGTCGAAAGTAAAGAAAACTGCATCTACTAGCCCTTGTGTTGCACCTCTACCAAACAAGAGAAATGCCAATAGAAATAAACAAACTATACACATTGATGGTATTACTAAATTAAATAATGAAACAAATCTTAGACGGACAAGATCCATGGGAAGTATTTCAAAAGATGAAAATGAAACAACACCGAAGAAGGGCAAAATGAAACAGAGGAAAGTGTTTTCTGAGAGAAAGCCATACTTACGGAGTGATTCCAAAAAGTCAAGTACCAAAAAGGAATTAAACAGTCCACCATTAATTTCAGAAACTATAAATAACAATAAGGTCAATTTAGCTGTAAAAAATTTGTCTAGTCCATTAAAGAATTGTGATGTTAAGAAAATACTGCAAGAGCAGCTAAGAATTGAAAAGTTGATTGAACAGGAAAAGAATGATTTTGAGTTGGCTCGAAAGATGGAGGCGGAGTGGAACGGACGGAGAAACCCCCGACGGGCAACCATTAAGCGACAAGTGAGTCTCAACTATGCTCTCAGGCCCGCCAAGAAACTAAAGGTCTAAAGTAACTCCTCTTAGTCTAATGAAAGCATTTTTAGTTTAGAAAATTTCTGTGGTTGTTAATTTAATTCTGTTTTTTATTTTATCCACACCATATGTCTGGAAGATTGATTAGCTCTTATAATAAGATTATGGGTAATTAATCTCTCAGATTCAGGTGTTGCATAGTCAATTGAATTTTTTAAGACACTGGAGAAGTAAAGCGTAAATTTCGAGGAAAACCAAGTTGTAGCGTACACACAATATTTAAATTTTACCTTACGAAATTTACCTTCAAGTTTTTTCGTTACTTATGCGTTTTTCTATCCCAAACTATTCGAAACTACGCAGCTTGTATTTCTCACCGATTATTTGATAATGTAAATAAATTGTATGTCATTTTTTTAAGTAGATAGATGTTAAACTACCTACTAATATTGTAATTGTATTAAAAAGAAAAACAAAAAAAATATGATTTCAATAAAGCACTCAATGAATCACTTACATACTAGTAGAACTTGATATCAAAATTTTGAATTGGGTATTTGATGCAGAGACATTTATGTTGAATTAGCTAGCAGTAATTTTACTGATATTGTATTAATTTCATGAATGTAATACTACAATACGATTAACTATGCACATTGCTGATGTAGACAGTCAAGCGCCTTCATAGTTGAATACTCTTACTTGGTTCAAAAAGATTCAGCGACGAGCAACAAAAAATAATAGTACTACATGTGCATTGTAAGAGCATTTTGATCAACTATTTGGTTGGAACGCACATTTGCCAAATTAATTATTGCATAAGCCATTTGTTGCCCTTGACCTCGACTGTGTCCGGCGCTAGATAAGTTCAATGAAGCCGACTGGTGTGAAATATTGACGAGCTTACATTTATTGCAGTGTTTAAAAGTTAGCCCAAGTTAGTTAAATTTGACAGTAAGGGCTGATTTGCCCTTATTCCGATATATTTTATCGAAGGATAAATTGACGGAAGAGTTCATTTTACAGACAGTCAATAATTAAACATTCTTTAAATAAGTAATAGATGATTGCAAAAATCAACCATTAAACTATTTATTTGTCCGACGTTAAACTATCATAATACAGCATGTAGTATCAAACTGTCTAATCTACAATTAATATTTTTTAAATATATCTTGTATCCATAACGAAATAAAATAAACGCAATATTGAAATTTAATGTATCGAAAATTTTTAGGCAATCGATTAAAATACGTGTTACATTCTAAAGAAAGAGAGAGTCGAATAGAAAACTAGTGAAGGTAATAAATTTCTCATTATAAGTGATACTATTATTTTGTACGTACTTCGTGTAGGTAATGTGATGGGTTTAATCGAGATACGTATAGAATAATAATGTTGTACTCTATGCTAGGACACTGGACAAGTTTTGAATGTACGAATGCGCGTACGCATTGTGACTTTAATTAAAAAAGTCGCGTCATGTCCCAGAACCTTTATCTGAGTCGTGAGTCGTTCATTGTACAGTATAATACGTACAGATATAGATAGACATAGATAACGCAAGTATCACGATCTGTATGAAAACCAAGCGTGCCATTTTTTGACTACTACTATGACGTCACAAGCACGAAATCGATTCAAAGACGCCGCCGCGTGCAGCATCGGTCTCGCCCCAAATCCCGCCTAGCGCCAGCGCTCACGCTCATCCATCCGGCAGTACCGTAAAATGGGGTGAAGCGGGTCACTTTTGAACTTTGTTTACAATTTGAATATATGAGCACTTGGCAAAATCAGATTGAAGGTTTTTTTTTAATGTTCCGAGACTCTAAAGTTTAATAAAAAATACATAGTTATAATGTTTTATTAACAAAAATCAGAGAAAAACGTGAAAAACTGGTCAAACCCGGTTCACCCCGTGCTCGGGGTGAACAGACTCAGAACTGGGGTGATCAGGGTTTTAGGCTAGGGTTGTCAAAAAACAATGTTCCATAATAATATTCAACAAGTCTTTAATCTTTGCAGTTAGCTAGGTAACAATTTTTTACACAGTAATAAAAAATCAAACCACTAAATAAATACCTAACAATTAAGTATTTATTTTAAAATCAGTCTTATATAAAACTGCTCCATAAAAAATCTTTCACTCTTATAAATGGAAATAATAACGTTTTTTATAAAATAAATCTTTACAATTTTTAAAACAAAAAAAAATTGACTTCTCGTTTAGTGGACAATCTCTTGCTCATAAATAAATAGGAAAATAACGTTTGTTATAAAACATATCCTTACAAAATAAAACAAACAAAAAAAAAATCTTCTCGCTTAGTAGGTCCATAATAATAACCTAACATTTAAGTACCTATTTTCGGAATATAATCGGAAATAATCATTCTAGAAATTACAGTGAAAACGAAGACTTCTCGCTTAGTACGTAGATCCATAATATAGATATTGTATCCTTGCACCAACATCGCCAGACCTACCTACTCGTCTTCTAAAATCTTCATAATTTCGTCAGCATTATTAAAGTAATTTAAACTAATTTCCGAACCTCTTCGGCTTGGGATCGGAGCTGCATTTGGAGTACAAAACAGTTTGGGTTTTTTTATTGTGCACACCATATTTTTATCTTCTGTCTTCTTTTTCTTTGTAAGAATACGATTCCATGTAACTATTTCGTCAGATAATATTTTGACCTTACACTCCTTTATAGCCTCTTTCTTGTTTACTTGTTGAATACTGCCATCTTCGTCAACATTTGTGTCTTGTTCTGTTTCTGTCTGTTCTATCAAAATTTCTTCTCTTTCAACAAATAGATCATCCTCTAAAACAATAGGCATCGATTCTATATCCATGTCAAGAATCGCATTCATAGTGGAAGTGCTTGCACTACTGATTGATGGATTCAGAGGTATTTGTGTATTTAGGGACAAAGGAATCAATTTTTCAATAAAGCGACTGTTTGAAGATTGTGGTTTGGATTTTTTTCCTAATCCTTTTTTTTTCTGCATTGATACAATATTGCTTGTAGTTTGTTGCTCATCTTCTTTGGGTCTATTTTCATTATTTAATTCATCCGGACACACACTTCTACCAGCTACAACATTTAATTTCTTTTTCTTCTTTGGTTCAGTAATATCCAAAGTTCCATAACGCATTTCTTTTAGATACTTCACAAATGACTCGTTCACAGCATCTTGGGCAGTCTCATCTATTTCGGCATTTGGAAGGCGAGATATGACTTCTTCACTGTTTAAAGGAACAATACCAGTTTTTTTAAATCCAGAAAGTATATTGGATTTGGCGTTAATATTAAGCTGATTGATCAATAGCTTCAAAAGGCGAGGAAAACATCCCTTTGGAATGGAGCTTAAATTCCGTCCATCAGTTTCTTTCCACTTCTGCAAAATACTCCGCCATGCTTGTTTCATAGAACGGAAAAAGGCCACGTCTAGTGGTTGGGTCAAATGAGTGGAGTTTGGTGGCAAAAACACAAAGTGTATGTCCTTTTCTTTACACAGATCTATTAAATGCACTGAAAGATGAGACGATAAGTTGTCACCTATAAGAAGTTTTTTACCGGTTTTTTTGTCAAAATATGGAATAATGACATTTGTGATCCAATCACTAAAGATTTCTCCATCAAACCAGCCAGATTTCGACCTGTTATAGCAGGTTCCTTTTGGGCCATTTTGTATCCAAGTATCGTAAAGGTAGATTGACTTATACACTACATAAGGCACCAATAGTTCTCCTTCAGCGTTTGCTGCAATCATCAAAGACGTACACCCTTTTGAAAAATTCCGGACCCTTTCTGGATATTTACATCCGCGCCGAACGATGACTTTTGGTCGCCCAGGGTCATCTGATAAGTTTGTTTCGTCGTAGTTGACTATGTTAGAGTGAGGTACGCCTTCAAGTGACTTTTCTAGTTCTGCAAAGTAGGTTTTCATCATTTCAGGTGACACTTCTGCTCTCGAACGTTTGATGTTTTGAGATATCCGCTTTGATATTTTGTCACTATGTCGTTTCAGGAAGCTCTCAACAAAATCAGGCCCTGGATAGTTGTTTTTAAACCTTTTCACAGTAATGTTTGATGTATCAAGATACATTTTAACAATATATCTTAAATCGTTTTGGTCCAACGGATAGCCCCAATCCGCACAAATATTTAAATTTTTTACAATAAAAGCCTCGGCCTCTGGTGTCATTGCCGTTTGGCCACCATGGGGTTTCATTGATTTATTATTGCGTCTCTGTAAAACTGAATATGAAATTCCATATTTCTCAGCAATGCATCGTATCGATGTGTTTCCAGCTGATATGTCTAGTAAAGCTTGATTAATTATGGCTACGTCATATTTTTTAAGAGATTTCGCTCCCGGTTTGGGTCGGTAGTTTCTAGGCATATCTGTAGAGAAATAAAATATATTTCGTAAATATAGGTACCTATTTGAGCACGCATACTAACTCACCAGGATAATATTGTAATATATATATTATAATATATATAGGTGTTCTTTTTATAATATGATTTGCAATCTGTAATGGCTTAAATTTAAAAATAAAGAAGGTAAAAATAAAAAATCATTATTTTGTAATGATGACCTAGGAAAGGACTGAAAACGTCATAATTAATAAACTATTTTTTTTTTATTGTTGTATTTAAATAGACCTCTAGATAGTAAGCATTAAACGTGTTGACAACCCTAATAAAAAAAACCTCTTCGCCCCTTTCTTGACCCTGTACACCCCATTCTTGAGTCTGTTAGCCCCACAAGTGGCTCTGTTGCCCCCTTTCTATGACCCGCTTCACCCCTCAGGTGACCCTGATAACCCCAAAAATCTAAGTAATTGCCTTTAAATAAGTTTTCTCCAATTATGCAGGAAAATAATACACAAATTCACTCACCTATGCGTTTTTACAATAACCCAAGAGACAAGGTTTGCTTAGAACCGGGTTATATTGCCGAAAAATCACAGAAACCAAACAAAAAGACGAAATTACGCGGAACCAAAATACGACTGTTTTGGAGCGGGATTTTTAAACCGTTTTTTCTTCTATTCTACTTTGTCTATGAATCGTGTGTTGCCATTACATAAAAATTCAAAACCTTCTTTGTTCAAGTCAGTTACTCGACCACAGACAAACTAAGTTACCAAACCAGAAAATGAACGTGAACAAAATTAGACTACATGATTCTGTTCCCCCCTGGGACCCGCTTCACCCCATTTTACGGTACGCTGAAAGTCTTCATAGTGAGAATTTCAAGTAAGTTTACCGTTTTAAACACGTGAATATTCGGTAACGCATTATATTCAATTTAGTTCTAGTGTTTACAAAAAGCAACGGGATTAAACAATTTTTCATCTCTTTCTATCACTCAAAGGTTTGCTGGATGAAAACTCAATTTTGAATACAGTTCGCCTTTGTTAAAACAATTTCTCAATTACTGTACGAATACTATTTATTGAGTAATTGTGGTACAGTAAAGAATTATAAAAAATCGTTTATATCGATTTATTAATCGCTTTTGTGACAGAGTAATGAGATAGACAGAGCTTGCTTCCTCAAAATGTACTGAACATAGTGCTATTCCTTGTCGGGGACCAATCTTTATTTCCCGTCGCCTCAATCCATTTTTGTTTTAAATTGGGTTCATGTGGAAAACTAAAAAAAATACGACACGTTTCGATTATTTATTAAAATTGTCTACAGAAGTACCTATAAAATGCAAAATTATTCCTCTGTTTCCGCATAGGCTGAACAGCACTAATCGCTAAAATTGACAGAAAAATGATAAAAGCGGCTGTACTACGAAACCGAAGCGATATACGATAGTAGGGAAGGGGGGGCATAGTAGGGTACTTAACGTTTAAACTTTCCTAAAAACTAAAATAATATGATTAAATTAAAAGTTTTAACTTAGAATCATAGCTTAATTCATTGCGAATGCCTATGGATACATATAAGTTGATAACGTAATTAATCTACAACATGTAAATACTTAAATGAAAAAAGGTCTTTGACCCGCTATGCCCCGTGCATAGGGGTAAAGTGGGGCATTGTGGGGGGTAAAGTGGGGCATCATACATAATAAGGAACAAAACACAATTTCCAAACGAAATAGTTTTATTTCTTGGCAAAATAAAGACAGTTTAAAAAAAAATAACAACAACATTTTAGCATAATAAATTCACTACAAAAACTTCTCTTTATTATTATTTTTGTAAGTTAAAGAAATCAGAGATCACACAGAAAACTTTAACACGTTTCTTTAATCTTTTATAAAACTTAAATAAAAAAAAGGAAATACAGAACTTACAGATATGTAATGAATTACAGTTAGTTATAAACATCTCCTTTAAAACTTCAATCAAGATAACGAAAAATGAACGTAACTATTCGTATACATCTTTAAATCTCCTAACTTAAACATTTTGACTTTCAAAAAAACGTTTTTAATCATTTTTAGCTTTAACAAAATTAGTTTTCAATGCACAACGCACATAAATGAGTAGCCTCTTTATCTTTTTCATCCTCTCCAGCACAAGAGTAGTGTGCCCATCGAGAACATTTTAGACAACGTATCCATCCTTCGGTTGACTCTGACCACAAGTAGCCACAATAGATGCATTCAGCATCTTCAGCATCAGCATCTTCTTCTGCAGAGCTTTTGCTGCCTTTCTTTTTGACAACCTTTCTCTTCTTCTGTTTGTTGGATTTTAATTTCAATTTTTTAGCTACCCTCTTTTTCTGTTCTTTTAGTTCTGCGGCCTTTTTTATGTCTAGAAGCTCGTTTTTGTACGGTGATTCTGTGATGATTGCTGTTTTCCCTCGTTGCTTACTAACTCTTTTGCTTGTTCTGTTCTCCTTAGGCACTGGCATTATTTGTTCTGGAGTTGTTGCAAAACTCGAGGGCCTATCGACCATCCAAGAACAACCAGGTTGTGGAGAAGGTTGCCTAGGTGGGGTTTGTATATTCCTATCTTGTTGTGGTATTTGCGATGGTGGTGTCTTGTTACCGGTCAAAATTTCTTGGAGTGGTTGTCTGGGTGGCGTCTTGGCACCAGGGTCACCTTCTGGGGTTTCTTGTCTCATTGGAGTGTTGTCTCTCTGCGAAATGGCTTCGTTAACTAAAGGCACCTCAGCAGGCTCAGGATTGTCTGTAGTGTCCGCGGGTGCAAAATCTACGTCAGTGAAAACATTCTTGTTTACAGGCCATATACCTGTGGCTCTGAAAGCATTAATAGCAGTCGTCATTGTTGCTGCAGATACAAAAGCTTTTCCAAATAGTCCAGCTGTCTGAAATTGTGTCACCACACGTCCGGGATGGCTCCGCAACCAATTCTTTATTTCGCTGGAATAATATGTGCTTATAGGTTTCATGAACCCAACATCCAGTGGTTGAAGTCGGTGTGTGCAGTGAGGTGGAAAGCACAATAAAATAACGCCATTTTCGCGAGACAAATCAATGACCTCCACAGATTTAACGTGTGTTGCATGACCGTCTAGCAATAAAAGTGCTGGATTATCTTTGGTGGAATGCGACCACTCAATGAATCTCTTTAGCCAGAGGACAAACAAGGGACCCTGGATCCACCCAGATTCGTGGCATTCTCCCCAAGACCCAGCTGGTGCCCCATCAAGCAACTCCGGTTTCATACGCTTCCTTGGAAATATGAACATTGGCGGCATATAGTTTCCAACTGCGCTGAAGCAGAGAATTGTGGTCATTAGTTTTCGCCTTTCTGCGGAGGTCAGTGTTCCTACCTGCCTTTTGCCACAAGTAGCAAGGATTTTTGATTGACTTTTGGGCACTGTGGACACACCTGTCTCATCAACATTGAAAATTCTTTGTGGAGTAAGCTTATGTTCATCGTAAACCTTTTCTAAAAGTTGAAAAAAACTTTCAACAGCTATTCTATTGAAACCCATAGCTCTAGCTGCCGATGTTGGTTCAGGTTTTCTGTAGCTAATATCTGGATGTCTTTTAAGGAATCCTTTTAACCAATCTATACCAGCCAAACCACTCTCTGAATCAAATTTATGAGGAATTCCATTTTTTTGAGCCACTTCAAATGCAAGTTTGCGCAGGTCACGTGAAGTCAGTCCATGAAACCGTGCTTCCATCAGTTTTATGTAATTAATTAGTTCTCTCTCTTGATCGGGAGAAAACACGCTTTGGAAATGGCCCAATTTCTTTTGAAAGATGCTGTCGTCTGGATTGCCCCGATATTTAGAAACATAACGTTCTAATGTTGTTTGTGGAACGTTGTGCATATTTGCTGCTTTTCTGTAGCCCATTTCTCCGGACATAACACTGTGTACAGCTTGTTTCATAGCTTCCATAGACCATGAATGCTGTTCAGTCTTCCTCTTGTATGTGCAGACCATGTTGGCTAAAAAAGTAAAAAATAAATATATTACAACTTAGAAGTCTTTAAAACGGGGCAAAGTGGGGCACTTTTCTATAACAAAAAAGGGGCGGGCGTGGTGCAAAGTGGGGTGCCCCACTTTGCCCCCCGCGCCATATCCCACTATGCCCCACCGGCTCGTTCAAAATTAAATACAAACTGACGGTATCTTACCTTTGATTCAATGACCTTGTGCTTGTTGATTAAGAAATCCGGAAGGGAACTGATTCATAATAAACTATAACACACCACAGTACACATGTACGTTTTAGAAAGGATTGCTGTTCAATTTCACTAATTTTTTTAAGAAAAACACTGGTTTTGATATTTTTGTTTACATCACACGAACGCGTACCGAAATGGCGTGGCTCGCATATGGAGATCACGCGCCGACTAACGACCAATCAAAGCGAGCCATTTGACAGTTTGCTCAGCGTTCGTTTTGAGCTGCGTAAGGCTCGCCCCGCTATGCCCCGTGGCCCCGCTATGCCCCCCCCTCCCTATCACTTTTTCGATATTCATCACTTGTTTAAACAAAAGACGGCAGCATTCTTGATAAATAGCTCTCGAGTCGTCCAAGTAAAAGCCTCAATGTAATACAAGTATGCAGCTTACTTTTGATGACTAGATTAAAAATAATTGATTTTAACATGAATTACGCATAATATTAATCACAAAATGACTTAACGAATGGAAGGAAACATTTACTTTATTTGATCTCCTCGCATTTGTACAGTTTTTACAATTTATAACAGCGCAATTGACCGTTTTAATTTTTTTTACTGACGTCCGAGTAGCGCACACACCGATACAGACTGAGCACAAAAATAGTGGCTTATGATTTTTGGTCATAAGCTGGGCACGCGAAGTAGTGCTCTTGCGTTATCTATGTCTATCTATATCTGTGATAATACGTTAGATACCACACGATGCCTGAAACGAGCGCATTCGTAAGCGTACCTACCCTGACACCTACAAGATACGAAACATGTAAACGTTAACTTGATCCCGAACTGTTAACTGAATTTTGAAGTATTAATCTAAGCTTTGGTCTCAAATTTGAAATAATATGTAATTAGTACGTATGTGATTATTCGTCGACAACCGGCTGTTCAGCTATTTGTAAAGCAAGTAGATCCATTATCGCTTGGCAACTATAGATAAACGGTGAACACATTTGTAAGCTATGTTTTAATCGTTTATTGGTCCATAAAACGGGTCAATTGCGAGTCAAACTCGCATTGTAAGTGTTCTGTTCAATGACTGTAAAACATGTATTTTTTGTAAGAAATACGCTTTATAATATAAAATTCTTTTGTATACTAAAGTGTACCTTATTAATCTTGTGCTGCAGCATCATTATGAACGAAAACGATTTTTTTTCCACTTTTATTCAAAAAGCTATTATGCTAATGTTATAAATTTTCATAGTCGCATAGTCGGTTAGACTGACATAAATCAAGGAAATGTTATGTAGATACAGCTCCTACTAGTTACTACAGTCCATCGTCGGAAACATTGCGTAGGTAGGTGTCATATTTGATAATTATAATCCTCATGGTTCGTTCGTAAACGACTTTCCATGGATCTCATGAATGACTTGTGATTAATTTGTGATGTAAGAATTTTAAGTTTAAAATGTGTAGGTGTACGTATTTATAAATAATGTGGTGCTCTTGAATCCAATTATCGTAATAGAAAGCTTCCACACTTTGCAAACAATATACTATGGAAAGTAAATGGTCGATTTATTTATATGTTCATCACTATTATTATGATCGCTTTACAATAATAACAAAATACTCGCCGTTTTTATGAAACTTGAATTAATGAATTAAAAACTGAATATTCTATTCTCACAAATAGTTGAGAAAAATACCCAATATTATAATAATAACCAGCTCCCGCCAGCGGCTTCGCCCGCGTGATATCTTTATAAATTATATAGCCTATGTTACTCTGTGATAATATAGCATTCTACTGGTGAAATATTTTTTTAAATCGATCCAGTAGTTTTTAAGTTTATTCATTACAAACAAACATACAAAAAAATCAAACCCTTTTTTCTTTGTAATATTAGTTTAGATAAGTGTGGAGATCGAGGCTTTTTAAACGCTAAGACCCTCCACAATTGCGAGATATACAATGTCAGAGAATAATTCCTAGAATCTGACGTGAGGATGCATCGAGAGATGTGGTCGCAATGGACGAGGGTATCGCCCCGCTCTCCTTGGCTAAAGGAGTACTGGCGAAAGCCTGTAGTGCTCGATGCTGATCGATCCATCATAACTGACAGGATGATTGTTCGTTGAACCTCGTGAAAGTTGAGAAAGAAGTATCTTGACTTGGCTCGCGAGGTTGTCGACATGTGGGATGTGGACTCAGCGATCATTGTGCCGATAGTCGTATCTGCCAATGGCTTTATTGCCAAGAGCCTCGAGTAACACCGAAGGTGGCTCTCGTTGGGCAGCTGGATTAAGGGCTTGATTCAGAAAGCGGTACTACTGGACACGGCTCGCATTGTTAGGAGGTTCCTCTCTCTGGAGCCCTGACTGCCGGTAGCTTGGACCATTTCCGATACCGGTGGGCTAGATTTTTTTATTTTACTAGCTGGCGGTTCCTTTATTTAGGTTTTTCCAAATTTTATTTTCCTAAACTGCCTCAGGATTCAGGCGAAAAAAAACTATTAATCGGTCGAGCCATTTTCGAGTTTTTGCGAGACTAATGCACGGCAAATGTTTTTATTTTAAATATATAGTTTATTAGCTTTTGCCCGCGGCTTCGCCTGCGTGGTTGTCCCAAAATATCTCACGGGAACGTACTATCGGTATTACATACCTAAAAGCCAAGGAAAAGGTCCTGCCGCTACGCCCGCGTTCCTGTCAACCATAATTATTTTGTTACGCGTAATTTTGAATCTGTGATATCTTTTGACCTTTTGAACACCACGGTCGGTCGGTCGGTTTTCTGTTTTTCTTTTTCCTATTATTTAAAACTACATTAATGAAATATTGTAAAATGGCACAGATTTGATCATTACTTAGGTACATTTCACTAGAAAAAACAATCATCAAAAACCCTACCTAAAACCTTCTCCTGACAATAACAAACAACAAAAAAAGAATTAGCGAAATCGGTCCAGCCGTTCTTGAGTTCTAAATAGTGTAACGACTTTCTTTTATATGTATATACACTGGTCAGCAAATAAACCGAGCCACCCGCTACCTAGGAACTCCGATTCGATTTTCTCAAAAAGTATAAAACTTCCAACTATCAAAGTTATACCTACAAAAAGTGCGTTTCATGGTGATTAAAATGACTACAAATTAATTCGAAAGTACCGTCAACTCACATTGTAATCAAGAAACAAACACAATGCTAATGATTTGCTCTGTTTTCACCAGAGTTTGAAATTAGCGTTCTTTTTCTCTACAATGAGGGTAGTCGGATATTTCTTATCATTTCTTTAGTTTTTGTCCATCGTTTGCTCAGACGCGTGTGTTTTTGCTACTTTTTTCGATTAATAATGGATACAACACCTCAGGAAGCAGCTCAAGCTGTAGCATTACTTCAAGCAGGCATTGCGCAACGTGAAGTCGCTCGAAGGCTTCAAATCAGCAGATCTTCGGTGCAACGAGTTTACAGACGATACCTAGAGACTGGAGCATTCGATCGCCGTCCAGGTACGGGCAGACCTAGGGCTACATCAGTAGCAGATGATCGTTATATCCACCTTACTGTTCTGCGAAATCGCCACCTCAACGCAGTTCAACTCCAACAAAGTCTGCGTGACGAACGCCAAGTGGTCATAAGTTCAGATACCGTCAGAAGGAGACTTGCTGAACGGAACCTGACCCCAAAAAGAGCTGCAACAGGCCCAGCGTTAACGGTAGCACACCGTCGAGCACGACTTGAATTTGCTCGAGAGCATAGGGATTGGACATTAGAGCAGTGGAGTAATGTACTCTTCACTGATGAGACCAGGGTGAGTCTACATGGAAGTGATCGACGTCAGAGAGTATATCGTCGCCCTGGAGAACGTTATTCTCAGTGTTGCATCGAGGAAACTGTTGCTTATGGAGGAGGATCTGTAATGGTCTGGGGCGGCATCTCGTTAACAGCACATACAGCGTTAGTTTTCATCGAACCGACGGGCCGTACTCGTGGACTGACTTCTCATCGCTACATTACTGAAATCCTCCCAGACCATGTGGTACCTTATGCAGGATATATCGGACAGGATATGCAATTATGCATGATAATACACGGCCTCATGTTGCTCATGTGGTGACCCAGTATCTACGCGACGTCAGCATTCGTACGATGGACTGGCCAGCTCGAAGCCCGGACTTGAATCCGATAGAACACTTATGGGATGAGCTGAAACGTCGAGCCCGGGTACCTACTCCAACAAGGCTTCCAGAGCTGCGAATCGCAATTGAAGAGGAGTGGAATACAATTCCTCAAGATTTTATCGTCAGGCTCGTAAGGTCGATGAATACAACGATGCTGGCAGTTATCCGAGCAAGGGGAGGGAATACGGAATATTGATCAAAAACTTTTTTTTGATTTTATCTTTGTTTTTGGCTTTAATTTTTTTTGTCACTTTATCATTACTAACGATTGTCACGACTGGAAAACGACTCTTCTTTGTAAAATCCTTAATAAACACAGACATATTGATTAAACCCAATGAGTTTCCTTTCATTTTAATCACCATGAAACGCACTTTCTGTAGGTACAACTTTGATAATTGTAGGTTTTTTAGTTTTTGAGAAAATCGAGTGCCTAGGTAGCGGGTGGCTCGGTTTATTTGCTGTCCAGTGTAGAAGAAAAAACAGCAGAAGAGAAGTATTGAAAGTAGCTTACATATTATTACTTCGACAATTATTTTTTAAATGACAACTATTCGTATCTGAATATTCCTAATGCATAATATTTATAAAACTGTGGAAAATAATCATAATTGATATCCATAGATCGATAGTTTACTGTCCACTCTCCTATTTACCTCCGTTGGATTTTAACCAACCAAGACCTAGCGCCCCACGAAATGCGGCGTTCGCAAGACTGGTCGATTATTTATTATGTCCCACAATATCACATCCATAATCGCATGCGAGGAAGTTGTCAAAAGTCGTGCTAGCCACGCCAGAGTCGGGTCTTCCCGACAGCGGATGACATCACGAACGAGATTAGTGATCGACGATGAAGTGACAAGAACCTACCAAAACACATTTTTTCAGAAAACGCACAAAAAACGTGTTATTTTTTTGAAACACAATATATGTATGTAAAAAACCATTATTGGTTTATAAGTACATTATATAAGAAGCTGGTGTCAGGGTATATGTGAGACTAGTACAAATACAATCAACTTTTTGATTTAGCCGTAAATAGGTGATATTGCAATGCAACCCAGGCTTTAAAAATATACATTATAAATATTATAATAGCAAAGATAGAAATCTTTCTAGAAAGGAAATGCTACCTAGAATTTATTTTAAAAAAGGCGTGATTTTTATAGATTAACTTTTAGTGAAAATATTTCAAATGTCTAGCTAGAAAATAATGAACATTAAACTGTCGTATTATTAATTACAATAATGAGAGTAAAGACGTATCAAGCAGGAGTGAAGATAGGAGGTCTTGACAGGACTTGGACGCTGACGTCATTAGTTGTTATTGTTTTTAGTTTATTAGGTGATATTGCCACCAAATGTAACGCACAATTAGTTATTGCGGTTATCAGTAACTCGTTAAAAAATTAGTTAAACAGTAAGCTGGTTTTGCCAGCTCACGCTCAGCTCAGCTATCTACGTAAAAAAAGTAAAATCGCCAAAATGTCAGTTATGAGTTCTTCTCACTTCATCGTCATGATGTCCCATAATATTTGATTTATTCGTTTGTAGTTCTGTGTGCTTTTCGTTTGTTTAGAACTTAGTAACTGGTGTTTAATGATAGTATGATACCAAATAGGGTTTTAAGTGTATAAGAGTTTTTTGAGAGAGATTTGCGGCTAGTGGCGCTGCCTCGACCAGGCTAAAGTGCCGTAAACATTGCAGTATCAATGTCATTGTCACTTGTTATTTTGTTTGATTGTTTAGGTTAGTTTGGTGCCAGTTGTATTGATTGATCGTATTTGTTTTTGATAGAACAAAAGTCACTTCAATGACTGAAGTCACTAAAATGCCTGAATTCACGTCATTACAGGATTTAGTGTCATATATTACAGAGTTTGAAAATCAACATTTCATACAGTTGTGGAAGCGTGATACACGTAACATAATTATGTAGAATCAATGAAAAAAGTATGTCCACATGAATGGATCAATAACAGAAACAACACAGTAATGAAGAATTACAATAAGTATCTACTATAGTGTAACATTTGCGTGTTCAAGAGGTGGTCGAAAATTTGAGACAAAAGGTCACACTGCGTAAACATTTAGTTTTTGAGAAATATGAAAAAGCATTATGAAAATGGCTGAAAGGTAGGTTAGGTTAGGTTAGAATTGTGACCACACAACGCACTAGCCGAGCGAGCGAAGCTAGCGGTGCCGCGGCAGCGGCCGGCGAGTGCCAGGGTCCGTTAATTAAGCACAATAAGAATGTAATGTTTTAGGGATGTGGTGTTTTCCATTCTCTTGTGTCTCTAAGGACCCTCGTGCGTTGTGTGGTCACAGTTCTAACTTAACCTAACCTACCTTTTGTGTTATGGCTACACTTAAGTTTAGCCGGACAAAGATGAAATCGTGTATCGATAATACTCACTATGTCGAACATTACTCTCTTCTCAAAAACAAACGTCTAAACGTAGTATATTTTATCAAAAAAAAAAAATGCTACTATAAAAAGCGATCCCCTTGCGTCTTTCTAAAATAATGTAGGTACTAGTATGTCGCAAATTGACGGCAATCACGGTTGTGCAAAGATAGAGTGCCGTTAGCGGCACTTAATATCTACACTACCGTGATAGAGTGTTACCTATAGGTACACTGTCTTTAAATTAAATAAAACAATAATGCAACGAGTAATATTTTATTTAAAAATTATGGAACGAAAAGCAATGATTTATTGGTTATCGATAAGATGTTGGAATCCCTATTTTTTTGTAGGTATTTGTGGCTTGGCGTGGAAGGGGCGCCGATGCGTTTACGCTCTGGCGTTCAAAAGGTAGTATTAATTTTATTGATAGATGTCAAGGCATACTTTAATCTAAATTAAATGCCCATTTTAAATAACATATTTTATTGGATAATATCGTCTTCTTTACCCTCTCCTTTCCAATTCTCAACTGTAAAGAAGGTTTGTCTGGAAATACAGAGTCCTTAGTAGGTAAGTATTTACACTTGATACTTGGCCTTTTTTTTCTGAATATCTTTCCTTATTCTTCTTTTAAAACTTGTTTTAAACGTTGTGACTACTGCTTGCGCATTAAAAATGAATTATTATTATTATTCTTCACTATAACTGTTTCATAAAACTCGCCTTGGTGCTTTATCACCTACAACTTCCGCTGCACTATCATAAACTATTGTTTAGTAACTACACTAACTATTACAACTATTGTGCATATACATATGTAAACTTACTTTGCAACAGCAGAAGGAACTAAACATCACTCAGTATCACCACTAACAAAGTATTTATTGAGGGTAAAAAGAAATTATTGTCACCCTACCCACAATGACACACATACACAATAACAAAATTGTTGGTTTCGGTATCTATTAAGATTTTGTTTTATCGTAATCCTTATTAGTAACAAATAACACCAATTTGTTACACAATTTTTTTCACAAAAGAGACAATTTTGTATTTGGCTTATCTTTCATACGTTATGAGGAGTAATAAAATGAAAACAAAAGAAATGGAGGACTGAGGGCCCGAATTTTATCAGGGTCATAACTTTTAACAACAAGTGGTGACTTCTTCTTTTTGCTTTCACAAATATTCACAATTTATTTAGTAGCTTAGGATTTCAAACAGTAGCTGTAAGTTAATGGATTCATTTTATTTGCGTGATAAAATTTTACATGTATGAGAATTGAGGGCCCATTTTGAACGAAGATTTACAAAGTAGGACAGTGTTTTGCGATAATATCTTGTTTTCACAAATTTTGTTTGGTATTAATATTTTGGCATAAAGACTTTTTCTGTAGTGTACATAGTTTTTCAGGTACAGATGGCCCTCAATCCTCTATGTGAGAACTGAGGGCCCAACTTTACAGTCAAAAACTCGCTTATATGACTTTCAGAAAATCTGATTCCAACTTTCACAATTGTTGGGGAATGTTCAGTAAATCCAGCGCACATTTTCAAAGAGTTTTAACAAAGTGGCCCTCACACCACACGCACATACCTACTCTCCCTCCGTCTTACGAATTTCAGTTCATGTCACGTGTCCTGACGCGAACATTTTTTACCCATCACAAAAAAAGTCCACAACGCCGCAAAAGAAGTTTTCACTTAAAAAAACTGCATATTGTACGATATTGTAGATTCGTTAATATTATGAAGCCAACGAAGCTTCGGCACGCATTGCTCTGTCACACGCATTTGTATGTATATATTTAAAATTATATAATAAAAGGAGTTTGATTTAAAAATAAATTCATTTTATTGGATAAATATATCTTTTAAAGATTTAATATTTCTCTATCTTTTAACCTACCTAATTAGTTACATACCGACAACGTCGAGGGTTTATTTTTAAGCATGTAGAGTACGGTACGTCATGTAATCGTGGAGACTACGCTATCTTGCAGCGCCTTTCTGGATTTATGAAAGGGTACTATAAAATTAAATTGATATTAGCATTGTTATTTTTTTTCAATGAGACTACTATGTCAACAACGTTAATTAAAATATGGCGACAAAATTATGCGATACCAACACGCTGCTCAATTCTAAAAGGTCCTAGTCAAAGTACCGTTCGTGCTGTGTACATATATTTTTTTATTTATCGTTGCACAACTGTTGGTACATCTTTCTTTTTCCGCAAAATCATAATAATCTCATAATCATGATAATCTTCAGCGATATTTATCATAGAAGCCTCTACGATATTCCTCATATCATCAGATTTTATATTTCTTCATCGCTATCCAAAACTCGCAGAATTCACCTGGAGAAAACAGAAAAAATAATTAAAAAAGTTCTCAGATTAGACTAAGGACTAATTAAGGCCTTTTTTACTGACACTTGGCGAAACCTAAATGAATGCCATAAAATCGCGGTTGGATTTCCTTTTTTTCTTCGTTCGTCTCAGCTAGGGAATGCAATCTCGTCTCGCCGAGATCCCGATCTCGCGAGATCCCGGCCATATTTTACGAGATTGTATCTCGTCAAATTTCGTACGAGATCTCGCGAGATAACGAGATCGTTAATAAAAAAAGAAATGAATTTGTACGAAGCTGGTGGAGTAAGAGGGGAACTTTTAAACTTCGTACATAACTGCCTCTCAACTGTGGTTCCCACAAGTGTTGAGGCAGAACGAGCTTTTTCAGCAGCAGGGTATTTGGCATGCAAAATCAGAAGTTGTCTGTCAGATGATACTCTCGACATGATGTGTTTTTTGAGAAGCCATTTTCAGACAAACTAACTTGCCTTTCCGTACCTTGATAACTTCATCTGACTTCTACTTTAAACTTCTTTTATTTGATTAATACGATCTCACAACATTTATATGAACTTGTGAAGTTAAGTTTTTGTTTTGTTGTATTTATTTACTATAAGTAATGTTCCTATTTACTCTTAATTATTGAAACTAAAGTAATAATTTACAAAAGACTAAATATAGATAATTATTGTTTTGTTATCAATATTGTAAGAATTTGAACTGATTAGCTACAGTAGGTATTTCCTTTTTTTCTTCGTTCGTCTCAGCTAGGGAATGCAATCTCGTCTCGCCGAGATCCCGATCTCGCGAGATCCCGGCCATATTTTACGAGATTGTATCTCGTCAAATTTCGTACGAGATCTCGCGAGATAACGAGATCGTTAATAAAAAAAGAAATGAATTTGTACGAAGCTGGTGGAGTAAGAGGGGAACTTTTAAACTTCGTACATAACTGCCTCTCAACTGTGGTTCCCACAAGTGTTGAGGCAGAACGAGCTTTTTCAGCAGCAGGGTATTTGGCATGCAAAATCAGAAGTTGTCTGTCAGATGATACTCTCGACATGATGTGTTTTTTGAGAAGCCATTTTCAGACAAACTAACTTGCCTTTCCGTACCTTGATAACTTCATCTGACTTCTACTTTAAACTTCTTTTATTTGATTAATACGATCTCACAACATTTATATGAACTTGTGAAGTTAAGTTTTTGTTTTGTTGTATTTATTTACTATAAGTAATGTTCCTATTTACTCTTAATTATTGAAACTAAAGTAATAATTTACAAAAGACTAAATATAGATAATTATTGTTTTGTTATCAATATTGTAAGAATTTGAACTGATTAGCTACAGTAGGTATAATAATTATAGACATAAACAAATGTTATTAGAGTTAGAGACAAAATAATAAGTACTCTGTTGATTTTTAAAATAAAACTTACATTATTTTTATAACTAAGCAACGCAGTTTCTATTTAATTACATATCATGTCAATTACTAGTTCTTAAAACAAGCATTTGCATATTTTTTAATTGCTATTCTCCCAATCTCGCGAGATCCCGTAATTTGCGAGATCTCGCGAGACTGGGTTTTGAGTCTCGCGAGATTTCGCTAGGCGGAAATCTCGTACGAGATTGCATTCCCTAGTCTCAGCGCCGCAAGTTGAAAATCTAACAGCGAGCATTTTTTACAGGAGTTCTTTATGTTCTTATTATGATTGTGAGGTCAATAATCAATGGTCTACCGATTCGAGAGATGATTGACTAAAATTGTTTGCATTTGTGGTTTAATGAAATGCCTGAAGATTATGCGTTACGTGCGACGGCGTTGCACCGTTTTTTCATGAACTATGACTAGTCAGGAAGTTTATGCTGCGCATTGCCAGTTGCCAACCCAACGCTTAGTATGATGATTCTAAGCATTGGGCCACAGGTGACCTGTGGAGAGCATTTGCTTGCACCTCAACGCGTAATTTTTTTTAAAAGTTGGTTCTAGGAATCAACCCTTGTGGGATCCCAGAGCTAGCTTACCTACCTTGAATTTAGTGTGGTGAGTGTTTATGTGTATGTTACGTAATTAGATAGCAGTTTGATCAGTGACTGGAAGTTCTATAATTAGGATTTAAATCAATCTATCAACAGTACAATTCAGAAAGTGATCTACTTTATCGAATGCCTTAACTGTACCTACTATGCAAATCTAACAGAATGGTCAGTTACGTTTAGAAAACGTTATAGACCCGATTAATTAATCGTGCTTCAATACGGTCGAAGTTCACGCCGAACATGCGTAGCCTTTACGATAATAACGTCGCGGACATCAATACGAGAGTGACACTGAAAGTTTTTAGAACTGGCCAATTGTATACGATCAAATAAAATAAAAAGTTCAAATTTTGAAAATGGAGCTGCCAATATTATTGTGTATGTCATTTTATTAATTTGGCGACAAATTAAAAAATGTCTTTGTCACGTCAGCATGCACAATTATTTTCGTACAATGATTTTTTATGACTTTCGATGTCATTTAAGTCAACAAGAAAGTTATGATTTCGATTTGCCTTTTACGATGAAGCCCCATCTCGTGCCACTGTTTACAACTGGTTTAATGAGTTTAAACGTGGTCGCACTAATCTCACCGATGATCTGCACGAGGGACGGCCTTCTACGGCGCGGCGGCGACGACTGAAGATAACATCAGTGTTGTGCGGCGTATGATAGAGACTGACCAAAAGAGTGACTTATCAGCAGATTCGGACAAGCTTAGGCATCGGTATCACATCGGAGTCAATTGCACACAAAAATCTCCATAAACATTTAGCGGTCAGGAAGCTTTGTGCCCGGTGGATACCTCATAATTTTACAGAGGCCCAAAAACTGCTTCGTGTTGATTGGTGTCGTGAAATGGTTCAAAGAATTAATGGAGGTGACTCAAATGCTGTGTTCGACATACTTACTGGTGACGAAAGCTGGATTTATTGTTATGATCATGAAACTAAGAGACAGTTTGCTGTCTGGGTGTTTCCTTCCGAGGAGTTGTCAACTAAAGCGAAGAGAGGTCGAAGCGTGGGAAAAAACATGGTGGCCTCGTTCTTCGGAAGGACAGGTCATTACGCAACAATTGTTTTAGAGGATCGAAAAACAGTTACTGCAGAGTGGTACACTAACAATTGTTTGCCACTTGTCTTGGAAAAAGTTTGGGAGAAACAACCTCGCAGTAGGATCCTCCTTCACCACGACAACGCCTCATCACATACCGCCAAGCAAACAATCGACTACTTGGCGATGTATCCTGACCACCAGCATGCAGCGAACGCGCATTCCTGGTCATCACCCTCAGCCTCATCACCCCGACTCACTGGGGAATCACCGCAATCACCGCTATCACCACAACCGCCGCAATCACCGCAGACAGTTCCGACTCACCGCGAACTGTGCGGCACCCGGTTCCGACTCACTGGAACCTTAGCTGGCACTGTGAAGCATCGCAAGATACAAGACTCAGCCCACTAACGACCTCCGGTCTCCGGAGGGGAGTGATTAGGCATGAAAATTGCCGTCAATATTGCGAAAGTTGCCAAAACTGCCGGGAATGTTTCCAAACATGGAAACATTGTACAGGCCATTCATAGAGTTCTCGCGCTCACGTGCTCTCGCTCGAACTTGCCCCGCCTCCAACAGCTGTTATCGTAAATGTAGGTAGGTAACTAAAACGCATCTTTAAGCTTTACGATTGAAAACTAAGAAAAAGTAAAATAAAAGGTTCACGGAAAAATAATAGGCACTTATTCAATTCAAACCTTTCCTTCGTACTTTAATTGGGCTTGGGACCAACAAAATCACCAACTTTTTAAAATTAATTTTAAGAAAACAAAGCAACTAATGTAAAAGAAATCAAACTAAAGTAAAGCTTCAAAACTTGTAAAAAAAGTAATTTTGGCCTATTTAAAAAGTTTGAATCAGCTGATATTTACAATAATTTAAGTATTTACAAAACTTTAAAAAAACTTACAGGTATTTTAACTGTCCTTCGAAATGTCCACCACCATTATCGATACAAAGACGGGCAAATTGTTTTTTAACGATAAAAGTATGTTTCGCTCACTTTTCACTTCGTCAAATGCGTCCAATATGCGCTGTTTTAATTGTTCTACACTTATTGGCTCACTAATGTACACTCGTCACTTCACTCCACAAAAAAAAGTCCAATGGCGTGAGATCAGGTGATCGTGGAGGCCATGCCACGGGGCCGCCTCGACCGATCCACTGACTCCCGAACTCCTCCGTCAGGTATTCACGCACTGCGCTATGGTAGTGCGGAGGCGCGCCGTCTTGCTGAAACCAGAGGCCTCGTAAATTGGCTAATGGAATGTCATCTAGCATTGAAGACACCATAGTCCGAAGCAAAGTTAAATAACTTTCTCCAGTAAGACGCCCTTCAATGAAATAAGGCCCAACGATGTTGTCGTTCAGGATTCCTCCCCAGACATTAACAGAAAACCTGTGTTGGAAAGAGTTCTCCCTTGTTAACATTGGATTGCGCATTGACCACCAGTGTTCATTACGTTGATTGAACAATCCGATACGAGTAAACATGCACTCATCTGAGTACAGCACATTTGCTTCAGTGTTATTGAGTATCCACCTGCAGAACGCCATCCTTGGTTCATAATCCACAGTGGTCAATTCTTGACCCTTTCTGTAGTGGTATGGGTGAAATCCAGACGAACTAATGATCTTCCATGCCACTAGTCCACTACACTGTCGTACAGGTTTTGGGAATATGCTGGTCTTCCACGTCCTTGGCTATGAGCCGGAGCGTGGAATGATCCATGGTCGAGTAAACGCTGGTAAGCATTTACTACAGTCCGAACGTTCGGTGGGCGAGCATTTGGGTACTCTTCTCTGTACATACGTACAGCGGTACTCTCACCAGAGAATAAGTACGCACGTATCATAGCTGTATACTCCTGAGAACTGGTAAGACATCGCGACAGTAAAAAAATAAGTAAACAATCAGTTTTGTTTAATAATAACGAACGCGCACACTTTCGCTAACAAATTGGCACTGTCTCCTCTGTTTGTTTGTTTTTTGCTCGGCGCTCGAAAAGGGATCGCAGGCGTAGAAGGGGGCGGGGCTTCAGCGTCGACGCGAGTTTGCCGGGACCTATGAATGGCGATCGAAATGGAAAAGCACTACGCGTAGTATTTTCTAGTAGCAATTGTTATGAATGATTGATTCAATTATGAATTTACCAATTATGACCAATTTTCGTGGACAATTTTGGTATTTCGTTTTTTTTACTTTTGACTACACAAATATGATCAGTAACGGGCACGGATAGTGCCCCATTTTTTTTTGTACTAATTAAAAAATAGTGGTGTATGTATATGTTTATACATATACTTGTATGTATAAAAGAGTCAAACCTTGCAAGACGATTTGATCAGCAACAACAAGTTGACGTTTCTGACTTCAAAAAAGGAGGGTTCTTTATTCGACCCGTATGTATGTATGATTGTATGTCCGCGTTTTTCTTAAAACCTACTGATCCGATTTTGAAAATTCTTTTGAGGGCACGATTTGTCAAGTGGCTAAGCGACTAGTGTGAGGTAACGTATCAACGTAGTATTCAACATTTAAGTTATCGTAAATCAAAATAAGGGTACCTACAAGAGGTAATGTGAACAAAAAAAGTGAAATATCTGGGTACTTCTGCATATTTCTTTAATTTTTAGTTGAAGATTTTGATTAAAAAAAATTCACTTATTTATTTTATTAGGGGTTAAAGTAAGAAATTGCCGATTTGTACGGAAAAATTGAAATTCGTTTTTTTTTAAATTTAACTTATTTATTTAATCAAAATAATTACCATTATTATCTATACATTGCTGCCATCTAATAGGAAGGTCATTTATGCCTTAGCGATAGAACTCTCGTGATCTAGATTCGACAAACTGTGTGAAAGCATTTTGTACTGACTCATGAGAAGAAAACTTTTTATCACGTAGAAAATTGTCCAAATCACGAAAAAAAAAATGGTAGTCCGTTGGAGCAAGGTCTGGCAAATACGGAGGGTGACGAATGGTTTCTAATTGCAGTTCCTGTAGAGTTAAAACGGTTTCTCGTGCTGTATGAGGTCTCGCGTTATCGTGGAGATGGTGAAGATCGATTCATGAGTCGGGGCTGTTTCACTGCTAGTTTAGCTATGAGTGTTCAGAGTTTTACTTAGCAGTTCCCCCTCTCCAAACGCAACATTGATATTGCTAGCTATTTCTGCCGCGTTAGTTACGCGTCGGAACTCGTATTAAAAAATAACTTGAATTTTCGAAGTATCCATCTTTATTGTCTAAGCTGAATAAAAAAAACAACTGAAAGTCAATAATCGAATTTTGCATATTTTTTGAAAGAAGAACTTCATGGTACTCGTACCATGTGAAAAAGTTTCACTCAAAAATCTCAAACCATGAAGGTTCTATGTCAATTCGAAGTACCTATTACAATAAACCGGCAATTTCATACTTTAACCCCTATTATATCCATATTATTATAGTTTTCTGTATTTTCATCTTCCGATTCATCCATAATGTAATCGTCATCTGCTTCAGAATTTTCAATGTTCTCGCTGTCTTTTTATTTCCGTCAACGAGCCCTAAATTTTTTCTTACCATGATCAGTTTTGACAACTTTTCTGGTGTTTAAGTTTTTATCAAATGTCTGTATATTATTTGATTTTTAAATAATTACATTCTTAACGTTAAATTTGGTAGACAGCAGACACAATACATCTAAAACTCACGTATTCTCCTAGACCAATCAAACGACCCTAATCTCGGTATATAGATTTACGAATATCAGAGCGTAGATCCTATGACCAGCTTCTAACTCCATCATCAGGCTGGCACAGTACTATCATAATATTGCGTTCTCACCAGACTGACATAAGTATTTATAATTTCAACACTATCAGACTTCAAGAAATAGATGAATATCGATGTTAATACAAACAGATGAATTTACTTAAAGTAAAGTCCGAAAAAATTACAAAAGAACACTACACAGTTGTATGATTTAAATTTATTTAATCGGTATCAATACCCTCTGTATTTGTTTATAAAATTTATAAGTGAAATTCTCAAAAAACTATGGGTTCAGCTATCACGAAGTTACCAGTGTCTTCGTTTAACTTTATCTTCACATATTAGCATTGATAATTATAAATTAAGTATAATTAACAATAAACCATACAGGCTTACTAGTAATACGTATAATTACACCATTACATAAAACCTCATGAGCCCATAAACATTAAAAATGGCATTTGAAAAAACCTATGTAATCTGGCAATTTTGGCAACTTTCCGGCAATATTGGAAACTTTCCTAGTAAGTTTCGGAAACATTCGGCAATTTTCATCCCTAGCGAGTGATGTAGCGGTTACACCGCCACATACTAACTACGCATCAAAGACATGATGTCACACAAATCCTGCATCGCGCAATTAAGAGTTTACCGCGCGAACGACATAGATAAGACTATCCGACATCAACAGTCGAGCAGTCGGCCCGCCAGACACAACACCCGTCTGGTTGGAGGATCCTCCCTTTTCAATGGTGGATGAGTGAACTTTACACCCTGTTCCTCATGCCTCTAAAGCGACGACAGACGTGGAATAACTGGGTCACTCGCCCTATAGCCCCGACCTCGCACCTTGCGATTTTATTTCCGAAAATAAAAGAAAAACTTCGTGGAAAACGTTTTATGGACGCCGAGGAAGTAGTGGCTGCGTTTCAAAATGCCGTCGAAGAGACCTAGGGGCAACGTGCTTTTCTCAGTGGTTCCATGCAGCGATGTATTGATGTAAATGTACACTATTTAGAAAAGATATAATAAAACTAATAACTTGCTAATTTGTTCAGTTTTTGATTTTCTAAGAACGTTCAGTGTTCCCTCGTATTCAATTCCCCCCCTCTTCCTCTGGTAACATTTATTCATTTATTTATTGTTTAATAACACGCTAATAACACTCTTAATAATTCCAGTAATTATAGTTTAAGCATAGTTTGTTTCAATTTGTAACAGTTGTTGCAGTACTTTGTGTATTATAGTATGTACTTCATGGTATCTACTTCTATTTACTTCATGGTTTCATACATACCTCCTCATTACAGAAGAACAAACTTAGTAAGTTCATTTAGTATTGTGTAGCCAACACAAAAAAGTTTCTTAGCCAAGTATCTTCCAAACACCTATAATTTTTGTTAAACACCTGTAATAATAATAATATCATTACTTATTCACATTTGATGAAAGTAAAGTTCAAACAAATTATTTCACAAATGCACCTTTTCATTAAAAAATAAAATAATAGTTACCACAGACTTATCAGTCAAACTCACACTGGTAATTAGCACTCTTGATAAGCCATTTATCCATAGCTACTGCACAGAAAGATTAAATACATAATGTCATACATAGTTGAAGATCAGACCATACCATTGACTGCACACCCTCCACTTACCGCAGCTTCACAGGATGTAGAACCAGTTCACTTCATTCCAAGGTGATTGAAAGCAGCAGACACATCTCGCAAGATACACACACAGTTGTGCACACCTAATGACAACTTTGCATCCTAAACATTTCTACCTTATTATTTATTATGACCCATGCATTAAGCAGTCAGATGTTCACTCACACCCATATTTTTTTGTTGCTTTCAGCCATTTTATTTTATTGTACATAATTATATCTAGACTTCATGACAGTGTAAGCCCCACCTAAACTTATTGAAATTAAACATCCATCTCAGAATGACATACACCTTTATTGAACAAAAGTCCTCATCTCACACATCACATTATTACACACAATACTCTATGTCACCTTACATCTAATACATCATCCTCTGGATCTTAATGCATCCATAAAGCATCCTGTGATAATCCTATCACATCAAAGTTTTACTTCAGTTACACATCTTTACATAGAAATATAAATTTACTTAGAGACTAGAATTTTAAACTAATGTTACCATACAGACATCTCTGATACAAGCATTTGCCATAGTGCTCACCTCATGTCTGGGGCTTGTTGTTATTCCAACCACCAGAACCAGAACCAGAACTGGAACCACCCCCACTGCCGTTACCATTCCAGTTGCCCTGGCCATTTGGCCAACTTCCTTGATTCCAGTTACCACTTCCATTGCCACCTTTGCCACCACCATTCCAACCTTGATTGCTGCCGCCTTGATTCCATGATTGCGGTGGGCCATTTTGACCCCAATTTTGGTTGCCATTCCAGTTTTTACCAGAGTTACCTCCTTGTGGTGGGCCACCCTGCCAATTATTTGGGCCAGAACTACCAGGTCCTCCTAAAAATCCACCCCAACCTGCTTGATTGAGTGCTGCTGCCACTAGACTTATAGGCAGGTTGAAGTTGGCAGGTGGTCCTCCATTGGGATTGATTCCCAAGTTTTGCATATTGAGAGAATCTATGTTGCTATTTCCTCCATTGTTACTTGACCCTCCAGATGGTCCACCAGAACGATTGCCCTCCCAATTATTTGGCCCATAAGATTCATCTTTCCAGTTTTGAGACTTGGTTTTGATTTTTGGTGCAGCACTTGATACTGAAACAGATGCTCCTTTGATGACATGATCTTCTCCACAAAGACTTTGTGCCACTTCTGGGTCTAAGAAAGTAACAAATCCAAATGCCCTAAATGGACGAGGAACAAAAACATCAGTTACTTCTCCAAACTTAGAGAAATATTCACGAAGATCATCAGCAGTCATATCTTCAGTGCACCTTCCAACAAATACTTTGCAGGGCATCTGAGGAACTACACCTTCCTTTGAATTAGGAATACGGACATCTACCCAGCGCCCATCAATGTTGTGTCTTTGAGCCAAAGCTCTCATCTGAGATGCATAAGTAGCAAAACGAATAAAACCGAAACCTTTGAAAGATCCATTCTTATCTCTCTTTAATTGTACCATTACAACTTCGCCAAACTGCTCAAAGTACTGCTTTATGGACTCTTCGGTCGATTTCCAGGGCAACCCAAGACAAATTAAATCGGAACATGTCAGTTTCTTCTCTAGGCGTTTGGTTTTAGCGGCTGAATTTTCAGGGGAGACATCTTCCATCTTACGTTTGTTCTCCTTTGGAAACACACAAATATACAGGTGTTTACCCCATCCTACTTCACTCGGTGGATGCAATTTGCCATCGCTTAGGCGAATGCCTCGGATTGACTTGCTGTCCGGGTGCCGGTATTTCAGTCCACAAGCTCCGGGAAATTGGGCCACGAGGGTTGATAGCAACAGCGTACCATCTAATTCACACGGAATTTCGACCGCATTAGAGTCGTCTTCATCTTCACTCACTTTTATATATTCGAATAAGTCACCATTATAATTACCACCCTTGGAACACATGGTGGTTTATGACCTGAAGAATTATTTTACAATATTCAATAAATTATTCTATTGACGACGGAAAATCGCAAACTGCAAAGACAATAATAGAATATAGAATTGAGTAGCTAGAAATTGACAGTAAAAAAAAACAAAACCAAAGACCAAAATATCTCGCCGTCGCGTCGGTTTTGTTTTGTTTCGTGCGTGTATTTTATGCTGACTTAGGTAATATGCCCTTTTAGGAGAAATAAAACTCGAGCATATTCGGGTTTGAATTACAGGTGTCGCTGTTGAAATAATCAAAACAGTTGACGTCATGACGTGGATGTGGATGTGGCCATAGATATTATTTAGGGATGTAGCATTGTACATAAAAATCGATTATAAATTATCGATTGTTTTCCCTAGTAAAAAAAACGATTAAAAAATAATCGATTTCTGTATTAATAATAATCGATTTTTCTAAAATAGTCGATTTTTCCGTTATTTTTTGTTGACAGAATTAAACACTTGTTTTATCGATAATGACACTATCACAGCATTATAGCACTGTTATATCAACAAGTTATAAATTTACATGGGCATTAGGTGGAATAAAGTGTTTTTTTTTCATTTCGCCCGTATAAAATAAATTAATTAAAAGTCTGTGGGCAATGAAAGTTAAAAACAAATAAAAGTTTTGGTAAACGTATTGATAGTATTCGGCTCCTGGTCTTTGTTAGTATGGCGCCAGCTTTCGAATTTTTTATTAATCGATTCTTTGAAATATGTAAATCGATTATTATTTTTAAAAGATCTAATATTAATCGATTTTTCTATAATCGATTATTTTTACGCTAGTTTTAATACATCTATGGTGATGCACGAAAATAATTTTTAGGTTTTAGCAGCACGGAGTCTGGATTTGTGCCCGGTTGATGGCAATAGGCTCGCCCCCTATTACATGGGACTTAAACATAACTGGTGAAATGTGGGGGGGTATTATATTTATTATGCACGACAGATAAACCGCGTCTTAATGAAAGTGTGTAAGGGACAAGTCATAACAAGTGCCCGATTCACGCGTCTTGTACGCTGCGTTTTGGGCGCTCATTATAATGTATGAATTTCTATGTAACAAAATAAAACGTCGTCAATCAAAGGGTGCGCGTCCCTCCCGGTCACCCTTAGCGCGCCCTCGACGCGTAGACGCAAGTTCCTTTTTTACTACATATTTTTCCTTATCGTGTTCTCTGCATCAGTAATACACTAAAAGAAGCACAGTTATACTGAGCATGTTGATTAAGGGTTCAAAGTTCCAAGAAAATGTGGAAATCTTGTTGCATTTGACGAGCTTACAACGCGCTCCCGAAACGCAGCGTACTGTGCGCGCGCCTCGGGCGCTTCATATAACTAGTCCCTTAAAATATTATTATAGTACTAGCTGTCCGCCCCAGCTTCGCACGGGTAGCACTAAGTACCTACCTACTCTACCTACCTACCCAACCTACCTACCTACCCTACCTACCCACCCTACTTACCCTACCCTACCTACCTACCTACCTACCCTACCTACCTACCC
Organism: Xanthia togata; assembly: GCA_963853775.1. Taxonomy (NCBI): domain Eukaryota; kingdom Metazoa; phylum Arthropoda; class Insecta; order Lepidoptera; family Noctuidae; genus Xanthia; species Xanthia togata. Next base: position 13,577,256 of record OY970793.1, read on the forward strand.
TACCTACCTACCCTACCTACCTACCCTACCTACCTACCCTACCTACCTACCCTACCTACCTACCCTACCTACCTACCCTACCTACCTACCCTACCTACCTACCCTACCTACCTACCCTACCTACCTACCCTACCTACCTACCCTACCTACCCTACCTACCTACCCTACCTACCTACCCTACCTACCTACCCTACCTACCTACCCTACCTACCTACCCTACCTACCTACCCTACCTACCTACCCTACCTACCTACCCTACCTACCTACCCTACCTACCTACCCTACCTACCTACCCTACCTACCTACCCTACCTACCTACCCTACCTACCTACCCTACCTACCTACCCTACCTACCTACCCTACCTACCCTACCTACCTACCCTACCTACCTACCCTACCTACCTACCCTACCTACTTACCCTACCTACCTACCCTACCTACCTACTCTACCTACCTACCCTACCTACCTACCCTACCTACCTACCCTACCTACCTACCCTACCTACCTACCCTACCTACCTACCCTACCTACCTACCCTACCTACCTACCCTACCTACCTACCCTACCTACCTACCCTACCTACCTACCCTACCTACCTACCCTACCTACCTACCCTACCTACCTACCCTACCTACCTACCTACTCTACCTACCTACTCTACCTACCTACCCTACCTACCTACCCTACCTACCTACCCTACCTACCTACCCTACCTACCTACCCTACCTACCTACCCTACCTACCTACCCTACCTACCTACCCTACCTACCTACCTACCCTACCTACCCTACCTACCTACCCTACCTACCTAACCTACCTACCCTACCTACCTAACCTACCCTACCTACCTACCTACCCTACCTACCCTACCTACCCTACCTACCCTACCTACCCTACATACCCTACCTACCCTACCTTCCCTACCTACCCTACGTACCCTACCTACTCTACCTACCTACTCTACCTACCTACCCTACCTACCTACCCTACCTACCTACCCTACCTACCTACCCTACCTACCTACCCTACCTACCTACCCTACCTACCTACCCTACCTACCTACCCTACCTACCTACCCTACCTACCTACCCTACCTACCTACCCTACCTACCTACCCTACCTACCTACCTACCCTACCTACCCTACCTACCTACCCTACCTACCTACCCTACCTACCCTACCTACCTACCCTACCTAGGGGTATGAAAAATAGATGTTAGCCGATTCTCAGACCTACTCAATATGCTCACAAAATTTCATGAGAATCGGTCAAGCCGTTTCGGAGGAGTACGGGAACGAACATTGTGACACGAGAATTTTATATATATGATACATGTCCTAAATTCAATCTATTGAAAGAGATGAAAAAAACCTAAAAAATGTTTTGAAGTAGGTAAGGTAAATAAATAGCAATTCTATTCAAAACACATCGCTAAAGTATTTGGCTTATTTGGTGGGATCCAGCTTGGAATTGATTACCTTCACTTATTAAAAAAACCGGCCAAGTGCGAGTCGGACTCGCGCACTAAGGGTTCCGTAACTATGTCTGTTGTATGGGAGCCCTCTTAAATATTTATTTTATTCTGTTTTTAGGATTTGTTGTTATAGCAACAGATATATCATCTGTGAAAATTTCAACTGTCTAACTAACACGGGTCATGAGATACAGCCTGGTGACACACGGACAGCGGAGTCTTTAGTAATTGGGTCCCGTTTCACCCTTTGGGTACGGAACCCTAAAAAAAGGATAACCGGTTCGTACAACCTAGGTAAACAACGGTACGAAAATAATCCCAAGTTTTAAAGCTTTTTGTTCTTGAACTATGACTTTTCTCTAAGACTTGTTATTGATATGTCAAATTTTACATAATCACACACACCGCAGGTAGTGTCCATCTAAATATAAGTACATAAAATAACGATAAAGCCGTAGAGTCAACTGGAATGGTCCCGTCACTACCTGTTCACCTTGAATCTTGACTTTTACATTTGCTAAATTTAAATTTCTGTATTATTTGATTTGGTACGTTACCTATATCCGTGTTCAATATCTGCTTATGAAAGTATTTTTAAATCGTAGGTCATACGTACTTAAAATAAACTCCTAATAAAAACCTAGAATAGATTGACGTGATTGTACCTACATTTACCTTAAGCATTTATTTAATAATCAACCACAAAGGGTGTTATTTGCTGACGATACTTCCTTAATTTTTAAGGTAGATAGACGTGCTACAAATTTTGACGACGTAAATAACGCCCTACTGTATGTAGGTCGAAAATTGGTTCACTGCTAATAATTTAGTATTAAATGGAAAAAAAATGTCAAAAAACGTAGATCTCTATGGAGAAGAACGGGCAGGAAACTCCAAGGACTCTTTTAAATATAGAAATTACAAAATCCTGGGTACATTACTCTTGTTGATTCTACATGTGAGAACAATGTAAAAAAAAATATAAAATTCAAAAACGATTAAAAATATAAGATTAAAAATAAGCCCTGGCAGATAAGAGATGACCAGTCTCAACTGACGGCGCAAAAACATGACGCGTGGATCAGCACCATCCAGCTCAACCATTTTGTAGGGAACCGAACGCGGTGGGTCTGCGTTCCCAAAGGCCGCTGAGAGTTCCACCTATGAGAGTTCCCCGCAATCGTAGGGCCCGTTTACCAAGGGGTCGCGAACACAGAAATTGGGAGGAAGAAAACTGGCGTTGTGTTTGCTGTTCCGATGAATCTCGCTTCGCTTCGGTATGAGGCCGGATACATACAAGACGTAGACCACTCGAGTTTGGAGGACCTCTGGACGTCAAGAACGTTTGTAATTTTATCAGGAAGTTCATTAATATGGAGGAGGAACAATAATGGTTTGGGCCGTTATTTGGATCAGTGGAAGAACCGATCTCATTTGGATCAGGGGCAACCTCAATGCTCAGATTTATGCGGAGAGGATTGTTTCAGACGTGATCATCCCTTTGCGAAGCCGGTTAATTGGGTGATTCGTTTCGACTTCACGACGACAATGCACGTCCACCACGGCTGGAGTCGTAACAGGCACTCTTGTCGATGCTCGCATCAACGTTCTGCCGTGGCCTGCTCAATCGCTAGACCTCAACCCAATTGAGCACGCATTGGGATATTGCACCAAAGAAGAGCTCTGCCGAGTATGGATGCCGTGCATACCACAAAACCACTTTTTGACTTGTTAGAAAGAACGTGGGCGGCCATTCCCCAAAGTGATTTTGATTAACTGATTGGCTGCTGATTGACTGCATACCTACCAAATCGCTGTGATTGTGTGATTCGTGTCAATGGTGGAAACAGTTTTTTTTTATCTTTACAATAAAAAAAATTAAAAATCCTCTCTTTTTTACTTTTTTTGTCATTTACTTAATTGACGACATTAACCTCGGTTAATTTCCCACAATTTACAAAAATTGCAATTTTTCTTAGTTTTTACAAAGTAAAACTTAACAAAAGTAATAAAAAAACTTAATGTATTATTGAAAATAAAAAGTTAATGCTAGCTATTTAAAACTCACGTTTTTAGTAAGTACAGACGCCATCGCCAGCACATCAACCTACTACAATCTGTCCTTTAACTGTTTTTTTTTTTTTTTCTATTTGACAGTTTCGGGAAGATTGACCTTTTTTTTTTCTTTTTTTTTTGATACTAAATACCTAAGTAAGATATTAACTCGTAATAAACACAAACATAGCAAACTGACACACTTTTATTTTTTTTTTTGGTTGGGAAATCATCAAATGACTTCTCCCGCTCTGGGTGGAGCGAGGTGACGGCCTCCCATGCCCTCTCGCTCCGTACCATGGCCTGGACCAGGGCCGGACGCGAGAGATCCCCACCACCGATCGCCTCCACGAGGACACGGCGGTGCTCTGCCCAAGCCGGGCAGGCCTCCACCGTGTCCTCCGGGCGATCCACGCAGTGATGACACCCGGGCGTTTCCTCCCGCCTGATACCGAACAGGAACACCCGTGTCCGGTAAGGACCTGCGTCAGGCGAAAGGTGAGGACGCCGTGGCGCCTCTCTAGCCACTCCACTTGCAAGGTCAAAAGTTGATTGGGATATTATTGTTCTAACCGAATGCTGGTTGCAGCGAAATCCTACCGTTCCTGAATTCGATGGTTATATTTCATATTTCATTCACTACACGCAAAAATCAAACTCAAAATGAAGTCTCAGTATTGATGAACCAGAAATTGTCGATGCCAATAGCCTTATTTTAAAAATAAACACAAACACTGTAATCGTTACTGTCTATCGACCACCTAGTATATAAGATATCGATAATTTTTAAATGTCCCTTAACGTTTGTCTAAGCAATCTTTCATCCTTTCAAAATATCATATTAGTTGGCGATATTAATATTGACATTATTGAAAATTCCCAAGATAATAGATCCAACGCATATCTCGACCTTATCGCTTCTCATGGTATGCTTCCAGCTCAGACGATTCCTGCTCATAGTCGCACGTGCTTAGATCATATGTTAAAGACAAGATTATCAGCGTTCTGTTATGTTGCTCAAACTTCAGTTACAGACCACCATAGCGTTGTACTATTTTTAGACCGTACACTTATCAAACACCAAGGCTCCAAAATTATTAAACGAATAGATGACGCAGGACTTGAAACGTACGTAAAAAATATAGATTTCGAAAAGATTTTCAGTATGACAGATGTTAACGAGGCAACCAATTTTTTTATACACTCTCTAGGTCAAGCTATAAATGATAACACAAAACTAATTAAGACTTCTAGACGTAAAATAATTTTGAAGCCCTGGATAACACCTGGCCTATTAAAATGCATGCGAAATCGTGATCAATTACATATTAAAACCATAAAAAATCCAGATAATAAGATAGCACTGTGCACTTACAAAAGTAACAGGAATTTTTGCAACGATATAATAAAGAAAGTAAAACAGAGGTATGAGCAAGATCTGATTAAAAAAGCAGGGAAAAACAACAAAAAACTTTGGAAAGCAATTAAAAATATAACCTATACTAATAAAGCCAAACAACAATCCAAACAGCTCATTTCAATAGACAATCCTATTGAATCAATAAATATAGTAAATTCATTTTATGCAAACGTAGGTAAAACATTGTCAAAAAAATTACTCCCACAAAATACACATTTTCCTAATATAGAACCCGATATTCAATCAACCAATTCTTCCCCAAATTCCTTTGTTCTTCTTCCTACTGATGAAGATGAAATACGGTCCTTAATTATTAAGTGAGCAAACGGCTTTAATCTTTTTGTAATAAGTAAGTACAGAAGCAATTAAAGAATGGATTAAAAGGGGAAGGGCGTGCAATTTTGAATTAGTTGATCTTTACGTCCACATATCGTACCTTCTTCTTATTCTACTCTTCAAACTATGCAGACTGTTTAGTTTTTTTGGTGGACTACAAGAAGTCTGTTTCCTATAGCAGCACGGCGGAAAGATTTACTTCGTATATTCAGCGACAAAAGTGGATAGTAACGGAAATGATAAGGATAATTTTTATAAACTAACCCACACCGAACCCCAGACGGTAGGTATAGGATAACCATTTTCAATACCTACTATAATAATAAAAACGTATTTTTTCTATCTCGTATCCAAGAAACGGCACAGATTTTTTTTTAACTCACTTGCTTGTAAACTGGCTCATAGTGAACCGTTTATAGGTTTAAACGTGTATCTAAAAACGCCACTCTACTATGTGCTAAACGTGAACGTCCACTATGAACCCATCACACCCACCACTATGTGATGTGCTATGTGACTATGTGTTATTAGTTTTTCACGAACTGTGTCCAAATAACTATTATTCTTTCTTTCTTCTAACATATTAGTATTTAAAATAAAGTTGAATATCCCGTACGCTCTTTGATCGTGATCGAACACGAAACTAAATAGCGTAAGTCTCAATTTTTATTTCATTTAGAACTAAAGTTGATCTAGAGTCACATGTCCCCATACTTTTTTATGTTGTCGACCTCGGTTTTGGGTAGACCCCTACCCCTGATTATCTGCCCTGCTATATTGATATTTTGCAAATTCTTTAACTTCAAATGTGTTGTTGGCAGCTGGTATAGTGCTAATCACTTTGAAAAATTGATTAAATTTCTAACTGTAGAGTGAAAAACAAAAAAAAAATATTCAAGAAAAAAGAAATAGTTATTTGTTATACAAGAGTGCAAAGTTGCTTTTTAACCGCGTGTTCAATTTTGATGACCGAGCAAGCGAAGGATTCTAAAATTGAATCACGAGCGCAGCGAGTGATTCAAAATTAGAATCCTGAGCGTTAGCGAGGGAATCAAAAGAGCACGAGGTGAAAAATCTTTGCACTCGAGTGCAACACGTAACTTTTCATTCCACCTCAGCGAGGAAATGACTAAATGCAAAAAAAAAAACGTTTACAATCACAAGATAGGTACACTTTTATTTCAGTTTAGGTATTAATTACTACATTATGACAGGTAAGTATTACAGAATAATCTTTAAATTATAACAAAATAATACTAAGGTATAATTAAGAAAATTTTAAAGTAACGTTGCTACAGTTATTTAAATTGAGTGTAATATTTTTGTTTGGTACTGTAATATTGGTGTTAGTCACTTGTGTACTGTTTATCGGTAAACTATCTGTCATACTTAATAGTTGTACCGATTCATCGGATTCCCTTGGCGTGAATGTTGGAGAGAGAGGGAGATGGTTAGGTGTTTCATAACGGCTTATTTTTGATGTAGAAGGGCCAGTACAAGGATCCGATTGAGGCTCTTTCAGTGTAATGGCTCCTACGATGCCTTCACATATTTTAGACTTATTTTGGATGGAATCCTCTATGTATCCCTCTACAACTGCATTGGACTTCCAGCCTCCGTGGCGCTTAAGGGACAGCAGATCAGCTCCGGAATCAGCCAAAAGTGTGGCTGAAGTTCGTCGGAAACAATGACCCGTGTACAACAGGGGTTCTGGAAGTTCAAGAAATGTTGCTATTTCTCGTGGGATACTGCCAATTTTATTAGTACCCATAGGCTGTCTAACACACTTTCCATTGCGATACTGTAGAAAAAATCGATTGATTGGAGTGTTAGGCGGGCGTAAGGCTTGATATTTCTCAACAATCGTTACGTATTCCTTGCGAATGACGAAGTTGCGGTCTCTTTTTGTCTTTGTATTAGGTAAATTAATTAATAGTAAGTCATCTGAATGTTTCTCAATGTTTTTGACATTAAGTTGTGTTAGTTCATTAGTTCGACATGCTCCGTTTATTCCAATAATAAGAACAACCTGTAACGTAAAGAGTATTGTAGTAGATAAATGAATAAAATTGATATGAACGCATAATTATGCCTATCAACATCTACTAAGTATACTATTTAATTGAGATTAATATACTTAAGTAGATACTGAATGTGCAACTGACTTACTTTTGCCGCCAAATATACGGAATCGGGTGCTTCGTTAAGAAACTTTTCAATATCAGATACTGTGAAAACCTTCGATTTTTTTGGTTGATGACCAGATGAGGCTCTTTTTAAAAATGCCACTAATTTAGGATAGGTATCGATATGTTTGTCTTTTTTCATCTTTATTGTTGCTTTTAGCATCGAATACGTACTCCATAGAGTGCTTGCTTTCTTGTTCTCGGATAATTCTATAAAATATGCCAGCAAAACGTTTTCTGAGAAAGTTTTGGCTCCTTTTGCTAGTCGCCACGTGTTGAACATATCGTACTGTTTTAAATACTTCTCGCGTGATTGTTGAGGGAGAAAGCTCATTTGCGCATTATTAACAGTTTCAGTCAATTCTGTTGGCGTCAAGCAAACTTCCTCGTCGCTAGAATCACTCATTTTAGTTTTTTCACTTGTTTTCAAGTTTCTTGTTTTTAATATACCTAAGGTTTAACAATGACGTGAAAAAATGCCGCTTAAAGAACCGCGTACAAAGCAAATTGAAAAAAGAACACCAAGAAGGTTCCGAGTCTGAGTTTTTAACAAATTAAAAAAAAGTTGTATGATATATTCGGCACCATAGAGGTAGCAGTAAATAGGTTTAATGTTTTTTTTAATTCACAAACTTAGTGCACACGATGTTCTAAATTCAATTTACTTTATCCTCTAGAGAATAAAAACGGCTTTTCCACTCAGATACTGAAGATTAAAAATAACTCTTTCCGAGATGGTGGGATGAAAATAATATTTATACTACTTACCTACTAATATTATAATTGCGAAAATAATTTTGTATACAAAACCGTAGTAGTAAGGTAGGTCTGTTTATTACGTTTTCGCGTAAAAACTAACCAATAAATTTCTGTGATCTTTTGCACAATAAAGTTGGAGGTCTAGTAAACCAAAAAGTTGACACAGGCTTAAATTTACCGCGCAAAAATATATTTTACAAAATAATTTCCATAAACTTACACGCAGAGGAAATAAAAACGTTACATAAAAAGATAGACTAGTTGCGTCCCGCGGTTTCACCCGCATAAGTCTCGATCCCGTAGGAATATTGGGATAAAAAGTATCCATGTCCTATTCCAGGTCATGGTCTAACCGTGTGCCAAATTCATCCAAATCCGTTCAGCCGTTTTAGCGTGAAAGCGTAACAAACAAAAACACAAACAAACAAACTTACTTTCGCATTTGTAATATTAGTTAGAATATGTGTGTTTATTTATATATTTATAAGACAGTGTTATGGAAGTAAATATGTACGTATTATCTATGTATAAATATTGATTATTACATTCCATAATTTAAGTCATATAAAAAATATAAAATATATTTTTCCCCATATTTTTTCAGTCAACAGCTGCGCAACGGGGTATAATTAATAATGCGTAAAATTCTTGGACTAGTGATTAAATCGACATCTGAAGTAAGCAAGAGGCAGCTTTTATCCCCAATATACTCTCGGCTCTCTCCAAACTAAGCCCACTTGTATTAATTAAAATGTACCATTATTTTTGTCCCAGTAATAGATTCGATAGGTATGGTATGCGGTTTACCCCACTAATTATAGAGAACGGACAACATTCATTCACTGATAGACAACGAACAGTCTAAATTGCAGGAAGGATTTTCGAAAATTCAACCCTTCCAGGAAAAAATTTAAGATGACAGTTTGTATGGAAGTTCGTCGTTTTTGCCGATGGGTAATACTATTAAGCCCATCGGGCACACGGCTTGCCTCCGCTAAATTACGAAGGTATTATAGGTAGAGTCCGCGCCACCACTAAAGTCCGATAGACGCGGCGCTAAATGTCAATGTCATTGCATCAAATTGCATTTTAAAAATGTAGTTCCACAACTTTTCCTTCAGTGGTGGCGCGGACTACCCATTAATATGAATCCGCAAAAATGCTTACGTTCAACTGACATTGAGTGATATTAATAAACTTATTAAGGATGTAGGTATTAAGGATCCACGATTATCATTGCCATTTTATAATTTCCGTAAAGACTACGAATCTGCTTGATTCCAAAATGTCATGGAATAAACTTTCGATCTCGTCGACAACATCGAAACCGGTTGGGTTGGATCATCAAACAACTTAAAATTTACCACACACTAGTATACTTACTTAATTTTACGTAATTATTGATTAGGTAGTTAATTGTTGGCTGCTTTGTTGTACTTGTAAAGCATGGATTTAATGATGCACTACAAAAATGTCTGAAACTTACCTAATCCGATAAGAGGGCGTACAACAGTACACTAGAGCCCTCCTTTAAAAAAATATTATCTCGTGATCGAGAAAGAATTTTGAATAACGGCTAATATGGAGCTTCGATATGTGTGTCTAGAATTTTCTATTACCTTTTATTAAGTTTCTTAGTGAGACAGGAAGCAACTAATTCGATCTAAAGGAATGTGGCCGCTTTTCTTTAGATATAATTTTGCTAATCTACGTCTAGTCTATTAGCCAGAGGTTGACATCGGGAAAGATTAATAAAAAAAACTTGGAGGGAAAAGATGTTTCACATGCAAATGTGCCAGTTCTATTGAATTCTATAAAATTATCGTGAAAACTTAGGTGAAGTGAACTGTCAATCCCTAGAATGACAAGTCACTTAACATAAGATTTCACAATCCAAATCTTTTTACAGAATAGATTAGCTGTACCTTTCTAATTGTACCTTTTATATTTACACAATGTCGCTCATATCCGTATTTTTTTTTATTCTTCCTGTATTATTTCTGAATATTCATAAAAAAAATATCGAAAATTAATTTTAAAAGGGGCTATCTTTCATATTTTTATGTTATTCATTTATTAATTTTAGAGTAGCGTTTGCCATAGGTAGGTATCTCTGATGTTATTAGCTCGATTTGGATTCTGTTTATTATTTCTAAAATGTTACGAGTTTATGAGTAATTTTATCGGATTATCAACATTTAATATTCAAATTTGTCGACTATGAAAAAAAAAACCAGCGCTGGTCTCTGTCTCGCATAGGGTTCAGCATTATGCGGAGCGATGGCCATTTTGCGTGGTGACGCATATTTTCCCCCAAATTGTTCTTGTAAACGTATTTTCTCCTTTCTTTTTTTTCCTTTTACCTGTACATCTACTATTGTATAGGTACCTACTTACTTACATGAAATTCCATTCACAAAGCCTATCTATGCCTAATCGTATCTTACCTATACTGTTTGCGGTGTAACATGGTGCGGGACTGCGGGTGACAGGTGACAGAAAGGGTAAATTTATTTAATTTACTACAGTTATTACCGAGTCCGTATTATGTACACAATCTGTTTATAGATACGGATCATAGTAAAATACAGAATCAGTAAAAACAAGTAAATTAGAATATATTTTACCCTTTCTGTCACCTGTCACCCGCACCATGCTACACCGCAAACAGTATAGGTAGTTACCTACCCTTAAATTCCTTTTTCTTTTTACTATGCCTAGGTAATTAAAGTACCTACCTAATGCACTAAATATCTCATTATTCTATTCTAAGCAAACAGAGAAAACAAAAGAAAATTTCGAAACAATATTCAACAACCCCTTAGGTACTTACTCTTAAAATATATATATGCCATAATAAATAAAAGGTCAAAGACCAGTTTCGCAACATTTACCTATCTGTTAGTTAAGAACAAAGAGTTGCAAGCCCCTTCACTGCGGGCGTGGCGCAGGCGCACCGATCTGCAGGAAGCCTGTCCAGTCCAAGGCGAACACTCGAACAGCATTCCCATATTCATAATGCATAAATAATCATTTAAAAAAAACAATCTTCCTAACTTAGCTATTGTCAAAAGTCTCGTAGGTACTTACTTGCGATTTCGTTACCTTGATAGCGGTGATCAGGCCTTGCCGTAGTTTTCCTTTCTTTTGGTAGACTCTTTTTTGATTATGTAGAGTAGAGTAGGTATATTAAGTACAATATTTACCTACATGTCTTAAGCGATGATCTTTCGTGTCCACTTCACAAGCTTCAGTGTCACTACTCAGACAGGACTTTGACTTGAGCTGCCCACTCGACCCAAGTCCGGTTTAGGCCACAACACAGCTGTCAGTACATTGCGATTGTTTCTGGTATAAGGTAAAAGGTAAGTCGTACTCGTGTCATGACTATGAGTTAATCCATTAATCAAGATATTAACTAGAACTACTAACACACGAGGTGCTGAGTCGTCAATATCCACATTTTTTTCACAGCAAACCGTTGAATCTTGAGAGTTCCTGTGGTTTATCTAACTCACTACAAAATTAGTTGTTAGCTACGACAATTTGCAGGTAAAAGTATAAAGGCACATATTCAAGTAAAACAAAGTTTTCACAATTGTGAAATTATAGTAGTACTTTACGCAATAGATGTTATCGGAACTGGGCGATAGAATCCTTTTTCGAGGTCATATCCAACTGCTTACTATGCGGTGTGCGTCAGATGGAGCGTGGAATTTCGCCGCTACTGCGGTCGGCTTGGGGCCACTGACACCACGGCTCCATTGCATTGCTTTTTTTTTTCACGAAACACCCGTACTTTGAGATTTTTGAACTGCTTCAGAATGAGACAGCGATCAAAACTGTTATTAAATTATTCTTACAGGAAGCCAGATGCAAAGGGAAATATTGTAATCTTTATTTTACCTAAATAAGTAATAATTAATAATGCGTGTTAATTGAATGGCTTAAATCCAATCTGACGCATAATTAGTTAATCTGCCGTCAGTTTCATTATTCCCATGCTTTCTAAAAAAGTAATAAGTAATAAATATACAGCAAAGCTGTCTAGTGATGGATTTTATTTCCTAGTTGAGTCCTATATTGTATCTTGTTAACCTTTACGCCGCATAAGTCGGTCCTTTTAAGGTGACAATGTTCTAAAGGCTAAACAAAGAATAAAAATAAATCAAAACCTGATTTTAGAATATTGCAGACATAGGTCAGATTTTAATTTCTTATCTTGTTATTGGCAGCAATGTTTTTGCAGATAAAAGTTATCACAGGTAGACTGCACATCAAGGAAAATAATTTAGATTAGAGTGTAAACTCAACCACGACGTGGCATGGTGTTCTATATAATTTCCTGTTTTATAGCTTTCAACGCAGCTGTTAACTTGTTTATCAATTAGACACAGATTCATTGATCGATGTGCAGGCGCAGTCGTGAACATTGGATGTTATACATGTGTAATTTTTTGCGAGGTGTTTTTGAAGCTCGCACTTTCCGTTTCGCTTGGACTAGCTTGGAGTTGAACTTCATGAGTGAAGCTCTTCTACAGGATCAAATTAGCAAAATTATCTAGCTAAACTCCGCCGACATGATGGGTGTCGATCGATATCCGTGGTGTCGATACTATAAACACAACAAAACAAAATAAAAAATCAACACAAAACCCCTCATTGTGCGTGTCGGACCACGCACAATGAAGGGTTCCGTAGTTGGGATGAATTTATCGCAAGAACAAATTTAACTTTGTAGTTGAACATGTTCTCCCATACGGAATGTATGGGAGAATAGATATGTTTTTGCAACCGCAAAATGTAAGTTGGTCGATTATTACTAGTTAACTTGTAAACTTTTTTAAAGCCTACTTAGCTGTAATAGTTTTCCTTTTAATTTCGTTGTATATACTACTGCCGTGATTTTTTGTACATATCCAAAACCCACGATCTAATTGGCAGGGGGACGGGACAAGACTAACAAAAAATTGGACAACAATTCACAATATTTTTAAACGACCTTTCCAAGGACACCCCAAACCATGGGATAGATGAGAAAAAAGAACACCCCCACTTCACATGTAGTGTAGGGGAGATAACCTAAAAAAATATATCCATACTAAATTACAGCTTTCTAGTACAAATACTCTCTGAGCTATGCCGCGGACAGACGGACAGACATACAGACAGACAGATGGGCATGGCGAAACTATAAGGATTCCTTGTTTACTACGGAACCCTAAAAAGATTTCATGTTTTTTTTTTTTTGTAGTTTTACTTGAAATATGAATTGAGAAAATCTGTTTTCTTTTTTTTATCATGTTTAGACTTTTGTGATAGGTAAAGTACCTACCTATACACAAAAATATATATCAAGTTAACACGTTCAGTGCCTAGCCCTCCTGGAGGGTTCACCTAGTCGCATATGGGATGCGGGGAACCCTCGCGGAGAGCTCATCTTAAATTTAAGTTTTTCTTAGCGAATTGTAATCTGATGTATAGTTTAACAAGATTTTGTTTTTTTTTTATATTATACATAAATGCGTTGGGTTTAAGATCTCTATTTTTTTTTTTCACGTTTACAAATATTCACTAAAAATTCACAATTTTACTACGTTTTACAGTTTTTAATAACACTTTTTAAACCCCAGTTGACCGTCCGCGATGGTTATCTTTAGCGCAAACGTAATGCCGGCAACCCTCCCGGAGGGTTCACATCAAATATGTATGGCGGCATGGCGTTAAAGTTCTATGAAAAGTGCCCCCACTACACAGTCGAAAGTGTTAAGTGCGGTTACTGCGGTTACTGTGCACTAACTGCGGTTGATGACCTCAAAAAAGAACATCGAATTAATTTCGTTTTTGTTTGATCATGGTTAGATATCTTTCGGTAACCATCGTGTCTGCCGTTTCGCGAGCTAAATAAACATGATTATGTCTATTGGCTACCTCTACGGCTCTACCTAACGTCGATTAGGCCCTGCACGGTGTTGGGTAGGAAAATCCCCAGCCATGCATCCATGTAACCAGCTAGTTATTTCAGACTGTGTATGTTGTAAAGTTGATGCACAGGGAGAACTGTTCTGCCTGTGCATCAACTTTACAGCATACTCTACATTCCTACTTATAGTCTCCAGTTTTCCCATGGTGTTGCTTTTGCGCCGCTGTATAGGTATTACAAAACTGCATGTCGATTCCCGTAACCACTTCACCGTAAAAACATGTGAAGTGAGCGTGGAGTGAGCTGTCAGTGTCATCTCACCCTGTTGGAATGACAACTCACTTCACCTAAGTTTTCACGGTGAGATGGTTACAGAATAGCACTGCTGTAGTCTGTCTTGTCTGAGTAGGTATATAAAGAAACCAGCTAATTACATAGGTACCTACTTCACATAAGTAATAATTGTACACACAGGTAAGTACCCCTAAAGATTATTTGCACATACACGTAACAAGTGTGTAGTACTTATGTGATAAAACAATTCAGCGCACCATACACAATTGTATATATTGTTGTAGGCTTGTTCAATACATGCAGCACTAACAAACAAACTATGTAAACGCATGGAGAATGAAAACAAAACACTGAAAACACCTTCAGGCGCGTCAAACGAGTCGAACCTATCGCTCTGACGCAAGAAATGCGCAATTTAACATTTGAGTGGGTGTTGCCATACCACCAGCTTGCACAGGGTACGCTCAAATGAGATTCAGCGGTCAGGTCTGTAATTTTTCATTATTGAGCCTTAGTGCACAATTTAAGGTTTCATAATATCGGGTGCAATCAAGAAGCGATCGACTGGAATGCGGCTGTTTTGTAAGGTATCTAATCTATGTACTTTCACTTATTTTACTAACAAGTTTTTTTCTAACTACGAGATATGTCTGCTATGACCGTTTAAAACAATAGGTTTAGTGTAGGTAATGTAGGTAGGTAAGTATACAAATAAGTGGGAAGGTGTTCTAGGAACCTAATCAATTATCGTGTCTTAAATCTAATCATGGATCCTTTATAAAAACAGTATAGTTGCGATATTGGAACTGTCCGAAATGCTATCAATAAAACAACCCGACATGTAGATAAATCTCTATAGATAGAGTGTTTTGACAATGCACACTGCAGAAATAAAACAAAAAGAAGGCAAGCCTCGACAGGCCCCTCAAAAACCTAACGAGAAGTACCTGTGAGTGTGAGGTGCAAATGTACGAATGTGTGGGCCAGTCAGTGACCGCGTGTGACCGGAGCAGCGCCCGCGCACTCCTGGGCCTTCCCAGCAGCCAGCAAGCGCGCCGTGAGCTTGACCCAATATTTACCAAATTACATCACTACCCCGAAACCATTGTATTTGTGTGTTATGTCGTCACCCTCCCCGCTAACTGTCGTAACTAGCTATTGATACTTTTTCAGGGCAACGGTTTTTCGGTCGGGCGCTACAATCATGTTACTGTCGTTGTGTTAGTTGTGGCTTTATTAAGTAATTAATATCGTTTTTATATTGCTCTTGGCTCACTCTTTAAGGTAGTAGTTTCTTTAAAGCCCTAAGGTATCTATTTTTTTAGTTATATTCATTTGAAGCAGATACGTCACTCTGTGAGAACTTTGTTTTACAACTTGTGTCTGTTACAACTTCATTATTTTGTATAAAAATATAAATAAAACTCTATTAATATTATATAAATTTATTAAAAGTAATAAAAATGTTCATTCGTTGGCTTAAAAAGCTACAAGATACGTTAAAAAGTTAAAAAAAAAATGTATTAACATTTTTGGCAATTTTGTTGTGTGTTTTACTTTATGTTTAATATACTTTATCTTTAAGTAATGAGATGAGTTAAGGCTTAACCTTCCTTAAAATAAATGATAATTATTCTTTAAGCATACAAATATACACAGAAGCGGACTACGGGCTTAGTATACATTTTGAGTATGTTCTTAACAACTAGGTCTTACTTACTTTAATATCACAATCAGTCTTTGCAAATTTTTATTTTTATTTTAAATTAGTCTTTAATTGGAATTGCTTTTCCTAGGGTTAAAGCGGTCAGTCAATCAGTCTTATTTATTAAACGTAGGAACTAGAAATCAGTCATGTCATGAGCTAAATTTTAAAAACAATCAGTTAGTAAAATCAACAGTAAATTAATCATTAAAAAGTAACTTAAGGCAACTTAATGACCGGGGTGTCCCCTGTTGTTAGTGACAACAAGTCATTATATTTTTCCATCGAAATTTTGGGCGGTGTCAGATTGAGAGGTCCTATTTCCTCTCTCAAGAAAACAGAGACCTGTCTTCTAAGAGAAAGAGAGCGTGGAATCTCTTCTCCGTGGCTAGTTTTAAAGAAAATCTTTTCAGGTTTCGCCTTCTTGACATAAAGCTCCGTCATTTCTGTCCAGTACAAGCATCGTCCCTCATCGTCTTTTCGAATAGAAAGCACCCTAAGGTCAACTGAAAGTTGTATAAAATCAAGAAAATCTGTGTATGTAAGAACATTCACTTCGTACAGTTTATTTTTCTGTGCCAATCTAAAAATTGGACTAAGTTGGCTCGGTACAAAAATGTCCCCACTTTTTTTCAGAGCACAGCCGATGGTGCTGTGTCCTGAGTCTCCTTCGCTTTGTCCATGACATGGCAAAGAGAAACGTAAAGTGATTTCCTGAATATTTGTGGCATTGCTTATGACATACAGTAAGGTTGATGCCACAATGGAATTTTTGTTCTGTCCACTGCATCCATCAGCAAACAGGTAAACTATATTGATGCCTTTTGCGTCACTCTTCGTAAGAAAGTCATACAGTGAAGTGGAAATGTCTGTCTTTTTCGACGGTACCGGTCTGTAACTTTTTCAAGTGATGTTCTAACGGTACGAAAACTTATTCCCAACGTATTTAAGAAATACGTTTGGCAAACTTGGAGAGGCTGATTCTGAAGAGGAAAAAAATATTGAAGAGTGGCTTGTCTCCTTGATTCCGTCCAGCAGTTCGACGTTTAACGGGTTCTTTTTTCACATGCCTCACAATAAACTCACGCTGTGACTGAAGATTTCCTTGGTTGGGACCAAGGAAATCTTCAGTCACAGCGTGAGTTTAACTTTAGAATATATATTCACGAATTTCATCTGTGAAACGATAACAACTGCGTTTACAGTTGAGGATCTGACAAATAGGGCCCATTTTCCTTTCCGGTACAATAGTTTTATGTACTTGAGTAGTATGCTGTTTGCCCGAGTTTTTCATAAGCTGATTAATTTTTCTTACGTCTGGTTTTTTTGTTTTGGTTCTTTCACTCTCGTGGCGACCCCTCCACTTCAAAATCTTTGGGAAAGACCTGAGTATTGCTGGAAATAACACACTCAGTGCTAGCTGTTGTTTGTAATATACTTGGCGATAGTGACTGAAGATGGTCATCACAATTAACATCATTGAAGTGATCCCAGCACACTAGAATTCTGCACCTAAAACGAGAACTATTAACCCAGCAGCTTCGCAGAGTTGGTTTTGCGTTTGCGTTTCTGATGGCAAGTCATAGATTTTGAAATCTTCTAAAGTATGCATAGAATTATCGGAGTGTTCTACATCTTGAGCCTGTGTTTCTGTCACTCTACGAACAATTCGACTGAATATATTTGATTCACTCACTCGCTGTCCACCTGCCCGCACCCCATCCCTGTACGTACCTCAGTGTGACTAATACTATGGCAATAAGCTTCATATTGGTAAAACAATATTTTCATTTAAACGACGTAAATGACAAAAAATATGTAAACATTTTAAACAAAAATTCTAGCTAAGTGCCCTATGTACATACTTCAGTCATTTTGAATCATGACGAATAGAAAAATAATCTTACTAACTGCAGTATGTTCTTACGACAGGTAGTGATAATATTTTTTCCCTCCTTTTGCACATACGCAAAATAAAATACGTAATTATCTTCTAAACGGTAAACGACACAGATACGACGATCAGAGAGAACTTATTCGGAACAAAGTTTTGGACTCGTAGGTAATGTCAGTGCAGATACGACAGTTTGTGAGATAGGACAGTTAGCGGGGAGGGTGACGATGTGTGCCTACGCTTATTTCTGCTACTCGTTATCCTCTAGTTTACGCTGTAACAAGCGTGTTATCTTTAGAGGCGGATAAATGCTTAACAATATCCGTTTCAAAAGGAAAATGCTACCTATTATCGCAAGATATTCTCTGCGATATTGCTGTTTATGGAATGTTATATGTATTATTTTCTTATTATTCTGAGAACTCATTACCTACCTATAATTTTTGGAAATCCTCATAATAGATACTTAAAACTAATTTGGAATCAATATTTTTATCTTATAGTGCTCTACTGTTTGCCGTCTCTTTGCCTCTTTGGTAAGTTTAGTAGGTTATCTACTTACAAATGGTGCAAGGAGCTATAGCTATACAGTAGCTACCCCACCGTAACATATCCGACATAACGATTTGGGTCATTGGGGGGAGGTTCTATTGAAGGTACTTACATTAGTTGGCTAAGATGGTTGGATGGTTTAGCCAACCATGTGCCAACCAGCACATAATTATAAGCGGAGCCAAAACTGTCACAGAAGAGGAACGATCCATCCAATGACCCGAATCGTTGGATATGTTACGGTGAGGCTTACTATATATATAGTAAATGGCCAAATGAAAAGAAAAAAAAACCAATGGGATGACAGAGGCATCAGTGTTTATTTTCGTTTACTGAGAGGCATGCTTCTTCACTTTGATCCGTGTTGGAGTTACCTCCTACCTACTCACGATAGTGTTATATATGCTTCTGATGACTACCTAGTTACCTAACTACTGCTGCTGGAGCAGTCGAGTTATAAAGTTAATCGCCTATAGGTCGATGGTGATTCCTACCAACTTGGAAGCTTACGTCCAATGGACGCTCGTTGACTTAACAGAAGGCCAAGAACTCGACTGCCTTCACATTCGTACGATCTGTAATGGAACGAATGTGAAGGCGGTCGAGTTCTTGGCCTATAGCTACCACATGCGGTCGTCGTACCGCAGTTGAAACAGTTCAAGTGCTTTACCAGTCCTAAATATTCAATGATATTGTTTTGTAATAAGTACGTTGAGCAGTTGGTATTAATTTTGAAAGTCATTATGTCGCAAGGACGGCGTCTATCATAGTCAAGGATTGTTGTACCTAAGCGTTGCTTAATGCCAAAGTTTCAATGTGTTTAACTGGTATGCGGTTGTCTGGTGTGTGTTCGGTGTCGGTGGCGGGGGTGCAGCTATGTGTGGCGGCCTGGCTGACAAGTGGGTCGTGTTGTGAAACAGAGAGAGGTAGTTGGTGACGACGTCTGCGCAACAGCTGCAGCGGCGCGCGCGCCCCTTCTCACGCTCGCTCGCCGGCCGCGCTTTTCACTCACACACGCAAAGTCAACGCAACTAATTGAAATTCCCATTTGTTTGTCGCTAAATATTAAGACCGGAGGTTAAAATAATGTAGAACTAGTTAGGGTCCCGTAGTAACCGTCCGTCCGTCTGTCTGTTTGTCCGTCTGTCCGCGGCTTAGCTCAGAGACTCTTTGTACTAGAAAGCTGTAATTTGGCATGGGTATAAATATTAATCACGCCGACAAAGTGGTAAAATAAAATCATGAACAAAAGGGTTTTTAGGGTACCTCGGTACCTCCCCTACACGTAAAGTGTGGATATTTTTTTTGTCACCTATCCCATGGTGTGGGGTGTCGTTGGAAAGGCCGTTCAAAAATATTGTGTTTATGAAAACTATTTTAGGATTCAGGGATCGGTTAGCGAAATTTTAAGCTAAGTCCCTGCCAGCAGTGCCAGCTAAATGGTGGACCCTATGTGAAAAAAATTCACGGCAGTAGTATGTATAACAAAATTATAAGGAAAACTATCCCAGCTAAGTAGGCTTTACAAGTTAACAAGTAATAATCCACCAACTGACATTTGCGGTTGCAACAACATATTCTCCCATACATTCCAGGGAGAACATGTTTTTCAGCTACAAAGTTAAGTTTGTTCTTGCGATAAATTCATCCCAACTTCGGAAACCTTCATTGTGCGTGGTCCGACATGCACTTGGCCGGTTTTTTTAATTAGTCATCAACTACACATAGGGTACCTACAGCTAAGGCAGTTTCAGTCCAAGGTCCCATACAAGTTCAATTTCAAATTATCTTTATTTAAATGTTCGGCCCTTGAAATTAGGTAGGTACCTATAGGCCAAGGTTAATTACCTATGAAATAACCAGTAGGTATTTCTGTCTCACTTAGATATACAACTTCCGGAGATAATACGATTACTTTCCTGTCTAACCTTAAATAATAACAGTAAGTAGATATAGATCTTATCAAATGAATATAAATCGTAAAGTATCATAACATGACGGCGACGACCGACGGGGCGCGGCGTCCTGATTGGCGCGAGGAACAGCTTTGATCTGCAGATTATATATCGAAGTGATAAAGGTGCTAGATAAGCGTTTAGATATCTTGATTACTAGACTAGCACTTTAATGTGACACTGGGGATTTACCAGAAGTGCGCCGACGCATCATACCGTATTACCGGACTGTGGAATGACTGTTGATGGAATTAGCTTACCAACTCTTATAGCTATGAGAAGATGCTTTAAATACTTTAAATAGATTTGTTTCCGGAATTCGGAATGATGGAAAGTTCGTTCCTCAGTTACTTAAACATAAATGGCGACGACGCCACGTGCTGAAATCTGCTTGCTAGGTACCTATACATTTACGCTTGGTCCTACGACTTCGAAGAATATAGCATCATGTTAGGCTTAATTCGATATTTTTATATACCTACATAGATCTACAAAGCTTTACCTACCCGACATTAATCTCAATTTGGCATCTGGTTGGATGCGCCCCCCCGCGTGACGTTATGTCAATTTTACGGAGTGGCGACTAGCAAATACAACGTGCACCTCTTTAAAAAAAAAAGGTACTTATATTATCTATGTATGTTCCGGTTATATTGGAAGCGAACCCCAACAATCAATCTGCCTAGTCTACTCCCAACCATGTTGGGGTCGGCTTATTTTAGGTACATGGAGCGACTGCCTATCAAGGTCAATCGTCGAATCCGACTCGGCTGGGCAGCGTTCGGGAAACTACACAAATCTTCTCGTCCTACATACCTCAGTGTCTAAAGACGAAAGTCTACAACCAGTGTGTGTTACCAGTGATAACATACGGAACTGAAACGTGGCCTCTCACCATGGGCCTCTTAAGAAAGCTCAAGGTCACTCAGCGCGCTATGGAAAGGGCTATGCTCGGTGTTTCTTTGCGAGATCGAATCAGAAATGAGGAGATCCGCAAACGAACTAAAGTCGCTGACATAGCCCAAGGGATTAGCAAGTTGAAGTGGCTGTAGGTGGACAGACGATTTGGAAATCATTGGGGGAGGCCTATGTTCAGCAGTGGACGTCCTATGGCTGAAATGATGAATGATGATGATGACTGCCTATCTGACCTCCGCAACCCAGTAACTGGGTAATACGATACCCCTTGGTAAGACTGGTTGTCAAACTTTCGGGCTTCCGACGACCCGTAACGACTGTCAAAGATTCACGAATGATAGCCGGGACCGTCTTTCTTATATCTATGGCCGGGACCGACGGCTTCCGAGCCACGGAGGAGAGGTCCAAAGACCAACCCCGGCAAGCGTGCTTAACTTGATGGATCGAACCGTGGGCTGTTATTACTTAGACACGAGTTATTTCTCAACATAGTTGGACCCCAACATTCCTGGGAAAAGGCCATTCACATGCTGAGAAAGGTAGGTACGTATGTAGGTATAACGTATCTACAGACTTGATCTGAACAGACAGAGCTGGCGAAAATGCGAGTAACCTTGGGCAGTTAACCAAAATTTATCAATTCATGTAAGTACCGCGTCCTCATGAAATACAGCATACAGCAAACATGCTGAAACAACACAGACATATGCGTAACTTTTCATTTCGAACAATTAGTTAGCATAATGAAACAGCTGAATAAATTTGTATCAATGAGTACCTTTAGTAGCAACATATAAACAACTTATTGTAAGTAAGTACCTTACAAAGAATGCTACGTTAAGCCGTAAAACTCAAATTAACTGATAAATTTGTAATAAAACGTTCACTAAGTTTTCTATTCTAGACTTTATTTTACAGAGCAAGCAAAGGAGTGAGTATAGGTACTTACCTAACTATGTTAGATCTTTTAAGGATCGTGTCACGTGGCGTTCCGAAGTTACAGTTAAGTATAGGTAATGTATTTTAGAGATGAAAAATAATTAATCATTGCATAAAGTTGATTCAATAACAGTGTTACACATACACAGACTTTTGTTATCTTGCCACGCAGTGATCTCGTGACAGAAAATGTGGATCGGATGGCTAGGAGGAAAGAGGCAAACCAAAAAAAAATGGATGTTATAGCTAAGAAGGAAAGAAGTGAATTCTGAGATGATTAGATAAAATCTAGGTGTTAGAGATGTTGAACCAATTGACGTGCTGAGCCGATCGGCAGTATCAGAATCATTTGGACACATACCTCTGCCATAAAAACAAAACTTTATCTCGCACTATAGTTGGTTTTCCTTAAGCCTATTGGGGGGGTTTTGGATATTTCGTGGGCGTGGGCCACATTTAACATTTAGGTGTATCAACAAAACTTACTGTTTCGATAAGTAACTAAGTTTATAAATATACAACTTATTATTAGTTATTGAACCAATTAAAATGTATGAACATCGTGGCACAACAAAACTCTATTGAGCGCTTCTGAGAAATCGTGCCGTGCGAATATCGTTGCTTTGTTTCACTATTATTTACAAATGAGAATCGAAGTTTTGAGACGGCTGCCGGTTCTATTAGGTAAAACATTGAGAGTTACGCCACAGCAGCATCTTCATCCGGTAGAGTACGGTCTACGAAATTATTATGTCACATTGTCAACATGGCTCGGCTGGCTGCCATCAAGTAGATCTTTGACAGTCATTACGGGTAGGTAGTGTGAAGCCCGAAATTCTGACAGCCAGTGTTACCAAGGCAAGGGGTATCGTATTACCCAACAACTGGTTTGTAGAGGTCAGATTATCAGATAGACGTTCCATGTAAATTGCCTACGGGTATTCAGCTCTGCCTAGCCTTTCCCCAAATATGTTGAGGTCGGCTTCCAGTCTAACCAGATGCAGCTGTCAGCCAGGCACGAATCCAGCCCTCAAAAAAGGTTGTGGTCACAGCCACCCGAAAATCGGCCAAGTGCGAGTCGGAGTATGAACTCGCTCATGATCGATATAGTGCATTGCTACAAAGGAGATTTTTGCAAAATATATGACGCCCTGATCAAAATTTTATACAGTGGTGCCGATTCTCTTGTACACCGAACTAAACTCTCACTAAAATTCCTTAATTTGGCTATGAGAATCATAAAGCTATTCTGCAAAAAATATTAGAGCCGGCGGCGGAGGCGCAAAGGGAGGACAGCCTCGACGTGTTTAATATGAAATTTTTCACTTTTTCTTCGGAAAATATGAAAAATTATTACCTGCAAGTTGAGTTTTAAGGGTTTATGAATTTTTTAAAGGGGTCCAAATTTTAAGTATGATTGCGATAGGACCATTTTCGAGTTAAAAGTAAAAGAAAAAAAAAAGATACAGTACCTACTGTTTTTGCACCTGAATAGGGATGTTGCCTAAGGGAAAAAAAAGAAACTAGTCAGTCAGATAATAAAAAAATATTACACGTATTTTTTGGTTTGTCATAAAAATAAAAAAGGTTTAGATAAAACGCATTAAAGTTGGAGAGTGGGGGCTCGCTACGTCACAACGTCAGTAGGTTAGGTACGTCATACTTACATTTTAACGTATTTTCCTCAAAGAATTGCCGTAATCTTTTGATTAGGTACGTAAAAAAATACGTGTCCAATATTTTTTAATAAAATACGTCGGTCAAAAAAAAAATTGTCAACATTCCTATTACGAGTATTCGAGGTGTTAGTGTGAATTTCAGTTCATGACAACTAATTTTATAAACCTTTTTAAATCGTGATTAAATATAGTCAGATTTAGTTAGACAATCGAAATTTTTGGTGAATTACGTCAAATTCAGAATAGCAAAATTGCCATTTTCATTAAATTATTAACTAAGTGCCATCTTAGTGCTGTCAAACTAAAATATAGTTAAGTTGTGACACTTTAGTCTATTTCAGAATGGGAAATCGTCGTTTGGCAGGAACGAACTAAATTTTGGTAATTTTTTGTCTAGCTTAGAGGCATTTGTGAACAGAGAATCGGCTTAATCATTTCATGAAGTGTTCAACCATTTCATGAAATGGTAATACGGTTACCATTTCATGAAATGGTTGAACACTTCATGAAATGATCAATTCTAAGATAAGAGCAATACAAAGATATTTTAAATAATTCTGCCAATAATTTGGCAACAACTAATTACATTGATTATCATTTAAATTAGAAATTACGCCACTAGAGGACCTCTTGCTTAATAAATGAAGAAAATTTAAATACCGTAGGCGTAATTACGTAATGCAAAATCAAACCGAATCTGAATCGTTTTGAAACAGATTGCTAATCCATTGCTCCGTAAGTTCGAAAAAAAAAAACTGCAGAGCAACGTAAATGACGCAATGAATGTTGTTGAACTGTCAAAATGAAACAGATTTGTCTTTATCGTTTACGAAAATATGTTGCTTATTTAGAAAGCTGGTTTAATATCACACCTATCAAATTGTAGTAACCTAAATAAATGTACCTACCTACTTAATAATAATATTCTAATAATGTAGGTATTGTTATAAAATAGTTCATCAAAATATACAGGCTCACACCCTGTAGGTATATTTTGATGAACTATTTTATAACAATACATTATTAGGATATTATTATTAAGTAGGTACATTTATTTAGGTTACTACAATTTGATAGGTGTGATATTAAACCAGCTTTCTAAATAAGCAACATAATTATTTTCGTAAAATATACAGGCTCACACCCATAGATATAATAAAGAAGCTCACACCCTGTAGGTATATTTTGATGAACTATTTTTTATCAATACAATATTAAACATATAAACATTGACATTGTTGAATACTTATATCTTTTTAACATACAAAATGACATGTTACTTTGTAAAGTATTATATTATTTAATTTTTTGTGAATGTGAGGATTATTGAATATTTTTATGTTATTACGTTTCTTTCATTTTTTTTTCTTTGTCAGTTAATTTTAATGATGCAGTTTGAGTAATTTATGCGGCCTACCCAAATGTCCTTTCTTTGGTATTGTTCGTTGAGTCTGAGTTGAGCTCCATGATTACTGACAAATGCTTGCACTGACTGGACAGGTCCACTCAAATCTGTGTCTGTGTCTTTTCTCAAAAGACCATTTCAGACACTAATCCTCATATAGCCTGACCAAGATCATGTCTAGACTTTAAAAGACTGTGACCTCTGAGTTTGTTTCGGCCTTTCTTCTCAGAGTAGTCAGATAGGAAACGCCGAACTCATCTAGCTATTTTTTAATATGACGTGTAAAAGTGATTCCAATATCTTATTTACAGAATAAACAATTTCATTTCATTTCGATAACCAACGAGTAATTAAGTTATCTCTTTTAATTCAGGGAAGTGGCTTCGGACAGTTTGTAAATTAACAGATAATGTAATAAATACATCTTATCACTTAGCAGTATAAACATGGGATAACTAATGACGATCATAAAATTCTGAACCAAATATTGGACATTCCAGTTTAGGAGCGTGGGTCAGAGTTAATTATTTGTTGGTTTATTGGCGTGTGCTAGGTAGGTGGTATACCTATAGAAAATAATTTAATATGTAGGTACTATTGTATTGAATCAAGTTTTTCTAACTGAACAGACAGCTGCGCTGCTGGGAGTTTGTTGCACCACTTCTTCTTCCCAGCTAAAGCACTAGAAAGTAGTGAAGGGTGTTTTTGGAGGACTGTCGTATGTAATTTTGACGTTCGTAAAGTGCTGATTCTCAGTCTAGTTTGATTAAATTACTTTTGAGTTTTGTATCTGGCCACGAGTGACTTGACTAAGTACTTCGCTGCGTTCCGAGTCACGCACTATTCGTTGTTTTATTTTATTTTATTAAGGCAGTGGATAATATCATCAGCCTGTCGACCTCAATAGACCGTGAAAGGGTGATGTCACAAGTCTATTAGGGTTGTGGGCATGCCCATCGTGCTCACAACGGTGGAACCGCGCTTGCTGTCAGCTGCATGATTTACAACATGTTATAACCTACGCTTGTAATAATATAAGTCAATGGTTATGCCTATTTTTCTTCCATTCTAAGAAATGTAAATGTTATTTACCTTCTGGCCTACGTACTAGATTATAATAAGTAGATATTAAATAAAAATAAAAAAATAAAAAATAAAAATTATTTATTTCAGACATTACAGTCCATAGATCGTTAGTAATAAGTTAGTAACAATTAGTGCTTATCTGCTATGTTAGTAATGTTAGTAGATAACTGAGTTAATTATTTTTTTTTTCTACTTTAAACCTAAAACCACCTCCACCAGGTGCCTTTGGATGAGGCAGTCTGACCTTGCAACAATCATTTTCAGGATGCCATTCCGACTGTTACGTAAACGTTGTAGTAAGGATGCAGCTTTTTTTACTCATAATGGCATGAAAGCCATCCGTATGTGCTTCCGCAAACATGCCTGACGCACTACAACGCCACGGTAGCCGCAATAGCATCCTGAAGGCGTTGTTATATTGCACACGCAGAACGTTGTAGGCTCGGTTCGTGTGTGACACCCACAGACCGCTCGAGTAAAAAGACTGGCAGAACGCCTTAAATAAACTTACTTTAACGTCTACCGTGCATCGAGCGAACCTGCGGGCAAGCATATTGCCCCTCACCGCCAACGCCCTGCGTTCGCGCTCTATGTCATCATCATCCCGTAGGTCACCGGTGACAATGTGGCCCAGGTACTTAAAATGATTGACTACATTGATTACTGCGCCGTTGAGATATACCGAAGGTACACGACGAGGCCGTTGTTTAGGCGCTCTGAACACCAAGAGCTCACTCTTTTTTGAATTGTATTTAAGGCCGTGCACCTCCGCATATATCTCGCAGGTCGACAGCAACTTTTTCAACCCACTTATCGATGGACTGAGCAGCACCATGTTATCCGCGTAGCTAATGTTATTAACACAGGTGCCATCAATGTGGCAGCCGACATGTGCGCTGCTCAGTCGCTCGATAAGCTGGTTCATATATTATAAACTAGCTGACCCGCGCAACTTCGTCTGCGTCACAGAGTGGTTTAAGTAATGAATTTTCTCAGTTTTTTCGCAACATTTTTCATTGATATGCCGCTCCTTTATCATCATAATAGTCATAGCGTTGCCCACGACTTCGTCCGCGTAAATATCATTATCGTGGTTGGATAAATAATATTACTATGTCCTTCGATCTTCGTCAAAATCGGTTCAGTAGTTTAGCCGTGAAAACGTTACAGAGAGACAGACAGACAGAGTTACTTCAAAAACTGTTATGACATAGCTGTACCAGCGTTTTGATGAAAAACCTAAAAAAAATGGAACTATAGTAAAAAATGGCACGGGAACAGGAATAATAAAGGAACGTTGGGTAAAAAAAAGTACTGGAGGTCTTATAAAAATGTGGGTAAATAAATTAACGATTATATAATTAGTAGTATTTTTTTAAGGTATTTTAAAGTACTTCAGAGTAAATGATATTTTTTAGTTTTATTTTCTTGTGGTAGAAGAACATACTGATTTTTCCGCAACCTGATCTTGATAACGCGACATATAGTTTGTCCATGTGAAAAGCAGTCTTAACGTAAATCGATTCCTACGTGTTTAAATGTTTGCCCCTGTGCTTTATTAATTGTTACGACAAAAGATACCTTAACGGGAAATTGAATTCTTTTAAAAATTAAAAGGTAAATCATTGGGAATCATTGAGATGCGAGGTATTAGCACTGTTTGACCAACTGCTGGACCAGTCAAAACTAATGCAACTCGCAGAACTACCGGGCGGCGGCAGGCCAGCGCCCCTTCCCCTCACCCGCCGGCCAGCGTCCCTCCCCCTCACCCGCCGCGTCTTGCGCGTCATGCGCACGTGAACCCGCACATATCTATTTATTTTGTTGCGGAGTTTTTTTAAAATTATTATATTTCCTAAGATGTTCATTGAAATCAAGTGATGTCAAGGACAATTTTGTTTACATTTAAATACTTGTGATTAATAACATATTTATTTGGCTATGGATTAATATTATATGTTGATAAAACTCCTTCGCAAATAATGCATTAATTTCGAACAAATTTGATTACGATAAAAAAGGTTATAGTGAGTCAATCTTAAAAGATAGACATATACCGTCGCGGACTTTTTTTTTGAACTTTTAAAGAGGAACAATTCCGTCATACATGTTATTGGCGTAACTTAAACCGTTTACGCAGCGCACGCAACGGAAGCTCTCAAAAAGGAATATTTTTTCCCGTTTTTGTAACATTTTTCATTTATGCTCCGCTCCTATTGGTCATAGCGTGATGTTATATAGCCTATAACCTTCCTCGATAAATGGACTATCTAACACAAAAAGTTTTTTTCAATTGCAACCAGTAGTTCCCGAGATTAGCGCGTTCAAACAAACAAACAAACAAACAAACAAACTCATCAGCTTTATAATATTAGTATAGATTAAATAGCAAAGGCGAGCTTAACCCCCCCTGCCTTACACCGCATTCCATTCTGTACTCATCCGACACTGTACGGACCCATCTCACTCGGTTTGTCTGGTTAGCATACCAGTATCTGAGAAGGTCTATATACCCTGCCGGCACACCCGCGCTCCTCAACTTGTCCCATAGCACATCGTAGACGACGAGATCAAAAGCTTTCGACAAGTCGAGAAAACACGCGTACATCGGCGTTTTTCTCGCGGTATAATACTTGACGGTGTGTTTTAGGCTAAAAATGGCGCTCTCCGTGGACACTCCCGCCTTAAAGCCGAACTGGGCGTCGTGCACCGTCACGTGCTCTGAAAGGCTGCCATTCAACAAACCGTCCAGTACCTTCGCTGTGACAGTAGCGAGCGAGATGGGTCTATAATTATTTATATCAGATGTGTCACCCGTCTTATTTTTAACTATGGGGACCACTATCGTCTGCATAAGCGGTTCTGGTAAATAAGAGTGACTCGTGCACAGAGTGAAAAACAGAGACAACACTCTAGGCAGATGGACCCCAGCGTGTTTAAAATGTTCAATACTGAGGCCATCATGACCCGGTGACTTTCCACGTTGCATACTAGAAATAATTCTAGCCACTCTCTTAGCAGGAATTTTTACGTTCTGCCTAGTCACAATGGCCTCAGCATCGGTCACGTGACGAGACATCGGGCTCAGGGGTGACTGTACAGAAAAATGACCCCTAAAGGCATCGGCTATCTGCTTGTGGTCAGAGATGCCACCGACATTCACCGGGAGACTAGGCCTCACATTCATCTTATTTGTGTTTTTCCAAAAACTCTTAAAGTCCTTAGTGGCGTGGTTGGAAGCGAGGAGATCCATTTTCAGCTGTTCCTGTCTGTTTTGACACCACTTGATTTTGGCCTTGAAATATCTCCTCGCCTGAGCCATATCATCGAATATGCGACCACTAGCCGGTCGCCCGGCCATTGTCCACACTTGGAATCTAAGGCGCGCCTCGCGGTGAGCATCCGCGACATATTTATTCCACCCCGTGACATAGCCACCCCTTCTCCGACACTTGGTCTTATAAGTATCAATGGCGGCCATTGCCAGCGTATTTATCAATTGTGAGTACATTAAATCAAGAGCTGCGTGATGTTCCCTACGATCACAGAACCTATCACAGCAATCAGTCAACTCCCCAGGGATATCAATCAATCTGAGTCCAGAATGACAGAGGTTGTGGTACTTGTTAGTTTGCTCTGACGACCTCTCACCCCAAATAACACGATTTACAGGTGAATTATAATCCCGTACATTATCTACCAATTTAAGCTTAATTTTGTACAAATCACATTCTACTACAATCGGATAATGAGCAGTCCTCACGGGTCTGTATGATCATGATAATAAAATTATGGTGTTACTAATCTACCATTGAAAACGTTGAAAAACGACCAGCTATAACGATTAGGTACGATTTATACATTTCATTTTGACTGTTCAACAACATTTATTGCGTTATTTACATTGTTGAGCAGATTTTTTTTCGAACTTATGAAGCAATGGATTAGCAACTTGTTTCAAAAAGATTTAAATTCCGATTGATCGTGTATTACGTAATTAGGGTACCTGTGGTAAAGGTAATAGAACTTATGTGACAAGTAACTATAGGTATAAACTACCTGTCCCAGAGTCCCGGGTTCGATTCCCAGTGGGTGCAAAATTTTCTACGCGGTTTGGTGGGTGGTAGGGCTTGTTCTAAATCCGCCTGGTTAGTGGCTGTGTTCTACAACCATATTATCTAAGTCAATCGCCATAGCAACTATGTTAACACTAACAGCATTGTTGTGTTTCGGCAGTTACTGGTAACATAGCCAGTTCCTATGTGGTTGAGGATTCCGGGTGAAGCTCGCTTCAATCCTTGGGCTTTTTTTTTTTTTTTTTTTGGGTGGGAAATCATCAAATGACGTCTCCCGCTCTGGGTGGAGCGGGAGGGCGTGTCAGACTCTTACTGACTAAAACCCACCCGTGTTCCTTCTGTTGCCTGTGCAATGCCAGGGGGCCACGGTATCCCTTTCGGACTTTCCCGCAACCCCGGCAGGCAATGGTCTCATCGGACCCCTTCACTTGCTGACATCTCTTTGAGGCGCGCGCGGAACACTACGCGCCGTCGACCCGTAATTAATATCCCAAGTAACACATCAAAGCAGTACAATGGCCGACTTACAGCATTTCTGTATCGTTTTCGCATTTTGAGTTAGTTCTATAGTAGCATTACAAACGTTTATACGGCTACTGTAATGCTTATTTGGGCACAAATTATTCGGCTTTAGATCCTAAATAGGTTCACAATAGTTGTTTAATTGCATTACAGGTGCATTATATTAGCATTATTATGGTCAATGAAGTTGCCAATCACTTTACAAAAGCTTTATACTAGCAATATTATTGATGATGAAGATGTTAATTGCATTACAAAAGCATTGAAATGTAGTAAAAGAATGATTAGAGCTATTTAAGTGTTCACAGTTAGAACTTAAATAAACCCTACATCAAAGAAAAAACATCTCTAATACCACGGTATAAATCTTATAATACAATTAACGGTGTAATTTAACTACTTAATCTCGCAATATAATATGGACGCAACTGTGAAAACTGAGTGAGTGACACCATATTTGTTTGCATTAAAACAAAATTTATAATACTGGGTACGGTTTTGACTCTTTTGTTATTTCATGCCTTCAAATATTACTGCGCAATGTCGTTTACTGTAAATGTCTATATATGTTTCATTGAAAATTTTCACGCGCCTTCGATATTTTGTGGTTTTGATATAAAATATTTTTTAAAGATATGTGTGAAATAACCATAACAATTGTGTATTCCTAGTATAGACCGAATTTTGCATAATTAACATAATAGTATTATTTGGGCAGTATTAAATAAAGTTATATCATTATTATATAGGTCTATTGCTTTTATAAATAGGTCCGAATGATAATATTTTTTGGTTATAAAATATTTACAAAATGGTGTCGGTCTGTAGCAGCCCAGTGCGGCTTTAAAAAGGTTAATTAATGCCGCCAGCAGTATAAATACTCACACATGAATAATTATTAAGCCAGAGGCCATAGAGAAGACTTTTGATGAACCACTGTAGTGCCATTGTCTATAAAGTAGTTCTATATGGATTCACCGCTATACCAGTAGACTTGATGTAGACTGAAATAGTGCGTATTACTTGAACACAATTTTGGGGATCCTTGAGAGAAAAGATTAAAACCCATTTCAGGATTTTTGTACAACTTGAATCCGTTTGACAAGAGTTGATTAAAAAGGCTTTCTTTAAGCATTATCTACATAACTACTAATAATAACTACTAACTGTCGCGTCGTGGGGGTAACTAGAATAATCAAATTTTTGTACGTATAATACAATGATTATATTATTTACAGAGATGGGATCAAGAAAATCAAGGAAACCCGTGTATGGATTATAGTAAAATTACAGCTACTGAAAACACCAGTAATCATGAAAACATAGTTCAGATAATTAGCACAGAAGTTTTGAACTTCGAACAAATTTTAGCAAACCTAAAAATATTACATTATTTATTATTATACAAATATATGCTCCAAATACAAGCGATCACTCTCGAAACTTGACTTTGGTGACCTACGGAACCTTCTTTAATATCGCAACAATTCACTTCACACGAATCGTTTTGTTGTTTATTGATCGGATTTTAAGACATCATAATTCTTGCATGTTCGTTTGTTATTTTTCGCCTCATTCCTCCGGTTCTTACTGTTATTTTAAACGATTTTTTCAACATTTTGTGAAACAAAACCCAGCACTTATTGTTTACCTATATTAAATTAAACGTACAGTGAAATCACAACATAATTGTGTTATTAACATATTATAATCAATATACACACACAGTTTTGTTGATCATAATATGATATATTGGTGGACATATTGGGGAAAAGCACATATTATATTATAATATGTGCTTTTCCCCAATATGTCCAACAAATGGTTTTACGAATACAGTAAAATTTATGTATATACAGCTTTACGCATTACAATAATTCACGTGTATTTGATTAAAGAGTTGTTAGCTGTACAACAGAACTCGGTAGATCTTTAAAATGCAAGCATTACATTGATTCACGTTTATGCTGTTCAGCAATACTAGGCTTTTACTTACCACTTAAAAGTGCTATTAAACAACAAAGGGCACTAAAAATACCGCAACGCTGTATAACGGATTTACGGAGCATTATAATGGTACAAGTTTGTGCTATTAAGCAGCATTAGGCATTATCTTACTACATAAAAATGCTATTGTAGACCCTAAGGCACTAAAAACAGCTGAAAGATGTATAGTGGATTTACGTGGCATTATAATGCATTTATTTACTTTATAAGAATGCTATTATATATATAATAGAACCAAATTATTATATATGATAGAACCAAATGCACAAAAAATAGCTGAAAGCTGTACAGCTGCATTGTGGTTTGCCGCACTAAAACTAAAGGCTTTACAGAAGCATTTTTATATGCCATTATCCAACCGTTACACAGTGTAAAGCATCATAATGGTTTTGAAATGCCAATGTAAGGCGACAAGATGCTCGGTGAACTGATATGATATATGTGATATATATGATATGAGTTTATACGGACCTTAAGTTCTACATAAGTTTACTATTCGTTAGTTAAAATGCTTCCTGTGTTACTTGGGATGTAGTGGCACCGAGTTGCCGTGTCTGGCCATACCACTGTTAAACCCGCTATGGTTTGTGTGGTATGTATAAATTAAAAGTTACATATAAACTGTTTTTAATTAATAAACCAAGTGTTATATCATCACAGTAATTATTACATTAAAACTCATTTCCCGTCACATCAACAAGTTCACCATTGTCCTGATCATCACTTACCATCAAGTGAGATGCAGGACAAAAGCTACCCCGTCGTGGTAAAAAAAAAAAGAAACGATGTAGGTACCTACTTAGGTAGGTATTAAAGACTGGTATTTTTATTACTTTATTATTCACTTAAAAGAACATCTACATACTTGTATAAAATATTCAAATTGATTAAGATTTTAGCCGCTCTAGCAAGTTTATCAGTGTGAAGGCCAAATCCATTAGAATGTTATTTTATGGTAGTAGGTATTCATAATTATATTTTTTATTATGATCGAAGGTAAGGTAAGGTGTGTTACATCTTTCTACTCGCTTTCCTG
Organism: Xanthia togata; assembly: GCA_963853775.1. NCBI lineage: Eukaryota > Metazoa > Arthropoda > Insecta > Lepidoptera > Noctuidae > Xanthia > Xanthia togata. The sequence goes on from OY970793.1 coordinate 13,611,479, forward strand.
CATTCAAAATCAATATCTAAAAAAATCGAAATATTTACCTAATGTATTTTCCTTCGGGTAAAAAAAAGCCTCCTCCAAAGAATTCCATTTTTCTCTACCTGACGCGGTGACTATAGCCAGTCTTGCCCTGCGTTCGCAATAATCTCGTCCTGCCATCGGGCGCACGGCCGGCCTCTGATTCTGGTACCTGTTGGACCTTCCCATTAGTTGTCCTGATTGTCCAATGATCATCAGAATACCTTGCAACGTGGCCTGTCCACCTCCATTTCTGGCTTTGCGAAAAAGTGAGAGCATCTGTGGCTTTAGTTCTGTTGCGAATGTCTGTGTTCCTTACTCTGTCACTTAATTTGATGCAGCTTACCATGGACTTATTATACATAAGTCCATGCAGCTTACATAGTGGATTGTGGTTTGAATTTTATTTCTTGCCTTGTTATCGTACATCCATGTCTGACAACCATGGTCCGTGAGACATGGCAAAATAGCAGTCTAGAACTGTCTTTTTCATTTTAATAGGAAGTTGTGATTTAAATATCTCATTATGAGCCCAGTATTTTTTCCAGGTTATAGCTATCCTTCGGTCTATTTCTTCAAAATTTCGGTTCTTCCTGAAGGAGATTTGCTTGCCCAGGTATATTATCTTGTACGTAAGTATTCGAGCGGCATGTTATTCACCAAGATAGGCGTCATCTCGTTGTTGGTCATGACTTGTTTTGTTAAGGTTCATCTCTAAACCTACATATTCGCTTGCTGCTTGTAATTCGTTGACCATAATATGGAGTTCCAAAGGATTTTCCGATAGTTACAACAACGCCCCTTTAATGTTGCATAGGTAATACCAAAGTGCAGATGTCAGATGTTACACATAATTAATGAGACTACTGCAAGGCTCGCTGGTTTAATTTTTTTTGTTTGTGTCGAGATTATTCCGCCAATTATGAATTTATTTTGACGATCCTCCGACACTGTTTGGTAGGCAGTGAACGATTGGTAGGTCATACTTCAGAGGTGGTCCCATATAAATTTAATTAACTTTGCTTGCTTGCTGGCAGTTTTTGAGGTAGCATCAATACTTATAATAACTTATTTTTTTCACTCAGTATCTAAGAATGATGTTATAATAAGTTCCTGTCACTGATAATTACATAGCAGGTAGTGGTAGGTATTCTAATTTGCGTGGGGTACGTACAAAGTGAGATGATTAACCTACCTACGAGTCAGCAATTTGTTTGTATAGCTTAATGTCTAGCCGTGTGTGCCTCTATTACACTATTGTATCTATAAACCTAAAAAAAAAAATTAATATCCTATAGGTACCTACCTATATTAAAATATATTTTTATAGGTAGTTAAGTGTGTGTCGTGCACTTGGTGAAGCTAATTTAACTTCACAAAGTGCACGACATCCGAATTACTGAAAATTAAACATACCATCGTTTACAATACTTAGATCCATTGATACTTACCTACAACTTTTATTATCAGTTTAGGAAAGGACAACATAGGTTCCGATCCGAAACCTATGTTGTCCATACATCGCCATCAACAATATCAATCGTTTTTCATTAATTATTTAATCAAACCACTGTGTTATGCCATTCAGCATTTAGCATAGGTTCCTAGGTTCCTAAATATCCATGCAAAGGCGTAATCAGGCGATGTGTGACAGTTCAGGCGTGAGTGTAAAGCGTGCGTGACGTCAACTGCAATGAATATGTAGGTCGAATCTAACCTACTGGACTACTGCACATTACACATCAAAATAAATGTGTTAATTCAAAGCGTCAGGGTAGCCCGCGAAATTCAAATTTTGTTACGTTTCTTGCAGGGCAATAGTACTTAATCAGGTTTTATGTAGATCTAAGATTCGCGGCCGTATCAAATATATATTTATATAATTATAGGTATATAAGTAAGTAATCATAAAAAATATCAATACAACTCACTAATTTCATAATGTTCTTGTTCATATTACCCTATTGAATGATTATTTCATGAAATCATCACTTTTGACGCCAATTCTAACATAGGGAGTTGTATTGCTGATTCTAATGATTATAATTCTGTAAAGCCATATTTATATTTGTTACGGTCGCTAATATTTTTTTAATCAACATAGGTGCAACCTGACATCGGCAAATTGCGAAAAATGTAAGAAAATTTTAATTTCTTATGTTTACCTATTCGCCTTTTTACCTGGGGCAGACACACACAGTAAATAATCATAGATAGATTATGATGTTTATCTAGACCTTACACAAGACGGGGAAAAGGTTAAATCTAAATAGATTTGATTGAATAAGAAACAAATTAATGATATATATATATTTTAATTTCATGGATAACGTTATAACGTAAATCAATAATAAGTATTATAACGTGTTCAGCTGCATTTCAGATAATATCGGTGCCAAATTGTATAATTAATTATTATGGAGCGTTTGCGCATTGCATCCGATCCGAGTCCAAAAAATATCGGGTCGGACAGCCGTGGTAGTACTATTGGTATTAAAGGTTGCGCACTAGATCCGAACTCTGTCCATCCGAATTTAGAATACTTAGGTATTATTTTCAATTCGAATCGAACACTGATCTTGAATTTGGATTCGGAACGGATACAGTGCCTAATCGCTTTAACCTATTGACCGCTTGGTTTTATATCAATTACCCCCCAGCGGGCAGCGGCAAGCTCATAAATCGACAAATTAATAAATACCAACGACAAAAAGGGTCGTGCAATGAAATAAAAAAAACAAACAACGCACATAGGTTCTCAGTGGTATAAAAAAAACGAGACGGCGGCGCGGGCACGAAAACATTTGTCGAATTAATCCGACTGGGGGCGTTCAATAGGATATCAAATTGTCCTGTTGTGAGTACGCATTTCGATAGTATTAAAATGGAAGTAGGTACTACTGTGCTGGAAAAAATACTCAGGGATAGTCAACGCAGTGTTGACAGGTCCATCCATAAAAAATAACAATAGATGAAATAAAATATTACTAAGTAATGAGATGTTTAATATAATATATCGACGACTTGGTGAATAAATAAACATACAAATGTTTTTTTGATCAGATATTTAATATCAAAAATATCTAAGCTAAAGATTTTGACTAGCAATTAATTTAGAATATAAAAATAAACAACAGTAAATTAATGAACGATATTTACAATTTTTTTACTCTGTTTTTTGTCGTACTTACATTTGTTTTATAATGAGAGCACTTTAGTACCTACCTACATTCAAAGTAAGCATTAAATTAGAAATATTTTATTTTATGAAGTAATAAAAATAATATATTTCTCTTCGATTATATATTTTGCAATACGAAAACTTTATCTTGTGAAAAGATTAAAAACATTATTTCACTTTACCATGTATGTACTTCGGGGAATATTTACGACGGTGAAAAGTCAATTAGAGTAATCGCTTGTTATCAAATTCATTAAGTGCGCACTTATCTCACATTTCCTCGTTTTCAAACCTTATCGAAAACTAGATTTAAAATGATGAAGTTATACACAGTTAAATCCAATTATTAGTATGTAGGTATTTAAAAAACGACTATTGAGCTCTAAACAAAAAAAAAGGAGAATTATCTGCCATCGCCGAATCAAAGGCTTAGAAAATATAATTTGATACGCTAAAATGATTTACATACTATTCTAATCAGATAGATTCATATTATAGTTATACCTACAGGAAATTTAATGTAAATATGTATAGCATATTCTACATCTATGACTTATCAACTCTTATTATGTATATACAAAACCTACATATTATAAGTACAAGTACTAAGAATCTCAATCGAATGTGATGCATTTTAACGATAATCAACCCTTTATACCCGATATCAGGGTGGAAAGAACGAACTCCGGAAGGAAAGAACCAAATTTATACTCAATGGAAAAAAACGTTAAAATCCGTTTGCTAGAGCTAATGTTTCGCATTTGAGTTGGTTCAATTCCCGATTGAACCATGACTAGTTCAATCAGGAATTAGCATCCATATTTATGGTTCTTTCCCTCCAGCACGCGTAGCATCACAACCATAGAAACAGTTTTCTACGGTTTTTGTCGACGGAAAAAAACCCGGAAAAACCCGTTTCTATTATGGTCATGCTAAGCGTGCAGGGCTCGCTTTAACCCTTGTTGCACCCTGTTTAAGAGGTTTGTTAGACGAATCATATTCGCTCTTGTATGTGCTTACACAGGAAAGCCTTGCTGCCATATTTACAGACCCTAATTGCGTAACACACGATAAATCATAATCTGAACCATTTTGAAGGAAATTGCTAATCCTCATAGGTTCGAAAAATGTGTCTGCTGAACAACGTAAATAACGCAATGAATGTTGTTGAACTGTCAAAACGAAATAGATTGTGATTGATTGTGTGTTACGTAATTAGGGTGCTGCCTAGCAGGCCGCAGGTTGAGTACCACTACATAAAAAAAAAAAAATATATAAAATTCAAAGAATAATAACAATCTGGTCGCAATAAAACATAGACTTTCGACAATCTGATGTTGATAATTAAAACACTTATCAAATCATAACATCTGTAAAAATAAATTTAAGAACTTTAAAAATAAATTTTGTTGATGTATGTAAGTAAAGATAGCGAACACTTTATCGTAGCACTAAGCACATCATTCCAATACAACAATTTAATCGTAACTTCGTTACAAAATTAGATTCACATTAGTATTTGCATCAAGTAACCTACCCACTATTTTTGCGAATCTAACGGTAAATTGCACATCTGTGGTAGGTAATTCCTCATTTCGCATAATAGCTAGAACATATTCTACCTCCAGCACGTCACCAAGCTTACATTTTTATTAATGGATGTAAATATCAGAAAAATCGGTAAAAAATTTACAATCTGACAATCTTCTTCTTAGCATGTCGATGGTAAAAATAACACAAAATATAAAAGCTTCGATAAAATTACTCTTACATATTACAGAAGGATGATGAGTGTCCTCTTTTAAAATTGCACAAAGGCTCACACTGCAATAAAAATCAAAAAAATTGGATGAGTTGAACTTATTTACAACTTAATTACTGTCTGTCTGTCAGCAGGCGCTATGCAAGCGAGAGGCATGGCCTTGATACCACGACTCAAGTCGTGTCTATTAAAATGCTAGACCCAAAACATTTACCTATTGACAAAGTAATGGAATGTCAATGGAACTTTATTAACGCATTCAAGGACACTGAACGAGACCCATAACACGTTAGAAGTTTTATGTTAATAACGCCTATGGGTGTTTAGTGTCCCATAAAACTGTTAAGTTATAAAATAGAAGAAGTTACGGAATGTATGGAAATTAACAGAAAACAAAGCATATAAGTGTTCACACACATGAGTACAAAACTAGTTCCCAAATATTGCCAGCGACAGGTAGTTTTATAGGTACATCATTGAGTATACCAGGCGTTTATTGAAACCGCTTACAGCATAACCAAACTAGGTATTGTCGAATTAATTTCACAACAATAATCCACGACTTTTTGGTCCATTACTGAATAGCAATATCTTTTTCTGTCAATAATTATCATTAGTTAATTATCGATGACTTAACGTATCAATCAACTATAGCTGTGCGAAGACTTACAAATAATATGAAGTTACCTACTCAACGGTAACCGATTTAGCGAGATTGCGTGGGCAGTCGACGTTGCACTCGCGCAAAACGGCGATGTGGTACGCGAGGAGCTGCATGGGGATAACTGTGAGGACTCCCTGGAGACAGTCCACAGTTTTAGGTATTTGAAGGCATCGCGACGCAAACGCCATTGTTTCTTTGTCACCTTCCTCACAAATGAGGATGGGGCGACCTTGACGGGCAGTAACTTGCTGTAGTGCATTCATGCATTTTGTGTAAACAGGGTCGCGCATTACGATCATCACAACCGGCATCGAGTCGTCGATAAGCGCCAGCGGGCCATGCTTCAGTTCACCGGCCATAATGCCCTCGCTGTGCATGTACGTCAATTCTTTTACTTTCAAGGCGCCTTCAAGGCAAGTGGCAAAGTTGTATCCTCGGCCCATGATAAGTAGAGATCGTTGACGGAACAGGTCTTCAGCTAATGTTTTAACTTCATTGTCGAGAGCTAGTACTTGACGGATCTTGGTGTCCAATTCATGAAGTCCTTCAATTATGTCAGCGCGCCTTTTTTGTAGAGAGATACGATCCTCGCTGATTACGAGAGCAAACATCACTAATGACACAAACTGCGAAGTGTAGGCTTTTGTTGATGCCACACCAATTTCAGGGCCAGCGTTGATGTGCACGCCGCAGTGAGACTCGCGACAGATAGAACTGCCCACTGTGTTGGTGATACCGACGATCAGAGCGCCGTGGCGCTTGCAGTAGCGGAGTGCCATTAAGGTGTCTGCAGTTTCTCCAGACTGAGAGATGAAGAAGCACACATCATCACGGAACACAGGTGTGTTCCTATCCAGGAAATCAGAAGCCAGCTCTACCATGACTGGCAGCTCTGTTAACTCTTCCAGAAGCTGACGAGTAGCTACAGCGCTGTGGTAGCTGGTACCACAGCCTATTAACATCAACCTTCTGCATCGTTTGATCTCTGGGATATAATCTTTAATGCCTCCTAAGGTAACAGTGCTGTCAGCGAAGTTAAGACGGCCCCTCATTGTGTTTACAATGGACTCCGGCTGTTCAAAAATTTCCTTTTGCATGAAGTAGTCATAATTGCCTTTCATTATTTGTTGCAGTTCCAGTTTCAGAGTGAAAATTTCTCTCTGGTGAGGGTCAGTACTACTGCCAGAGAGACGGTGAATGCTAAGGACACCATCTTTGATATGAGCAACATCATCATCTTCGAAGTAAAGCACTCTGTTGGTATGTTCAATAACTGCAGAAGCATCCGAGGCAAAGAAATATTCTACTTCCCTTTCTTCTTCAGGCTGGAAGTGAGCATGGCTGTTCACTCGCGGGACAGATGGCACTACACCACGGGTAGCTTTGTTGTTAGTGTACATAATGGGTACATGATCACTGGAGAGGCGACGGCGCGTCTTGATGCCCACAAGCAGTGGGCTACCACGGCGGGTTGCCACACACTCATTTGGGAAATAACGGGACTTGAAGCACAAAGCAAAAGCACCTTCTAACTGTTGAATTACCTGTTCTGCTAGCTCTTGGAAGCTGTAATTCTTGTGCTGGTTGTACATATGGTGAATCAGCTTGGCAATTGCTTCTGTGTCAGTTTGGGATTCAAAGATATAGCCTTTGTTTTCAAGGAAAGTTTTAACTTCTTTATAGTTGGTAATGATTCCATTGTGGATGACCACAAAAGCATTGTCCTCGCCAGATCGCTGCGGATGAGAGTTGACAGCGCTGGGCTCTCCGTGAGTGGCCCATCTCGTGTGAGCGATGCCGCAGTGCGAGTCCAAACTATCTTCCACTGACAGTTCAGCACTGCTCTCCTGAAGCAGTTCCTCAAGAGCGGCTACTTTGCCGCGTCGTTTAAGAACCGCTATGTCTTTCTGATCAGCGGCATCCACAGCAACGCCTGCCGAATCATAGCCACGGTATTCCAAGCGTTTTAATCCAGTAACTAACAATTCCAATATTTCTCGCCGAGTTTTAGGCGTTAGGTGATTAATATATGCAAAAATTCCACACATCGTAAACGAAGCAGAACGATTTAATGGATCCAAGCGTACGAAACCACGGCTCGCGGCAGACTGCAGTTGCTACAACACACAACAGATATTGAAGGCCTACGCGTATTGCTCCTACCACTAATATGTTACTTTCACTTACGGCAAAGCACACGTCATCGTGTTTCGTTATCAACAACTCACTGGTATCGTAAGTAAATAAGCGGCGAAAACTCATCCACCTCACAGAAACTTGATAACACGAACTGTCAAATCTCACAAATCTGCCGTGATAAGTCAATGTCAATTAGGTATACTGTCAATTGTCACTGTCAAATCTGTAGACTTAGGGTGAATTCCGAGTTACGCTGTAATCGATTTGAGCTAACACCCGTACTGAATTAACGTGGTCAATAATGATGTGTCTTGAATCGTCATAGATGACGTCATGACATGCGCCTTATGTGATAAAGCCGACCATGCCTTTTACTAATATCACCGTGAGTGCTGTCAAAAATGACATTTGTGCTGTTTTGCTTTGACTCGCATCATATCTTTAAACTAAAGTGGCATTTTCGAAATTGTGCTTCTGGCTACCGTTCGCTGCCTAAACAAAGAAGAAGAAGAAATTTGTGGTAAAAACACAAATAAATATATGCAAGTTTTGAAGTTAAGCGAGTACTGTTAGCGCGTTCACGAGCGTACCGAATTGATGACAGCCCCCAGCTGTCATAATCGTGATAATATCTTAATCGGAACGCCAATTAACGTTGTCAGCGCACTCAGCGCTGTAAGTGATTATGTTCTAATTCGGAAAACGGCCAAAGGGTGCATTCCGAGTCACGCTGTAATCGATTTCTAGCGTGCTAACACCCGTACCGAATTAACGTGGGTGCGATAACGATATTATTATGTCTTGAATCGTCATAGATGACGACATGACATGCACCATCTTGCATAACGCCGACCATGCCTTTTACTAATATCACCGTGAGCGCTGTCAAAAATGACAGTTTTGCTGTTTTGTTTTGACTCGCATCCTATCTATAAACTAACGTGGCATTTTCGAAATGAAGCTAATGGCTAACGTTCACTACCTAAACAAAGAAGAAGAAATTTGTGGTTCCAACAAAAATAAATATGATGTGCAAGTTTTGACGTTGAACGACGAGTACTGTGAGCGCGTTCCATTGACTATGTTTTGTATATTTTTGTCAATGGCGCGTTCATGAACGTTCCGAATTGTTGTCAGCCCTCAGATGTCATTATCGATATCAGCGCTGTGAGCGATTATATTCTAATTCGGAAAGCGGCCAAAATGTGTTGAATAGAACATGAGATACGCTTTTTATAAAAATCGGAAAAATAACAATAGTTTATTGTGTAACTAGCACTTGTCTAACATCACATCTACATAATGGGCGGCCTTATCGCTTTCTGCTATCTCTTCCGGCCATGCTGATCTCTAAATATACTGTTGAAATAACAGCATTGTATTGTAATGGTACATGAGCTTAGATTAAAATAACGTACAGACCCCAGCACATCAACCTACTACAATCTGTCAAATTTCTGTTAGATTTTCAACTTTATTACTAAAGTGTAAGGTTCAACGTTGATTGGGAAAATTTGTTTGTACAGTCGCCAGCACATCAACTTATTACAATTTGACAAATTAATCTAAAAGATTTTCAACTTTATTACATAACTATAAGAAAAACGTTCGTTGTTTGGGAAAATTTGACAGCTTCGGGTAGGTTGTCCTGCTGGCGTCTATACAGAGGCTTATGTACAAGCCTCTGTATTTCATAGTACTTACTAATTCCATACATAAGCGTTACTATTGATTTTTATTTTTGTATTGTCCACCGTGTGCGTTGTTGGAAAGGATTCCTTGTACGCCGCCACGTTACGATCCACCGGAAAGATCTACCTACCTATTTTTCTGTACAGATCAGTAGGTACAGAAAAATAGATAGCGGTTATGGGACAGTCCGGTATGCCGGTTACTTAGCGGTATCTATAACGCTCTCTAGGAACCTATATCAACTTACTTTCATAATCAACGTTTCAGTGACGTCATTCGGCATAAATTGCGGACGCTACGTGAGCTGTGAGCTAGAATCACGATCATGTACGCTACGGTCTACCCACAGGGGGTAGACCGTAGCGTACATGATCGTTGGTCACCGTCATATCGGCGAGCCTGGTGCTGGGCTGGGAGTAGGTTTTCTAGCATACGGATATGTCTCCACGTGATTGTCCGAATGGGCAACGCCCGCATCCCTATCGTTTAGTTATTTTTTGTTATTCGACCTATTTTCCAGTGATCCCACAAACACGCGGGACGCGGGGTTTTGGCAGATGCATCAAGACAGTAATGTGACACACCTAACAGTACAGTAAGTCAGTCCAGCGCTGACTTGCAACTTGGCTCGTGTAGACACTAGTTTCAACCCCGTCATTGCTGACTTCGCGCCCTCAAGTCAGTCCAATTGACTAGCCTACCCCGTATATTTTCGGGCCCAGTAACTTCCCCCGCCTGAACTTACTGCCAATCTCGTCTACATGAACCCACCGACTGAGTCCGAAATTCCGAGTCACTAGGTGGTCTCTGCCTTCGCTCACGCTCATCACTCACGCATGCGGGTGAGGCTATGGAATGCAATCTCGAATCGAGATTGGCAACTTGAGACAGTGTGCGAAGTCTGAAGGCCAATTCTCGTAAAACGTTCACATTCAAGTCGCAATCTGTCAAACTTGTCAAAAATATGTCGGTAAATTGTTGATTGTATTTTTACCAGATTGTGAATAAGATACGAATGCCAAAGTTCCAAAATAACTTATTTTAATTCAGTTGCTCGCAGAGATGTTTTCGCCATTGTCTAATTACCCGTGTTTTCACAATACCTATCCAATCATTCTACGACGTATTTACTACTGCCGTGAATTTATTCAAATATCCTTATCCAACCATTTAGTTGGCAGGGGGACTTGACTCAAAAATTAGCACTAAGCCAGTCTCCGAGCTAAGCCGCGGACAGACAGACAGACGGACATGGCGAGACTTCAAGGGTTCCTATTCCTTGTTGACTACGGAACCCTAAAAAACATTAATAGAATCTGGAAACAAACACATCAACGTTTAATTAGTAAAAATAAAACTCGTTTAATACCAGTAGCTTCTTTATTGGTTTTATCAGGATCAAGGTCTTTACAAAATTATTGAAAAAATTACAAAGTTACATTTAGCTTAAAATGAGTCTCGTGTTTGTTTTCCGTACATAAGAATATCTAAACAGTAAGATTATGGAAACAGTAAATGGGTTGATTAATATTGAATATTGAAACCCTCACACAGAAGTACAAATTAATTCATTTTTATTTAAATACTAGGAACCAAAATTCGTTACCTACGCCTTACAAAGTTTTCAAAAATTTCTATCATTACGTTTATAACGCTTTAGTCATACTGCTAACTACAGAGGAATGTGATTTACAATCAAATTCCCTCAAAAACTACGCTGATGTTAACTTTACAATAATCTTCGACCATAATATGTGAAACAAGTAGATACGATAATACTTACACCTACGTATCTAGGCATAATAAAAATATAGATAAGTACATACAATGAATTTCATTCATCAATAAACCAAAATAATATGAAACCGTGTATTTTTAAAAGCTTATTTAACAAATATTATTGAAAAAATAACAGAATGAATGTTAAAATATAAATAAAAATAACATAGAAATGATCAACAAGTACAAATCGACGAGAGTACCAGGATTAGTCAGTTGACACTCACAAAGCCGTCAGTGTGTTCTGTGCACGGAAATGGTTTAAAAATTCAAGGACCACTTCATTGCTTTTCCTCCTAAACTCTTTGCGATGGAAAAATAAAACGTAACGAGCTTTCAGATACGGAAACTCAAACTTGGCGAGTAACTTACGACTAAAATAATCACAAAGATATAAACTTAACACGTAAGCGTAACTAAATCGAACTAACTTTAAGAATATCGTGCTATGATAAATGCATACGTAGAGGGCGAGCGTGATGTCACCAGTGAAGAAGCTCCGAGTGCGGGGAGACGCTAGGGGGCGGGGGGCGCGGCCGGCGCCGCGGGCAGCGCGCGCGCGCGGCGCGGGCCACACGCGCGCGGTGCTCGTCGGTTGCACTACATTGTTTAGGATGCCCCATAGTTATTTTTTCTTCTGGGCCTTCTCGGCAGCCTTGGTAATTTTACCCGTTGTGACTTCCTTGAAGGATACGCTCTGAAACAAAAACATATTACAGAACTAAAGATCTGAAGGCAGAGACTGTTAACCACCAAACAAAACAATTAGACTCTTGCGGCCACGTCCCCCGCTTGGTCAAATGAGCAGCATGTGTTACGTCTCCTTGTTCTTGGGTCTCCCTGCAAATACATCTTCTCTTATCCCATCGTGAGCGATCCAACTAGATTTGGTTCTGTGTAGTGAGCACTTGTACAGTCTAACATTTGCTGACGAAGCTCTGACAAGAGACAGATAATGGGTAAGTGCTGCCAGTAGCAACGCCATTGGAAGAAATCTGGGTCTTCTTCATACTTGACAACCAAAGACTTCTTTTGAGAATTTTATTCTGTGATTGGAGTATGTGGTTTTAGTAAGTCTGTATACCTTGATGTTGCCATTGCGTGGATAACCTGGATGAGGTTGGCACAGTAGCGTGGGGATTGACAGAGAAGTCTCAGCCCAGCAGTACGTGAAGTCGGGCTACGGATAATGATATGATACCTTGATGACGCCAACGGCGACGGTCTGGCGCATGTCGCGCACAGCAAAGCGTCCGAGCGGCGGGAACTCTTGGAACGACTCCACGCACAGCGCCTTGGTCGGCACCAACGTCACGATGGCCGCGTCACCTGACTTTATCGACTTCGGATCTACTTCCGTCGTCTTGCCTGTACCAATTTAGGAGATTTTTACATTTGTTTTATTTTATTTGTATATGTGCATTTAGTAAAAAATTGTTATTTTGACATTACAAACAGACGCTTGAATTTTATTTATTTGTATAGATAGATGGATGATCCACTTTCATTTTACAACGATCTATGGAGGAAATAACGATATAAAATTATGCTAAAGATTACAGAAAATGATAAAAATGAGGACAGAGGGGCAATATCCGGATTTATAAGAAACGTCTGCATTCTAATCTCAATCTCAATCTGTCAAATATACTTGGGTAGTTTCACTACATTTTTACATAGATTTTCGCTAAGGTTTTTAAAGTCGCAATCCATCCCGGATTGCGACTAGATTTTGAACGTTTTTAATTACGGAAATTGGCTTTCAGATCCCCAAACTTTTAGAAGCGTGATACGCACCAGTACGGCGGTCGCACTTCTCCTTGATCTCGGCAAACTTGCAGGCGATGTGCGCGGTGTGGCAGTCCAGTACGGGCGTGTAGCCGTTGCTGATCTGTCCCGGGTGGTTCAGCACGATCACCTGGGGATCGAATGACCTATGAAGCCAAGTGCACATTACAGCCGCAACTGGCCGCAGCGCAACACATTTTCAAACAAAAAACTACAGTGCGACCCGCCTGGTGTGCGTTGATTCATAGAAAATATACGAAAGAGATGAAGGAGGGATTGTTGCAATGCGTTGCGTTGCAGTGCGACCCGCCTTTATTTGCGCTATCCTTGAATCGACAGTAATATCTGCGGACCGGTAATGCGGAACCAGCCGGTCTATTCTGTAATAATCTCACGGTGAAAACTTAGGTGAAGTGAACGTGAAATGAGCTGTCATTTTACCTGCTGCTAGGGACTGACAGCTCACTCCGTGCTCACTTCACCTAAGTTTTCACGGTGAGATGGTTACAGAATAGCACTGCAGGTGGTGATTACAACACACCAAGGAATTATTTTCACAGTGAGATGGAAGAGAGCCTAAGCCTACTAAACCGTGATGTAAAGCACGTAAAATAATGCCGTATCCATAGGCCCTGCACCATAATAACACACAGTCAAACACACAATCTGAACCATTTTGAAGGATATTACTAATCCATTACTTCATATGTTCGAAAAAATTGTCTGCTCAACAACGTATTTAACGCAATGAATATTGTTGAGGTGAGCTGTCAAAATGAAACAGGTTGTGATTGATCGTGTGTTACGCAATAAGCGTGCTGGTCCTTTTCAATTTGAGTTGTAGCTGTCGTGGAAAACGCTTGAATATCAAAATGTAGCTCTTACTAGGCCATTGCTCATCTCATGTTTATATTTCTTGAGAAAACGACTGTGTGCGCTAAGCTAAGTGATCTATTGCATTGTTTTGCGGAGATAGGAGCGTTAGCATTATTACATGCGTCCCATTAGAAGGTTTTACTTAAGTCATTTATGTCGAGTAGATATTGACATTCCAAAACACTTGAAAAACCCTAATTACTCTATTTATTGTTGTCCACGTCTCAAGTAGGTACGTACCTACTTTATTTTTCAACCGACTTCAAAAAGGAGGAGGTTCTCAATTCAGTTGGGTTTTTTTTTTTTGTATGTTTGTTACGCGATTACTCCTCCATTTTTGAATTGATTTTGATGATTCTTTTTGTTTTTGGTAGGGCATAGTTCAGAAGTGGACCCCTATAAGTTTAGTCTAAAGATCTGATGAGGGGTTTCGGAGTTAGCTTCAATAATACGTCTTTTTCCCACCTAGTATATGTGGACGATGTTCTAATAGTTCCTGTCACTGTAATTTACATAGCAGGTAGTGGTATTCAAATTTTTGTGGGGGTTTGTGTAGGTACCACAACTAAAAAGAAAAAATAAAAACTTTTTTATTTCGTTTTTTTGCCACCGACTTCTGAAATCAAAGTTATTTTTCACTTTGTAGTGTTTTTTTTTTTTTGGAAGTCGGTTTTATTTTTTGTAAAAAAGTTTTTATTGCTTAGGGAAGTCCGAGCTGTGTCAATGTCAAGTCCGAATCACGCTGGACCAGATAATATTTTTTTTTTACTTCCACTCAAATCTGTGTGGTTCTTTTCTTAAAAGACCATTTTAGACTAATCTACATGGTCCTCATAAGGCCTGACTATGATTATCGATAGAAAAATAACGAAATTCAAATCATACGCACCGCACGTATGATTTGAATTTCGATAGTTTTACACACCTCGAGGTTAATTAAAATATGTTTGTTAGAAAACTGGAAGTCCCCTGACAGCTTATAATAATAGGTGGCATGAAAAACAACCGACTACCGCGGTAAGTATCTGCGGCGTACAAATGAACCTCCTTGGGCATGTGACCACGGCTACTCCTGCTCCATAGGAACCTCTAGTCGATCATTTGCAGAAGTTTGTTTCGTCATGAGCGCATAGTCGATTTCGATAAAAAACCCAATTACCTACCGTTAATGCTCAACAATTCAATATTCTATAATAGCCAGTGGCTAATTTCGCAGCATTGTGTAGACATGCAACAGTCATAACAGGGAACTATTTGTTACAGTAGGCACAAGGTCAGCCGATAACATACATTACAAAACTTGATAGGCGGCAGGAAATTAGGGGACACATATTACAACTACTTACTAATGATTACATTTAGCAATGCACCTAACTGGGGTGTTAGTTTTCGCAACGTTGCAGAATGTGTGTCGACATTTTAGGCAATATCTAACTTGTTGTAAGACAGTGTGCGTGAGCTATAACAATATCACGTAGACAGACTTAATTTATTAAAGAGCATCTGAAATTATTTCAGTAGGAGTTTCTATTGCCTGTCTAAGGACATTCAACTTCATTACAAGTTTCTCGAGGCCGGTGTTGAAATATGGCTCGGGTGAAGATCGAACGTGATATTTTTTGAAATTCCAAGTTACGTTTCGACGATTTTGAATACGGAAAACCGGTGAATTAAAGAGATGTTTGCTGAACAAGCATTTGGAAATAGATTTAGTTACGTGTCAAGTAGCACATGACAGCCGCACAGTGACTTGATTATAGAATTTGTGACTATTCAAGGCTGTTTTAGTTTCCTGCATAAGGGCTGTGTAGTAAGCTACGCAGCTCTTGTAATTCTAATTTGGGCCCCAAATTAACCAGCCTTGAGCATTACAGGGGCTGGTTAACGGCAGTATTTAATCATTGAAACAGCTGTACAATGGCTTATACAGCTATACCTACAACAGTCATTGCAGCCTAAGATTTAGCTACTACTATATTCATAGTTTCTAACTTCAACATTTAATTTATAACTTCTAGTTACAGCTATGTAAGCGGGCACGCCCTTTATGCCTTTTTTTGATATTGTTTACGCTTGTCGCTTAGTTATTTTTATTTCTGCTTGAGTATAGTTCGATGTTTTTGGTTGGTATATTGGAGTGTGCTAGCTGTCATAAAGCTATTAATTTATAATTTAAATTATGTTTTGCGTAATATAAATTATCATGCATACTATCTCATCTCATCTCATCATCTATAAGAATCAATTTTTTCTAACTGAACAGACAGCTGCGCTGCTGGGGAGTTTGTTGCGCCACTTCTTCCCAGCAAAAGCACTAGGAAGCGGTTAAGGGTGGGCGTTTTGGTGGACCTGTCTTTTGTAATTTTGACGTTCGAAAAGTGCTGATTCTCAGCCTAGTTTTAATAAATGAATTTTGAATTCTCTTCAATAGCTTTTAGATGTTTTGAGGCTTGGTATAGATGGTGCAATCCACGACGACGCGCCGCACTCCGCTCCGCTCCCTACTAAAGTGCAGCTTACGGTACAGTAATCGCGGAGTGGGGCGCTTCGTCGTGGATTACACTACAGTGGGTTGCCAAATTATTAGGGACAGTCACATTTTTTATCAATTTCTTACTTTAGGCGCACTTGACTACAGTGGTACAAGGGGTCCAGGAATGTATTATTTATTTTCGTGATGTATCTGTAACTCAAATTGTAAGGGGATGTAGAGTTTAAGGGTATATTTATTTTCTACAAATTTTTAAGTTACGTGAGAGCCGTAGTGACACTTTAGACGCTAATCAGTGAAAGACGAATTTGAATATTTTAACAAAGTTATTATTATATGTGCTACAAAATTTTGATAAAATGTAAGTTTTGTTATTTATGTTATTATAAAATTTTATTATTCATCATATTATAAAAAGAGGAGGAGCTCGTGGCTAAGTAATAACTGCCGCACGGGTCGATCCACCAGGTTAAGCTACGCTTGCCGGGGTTGGTCTGTGGATGGGTGACCATCTTCTACATACCGAGACTCCTCCGTGCCTCGGAAAGCACGTTAACCCGTTGGTCCCGGCTGTCATTCGTGGATCTTTGATAGTCGTTACGGGTCGTCAGAAGCCCGAAAGTCTGACAACCAGTCTTACCAAGGGGTATTGTATTACCGAGTAACTGGGTTGTGGAGGTCAGATAGGCAGTCGCTCCATGTAAAATACTGGTATTCAGCTGCATCCGGTTAGACTGGAAGCCGACCCCAATACAGTTGGGAAAAGGCTAGGCAGATTAATTGATCATATTATAGTAAAAAAGTTTTTTTTTTTTGGCTAATATTATGGTGCGATTCGGCTACAAAAAAAAAACTGAAGTAAAAACCCTATTCCAGCATACCAGTCATTCCCAAAGGCAAATTGCAGACATTGCTGGTGTTTCAAAGACGGCAGTCAATAAAATAAAAATTAAATTAGACCTTAATCAGCCAATTACGCCTGAGAAAAAAGGCAATTGCGGCAGAAAACGCATCACTACCCCACGTTCGGATCGGAAAATTAGAGATATATGTTTACGAAACAGAAAAAAAAAATGCTGGACTGTTAACTCAGTTAGTCCAGGAGTCAGGAATACCAGTTTCCAAAAGAACAGTGCACTGTAGATTGGCAGAGGAAGGCTTGATAGATCATCGTTCTGTGAAAAAAACACGGTTGACTGATGCAGTGAAGAAGACGCCTTGTCTGGCTCGGGAACACTGCCAAAATACGGTTGAGGACTGGAAAAAGGTCAGTTTTCATTATTACTGGTGTTTTACACCATTTAAAATAATAAACAACTTTCTTTTTTTCAGGTGTGTTTCTCGGATGAGTCAACTTTCGAGATTTTAGCTGACAAGAGCAGCTTCATCAGGCGACGCCCAGGAGAAAAATATATGAAACAAGACCAGTACATATAAGTTTTACAAACTCGCGTGTTAACGACTCTTGAAGAATGGTTCCCTGATGGTGAGGAATTTATTTTTTTGCATGATTCAGCGCCATCCTATAAAGCCAGAAGCGTCCAAGTTCTTGGCAGACCACAACATTCCAGTTTTACCTTGGCCTGGTAATTCTCGAAGAAGACATGAACCCCATAGAACAATTGTGGGAGATTACCAAGGCCGAAATAGCCAAAGTAATGATAACCACCAAGGTCAGGCTGATAGAAAGCTCATTAATGTTTGGCATCACAACCCTAAAATAAAAGAAAGTTCCAAACAGTACATAGAAAGCATGCCCAGGCGTATAGAAGCACTCATTGAGGCGAAAGGTAATGTCACTTAGTACTGATCACTACTAAGTAACATTTATATTCGCCTATTTATGTACTTAATTATTATTTTAATTATTTTTTTGTTCTTATTTTAATTCGTTAATAACTGTTTTGTGTAATTAAAGCTTTTATCTTTTTTTCAAATTAATTTAGGACTCAACCCACTGTATCTGTAACAGCTTATATTAAAATATAAAAAAACCAACTGCTGGCCTTAAATATTGTGCGCGGGCGGACAATATTTAAGACAAGATATTTTTAATAGTTTTCACGTTGGTTTTGAGTGTCCTTGTATGTAAATTGAGTTGCGAGTACCATTTTACTGTAAATGTGTATAGGTAATTACACCAAATATTTCTGAACAAAAATCATTATAGTTCTTGCACAAGCGACGTAGAGGCGCCCGCAGACCAGCATTGGTGCGGCAATGGGACACAGCAAAAAGAGGACGTGCGCGCACCTCTCGTCTAATAACAGTTCTTGGGACACAGTAGCATATTTTATTAGTAATCTCAGAGCAGTTATACCTGTTATAGCATACGTCGAAAAGAAACATAATTTCTAGATATAAACGTCTAGACTTCAGGCTCATTAGATTGTATTTATTAAGTAGATTTTTATAGGTTGGGAAATTGTGGGAGCACCTATAGTGCATCGATCTGAGGAATTTGCGCTGCACTTTTTCTAGCATCTCAACATATTTATTATAAAAAGGGTTCCACACTACCACTGCATATTCGAGTTGAGATCTAACTAGTGCTTTATAGAGATGAGAATAAGTGCTTGCGTGTTTAAATTCAGTAGCTGATCTCATAACGAAACCGTACATACGATAAGCCTTTTTGGTGATGTTATCAATATGTTGATCAAGGTGAAGTTTGTTATCTAGCAGTACCCCTAGGTCTCGCACGGATGGAGCTTTCAATAGAGTTACATTGTTTAGATTATAATATGAAATATATAATTATGATTTAAAATGTTTTTATTTTAGTGAATGATATTGTTAAACATTTAGAAATACTAAGGTAAAGTTTGTTTTGAACGCAGTATTCAGAGAATCGATTTAAGTCTTCTTGTAACTGACCACAACCTGTAGGTTTTCTTATAGCTTTAAAGATTTTTAGATCGTTAGCATAGAGCAAAAATTTTGAGTGTCTGAAACAATTTCCAATATTATTTATGAACAAAATGAATAAAAGAGGCCCTAAAATTGAGCCCTGGGGTACGCCAGATGTTACGACAGTAGTCGCCGAGTGGAATCCTTTGATAACAACCCTTTGTGATCTATTACTAGCATATGATGCAAACCAGCCAAGCAAATCTCCCCGTATGCCGTTAAATGCAATTTTGGTAAGAAGCAAACTGTGGTCTACTTTGTGGTCTACTGTGGTCTATTATGCTGGCTGAAGTAAGGTTTTAATTAAATTGTATTCAAACATACGTACCTAGTAACTCTTGACGTAATTTAAACACCAATAAGATCTAGATTTAGTCATAAATAACTCCGAAAGCTGTAAAATAGCTGTCAGCTACACTTTATGCATTGGCATTAGGATGGAGTACGCCTACTCCAATTTGCAACTCAGGGTGTTTAATGATTCTCTTATAAATGTAACGGCATTTGTAGAATTTCATATCCACTTTTAATCAGCCATTAACAAGCTCATTCAAGTAGAATTAGAATAGAATTAGTGTACACCACTTAAAAGCCAGGGGCATTATTCGATACTTTAATGCAGCCCGCACCATTACAAAAGAGGTGAATTTTTCATATTAACCAGTCGTTAACAAGCTGTGGAATTCTAAACCAGCTAGTAGTATTACATTCAATCATAAGCTGGACTAGATAATTTTGAAATTCTACTTAAATGCTTTTAGTATACTTTTTCGCCATTATAAAGTCATTAGTAAGCTATGCTGTTTAACAGTGTATAATCTTTCCAAAATACAGTCAAAACACTCGTCCTAACCTTTAGTACATCTGTATAAAAGCTGTAGACTGTATATGTAGCTTGTTTATGATCTAATTCATCGCTAATGTGCTACTTGGGTAGGTACTTATCCAACTTTCGTGTCAACTGAAGAGATGGCCGATGCCTTTTAGTTCTGTTTGAATCACGAACGCTAAAGGCCGAAGATGATGTTGCTAAATACATAGGACTTATAAATAGCGTCACTATACCTGGGCCGTGAAGTCGGCAGCACCTTTGGGCGGGGCGTTCTTGGAGTCGCCGGCCACGTAGCCACGACGCAGTTCCTTTACCGACACGTTCTGCAAACAATACCGATAAATATAAATGTCTGATCATCTCTTTAATTGGTACAATAAGTTTCTCATGCAATCTGGATGAAATATTTGTAAAATGGCAGGGCGCAATTAACCAGGTTCCACCAGTGGCGATACTATAATATAGGTACTGTAGAGGTTTCACGGCTGGCAGTAAGTATAACTGGCAGACATTCTAACATTTAAATATATAATTAATTTTGAATAGAAACATGTCTGTCTAGCATTTGTTCTGTGACAGATCGGCTTAGGGCTCCGTCTCGTGCAAGCGTGCTTCTTTATGTTGTAATTACTTGAGTCTCATAAAGTACCTCCGCATATTTTAATTTATAGTTGAGTGAGTGAGGTGAGGTGAAAACCCGCACACTGCACAGTACCTACAGCCTACAGCCACGTCCAACTCACCCCTATGTATTATTAATTTATTACCTATATTATGGTATATATTTATGGAAACCCAATTTTTTTCCATGTAATTCCCAAAAATATTAATGAACACTAATACAATGGTGTTTTTTTATATCCCCGTAACTCTAGGGTATGAATCAAAGAATCATCTGGCACACATTTTTTTTTTAATATATTATTCGACAGTCACGATTATTTATGTAAAAAACCCAAAAACCCTTAGGGTCAGTTCACACCGAGACATGACGCGACGCGACGATGCTTGAAGAAGCCAAAGGTTTCGCGAAGTGCATCGCGACGTCGCCGCCAGGCAGTTTCGAATTATCTCAATTCGAAAATGCCTGGCATGTCATGTGTACCTTCTTGAATAGTGAATAAAGTTATATTTTGTATAACTATTTTAAAAAGTGCGCGCAGCGTCGCCTTCGCTTCGCGTCACGTCTCGATATGAACTGACCCTTAAATAACTGCGACTGCCTCGTTGGTCTAGTGGTCGCTAGCGCTACTGCTGAACATGAGGTCCTGGGTTCGATTCCTCGTCATTGGGTTATTCTTTCTAGAATTTCTCAGTAGCAGCCCGGAGTCTGGATTTGTGCCCGGTTGATGGCAATAGGCTCGCCCCCTATTACATGGGACTTAAACATAACTGGCGAAATACCTCTGCCCAACCCTTCGGGAAAACTAGGCGTGATGTTATGTTATGTTATAAAAAATAAATAAACATTAAATTCAGATTATTTTTGTTCATCAAAAGAAAATATGACGTTGCATTTTCTTAGCTTTAAATATTAATAATTAGCCCAGTCAATGGTGCCGATTCTCTTGTACACCGAACTAAACTACAAAATTATCACTAAAATTCCTTATTACTTTTGGCTATGATAATCATAAAGCTATTCTGCAATAAAATATCTCTAAATTTAAAAAATATTTTGACAACTAAAATCGATTTTGACAATCGCGACTCCACGTGGTAGATACTTGTTTACCCTACTCCGTGTTTTTTTTTTTTAAGCTGGTGGCGTATGGGGCGGTAATCTCGACGTGTTATAAATGGAATTTTTCACTTATTGTAAAGAAAATATAAAAAAAATATTACGTATGTGTTGAGTATTAGGTAAGGGTTTTATGGAGGACACGGTGAAGCATACGGTGGAGGAGGACTGCCCGGCTTGGGCAGAGCACCGCCGTGTCCTCGTGGAGGCGATCGGTGGCGGGGATCTCTCGCGTCCGGCCCTGGTCCAGGCCATGGTACGGAGCGAGAGGGCATGGGAGACCGTCACCTTCTGCGAAGCAGTAATGCTCGCAAAGGAGGAGGCGGAACGCGTGAGGGAGAGGCAAAATTCGCGCCCTCACGCCCCTAGGCGCCGCAGGAGGAGACGCCCTGGGCGTCGGGAATCTATTGCTGATTCCCGGCCACCGTAGGCGCGGGCTTGCAGACGGTGAGCAATGGGTAGCTCGCCGTCCGGTAAGGACCAAGCCCGGGTCGACGGCGCGTTGTGTTCCACGCGCGCCTCAAAGAGTGTCAGCGAGTGAAGGGGTCCGATGAGACCATTGCCTGCCGGGGTTGCGGGAAAGTCCGAAAGGGATACCGTGGCCCCCTGGCATTGCACAGGCATCAGAAGGAACACGGGTGGGTTTTAGTCAGTAAGAGTCTGACACGCCCTCCTGCTCCACCCAGAGCGGGAGAAGCCATTTGATGATTTCCCACCCACAAAAAGAAAAAGGCGGGTTTTATAAAGGGGGTCACAATTTTCATTATTTTTGCGATAGGACACCATTTTTTAGTTCATGACATTTAATAGTATTGCACACCATTTTTTTATCGCGATTAATAATGGTCAGATTTCGTTAGAAATCCAAATTTTAGGTGAAATAAGTATGTCAAATACAGAATTCATTTTCACTAAATTAAAATCTTAGTGCTTTCAAACTAAAATATAGTTACGGTGTGTTACTTTAGTCTATTTCAGAATGGGAAATCATCGTTTGACAGGAATAAACTAAATTTTGGTGATTTTTAGTCTAGTTTAGAGGCATTAGTGACAAGAAAATCGGCACCAATATCGACACATAAAAATGCGAACGACGCAAACGCCTATGTAACTACGATTTTTATGTTGTTAGGTCACCTGAGAGCAGTTTATAAACAAGTTTGCAACCCTGAAAACCTTGTGCTACTCCCCATGGTGCTCTCGAAAAACTGCGAAATTTATTTATTTTAACTTATCACACTCAAAAAAAGTACAAAGGCGGACTTAATGCCTTAGCATTCTAGCATTTGTTTCAGTTTTTTTGAATAATATGCCCGCCACACCCAACTTTATGGTTCGTACCTTAACATTGAATCCGACGTTGTCTCCGGGCATGGCCTCTTGCAGGGCCTCGTGGTGCATCTCCACAGACTTCACCTCAGTGGTGATGGCGGCCGGCGCGAACACCACCACCATACCTTCACAAATGATCACCCTCAAATTTTATTGTGCTTCTTATTTAAAAAGATCAAAGATCAAGTAGCAAGCATCCCAGAGCCTTTCATGCTACACATGACAACTGGCTGTGGAAACTGAAACTACTTATAAAAGTAAGGATTTTCTTACCAGGCTTGAGGATGCCGGTCTCAACTCGTCCCACAGGCACGGTGCCTATGCCTCCTATCTTGTACACGTCCTGCAGAGGCAAGCGCAGCGGCTTCTCCGTGGGCCGGGAGGGGGGTTGGATCGCGTCTAGAGCCTGTTCCAAGACATTCATATAACACACCCACATGGCTGAGCTGGTGCTAGGCGATAATGCTACAGATGTCGGCAGTGAGAGGAATTAAGGTCTGTTGCAGCAAAACCTCTACAACTTTCTTTTCGACCTTGAAATTAAATGAAGCAAAAAGGGTCCAATTCTCGGCATTTAGTTTCAAGAAGTTTTGTAAAGTTGGGTGAAAAAATGGCATGTCGCGATTTTATTTGATTAATTAATTATTAATAAATGCTCAATTATCTAATATTTCATATACGTAGTAAATTACTAATGATTTTTCAGAATTTCAACTTCAAATGTCTGATAAAAAGTTCTCGGCATTTAGTTTCCGAGTTAGAAGAAGTTTTGTATAGCTGGGTGAAAAAATTGCATTTCGCGATTTTAATTGATTATTAATAAATGCTCAATTATCTACAATGTATATAGTAAATGACTATAAACGACTATTCAGAATTTCAACGTCAAATGTCAGATAAAAAAAATATGTGTCAGTTTTTTTTTTATATTTTTTCAATCCTTACTATCAATTGACTATTCTAAATACCGAATCTAGTCTTTAACTCAATACCCCACTACTGGACCCTTTTTGCTTGGACGCCCACATTTTATTTTCTGTACAAACACCTTTTTACGTCAATAATATTGTATAAACTAGATGAGGTCAGCGTTTCCTCTCTCTGACTACTTTGAGAAGAAAGGCCGAAACAAACTCAGAGGTAGTCGACAGTCTCTTTTAAAGTCCAGACATAATATTGGTCCGATCATGTGAAGACCATGTAGATTGGTGTCTGAAATAGTCTTTTGAGGAAAGAACCACACAGATTGAGTGGACCTGTCCAGTCAGGGCACACATTTGTCAGTAATCCATGGTTAGGATTCAGCTCAACTCAGAACTTAAGGAGCTCAACGTTTACGAACAATATCAAAGAACGGACATTTGGGTAGACCGCATAAATTACTCAAACTGCCAGACTATGATCAAAACTTGATCAAGTCTTCGAGAGATATGAAGTTGCGGGTTGATATAGGTAACAGATATGAGGAAACGATAATGATTTTAAATTAGTTTCCTTTTCTACTACCTACTTACTATATAGGAAATAATAAAATGATTTGAAAGGTAGCTCTGTACAAGGACCGTTGATCTAATACTGTAAGAATGTCAGCTTGTTTTTTTTCTAAATATATATTAAAACTAGCCCGCGTGGGGGTCGGAAGTTTTCCCTCCGAAACGTTTTATAAAGCGTTCGCCAGTAATGAATATACACCTAAACCTTTCTCATGAATCACTCCGTCCATTGGTGAAAACCGTTTGAAAATCTGTTCGGTACTGTTCGAGTTTATCGCAAACAGACAGACAGACGCGGAGGGGGGGGGGGGGGGACTACGACTTTATTTTATAATATTATGTAGTGTTGTCAATAATTGTGATGTTGCTTCAGCTCGTCTGCCCTTTCAAAGAGAGAGGCCTCGCGGTCGTAAAGACTAGACCAAAAGGTTAAGGACTTAATAGAAAGGAATGACATGAAAGTTTATCCATTCAAAATCTTTACCCGTCGCTGGCTTTGTTCAGGTCAAAGTTTATTTTTGACTAGTGTTACAAGTGCGCCTGACGTAAACAATGGCATAACCAAATGAGGTAAAAAAAAACAAATTAGGTGATAAGTTTATGCGCAAAAAGAAAAGTTTATGAGGCCTTACACACTAGCGGTTGACCGCCCATTCAACCGCCGCGTTTGTGCGTACAACCTTAAGCGGTTGCATATTAAAAATCTAAAAAGCGGGCCCCTGCGGTTAACCACTAGTGCGTACGCAGGCTTCTCCTGCACCCATTATGGAACTATCACCGCCAGCAAAACGCTGAACTTCAGGCAGCAGCAAAAAAAAAATACATAAAGATTCAAGCCACTTCACTGGGAACCACTTCCAAAATTTATTTTCATGATTCTGTGTACCGTACCTACTTATTTCCGTCTGTAACAACAATAGTGCAATACAATAGTTACTGTAGTATCTAGTATTAACGGACTTGTACGCAAAATACGCGCTTGGATGTGGAGTTGCGGACCCAGCCCGTTATATTATACTGCTGTTGTGTTTGTAATGCATACCTCAATAAGGCATTTGCCCTCGACCTTGCCCTCCTTGCGGTCGATGGTCCAGCCCTTGAACCAGGGCATTTTGTCTGAGGGCTCCAGCATGTTGTCCCCGTGCCAGCCCGAGATGGGCACGAACGCCACCGTGGCGGGGTTGTACCCTGCCGCATCGAGATTATGTAAGTATTCGACCTCAATGTCACCTTGTTTTTACACATGAAAGAACGAAGTAAGATCGACCCATATAATAGGTAGATATTGTTAAAAAAATAAAAGTTTTTGTTCTAATAAGTATTTTTATTAACTATTAATTGTCAACTTAGGTACTGTTACCTTTGACCATGAACATTTTACGACCAGTTTTTTTTTGTAAGATTCATTAGGTGACTCAGAATTTATCGATTTCAGCTCTGCTTCTATTTTAAAAAGCCATTCCTCTTTTCATTGACTTTACGGAAGAAAGTCAAAATTGGCAATGAAGTTGACTCATCTACGCAGTTATTGGGAAGAAAAAGGAGTTAAATCTTTTAAGCGCCGTCATTTGTGATCTGATCAAAGCTAAACTTACCAATCTTCTTGATATAGGAAGACACCTCCTTCTTAATCTCTTCATAACGTGCCTCGTGGTACGGAGGCTCAGTGGAGTCCATCTTGTTGACGCCGACGATCAGTTGCTTGACGCCAAGCGTGAAGGCAAGCAGGGCGTGCTCGCGCGTCTGTCCGTTCTTGCTGATGCCCGCCTCAAACTCGCCCGTGCCCGCAGCCACGACCAGCACCGCGCAGTCAGCCTGATAGATAATATGATCAATTGATCAGCCATATTATGACCGAGTTATGCCCGGCGCGTCAATACATAGGGACAGATAACATGGTGAGGGTCGCAAGAAAATGCTGGATGAGAGAAAGTTCTAAATTCTAAATATTTTATTTCACATAAACCTACATGGGCACTTATGACACGTCAAAATCTAGGTGCACGGACCATGTGACCAATCAATGTGGCGATGTTTGGAACCATGCAACCGAAATTTGTCCACTGCTGAACATAGCTAGGCTATAGGTATGTGGTGTATGTGGTATGGTGTCTATATAATAGCCCATGTTCAGCAGTTGAACCTTCATTTGAATGATGAAGATTGTCGGCGTAGCTGATTACTGGCCATACGGATCCCAGAAGCTAACTGAAAATTTAAATGATACTCAGCAGCACTATCAGATAGCTCTTCTATCATAATTTCATTATGACGATAGTCTGTCCAAAATCATAAACATGAAAGGTAAGTTGGTAACGGTACCTACAGACAGACGAGTTGTAGGATCCAACAGCAACATAAGTCTAAGAAGTAGAAGAAAAATAACCCAATATGCTCAGAACACCTTACCTGGGAGGTACCGGTGATCATGTTCTTGATGAAGTCCCTGTGTCCGGGCGCGTCGATGATGGTCACGTAATACTTGCCCGTCTCGAATTTCCACAGCGCGATGTCGATCGTGATACCGCGCTCACGCTCTGCTTTTAACTTGTCCAACA
The DNA here is from genome assembly GCA_963853775.1 of Xanthia togata. Taxonomy (NCBI): domain Eukaryota; kingdom Metazoa; phylum Arthropoda; class Insecta; order Lepidoptera; family Noctuidae; genus Xanthia; species Xanthia togata. Next base: position 13,638,732 of record OY970793.1, read on the forward strand.
CCTAGGAATTACAAACAATTCAATCAACCGTCATCAAAAGCGGAAAAGGCGGTAAAGCAGCCCCCAATATTTGTTTACAACACTCGGCCTGTACCTACCGCTGAGATTGAAAACAAAAGCTAAGTAGGACTTCTTATTGTTTGCTAGCTGACCCGACAGACATTGTCGTCCCAATAAAGCACACAAAAATCCCATAGGTAGAAAAAAAGGACTCGGTTAGGTAGGTATTCCCGAATTTGAAAATATTCCGGGATACTTTTCCTATTTGTCTTTACATACAAATATAACTATTCGGACTATTACGTAAAATTGTTTAACAAAAAGTAGCCAAATCGGTTCAGCCGCTCTCAAGTTATGCGCTTACTAACGAACAGCATTTCATTTTAGGTAGGTACATAAATTTGTTACGTAAAAAGTTTTTCCCAGAATCGAGCACGTAATTCCCATAAACATTGCTCTATTATATCATAATACCAGTTTGTCCCCTGAATTCGTCTAAAAAAATAGAGTGTAGATCATAAAGAATTTTAAATTAAATCAATCACCACATGCCAAAATGTCTTGCAATTTTACATCCTTGTAGAGGAATAGATAAACCCATTGAAAAAAACATTTAAAGGTATTTTTAAATTATGACACAAGTTCACATGCGCAATAATTCTCTGTAAAACAAAAAAAATAACACCAAATAGAATTCAGGAAAATAGATACGTACCCAAGCATACTTGAAGGATCCCTTGCCCATCTCCTGGGCCTCCTTTTCGAACTTCTCGATAGTCCTCTTGTCGATGCCGCCGCATTTGTAGATAAGATGGCCAGTGGTGGTGGACTTGCCCGAGTCTACGTGGCCGATAACCACGATGTTGATGTGAGTCTTCTCCTTACCCATCCTTGTGGCGTTAGGCAAAACGATAGAGAATCAACTTGTAACCTGGACAATATAAGGTAAACTGTCATACAAATTCAATGGATCCTTTTGAGTACCAGAACATATGGCCTTATCTAAGTCCCTAAAGAACCTCGTTTGAAGGTCATGTCATTATCGTAAGAGATTATCGACAATGCTGCATAAAATTCAGAAATCCCGTGTCATAACTGTTGAATAGCCAATAATCACTTCATAAGCTTTAACGGAGCTTTCGCTTTGTATCTATTCAATCAATTTTGTATAGGTCAACGAAGAACCTTTTTACGCATTAGATAAGACCGACTGAAGGTCTAATTACCTTACCTAAATGTTAACATTTATAGATACAACGACCCTAATTAAACAAAGTTAGGTTTAATTTGAAATCTATTTATCCCAAAATACAAATAACTGTCGCCTTGCAGGTTGTTGCGTTAATGTTTTATGATGCATCATTATCATTTCATAGGTAACCTATTACTGCAAAACCTTCCTTTAATGGCTGTTGATTTTAACACCTATGGGATTTCTAGTTACGTATGGCAGTAACTCACTGTTAATTTCATTTCTTATCAAGCAGGTAGCTACTACGTTGTAGCTGCACTTAAAGCGCACAACAATAAGTGCGCGATTGAATTACTCGCATCGCTACATTCCCGAGGGAGTCTCTCCTCCGAGCGTGCGCATAGGACATCCGGGACATCGATACAGCAGCTAATCTGCCAAATATAGACTAAACCTACCCACGCACATTAATTGTACTTCACGCCAGCCAATTAAAAGAAAATTGACTCCTTCAATTCAAAATCAAAACATTTCCCCGAATAATTGAACACCCGTTCCATTAAAATGAGATGTCCCGTGAATTTTCCATCTTCGAACTTTCAAAGCTGTAGGTAGGTATCCTAGGTACGATAATGTTATGATTGATGTAAGAGCGTTTAGGGTCCATTTTAGTGAATGCTGGCTAAATCGCTATGTGGGTGTGTTCTTGTAGGTACCTAGTGCCAAAATATAGGTTTTATCCAAGGTAGAACTTAGACCACCAACTTTCTTCATCCATTATGTTTATATAGGTAGGGTACCGGTGACTTGACAGAAATTGCACTAAGATTTCGACGCAGTGACATATTTATTATCTATCACAAGGAGAGAGTGCATCAATCTAAAAATAGTAGTCGTGATCTATACAAATACTAAAGCAGATGTATTGCAACAGTATGATTCAAAATTAGAATAATCGCATGTCGCACTACGTAGCATGCACCATGCATGTGTAGATACCGGCGACGCACATGGGCTTCGTAATGCGTCCATCTTGAGTATGTTTGTCTGCATCAGATAAATTACGACCAATTGCCATGTGCCCGGTATTTTTTAGAAAAATATTCACGGTGACAATAAAATGACATAACTTTGAAATTGGAAAAATCATGTTTTTCACTTCATGCACAAATGACCCAGGAATTATTGAAAAAAAACTTTCTGAAATAAAACATTAAAGAAAACCTTAAACTCTGAGAAATAAAGTCTAAAGTTGCTATTACAAGAGTTGGTAAATTAATCGCAAAACGTTACAAACGTTTAGAAGCATGATGATTGAAAGCCAGAACATATATTTTGTTGCTATAATGTTGTTCACTAAAAGATGTTTTCTTACAAAAACATAAAAATTGCGTAATTTTAAAATCTTATACCGGTAGAATAGGTACCTGTGTCCAGGTGAAGTCGAAAAATATTTTCAGGAAAACCACAATGTTTTAGATTTTGGTTGTAAACATGTATCAGAATCGCACAAATGTCATAAAATAACTGTAATTGTTTATATTTTACAATAAAACACAAGAAAAGCTCACCTTTGCAGCCGCAGTCACGAATTTTCCGAGCAATTTTCGAGCATGCGCCGTAGACAATTCGCCCGGGAAATGCAATCAATAAAATCAAAACCGTACCTATTAACTTTACTTGTGTGAAATATAAATTATCTTATGGATTATGGTATCTTAATTCATCTAATAATTATTGGGATATTTAAACTGATGCAATATTTATCTGTTAGCTAATTAGTTTTTTTTAAATCCGTAGGAAAAACCGGAAGCCCGGAACTTTCTTTTTCTTCGTGCTTTCTTCGAACCAAGCATCGCTTCGCACGTATTGAACCTTTTTTAATAGATAAAGAGCTTTTTGATTATGGTATTTTATTGTTGAATCAATTCTTTATAAATTAAATTATGTTCCTTTTTAAGTTCGTATTATATTATTAGTTACGTATAACTTTACATTTTACAATTAAATATTAAATTAGATGGGTTAAGGACAATGTACCTACATAAACAACATGTTAGAAAAGACCGTTAAGTTTCTTGGAGTCCCTATCACTACGAAATGCTTTGTCTTTGAACCTTCAGTTACCGCTATATTTACCTTTATATGTCTTTGGTTACCACCCTGTGAAGACAGACAGCGTAGTGCAGAGTATCCGCATAGGTTTAAACCTAAAAAATTAAAGAGATACAATTTTTATAGAGGGTAAATCCAGGCTTGCTTTCAACCCGGCGGACACGGTGGAGCATACGGTGGAGGTCTGCCCGGCCTGGGCAGAGCACCGCCGTTTCCTCGTGGAGGCGATCGGTGGCGGGGATCTCTCGCGTCCGGCCCTGGTCCAGGCCATAGTACGGAGCGAGAGGGCATGGGAGGCCGTCAGCTCCTTCTGCGAAGCAGTAATGCTCGCGAAGGAGGAGGCGGAACGCGTGAGGGAGAGGCAAATTTCGCGCCCTCACGGCCCTAGCCACCGCAGGAGGAGACGCCCTGGGCGTCGGGAATCGCTAGGCGCGGGCTTGCGGACGGTGATTGGCTCACCGTCCGGTAAGGACCAGGCCCGGGTCGACGGCGCGTTGTGTTCCACGCGCGCCACAAATAGATGTCAGCGATTGAAGGGGTCCGATGGGACCGATGCCTGCCGGGGTTGCGGGAAAGTCCGAAAGGGATACCGTGGCCCCTGGCATTGCACAGGCAACTTTAGGAACACGGGTGGGTTTTAGTCAGTAAGAGTCTGACACGCCCTCCCGCTCTCCGCCCAGAGCGGGAGAAGTCATTTTATGATTTCCCACCCAAACACTGAATTGTCGAAAAAGTAAAACTTTGTAGGAAGCTAGATAATATAGTAGTGTCAGCTCTAAAATGTTCTTTAATTCTAGATAATTACCAAGTATGACCTAATAGATGTCTCATAATGTTCTAGTTTGAGTGAGTGCAAAGAGATCATTTTATCGCCGGTAGCATACCTCCGCCGCGAAACCGCAGTAGTTCAATTCAATAGACTTTAACTACCGCGGTTTCACTGCTATGGTTTCGCAGTGGAGGTGTGCTACCGGGGTGATATTCGAGTAAAAGAGATTTAAGTATATTTAGACGTCTTTGTATCTAGTAGCTCTGGCATCGCGTTTGTCGTGAATAATTTAAATTCAAAGATGAGTGGTAAATAAAACAGAATAATAATTTTATTATTTTTAATTGTTTAAACATATCTTTTAAACAGTTCTTATAATTAAATCCGAAAATACTTAGTTAAATTATAAAGTTGATAATATTGAAATCATGTATGTAAATATTGTATTGTGTGTATAAATTGTAAATAAAATAGATAGGTACCTCATTTACACTCAATTAGCCATAAAGGAAAGGTATTATAATAAAAACAGATCGAATAATAGTTCACTGACAAAATTGGAATTTCCATCTCATGTCTAGACGAATTTAAGTAGAATTAATTAAATTATTACGGAATGTAAGGATAAACATTCAGCAGATTATTTACTGTAATTACAATTCAAACTAATTATTCGTGTTTTTAATGAGAGATTTTTTTTTAAACGCGTAGTTTACTAATTGCATATAATTAAAAACAGGTCATAAAAATCGTTTGTTCTGTGTGGCAATTCACGCTTGTAATGAGTTTTGTAAAATTAGCACACAACCTGTAATTAACAATTATTAACAGTTTAACCATTGATCACATAATGTAAATTCTGGAAAATTCTTTTAGAAGGTGGCGTTGTTATTTATGTCAAATAAAATACGTGAAAGATGAATCGGAAATAATTACAAACTCGACGAAAATTTTGATATTTTGCCTTACAAAACACCAAAACTAGTAAAAAATTGTGACACGTCTGTTACTGCGATGATTTACTATAATTCATAACAAATAATAAGATTATTTGAAGACATGTGACATCTACCAACCCGCACTGGGCCCGCGTGGTGGATTACAGCCCAATCCCTCTCGAAGAGAGGAGGCCTGTGACCTAGCTGTGGGGACTTTATAGGCTGATTATGTGATAACAAGATTACAATAACGATACCCGCTAGTTCCCATCCCCGGCTAATATTATAATATTCTTCTTTTCGGGTGGTTAGTGACTAACCTTGTGTCAGAGTTTTAAAGCCGCCCACGGGCCTCTGACTTGGCTTCACATGCCGTCGAGAAATATCTCTCAGGCAGTTTTCCTTCACCGTTTTTCAAGCTAGTGATAATTATACAATACGAACATGAATCCGAAAATTCAGAGGTGCGTGCCTTGGGTTCGAACTCGAGACCTGTAACTTGGCAGTCCGACTGTCACACCACTAGGCTATCACTGCTATAACATATATTATAATAGTAACAGTAGTATGCATTTAATAATCTCCTATATTTTTCACTTTCTAACCTAATTACTCATGGCTACTTAATTAAAATTCAAAAATAAATATTTATAAAATAATGATTAAAATTGTACGAACAAAAATTGTATTAAAAATATTAGCCTAAAATGCAATAAAAGTTCTGAAATCATTGAAAAGGCATCCGTCAATAATGGAATCACAGATAATTTACATTTTACTATTGCTTACATTACGGTTATCGCATTTTTACTCTCATAGGTTTATTAATAGTATATTTATGTTTATTTTCCTCCTGGCCAGGGCAGGTAGCTGCCCCATCCTTTGCTTGGGTTTGGATCCCAACCTGTAACACATAACAGGTAATGTAACATTCTGTTCTGATTACAGTCGTCCGTCAGATCTCGATTCAGAAGAATCATAAAACTGAAGTTACGTAAAATGCTGGAAACCTATTTTTAAAACCAAACAAGTGAATCAATACCGAACAATATTTATTTTTTATACGTCACCCTAAAAATACTACCTAAGGTTAAAATTAGTACCTAAGGCTGCGTCCTATTTAAAAGCGATCATCGCGGGAATACGCAATCGTCGCGGTCATATGTCACTTTCTGTTAGGAAAACCAGAAAGCGCCCTCTGTCGGCGCAACCACGCGTTTATGTTCACCGAACAAAAAGTGACATTTGAACGCGTATTCGCGCGACGATCGCTTTGAAATAGGAAGCGGGGTAGTAGTAATATTTTCGGCCGTCTCGTAGGCGTTCACGGTACGTATTTTGGTCAGAACAGTCGGATCTGAAGGTAGAGCTGACGATGTATTGAGAATTATTGATTGCTTCTGGAAATATTGATTACTATCTTTTGTCCGCAGCTTCGCCGGGGTGTAGGTTGGAAATTATCCCACGGCATTCCCGTGTACAGACGCCAGCAGGTCGACCTACCCGAAACTGTCAAATTTTCCCAATCAACTTTGAACCTTATGCTTTAGTGATAAAGTTAAAAATCAATTAAAGTTTGGCAGATTGTAGTAGGTTGATGTGCTGGCGACTGTACTACAACAAATTTCATCAAAATCCGTTCGGCCGTTAAGGTGTGAAAAGGTAACAGACAGATAGTTTCGCATTTATATTATTAGTAGGGATGTTGTTAGCCTTACCCCTGGCGACGGCGTTAATTTTCTGCGTCTCTTCGTGTGTGAGTGTGAGTATCTTCTGCAGCACTGGCACCAGCCGGCTGCGCTCGTCACCGGGCGGTAGGGTCAGGAACTACAAATAATGTCTTTATTTATATCTCCATTTATAGCACTTTTTCATCGTGGCCATAGAAAACTTGAGTGGTTTTAAGGGTTCTTTGTGGTTAAACAAAAATGACTTGACTGACCGTGATTCATGCTTTACTGAACTGTAATTTTTGCTTGGGTCGTCCATTAATCACGTAATGTTTTAAGCAACTTTTTACCCCACCTGCCCTCTCCCCTGGTAATACGTAGTGAGGTTTTGGACTAATCCCTCCCCTCTACCCAAATTCACGTGCCCTATCTCAAAAATCCATCCTGTATACTAAGCAACTGTGCTTGCGACCCCGGCCCTCGGCCAAAACGAATCCTTCCCTCCGCTAGACCCCGAGGAACGACGAAAGATGTTCGTTACTGTCTCCCCTCCCTCTTTTGCATCTTTTTCTTTCCACCATGTTTACCTTAAGCGTGACGTTCTTCATGTACTCTGTGTTGTGTGCGTTCTGTGTGGCTCCTCGCACTCGTCTTAGTTCTGCCTTCAACAATTCGCTCAGTTGAGCCATGCGCGCGCACTCGCGCTCTGATTCTGACAGCAGCACCGTCACGTGTTTCACCCTATAACACAGAACAACAATTTCAGAGTTAAATAATTATGTAGAAGAAAACGAGAATAAACAGGCGCTCGTGGCAAGACGGTAAAATCCATTTAAACTCCATACTAGTTAACACGAGAGTTCCATAATTATATTGGCATACCCGACGTCCTGGGGCCCTACCACCACCTCTTTAAGCAGTATTATTTTAATCTTACTTGAGCGTGGGAAAGAGGTGGAGCTAGACGTCCTGCATAGCTCGACTTCTTTCTCGCACTGAAGTAATATCTGTTTAAAAGCGATCGTCGAACTTTTGGTCCGGTGAACCTGAACGCGTGGTTGCGCCGCTAGAGGGCGCTTTCCGGTTTTCCTAACACAAAGTGACATATGCACGCGACCGATCGCGTATTCGCGCGATGATCGCTTTTAAATAGGACGCGGCCATATACGAGGATCTTTTGGCGCTCAAATGACGTTGACAAGGGTGCGCTGTTTGTTGGTAAACATTTGTATAGTGATGCTCCCACACCTGCTGTTAAAAATGTTTACAAACATTATAGTCTGAGCGCAAGTGCTAGTCACCTCAGTAGACCACCGGCACCGCGACGGTTACACGACTTGGTTGTTCGCGCCAGTTTGTCCCACATGAGATAATATATCCTAAGATGGGTCCGCCAATTACACGAGATATGAAAAATGTTATTTACAATGTGCATAGATTTTTTCTCAAACGAAAGGGTGACAAGGAAAGTATAGAACACAAATATGCTAAGAACATTACTGGTGGTAGTGAAAATATTTTTTTATTTACTTAGTGAGAAATGTTAATTCGCAACTGTTTTGTATCGTAAATAATAAAATTTATTAAAGACTAATACTAATTTTAAATATGCGTTTATTTTTGTCTAGCCAGGAAATAAAAAAATATATTATTATAATTACCCATTACATTAATTAAGACATTTTCTGACATGTTATCCTAAGATTTATCTGCCCTTAAATATCTGATGTGCGTCTAGTCAACGTCTTGTCAATCGCGCCCTCTCCCGTCTCACTACCCACATACCTCAGTAGGTGACTAACTCTTGCGCTCAAACTATAGTAAACATTTTCTAAACAAACATTTGATCATTACATATTAGTGTCAGAAAATGTGTGTTAACATTTATAACAGCAGTATAGTGTGGGGCACAATAATGAATGTTTTGTGAAATGTCACTTGGAATGTATTTAACCGGCCAAGTGCGAGTCGGACTCGCGCATGAAGGGTTCCGTACCATTATCTATAAAAACGGCAAAAAAAAACATGTCTGTTTTATGAGAGCCCCCTTAAATATTTATTTTATTCTGTTTTTAGTATTTGTTGTTATAGCGGCAACAGAAATACATCATCTGGGAAAATTTCAACTGTCTAACTATCACGGACGGACGGACAGCGAAGTCTTAGTAATAAGGTCCCGTTTTTACCCTTTGGGTACGGAACCTTAAAAACAAGATGGCGGCGTTAGTCCAAAAGATTAGTGATACCTTAGTGGTGTTACCGTCAGACTGCCAATTCATAGGTTTCGATTTCGAACCCAAGGCACGCACTTTTTGGATTCATGTGCGTATTGTAAAATTATCACTTGCTTCAAAAACGGTGAAGGAAAACAACGTGAGGAAACCGGCATGCCTGAGAGATATTTCTCGATGGCATGTGAAGCCAAGTCAGAGGCCCATGGGCGACTGTGACACCAGGTTAGTCAGTAACCACACGAATAGACGAAGAAGGCGTTAGTCCTATTTTGGGCACGCGCATTCGTGAGATGTACCATCTGTGGCTATGGGGAACCTCAAAGCGAAGTTTACTTTAAAGGTATTATACAATTATTTAGACACAAGGGTGACGGGTTGGGCGGTAAAACGGTAGAAAAAGTTATAAATACACACAGGCAATGTGCTTACTGTGCGTATGCGCAGTACTCTTGAATATCCATACAAAGTTCATATTAGCGCATTGACCTACGATTTGAAAACTAGGTAACATCCGTTTACCATCCCCGCAGCACGCACACTGAACAGGGGAACTAGGCCTAAAGAGGGCTAGTTTGGACAAGCTTAAACACTGCTTTAGCCACCAACATCACCTTTAGCCTGACCAAGATTATGCATGGACTTTAAAAGTGACCGTGACCTCTAAGTTTGCTTCGGTCTTCTCAGAGTAGTCGGATAGGAAACACCGAACTCATCTAGTTTTAAAATATAATTTATTATCGAAGAGAAAAAAAAGTGATTTAGTGGACTAATTTACGCAAGTAAATATATTATAATTTACCTCTGTTGCTGAGCTTGAAGCCTCCGCTTAAGTTCGCCGATCTCCTGGTCGGGCGTGAGCGCGAACGAGGAGGTGTCCAAGGCCTCGTCATCAGGTACTCCTTCTTCCAGCAGTCGCTCCAGGGGTACAGGCGACCGTCCGCTACTCCCTCCGGCGAGGAACTGCTTGGAAGGGGGCGGTGACGGAGCAGATTCAGATCCCTGGAACACGGATTTTGTACGTTATTTGATGTAAATAATCAGCTTGTAACTTTCCTATATATGAGAGTCAGGCGTAATCGCTGCAAGAGGGAGCGGAACGTTGTGCACCACGCGGGCCCATTCGGGTTTGTGAATGTCACAGACAATAAATATAATAGCGTCACAGATAAATACAGATGATTCACTCCGCATTTTAGGCGTATGAAGCGAAAGCGACGTACGCGGCGGGCTTGTCTTGTCGGGCCAATTCAGTGAGCATAACGTAGTCAGAGGCAACGTCTAGGTGAATATAACTGTAGGTAATTAGCGCTGTGCTACCTGAATTGCACTTTATTGTGTCGTAGCAAGAGTTGCTTTTTATTTAAATGATTTTGCGGAGTGAACCACCTGTATTCATCTGTGATAGCTGTAAGGTTCTTTTTGAGCGTGGGAAAAATGGGAGCTTAACGCCGCCATCTTGTTTGTTCAATACTTTTCATAAAAGAATTGCACAAATGTTTTCCAACAGCGCCCCCACTGTCAAGGCATTCGAGCGCCAAAAGATCATTGCAGCGGTGTAAGTATATCTTCGAGGTTTTGGTTCTAGAATAGTAAAATTAATTGTTATACCGAAATGCGAATGGAGTGTTGATTTGATAGTTAAGTCCTCACGTAAAAAGTACCCCAGGAGCTTACCGAAGACGCAGGTCCTCACCGGACACGGCTGTTTCGGGAGGTACCTGTTTCGGATAAGGCGGGAGGAAACGCCCGGGTGTCATCACTGCGTGGATCGCCCGGAGGACACGGTGGAGCATACGGTGGAGGTATGCCTGGCTTGGGCAGAGCACCGCCGTGTCCTCGTGGAGGCGATCGGTGGCGGGGATCTCTCGCGTCCGGCCCTGGTCCAGTCCATGGTTCGGAGCGAGAGGGCATGGGAGGCCGTCACCTCCTTCTGCGAAGCAGTAATGCTCGCAAAGGAGGAGGCGGAACGCGTGAGGGAGAGGCAAATTTCGCGCCCTCACGCCCCTAGCCGCCGCAGGAGGAGATGCCCTGGGCGTCGGGAATCAATTGCCGATTCCCGGCCACCGTAGGCGCGGGCTTGCGGACGGTGAGCAATGGGTAGCTCGCCGTCCGGTAAGGACCAAGCCCGGGTCGACGGCGCGTTGTGTTCCACGCGCGCCTCAAAGAGTTTCAGCGAGTGAAGGGGTCCGATGAGACCATTGCCTGCCGGGGTTGCGGGAAAGTCCGAAAGGGATACCGTGGCCCCTGGCATTGCACAGGCAAGAGAAGGAACACGGGTGGGTTTTAGTCAGTAAGAGTCTGACACACCCTCCCGCTCCACCCAGAGCGGGAGACATCATTTGATGATTTCCCACCCAAAAAAAAAAAAGGAGCTTACCGAAAGATGCCTTACGTCATATTTAAATACGCGACAACCACTCCGTACCATAATAATAACAAATGTATCAAATGTATAGATTCGTCACAACATTTAATTACATTTATTATACACGACCGTATAACACAATATTATTATTGAAGCACTACACGAACATTTTATTGCAGATGTTTAGATAACGTACCTAGTTACGTAATAACATGAAAACAGAATTTACGTTTCTTTTAGCATGTACAAGTTTTGAGCGCGACTGTCATTTGTTATAGTAAATGGTATAATAATTCTAGTTCTGATCGCCAGTGGCGTCACAGTGCAAAAATAATTCATGAAAAGCCTATCCACTCCCAGTCCCACCCTTCTTAGTATCTCTATCTAGGCAACAACAGAGGGAACAGAAAACGCTGGATCTTTAGTTGTTTATGCATTGGAAATCTTGCGAGTAATACTATAAGGCCCATTTTTCTACAAGTCATTAATAGCAATTAATTAAATTTACATTTGGCCATCGCCAAATGCGTTAATGCATTAATTCTACGAGATGAAGACAGAAATAAGTTAATTTTATTATTATAATCATTTTTACCTCTCCCTCCTCCCTCGGAATCATGGAAACGTTGATATCCATCTCGCCATCACTATTCTCATCTTTCGGTATTACTGGCAACATGTACTGGTTCCGGTTAGTGTCATCGAGTGAAGAAACTGTGGCGTTGCCAGATTTCCGCATGTCTTGAGCGGCGGCCAGCTGCTTCTTCAATACTTCTGTCTCCTTCTGAAGCTTTGCCTCCATATCACTGATTTGAGTTTTGTAACATTGTGTCAGAGTTGAGACCTACAAATTAAAAAGGAAAGCATAAAATTGATATTTTTGTTTGCGAAAGAAAGTGAATCAAGGACACGTTGTTAATTGGCCCTCTATGTGTGCCACCTCACCTGCAACTTATTCTGTGCCCTTTCCGATTCAATTTGCTGCGACAGTCGGGTGAGATCGGCATGCAGGCGAGTAGTTCGCTGTTGCGCCCGGGCAGCCTCGCTCGTGGCCTCAGTCATACGCCTTCGAATGCTCTCTGCTTCCGATGTTCTTTCTGCAATCTGCTCCCTAAAAAGTATGAATGCTGTAAGCCTGTGACCTTTCCCCAGCATATGCTCAAAGGCTTAATAGAGTAACCATTTTTCTGTTATGGTTATGAAAGGTGAAGGTGAGTACAATACATTAAACTTCGTATTTATCTAATGACGTTCCCAGTCTGCAAACAACAATTCAACCAAAAACATCTAATAGTTTAGTCACTAAAGCTAGTCAAAGATTGGCAAAATCCATAGTCGGCCCATCACTACAAATTAGTTTTTTAGAAAAAAAAAAGCCTTTTAAAAAAGGCTTTTTTTATAGTTTCGTCGTGCGGGAACCGAACCCGCAACACGCAGAGCAGCAGTCAATTGCATTAACCACTGCGCCAACCGTGCCGTCAAGGCTATGCAGGGCAGGGCAGGGCAGGCAGGCATACGCTATAGGATGACGTTCATCATTCAGTCACGACTAAAGAAAATATAGGCGCTTTGACACTTTAACGAACCTGACATCTCCGTGCTGCCAGCCACCTGACGAACGTCATTTCAGAAAACTCATTGTTATAACATGCAGTTCCTCAGCAATTTCTTTATTAATATTATAAACACAGTAAACAAGCAAAGAACACAAATATTTGTGTATGTTGTACGTCATTGATATAATAGCTCTCGATGCACTATTTATTCTATATAAGCACGACCTATAGGAGTTGGTTATACAAATTGTATCAAAACAACTAATAATTCAAGTGAAACACATGTTCTTCTGTTCTACCATTAACGGGCCGGCGGAGCATGCGTAGTTCATACAAACGTAATACCAAAATAATTTGTAAATCAAACATATTCTTAAGGTAGTGTGTATTTATTCCGATTGGATTATAGAACATCTAGGCTCCCAAATATATATTTTGAATGGACACTGATATAAAGACGAGATATGAGGAATTTAAAATTTCTATAGAAAACTTATTTTTCTCTTTTCTTTTTCTTTTTCCGATTTTCCTCTTCCCCCGGACCGCCGTAAGGTGCTAACGTGTCTCTAGTTCTGTACTTACTTGTTTTAAAAATCAATTTAGTAAATTAATTCAGAAATTAAATCATCCAAAATAATAGGAGTGCATAACATTAGAGGAAGTTCAAATTCACAAGCCACTTGAAACGCTGGAACGTGTAATATCTCTGCACGCCTGGTACTTGATCGGACCAAGCAGCGCAAGCTCCACCTTCAAGGACACGTGAGAGTACTTTTAAATATTTAAATACGCCCCAGTGCTAATTGATTGGAGAACTTCCGAACGTTGGCCCGCCCCCTCATTAGCAGACGACACCAATACCCAATTGTGTTATAATTTTTTGCGGAACCTGCTAATTGGGTCACTCCCCTGTCACTGTGCGAGCGCACTACGTCATACTATAAGTAGCTACTCGTACCTCCTCATTACCGCTGCTATCCTAGTACTAATGGGCTCGCCGATGAACAAATCTGTTTCTGATTCTGAACTTAGTCTGATGGAAAAAGATCAGCCGGTAACGCCATTGAACTATGTATTCCAACGCACTAAAAGGAGTAGAGAAGAAATCTCCTTATGCGATCAGCTGGACAAGTTTAAACATGAAATTAAGGAAATGATGTCTATTTTCTCGACTAAACATGGCAATGAAATACAGCAGATGACCTCAACCTTAAAAGAAATCCAGCAGACTAACCTTAGTATCGAAAACTCAATTAGCTATCTCACTGCACAAAATGAGGCTCTTAATAAAAAAATTACTCAGCTAGAAAGCCAGAACAAGGAGGACAAGCAATATATTGCGGTGCTGGAGAGTAAATTGGAGGAAATGCAGATGGGAAGTCGTAAAGCTAATTTCGTCATTAAAAATGTTCCAAAACGAAACAATGAGACCAAAGAAGACCTGGTGGACATGATTGTCTGCCTTTCGCGAAACATAGAATGTAAAATTGAGAAATCGGATGTGAAGGATATATATCGACTTCGCGGGAAAAACAGTGAAAGCCTGAATCAACCCATCATTGTCGAAACTGGGTCCACATTCCTTAAGTCTGATGTTATGAGAATGAGCAGAGCTTACTACATTAAGCATAAGTCTCGACTGAGCTGTAAGCACTTAGGATTTAAATCACAGGAAGACACGCCGATATACCTAAGCGACCACCTGACAGCTAAAGGGTCTCGCCTTCACTTCCTGGCCAGGGACCTAACGAAGTCGGGAGCTTACAAATTCTGCTGGACAGCTTATGGAAAGGTCTACGTAAAGAAGGATGAAGGTTCGCCCACCATTCCAATTAGAACTGAAGAGCAGATACATAAGCTCATGGGGGCCAAATGACTCTCAGCGAATAATCAACCACACTACTTTCATATTTTACCCTACTACGTGATAATTAATACTGCTGTGGTTATCTTATTGTTTTTCTTTTTTACTATATCTTTCCTAAAAGGCGACCCTTTTGGTTTGTGTAATTTTTCAATGTACCAATTTTTATTGTATTTTCTTCATTCATGTATAAATATAACTATCATAACACATGTTATCACACACATACACACAACTGATACTCACACTTACACAAACATGCTGTATACTTTAAAAATAACCCATTTTCTAATCCGAGCTTCAGTCAGCCTAGTACGCGTGGTTACTGTCTTAATACAACTTGTACGTTACATATCTCTAATTTACTTTGCGGCAACGTCTATTCAGTTTATAATTTACACAAATGGGTGACACCCTTCAAACTCTAGATGAGATCGATCAGATCGAAGTTGCGCGCGCATTCCAATGTGCCTGCACGGAGCTGCATGATCATATTAAAATTGGTAAACAAGACTTGACCATTATTTCTCAGAACATAAGGAGCATTTTTTTCAACTTTGAAGACTTCACACTTTTACTGTCAACATTAAAATTTGAAACGGATATCATAATTTTAACCGAATGTAGGTTACACACGAATAAACCTATACCTCAACTTGATAACTATCACTCTTTTTCAACCACTCGTCAACTAAATCAAAATGACGGTGTAGTACTTTACGTTAAAAGAAACTTAAAACCTAAAGTTAAAGAAATAAACCTGACTCATGCTTCATGTCTACAGTTGGAAGTACTTAATAATATTATTCTAGGAGTGTACCGATCCCCATCCAACCCAAACACGGAAATGTTTGTAGATTCTCTTAGTACTCACCTCAATACTTTAAATTCTCATAAAAGTAGGGTAAAACCGGGATAGATGCCCCACTTTTCGAAACTGTTTCATTATTTGAATACCAAACATATTTGCTTAGATTGACCCTGTAATATAGTTAGTTTAATCATTCATAAAGCTTTAGAAACTGTATTTATTTACCTAACCATTACTGGTTTTGCAAAAATGTAATTCTTGCGAAACACATTTTTTGGGGATAGGTGCCTACCTATATGGATAGATGCCCCACTATGAAATCACTTAGGAGGATAGATGCCTGTGATGCGGGATAGATGCCTTTTTAAATAATCAACAAGAATACGTAATCACAATGTAATATTTATTTATTATCTTCATGTGTAGGTAATATAAAATGCTTAACCATAATTATATTTATGCATGTCTTTAACAAAAAATACAAAAAAACTGTTTAAGCGATAACATATTAAAACTATCATATAGAATCATCTCAAACGAAACATTCCCGTTTTAACGTAGAAATAATTATTTAACATTAAAAAAAAAAACAACATTCATATGAATCTCTAACAAAATAAAAATTAATAATACCTCTTGCAGTATAGAGGGATAGATGCCCCTAAAGTCAACTATCCCTTGTAAACTCGGGCCAACTATCCTTTTCACTAGGGATAGATGCCTCTCATTATTTTTTATATAAAATAAATGCAAACATCAGTGATTGACTCTTAAATGTATTCTTAAAGAACCAATGTATTAAAACCATTCAAATAAAATGTAATCATTTAACTGTTTATAAAGATATGGAATAGTGAATACTTACGTTTGAAATTTTGAAGCGTTCGTCGCGTCCGCTGCGAATGTAATTCGACACACAAGCGAGAAACGTCCCTCTAGCACATCAACTCGCGCGTCACTGAGGTGGGGGGTGCATGTGGCGCGTATGTAAACAACGAATTTGCTGTTTCGTTCTCTGGTAGTTGAGTTTTTAGAAACGAGGCATCTATCCCAGCGCGGCATCTATCCCGGTTTTACCCTATCATTATAGCGGGGGATATTAACATAAATCTGAAATCCAAAGACACTGAGCCGCCGCATGAATACAGAAATAGGGTAAACTATTTAAATATGTTATCACTATACGGAATACTACCTGGACATACTTTACCTACACGTGAATCCAACTGTTTAGACCATTTTATGATCAAAATAAATAAAAAGAAAATATCTGCTTCTATTGCTATATTACACACTTCCATCACCGACCACTTCACTACCTTTCTATCGTTATCTAAGCTAAAAACTAAAGTTATTACCAGTAAAACTAAAATATCTATTGATTTTGATCAAGCCTTAAACCACATTAGAGAAAATAAAATAGCAGACCTACTGTTTTGTAATGACCCGGACCATTTAACTGACCTACTAATATATAAATTAACTGATTCTATCAATCAAAGCACTGTTACTAAAGCCATTCCTAACAGCAAGCGTATTGTTAAGCCATGGATAACTGCCGGTTTACTAAGATGCATTAGGAATCGCAACAAACTCCAAAAAAAAGCACGTAACGACCCTTTTGATAATATCCTAAAAATAACTTACCGTCGATATCGCAACTACTGTAATAACCTAATAAAACAGTTAAAAAGAAAATTTGAAAGAGACCTACTAGCTAATTCTGTAAAAAATAATAAATTACTGTGGCAAAACATTAAAACCTTAACTTACACAAATAATACAAAAAGTCATAACACTGAATTATTACAAATGAGATCAAATTCAACTGAGTCTGTTAATTTCATTAATGACTACTTTGCAAATATTGGCAAAGAGCTAGCCCAAAAAGTTCAACTTTCAGCACACTACTTAAATTCTTTTAATTCTGAAACACTGTCTACACAGATAAACTCGTTTGTTCTTTTGGATACGGATACCGAAGAAGTCGATGGGGTCTTGATGAGCCTAAAGTCTGACAGTGCACCCGGCTGGGACAACGTGTCCACAAGATTTTTAAAACATATTAGACAAGATATTGTTCCCATAATAACCCACTTGGTCAATCTTTGCTTTGCAAAGGGCAGCTTCCCTGCACCACTTAAGCAATCTATAATCACTCCTGTTCACAAGGGTGGGGACAGAGACGATGTCAACAATTACAGACCTATATCCATCTTGCCAGCCATATCGAAAATAATTGAAAAGCTTATAAATAAGAGGCTCTTAAAATTTCTACACAAATTTAACATCTTAAGCAGCTCGCAATTTGGATTCAGGCCGGGATTATCAACCGAGGATGCAGTTACTGCTCTTAGCTCCTGGATAGAGGTAACAAATGTCTGACGGTTTTTCTGGACCTAAAAAAAGCGTTTGACACCGTCTCTGTTCCTGTCCTCTTGAACAAATTAGAAGCGTCAGGTATAAGAGGAATTCCACTTAAAATGTTTACCGACTACCTCTCGAACCGGAAACAAAGAGTTAAGGTGGGAGAATACGTTAGTAACGATGCAAAAGTCACTTTCGGTGTGCCTCAGGGAAGTGTGCTAGGCCCTACATTATTCCTACTTTATATTAATGACCTCTGCAACCTTAACATAAATAATGCTAGAGTTTTTTCCTACGCTGACGATACTGCAGTAGTGTTTTCTGGGAAGTCTTGGGACGATGTTGCTAGAAGTGCTGAAGCTGGTATGACTCAAATTACTAAATGGCTCTCAAATAACTTACTTACACTTAACACAGCTAAAACAAATTACATATGTTTTAGCATATCACACAGGACACAACCAAACCCCGACTTTATTATAAAGGTACACGAGTGTGACAATCCAATTAACTGCCTATGTCCAACATTAGTCAAAGTTTCTCAAACCAAATATCTTGGTATTGTTGTTGACCAAAGATTATCTTGGTACTCCCATCTAGAACAAGTTACCAACAGGATTAGAAAACTGAGTTGGATTTTCAAAAATTTAAGGCATATCGTGCCAAATAAAATAACCACTAACACAAATAAACCCAGAAATCTACTCAATGAAATATACATAGCTATAGTCCAGTCTGTCTTGGTATATTGCATACCCATTTGGGGTGGGGCGGCTAAGACTAAGTTCATAGACCTGGAGCGGGGACAACGGGCTCTAATAAAATTAATGTACTTCAAAAACCTAAGGTACCCTACACAAAGTCTTTATCAAATAAGTAATTTACACTCTGTTCGCAAACTATATATAATCAAAACTATTCTAAGGAAACATAAAACTCTTAATTTTGATCCCAGCTTAACTTTGAAAAGAAGAAAGGATATAATAGTTGAAGTTCCTAAAACTAAAACCAAGCTCGCCCGTATTCAATACGACAAACGCTCAGCTCAGCTGTACAATCGAGTAAACAAAGAGATCTATATATACAATAAACGATTAACGGACAGTAAAAAAATAGTAACTAATTGGATAACACCACTTACTTATGATGACACGGAGAAGCTACTGGAATAAAATAAAACCTTACACTTAATGCTCTTATCTTTCGTACTTGTCGTATACAGTCTGATTTCATTCATTGCCACTTACACTCACTCTGTATTTTACATTAAATTTAACAAACCCTCACACTATCACTTAACTTTCATACACACAGATGCTCACATTCAACATTCAAATTCACATTTACACACCTTTATACTCACAGTAACACTCCTTAGTATTAACACTCACACACCGCCATTATCACATTTAGACACACCTTCATATTCATACTCACATTCACACACCCTTACTTTCACTCACACATTTGCATGCTTCTTGTCTAGTTTTAATTTTCTATTTTATTTTAAATCGCCTGTTTTTATAACACTTTGAACAAGTAATTTTATGTTAATATTTTAAGTTTTGGAAGAGCGGAGTCTCCTAACACAGGCTTTTGCTTAAAAGGAGGCTCCAATCACTAGTTGTTAAATTTACTTGTAAAACAAATAAAACATTTTTCATTTTCATTTTTTTTTTCATTTTTCATTTCAGCTCTGTTTTTCAACATTTTTACGTCGCATACCTATAATATTATAATATTTAAAATGTTTTTCTATACATGAACTGTCGCTCCAACAAAATATAGTCTACATATGTTTTTAATTCATCATCATCAATATTTCAGCCATAGGACGTCCACTGCTGAACATAGGCCTCCCCCAATGATTTCCAAATCGGCCGATTGGAAGCGACTTGCATCCAGCGGCTTCCTGCGACCTTTATTAGGTCGTCTGTCCACCTTGTGGGCGGACGTCCTACGCTGCGCTTGCCGGTACGTGGCCTCCATTCCAGAACCTTTTTGCCCCATCGGCCGTCAGTTCTGCGCGCTATATGCTCCGCCCACTGCCACTTCAACTTGCTAATCCGTTGGGCTATGTCAGCGACTTTAGTTCGTTTGCGGATCTCCTCATTTCTGATTCGATCTCGCAAAGAAACACCGAGCATAGCCCTTTCCATGTTTTTAATTAAATAATATAAATGTACATACTGTGCCGTTGCTAGTTTCGCTGTCAGTACTTCAATCTGTGCTCTAAGAGCCGTAGCTTCTTCTTTCAGTTGCTCTTCTTGACTATGGTCCACGGTTTGGTTTTGACGTAGCACGGCTTGAGCCCGCACCTAAAACAAATTCAGGTTTTTTTTAAATTATTTTTCCTGGTCATGTAAATCAGCAGAGGAATGAAGTCCTTGTTTATGTACAAATTGTTTATTTATAATGATGTTAATGATAATTAAAAAAGTACCTTGTAGCTAGTATACTCAGTTTTCAAATCCGCCAATTCTATGTTAGTAATTCTCAATTTTTCATTCAATTCCGAGCACTTGAACTCCAGTTTCTTAACTTTATTGTTGAGCTCAGCCTTGTCTTCGCCTAATGCCATTATAAGCTTTTCTTTGTCGGTTAGTAGTGACGTCATTTCTAGGTCCGACTCCTCGTTCTTTCTCTTTTCATCTTCCAGGTCTTGTTCTAGTTTGGATACGATTGTGTTCTTCATTTGTATCAGGTTGTCCTTTTCTCTCCCATCTTCGATGGCGTGCTGTAGCTCTTCCTTTACGAGCCTGTTTTGTCTCTCTTCACTCTTTATTTGTTCCTCCAGCAGTTTTATTTGTGTTCTCATTGCCGTGATTGTTCCCTCTTGTGTGTCTACTGTTGATTCCATCTGTAATTCATTACAAAATAGTTTGTATAAGTTCCTGGTTATTTCTTTTCACTGCCCAGAATAAAGTATCTTTCGATACAATAAACTGTTAAACTTGCCTGCATCATTTTCTTCTTACTTTCCTCCATCTTTGTCGACAGTTCTTTCATGGACCTTTCATAGTCCTCCATTTCAAGACTCAATACATTTTTCTTCTTGACGTCGCGTCGAGCTTTCTCCAGATTATCTTTTGTTACTTTATGAGCTTCCATTTCAGTTGCTAACTGTTGTGTTTTCAAAGCAATTTCCGCTGAATTATTGAAATAACAAAGTTTATATGTTTAGTTATTTATATGTACCCATACATGAGATCAGAAATAATTAAATGAATCTTTACCTTTCAACCTGTCTAGTTCAGTGGTACCAGTTTTCGTAGCTTCAAGAGCAACAGTTAAAGATTTGACCCTTTCTTCAAGTTCATTATTTTCAGTTACATTTACAACTGTTATTTCTGTTTTAGCGCCATCAACTTCATCTGTAGAATTACCAGATTTGCTCTCACTCAGTAACTTCTCAAGCTTAGCTTTATCTTTCTCTGATTGTTGCATCTGAGTTAGGGTCTCATTTAATTTCTTCTTCAGCTTTAGTGCAAATATCCTCAACTTTGTGTATCTGTAAAAAGTTATGATTATTAAGAGTTACAAAAAACAGGCTAAACTCAATCATACAATTGAAAATAAATGCTTTTCTAATACTTTTCCTCAAATGTTTCATCTAGGTCTTTCATTCGAGAATGATCTTCTGCTTTAGATATGGTAGATGTGGACATGTCTTCATTTGGTAATTCTGCTGTAACAGAAATTATACAATTTAAGCTTCAAAACTGTGTGTAAATGTAAAAGTGTAGAGTTTTGTAATACTTCTTTTAAGGCATTTACTTGTTTTTATAGGTAAATAATAACCTGAAGTAATTTGTTGTTGTTTAAGCTTTTCAATTTCTTCTTTCAGGGTGGCTATAACCTCATCTTTTTGTGACAAGTTTTTCATGACATTATCCATGCCAACATTTAATTGATTGGCAGTTTCAGTCTTCTCGTTAGTCTTCTGCTCAGCATTCTTTAAATCACTTTCTAGACCTTCATTCTTTTTGAGTAGTTCTGCTTTCTCTTGGTTCATATTTTCTCTATCCTTCTCCAAAGTCTCTACCAGCTTCTCCATTTCAGAAACAGCCTTCTGCAGTTTAGATATGGCCTCACCACGCTCTTTTAATACTTGATTGATTTCTTTCATTTCATTCAATAATTCTGTATTTTCGGACTTATAGCTCCCCAATTTGGATTTAGCGTCTTCATATTCAGCAATAAGGCTATCGAATTCCTTAGATTTGTTACGTGCATCTTTTATTTCTGACAAAAGTGAAGCATTTTCCTGTTTATAAGCAGCCAGCTTGGTCTCCAATTTCACAATGTCTGTTTGTAAGGACACATTCAAGTCGGATAAATTGTCGTCTTTCGGTTGCTCCAACGAAAGTTTTAGAGTGTCCACTTCCTCTTTCAATAGTCCATTCAAATCTTGTAATCCTTCATGCTCTTTCTTCAGTAAGTTTAACTGTTCCTGCTGAGCCTTCAAATTACACTTCAAAATGTTAATCTCACTCTCTTTTTCTGCTTTGAAAATGATCTCCAATGCAGATTTTTCTTGTGTTAGAAAATCCAATTGAGATTTTAAAGATTGTAATTCTGTTTTTGTTTTAGATAGTTTGTCCGATAAAACCTTATTCTGGCTCTCAAGCTCAACAACACTGTCTCTGGCATTTAGTTTTTCTTTTACTAAAATTGATTTTTCACTCTCTAAAGCTCTAACTTGCAAATTCAACTTATCAAGCTCATCATTATTTTGTGTTTGATTATGCAGCCAGTCATTTAAGGTTTTATTTTCTTTTTTCAAAATTTGCATGGAATTGTCAACTTCATTGAATTGATGAGTAACATCATTTAACTTTTGAGTACATTCATTTAGTTTTTCTTTTAGTAATTTATTTTTGTCTAGTTGGTCTCTATTTTCATCCAAATCAGCTATGAGTTTGGTATTTTCATTTGCACTGTTTCTTAGTTGTTGTTCTAAATTAGACACTTGGTCTTTTAATGCCAAGTTCTCTTCATTTAAGACAGTCATTTGAGAATCAGTGATACTATTATCCATTTTAGACAGTGTTACTTCATTTAGTTGTTTTTCTAATTCTGAGAGTTTCGTTTTCAATGTCAGGTTCTCACTGTTTAGTTCATTTATTTGATTATCAAGTACTTTTGATGCTTTGATTATATCATTTTGCCACTTAGGAATATTTTCTGAATATTCTTTGACAGTTTTGGCAAGAATAAATCTAGAATTCTTCAACTGAGTTATACAAGCAGCACATTTCAAAATTTTGTCTCTGTAGCTCCTCAATTTCACATTTGCTTTTTCTTTTTTAGCTTTTTCAGACTCAAACAATTCATTTACCTCATTAAATTTAGCTTCATAGTCCACATTGCTTTGAACTTTACTTTCTAACTGTTGGATTTGGGTATTTAATTCTTCAATTTGTATTTTATAATGATCTTCTGAAAAAAAAAGGTATTAAATTCAACTTAAACAAATACAACTCTTTCTTTTGTGAAATCAGGTGGATACACCTTTAATTATCTGTACAAAAAAAAAAATTTAAAAGGAATACCTGTATTGACACTTTCTTCTAATTTTTTAAGCTGTTCTCTCTGTTGCATTCCAATATTATTAAACTTAGCTGCACTAGCTTCAAACTCAGTGAGTTGAGTCAACAACTGCTCATTTTCTTCTAAAAGGCGATTGTTTTGTCTTCTAAGTGATGTTGTTTCATTATCAAGATCAGATAACATCTGATTTATATCTGCTATTTTGTTATCTTTGATAATCAAATCAGATTTATAAGTATCAATGTTTTCCTCATATTTTACACACTTAGTGTTAAGTGCCTTTATCTTGCTTTGAGCGAAATCCACTTCAGTTATAAAGTTCAGTTTTTGTTCTGTCAATGAATCAACAAGTTCTTGCAGAGTTTTTAAGTTTTCTGTACTTGAATTTTTTTCCTTGACACATTTTTCAAGTTCAGTTTGCAACTCTGTAAAAGATGTAGGTAGTTATATAATTTATGATCACATTTATGATAATATATGATTTGTGTACCTGTCTTATTTTTTAAGCATATTTGAAAGCAAATAATTAGAACAGTAATCAAATTAGAACTATATAAATACCTGATTTGGCTAGTTTAGCTTTTTGAGCTATCACCAATAAGCCTTTACACTTGTTTATCAGTTCATCCCTGCTCAAATCATCAAATGGGGTTTTTTTAAGACCACTGTCTTGGGGCTGGAAAAGTAAGTAAACTTTAACAACTCAGACACTAGTCCCAAGGGCATGAATATAAATTTAAATGTTTGGTTGCTACACTGTGATTTTATTTAGATACAAATAGTTTGTTGGAAGTATCAGACCCAGTTAAAAATGAAAGAAATATCACAAGGTACTTATGCGTTAGTAAATAATTGTTTATTTGTCAAGGACAGGATGTTAGCATCGTATACGTAAGCAGTAATGGAACATGAGTGTATACAAATTGTTTATCGCTGGAAAAGAATTCCATACACCAGGCACTGCTGTATTAAGTCCGTAATGTAGTATCCGCCCCTAGGACGACCCACCGAATTAGTATTGTACTTAAAACACGAGTTTACGTATGGAATGCCATAGTTATACTTTATATTAATATGTTTGCTAACAAACCGATGACTCTGGATGATCCATGGCGGAATGGTTAGAACTTTTATCTCATTCTTGAAATTAAAATGAAGGGCTTAATAGTATAACACTGATACATTCAATAAAATAGTATGGTTTTCATTTGCTGTATTTTTTATTAATATATTCAGTCACTACAATCACAACCCACTCCAACAAGCACGTATCTTATGTCAAAAATGTCAATGTCATTCACAATCACGAATTGTCATAATGTCATGTTATACGTCACTGCCAAAAACAAAATTTTTAGGGAATACTCGAATCGACTAAATAATTTGGTAAGACTGAAAAGTAAATGACCCTGAATAGTGTTTCTAAGGGGAACCTTAGACCATCCCTTTAACCTAATTTAAGTAACTCAATCCGCATAGCTATTCACAACCAATCGTCAAGTGTCGAATCGATGGGCACGCCACTATTGCGGCGAAAAGTCCCCTCTTTGAGTGGCTGGAGAGGCTCCACGGCGTCCTCACCTTCCGCCTGACGCAGGTCCTCACCGGACACGGCTGTTTCGGGAGGTACCAGCATGTCGATTCCCGTAACCACTTCACCGTAAAAACATGTGAAGTGAGCGTGGAGTGAGCTGTCAGTGTCATCTCACCCTGTTGGAATGACAACTCACTTCACCTAAGTTTTCACGGTGAGATGGTTACAGAATAGCACTGCTGTTTCGGATAAGGCGGGAAGAAACGCCCGGGTGTTATCACTGCGTGGATCGGACCCGGAGGACACGGTGGAGCATACGGTGGAGGTATGTGTGGAGGCGATCGGTGGCGGGGATCTCTCGCGTCCGGCCCTGGTCCAGGCCATAGTACGGAGCGAGAGGGCATGGGAGGCCGTCACCTCCTTCTGCGAAGCAGTAATGCTCGCAAAGGAGGAGGTGGAACGCGTGAGGGAGAGGCAAATTTCGCACCCTCACGCCCCTAGCCGCCGCAGGAGGAGACGCCCTGGGCGTCAGGAATCAATCGCTGATTCCCGGCCACCGTAGGCGCGGGCTTGCGGACGGTGAGCAATGGGTAGCTCGCCGTCCGGTAAGGACCAAGCCCAGGTCGACGGCGCGTTGTGTTCCACGCGCGCCTCAAAGAGTGTCAGCGAGTGAAGAGGTCCGATGAGACCATTGTCTGCCGCGGTTGCGGGAAAGTCCGAAAGGGATACCGTGGCCCCCTGGCATTGCACAGGCCACAGAAGGAACACGTTTGGGTTTTAGTCAGTAAGAGTCTGACACGCCCTCCCGCTCTACCCAGAGCGGGAGACGTCATTAGAAGATTTCCCATACACAAAAAAAAAAAAAGTGTCGAATCGAAAATGACACATTTTCAATTACAAATTTGCCTTGCCCCCGACAGTAAATAGCTGTCGGAAGGTTTAAGGTTAAAGTTTAGAAACGTGCTGCCTCGATAGGGGGGGGGGGGGTGTACCCCCTCATTCCCCCCGCCAGAAACGTATAGTAAAAAAAATATAATTGTATACCAGTCTTGTCATCGAAAATGTGTATTCTGAAGGTTCTGGGAGGTTCTGGAGAGAGGGGGAGGGCAAATGTGTATGAGAGATGTAGTCCCGCATCATTTTCCATACTGGAAATTATTTTGTTTGTATGATTTTGTACTGTGTACTGAGTCGGACCCCGGGTGTGCTCCCGCCAAAAGCTCTCGGTCACCCCTGAGTGTCGCTACAACACAGTGGCTTGCTCCATTCAGGAGCTCTCTCCAGCTTCTGGCTCCCGCCTTTATAAAAACACTCTAGGGGTAGGGACCTATAGACTACGTGGGGTCGGGGTGCCCCGTGTCGGTTCTGAGGCTAAGTTCTGTTTACGTAGGTGATAATTAAAATACAATCTTAACCTACACTATATTTACCTTTGCTGTTTCCTTTTTCCAAATTAGGATGTGTGTTATGTATTTAAAAAAAGCAGTTGTGTTCCTACCCTAACCTAACCTAAAAATTAGGATTTTTGTGTTTTTTTTTTTAACGGCGTCTCCGGCAAAAGTATGTTGCATAGGTATCAGAAAACCCCCTAGAACCCCCTAATATCCTCACTTTTCGTCCAGCGAGGCAGCACGTATCTAAACCCAACCCAGATTTAATTGAAACTGACAACATTTTCAAGTTTTGGATCTGTGAATAACCTTTATTTCGATTCGGCGCAGAAGCGTATCGAACGGTTGGGCATAGCTATTTATATGCTCTGTGGGCATAGCTATGCTGAATTCGCAGTGGTAGCCCGTGAAATTAAAATTTTCTTCCCTTTTTTTGCAACTTGCAGGTCAGTGTCAGGTTGTATCTTGATCTTAATATGATTCGTAACTATGCGTTTGCACCAGAAAACATTCAACATGTACATGTTCCGAGACTTGTCACATGAAACAAATCTCATTACTTGTTTTGTTGGACTTGCGTTTGCACTGCACGAAACATGAGCAAGTCTTATGACAGATGTCAAGATTTGTTGATAACTGCATTCGCACTGTCTAGAAACATATAAAAAAAAAAAAAAAAATATGCTTCAGTTTACAAAAGGGTTTCGTGTTTGGAGCCTCCTTTTAAGCAAACAATGCCTGTGTTAGGAGACTCCGCTCTTCCATAGTACAGCATAATTACTTAATCTATTAAAACAAATCCAAGTAGGTACTCAAAGATATCAAATAAAAATAAGAATAAGTATGTTAGTGAGAGTATGAATCGAGTGTGAATACCTGAGCGTAGTGTGTCTATATGTGAAAGTGTATGCGAGAGTGTAAGTGAGAGTGCTACTTTATGTACTCCAAAAGTGCCTCCGTTTCATCATATGTGAGTGTCTTTATCCAATTAGATAATGTCTTCTTACATTCATAACTTTTTTTTGTGTACACGTTGAATACGTTCTGGTGCAAACGCATAGTTATACCATTTTGGCAATCAGTAATTTATTTGGCCCAGCAAGGCTCGACTGCATGTGTATTTAGTTAGTCGATTGTGTCGCTAATGTCATAAAATTCCATTACGTAGTACTACTCTAATTTATAGTGTAATGGCGGCTCTAGTCATCACTGCTATCGTTTCATGTGTGAATGATTTAAATTAATAAGTTTTGTAGAAAATATGTGTTTTTAAGTGTTGTGATTAATTGAAATGTGATAAAAGCTCGTATACTATTATTTCATCGACCCTTATAATTCTATAATTTTACAGGTAAGCGAAAAATGTGTGTTTGATATTCAAGCAATATCTTTTTGTCGCATTCGCAAACCTTTGCGGGGCGCGTCCATGAGTAATATTGTGGCTTATTTTACTTTTATTTTATCACAATGTTAAGTCTTGTCAAAAATGCAGCTTGTTGTGTCCATAAATCATAATCAAAATGTACCTAGCTTTGGATGAAAAGTGTAGCGTGATACTTTGATATACATTCAGGGTACGATGTACGATCGTAGGATATTGTTACGTTTGTTGAAATATTCTCTAATGTTGTTAACTTCTGTATGAACGTACATAACGGCGTCTTGTTAAGTTCTTGTTGTAGAAGGCGAATCTTTTTTTACGCAGAACGGGCAAAAGAAGACGAAATGTCGAGTGACGAGGATAAACCACCTGCGCCGCCGGTCCGGCTCACAAGCAACCGCGCCACGGACCGTGGCGACTCTGTAGCCTCAGTGGACATGAGGCCTCTTCCAAAAGGTAACAAATCTTGGCAGCTATCCAGTTAATTCATGTGTAATTTAAATATGTATTGTATCCACCAACTAATTGTGTTAATGAGTTTGTAAACAATGGACAGATTTAAAAATGAATCAACAACAATTAGAATCACAGTGTCTATATGGACTGACCTAGTGGTTCTCTTTCTTTTACTGATCTATTCACTACTACAAATCTTTATTACATGATTTCAAAATGAAACATATACATTTATTGCGTGGTTCTTCAGTGATAGTTGATCGTTTCAGAACCTGATGATGCTGGTGATAGGAAGAAGAAAACATTGAAAGCTAAAATCAAAGGCTCTAAAAGTACTGCTCACAATGACAACAAACCTAACATTAGCTACCCAACTAATTTTGAACATACGGTTCATGTGGGCTTTGATGCAGTCACAGGAGAGTTTACTGTAAGTAACATTAAAGTATTTGTCTTTATAGTATGTTTTGATAATAGTCACCATGAAAAACATATACTTTCATCCATATTGGGTCGTCGGGGAAAACCCATGACACATCAGTGTACCTATCTATACCCATACAAAAATTCATTTCACTAATATTGTGATGTGGACATTTTTAGGCATTGACTGACTGTAATTAGAAACAAATTTGTTAATTACAGTCCTTTATTTTTGGTACTATGAGTATCCTATTATGATTTGAAATGAGAATGCATAGATGATTTTGGGCTTGAAAGATTTTCATTCAAGCCCATACAATAAAAAAATGGTTATCCATAATGATAAAACCAGACTGCATTAATGCACATTGTGACTGTTATATTCTTGTAGTTTTTCACTAAATTGTGACTTGTACTGAAGTCCCTTTCAAAACTAATATATCCCAAACCATCCATGTTATAATTATTACCTTTAATAAAAAAAGAGTGAGCTTCCTGCCTAAACACAATGCCTCACAGCTTTGATGCTTTGCTTACATAAAAAAGTGGCATACCAAGTATTTTTGTTTGACATTTCATTTTAATTATTCTTATTTGTTAACAAGTAATTCATAGCAAACCTGGAGCATTGTAATTTGAGATCAAACTCCTTCTTATAATAAAAATAATTTTAGCTGCATTCCAAACTAATGATTATTGTAATGTTTAATTAAAACTAACTTCCTGATAGTACAATATTCTATTAATAATTAGTTAAAAAGTATAATGCAAGCATGTTTATATTAGAGAATGTACCTATATTTAGAATTAATGACTTATGGGTTAACACCATGGAATGTTAATAGACCATCATTGTTTAAAACCCTGTGATGGTGACTTAGCTGTCTGTTTGTATTAAAATGTATTTAAAACTAAAACAGTCCTTAAGGAACAAGTAATGATATCATGTAATTGAGTTCCATGTATTACCGCTTTTGTTTCAAGCTGCCTATGACAGTAAGTAATAGCTTATATTATTATATGTTCAGTACATTGTCACATTATACCCTGTTGAAATACATAATGTGATAATGTACATCTTTTATTAATTTCATCCACTCCTTAAGTTATTTATTTATTTGTTTTTATTTTTCATATTTACTCTATTTTTGTGTAAAATGCAAAATCTATGTGTAGCATGCAAAGTCTACTCTGTATAATACCTATAGTTGTAGGATATAATACTAATAACATTCATCTTGTCTAGTTCATGTTTTAGGGTATGTTTTCACAGAAGCGGAGACGTGCAGGAATCAACCAATCACAATGGTTGAAATCCTCATTGCGTCTCTCGTCTCGTCTGTAATTGGACGATCCCTGCACGTCTCTGATTCAGTGGGAACGCACCCTTAGTCTCATACTTCCATAGAATAAACTTTATGACAGTATAATTATGTAGGTACAGTATTATGTTAAGTAATTTCTTTAGTGTAGAATATTTCACAGATGAATTGCTTGGAGAACATTCATTATTCCTAGCTGTTAACTATAAACTTTAGTAATGTATGTTGTGTACATAATAACTACCTATTTACTTGATCATTTAATATTGCAGGCAGTAGTGAATCTATTACTATCACATTCAACAGTTTCGAGACAAGCATTTTGCATGACTTATCTATTACCTTGAATAGTTTGAATAACACTTGTTCTATATTCTGACTACAATTTACAGTTCAACAAATGTGTAAATTTTATTGCGCTTGTACCAACAAGAGCATTCGTCACATTTTTGTCAAATTATAGGGTAGTTTTATATGTTCAAATATTGTTGGGGCCAATGGCCGTGTGTAGAAACTACACAATAATCGAGATTCCAACTGGCTCTGTGTACAAGCGCACTTACGCTTTATAAATGGCTACAAACCATAGAAGTTTTCAACTCTGCATGTTTGTTTTAACTTGACTATGCCCTGTTTTGACTGTGTGGTGGTTGTTCTAAGGGCATGCCGGAAGCGTGGGCGCGTTTGCTCATGGCCGCGAACATCAGCAAACAAGAGCAGAAGAACAACCCTCAGGCGGTGCTAGACGTGCTCAAGTGGTACGACGCGTCCGCCACGCAGCCGCCGCCTTCCAAATATATGACGTCTGCGCAAATGCATACTACACACTCGGGTACATGTTGTCAACCAAATTACTTCCATTTTCAAAACAAAAAGAAATATAATACTGTCTAACCTAACAATCTAGTCTAGAATAACAACAGGTTTAACTTTTGTTTTAAACACACTTATTATTTTAGCCTTTTTTACCTGAACATCATCATCTCGGCCCCGATTTTAACTATTTACTTACGATAATCTTGTCTACAGGATCGTCAGTGTCCCGAGTTTCCTCCAGCAGTCCGTCGTCGTCAACCCCGACGGATACGGAACACCCCGAGCCTCCGCCGCCACCTCCCTCTCGACCCGACCGCACCAAGAGCATCGTACGTATCCCTTGCGAGCGTATCGAATTTGATGATGCTCGTCGGAATCGGCACGACCGATCGGGCGTCAAATTGACTTGAATAGAGCCGATATCAGACGCTTATCAACAATTTTTTTCATTCCAGTCCATTTTTGTTTGATTCCACTTTCACACGACACCGAAAAAACTTTAAAGGAATGAACGTTCATCTGCACCTTTCATTACATTTAGCTCATTCGGTAGGCGACTGAAAAATGCCGAGTGCCGAAATCCAACCGATTTTTTAAATTCATTTGTTGTTCAGACGTTTCACTTCAAGACAAAAATGATAAAAAGTGAAACATCTGAAATCGGCTTAAGAAGTGAACAAGGCAGGCCGACGTTTTATTTAGTGTTCTGTATTCAAGTGTAAGTGTGATTCCAGTACACAAAACCGATCGAGGAGGAGGAGGTCCCGCCCCCGCGGCCTGCCCCTGCGCCCGCGTCTCCCCCGCACGTACCGCATCCTGCTCTCACCACACATTCGGTAAGTCATCAACAATACTGGATGATGGACAAGTTGAATTTGTTACACCAATTACAGCAAAGGTACTAAAAGTCGAGTTTCAGTTGGTATCAGATTGGTTTTGATGCTACTGAAGTCTGTGCTGACAAATAGTATTTTTTTTTTATATTTAGGCTTTGTAATGGTTTTCGTCATATGGTATTTTAGTTCTGTATATTCAAACTTCCTGCTACCATTAATACACAATATTGAGTTTCCTCAAATATTTGGTTCTATTATGAAAGCTACAGTTGATTTCAAAACAAATTCTTCATTCTGGTATAGTTCGATTCAAACTTAATGGCGGCTCGGAAGTTAGTTACTCGCTGCGCAGTACCCCACCTCTCACCCCCGCTGACCCATAAACACGTTACTGCGCAGCGACTCGCCTCATGTTCCGAGCCGCCATTAAGTTTGAATCGAGCTGTACATGGTATTTAATTATCAAGAAGAAAACAATCCTCAAAAGGTAATTGGTATCTGATTTATCAACAAGCCAACAACTTATCAATAACTAATTTTGTGTCGACTATAATTATATAAATGACAGTTCATAGCCCTTCAAATAATTAAGCTGGGAACAAATTATCGGACGCGTCCGCAAGCCGCGGCTGACAGTCGCGACCGATGAGCCCCAGCCGGCCAGATTTATATCAGACGTCCGAACGCTCAAGGACGGCCCAAGGCCACGTCCGCGACTTACGACCGAAAGTTTGCACAGTGTAGTGCTAAATGTACTATCCAGATACAAATAAGCCGCGTTTGGCCCCTGAAGCTATAATAATATCAGTCCTACTGCAAGAAAAATGTATTTTCTCAACTATGATTGATCACTATGATTGCTCAATTTTGATTGGCGATTTCAGACTATAAGTACTTGGACTTTAAATCGTATTCAGTAACATGAAATTGAGCAAAAAAATTGTTGATTATGAATAAATCTCAAAAAATGCGTTCGTTTTATTGGAATATTGCAAATAGTTATGTCGCCAGTATTTTAACTTATAATACGACTTAATAATGCTTTAATTTTTATCTTTACAGAGATCAAAAATAAAATTATTTACAGTTCATTTACTCTTCAAAGACATGAAATCGGTTATTACTCATTGTTTAAGTTAAATAAATAATGTTTATATATCCAAGAACAATACATAGCGACAGGTTGAACACAGTAGTAGATATACAAAAATTATACATAATTGTTTGTTGAAAGGCTACAAAAATCTATATGACAAAATATAAAACCTGTCTCTCAAACTAGAAGGCCTGTATCTTAAGAGACAGTTATATTTTATTAACGAATATAATGTATTTAAAATGTATGTACATACATTGTAAGGTTCATTCAATCGCTTTCTTTTTTTCACCTCTCTACCTTTTTTTGTCAGAAACTGGTAACTGTCAAGTTACTGAATACGATTAAAAGTCCACGTTTAGAAAATCTTTACAGCTACTAACTACATATTAATAAAACGTTGTCGCCACAGATCTGCAGTCGAGCGGAGGTGGGTTCAGGCGCGGTGCTGGACCGCAACAAGAACCCGGCCGGCGCGCCGCACACGCCGCCGCCGCACGCGCCGCACGCGCCGCCGCCGCCCAATGGCGCGCAGACTAACACCGATACCGGGTATAGAATTAACCTAGCAATACTTCCTTATTCTCTCGATTCGGTACAAGCTATACATCAATTCAATAACGCATTCAGGGTTTTGTTGCGACTGCCGCGCTTTTGTAGTGAGTCGGCAATGTTTGCCGAAGCACACACTGACGGCTTTGATACACTGTGGCGTAAGAAATCTGCGGGACAGTCCCTACATCATCCTGCAATCAATAGCCGCCCGGGCAGACAGTAGTTATTAATACTAAAAACCACTGTGGACCTCATTGTAGTCTGATTGAATCAAGTTTATTATGATTACATGATCAACTTTACACCAAAATCCTAAAAAAAAAAACGTCAGTTGAATGAAATTTGTTCCATTTTCCAGAAGAGCAACGGCCCAGCAACAAAGGAAAAAGAAAATGACTGATGAAGAAATATTAGAGAAATTAAGAACTATTGTTAGTGTTGGTGACCCCAATAGAAAATACACCAAAATGGAAAAAATTGGCCAGGGGTAAGTTTTTAGGGCCAAGATAAATTCCATACATTTCTCATTTCTCCCCCTTGGAAGACTGCTAAAAATATCACAAACAAAATTAATCTGCCAACCTTTTCCCAACATGTTGAGGTTGGCTTCCAGTCTAACCGGATGCAGCTGAATACCAGTATTTTACATGGAGAGACTGCCTATCTGACCTCCACAACACAACAATCTCCCCTCTGAAGACTGGCTGTCAGACTTTTGGGCTTCTGACTACCCATAACGACTGTCGAAGACCTACGAATGACAGCCGGGACCAACGGCTTAACTTGGTTTCCGAGGCACCGAGGGGTTTCAATATGTAATGGATGGACCCGTGTGGCTGTTACTATTTAGCCAATATCACAAAAATGTTTTTGAAAAATAGACTCTACCATTAGATATAAATCACAATTTACTCTACTCCTTTTACAGTGCGTCAGGTACAGTGTATACGGCGATAGAAACGTCGACGGGTATGGAGGTAGCGATCAAACAAATGAACCTTAGTCAGCAGCCGAAGAAGGAACTGATCATCAATGAGATCCTCGTCATGCGGGAGAACAAACATAACAATGTAGTCAACTATCTTGACAGTTATCTAGTTAATGAAGTGAGTATGACAAGTACAATGGCAAATGTAATTACATGATAGTCACGCGTAAAATTTTATTCATGACGAGACGCTGACGTCACAAAACACGAGAATAGTGTAAATCTACTACAGAGAAATGCATCCACTTTATATGAACAGTATGACGCAGTATCGCATCACGACTCGACACTATACCACCACAAAAATTATTATCTGGTCATATTTCGATAGAAGCTGTGTGCCCGGTGGGATTTCCCATTTGCAACTTAACTATAATTTATATAACTAACTTTTAATTATAAATAAACAGAATTCTCAGTTCCAACTCAACACATTCCTACATTCAAAAACGAAGAACTTCCATATAAACTTTTATACCCATAATTAACCCTAATAAGGGATATTTTTTTAGATATTGTTCCTTTGTGCTCACTTTCATTATTATAAGGAACCCTTGTGCAAAATTGTATGCATCTAGCTAACTGTGCGTTCTCTGTCAGTGAATTCATTTAAGATTTTCAATTTCACTTTTATAGGAATTATGGGTGGTAATGGAATACTTAGCGGGTGGTTCCCTAACAGACGTAGTTACGGAGACGTGTATGGACGAGGGTCAGATCGCTGCCGTGTGCCGCGAGGTGCTGCAAGCGCTGCACTTCCTGCACACCAACCACGTCATACATAGAGACATCAAGTCAGATAACATACTGCTCGGGTTGGATGGACAAGTGAAACTGAGTGAGTATCATATCTATACTAATATTATAAAGAGGAAAGATTTGATTGTTTGTTTGTATTGAATAGGCTCCGAAACTACTCGACCGATTTGAAAAATTATTTAACCATTAGAAAGCTTAGTTTTCAGGGAGTAATATAGGCTACTTTTTACCCCGGGAAAAATAACGAATCCCGCGGGAAAGACCACGGGAGCGAAGCCGCGGGCAAAGTGCTAGTATTATAATCCTCCTAATCGATTTTGATAACGGTGACCTTTTTTACTTATTATTTCTTAGCGTGCGCCCTAATGTAAGTAATATACTATGATTCTAAAGCACAATTTAGAAAACACCGATTTTTTTGCCTATTAGGTGCTAATGGATCTATTAAGCTAAGCGTATATGACAGCCACATCTGGCCAGTGCATAGCTTTTCAATACAAAAAAGTGCGATGCGGCCCGCGCCTAGTGCGGCACTGGTTCATACAAAATGTACGAAAGCAATGTAAGAGGATGTTTGCAATGCGTTGCGGCCCGCCCAAATCTACGTCAGCCTTTAGTTGGATTTTAAGCTTTACAGGACCTATTCTATAAAATAACATTACGCCTGTATTCCCTGAAGGGTTTGGTGTTTCCTACTCCAACATTACGCCAGTTACGTTTTTATCCCATGTAGGCGCGATACTATTGGCATAAGCCGGGCGCAATTCAGACTCCGCCGCTAATGAGAAATTCCTGATGGAATAACGAAAAAAGATAACCTGGTGGGTATCGAACCCAGGAGCCCATGCTCAGCATTCGTACTGGCTACCACTACACACACTGTAAAGCAGTCTTCTCCCCTATGATATAAAAATAAATTACCACCATAATATTCATGTTACAGCTGATTTCGGTTTCTGCGCCCAAATATCGCCTGAACAAAACAAACGGACGACGATGGTCGGCACGCCTTATTGGATGGCGCCCGAGGTCGTCACGCGGAAGCAGTATGGGCCTAAGGTTCGTTGCTTTACTAACCATGCATTCAAGGGCGGATCCAGGAGGGTCATGGGGGGTCATGATCCCCTCCTGGGCTGCGTCTAGGTTGACCGTTGGTATTTTTTCTAATCTTATTCATAAATTTAATCAAATAAATACTTTGTATGATGTTGCCACGTAGGATGTGTTACCCACACTTGCGCGAACGACACGCATAATAAGACTATGATTGTGCTGTTATTATAATTTATATGATGATGGTGGACCGTGTAGTTTCTTGCCGGCTCTTCTCCATAGGAAACGACCAAATGAAACCGTGTTCCTAACTTCTGACGTTACATATGTGCCCATGTAGGTTTATCTGAAGCTAGCAACTAGACGAAGATAGTACAGACAATTTAGAACCATTTAAGCCATGGTTATCTTAGACAGGTCTTACCATTTTTTTTTACCTAATTTTTATGTTTTTTTTCGAATATTCCCAAAATTTTAACTAAACTGCTTGTTATTGGCCAAATTAAATGATAAATGAATTAATTTTTATTTTATTTAATTAAAGTACTCATTAGTAAGCAATCTAGCAAAACAAGTTTTAGGCTTCTTTGTCGTTAGACATTTTGTTTACAGACATTATAAATTCACAAAAAAAAAAAACAAATACTTTTTGTAAACCTCATAACCTTAAAAAAATTAGTAAGACTTCGTCTAAGATAACCATGGTTTAAATGGTTCTAAATTGTCTGTACTATCTTCGCCTTAAAGCTTTGCACCCAGCTGCCAATCACCCTGTATTAATACACCAGAATAGTGTCAACACAAACCGCTCCGTGCCCCCCGGTCCTGGCGGCCCCCTAAATCTTAAGAAGTAATTTTTTAATGATATAAAACACGGTCACAATATATTCAGTAAGAAGCAGTTTAGAGTTGGAGGCCGAGGATGAAAATTTTCGAGCTCGCTAAATCTACATTCTCAATTTTTCTGCAATAATGGACAAAGGAACTTGTATTTATGTATGACTTTTCAAAATAAAACCTTACCTAAACAAGGCGGTGCGTTTAAATTTTCGAGCTCGCTTCGCTCGCTCTTCAATTTTATGTTCATCTAACTCACAACCTTATCTGCATAAGTCGTCAAAGCAACTCCTATTTCCGTAAGGATGTTCAATAGAAACCTAACCAAGAATTCAGAGACGATGTGCAAAAAATTTTGGCCTCGCCGTGCTCACCCCCCCTACATTGTTGCTTTTCCTAAATAGCCTATTGAGGAGACGAAAATGCACCTCCCTGAAAAAATTATCCTGTCGGTTGCTAGGTATATTATAAAGACGCACGTTATACTTGTACTTGTTTTTTTTTATGTCCTTATATATTTTTTGTAAAATAACATAAGATCACGCCTTGTTTCCCCGAAGGGTTGGGCAGAGGTGTACCTGTAGTACACCCACATTTCGCCAGTTATGTTTTTAAGTCCCATGTAATAGGGGGCGAGCCTATTGCCATCAACCGGGTACAATTCCCGACTAAATACCTACATAAATTGAGAAGACCGGGGGGCCTCATTATGTTTTGCCGCCCCGGGCACACTACAGGCTTAGTGCGCTACTGATTGGAGCCTGTCCTAACTGGACCCCGAATATGTGAACCCTCTGACTCGAAGGCTGGATACGCCCATGCATGCATTCTTTTAAAGTGAAAATCTTATCCTTTACATTGTGTTTATGAATGTTATATAGCGATGAAAGTGTCATTACAGAGGTGTTAATTTGTAGTAATGTATGTTTTTATTAGCATCTCAAGCCACGTGTACGTTGCCTTATACAGTTTTCACCACTTTATAGATAATATTTTATCTATTATCAGTATCATATAAAGTTAGGGATTAATTACTTTTACCCGCGATTTCGTCCTCGTCGAAGTCTGACAACAGCACAAATCGTCGTTTATCATGTCACTTAGTAAGTGTGGTTTTCTTGATCTATTTAATTTGTTATAGAGATTACCTTTAACCTATTGACCGCTCGGTTTTATATCAAGTGCCGTGGCCCCAGCGCCCAACTCATAGATCGAAAAATAAATACCTAACACCAATAGGGTCGTGCCGTGAAAAAATAAACGAACATAGGTTATCAGTCGTATAAATACGACTGAGGCGGCACGGGCACGAAAATATTTGTCGTGGTCAATAGGTTAACAAACCAACTACTTTACAGGTGGACGTATGGTCACTGGGTATAATGGCGATCGAAATGATAGAGGGTGAACCGCCATACTTGAACGAGAACCCGTTGCGCGCGCTGTACCTAATAGCGACAAACGGCAAGCCGGACATCAAGGACAAGGAGAAGCTCAGCACAGTGTTCCAAGACTTCCTCGACCAGTGCCTCGAAGTGGACGTCGAGAGGCGCGCCACCGCACTCGACTTACTAAAGGTATAGTTTTTCTTCCTTAGTATCGATTTAAACTATATTTTTACAAATGTTATCTATGCGGGTTGGTAGGTGGTTTATCCTTGGGTGCGGCGAATGTACAAGTATCTCGGGCCTCCGACTTAAGGTAGCAGAAGGAACAGTGGGGTTTTAGTCGGTAGGAGTCCGACATAACTCTTCATTCTCCCCAGACGGAGGGTATCAATGAGAATTTACCCACACCGAAAAAAAAAAGTGTGGATCATTTAATAAGCAGGCTGGCAACTGTAATTATCATATACAGTTGCAGCAGCTGTGATCACTAATGTTCCTAGTCCTTATTAGTGTTTTGTTCCAGCACCCCTTCCTAAAAATGGCGCGGCCGCTGGCGTCGCTGACGCCGCTCATCATGGCGGCGAAGGAGGCGGCCAAGGGGCATTAGCGCCGGCCGGCGGCGCCCCCCCCGCGCCCGCGACACCCTAGCGCCCTCAGTGCCTCTGTGGACTACACGCACGGGTCCACTCGAGTGGAACCGAGTGGACATCTGTGACGAAAACCTTATTAGAGCAATACCTATTTTAAATGTAAAACTGCTGCCCGTTGAATATAATAGAGGTAATATTTTTACAAGAAAGAGATCGATAATAAAGTGCAGTCCACTAACTATAAATCATCGTAGTGTTGTGTAGTAGCGATATTAATTGTTCTTTTAGCGAGGTGATCTCTTATTGACGTGTTTCTTTTGACTGTTGT
The DNA here is from genome assembly GCA_963853775.1 of Xanthia togata. NCBI lineage: Eukaryota > Metazoa > Arthropoda > Insecta > Lepidoptera > Noctuidae > Xanthia > Xanthia togata. Next base: position 13,677,919 of record OY970793.1, read on the forward strand.
ACGGTAAGATCGGATAGTGTAGATAGATATTAGAAGTTTAGATACGAATTTTTGAAATAATACGAAATATTATAGCTGCAAACGAAGACTGGCAGATGTTTAGGCGACCTTGTAAAGTATAAATAGTAGAGTACAGTAGAGGCGTTACGTTAGTATCGGTTCAGCTTGTTCACTGTGATGATAGTTGTTGAGGCAGTAGTCGGAAACACTTCAATACAGAGCGGAGCACGCGGCGGCGACGCGCGGCGGCTCGCCGGCGACGTCGCGCGCAGAGTGACTGGTGATGACTGAATGGAACTTTCATTTCATTCTATTTTATGTGTATTCCTATTTCGAAATATTTTTATAATTTTAATGTTTGTTAGAGCATTGATTGGTACATACTAAGCATTTGATCGTGAACTCAGTGCAGTTCGTACGATTTGTATCACGTATTAAATCTAACGAGACACGGATGGCTTCTGCTGCTTATTTGCTTTCGATAGTTACTAGTTAGTGATAGCTGTATGTATTATAATTGTTAATTTATTCAAAATCGCTTATGGCTTCTAATTTACGTTTTTGAGATTATATTATTATTATTGGTAAAGCAGTTAATTCGATATTCTTCTAAATTGATTATTTTACTTGGTACATATATTGTTAATGAAATACGCCAAAAATATTCTCATTAGACATTTGACGCGTGACGTAATCATTATTTTACATTGTCATTTTGAAGAGCATTTTATTGTTAGTCATGAAGTGAAGCATTTAAATAGTATTAAGTTTATAAAGTCTATTCAGCTGATTGATATTAGCAAAGAGAAAGAGAAAATATATCGGTGATCGTCTCCTTTAAGGCACAAACAGTAAGTATTTATAGAGCCAGGAACAAATAATTATATGTGTGCAGAACAATAGATTTTAATAAATAATAGACTTAGATAATTCAGTTATCGATAGTTACGTCATTACGCATTATTGTTACGACAATAGTAGAAAATATAGGATCCCGTAATATCCATTTATTTGTATTAAATCATTGAAGTATTCTTTATTTACATTTATTTGTAAGACTTGCAAGATGTCTCTCTGCTTTTACTGTTTAGGTTGTGCCGACAGACGCTGTTAAATTTTATTTTATTTTTATATGTATTCACTATTTTAAGTGTGTGAGAGTAGCGTGAGTGTATGGAGACGTGTATGATACGCATATGTGACGTGACGGAGGCTGCGGCACAGGCAAGCCTCATGTAAATTGTACAGACACAAGTTAGAGACGAGTAGAACGACTCATTGACAATATGAATGTGACCAATTTACGCTATGTAGAATCTGTGCAGTCCAGGTTGGTGCATTATGTATGACTTGCTTTTATTTCAAACTTATATAATTTTTATATATTTTACACAATTACTGGAATCATTTATCAATACATCAGTTGTATGAGTGTCCTGATTAAACAATATCAAAGATTCTATTGGTATTTCGTTACGTTCTGACTGTATGATACGTTTTTAATTATTATTTGATAATAAAACTCAGGTTTATCGTTGAGTAAGTTGATCTTTTGGTCATTTTAATTATTGTTAAATAATATTTTTAATACATTTTAGTTGTTTTAATTTCAAAGGTTAAACTATGTCGTCCACATTAGGCAGTTATAAGTAATTCGCACAATAGACTCATTTCAATATTGTAGATAGTATTCAAATTCGTATGATAAGGTTATCAATCACTAAAATACGGCCTAAAACTACATGTTTTATACGTGATTATATTTTAACAAGTTCATAAAAAATCAATACCGACTGCACCAACCCATACCAAAATGTGCAATAACGTAGAAATGTAAAAATTGTAGCCAAAACTTCAAGAGAGCTTGAACAAAGTTATTCAGTATCTATATTACTAAAATATTGTAAGAAGTGTATTAACTACATAATGTGATCATGAAGATGAATTTGAGTATGCATAGAACGTTATGTTGAGAAAGTAACTGTAATTATGTGCGTAGTATAAGTTAAAAATGTATTAATTATTGTAATAGGTAACTGAACAAGACATTTAATGTGGTTACAACTTTTTTCATGTTTTTTGACAGTTGTAAAACACCAGTGCCATGTATGAGCATCTTGTGCATATAAATTACCTACTACCATACTATAATAAAAGACTCACCATGATTACTGAATCGTTTTATTGGACACTTACGACATGCTGGAGTTTAACGCAATTGTTGCTAAATAAGGGTCCTACCGATTAGACAGCGGGGTAGTAGTAAAAAGTAATAATAATAAAACAAGTTTGAGAGTTACAAAATATATTTACTGTAGTTAATAATACCTACGTGACTAAAAGATAATCAGCAGCTACTATGAACAAAGATTTGTACTCAAGTTCAAAAGTATACATTTAATGTTAGAGAATAAATTAATAACAAATCAAGGTCCTCACCAAAAACAATCTCCCAGACCACCTTATCACTTAAACTACTAGAGCCGTCATAATATTTATTTGTAACTCCTATTAGGTTCTTTCCTGTCAAAGGAGATTTCTTGATGGTGTGGACATAAATTAAAAATAATAACAATGACTCGAAATGGTAACTAAATTATTACAAAGTTCTTAGATAAAAAGCTGCCTCGTAGTAGCGATATACATATTACAATCTGGTAGATAGGACTTTACAAAAATAGAAGACAAACCGTCATTAACCATCGTGGTTAGTTACACAGGACTTCTCTAGTGGCACTTCGTACAAAAATACAATCTTCAGATTCTATTTTACAATCAAATACTTGAAATCTGATTAGAAGCAAATTAAATCTTTTAATATCAAACTGATAATTGAGTATGCAATTCTTCCGAATTATTTGATCAAAGCATTTTCTTACAACTACAAACAAGGCAAATGTTTATTAGTTATGACTATTCACATGGTGACGCGTTAGTCTTTCCTATCTTCAGCAGGTATGAAGTCCAAGGAGGCAGAATTAATACAAAAACGTTTTCGAGTGGGCGTGGGCCCATCATCGAACACGTGTCCCAGGTGAGCGGAGCACTTGGAGCATCGCACCTCAGTTCGCACCAAACCTGGCCGTGTTAAAACCAGTAATATATTTGCTCCAACTTTATTTCACACCCCAGGTCCATTCACCAAAAAGCCGTTTATGTACATTTCACATTGAACAATGAATGACATGAATATCCGAGTATGAGTTTCACAGAGTTCGTGTCGTGAGGATGTGTTGGAGGCGCGCGTCGTCAGAGCGGGCGCGGCGCAGTCCAGTCGGCAGCCATCCAGGAGGAGCACAGGCAGGACGGGACAAGACGGGGCAGTTCAGGTTGCGTGGACAAATGCATATTATTTATCATGCGCATTCCAGAACGGTTAAGGTGATGTCACAAAAAGGCGTGTAACAGTTAGGTAGTGAATGATGCAGTAACCCAATGTTACGGCCGCATCCAAATTGAATTGTATGATCATTTGTGTATTGTTTGTGATCGCCCAACCAGAGCGGTGAACGAGATTAAAATTATGTAAAATAGCATGAATACATTGCGATATTATTTGCGAGTGAGGCGTATTTGTGTAATGGGTAACGATTCGACACACAGTGCATTTCCAAATTGTTAAACGTAGTATAGATAGACGAAGCGTCAATTGTAGTTAACCAGTGATTACCATTCAGGGCCGACTTACGTTTGTTGTGGAGTCAGGATTGTGTCGGAGGATGGTCAAGGATACAGGGAAGACAGAAAAAAGATAAAATGTATTAGCACCATATTCCATTTTCCCATCACCAGGTTTTATGGCCGGAACATAAAATAAATAAGTACTTACATAATATTTACAATTTGCAACGGTAGGGTAAAATATCAAGAAGATACTTAAATGCAAAGTTATTTTTATATATTTATAATATTTAGTTAAGCGACTGGAAGCCGACCCCAACATAGTTGGGAAAAGGCTAGGCAAATTGATTGGAAAGTTATTTTAAGTTTGTGTAAGTTTTTATTGGGCATGTCTAATCAAATTCAAGTAGGTACCTATCGTCAAATATAAATGTACAAGTTTGAAATAAAACTCAAGTAATTTGTAATTCATGCCTTTGAACCAGTAAAAACCAAAGCACATGCTATTATTTATAATGTTAATCTATTCACATGCGATTAAGGTCTAAGAATTAAGTAAGTAAAACTAAAATAATAATTTGAAATGGTATCAAATTAAATTAATTGTATGGAATTAAACTGGATGCGGTGTTATTCTTAGTTATGATATACCAGACACAAGATACCTATTATGACGTGTTCCGTCACGGTCTCACGGTAGTGCGAGCCAAAATAGCTCCTAAACTCCTAATAGCGAGCTCCTAAGCTTTATGGGGAATCACGTATCTTTGTATCGAGTACGGGAGTAACGTGCACGAATGCCTTGGAAATGGCCATGCCACCTGGTAACTGATTGTTATCTTCAGCTACTTGGTATGACGTAAATAATTCTGATGGTTGTCAAGTTCGTTAACAGGCCAGTTTAACCCTGAAAGCGACTCGAGTCGAGAGTCAACCTCTCTGGTTTAGATACTTACTTGTATAATAATATAATAGTCGTCAGGTATAGGTATGATTGATAATATACATATATGGTATTTGAAACGATAATATATCAATATTTTACAAGCACTATTGTTTCAATTTTCATAATAATATAGACCTACATGCGACAGGAATTCACAGATTATGAAACTTTCGCTTTCTAATAATATATTTTGATATAATACTAATATAATAACAGATGCACATACATGGTGTCTGTTTAACATTTGTGGGCATCATTACTACGTACTTTCCGACACACCTACACGCGTTGCTACAAAGTAAGTAAGTGCATATTATTAGTACTCTTACGAATTATTATATACTAGCTGCGCCCCTGGGTTTCCCCCGCATAAGTCTGGATCCCTTGGGTATACCCATGTGACAAATTTCATCCAAATCCGTTCAGCCGTTTTAGCGTGAAAGCGTAACAAAGTCACTTTCGCATTTATAATATTAGTTAGGATTTATATACACTCATAATTATTTAAATCAAGAAATTAGTAATGCTGGCTGATACAGGTAAAATTTAAAATACAGAAGACGAGTTTCGGCGACAAAAAAAAAACCTCTATATTTGTGCACTTCTCATGTACTCATAGCGTCTACTTGCTATTGCTACCACTAAAAAAACTAATTCACCATGAGTCAGTCAAGTAGGCTGACTCATAGTGAATTAGTTTTTTTTTTAACTTTAGTACCTATCGATTTTTTGCCTTTCCAAGGAACTGAATTATAAAAAAGGCCCAATAAAAACTAATCTGCTCTTTTTGTACTTTGTGTGAAATATTGTAAACTATTGTAATGTGATAAACATAACATTATATTGTTCAAGTTGAAGGCCATGGTCATGATCACAATACAAAGTGCATATAAGGCAATGTATCAAGATATGGAAGTAGCATTGCATGTCTATATAAGTATGTTGCTCAAAGTAACTCGATAGCATGAGGATAGATGTCACAATCTCACAATACATTCTGCAGCATATCATGTGATGAAATTGTTTGTGTAATTAGTTATCAGGTATTTGATAAGGATATAAAAAGACATAATTATCATTGACAATGACTTGTAATTTGATTTCCAAGTTTGAATGACTGAGCAAAAACTGGTCAACTTTATGAGCATATTTGTGGAATTATTTACTGCTGTTTAATTATGCCAAAGGATATAGAACATGAAGTTTTTGTAATCTAGGTTATTCTAGTTTTCTAAATGCCAAATAGAGAAATAATGCATCTAAAGATAGCCCAAAATAATTATACATAAATTGCACCTGTGATATTGCTGCAAAAGCGATGATTGTCATAGAAATAGGTAAGTCTCCAATTTTAATAATAAATGACAGTGTATTTATGACTTTGGTAGTCAATATGTAAAAAATATTAAAAGTGATATTTTAATTTACATAACTAAATTTCATTAAAAATCCAACAATTTTTGTTTTTATTTAAGCATTGATAGTTTTATTTAGACAATACAAGATGTTTTACTTATTCTGTCATTTACTTCTAAAATTGGACTGAAGGATATCACTAGTGGAAGGAATTAGACAGCAACCTTGAACGGAGGCCTGCTTTGGAAAAGCTATTGTTGCCAGTCTTTTATGTTGAATGCTCTGTGTGCTACCGAATGGCATTGAAAATTGGTTCCATATTGTTCATTTCAATGAATGCTAAGGTTATACAAGCATGGATGAAAAATAATGTAATTTTTGTATTTAACTTCGTAAAAAAAAAAATTCGTAAAAATGGTCAAGGATACAGGGAAGACAGAAAAAAGATAAAATGTATTAGCACCATATTCCATTTTCCCATCACCAGGTTTTATGGCCGGAACATAAAATAAATAAGTACTTACATAATATTTACAATTTGCAACGGTAGGGTAAAATATCAAGAAGATACTTAAATGCAAAGTTATTTTTATATATTTATAATATTTAGTTAAGCGACTGGAAGCCGACCCCAACATAGTTGGGAAAAGGCTAGGCAAATTGATTGGAAAGTTATTTTAAGTTTGTGTAAGTTTTTATTGGGCATGTCTAATCAAATTCAAGTAGGTACCTATCGTCAAATATAAATGTACAAGTTTGAAATAAAACTCAAGTAATTTGTAATTCATGCCTTTGAACCAGTAAAAACCAAAGCACATGCTATTATTTATAATGTTAATCTATTCACATGCGATTAAGGTCTAAGAATTAAGTAAGTAAAACTAAAATAATAATTTGAAATGGTATCAAATTAAATTAATTGTATGGAATTAAACTGGATGCGGTGTTATTCTTAGTTATGATATACCAGACACAAGATACCTATTATGACGTGTTCCGTCACGGTCTCACGGTAGTGCGAGCCAAAATAGCTCCTAAACTCCTAATAGCGAGCTCCTAAGCTTTATGGGGAATCACGTATCTTTGTATCGAGTACGGGAGTAACGTGCACGAATGCCTTGGAAATGGCCATGCCACCTGGTAACTGATTGTTATCTTCAGCTACTTGGTATGACGTAAATAATTCTGATGGTTGTCAAGTTCGTTAACAGGCCAGTTTAACCCTGAAAGCGACTCGAGTCGAGAGTCAACCTCTCTGGTTTAGATACTTACTTGTATAATAATATAATAGTCGTCAGGTATAGGTATGATTGATAATATACATATATGGTATTTGAAACGATAATATATCAATATTTTACAAGCACTATTGTTTCAATTTTCATAATAATATAGACCTACATGCGACAGGAATTCACAGATTATGAAACTTTCGCTTTCTAATAATATATTTTGATATAATACTAATATAATAACAGATGCACATACATGGTGTCTGTTTAACATTTGTGGGCATCATTACTACGTACTTTCCGACACACCTACACGCGTTGCTACAAAGTAAGTAAGTGCATATTATTAGTACTCTTACGAATTATTATATACTAGCTGCGCCCCTGGGTTTCCCCCGCATAAGTCTGGATCCCTTGGGTATACCCATGTGACAAATTTCATCCAAATCCGTTCAGCCGTTTTAGCGTGAAAGCGTAACAAAGTCACTTTCGCATTTATAATATTAGTTAGGATTTATATACACTCATAATTATTTAAATCAAGAAATTAGTAATGCTGGCTGATACAGGTAAAATTTAAAATACAGAAGACGAGTTTCGGCGACAAAAAAAAAACCTCTATATTTGTGCACTTCTCATGTACTCATAGCGTCTACTTGCTATTGCTACCACTAAAAAAACTAATTCACCATGAGTCAGTCAAGTAGGCTGACTCATAGTGAATTAGTTTTTTTTTTAACTTTAGTACCTATCGATTTTTTGCCTTTCCAAGGAACTGAATTATAAAAAAGGCCCAATAAAAACTAATCTGCTCTTTTTGTACTTTGTGTGAAATATTGTAAACTATTGTAATGTGATAAACATAACATTATATTGTTCAAGTTGAAGGCCATGGTCATGATCACAATACAAAGTGCATATAAGGCAATGTATCAAGATATGGAAGTAGCATTGCATGTCTATATAAGTATGTTGCTCAAAGTAACTCGATAGCATGAGGATAGATGTCACAATCTCACAATACATTCTGCAGCATATCATGTGATGAAATTGTTTGTGTAATTAGTTATCAGGTATTTGATAAGGATATAAAAAGACATAATTATCATTGACAATGACTTGTAATTTGATTTCCAAGTTTGAATGACTGAGCAAAAACTGGTCAACTTTATGAGCATATTTGTGGAATTATTTACTGCTGTTTAATTATGCCAAAGGATATAGAACATGAAGTTTTTGTAATCTAGGTTATTCTAGTTTTCTAAATGCCAAATAGAGAAATAATGCATCTAAAGATAGCCCAAAATAATTATACATAAATTGCACCTGTGATATTGCTGCAAAAGCGATGATTGTCATAGAAATAGGTAAGTCTCCAATTTTAATAATAAATGACAGTGTATTTATGACTTTGGTAGTCAATATGTAAAAAATATTAAAAGTGATATTTTAATTTACATAACTAAATTTCATTAAAAATCCAACAATTTTTGTTTTTATTTAAGCATTGATAGTTTTATTTAGACAATACAAGATGTTTTACTTATTCTGTCATTTACTTCTAAAATTGGACTGAAGGATATCACTAGTGGAAGGAATTAGACAGCAACCTTGAACGGAGGCCTGCTTTGGAAAAGCTATTGTTGCCAGTCTTTTATGTTGAATGCTCTGTGTGCTACCGAATGGCATTGAAAATTGGTTCCATATTGTTCATTTCAATGAATGCTAAGGTTATACAAGCATGGATGAAAAATAATGTAATTTTTGTATTTAACTTCGTAAATGTAGTAAGTTATAGTAGGTATCAATCTATAATTCACTAAAATTTTCTATCCATTTTAAATGTTTTTATATTGAAGAAAAACTATTTTGCCAAATCAGCTAGAATGTAACATAAAATCATTATTTTCCATGCTTTTAGTCACATATTTACATTGACTAGATATATAGTAGCATGTTGTCACATACCTGCGCTTGTGTCCTTGTGCAAGGTAACCTTTTCTTTGGCGAGAACATCATTGAATGCAGGCCAACCACATCCTGAGTCATACTTTGTCTTAGAGGTAAATAGATCTTGTCTACAGACTATACAACAATACATGCCTTCCTCATAAAATTTGTTGTAACATCCTGAAAATCAAAGAAATACTTTTGTAAGGACTTCGAAACTTTAATTGAAATTATAAATAAATAAATGAGATGTAATAGAATATTTATGAACAAGGCTCTGCTATTTCTATGTAAACACTTCAAATAATATGGTTTCTACAAAGTAAAACAGTTGAAATAAATGTCTACTGGTAGTCTAACCTGTATACGGTCTTTCAGTTCCAGCTTCTTGAGTAACATGATATTGCAGCTGCGTCAATCTCTTCTTCAAAGTCTCTTTATCTTCCATGGCTCGCCACACTAACGCTAAAAACACGAATCAAGTTTGTATGTTTAGTATAACTGTTCGTATCTAACTGGCACGTTTCCAAAATAGACCGTGAACGAGGTCCTTCCGTATTTATATATCGATAGTTTACACGTACACGCGCGCTCCTATCGTCGTACCTGTTGTGAATGGATGCCTCAACTGCACGCCGACGCTCCTGTTCGCCAGCAGCGCCTTCCTAACTATGACTATCGGCCTTAGTAATAAACGCATTACTTACATAGCCTAATGCGTTGCGTAACTGGAAGATATAGCTTTCTAATAATAATAATGTATTGATAAGATAGCGCCGATATGGAACTAAATCGACGCCGCACGATGACACGATCGCTCATCAGCTGCTATTTGACTTTGACATTTCTTCTTACGTTGACTTCATTTTTGACAATGACAACTTAGCATTAGACCGAAAGTTAAAAAAAAATGGATAAAACAAAATCTGTGTAACTAAAAAGTTAATCAAACACTGATCCCTCGTTTTTTGGCTTTGCCGCAGTCGGGTAGAAATATGATCACTTTTCAAGCAGTCTACGCAGTTGGTGACAGTCCGGAATTATTTTAGTAATCTCAGATGCCACTAACTGCATCAGACTGCTTGAAAATCTTGAAATCTTCGAAGTGATCTTGTTTTGAACTTTTTAGTTGCAGTCGCTTGTGTTGGTTGTTATCATGACAACTCGATCCGGATAACTCGACCCCGTGACAATTCAACTCCAGTACAACTCGAACCCGACAACTCGACCCCAACCACAACAAGTTGGTCGTAGTAACTAAGCTAGGGCACCCCGACCAAATGGTACCGCATGCGCACCCGAACTGTGAATCAAATGCGCACGAGCGAGCAAGCGAAGCGAGCGGTGCCGCGGCTGCAGCCGGCGAGCGCTACATCGCGCGTTAGTGTTTTTATGACCATCTTGATTTTATCGACCGAGAAAATAAATTTGTTTTGCACCATATTTTTCTAAAAAAAACTATAATTCTGCGGTTGTTACCGGAAGTATATTAAAAACTATTGACTAAATAGCAAAGACAAGCATCTATACAAAGGTTTCTGGTTTTACCACGGAACCCTAAAAAATTATACCCCGTGAATCCGTTTTACCCACTGATGTATCCCACTCTGTTTGTCCTGGGCATGGTTGGCTATAATCAATTGCATGTCCGACGGGAGTTTTCGCTGGTCGCCTATTTGGTAAGGTGCTTCGTGGAGTGGAGAGTAACCCGAGAGTATTGCAGCGCTTGAGCCTGTGTGCCAGACCGCTACGTGTGGAGGCAGCGCAGCCCGCCACTGCTACTGGTACCTACAGCCAGAACTAACCTGCTTGCCAAGGCACCCCTTACCAGAGCTATCCGTACCATCAACGACCTTCAAACTCAGATTGATGTGTTTACATGTTGTGTGAGTGAATTCGCAAGGGTATTACTATTTATATTATGCTACAAGCAAAATAATATCTACTTAATTTTTTGTACTATATTCAATTTATTAATAGTGCTAATTTTATTTTTGTATAATTTGGTTTAGCTTAGGTTATTAGTTTAAGTTCTTAACTGTCGCATTAGGGTAACGCCTTTAATGGTAGTTTAAGCTGTTATAAATAAATAAATAAATAAATAAATATTGGGACCCACACTATACTCACTATATACTGCAGACCTGCCAACGCTCGCTGATATTGTAACTGCAACTATGCAGACGACACAGCTCTTTTACACGTGGATTCCGCTATAGCATTAGCCAAACTACAAGCCCACGTCCGTTAAGTGGAGAAGTGGCTAAGTAAATGGCTAATCAAGGAGAATCTGTCCATGTGATCTTCACCCTGAGAAGGCAGACCTGTCCCTCACTAAAACTCCATAATGAGGAAATCCCTCAGGCTGATGATGCCAGATATTGGGATATGCATCTAGATCGAAGACACCTGAAGAAAGCACATCTGGATCAAACGCAAACAGCTGGATACGAAATTCAGATCATTGCACTGGTTGATAGGTCGAGGGTTTACTGCGAAAACCAACTAAGTGCAATCAAGTGAGTTATGAGTTATTGCGTTTTAAAAGTTTATACATAATTAAAATACTATAATTTTAGTAAATCCTTAGTACTTTTGTAGTCACAAGTTAGAATATATAATAAATATTTTAATTTTGTGTAGTCTAAGTAAATATGTGTGATAAAAAATTGGAAATAAGTAAATTCATGACTAAGGTCGTACACTTAGTCGGTTTTACATGTACCTACATTGCGAAAATGCGCTTGAAGCTAGATTATTAATGTTTTATATGATTTATACTGCAAGTTAGGTAGTTTTGATAAATTACAGTATGGTAGGTGAAATTAATAATGCTAAACGAGGGAAGTTAGTGTGTAGTCGATCAAAGAAAAAAGTTAGTTGGTTTTACCTGTAAATGTTTATTGAGTTTCAAAAAAGTAAAAAGGGTTACATGCACAATTATTTTAATTAGTTACTTTTAATCACATGATAATCAGTTTTAGTATCCTTATTATTCATCTTCTCCACTTTCACTTTCACCAATGATAGCATCATTGTAATTTTCAGGTAATTTTTCAGCAATCTGATTGTCAGTTTTTAGGTTTTTGAATCAACCGTGAAGCTCTACTGGTATAACTTGTTTGTTACAAAGATAAGTTAGATCTTTTTTTTTTGGCTTCACTTATGTTCAGCTGTGCTTCATAGAGGCGGTTTAATTTTTCCGGAAATTGAAGACTAACAGGTGGTAAATCATTTTCAGTAGGCCGTTTCTTATTTCGTGTAGAGTAGGCGTGATTCAGCGCACTTTGGAATTTGGAAGTCGATGGATTTTCTCGAATCTCTATAACATTAAAATTGTCGCTCATGTCATAGTTGAAAAAAAACTGTCTTTACTTTACATACTTACGTTTTATCTTCAGCCATTGAACCTGTTTTCCTTGTTCATCTTTCGTTCTACTTTTCATTATTGTATTGCCAAAAACTCGTCACAGTTAAATTCTTTTACAATGTGTGGTTCCCTTTTTATTTTTTTCCCATCGACCTTTATGGTTTTCCTGCTTCTAGAGCACGCTTGAAAATAGATATACAATCCATCATTGAAAAAAGAGGCATTTTTTTTAGCAGATTCTATGGTATTATGCATAGAATCTGCTTCCATCTGCGTATGTCCAGACTCTAAAAACTTTTGCTCAATGACGCTAAGATGGTAATTTTTTTGCACTGCCCAAAGAAGTAAAGCAGCCACATATTTATTGCGGTTTTGACCGCCACAAGTGTGAAAATAAACTTATTTCTTTGAAATTTTCAGGGTCACAGTTAGAAAGATAGTGCAACAGTATACTCCCAATTTCAGAGCTACCCTTCCTTCCATTTACCTCTGACCACGAAAAACAATAGGCATTATTGGGTAATTCAGCCTAGTAAATCGTGAGGTTGTATACACACAACTTTCTTGAATAATAGAGCAGGCCTGTCACAGGAAGGTATTTGGAGTACTGCTTGCTAGTGAAATGTTACAGAACTAAAATGCTCATCTGTGTTTGATTTGACTTTATCCTTCTCTTTGTTTCCTATTGCAGATTTTCTTTCTTTCTTGGTGAGCATTGTAGACATCTTCAAGTTCCCTTTTCTTCTCTGTTTGAGCTTGAGTAGTTCAGAGTTCAGAGTGAACGGTACCTACTTATTAGGTTTTTGCAGTAAAGTTATAACTGCGAAATCAACAAAGTTCTTCCGCTAAAACCGATTAAGCTCTTTTAGATTATATTTACTGAATGTTTGTAAGAACATTTTGTTTAACTTAAAGAAAATAAAAACAGGTTATTAGCGCTTAGTTTTTTTTTGCATGTTAACATTTATTGAGAAAATACACTTCTGGACACATCTATTGGCCCACCTTAGAGTTTAGGTTTCGATGGCCCCTACCGAAATATGATTGCTAGATTGAACAAAAACTGTTGATGCAGTTTTAAAGCTTTTTCGATCGTATTGTTTTAAATTTGAATTCAGAATACCATACGACATGGAGCTACGCCTAACAAGTCGGATATGCGCCTTGTTAAAGGCAATTGATTTTTGAATAAAAAACATGTTTTATCAAATAAAGGTTTAATTTAATAACGCGTGTTGCCTCCATGGGCATCTACCACAGCTCTCATACGATTAGGCATAGAGTTTATCAACCGCTCTATGAAATTTTGAGGGATCATCTCCCATTCCTCTTCTATGGCAGTTTTCAACTCCTGCATCGTCTGGGCAACTGGCTGACGAGCCCTAACACGTCTTTTTAGCTCGTCCCACATGTGCTCAATGGGGTTCATGTCTGGGCTTCTGGCTGGCCAGTCACTGTGATGTTCACATCCCGAAGATATTCCCTGACGATGCCGGCCGCATGGGCTCTTGCATTATCATGCATAAAAAGGAAATTTGGGCCCACATAGTCCGCGTATGGTATCACGTGAGGTTCTAAGCACTCACTAATGTACCTTTCAGGATTTAATGTTGGCAGCCATGGTCCTGTAACAACCTCAAGTTGAGTTTTGCCGCTCGCGGATATACCACCCCAGACAGTCCATGAGCCACCGCCATAAGCAACCCTCTCTTCAAAGCAGCATTGTGCGAAACGCTCTCCCTTACGTCGGTAGACCTTCTTCCTTCCATCATTGCCATGTAACACAATTTTAGACTCATCAGAAAAGAGTACACGGCTTCAATCTTGCTGTGTCCAATTTAAATGACTGCGTGCGAAATGAAGGCGCGCTGTTCGGTGGGCTCGCGTTAGTTTGGGCCCATTAGCTGGCTTGTGTGGTACATACCATATCGCGTTCTTTTAACCTTCTCCGAACAGGGGCCCAAGTCTGCTATTTTTATAAATTCGTCATTCCAACACGATCCCATTGTCATTTTGCTAAAAGTTCGTAATCTGCTAAATTCATAATGGTCGATCATTGGTTGATCATTGTATTCCACAAACACGATACTCGTAACGAACTATAAGAAATGACTGCACAATGACGTTCTCATGGTAGGTCACTGATCAAAGGAACTGTCAAAATTTTAGCAAATTACCGCCTAAGTCAGTCACTCATTTTTCATTATGTACGAGATTACCAATAGATGCCATTTCTTTCAATGGAGTGTCAGTGGCTGACCATTGGAAAGTCATAATGACGCCAATATGTTAGTAGATTACCAAACTTGTCAAAATTAACAATTATGAAATCAATGATAGACCATTCTGACACTATTGTAATAGCAGACTTGAGGCCCAGTTCGAGCGCTCACAGACACTCCGTGGAAGTCGCGAAGTTGGTTTTGTATCTCAATGGAGGTAAGGTGACGATTTCTCAAGCTGGTCGTCACGATGAATCGATCCTGCCTTTCAGTTGTGACCCGAGATCGTGGCCTTCCTTGGCGACGAACAAAGCCGCCAGTCTCTAGGTACCTCCGATAAACATTTCGGACCGCAGATCGACTTAAATTAAGTTGAGCACTCACGTTTCTTTGGCTGTGTCCGGCCTGAATAAGTACCACAGCTTGGGCGGCGACTTCAGGTGAAGTATCCATAGATTATTGATAGAACCTCACCTTAATGTTAAGAATAAGTAATGTTTGTTGCAAAACCAAAGATATCGATCACTTTTTCAAGAATTAAATCCAAGTAAACCAATAAAACCAAGTTTTCTTAGTATTCGATTGTTTGATATCAACAAACAGGCTCCAAATTGTCTTTTGTTTCTTTAAATTCTGTGTTCGAAATTCAAAAAAAGACTATTGAATGAAATTGTGAATGTGCCAGGTTCAAAACTGCATAAAAACTTTTTGCTCGACCTAATATAAAATTTTAGCTAGGACCAAACGAAACTGAAAATACAAGGTGGGCCAATAGATGTGTCCAGGAGTGTATTACTAACGTCGTTTATGTTATTTTAGCAATCGAGTATTGAGCAGTTTGTTGTATTTAACTGTTTTTACCATGAAGTATCTTCTAAACAGTTTAACGTAGCGCTTAGCCGGTTTTACCAGTATAAAAAGCTCAACAAGAATTTTCATGTATTTATCTCATTTTTGCTAAAAATGTTGGTTAGCAGGTTTTCGCAGTAAACCCTCGAGGTCGTAAATCAAGCCTGTCTTAAGAAAGCAAAATAGCTATTTACAAGACCATCCTCAAACCAATCTGGACTTACGGAATCCAGCTGTGGGGTCAAAATTCAAAATTCAAAAGTCATTTATTCAAACTAGGCTGAGAATCAGCACTTTTCGAACGTCAAAATTACATAAGACAGTCCCCCAAAACGTCCACCCTTCACCACAGTGCTTTTGCTGGGAAGAAGAAGTGGCGCAACCAACTCCCCAGCAGCACAGCTGTCTGTTCAGTTAGGAAAATAAAAAAAAGATTCTATACAATAGTATGCAAGACAATTTACAATACGCAAAAAATAATTTGAATTATAAATTAAATAGCTATAATTAATAGCCACATGACAGCTAGCACACGCCAGTAACCAACCAAAAGCATCGAGAACTATAGGTAGGTACTCAAGCAGAAATAAAAATAACTAAACGTAAACAATATCTAAAAAAAGAAAATAAAGCCTCCAGGCACAAAGGGCGTGCCCGCTTACATAGCTATAGAAGTTATAATTGATAAACTAGGACCATCGATGTAAAATAAATAATTGTCGAGGTCGCTAGCTAACCAAATATTGCAAACCAAATCATAAAAAAAACATTGTAATGAGTAGATTATGTCAACATTAAATTAAAATAAATTGACTTATAAAGTAAAATTATAAACAATTTTAAAAACTCTTAAGACCTGTCAGTAGGTAAACTAATTCTGGAGAAAGAACATTTAAACATTGTCTTGAGTTAATCACAGCGACCATCTATTCTTATCATTTAAGTAGTCGTTGATAGAATAGTATGCCTTTGAACAAAGGTTGGACTTTAATTTAGTTTTAAACGCATTATATGGCAAATCTAGCAAAGAAGAGGGTAGCTTGTTATAAAAAGTTATACCAAGCCCAACAAATGAGTTATGAACCTTTTGAAGCCGGTGAAAGGGAGCACGTAAATATATAAGATGTTGGCGAAGATGAATTGTGATGCCACTGTGAGAATACCGATATCTTTGAAAAAATCTCTCAGAGAAACTCTGGCACCTAGCTGGTAAATTGCTCGAATAGCTCGTTTTTGGAGGACAAATATATTTTGAATATCTGCAGCTTTGCCCCACAGCAAGACATAACGCTATGAAAATAACTAGAATAGACTCTTAGAACTAAAATAGAGTCTTACTTTTCTGACGGCGTAGGCGGCCGAAATGAGCCTTCCCGCTAGGCTCGATATATGTTGGCCCCACTGAAGTTTGGCATCTACTGTTATGCCTAGAAAAACTGCCGAGTTTACAGTTTCAAGCACCTCTTTATCTAAGACGATGTTGGGTCCTAGATTTCTAACATTTGGAAGGGCAAACTTTACACATTTCGTTTTTTTGGCATTGAGAACTAGGTTATTTGTCGTAAACCAATCCGTAACCATTGACAGCGCACAGTACAGTGTAAATTGTCAAAATCTTGTCTATTCCTGTCTACTTTAAAAATAAGAGAGGTATCATCTGCAAACAGTACAACTTCACAGATACCCTTTAAATAGAATGGTAAGTCATTGATATACACTAAGAACAAGAATGGATCCAGTATTGAGCCTTGAGGTACAACTAACTGAAGCCCGGAAGATTTTACACCATCAACGTCTACACATTGCGACCTATTATTTAAATATGAATTTAAAACGTTGAGAGCTTCGTTTAGCACACCGTAATGACGCAGTTTACGCAAAAGCGTGTCATGGTGCACGCAATCAATGGCTTTGGGGAGATCACAGAAAACTCCAATAGCATTTTGAGAGTTCTCCCATGCGTTAAATATGTGTTTCAGGAGAGCAACACCCGCATCTGTAGTCGAACGACCCTTTGTAAAGCCATATTGTTCATTATGAAGGAGGCTATTTAAATTAAAATGTCTTAGCAACTGCTTGAGTATTAACTTTTCAAATATTTTGGTGAATGCTGGTAAAATAGAAATACATTTTTATTACCTACCTGATTTAAATAATGGCATGACTTTACTACTCTTTATGAGGCCAGGAAAAGTTCCTAAATCAACACATTTATTAAAAGTAACAGCTAGATAGGGCTACGATGTCTATTATATTACTTAAAAGTTTAATGGAGATTCCCCAGTAATCATCACCAGTGTTTTTAGACTTGAGTGTGTTGAAAACATTAACAACATCACGAGGCGTTACATGTTCGAAGCTAAATAAGCGACTACTTTTAGACACACTACTAAACAAAAGGTTTTCAGCTTTAGATGATTTAAGGAGCGAGTCGTAGTTATAGGTATGTTGGCAAAAAACTCATTAAACGCCTCAGCTACGTCAGCTGCTTTCCCTAGTAGCATTTTATGTTGGCATCCATTGGCCAACAGTGGGGAATCCGTTGGGATATAGTTAGTTAGATTGTCTATATAAAACTAACATTGGCCCAATGCAGTAAAATATTATCATTACGTCCAATCATTTACCAACGTTGGGCCAATGCTACTATTGCCTACCGATAGTTAAAAACTGTTGGCATTTCTGCAGTGTATTTATCGTAGGCCCTATTAGATATCAACTAACATTGGCCCAATGCAGTAAAATATTATCATTACGTCCAACCATTTACCAACGTTGGGCTAATACTACTACTGCTTACAGTTAGTTAAAAACTGTTGGCATTTCTGCGGTGTATTTATCGTAGGCCCTGTTAAATATCAACTAACATGGGCCCAATGCAGTAAAATATTATCATTACGTCCAACCATTTACCAACGTTGGGCTAATACTACTACTGCTTACAGTTAGTTAAAAACTGTTGGCATTTCTGCGGTGTATTTATCGTAGGCCCTGTTAAATATCAACTAACATGGGCCCAATGCAGTAAAATATTATCATTACGTCCAACCATTTACCAACGTTGGGCTAATACTACTACTGCTTACAGTTAGTTAAAAACTGTTGGCATTTCTGCGGTGTATTTATCGTAGGCCCTATTAGATATCAACTAACATTGGCCCAATGCAGTAAAATATTATCATTACGTCCAACCATTTACCAACGTTGGGCTAATACTACTACTGCTTACAGTTAGTTAAAAACTGTTGGCATTTCTGCGGTGTATTTATCGTAGGCCCTATTAAATATCAACTAACATGGGCCCAATGCAATAAAATACCATCATTACGCCCAAGCAATTACCAACGTTGGGCCAATGTAACTGTTTAGCCAATTTAGATCGTTATTCAATTATTATGAAAACCGACCGGTTCTTTAAAATTAGACTTATTTATCTAGTACCACATTTCTTTAATTACTTATTTAAAATTAATCCGTCACCGGTTGTGTGACACGATGACGCCTTATTGTAAAAACTCGTCAACAAGCTAACGTGTCGTCTTTGTGTGCGCAATGAATTCAAGAAGAAAACGGTGAGTAATCTTCTAAGAATTTTTATACAGAAATAAGTGTAGATCTAGTATTAAGTGTTAGTTTATCGAAAAGTGATAAACATTTCAGTGAAAAGTAACGAAAGTTTTGTCATGCACTAAGTAGGTACCTACTTATGTCATGTCTAGTTTTTTTATGATAAATATTGTTATACCTAAACTGTTTGAAATACATATAAATATCTAGCTTATTAATCAATGAACATAATTTGGCTAATAGCTACTGATATTATTGCATAATGTTATCGTAATCGTATTTCCAAGAGTAAAATTCACCCATTCCCCCGCACTATGACACAGCGCTCATAGCATATTGTAGTACCTACGTAGCCACAGAGCATGTAACTTTAATAGTAGTAGCATATTTCAGTATGTTACAAAGTACTCTGTAGTAGTATAGTAGACGGGAATTGGGAATACCCACAGATATAGGATATAGATATGACTGTGGGAATAGGTACCTGTAAAAATACGTTTTTTACTGATATTTTCATATTTTTGTTTATGTATTATGATATTTTTGTGATTTTTAATTATTTGAATTGGATTTTTATTATTTCATGTAGTTTTCTTAGCTGACATTGTCTAAGAAAAATAATTTATGTCGATATACTTAATTGTTTTTATTTTTTACCCACTTACTTTACTAAGACGAGGCATTGTGAATGAATCTTTTTGCGGTGTGGATGTGGAATATCAACATGAGTGAATGCGTTTGAATAAAATTGAATGTGATGATGGATGTTGACTATGAACAGGATCCGGTCCGAGACCCTCGCATGAGGACAGCGTTTCGACGGTATGGGACGCCTACCTACGGCCTACATTTTATTAAATCTGGGGTTGTAACAGGTTATAACCGACATCTGTTATCACTGTTACTGCTACATAAGAATAACAGATCCAAATATCTGTTAAGGTGACTGGGGGTAAGATAAAAAACCTGTCCTGAATCCTGAATCCCTCTGTTTCACAACAGTTTCAAATCAACACTGTTTATCTAATCAAAAATCCATTCCGACTTACCCCTACTCACCTTAATAAATAACAGCCTGTTATTTTTGTGCGGACGATAAATATGTATTTAAATCTCAATTGAATATTCTCTTAATTTCTTTTCGATTAAAGTCGAAAATCGTATTTGAAGTTTTGACTAGGAATGACTAGGCAGGAACAGGTAACACGAACTAAATGAATAGTTACTTTTTCGTAAATGTTTGTTCTTGTAATCACTGTATTTCAAACTCTGTGTTTTTGGATAAATAAAGAGATTTTGTATTTTATTTTATTAGTAAGAGTAAGAACTAAACATATTTCGAAGTAAATAATAGTTGTTTCTCTTTTTAGCAAGGGTCATTCGTTAATGAGGAAGAGAGAGACATTGATAACCTTGCCGTATTCCTTCCTTTGTGTGAGTGTGTACGTAAGTAACAGCCGTGGTAACAGTCTGTGTGGAGATTATTACAATGAAATAACAGTAACAGCCGCGGTAACAGTCTTATAGGGTCTGTTATTTTAAGTAACAGATAATTTATATTGTTAGGAACAATATTATTAATTGTTACTTTTAAATATCTGTTACGTTAAATACGCCTCACCCCTATACGGTTTCGCGCGCGTGCCGCACACCGCGCACTGCCAGGCGCGGCCATTTTGTTGTGAAATTGCTAATTTCTAGGTGCTTGTATGCATGACTCGTGAATTTTTCTATTCTATTTTTCAAAAATTGAAAGAAGTGAAGTGATTAAGAAGTATAATGTTTAAGGTGGTAGAATTTCAGGATTCCAGTGTAGGCATCATCCGCAAAGAATGGATGACTCCACGAAAGAGACAATGTCTCTGGCCGCCACACAAAATAATTTCCAAATTTAATAAGTGCCTAATGACCCAAGCAGTGCCAGACGAAAATTGGCCTGTGTATTCAATTCAACGTACTTTTTACGAAACGGGTGAGTTAAAACTTAATAACCTGTACGTACGGTCCCACTGTCACTCGGAGGGTCGGTTTCCTCGCGCAACCGTCTAGCTCCTGCGACGCCTCCGGGCGTCAGCGCGCGACGCCTGGAGGCGCCACCGTTAAAATATTATTTTGCTAACGGCATTCACAACTACCACGAGGTGCCATACCGAGAAGCCCCGCTGGCATACATGAATGCCACTCGCTTCACTCGGCTTAACCGCCTAAATAGCCTAAAATCACTTTTCTTTTAGGTAGAAGTGTAACATATTGTTTATACTTAGGTGCTTACCTATAGTTGTGAATCATACATACTTAATTTACTTATAACATTTCGGTCGGTCGGTGGGTCGTCCAGCACTTGTGCGAGCCACGAAAAATTGTGGTGGTTTTATCACCACTTTAGGTTGGGTAGGTATGATTTATGTTATCTTGTTTCAACAATATCAAGTAAAGTCGATCCATTGTTTTAAGCCTCGCGTATCGGCGCCTTTGATGTCTATAGTGGCGTCCTTGGACAACCTAGGCAGCTTTTAAATTTATGTTTGTGCTGTTGTGGTCGGTGAGAAGAGAACTACAGATGGCTTTTCAGTACCTAGCCAAAGTTTCAACTACCTACTGATTCATACTCAATAAGTATCAAAATGATGAGTAATTAAGCGGGTTCCTATAAGCCCTGGTATCTATACACCTTTAATAAAATATTATTTTACAGATGACATATCTAAAGCTAGAAAAAAATGTAAAAAGGCTGAAAGTGAATCGGAATTGGCTTCGACTGATATAGAAGTAGAAACAGAAAAATGGACAAGGAAGAGAAAAGTTCGTCCTCTTCTAATTGACAGTGATGACCATGATGAAAGTGATGATGAATGTCAAATCAAATATCCAATTCCACCAAAAATAATTTTACCACCAGTACGAACAACTAGTTCATCACCAACACTTTTACAAGATTTTATTGTTGGTAAGTAAAAATGTTTCTTGATATGTTATTATCACCACTTAAGATACAATACGAGGACAATACAATATACTTTATTGAACACTAAAAACAGAATGTACAATTAAAATGTGTACACACGGCTACACATCAAGCTATACATTTCCAGTTTACGGTGACCTCGCATTGTAGGGAAATCCTATACAATACGAGAGCAGCTTATACTGGAAATGTATAGCTTGATGTGTAGCCGTGTGTACATACAGGTGTAATAAAATTGGTATACAATGGTGGCCTTATTGCTATCAGTGATTTCTTCCAGACAACTTTAGGGTGATGTAAATAAGATGTGGCTGGCTAGTTTTTTACACTTTTATGTACAAGTGTCCAGTGAGATTGTTTATAGTTATCATAATAATAATAGTGCCCACTTTGCAGATTCTCCAATATCTTCGCATAACCCAACTCCAACTAATGCGGAAACCACACCAACGACATTGTTGTCACAACTTACACAAAAACCAATCTTGGAAAAAATTAATTCTTCTTTGGGTAAATATTTACAAAGTACTTTTTTACATCTTTACAATGGAGTTATAAAGTTTCTTGAACCATAACTCAAAATGGAAACATTATTGTTTAAATGGTCTGGTGAAACTTAAAACAATGAGATGATTATGGATGGATAATTATTTATTAAGTATACTTAATTTGATAGATTTTATTTATAATGGTTTTGGAATGTACTATAATATTATAAGAAATTTACTACTTTCTTATTATTTTAGATGTCATTGCCGAATGTCTTGGACACATGAAAAGTGAAATTGAGGAACTGAAGCAAACTCAAAATGATATTTTATTGAGAATATCATCCCCTTCAACTGCACTAGCCACTTTACCAGTAGAGATAGACATGCCATTGAAATCACTTGACGATCTTGGAAATCTTAGAAATTGGCTTGAAGAAGAAGAACACAAAGAACAATTGGTAAGTCTATTAATATTCTACTAGAAATATACAAGCTTTACATGCAAGAAAGGCCACTGTACACTATGTAGTTATACTATTACTATTATGTAAAATATAATAAGAAATATAATAATATAGTATACATCATTGTTTTGGTTTTATTTATAATTGCATATTGACTTTATGAGTTATGTACTTTTTGTTGCAGATAAATAATTTGAGCTATATTGGTGGCAAAGGAACTGGCACAATTATCAGAAGAATTCTGGAACGTGTTTTCACCAACTCTTTGGCAATACAATGTAACTGGACTGGAAAAAATAATAAGTTCAGTTTGAAAAATTTACAATTGATAAAAGTCATCATAGGTATGTATGACTATCAAAATTACACATATTAGATGTATTTATTGTTATGATAGGTATTATTTTGAATACATTTAAATCAAATGTGATGCAAAACCTACAATCAAATGCTAAATAGGAAATATTCTTTTCGTTATATTATATTATAATAAATAAATTATTTTGTAGTATCTTATAACTTTATGGATTGTGTTGTTCTAAATTAAATTATGTTTACAGCTGCAGTGCGAAGAAACAAGGTGGCAGAGACAGCAACTGAATCTGAAATCACAGGTGTCATAACAAGCTGGTTTAGGTTTGCTAGAGACCGAAATGGCGGACGAGAGAACAGAAGAACAAGATCAAACTAATAACAGCAGCTCTACACAACATTATTCTGGACTATCTACAAGAACAAAAAGGCGTCATCGAAAGGCAATAAAAACTGAATTAAAAGGTAAATTAAGGGTATACGATGAAAGTAATGTTACTAGTAATAATTCGAGTGCAAATCCATCATTTAATTTTATCAATGAACAGCATAATAATAGTATATCGGAAGATTATACTGACAATTTTGATTCTGAAAAAAACACTTTCATGCATAATATTTATTCTACTGATAAAATTGAAAATGCAGGTTTTAAGGATACTGATCTTACGAAATCTCTTATTTCATGGTCTCAAGAGCATAACATTACCCATTCTGCTGTAGATGGTTTGTTGAAGATTTTAAAACCACTTCATCCGTTTTTACCTAAAGATTCGCGGACTTTATTACGTACACCAAGGGACATTAATGTTATAGATTGTGGGGGCGGTTCATTCATTTATTTTGGACTTTTCGCTCATATAATAGAGAGAGCTTCATGTGGCTTGATTAAAGAAAATTATCCTATAATTGATAGAAAAATGCGTCAAATGAATATTGATTTACTTTTATCTGTAAGTCTTAATATAGATGGCTTGCCAGTACACTGTAGTACAAATAAGTCATTCTGGCCTATTTTATGTGTGTTAGACCAGAGTATCAATACAAAGCCCTTTATTGTTGGACTTTACTATGGCGAAACAAAGCCACAAGAAGTGAATAATTATCTAAAACCCTTTGTGGACGAATGTATTGATTTGGAAAAAAATGGTATTACATTAAATGAACAAAAATATGCTTTTCGAGTTAGTTGCATTGTTGCTGATGCACCAGCAAGAGCCTTTATAAAGTGTATAAAATCTCACAATTCTCTGTATGGCTGTGAAAAATGTACCCAAGAAGGTATTTATATTGGCAGGACTACATGGCAATATCAATCAAACTTAAATCTTAGAACCGATCATGCCTTTCACAATGAACAGTATGAAGACCACCAGTTAACAAAGACTGTACTTACAAATCTTGAAATTGGATTAGTGACGCAAGTACCTTTAGATTACATGCATTTGATAAAATTGAAAATGCAGGTTTTAAGGATACTGATCTTACGAAATCTCTTATTTCATGGTCTCAAGAGCATAACATTACCCATTCTGCTGTAGATGGTTTGTTGAAGATTTTAAAACCACTTCATCCGTTTTTACCTAAAGATTCGCGGACTTTATTACGTACACCAAGGGACATTAATGTTATAGATTGTGGGGGCGGTTCATTCATTTATTTTGGACTTTTCGCTCATATAATAGAGAGAGCTTCATGTGGCTTGATTAAAGAAAATTATCCTATAATTTATAGAAAAATGCGTCAAATGAATATTGATTTACTTTTATCTGTAAGTCTTAATATAGATGGCTTGCCAGTACACTGTAGTACAAATAAGTCATTCTGGCCTATTTTATGTGTGTTAGACCAGAGTATCAATACAAAGCCCTTTATTGTTGGACTTTACTATGGCGAAACAAAGCCACAAGAAGTGAATAATTATCTAAAACCCTTTGTGGACGAATGTATTGATTTGGAAAAAAATGGTATTACATTAAATGAACAAAAATATGCTTTTCGAGTTAGTTGCATTGTTGCTGATGCACCAGCAAGAGCCTTTATAAAGTGTATAAAATCTCACAATTCTCTGTATGGCTGTGAAAAATGTACCCAAGAAGGTATTTATATTGGCAGGACTACATGGCAATATCAATCAAACTTAAATCTTAGAACCGATCATGCCTTTCACAATGAACAGTATGAAGACCACCAGTTAACAAAGACTGTACTTACAAATCTTGAAATTGGATTAGTGACGCAAGTACCTTTAGATTACATGCATTTAGTGTGCTTAGGAGTAGTGAAAAAGTTGATCCGTGTTTGGATTGAACAAGGGCCAAAAAAGTGTAAGTTGAGTGCACTTAAAGTGACTCAAATATCAGAGAGATTGCTACAAATTAGTAAAAACAATTACCCGACGGAGTTTTCAAGACGACCTCGGCCTATAAAGTTATTTAAATATTGGAAGGCTACAGAACTTAGATCTTTCCTTTTATACCTCGGCCCTGTAGTTTTATCTAACATCATATCAAAAAAATTGTATGAACATTTTTTAACACTGCATTGTTCAATTTATATATTATGTGGTGATTTGTGTGCCGAATTTGAATGGCGAGAGTACGCAAATAACTTATTGCATTGTTTTGTTCGTAACGTACCAATTCTATATACGAAAGAACTTCTTGTGTATAATTTTCACAATCTTTTACATCTTACAGCAGATGTTGAAAACTTTGGAAAGCTGGACAACTTTTCCGCTTTTCCTTTTGAAAATTTTATGACTAAAATTAAACAAATGGTTCGGTCGCACAACCACCCATTAGAACAAGTAGCCAAAAGAATGGGTGAATTGAAATGTATCAGTGAAAAGTCTCAAATATCAACTATAGTCAAAAAGAAGAATGTAATACAAAAGATAATTTTAGATAATAATTGCAATGTAAGTATTAATTCGTGCTTCTATACCAAGGATGGTGATATTGTTAGGATAAAAACCATTGAAAAGGTTTCCGATAGTACCTTATTTAAATTGGGTTGTGATTGTTTTGTTGATAAGACTGA
Source organism: Xanthia togata (assembly GCA_963853775.1). NCBI lineage: Eukaryota > Metazoa > Arthropoda > Insecta > Lepidoptera > Noctuidae > Xanthia > Xanthia togata. The sequence goes on from OY970793.1 coordinate 13,704,306, forward strand.
CTATTATAAAGTACCTATTGAAAGTAGTTGCCTAGGTATATATAAGGTTTGTCGTTCAAAAAATGTTTATATCTGTTCATCCATTTTAGATAAAAAATGTTTACTTCTACCTAATTTTAATGAAAATGAAACATTTGTATGTTTGCCTTTTGTTAATATGACGCTAAGTCATTGAATAGATTATGGAGTATATTTGAGAAAAACAAGCGACCCCTGAAGCGAAATTATTTCTCTTAGAAAGTCAATATTATTACGAACTTATTTACTAAGTATTTTTGGAATGCCTGACCGTTACTTGTAATGTATCTAGAACTGTCACATATCATGCATGATGAGTTATTATAGTCGTGCATTATTAAAATTGTAAACATATCTATTAAGATATTTATTTGTTGTATAAAATATAAAAGGTGGTATAATAATCAACCTTTAAAATTTTAAGAATGTCAGTTGAAAACATTAAACTAGCTGGTTGAAAGCATGGTTAGGCTTCAGTTGACGTTTTTGCTCAAGAGTGTATAAGTAACATTATTAGTATTAGTTTTATTTTGATAAAACTGCCTATTGAAAAGGACAGTCAACCGCAGGCCAGTGGAAACACTTTTGAAAATATCAGCGCTAACGCTATGTAATACAGTCCGTCCCAAATCCAAGCTGTTCCACTGATGTGTGGCTGACTGTAGGCTATTGAAATTAATTTCCAAGGTAAGATAAAAACTTAATATTATATAAAAGGTTGATTACTAAAAATATTTTTATCTGTTCATTTCTTCTGTTCATTTTTCTTTCCAATTTTAAGAAACATTTTATGTGTATGCCTAATTTTTTAATGAATAAAAGAGATTTATTTTAATATCATTTTTTATTTCTAATTATATTTGTCCCACAGCTGGGATACTGGAATACTACACTAAACCAAACCCCAACCGTTTGCCAACTGTAGGGTAACTGTCAATATTGTGTAAGAAGGCCCCACGACGCAAAACATCTATGGCCCTCTGTAGGAAAATTCTACAATGGCCCTTTGTTGTAGGCCACAACCAATGGCCCTCTGTAGGAAATTTTACAATGGCCCTTTGTTATAAGCCACAACCAATGGCCCTTTGTAGGAAATTCTACAATGGCCCTTTGTTGTAGGCCACAACCAATCGCCGACTGTAGGAAATTCTACAATGGCCCTTTGTTGTAGGCCCTACCTCTATAAGATGGCCAAATCTAACCGTTGTCCAACTAACTAGGTGAACGTGGCCCAACCAAATGCCAACAATAAATGCTATTAGGGTAGTACCAATATTTCCCTACCTTTTAATTTAATTGTTTACTACTTCAAACAAGCTTAATAAAAACATGTTTGTTCGTAAAAAAAAGCTCGGTGCCCTCATAAAAAGAAGAAAAGTTAAATTAAGACGTAAACAAAGTAGTATCGTGGCAAATGACATCACATCATGACCGCGACAGAAACGGACATTTGAACTGTAGTAGAAAATTGTTGGAGTTTCATTTTTTTTCAAGCAACATGCAGTAGGTAGTTTTTTTTGAGTTTATAATTAGCTATCTGTTTATATTGTCTTGCAACATTCTAGTGAAAAAAAAAATTTAGTACTTGCATATTCCCCATGAAGCTTCGTGCAGACTAGCGCGACGCGACTAGTCGCGCTAGTCTGCACGAACCTTATTTATGATTTGAATTGAAGTTAGTTTGCCCTTGACCTAGAGACGACGGCGTGTGTGTGCGTGAATTATCGTTTAAAAATTGTTTAAACTAATGAAAATTGATTGATAAAGATAAATTGATAACTTTTTTGAATAAACACCGTGTGGAGTACACAATATTAGATTGATACACAGACTATGGGTGTCGGCGTTAAATCCGGCTTTTCATTGCCATAGACAAACAAATGCAGCTACACTACAAACCACTGCTGTGTAGCAGCTGGGTTTGGACCGGACGGACTATTACTGCAAACTGCCATTCGCGAGATAATGCAGCACGCATTGGGTGTCTGTGTTGCATCCGCCTTTGTATTTACGCGACCGGGGATAAATCCGATTGGTTGGGGACACTAGGCTCACATGGATTGGTGAAAAAATCTTACCGAGAGTGATTCTCGACTCTTCTGCATCTGAGTCATGACGTATTCGGTGTCATCTTGCTCCGAGTCCGGGCATGACTCGTGAGCGTTGGGGTCGATCGGGTCAGCAGCACGAGGCTCTTGCTTCCGAACCTCGCGGAGAAGCGGCCGCATCTGCATCATATATTAACAGCTTCATCATATTCAATGTATTACTTATTCTGTATTCTGTGACCTTTGTAATTAGTTCCCATTTTAATTGCATTGATATTTTATTCTATTCTATTTTGATTTATTCTGTTGCATTATAGTGTGTATAGTAATTTTATTATGTAATATGGGCTTTGCCTGAATTAAATTTTTTTTTTAAAGCTCCTGCTGATGACTAGCGCTACTTAAGCGCTACCCAGTATTGGTTCTACCGTGAAGTTTTCTTAGAAATTGTTTTGTTAGTCGCGTCGCGTCGGTCTGCACGACGCTTATTTGGACTGCTCGTTACGGTTTCTACGTAGGTAGGTACTGTATGGGTAGGATGATATTATACAATGCCAACGATGGTTGGATGGATGGTTCCAAACGAATTTTGCATACATCTCGACTTGTAGTTGCGAGCCGTGTTCCCCGCTCTTAAACTTTTTCTGCTGGGGAGTTTGATTGCGCCACTTCTTCCCAGCTAAAGCACTAGGAAGTGCTAAAGAATGGGCGTTTTGGAGGACTGTCATAAGTAATTTTGACGTTCGAAAAGTGCCGATTCTCAGCCTAGTTTGATCAGATGACTTTTTTATATCTTATCTGTGCGTCCTGACACTGCATTTTCAAATTCAAATTTAAATTCGAATTTGTCGCTGTCATTGGATATTCAGTCACTGAATATCGGAGTGTCGATGGCAGTAACTGAATAACCAAAATAGTCCCTAATATTCCTCCCGTTCCGTTCCTGAATATTTATTTTAAATTATGCAGTGTAGGGGCGCGCTATTTAAAATTAGACAATCTGTACCTACTTATCTAGGAACCATCCCATATTTACATAGGTACTTAACATAAATATCAATCTCACAAATTCGCTTTTGGCCGCCGCCGGTAAGAGGCCCTTGCTCCAAAGCTCTTTGGAGAGTTCCTGTGCGTGAGGTGTCATCCACCTACGGAGCGCTCCGTGGCGCCGTCGCCACCGCATCGCCATCGCCTACAAACAGTCAGGAATTGCACTTTACTATTGCTCAGAAAGTGTAGGAAGGACCACAAGAAGAGAGAAGAATCTACAATAACAATAGACCATTCGAATTTTGCACAAAAGCAGATAATACGCATATGTACTTACAAGTGCAATTCCTTACTGTTTATAAGAAAGAAAAAGTACAAGTCAAAGTAAGTCACTTTGTACCTGCATGTCCTGTGTGCTAAAACACTTCTCAGTTTTTTTGTTGGAAGACGAGCCACCGTTACGATCTGTTTTCGATTTTCGCAAACGCGAATATAAGTGCTTGACCGCATCACATGCTATCATGCAAGGGACGCTCACAAAGAATATTACATTGAGGACGAATTCCATGGATCTGAAAATTAAGGCAAAGAAAATTACTATCGGACTGATTTACTGTGAAATGATGAATGTGTGTGCCAGAAACTGCCAGATAGGTATATACCTAGGTATATGATTGTCAACGTTCAAATAAGTAGTTATTTTTCAATAGTTTTACCTTTCATTGTCTTAATTAGTAAAGTAATTTTACACGTAATTAACTAAGTTTACTAGATAACGCCAAATCTCAAAGCTTGACTAAATGTTGTTAAGAGGTTCCATAAAATTCAAGCGCATTATTTAGGTACAGGCGACACTATGCTCATAAATATTACCTGCTATACATACGAACGGTCTTCTCCCTGGTGTCCGGGTGGACAGGCCAGTTGTCGCCGTCGTACTCTATCTTGCGACATTTGAGATCTGACTCGAAGTAATGGTCAATTTTCCGCGGTACCTGAACTAATCGATCTAAACCCCAGGTGCCAATAAAAAAACATAGTTGCCCCACAATCGCCTTTAAGCAACCTAGACAAAAATAAATATTTAGGTAGGTACTTAACTTATTTAGTTAATATACAAAAGATAAATAATAGGTAGAAGAAAACTGTAGACAGTCTGCCCCCGAGCTGACGAGCGCAAGTCATGTGATAATAATATATAATATAATAATGTAAAAACTAAAGCAGCTGCCCACATTCGACCGGCTATCTAATTACGCAACACATTTTCGTAAAGTCGTAAACGATTACGACAAAGTTTCATTTTGACAGTTCAACAACATTCGTTGCGTTGAGCAGCATTGAGCAGATTATTTTTCGAACTTATGAAGTACGGTACCTAATGGATTAGCAATTTGTTTCAAAACGATTCAAATTCCGATTGATCGTGTATATTACGTAATTAGGGTACTGGACTTCCTGCCTCTTATGAAGGTATACATTTAGCTAGAAAATTGCATATTACCTACGTCACATGGTACGTGAGGAATTTCTTATATTTTGCTTTGGCCTATGGAGTGATACCTGCAGCCTAAATGCGCAACACATTTTATTTCTGATTGCAATTCTGAATCGAAACAAAGTCCAATTTTAATCGCATGCCATAATTGGAATTACGATAAACATTTTTTACCAATCAAATTGGATAGGGTTGTTCATTTAAATTGCGTTGATTACCTATAAACAAACTGACCGCTGTCAAAATGGTTACGTAACTCGAATACGCTAAGTAAGGAGTGAACGATAAGCATCTAAGAAGGCTATTCTTCTTAAACGCTTATCGTTCACTGTTTAGCGTCTCAAACAGAGTGCAGTTGATATATCAGATTTACGTAACACGAAAGTCGTAAAAAATTTCAATTAATGATATCAATTCCTCTCCATTGCTGCGTAATTAGATAGCTGGGTTGGTTACTACCCCAGCCCAAACGCTGAGTTTACCCATATAAGTAGGACGATAAATAATAGAATAGAATAACGTTTTAATTATAATAGCAAAGATAATTTAAATTCTACTAACCGAGCACCAAGAGCGCGAAAATAACACCTGTAACAATGATGAATATATTGAGGTAGACTTCATCTTTGTAGCAAGCGGAGCGAGCGTGGCGCGTGCGGTCGCGGTTCGAGAGCCCTGCTGCGGACTGACGGGACACCGCCATCTCGCGGCACAGCAGCCGGGGATCGACAGCTACAAACAAAGGTAGTAGGTACAATTTCTTGGCCTGCCCGTTCACCCGATTTAAACCCCAATAGATGTCTTTTACTGGGGTACGATAAAGGATATCTTGTCCTCTAAACCAATTCAAAATTTAGACGAGCTGCGCCAAAGAATTGCAGAAGCCGCTGAATACATCAACTCGAAAAGATACGCCTGTCTTCTAAGCGATCATTTCTAAAGAGATGTAGAGCTTGCATTGCAGCTGAAGGCAAACAGTTCGAACATTTATAAACTTGGAAAATCTGATTTAATAAAAATTATCACTAAAGTAATCCAACAACAGAACTTTATTTCAAACGCACCTAAAACTAACAAATACTTTTTTTTCCTCAATTAAGAAGTAGCAATTAGTAAGTGGCATACCATTTTGGAATCCAGACTAAGCGCGCCACCTTTTAAAGTTACTTGCCAAAATAGTGTAGTAATTTTTTTTTACACTACACGCGGTTAAATTTGGGTGATGTAATAATTTTGAATTAAATGTTTCGCAAAAATCTAACATTTTATTTAAAACTGAGGCAGTTATGTTTTAATTTTTAACTGTAATTTACAGAAGGGTTGGTGGTGGATGATGGTAACATCACAGAAAAAAAACTGACAAAAAGTTAATATTTGTAGTCAATGGACTTAAAAGATCATCTCAGGGTGTCTTGACTTTTTGAGATTTATTTTTGAATCCATAAAATTTAAAAAATTACATGACCAAGAAATTTTTATATATTTTTCTAATAACTGTCACGACTTGGCCTATTGCCCGTTTTCGGCTTGACGTTGATTCCTGGGACACATTGTATATTCTACTAATAATATTTTCTTTTTTAATTACATTTCAATACAGTGTCCAAATTGTTGCTAAAAAAATGTTCTCATTCTAACAGATAATTGAAAAATATTAGAAATATATCAGAACGAAATTTAGGTGTTAAATATATATTGTAAAGTAATAATAAGTCATGACAATATTATTTTTTCCTACCATTCCTACTAAATTCGGGAATAACCCTCGTGGCAACACTTTAGAAAGAGACAGGGTTCTCGCTCGAAGCGCTTTCTCTCTCGGACCGGATTTCTCTTTGACCAAGTGATTGTCTGTAATAGAACTTAGCTTCTTAGACATAAGGTTTATTTTTATGTTGGTGTCAAATTGTCAATGCACATTCCAGGTTGGATATAAGTTCCTTAGTTGAGGCTGACTGCTGCCGTCGACTCGGAAAGGATTTAAGAGCTCTTCTCTTTGACCGGCCGAAATTGCAGTATGCTGTGCCAAGGTTGCTGATGAGGCTGAGGGTGATGACCAGATACCTATGCGGGCTCGCTGTATGCTGGGGGTCAAGATACCCTTTGAAGCCGTAAGCGCGGGCTGGCTGCGCGACTCGCCGCTCGAAAGCTTGAGGAAGACGTTATGGTCATGACGTCACGCTGAAGTAGGTGCACGAAGACTGCGCTGACGACCATGTTCGATGGGTCACCAGGAACAAGATGTAAAGTTCTTCATCTTTGCTTGCACGATGCGTATAATCTATAATCCCGCATCTTATATGTATAACTCGTAATCCGTCGGTGTTGTATATTAAACCAGCGGGGTAATTGCGTAACACACTTACATTAGCAATGGCTTTCATTTTGACAGTTCACAACATTAATTGCGTTATTTATGTTGTTGAGTACATTTTTCGTGTGCGTTACCCCAGCCAGATAATGTCGAAAATCGTCATCTAAGTGCAATAGATAATTAGAAATACAGCTTCTGTAATTGGTAAGCTTTTAATTATTTGATAAAAACACTTCCGGCTGGAGTAACGTTACCCCAGCCAGATCTTTTGTTTTCTAATGGATATTTTGAAATAAATTTTATCTAAATAATTAGAAATCAATTTGAAATAAATGGTACGGTCTACGACTTAATTTGTATTTGTATTTGCTATGGTTGCGAAGATATTTAAAATCCTGCTGGAGTAACGTTTGCACGATTGCTGTATCTCGGAATTGACTATACGGATGATTGTAATATTTGTACATGATATCTGGCTAATTAGTTATAATTTGTTACGCAATAAACGAATCCACTATAATGCACCGTTTTGAAGTTATTTTAGTAAATAGATAATTGCTTTAATAGGTCCTAGCACTTCCATTATGCGCCCCAAAGACTAAACTTAAACGTTATTATATCGATAATTACTGTCTTTAAATGGTACTGAAGTTTTATTAGTATCCTATACGTAATTAAAAAGATAAGATGATTTTCCGGCCACGGCGCGCAGCTGAGTTATTTGACCACCGATTAACCGAGTTTACTGTAGTAGTACTAGTACTTAGTGGTAACTGAATCTTATATCAATAATTAGAAAATATACAGTTCAATTATATACATGTGAAATTTCAGACTTGTACATTAATTAATTAACGGGATAATAGAAAAAAAAAATGTATGCGTGGTAACCCGACCAAATCTAGAATGTTATAAAAAAGCGGCCGCGCAATACATTATACCAACCTTCTAAAATTATTAGAGTAATGGTCCTTAAAAATTGGTACAGTCACGAATCAAATTAGTTTGATTGAAAAATTAAACTTACCATACTAAATGTTTAAATAAACTTTAAATCTCAAAGTAGTGTCCACCATGCCATTCTTCATATAGGTACCTACCTACGTTTAACCATTATTAAACGTAGGTATCGATGAGGTAGGTAGGTACCTACTTACGTACTCCTGTTGTAAGTAGCATAAACATCTTGATAATATTATATAATTTACATGCAATAAGACTTAGTTAGTCAAAAAGTACGTATTCTAAGAAGTTGACTGCATTGATAAGTCGTTTATTTTTAGTATTGTAAATGTTTTATTTTTATACAATAAAACTTAATTAAGAATACGGCTATCTTTATGTAAGACATTTGTGATTTTTTAAATCATATTAAATAAAACAGTAGAACCTACCTACCTACCTTCTGTAAAGTTCTATGATATGTTAGTTCTTACTGCACTTTGATGTTATTAACTGTATTTCTAATTATTGATGTAAAATTCAGTTAAGTACCACTACTACAGTAAACTCGGTTAATCGGTGGTCAAATAACTCAGCTGCGCGCCGTGGCCGAAAAATCATCTTATCTTTTTAATTGCGTATAGGATACTAATGAAACTTGAGTACCATTTAAAGACAGTAATTATCTATATAATAACGTTTAAGTTTAGTCTTTGGAGCGCATAATGGAAGTGCTAGGACCTATTAAAGCAATTATCTATTTACTAAAATAACTTCAAAACGGTGCATTATAGTGGATTCGTTTATTGCGTAACAAATTATAACTAATTAGCCAGATCTCATGTACAAATATTACAATCATCCGTATAGTCAATTCCGAGATACAGCAATCGTGCAAACGTTACTCCAGCAGGATTTTAAATATCTTCGCAACCATAGCAAATACAAATACAAATTAAGTTGTAGGTACCATTTATTTATTTCAAATTGATTTCTAATTATTTAGATAAAATTTATTTCAAAATATCCATTAGAAAACAAAAGATCTGGCTGGGGTAACGTTACTCCAGCCGGAAGTGTTTTTATCAAATAATTAAAAGCTTACCAAATTTAAAAATCTGCTTACCAATTACAGAAGCTGTAAATTACATAAGACAGTCCCCCAAAACGCCCACCCTTCACCACTTCCTAGTGCTTTTGCTGAGAAGAAGAAGTGGCGCAACAAACTCCCCAGCAGCACAGCTGTCTGTTCAGTTAGAGAAAAAAAAAATGATTCTATACAACAGTATGCAAGACAATTTACAATATGCAAAAAATAATTTAAATTATAAATTAAATAGCTATAATTAATAGCCATATGACAGCTAGCACACGCCAATATACCAACCAAAAGCATCGAGAACTATACTCAAGCAGAAATAAAAATAACTAAAAGTAAACAATATCTAAAAAAAAAGAAAAAGTCTCCAGGCATAAAGGGCGTGCCCGATTACATATAGCTGTAACTAGAAGTTACAATTGATAAACTAGGACCATCGAGGTAAAATAAATAATTGTCGAGGTCGCTAGCTAACCACATATTGCAATACAACTCATAAAAAAACATTGTAATGAGTAGATTATGTCAACACTAAATTAAAATTAAATTAAAATAAATTGATATTTCTAATTATCTATTGCACTTAGATGACTATTTTCGACATTATCTGGCTGGGGTAACGCACACACATTTTTCTAAAAAAATTAAGCAATGGATTATCAATAACCTTCAAAATCATTCAGATTTTGATTGAAAGTGTGTAACGTTATTAGGGTGCTGGTCTATTTTGTAAAATAGTCAAACCTATTCCATCATCAACTTCATCCACTTTATAATACAACATTTTTTATAGATACGACGCGGCGACGCACAGCTTAATTTCTCTTATTTTATTTATTACAAATGTAGTTATCTCTGCAATCGGCATTAATTTGTTTTTGTTATGCTTTTGTTGTCTTTTGCCAATGTCGCAACAATAAGCAATATTTTCTCATTGACTTTTAAATCAATCGATTTATAAGTCATTGTACACACATCAACACGGTCTAGGGATATTTTTAAAAAAGCGAATTACTATCAATGTGTTAATTATTTATATGACATGTATATATTTAAAAGATACGTTATTTAATATTCTACCATTTTTTAATAATGGTTAAGGTACTTAGATTAAAATTTCAGGATTTTATGGAAAAAAAATGAAGCATATACGGAAACCGTATATGAATTAACTTTTAATTTGTGAGTAAAAACTGAAAAAAATAGAAAAATCATTTAATTTGTGTTTATAAACTTGAATTTAGTAGTCTGAGAAAGCGCCCATGATGTTCATAACACATCGGCAACGATTCGGCATGCTCAGAACAAGGTTGTCAATGTCTTGCTGCGGAATATTGTCCCATGTCCTTCTGAGGTGCGCAAAAAGTTGATCTTCTGTAGCCAGATTTTCAGGAACTTCCTTCAGAGCTCTTCTTTGCAGCATATCCCACGCATGCTCAATGGGATTTAGATCTGGCGATTGAGCAGGCCAGTCTAAGGCCCTAACATTATGTGTATGTAACCAAGCTGCTACCGTTCTCGCCGTGTGTGCCCGGGCATTGTCGTGCATGAGCAGGAAATCTTGCCCCATTTGTGTTCTGTGGGGCAAGATTACGGGCCCCAGCACCTGTTGGACGTATCGTTCTGCCGTCATATTGCCCCGCACCCAAACGAGATCCGTCCGTCCTCCAAGACGAATTCCTGCCCAAACCATAATTGTTCCTCCTTGGTATGGGTGAACTTCCTGAGGGTTCTGGAGACGGCTCCATCGTCCAGGAACTCGCCAAACACGCGTCCTTCGTGAATCTGGATGGAAGCCGAACCTGGATTCATCCGTGAACAGCACATTGGACCATTGCTCACGGCCCCAGTCCACGTGGTTCCGAACCCATTCTAATCGTCGTCCACGATTGCCTCTCCGTAAAGGTGGGACCCGGAGTGGTCTACGAGAGCGTAGATTGCTTTCATGCAGTCGCCTTCTTACAGTTTGGTCACTCACAAGCACTTGGTGTTCCACTCGCAGCCTTTGGACCAATTGAGTCGCCGTTGCATTTGGTTGAGCTCGCGCAGTAATTTGCAAAAATCGGTCTTGTCTGGGGGTAGTGATGCGACTTGGCCCCCGGTGCCTCTCCGCTACTTCACCTGTGGCACGATAGCGTGTCCACAATCTTGAAATTACATTTTGATGGGTCCCTATGGCCTCAGCAACATTACGCTGAACAGATCCAGCTTCCAGCATTCCCACAGCTCGTAACATCTCCGCCCTCGTCAAATGTCGGCGTTGCATGGCTACAATACCTCAATTTTAACTTTATCTTTCGTTTAAAAATGAAAAAAAAACTGTAACTAAACGTAATTCGTATTGTTTTCTAAATTTCGCACAAATGAAAATTCCCTCTCCTATACACCAAAACATTTTTATGCCACCGAAACAAAAGAATTTTCAAAAATTTTAATTTGGAATTAGTCTGAGATAAATTACCAAAAAAATCGGTGTATAAAAGATTCCAATGCGGCCAGTACTTTTCGAGTTATTTAATTGAGTATGAAATATCCCTAGACCGTGTTGATGTGTGTATTTTCTTTGGTCCGAGGCCTTCACATCAACCAATGAACAACATTTCCAAACGTTTTGTTGTTGGTTGAATACGAGGCGTTAAAAATAAACATATTTTCTTTCTTTTATAATCTCGTGAATTAGTGGAAAGTCAACATTGCAACGCAAATGCAACGTTGATTTTTGTTTGGCAGTCAATCGCACTGCGCCCTTAGGGCTCTGATGCAAATTTTATCCGGAACAAGCGATGTTTCGTGTGAACACGGCTACTCAGATAAGATCCCCGCCGTTGTAGGTTTACCTACTAAGTAAAGTGGGGTAATACTATTTAATATTTTTTATAATATTTATTTATTGAATAAAACGTTTACAAAAAGTGTACACTTAGTCAACAGTATGATTTCCCAAACAATAATTATAGTGCCTAAAAATAAACTAAAAATTAAATATTTTAAGAACAGGTGCAAGCAATCATGGTATGGAATTACAATGTTAGGTAGCGACCCGCCCGATCTAGGTTAATTCAAACCTGTGTTTCAGGCCATCACTTTACATTTAAATTAAATTGGAACACTAAAATTTTAAGTTAAACCTATATAAAATAATCTAATAACAACTACGAGAAAAAGCATATTGGTACATTATTATCTAAAACTAAACCTATGTAAATATACTGTAAAGGTAAATACCTACTTACGAAGGAATAAATTATCATCATGACAAATTTTCTATAAGTTTTTCTGTGTCTGTGTAATTCAGTATCGCTAAATGTTCTGATAACATTTTACTACATGTTTTAGGTATAACTTACACTATAGAAGGTTAGTAACTTGTTGAGTCTATTATACAGAAAAGGTCCTAAAAACACATAAAATCGATTAGCAAACGCATGTCTAGTTTGAGGGTTTAAGCAGAAGTCCTTCCTTCTCTTGTCGGAAGGTACTGGTTCAAAAGGAAGTGCAGTGTGATGGTGTAGTACTATGCTTAGTATAAATAATTGCCGTACTGTTAGTACATTACATGCTATGTAGAGCTGGTGTGTAGGAAATATAAAGGGGGTGAAAGGTAGCAACCTTTAGAATTGTTCTTTGAGCACGCTCTAGAGGGAGTAAAATTGTTTTTGCAGCACCACCCCAAGAAGCTCTGCAATAGGTAAGAATGGATTGACACAAAGCTAAATAAACCTGTTTAATTAATTTATAGTCAGCTATGTTCCGTAAATTCTTAAAGACATATATTAATTTGCGCACTCTAGTACATAAATCGATATGTTTACGGAAATTTAGATTGGAGTCAATAGTGACACCTAGATATTTTAAATGGTCAGCTTTAGTTAAAGTGGGACAGGAACATGCAGTGTCAGCGTACGTGCTACAATTATGTGCGTAAATGTTTATATTAGTAAGCGGTATGTTAGTATTTCTAATTGTAAATAAAATTTATTTTGTTTTATCTGTATTTAATGTTAGTAAATTATTATGAAGCCAATTTTACACAATGTTAAAACCATTCTGAGCATATTCATAGACCTCACAGTTCATTTATTTAGATTAAAAATAACGTGGGGCCCAAAATGCTGCCTTGTGGAATTCCAAAACAACTATTTTTAAGTTCACAACTTGTAAACTGATCAATTTTTACACATTGATGACGATCGCTAAGATAATCAGAAAATAATTGAAGTTGTACTCCTCTTATCCCAAGTGTTTCAAGCTTGTGCAAAAGTAAAGAACATGAAATAGTGTCGAAGGCCTTAGCAAGGTCTAGAAAAATCCCAATTGTGTGCATATAATTATCTAGATTGGTAGTGACAGAATTAGTCAATTTGTGTAATGCTTGGCTAGTTGATCTTTTGGGACTAAAACCAAATTGACTATCTGAAAGTAGTTTGATAACTTCTAGATATTTTATCAATCTACTATTAATTATTTTTTCTAAAATTTTTGAGAGGCCTGTTTGCACTGAAATGGGTCTGTAGTTATTCACACAGTTTTTGTCTCCAGACTTAAATACTGGTGTGTTACCACAACTTTTTTTTGTAATTTTGGGAATACTCCTTTAGATAAACATAGCTGAAAAATGTGTGTTAGCGGAGGGGCAAATAGGTATTTAAATCTTTTTAGTATATTATTAGGTATGTCATCCCACCCAGTAGCACAAATATCTATAAACCCGTTTATTATTCTTATTACTTCGTAAACGTCGGTATCTAATAAAACAAATGAATTTTGTGTAGAGGATGTCGTAGTCGGGTTTTGACTGGAAAAAATACTAGAATTTAAAGAAATTTCAGCCAAGTGTTTACCAGCGTTAACAAAAAAATTGTTTACTTTATTCATTGCTTCGGATGGGGTTGTCTCTGATGATAGTAGATCAAACCGAGGTTCGGGATTTTTCGATCTAAATGTATTAGTTTTTATAAATTTCCACACAAGTTTACTATTTTTCCCCGCCTTCTGTAATTAATTTTTATCATATTGATTTTAAAACTTTTTTCAAAAGATTGTTACAGAAGTTTCGATACCTTTTATACGTAACAGAAAGTATTTCGTTAAGTATCAGGTGCAAGCTTCAATTTTAGATGAAGTTTGTCTCATTGTATTATACAACGAACGAGACCGGGTGAAATCCAGGGTTTAATACAACTATACTTTCTAGGCATTGTCGTAGTGTATGTGTTTTTCCTTATTGCATATTGTAGCGAATCTATGAAATACTTTAAGGTAATATTTGCATCATTGGAATTATAAACTGGGTCAAAATTTATACCGCGTAAGTCATTTTCCAGGTTTGTCATATTGACTTTAGTGTAGCAACACATGCAGTTTTTTTAGGTGAAGATATTTGTAATGTTAGTAAAACAGCTTGATGATCGGTAAGCGAAGGATTAGTAACCAATGTTTGGATGGATTTTTTGATTTTCGAATTATGTGGTCTAAGCATGAGCCACTCTGATGCGTAGGGTGATAGTGAGCTGGAAAAAGTCCATGAAATGAGCAAATATTCAGATAATTATGTACCTACATGGGTATCGGTTTTCCCGGAAGTAATGTTAATATTAATATCGCCTAAAAGTATTATGTTTTAAAAAGATGATATTGTTTTTAAGTTTGTGTCAAGGGAGTCTAAAAATCTATCCATATTTTGAGAAGGAGGCCTATAAATATCCATGACTACAGTATCAGGAATATTTTTGATTATTAGACAATTACTATCTTGGGATACCGGTTCTTCCTTGATTGTTCGTAAAAAAAATTTAAACTACTAGGTAACCCATCTTTTTGGTTTATGTTTCTGTCAGTTTTATAAGAATAGTATTAACCGTCAAGAGATGATAAATTGACCGTCTGTTTTGACAACCAACATTCTGTAATAACACTTCAAATCCGTTCATGTTTCTATTTATGCTGCGAATATCCTGTGTTAGCAGGGTTAACGTTTTTCAACCAGAAGGAAGAAGGTACTTACAATCCTCAACATTACAGATTTTAGATTCCGACACAGAAAAACTACCTAGATCACAAATAAGCTGATTTGTCATGATAGTTACAAACCAAGTGGAAATATAAATAGAAGATAAAGCTACTTGTTTATGTGATAACTAAATAAAGTATTCGGTGGCGCTCTTAGGCGCCGTCATAGTCTATTGAGTTGATGTAGTTGATCTATGCATATTTGCGAGCCGGGCAACTTACATCATCAGTTGGATGGTCACATTTCCTCTTGAAGCGTTTGCACGTGGCACATTGAGCGGAAGAAGATTTGCTGCTACATTCCTTGAAGGAGTGTCCAGTCTCTCCACAGTGGTCGCAAGTAGGATTAGTTTCCCGGCAAAACTGGGCAGCATGTCCGAACAGTTGGCAATTGAAGCACCTGGTGACTATCGTGAAATCTCTCACAGGGCACGATGTCCAATTTATAAAAAATCGGCTTTGATTTACCATAATTTTTCGTATGCTAGCAGGCAATTCCAGGACGTAGTTACAGGTAGGAAGGTCTTTCTTACCCGGTTTATGGCTCAATTTAATGCTCTCAAGGAAGGACTCACGAGTTATATTCGGCAACTTCTCTGCAAGGTTCTGCTCGTAAATACATTCAAATACCTCCTTCTCTGTAAGCGTTACGGGAACACCAATGACGGCGACCCTAGGGCGGCGTTTAGTAGGTTCTTCTATTGTAAGGCCCGATGATACCAGTTTTTCTGAATTCTTTAGCTAGTCAATATCGCCTAAGTTTTCGGTGCTAATCAAAACCCCCCCATTTTTCACTTTTCTCAGGCCACGGACATGGAGCTTAAGTTGTTCGGGGGAGATTATCTTTTGAACAAGCGACTTGGTGTCGTCACTCGTTTGGGTCTTATCGTTGAGATGGATGGCAACTGATCTCAAATTTGCAGGACGGACGAAGTTATCGGAACCTTTCAACACCAGGGATTCAGCTTTGCTTCTACAACCTCTTTGAACTGCTGGAGAGAGTTCACAACGTTCTGGTGAACCTGTAGGTGCTGGATTGTCTTATGGGCCTGTATTGTTTTCTGCTTCAACGAGTGGTATAAGACAGCCAAGAGCTAAAGAGTGGAGACACAAAGCTTCTGATTTGAGTTCATTTTCCCATCACCGACAATAGTGCAGACTTCGTTTAAAATTGTGTCAATAGATCTTAACCATTTCTGGATCTCCGGCGTACTGATGACGTCACTCGGCAATTCATTCTCTTCGGGTACTGGTGGGTATGGCTCCCTTGGGGGTAATGGTTCAGTAGGCGTCGGTGGAGGACTTCGCCGTAGTAATTGGCTACGACCAAACGGGCTCGATCCTAGTTGAGACATACTAATAACACTTTATTTAATGTTTATAAAAATTATTTAGTTCATTTTGCAATTTTGGTAAAAACACTCTTGAAAGTCAGTAAAAACCTACGTCACACGTGAAACACTTTACTTTATACTGACGGCGCAAATAGTTATATTTATTTGTCGTAATTGTTTATTTCATTATAATAAATACAAAACACACGTCCGCTTAGTCTCGCGTCTCGTAAAGCGACTTCTTAGGTTATGGTAGAGGAGCATAGAGGGTTTTTGAGCAAGCACACGCAGCAGGCAGGGTCGTCTCATTGGGTAAACCTAGGAATGCCTATGGGGGCTCTTTAACACGTTCAGTGCCGGGAGCCCTCCAGGAGGGTTCACCTATTCGCATATGGGATGCGCGGAGGGCTCATTTGAAATGTAGGTTTTTCTTAGCGAATAAAGCATTATAAACCGTGAAAATAAAATCTGATGTATATTTTAACTAGATTTATTAGTATGCGTGCCTTACTTGCAACACACACAAATCCAGCTACTGCATCTGAATATCTACAGCTCCCTATTAACAAACTCGAGGAAGGGCTTAAAGTTTGGAGAATCAGAGCAAACCAAAGCAAGTCCACGAATGTAACCTTTACGCTCAGAAGAAGAAGATAGAAAAAGAAGAAAATACCTGTACCAGTGGTTCTGAACAGTGAAGTGATTCGTCAAAATGACAACGCAACATATGTGGGTATGACCCTGGACAGAAGGTTAATATGGCGAAAGCACATATAGACTAAGAGCAACCAGCTCGACGCAACGCTAAGAAACATGTACTGGTTAATAGGACAGCACTCGCAAATGAGCACACAAAGCAAGCTAACAGTCTACAAAGCAATTTTCTCAAACCAATCTGGACCTACGGTATCCAGCTTTTGACACTGATCTTGAAATTGCAAAAAACGTAAGATAATTTAAATTTCGCGGTCTACAACTGCGGATCCACCGATACTATGAAGATCACGTATTTTTTCCATTTTGAATTTTTTTAAGTGTACCACGGGGCTCATAATCAGAAAGTTTTTAAAAATATTGTCGTTGTTCTCTCTCATCATGCCGCACCTACTCAGTTACAAAATTTTAGCCCTGCTTGCTTTCTCAAAAACCCTCTGGGCGGGCTACCATTAAAAGTAGGAAGCAAAGAGAACTTACACAAACAAACGCAGTCACAATGCCAGACGCAAAAGCAACGGTCTCCTTTCTTTATAGCCACTTCTCTAACTGCTATCGACTTCTCATCATCATTCACCAACGATACTGCGACACAAGTTAGGGTTACTTTAGAATACTTTAGATACATGACGTTATTGATAGGTACAGGTATATTTTGCATGGGACAATGGGTTTGTATGGAGTAGCCTACGTTTAGTTATACTTAATGGAAATTAATCGAAAAAGAGACCAACACATTTTGATGACTGACTGGTCGAAGGCGTAACTGAGAAATTTTGTGAGTTTGGGTGTAATTGTGCCCACAATGTGTTTCTTATGTTTCGACGGACGTCGCGATAGCTGCAATGCAACACAGTTATTAACTTTTGTAGCTCTATCATCGTTTATAAGTCTAATTATTGTAATTATTATGTCAATTTGTTGTTGTTCTAAATAAAAATATTTTAGGTAAGTACATTTTTTAGGGTTCCGTAGTCAACAAGGAACCCTTATAGTTTCGCCATGTCCGTCCGTCCGTCTGTCTGTCAGTCTGTCAAGACACTTTTACTAAGGACGCGTGGAGGTATACAGTTGAAATTAATCCATACTAATATTATAAATTCGAAAGTAACTCTTGTCTGTCTGTCTGGTTGTGTGTTACCTTTTCATGGCTAAACCACTAAACGGATTTTGATAAAATTTGACAAGGAGATAAATGGCGTCCTGGAGAAGGACATAGGGTACTTTTTGTCTCAAAAATAACTCTGAAGGGATGAAAGTTTGTATGAGAAACCAAGCATTTCTTAAGTTAGGGATAAGATAATTCAAATTTATGCTTTTGGTAAGAATTAAAGAATTATTGGTGTCAGCGTTTTTGTAAAATCATCCCCCCAAAGGGGTAAAGCAGGGGTTGATTTTAAAATACACATGTCATATTGTTTTTTTTGTGTCTTCTTTTCAAGAGATTTAAGGGATTGGAAAAATAGTTACTTATAGTCCGTATCTTGAATTAATAGGCTGTTTGTGTATGTGAGTTAATGAGTTTAAATATTTCTGAACGCACCCGAAATACAGGAGAAATTCCTAGTGTGGGGCAACTTTATTCTTAAAAAAATAAAAATAAAAAATGACTTTATTTAATTAAAATCGGCTCACTGTCAAAAGTTATTACATACAAGTCTTATACCAACCTTTCTAATGTGTAGGTTAATATGTATTACGTGGTCAATAGGTATTACAAATTAATGGTGATAATAATAGTAAAATGAATAATTAGTATTTAAGGAATTTAAAATCATATAAACCTGTTATATTTGTTTGAAAAAACCGGACAAGGTGTGAGTATATAGGACTCGCTCCCTCAGGGTTCCGTCTCAAAGCTGTGCTTGCTCGGCTACCTGAATTCCTAAATCCGGATTGAAGGACAAACTTAACTTATCAATTTTTTTTTTTTTTTAATAGATTGTAGAGTACCGATTTGAATGAAATACAGACTAAATGTTACTTCAAGACACGGCCTATGAGTTTTTGATCCCAGATTGAAGAACAAACTTCACTTTGCAGTTCATAATAGTATAAATTACCAATTTCCAGATTTTTCTCTTTACTTGACCTGGCTTCTCGCCAAACTTCATGTTGCTTGGCCGACGGGAAGTATATAAGCTTTTATAAGTAAAATAGGCTTTGTTTTATTTGCGGAGTGTCAAAATACGCGGCATAAACAGCCTTATTTTCTTTATTTCGTTTAGCTTGGAAGTTTGATTTTCGTTACAAGATTCAAGGGACCGTAGATCTCAAGTCTTTTATATCTATTTCAACTTGATGCCTCCACGCGTTCCGGAGAAAAAGGGTCTTGACAGACAACGAAGTCATCCTATAGGGGTTTAAATTTTTTATTTGTAGGTACCTACGCAACCCTAAAATCTGACTGTTACCTATTCATGCTGCAACGGCAGAACGGATTTAGTTGAATGGCATACGGATAGGCCATTACCTGGGTTAGGACATAGGATACTCTAAATTCCGGTAGCTAGTATCAAATACGTCTATGGTCCCTTGGAGCTCTAAAAAATCAAGCTTCTAAGTCAAAGCAATCAAAAAAATACGGCCAAGTATGCGACATATTTTGATATTCGCAAGTAAATCAAAACCTACAGGGTTCTTCCCGTTGACCTAGAATCAGGAAATTTGGCAGGATCAAGATCTCACAGCACATGTAAAGGAAAAAATCCGTAAATAGTTAATTTGTAGTTTAATCACGAAAAAAAAACTATTACAAACTTATATTTGCAGTTGAAGAATTGACCGTGACGCATATCGATATGGAGAACATGTTTTTCAACTACAATGTTCCCACCATGTTGCCCGTTTGATTTTGGGATAAATTCATCCCAACTACCCAGGATTTTGTAATTTATTTTAAAAGAGTGTCCTTGGAGTTTCTTGCCCTTCTTCTCCATAGAGATCTACGTTTTGGAATGGGCAACTAGCTTCAACTTTCTGACTAACTGACCCACTCTTTGACAATTCAAAAGTGCCTGTAAATGGTTTAATTAAAATAAATGCTTTGAGTTTTGAGTTTGACTACGGAACCCTTCATTATGCGTCAGTGAACGAAAATAAACATGGAAGCATTCCTAGCTGTAAAAAATAACCCAACGCAGATTGCGCCGCGGTGGGCGGGGCTTACCTTTTGCGCCTCTCACGCTTTTAGTTCGTCGTTCGTCCGCAGTAGGCAACAGCGGCGGTCGACTATTATTTACCGGTTTATACGTGTTTAAATATTTATAAATGCCTTCTTGCGCAGTGAAGTGGTGTATAAATAAATCACATTTGCATAAAAAGAATGCTGGAATTAGTTTTCACGTGTAGGTACATCGCCATTTATTATATTTCTATTAAAAATGAAGTCGGTTTGAATTTTGCCACGAAGTCTATGGGGATGATGTTATGCCAACGAAACATTTTTTTTCTACCTGACAATAATGACAAATTTTATTATTTTGATCTAAGATACTACATTTACAACAGTTTTTGTTTATGGGAACGGCATTATGCAAAATATGCTAAGCTATTGTAGGTTCATAAAAAATGCATTAATAATTCATAATTCCGTTTTTTTGTGCTTATTTAATTCACAATATTTTTTTTTTGATTTCCACAAGGTCAATATCAAAGAGAACTATGGACTAAAGCTGTTCGTTTGGAAAGACAACAAAGTGAATGGAATAACACAGCAGTAATAGTGTCTTTAGTTTCTGCCTACCCCCATGGAAAGAAGGCGTGAGTTTATGTATGTAACACTGACCAAATAATAAATAATACGTTTAAAAACTGATATTAATGTACAGCTAAATACATAACATAACATCACGCCTTGTTTCCCCAAAGGGTTGGGCAGAGGTGTACCTGTAGTAGGTACACCCACATTTCGCCAGTTATGTTTTTTTGAGTCCCATGAAATAGGAGGTGAGCCTATTGCCATCAACCGGGCACAATTCCAGACTCCGGGCTACTACTGAGAAATTCCTGTTGGATGAAAAACCCAATAATACTTTGCCCAACTTGGGAATCGAACCTTGGACCCCATGCTCAGCAGTAGCGCTTGCGACCACTAGATCAACGAAGCAGTCCCCTGAGTAGTTTATACCCAATTTTGCTTGTACTCCCATGGTGCTCGAAAAACTGCGAAATTATGGCATTTTTTTCAGTTTTTTTTTAAATATTCCTCTTATGGACGCGTGTTTAGGTATTTTTGTGAAACAAGCAAAATTCAATAATCTGAACCCAACCCAAACACTTTTAGGTCTATTGGTTGCGAAGATAAAGCTAACGAAAGAAGCTTTATCTTAAAAAAAAATATCAATTCCTAAAAAGTCATTTGCCAAGACACGTAGGTAGGTACCGGTTGAACTAATAGTCCTACTAGAGAAAGTGTAGTTACATTCGCGTCAGCGACGACGATTGCATTTTTTTGTGTAGATATTCATTGGGCTAAAAAGGGAAAATCTGATTTACAGAGTTGACGCCATCAAAACTCAAACTCAAAAACTTAAACTCAAAGCACTTATTTCAATTAAACCATTTACAGGCACTTTTGAATTGTCAAGGAGTCAGTCAGTCAGAAATATGAAGCTAGTTGCCCATTCCAAAGCGTAGGTTCCTATGGAGAAGAACGGGCAAGAAACTCCACGGACACTCTTTTAAAAAAAAAAATATTCTTACAATATATTGTTTACATCATTCATGTTGAAATTATACATGTGAGAACAATGTAGAAAGACGTGTTCGTAAAAAGCGTCCGTAATAAAAAATAAAAATAAAACAATTCAAAAATTAAAATAAGCCGTGGCAGATAAGAGATGACCAGTCCCTACTGATGGCGCCCGTTCACGAACATGACGCATGGATCAGCACCGTTTAGCTCAACCATTTTGAAGGAAACTCAACGATCCAACACACACGCCACCACCAGCGAGACATTTGAGTGAGCATGACATACTCTTAGCCGCCAGGGCATATCAAGTCAATGAAAGACGTACCCAGTAAATGGTAGCTTTATAGAAGGTACATGGTCACAGTGCTCACACATGTGCTATGCAATTATAATGCTAATCTATTAGTTTATGCGCCCTTGTGGAGCTGGACCAGCGTTAAGCCAAGCATTTTTGTCAGCGATATAATCCCCAAGCTTATAATATGCTTGGCAGCATAGTGTGCGTTTTATACAAGATTTAAATTTCGTTTCATTTAGTTGTAGTTTATGGGAAGGTATTTTATTGTAACATTTTAAACAGTACCCCATGAAAGATGAGTCTACTTTAGCCAGTCTGAAACCCGGTTGAACTAATTGGTCCCTATTTCTAGTACTATAATTGTGTCTTTCACCTCTTTTACTGAAAAGATTAAGATTTTTCCTGACGTACATGATGTTTTCATAAATAAATTGACAAGGTACCGTCATGATGTTAATATTTTTAAACAGTTCCCTTAGAGAATCGCGCCTACGGAGGCAATATATTGCTCTAATGGCTCTTTTCTGCAGAATAAAAATAGAGTCGATATCTGCAGCCCGTCCCCATAGTAAAATACCGTAGGACATGATACTATGAAAGTAACTGAAATAGACTAGCCTTGCGGTATCTATATCAGTAAATTGACGGATTTTTCTTACAGCATATGCTGCTGAACTTAGCCGTCCTGCAAGAGATGTTAAATGAGGACCCCATTGCAGCCTTGAATCGAGCGTGATCCCCAGGAAAACAGTTTTATCTACAAATTCTAGCTTCTCCTTTATATTCAATACTTTATCACAATCACTACTTTTAACATTCGGTGAAGCAAATCTTATGCATTTAGTTTTTTTCCCATTTAATGCTAAATTATTAGCAGCTGTACTTATGGCAAGATCGCGTCGCTTGCCGCGAATTCGAACAGTGCGTTGATACTGGTGTTTTTATATTGTTTTTGATAATACTGTGACCTTACTAATCGCCAAATAAATACATTAAAATAGTGCTAAGGTGCTACCTAAGTGCGTTCCGGACATCAGGCGAGCGTCCCAGAGCATTCAAGAAACCCAAGTTAATCTGGTGAAATCTTTCTTTATCTTTCAGGGCTTTGCTCTGCAAAAGCGGTATTTTATTTGATAGATTAAAGGACGTGAAAGTGATGTGCCAAGCGCACATTTAACTCGTTTATAAGTAAATGTTTTATATCATATTACAAATTTTAATGTTATAAATTTTATTATGCGCATATTAAATACCTATATAATGGCATTATCGCTTTAGATTTCGTACAAAACTATTTTCTCATAAAAGATAATTTAAGTCACTTGTTAATTTTGTCCCTACACAGGTTTAATTGTTTTATGGGCTAAATAATGTACCCAACTTTAGAATAATGCGTGTGGGACATTTTTAATAATACTCTGTGCTGTTTATAGTGCTCGGAGCATTGTTCTGTGAGGATTGCGTGGTAAATTTGTGATTTTACGATTTCGGAACGCTGCGCTGTACGCTCGATGACCGCATCTGGATTTCAGCCCCCTTTTTTTTGCGCCAGAAGTGCGCCCGCGCCGGCCTTAGAAAGGGCGCATAGCAATTTGAAATTTGACTTTTATGACGATATTTGTGTATATTATGGAATGCTTGTCGGGGTATCTCAGTAAATGCGCTGTATAATCTGACATGGAAAGCGTAACTGTAGATGGTGTTAAAAGTGTTAAATGCGACATACCTACTTTGTTTTTTATCATTTATTATTTTTAGGTATTATATTATAATCAAACATCAGTTTGAGTCTACAGGGTGATAGTAAGGTGCATTCCTTGAAATTGGGTTATACTCGAATTAATTTAAAACAAATATGACGGGTGGGCATCGTCTTTTTACGCTTTTAAAGTTTAATGGAAGTTTTCCGGGTCTTACCAAAAAAGTTTCTAATGTAAGAAATCTGCTCGACTCTGGACGCAAATTTTATACTTTTCTGATTGCATGGAAAACCTTATCCCTGGTCCCGTCCGTGCTTGAGCTGCGACCGGACGAAGGTATTGTGAAACATCTTCAATGAAAAAACGCACCACCGGTATTCCGGTACCGGCATTCTTTACGGTCTTTTTCTCTTTTTACTTACAAAAACAAGAGCCTCAGCAATAATCTGATGCTGCAGTGATATGGGTTGATGAGCGTAGGTAGGCGGTACTGTAGCGGCCGAGCGCTGCAAGCAGGAATGGTCCGTACGGGGTCCAGATGTGCGCGCCCGCGATTGTACGAACATAAAAACAAGAATTCGGGAGACGCGGGTCGGAAGTTTTGTCTTATTAATTATCTGTGCGGAATAGTGTGCATAATTTTGAAATATAATACAATTGCGTCAACCTGAGGTGAACAGCGGTGACCTACTGGTTGAAGTTGTACCGCGTCAGAGCTGGACATAGACAACGAGGAGGACTTGATTAACCACGCTAGGAATAAACCAAGCCAGAAGACCAAACATGAAAATAACGTTGACAGAAAAACCGCAACCAAACGCATCAAGAACGAGCTAGCACATGCGCCGAACCACACCTGTAACATGCAATACAAGACCAAATCCGAGAAAGCTGGCTGACCTATTTATGCATGTAATAGCAATCTCAAACAGAACATATATGACTCACTTCGACAAGGAAATATTTTTTGGATGGACTCGGCTGAAGACCGAGATAAGCTTAAGAAGACTGCTAACGAGATTTACAAGAAACCTGAAACGGATAGCAGCGAAATCCTCAGAGGAAGACTTTGGAAACAACAAAAACTGGAACTTAAAAAGATGCCCTTCCACAGATAAAAATCACCCGTCTCTCCACTAGTCCATTGCTTACTCAAGGATGCATATCCGGTATGGCTCGTAAATCCTTTCCTATCCTGAGGGCACGTCTTCCCTACCATTACCGCGCCCCCCGGTCTACTCCTTGATATGCAATGGCCTTTGAAGTCCCATGAAACATGAGACTTCATGGGCTAGTGCAAATCTAGGGGTTCATTCGATTTATCGAGTCTGGTTAAACCACGCTGGGATCGGTGCCTTTCATTCATTCATTCATTCATTCATTCATTCATTCATTCATTCAATGCTAAATTATTAGCAGTAAACCAATTTTGGACCTGCAGTAGGGCGTTATTTATATCGTCAAGATTTGATGCACGTCTATTTATCTTAAAAATTAGGGAAGTATCGTCAGCAAATAACACCATTTGTTGTTGGTTTTTTAATAAATGGGGTAGATCATTGTTGTGACGTAATGCGTTCAACGCTAACAACTACATAGAAAATAGTCGCTCAATACACTTGTAGTAGAACACACGTCTTTTCATTTTAAAATCCTATACAAAGTAAAGTGAACCTTGTCGTTATCAACATATGGTCGTATTCGAGCCGGATGCAGCAACTACGGAGCGGTGAACACCTGGGCCTCAAGTCTGCTATTACAATAGTGTCAGAATGGTCTATAACTGATTTCATAATTGTTGATTTTGACAAGTTTGGTAATCTACTAACATATTGAAGTCATTATGACTTTCCAATGGTCTGCCACTGACACTCCATTGAACGAAATGACATCTATTGGTAATCTCGTACATAATGAAAACAGAATGACTGACTTAGGCGGTAATCTGCTGAAATTTTGACAGTTCCTTTGATCAGTGACCTACCATGAGAACGTCATTGTGCAGTCATTTCTTTTAATTCATTACGAGTATCGTGTTTGTGGAATACAATGATCAACCAATGATCGACCATTATGAATTTAGCAGATTACGAACTTTTAGCAAAATGACAATGGGATCGTGTTGGAATGACGAATTTATAAAAATAGCAGACTAAGGCCCCTGGCCGATTGAATAAAAGAACCGCATTCCACAGCGATAAGGATTCGTAGAAAAACACCTCCTTCACGGATAGTTATGAATATGTGGGCAACCAGTAATTAGCACTACCTACTACGGAAGATTATCAAGTTTTACGAACAATTTTGATTGAAGATTTGTTTTAAGTGGAATATAGTGAAACAACAATGAGTACTACGAAAGAACAACAGCAATATCTCGCTATATTGGAAGATGGTGCTAATTTGCTACAAAAAACTCAATCAAACTTGAAAAAGTGTCCAAAGGGAAGACTAACAAAAGGTTACATAGATGCACGTGTGAAAATTATTGATGAATATTGGATGTCATTCAAGAACGCACATGACGGGTTAGTAAAAATAACACCCAAGGAACAAAAAGGAATTTTGTCATACTTTTTGAACGAAGAATTCTTTATTTATGAAGAACTATACAGCTCATTAAAAGGGGATTTGCAAGATATGCTTACCTCGTTAACGGAATCGTCATCGATGGATGCGAGAAATTCAAGTATGAATGTATCTTATACATCGCAAAATATAGTGCATTTACCGAAAATAGAATTACCCAAGTTTAATGGAAATTATGAAGCATGGCCGACTTTCAAAGATTTGTTTGATTCTTTGGTGCACGAAAATAATAACCTCAGTGATGTACAGAGATTACATTATTTAAAAACAAGTGTGAGTGGAGAAGCTGAGGCATTATTAACCCATATACAAGTGACATCCAGCAATTACTCAACTGCATGGGATATTTTGAATAAGAGGTATGGTAACAGACGTATAATATTAAACTGTATTATGAAAAGATTATTTTACCAGAGGAATATGACTTCGCAATCAGCCGTCCAATTAAAAGGCTTGTTAGATACAACTACAGAATGCCTAAACAACATGGAAAATTTGAAAATAAATACCGCCTCTTGGGATCATGTAATAATATTTCTGCTCGTTCAGAAGTTTGACCCAGAGACACATAAAGGCTGGGAAGAGTATGCCTATAAGGAAGACAGCGAAGCATTGCCTACTTGGAGTGAATTAAAAAACTTTATGGAGTCCAAGTTCCGTACCTTGGAATTAGTTACCGGAATTACAGCTAAAAATAATACAAGAGAGAAACAAATCAAAGAACGTTCTTATCATGTTGCCACACCAAGTACAGAGAAGACCTGCATCATGTGTAAAGATAACCACACGCTGTGTCACTGCAAGAAGTTTATTGATATGAAATTAGACGAGCGAACCGAATATGTTAAAAACAAACATTTATGTTTTAACTGTCTAGGACTTGGACACTCTGTAAAGAGATGTAAACTACCAGTGTCCTGTCAGAAATGTCATCGACGTCATCATTCTTTACTACATGAGACTAAGAAAACAGAACCACCGGCTACACCGAGCACCTCACAACCGTTGGTTTCACAGCATGTAGCAGAAGAGAAGGAAGCAGTTCATGTGAACACAGTGATTGCGTCGCATCATACAACTAGACATGGAATAGCACTGTTAGCGACCGCTATAGTGGAAGTAAGAAATACAGAGGGTCAAATCATTTCACTACGCGCGCTGATAGACCAGGGTTCGCAGGCTACATTCATAAGCGAGAAAGCGACTCAACTATTGAAACTGAAGCGACAACCATTCAAAGGAAGTGTTGTAGGAGTGGGATCTAAGAGAACAGAGATCAAACACGTGGTACAGCTTAATGTAAGATCACAGTGGGACCATAATTATAGTTTACCGATCCAAGCCTACGTGATGTCGAAACAACTGACCACCAAGATACCTACCAAAACAATTGTCAATCAGTCATGGCCTCACCTCGAAGGGCTTAACTTGGCTGATCCGAGTTACTTAACACCTGGTACTGTAGATCTGCTATTAGGAGTCAAGGAATACGCACAGATTATACAGCCAGATTTAATAAAAGGTCCACCAGGCACACCAACTGCACACAAAACAAACCTGGGTTGGATTATTTTCGGAGATATCTATGAAAACCCACAAAACGATACCTACCTTGTAATGCATCACCAAGTTGACGTAGACGAAATGTTGAAATCGATATGGGAAATAGAGATTGACAAGGACAGACATTTAACAAAAGAAGATAAGCTTTGTGAAGATATCTACGAAAAAACAACAACTAGAAATGAGGAAGGAAGGTACATAGTCAAATTTCCTTTCAAAACTTACAGTCCACAACTAAATGAAACGAGCACGAGCACAAAGCTACAAACACCTGAAGGAAACACAAAGGAGATAGCCAAACAAAGATTCTTTCAACTTGAGCGGAAGTTTAGGAAGTCATCAGACCTGAAAAAAGAATACACAAAAATCATAAATGATTACATAGA
Organism: Xanthia togata; assembly: GCA_963853775.1. Classification (NCBI taxonomy): domain Eukaryota; kingdom Metazoa; phylum Arthropoda; class Insecta; order Lepidoptera; family Noctuidae; genus Xanthia; species Xanthia togata. The sequence goes on from OY970793.1 coordinate 13,732,504, forward strand.
ACAAGGACACATGGAGAAGATTCCTGAAAGAGAAAAAGAAACAATATCAGTTTACTTACCTCACCACGCTGTGGTTCGTACTGATAAGGAGACCTCTCGAACACGCGTTGTCTTCGATGCTTCCTGCAAAGGCACAAATAACATTTCACTAAATGAAGAATTATTGGTTGGTCCGCAACTGCAAGATGATTTGAGAAACCTTCTTATGAAATGGAGAATGAAGCGCGTCTGCTTCATGGCCGATATCAAACAAATGTATCGCCAAATATTGGTGACTTCTAAAGACGCAGACTTCCAACGACTTATCTGGAGACCCGATGAGGGTGATGATTTAGACGAATACCGTTTGCTGAGGGTAACATTCGGTATAGCATCTGCACCGTATTTAGCTGTTAAAACACTCCACCAAACAGCTGATGATGAAGGAAGAGATCAACCACTTGCTGTGCAATCCATCAAGGGCAATTTTTACATGGATGACTGGCTTGATGGAGCTGATGACACTGAGACTGCTATTTCTCTAGCCAAAATGGTAACAAAGATTCTACAAATGGGTGGTTTTCAACTCACGAAATGGTCATCAAACGATATTAATTTTATTAAATCTATAGATGAAGAAAAAAGGTCAACCAACGCACACATAGACATGAACCTTGATGGAACAATAAAGGCATTGGGCATTGTGTGGAATCTGAAAACTGACACATTTCACTACAACCTGACTTTACCAACATCTGAAAGTACTTATGTAACAAAACGAAGTATTTTATCTGACATACAAAGGCTTTTCGATCCACTTGGTTGGATTGCACCGAGTACAGTAATGGCAAAAATACTGTTACAGAAACTATGGCTCGAAAAGGTGAATTGGGATCAGAACGTAAGTAAAAGGTTACGTGAAGAATGGAATCAGATAAGATCAGATTTTGCTAGTGTGAACGATGTACAAGTTAACAGATGGCTTGGTACAACGGAAACAAACAAAACAAATATACAAATACATGGTTTCAGTGATGCTTCTATACGGGCTTACGCTGCTGCAGTATATATAAGAACTGAAACAAATGACAAAGTTGAAATAAAACTCATTGCTGCTAAAACAAGAGTAGCACCCCTGAAGACAATATCCTTACCAAGACTAGAGTTGTGTGGTGCATTACTTCTCTCCAAGCTTATGAAACAAATTGGGCTAGCAATGAAAATTCCAACTTCCGATATGTATGCATGGACAGATTCCTCTATAGTTATAGCGTGGCTATGTGGTGATCCCAACCGATGGAAAACGTTTGTTGCCAACCGCGTCGTTGAAATTGTAGAAAACCTAAATAACAATCGCTGGTATCATGTACAGTCGAGTGATAATCCCGCAGACTTAGCCTCTCGCGGAATGTTGTTGTCCGAACTGAAGAAATGTGACTTGTGGTGGAGTGGCCCTGGTTGGTTATCTGAAAAGGAAATAAATATTAGTAAACAGGAAGTTATGACAACAGACATGGAAAGAAAAACAAAGAAAGTTATTACTCACCTCAGCACAGAAGAACAAGAGAAATCTATAACTACACAATTTGACAATTTTAACAACTTACCAGAATTACTAAAAGTTGTTTGTTACTGCAAAAGATTCTTGAACTATAAGGTCAATGTGAACATAAATAAACAAATATCAACACAAGAATTAGAAGATGCACTGACAATTTGTATAAAAAGAGTTCAAGAAGAAAAATACATGGAAGAAATAGAAAGATTAAAGATAAATAAACAAGTGAAAAGGAGAAGTCCGTTGCGATCCCTCAACCCTTATCTTGATGATAAACATATCCTCAGGGTGGGCGGTCGCCTCAGACACGCAAACATACCGGATGAAAGTAAACATCCAATTATTCTCGGAAATAAAAACACATTGACGCCTCTGATTATAGCCGACGCACACTTTAAGACACTTCACGGAGGAATTCAATTAATGTTATGTTATTTAAGATCAAAATACTGGATTTTAAAGGCCAAAACGATAGCTAAGAAACATGTTCACAGATGCCTTATTTGCGCTAGACTTAGTGCTACTACTAGATCTCAAATGATGGGAGATTTACCCGATGAGAGAGTGACTCCATCCAGGCCATTTTTGAATAGTGGTGTAGACTTCGCGGGACCATTTCAGATTTTGTTATCAAAAGGCCGAGGAAACAGGACAACTAAAGGTTATGTTTCTATATTCATCTGTATGTCTACGAAGGCAATTCATATTGAGCTTGTAAGTGATCTTACTTCGGAAGCGTTTATCGGCGCTTTTCGACGTTTTGTTGCCAGGAGAGGCAAATGTAATCACTTGTGGAGCGATCAAGGACGTAATTTCGTGGGAGCTGACAAGGAGCTCCGAGATGCCTGGAACGAAGCAAGCTTACAGTTTACTGGAGAAATTGCAGAAACACTAGCCACAGAGGGTACTCAATGGCATTTCATTCCCGCTTACAGTCCAAATTTCGGTGGATTATGGGAAGCCGGTGTTAAATCTATAAAATTCCACCTGAATAGAATTGTAACAACTCACCTGAAATACGAAGAGATGACGACGGTACTCTCCCAAGTGGAAGCCTGCTTGAATTCCCGTCCGTTGTGTCCAATTAACGACACTGATCCAGATAACACGAACCCACTCACGCCTGGACATTTCTTAATTGGAGAAGTACCTATTGTTGTCCCATCACCCGATATGAAAGACATAAGGCTGTCCAGCTTATCTCGCTGGCAACACACACAGAAACTTGTTCACGACTTCTGGCGGCGATGGCAGAATGAGTATTTATCCAGATTGCAACAGCGTCCTAAGTGGCATAAAATAGAAGAAGAATTTAAGATCGGAGATGTTGTCTTGATAAAAACTGATAACTTGCCTCCTGGAAAATGGTCCTTGGGACGAATCGTCGATAAGCACCCTGGTCCGGACGGTCTTACGAGGGTGTATAGTGTCAAAAGTGGTAATTCCGTAACAAAAAGAACTGTGACAAAATTATGTTTATTGCCATTCAATGGGACCTAATATTATTTTTTAGAAATGCTCATTTTTGTTGATATATTTTTTTTTTACATGTTAAATAATTACCCCCACCTACAGATTTATATAACGTTAGCAATTGTGATAATTATGTAACACTTTGAATAATTGTTTCCAAAAAGACCTACAGGCCTTTTGGTGGGCGGTATGTTGTGACGTAATGCGTTCAACGCTAACAACTACATAGAAAATAGTCGCTCAATACACTTGTAGTAGAACACACGTCTTTTCATTTTAAAATCCTATACAAAGTAAAGTGAACCTTGTCGTTATCAACAATCATTAATATATGCTAAAAAGAGGAAAGGACCCAATATCGAGCCTTGAGGAACACCCATTTTTACTTTTAGACCGAGTGAATTTACACCATTAATTTGAACTTGCTGTTGTCTATCATTTAAATAAGATTTTACTAAACAGAGCGCAAGTTTACCTAGTCCGTAATGCTCAAGTTTCAAGAGTAAGGTTTCATGATTTACGCAGTCAAATGCCTTGGAGAGGTCACAAAAGATTCCTATGGCATCTTGAGCCTCCTCCCACGCTGTAAATATGTGTTTTAATAAGGTGACACCGGCGTCAGTTGTACAACGACCTTTGGTGAAACCATATTGCTGATCGTGTAAGATTTGGTTGGTGTTAAAATGATTAAGCATTTGGTTTAGCATTACCTTTTCGAACCCTTTGCTGAATACCGGCAGCACGGATACTGGTCTATAATTGTTGGTGTCTCTACTGTCCCCAGATTTAAAAAGTGGTATAACCTTACTGTATTTCATTAAATCCGGGAAGACTCCTTGATCCACACACAAATTAAATATTAAAGCTAAGTATGGGGCTATAGTCTCGATTATGGATGTACAAACTTTGATAGATAGTCCCCATAGATCCTCGGTCAGTTTGATTTTAATTTGCCGAAAGGCTTTAATAACTATCATAGGGTTTATATGTTTAAATTGAAATTCAACCGGACAGCCTAGGACATTCGCTCTTAATAAATCAATTGAGACATCGGGTGAAGAATTTAAAGCTTCCGTCGTTTTAGATGGTATATTAGTAAAGAAATGTACAAATTCTTGAGCTACTTCTAAGTTAGAGCTTATTGCACCACGTAATAAACCAAATAATAAAGTAGGTAGGTATCAATATTCACAATACTAAGTCCCAATACCAGTCTTACCCATGGGTATAGATAGTGCAATCCACGACGACGCGCCCCACTCCGCTCTGCTCCGTACTAAAGTACAGCTTACAGTACAGTAATCGCAGAGTGGGGTGCGTCGTCGTGGATTGCACTATCTGTATCTTGTTTCCCACCTAGTAACTGGGTTGTGGGTTGTGGCCTGTGGGGTCAGATAGGCAGTCGCTCCATGTAAAATACTAGTATTCAGCTGATGATGATTCGCAATAGCTACTTAGTAAAATAAAGTCGTATACTACCGGAACAATGAGCCATATTAACAGGAATCTCGAGTGGCAGTTCTAGCCGAAGGGACCTTGTATGCCGCGGCGGGATCAGCACAGGCCCGGCCTTCATCAATTGTTTGTTTTTCTCGTTCACCAGATGGGACAAAGCTGGCCCACAGTCCCGCGTGATGACACTGGACAATTATATTTATTAAAAATATTTATATATCTCTATTTAGAGCTAGCTATTCGGGGAAGGTTAAACGAATTAAATTGATGAAATGAAATTGTTTATTCTGTTTTATAGAATATTGGAATCCCTTTTACACGTCACATGACTGACTCTTTGACAATTCAAAAATGCCTGTAAAAATGCTTTGAGTTTGAGTTTGTGACACGTCATATTAAAAAAAAATAGAAAAAAAGCTAGATGATTTCGGCGTTTCCTATCTGACTACTCTGAGAAGAAAGGCCGAAACAAACTCAGAGGTCACAGTGTATTTTAAAGTCCAGACATAATCTTGGTCAGTCCATAATAAGAGGACCATGTAGATTAGTATCTGAAATGGTCTTTTGAGGAACAAACCACACAGATTTGAGTGAACCTGTTCAAATTCAATTCAAAAGTCATTTATTCAAACTAGGCTGAGAATCAGCACTTTTCGAACGTCAAAATTACATAAGACAGTCCCCCAAAACGCCCACTCTTCACCACTTCCTAGTGCTTTTGCTGGGAAGAAGAAGTGGCGCAACAAACTCCCCAGCAGCACAGCTGTCTGTTCAGTTAGAAAAAAAATAAAAAAATATTTACAACAGTATGCAAGACCATACCATAATATGCAAAAAATAATTTAAATTATAAATTAAATAGCTATAATTAATAGCCATATGACAGCTAGCACACGCCAATATACCAACCAAAAGCATCGAGAACTATACTCAAGCAGAAATAAAAATAACTAAAAGTAAACAATATCTAAAAAAAAAGAAAAAGCCTCCAGGCATAAAGGGCGTGCCCGCTTACATATAGCTGTAACTAGAAGTTACAATTGATAAACTAGGACCATCGAGGTAAAATAAATAATTGTCGAGGTCGCTAGCTAAGTCAGCTAGTTCAGTCAGTGCAAGCATTTGTCAGAAATCGTGGAACTCAACTTAGAACTTAAGGAGCTCAACTCGACGATCAATACCAAATAAAGGACATTTGGGTAACCTACTCAAACTGCCAGAGTATCATTAAAACTAACTGAGAAAGAAAAAAATAATGAAATGAAAAAAATAATATCCACAAAGTCCTCACATTCACAAAAATATCCACAAAGTAGATCATGTCATTTTGTATATAATTTTTAACAATGTCAATGTGTGTACCAAAAACTGGTACCTACCTATATTTTAATGATTTTACATAATAATTAATATGTCAAGTTTTATGGTTTTATCACAAGGCTGGCAACAAATTATCGGACGCGTCCGTAAGCCGCGGCTTATTTGTATCTGGATAGTACATTTAGCACTACACTGTGCCAACTATCGGTCGTAAGTCGCGGACGTGACCTTGGACCGTCCTTGAGCGTTCAGACGTCTGATAGAAATCTGGCCGGCTGGAGCTGGAAACAATGTGCACACTAAACTTATCGGTCGTGACTGTCAGCTGCGGCTTACGGACTTGTCCGATAATTTTTTCCCAGCTTTCACAGAGCGAGCAGCTCAATCCCAAGCTTTTTTATTATCTTCTAAATAATCTGACACTTTATAATACCCTTTTTTACAGTTTGGTTTTAATACAGCTTTTAAATCGTTTAATGAGTAAGCTTCGAATGTCAGTGGGAAGTTTGTTGTAAAAGCGTATACATTGACCCTTAAACGAGTTGCCTACTCTGTGGAGACGTGTGCAGCAAGGTTGTGTTTACTCCTGGTTACTATGAATATCGGACATTTTCTTAAAATTTGATATAGGTACCTATTTTTGTGTAGGGACAAATATAGGTATTGTGACGCTACAGTCAGAATATTTATTTATCTCATTTTTTCTGAAGGGAATCTCTTAGACCTAGGTTGTAAATGGCTCGAACAGGCTTTTTCTGTAGAACAAAGATAGTATTAATGTCCGCATTCTCTGGGGAGCCCCCCAGAGAAGAATCCCTTACGACATAATACTATGAAAATAACTAAAATATTTTTTTTTGGCTGTATCTACGTCAGTTATCTGTCTAATTTTTTGGTCGGCGTTGTGTTCCACGCGCGCCTCAAAGAGATGTCAGCAAGTAAAGGGGTCCGATGGGACCGATCCTGCCGGGGTCGCGGGAAAGTCCGAAAGGGATACCGTGGCCCTTGGCAACGGAAAGGCAACTGAGGGAACACGGGTGGGTTTTAGTCAGTAAGAGTCTGACACGCCGTCCAGAGCGGGAGAAGTCATTTGATGATTTCCCAAACAAAACAACAAAAAAAGGCGGCCGAACTACGCTTTCCTGAATTTTTTTTCTTTGCTCCAACGTAATTTACCGTCAATAGTTATTTAAAAAAAAACTGTTGACTCACCAGGGTCCAACTCTATTCCATTAACTTAAACATTGGTAGTTAGCAGCCTGACATTTGGCGTTGAAATTTTAGGAGTTTAGTCTTTTTTTAGATCAGGAGAAGATTATTTACATTAAACTAATGCACAACTTTAGAGAGTGATCATCTTTTACTTCCCAAGCTAAGCCATTTTAAATGCGTAGGTAGGAAGTCTACGTCGGTTTGTGGCAAAAGTAGAACGGGAATGAGATCTATGGACAGGTGAAGGATTCGGATTTCTACCGAGATCCACGATCCGAGGCTCTCCTTAAGTAAAACATAAAAATTATTTTATTTTAAGAACCTGAATCGTGCAGCAGCTAATCCCGTATTTCCAATCTGTAGCGTTAAAATGGTACGCGTTCTTCGCGAGCTATCCGCTACAGCGATCGCGATTCGTCCAGATTCGCTGCGAATAGATGGACAGATATAATAACAACCCGTCAAATGATCCTATTATAACAATCGAGTTGTACTAAGTAATTGTATGCAGGTACCCAACACGAACGAGCTCGTTCTCATCGGCTCGAGCTTCTAAATCAATCTGTGCCTGGTGCGGGCGTCGATGTGGCAGTGTTAGATATTTATCGGTACCGTGGTAGGCAATATTAACTTTAGCCATATTCCCGCTCAGTAGAGCTCTTGATGTGCGGACCACCACTCGTCGACGTCCCTGCAAAATGTTACCGAACAAAAATAAAACCGACTTCCAAAAAAAATACACTACAAAGTGAAAAATAACTTTGATTTCGGAAGTCGGTGTCTTTGGTTTTGTATTTTTGTTTTTTTGCCACCGACTTCCGAAATCAAAGTTATTGTGTCTGTAGTGTTTTTTTTGGAAGTCGGTTTTATTTTTGTAAAAAAAGTTTTTATTTTTCACTTTTTAGTTGTGGTACCTACACAAACCCCATAAAAATTTGAATACCACTACCTGCTATGTAAATTACAGTGACAGGAACTATTAGAACATCATCCACATATACTAGGTGGGAGAAATACGTATTATTGAAGCTAACTCAAAAACCCCTCATCAGATCTTGACCAAACTTATATGGGACCCTTTCTGAACTATGCCCTACCAAAAACAAAAAGAATCATCAAAATCTATTCACATATGGCGGAGTAATCGCGTAACAAATATACAAAAAGAAAAAGAAAAAAACAACCGAATTGAGAACCTCCTCCTTTTTGAAGACGGTTGAAAATCATGGGCATGGCTGCTAATAAACTGCTAAAACGAAGGTATAGAAACTTTACATTATACCTACGCACCTGCTGTCGTTCAGAACGTTCTTCAGACTTTGGATTAAATTCAGAGTCAGTATTATTATCGTTGCGTTTGTTTATCTCTTCATATTTTACGCCCATCACATCCTCTTCGGGGAGAACGATGTAACCTGTCTTCAGATATACCTTTTAATAACACAATATTGTTTTGGATTTTATCACAACAAATTAAGAATCGAAGAAGACCCAGGAAGTGATGGAGATTGTCTGAAATATCGTCACCCTCCCCGCTAACTGTCCTATCTCACAAACTGTCGTATCTGCACTGACATTACCTACGAGTCCAAAACTTTGTTCCGAATAAGTTCTCTCTAATCGTCGTATCTGTGTCGTTTACCGTTTAGAAGATAATTACGTATTTTATTTTGCGTATGTGCAAAAGGAGGGAAAAAATATTATCACTACCTGTCGTAAGAACATACTGCAGTTAGTAAGATTATTTTTCTATTCGTCATGATTCAAAATGACTGAAGTATGTACATAGGGCACTTAGCTAGAATTTTTGTTTAAAATGTTTACATATTTTTTGTAATTTAAGTCGTTTAAATGAAAATATTGTTTTACCAATATGAAGCTTATTGCCATAGTATTAGTCACACTGAGGTACGTACAGGGATGGGGTGCGGGCAGGTGGACAGCGAGTGAGTGAATCAAATATATTCAGTCGAATTGTTCGTAGAGTGACAGAAACACAGGCTCAAGATGTAGAACACTCCGATAATTCTATGCATTCTTTAAAAGATTTCGAAATCTATGACTTGCCATCAGAAACGCCCAACTCTGCGAAGCTGCTGGGTGCAAAAAAGAGGTTAATAATTCTCGTTTTAGGTGCAGAATTCTAGTGTGCTGGGATCACTTCAATGATGTTAATTGTGATGACCATCGTCAATCACTATCACCAAGTATATTACAAACAACAGCTGGCACTGAGTGTGTTATTTCCAGCAATACTCAGGTCTTTCCCGAAGATTTTGAAGTGGAGGGGTCGCCACGAGAGTGAAAGAACCAAAACAAAAAAACCAGACGTAAGAAAAATTAATTATGTTATGAAAAACTCGGGCAAACAGCATACTACTCAAGTACATAAAACTATTGTACCGGAAAAGAAAATGGGCCCTATTTGTCAGATCCTCAACTGTAAACGCAGTTGTTATCGTTTCACAGATGAAATTCGTGAATATATATTCTAAAGTTAATGGGACCAAGGAAATCTTCAGTCACAGCGTGAGTTTATTGTGAGGCATGTGAAAAAAGAACCCGTTAAACGTCGAACTGCTGGACGGAATCAAGGAGACAAGCCACTCTTCAATATTTTTTTCCTCTTCAGAATCAGCCTCTCCAAGTTTGCCAAACGTTTTTCTTAAATACGTTGGGAATAAGTTTTCGCACCATTAGAACATCACTTGAAAAAGTTACAGACCGGTACCGCCGAAAAAGACAGGCGAGGAGGGCGTAGGCAATGCGTCGTGGATAATGATGCCACAGGTCGAAAAATGATCGAACAGCATATTGAGAGATTTCCGAAGGTTGAATCTCATTACTGCAGGGAAAATTCTTCTAGAGAATGCCTTCATTGTGAGTTGACGTTACCCAAGATGTACCAGATGTTTAAAGAAGAGCATAAAAATAGTTCCGTGAAGCCCAGCTTTTCGTCATACAGAAGGGTTTTTAAATCCAAAAAATTATCGTTCCACCGCCCAAAAAAAGATCAGTGTAGTTTTTGCATGACATATTTAAAAGGTTCTGAGGAAGAGAAACTAAAGATTTGCGAGAAGTTTAAGAAGCACCAACAGGAGAAGACTGTTTAGATCTGAGAGAAATAAATGTAAACTAGCATCACAGCAGAACCCAACCACAATACAATGTGCTACATTTGACCTCCAACAAGTCATAAGCTTGCCTATTAGCAATGAAAATTCTGTTTTTTATAAACGTCGTCTTTCAGCGTACAATTTTACAATTATGAAATGACTTCTGGAGCCTGTTCGTGTTATACATGGCATGAGGGAGTAAGCAATAGAGGATCGTCAGAAATTTACACTTCACTGTATGACTTTCTTACGAAGAGTGACGCAAAAGGCATCAATATAGTTTACCTGTTTGCTGATGGATGCAGAGGACAGAACAAAAATTCCATCGTTGATGCCACGATGGAATTTTTGTTCTGTTCATACCTTACTGTATGTCATAAGCAATGCCACAAATATTCAGGAAATCACTTTACGTTTCTCCGTGCCATGTCATGGACAAAGCGAAGGAGACTCAGGACACAGCACCATCGGCTGTGCTCTGAAAAAAAGTGGGGACATTTTTGTACCGAGCCAACTTCCTCCAATTTCTAGATTGGCACAGAAAAATAAACTGTACGAAGTGAATGTTCTTACATACACAGATTTTCTTGATTTTAAACAACTTTCAGCTGACCTTAGGATGCTTCGAAAAGACGATGAGGGACGATGCTTGTACTGGACAGAAATGTCCTGTCAGAATGTTATGTCAAGAAGGCTGAACCTGAAAAGATTTTCTTTAAAACTAGCCACGGAGAAGAGATTCCACGCTCTCTTTCTCTCAGAAGACAGGTCTCTGTTTTCTTGAGAGAGGAAATAGGACCTCTCAATCCGACACCGCCCAAAATTTCGATGGAAAAATATAATGACTTGTTGTCACTAACAACAGGGGACACCCCAGTCATTAAGTTGCCTCAAGTTACTTTTTAATGATTAATTTACTGTTGATTTTACTAACTGGTTGTTTTTAAAATTTAGCTCTTACGTTAATATTGAGACGTTGTCTACCTATTACATGACTGATTTCTAGTTCCTACGTTTAATAAATAAGACTGATTGACTGACCGCTTTAACCCTAGGAAAAGCAATTCCAATTAAAGACTAATTTAAAAAAAAAATGTTTTTGCAAAGACTGATTGTGATATTAAAGTAACTAAGACCTAGTTGTTAAGAACATACTCAAAATGTATACTAAGCCCGTAGTCCGCTTCTGTGTATATTTGTGTGCTTAAAGAATAATTATCATTTATTTTAAGGAAGGTTAAGCCTTAACTCATCTCATTACTTATAGATAAAGTATATTTAACATAAAGTAAAACACACAACAAAATTGCCAAAAATGTTAAAACATTTTTTTTTTACTTTTTAACGTATCTTGTAGCTTTTTAAGCCAACGAACGAACATTTTTATTACTTTTAATACATTTATATAATATTAATAGAGTTTTATTTATATTTTTATACAAAATAATGAAGTCGTAACAGACATAAGTTGTAAAACAAAGTTCTCACAGAGTGACGTATCTGCTTCAAATGAATATAACTAAAAAAATAGATACCTTAGGGCTTTAAAGAAACTACTACCTTAAAGAGTGAGCCAAGAGCAATATAAAAACGATATTAATTACTTAATAAAGCCACAACTAACACACCGACAGTAACATGATTGTAGCGCCCGACCGAAAAACCGTTGCCCTGGAAAAGTATCAATAGCTAGTTACGACAGTTAGCGGGGAGGGTGACGATATGTCATGGCTAGAAAACGGGGGGGACTCTGATTCACCCCTATGTTAGCCAAGTATTACCAACCATAATATTATCTACTTGCCTAAGTAGTAACTGTTATTATATTCAATACCATGTCTTTGTGATGAGCAATACCTTTATATACCTACGCTACTCGTACGTAACTTCTGACTTTTATATTCCTGTAGCTACCTACAGGTATATAAAAGTCAGAAGTTACGTACGAGTAGCGCAAAATAAAGACATGAGTGTAACTACTTACACTCATGTCTTTATTTTGCCTTACCATTTAAGTTTGTGTTGTTATCGTTGTAACTGGCGCTATCTGCACCACGTATCGGTACCAGAAGGCACAGACTACTCGTAGGTAAGGAGAACTCTTCCCTGGGAATCCACTCAGCGGGACGATATCGGACGTTCATGTCTTTGCCCATCCATTCGGGTTGCTTTGAACTTACACTGGAATATTAATGTTGCTGTAAGTATCGCTGTATCAGAATCTGTGTTTCATTAACATATAATCAGTTCACGAGTGCTTAATTTTGTCAAAAAAAATACTGCAATAAATGTGAAAGTTAGGTAATATCATGAAACAAATACCTGGCTTGTTCGCCTTTGGTCAGGTCATTCCATACCGTTTTCCCATCAGGGGTGCTTAATTTTTCAAACAATTGGATGTGGGCAGTGTACCACAACTCCGGATGGCCAATTTCGTAAACGGCAAAATCTTTCTCGGGTGATTTTTGAAAGTCTTGCGCATTTTGTGGCGATCCTTGAAAGTCATTCGCATTTTGTGTTGTTTCTTGAGAGTCATTATTAATCGAATATTCTACATCATCATCTTCATCGTCATAATTGTTATCTAAACGCTTGTTATTCGCAGAGTTATGAATTTTATGTTCTTTTGTTTTCAAAGAAGAAGAGCTCGTTTTATTTTTATCCGTATTCTTTTTTCTCCCTGCTCTAGACTCTTTTTCTTTGGCATGAGCAATTCTAAAATGACGTAGTTTTTTCAGACGAATTCTTTCATCGGGCTTAGTTATTTCATCAGACAGTGGTTTAGTGTCAGACAGTGGTTTACTGTCAGACAATTCCGTAGTTTCTTTTTTATGATTTACGTTCGCTGCTCTATGATGAGTATGATGACTATTAACATTGATCTCTGTTTCGTCAAAAGTATCAGGATTCATAATACCAGATTCTTTTACTGGTTCCGATATTCGGTAGTACTGTTCTTTTGAATCCCATTGCTTACCGTCCTCGCCACCTTCTTCGACCACAATGTTATGTTCACTGCGCTTTTTGCGTTTGCTTAATGTTGAGTTCGCGCACATAATAATATAATCATTTTCAACTAGAACATAATTATATTGTTTCATAAATATTTTAATATAAGCATATGTTTCTAGCTCCCGCCAGCGGCTTCGCCCGCGTGATATTTTATAAATTATACCCTATGTTACTCAGTGATAACATAGCATCCTACTGATGAAAGATTTTTTCAAATCGGGTTCTCATCTAAAACGTAAGTCATGTATTGGAGTCCATGTAGGTACCCAGGAATTTATCGGAAACTGGTTCCAATAGCTTTTTCGTTCAATTAATCCGGAAGCGGACGTAAGACTACCCTACTACGTCCGCGTCCGCTGCCGTAAAGACCTGCTGGCTTATGGTTACCTAGAACCTTAGGTTCTTCCAGAGGCCCAATCGTACCGTACCGAGAGTGACACTAGCAGATATCCAGTTGCTTAGAACATCTCACACGACTGTTTGACGGGTTATTCCACTAATCCCCATTGATAATCCCCATCGGTTTAAAAATAAAATACAAAGAACATTATTAAGAATCACGAAGTCTATTTCTTACGGAGGTAAGAACTCATTGATTATTTTTCTAATCAAACAAATTTACGTACTTAATGGCTAAATTAATAGCCAAGTGTAAAATATTTCTGTCTTGTCATATTAAAGTCTAAACTGCATTACAAAATATACCTAATCATAATAGTTATTTGTTATACAAGAGTGCAAAGTTGCTTTTTAACCGCGTGTTCAATTTTGATGACCGAGCAAGCGAAGGAATCAAAAGAGCACGAGGTGAAAAATCTTTGCACTCGAGTGCAACACGTAACTTTTCATTCCACCTCAGCGAGGAAATGACTAAATGCAAAAAAAAAAACGTTTACAATCACAAGATAGGTACACTTTTATTTCAGTTTAGGTATTAATTACTACATTATGACAGGTAAGTATTACAGAATAATCTTTAAATTATAACAAAATAATACTAAGGTATAATTAAGAAAATTTTAAAGTAACGTTGCTACAGTTATTTAAATTGAGTGTAATATTTTTGTTTGGTACTGTAATATTGGTGTTAGTCACTTGTGTACTGTTTTTCGGTAAACTATCTGTCATACTTAATAGTTGTACCGATTCATCGGATTCCCTTGGCGTGAATGTTGGAGAGAGAGGGAGATGGTTAGGTGTTTCATAACGGCTTATTTTTGATGTAGAAGGGCCAGTACAAGGATCCGATTGAGGCTCTTTCAGTGTAATGGCTCCTACGATGCCTTCACATATTTTAGACTTATTTTGGATGGAATCCTCTATGTATCCCTCTACAACTGCATTGGACTTCCAGCCTCCGTGGCGCTTAAGGGACAGCAGATCAGCTCCGGAATCAGCCAAAAGTGTGGCTGAAGTTCGTCGGAAACAATGACCCGTGTACAACAGGGGTTCTGGAAGTTCAAGAAATGTTGCTATTTCTCGTGGGATACTGCCAATTTTATTAGTACCCATAGGCTGTCTAACACACTTTCCATTGCGATACTGTAGAAAAAATCGATTGATTGGAGTGTTAGGCGGACGTAAGGCTTGATATTTCTCAACAATCGTTACGTATTCCTTGCGAATGACGAAGTTGCGGTCTCTTTTTGTCTTTGTATTAGGTAAATTAATTAATAGTAAGTCATCTGAATGTTTCTCAATGTTTTTGACATTAAGTTGTGTTAGTTCATTAGTTCGACATGCTCCGTTTATTCCAATAATAAGAACAACCTGTAACGTAAAGAGTATTGTAGTAGATAAATGAATAAAATTGATATGAACGCATAATTATGCCTATCAACATCTACTAAGTATACTATTTAATTGAGATTAATATACTTAAGTAGATACTGAATGTGCAACTGACTTACTTTTGCCGCCAAATATACGGAATCGGGTGCTTCGTTAAGAAACTTTTCAATATCAGATACTGTGAAAACCTTCGATTTTTTTGGTTGATGACCAGATGAGGCTCTTTTTAAAAATGCCACTAATTTAGGATAGGTATCGATATGTTTGTCTTTTTTCATCTTTATTGTTGCTTTTAGCATCGAATACGTACTCCATAGAGTGCTTGCTTTCTTGTTCTCGGATAATTCTATAAAATATGCCAGCAAAACGTTTTCTGAGAAAGTTTTGGCTCCTTTTGCTAGTCGCCACGTGTTGAACATATCGTACTGTTTTAAATACTTCTCGCGTGATTGTTGAGGGAGAAAGCTCATTTGCGCATTATTAACAGTTTCAGTCAATTCTGTTGGCGTCAAGCAAACTTCCTCGTCGCTAGAATCACTCATTTTAGTTTTTTCACTTGTTTTCAAGTTTCTTGTTTTTAATATACCTAAGGTTTAACAATGACGTGAAAAAATGCCGCGTAAAGAACCGCGTACAAAGCAAATTGAAAAAAGAACACCAAGAAGGGACCGAGTCTGAGTTTTTAACAAATTAAAAAAAAGTTGTATGATATATTCGGCACCATAGAGGTAGCAGTAAATAGGTTTAATGTTTTTTTTAATTCACAAACTTAGTGCACACGATGTTCTAAATTCAATTTACTTTATCCTCTAGAGAATAAAAACGGCTTTTCCACTCAGATACTGAAGATTAAAAATACTCTTACCGAGATGGTGGGATGAAAAGAGATTTTTTTTATTTTTTTTTGTGTGGGAAATAATCAAATAACTTTTCCCGCTCTGGGCGGAGCGTGTCAGACTCTTAACCCAAGTTCGCACGGAAGTATTTTTATCACGGCGATGTTTTTTCGTACACTGGATTTTCAACTCTCGGTCAACCAGCGCGTCAAGAAAACACAATTTTGGATATTCAACTCTCGGCACTAAGCAGAGCGTCGAAAATCTAATACGCGAAAAAAATCACCGCGATAAAAATACGGCCGTGCGAACCTGTACCCTAATACGAATACACGATCAATAGGAATTTGAATAGTTTTGAATCAAATTGCTAATTCATTGCTACAAAAGCTCGAAAAAAATCTGCTCAACAACGTAAATAACGCAATGAATGTTGTTGAACTGTCAAAATGAAACAAAAGTCGTAATCGGTTACGAAAATTTGTTGCGTAATTAGATAGCTGGGCTTACTGATTTAAACCCACCCGTATTCCTTCGTGTGCGTTACCCCAGCCAGATTATGTCGAAAATCGTTAACTAATTGAACAGCTTCTGTAATTGGTAAGCTAATTTAAAAATTTGGTAAACTGATAGTTTTTTAATTACTTATTTGATAAAAACACTTCCGGCTGGAGTGACGTTACCCCAGCCAGATCTTTTGTTTTCTAATGGATATTTTGAAATAAATCTTATCTAAAAAATTACGAGGGTGATTCAAAAAGTTCTTAACTTTTTCGTGTGAGTTACGTGCGGTGATAAAATATCTCAGTTTGAAAAAAATGTCTACGACGTAATTGTTTTCGGATATTCAGTTGACATTATACATATGGTCTGAAATGGTAATGGGCGTTCCTCAAGGTTCGATATTGGGTCCATTCCTCTTTAAATTACCAAATGTTAGAAGTAGCGAATGTGACATCATATTGAATGGAGAAAAACTGGAATTTATTAATCAAACAGTTTTCCTTGGAACCACGCTAGACGAGAAATTACAATGGGGACCCCATAAAACATCTCTCGCGGGGCGGCTAAGCTCGGCCGCTTATGCTGTTAGAAAGATAAGACAGTTAATAGATGTACAAACCGTGCGTTTGGTCTATTTTAGCTACTTCCACAGTATTATGTTGTACTTATGGCATTTTACTGTGGGGTCGGGCTGCTGACATTGAATCCATCTTTGTTTTACAAAAAAGAGCTGTCAGAGCCATTTATAATCTATACGTCGCCGTCGTCGCGAATCTCTCAGGGAACTATTTAAAAAGATTAATATTATGACAGTACCTTTTTTTTTTTTTGGGTGGGTAATCATCAAATGACTTCTCCCGCTCTGGGTGGAGCTGGAGGGCGTGTCAGACTCTTACTGACTAAAACCCACCCGTGTTCCTTCTCTTGCCTGTGCAATGCCAGGGGGCCACGGTATCCCTTTCGGACTTTCCCGCAACCCCGGCAGGCAATGGTCTCATCGGACCCCTTCACTCGCTGACACTCTTTCAGGCGCGCGTGGAACACAACGCGCCGTCGACCCGGGCTTGGTCCTTACCGGACGGCGAGGTACCCATTGCTCACCGTCCGCAAGCCCGCGCCTACTACGGTGGCCGGGAATCGGCTATGGATTCCCGACGCCCAGGGCGTCTTCTCCTGCGGCGGCTAGGGGCGTGAGGGCGCGAAATTTGCCTCTCCCTGACGCGCTCCGCCTCCTCCTTTGCATCGCAGAAGGAGGTGATGGCCTCCCATGCCCTCTCGCTCCGTACCATGGCCTGGACCAGGGCCGGACGCGAGAGATCTCCGCCACCGATCGCCTCCTCGAGGACACGGCGGTGCTCTGCCCAAGCCGGGCATACCTCCACCGTATGCTCCACCGTGTCCTCCGGGTGATCCACGCAGTGATGACACCCGGGCGTTTCCTCCCGCCTTATCCGAAACAGGTACCTCCCGAAACAGCCGTGGCCGGTGAGGACCTGCGTCAGGCGGAAGGTGAGGACGCCGTGGCGCCTCTCCAGCCACTCCTCAAAGAGGGGACTTATCGCCGCAATAGTGGCGTGCCCAGCACTGGGTTGCGCCATGAGATCCCGTCTCAGCTCTGTCCGCTGTGCCGCGATTTCTCGCAGCATCGGAGTCAAGCCCCGGCGTTTCGCCTCCCCGCGCCACTCCCAAATATGCGCGAGGACTATTATGACGGTACCTTGCCCATTCATTTATGCAAATATTATGTACGTGAGAAAAATCTACATCTTAATCATCTAAATTTTAATACTAGAAATAAAGATAAAATAGATCAACCATTTTTCAGACTATCTGAAGTAAATTCATCTTTTATGGGGTACTGTGTGTGCATGTTACAACAGAATACCTTGTGATATATTAGAATTAAATAAAACTCATATAAAAAGTACACTTTGTAAACAAGCATATACAAATTAGAGGATTATATCCAAGAAAAAAAATGCTTAGAAACATGCTGGTCCTGCTCCATAGGACAATTCAGAATCTAGACAAAATCGAACTGGTTGCCAATTTAATCGTAAAATATTATTTTTTGAAACAATTATTTTATATTTTGTGATTACTTGAACTCACACACTGACTTAATATGGAAATTTATTGTGTCATTCTAGAACACAGATTCAACTGGTACCGTCCGTGAAAGTGTTAATTGATTCACTGGGGTTCAAAAAAGTTTCGGCAAGATAGGTGTCACGAATGTTAACCGACCAAAACAAAAAGCGACATTTGGAAATTTCTAAGCGTAATCTCGAAATGTTCCAGCGATATTCGGATAATTTTTGCCGTCGCCTTGTCACCATGGATGAAACGTGGGTCCACCATTTCGATCCTGAAACTAAGAGACAAAGAATGTCTTGGAAACGACCATCCTCTCCATCCATTAAGAAATTTCGAGTTGCTCCTACCGCTGGCAAAGTTATGGTCTCAGTGTTCTGGGATATTGAAGGAATCCTTTTTATTGACTACATGCCAAAAGGCCAGACGGATACTGGACCCTATTATGCAAATTCAATCCCGAAAGTGCGTGAAGCGATTAAAGAAAAACGTCGTGGAAAACTATCGTTGGGCGTGTTGTTTCTTCAAGATAACGCTTCTGCTCATCGATCGGAAGTTGCGCTCAACGCAATCTGCTGTGCTGGCTTCAATCTCCTTGACCACCCACCTTTTTCTCCGGACTTAGCCCCAAGTGATTTTCACTTATTCCCAAAATTAAAAGAGGACATTCGTGGAACAAAATTTTACGATAATGACGCGGTTATGGCTGCCGTAGTTCAGAAGAGTTTTTCGAGAGTCAAGAAAAACAATTTTTTTCACAAGAAATTGATGGAAGTTAGAAACGCGTTATTCTAAATGCATAGCCTGGCGGGAGATTATGTAGAAAAATCAAATATTTTTGTTTAAATCTTTGCATTTTTTAATATTGATTCCAAGAATTTTTTGATTCACCTCGTTCGTAGATATCAATTTGAAGTAAATGTATTTGCTATAGTTGCGAAGATATTTAAAATCCTGCTGGAGTAACGTTTGCACGATTGCTGTATCTCGGAATTGACTATACGGATGATTGTAATATTTGTACATGAGATCTGGCTAATTAGTTATAATTTGTTACGCAATAAACGAATCCACTATAATGCACCGTTTTGAAGTTATTTTAGTAAATAGAAAATATGCTTTATTAGGTCCTAGCACTTCCAATAAGCGCTCCAAAGACTAAACTTAAACTTTATTATATAGGTAATTACTGTCTATAAATGGTACTGAAGTTTCATTAGTAGTATCCTATACGTAATTAAAAAGTTATGATGATGTTCCGGCCACGGCGCGCAGCTGACTTATTTGACGACCGATTAACCGAGTTTACTGTAGTAGTGGTAAGGGTAACTGAATATTATATCAATAATTAGAAATACAGTTCAATTATGTATATACATGTGAAATTTTAGACTTGTAAACTAATTCATTAACGAGATAATCGGAAAAAATTATGTATCCGTGGTAACCCGACCAAATCTAGAATGTTATAAAAAAGCGGCCGCGCAATACCTACATTATACCAACCTTCTAAAACTTACAGGATAATACGTGAGAATAATACCTACGTGTTTAGTACAGACGGGTAAACAAGTGGTAAAGTAAAACATATTTATAGTGGAATATTCATTTCAAATATAATAATGCGTAGGTAATAACAAATATGGAGTACCTACCTATGTAGATGATGATGATCTTATGCAGATATTTTAATTAAGATAAGTAAGTATCTATATTAACTTCAATAATAATCACAGATATTTTTATACATTAATATGCAACGTCGCTTGCTTATATGAAATTAAAATTAAGAACTGATAAACATCTTCACTATTTTCATTGTGTTATGCTTAGCGTTCCGAATAAGTTAAAGTAAAATAGTTGTAGCCATATTTAAAATTCAGTTTTATTGTAAAAAATCACAGATCAACAATAATTAAAAGTATAATATAACATCACAGTGCAGTAAGTAGGTACTAAAATATTATACAGAAGGTAGGTAGGTCCTACTGTTTTTCTAATATGATTTAAAAAATCACAAATGTCTTACATAAAGATAGCCGTACATAATCTTATTGTATTGAGTTTTTTGGATAAAAAAAATACTATACTAAAAATAATTCATAGCAATGCAGTCAACTTCTTAGAATAGGTACGTACTTTTTGACTAACTAAGTTTTATTGCATATCTAATGGTTTATCCAAACATAATAAATAAAATAAAAATGTGATAATAAATACTTAGTCAATAAAAATAAGTTGGATATTGGCAATAATTTGTTGTAAGGGAAATTTGTATTTGTTTTATTTATTTAATTAAAGCCTAACCCTAACCTAACGATGCCGTGTATCGTTATTATGTCATATTAAAATATAATAATAAATTCCTTTACCTAAATAAGTACATAATATAAAATTAACTAAAAACTAAGTAGGCGCAATTTGTACCTTGTAAATTGGTAAGTAAGTAGGTAGGTACCTACTTCATCGATAGAATGTTTAAACGTAGAGGTAGATATATGAAGAATGGAATAGTGGACACTTACTTTGAGCAATTTAAAGTTTATTTAAACATTATGGCGTGGTAGGTTTAATTTTTCAATCAACCTAATTTTATTCGTGACTGTACCAACTTTTAAGGACCATTAAACTAATAATTTTAGAAGGTTGGTATAATGTATTGCGCGGCCGCTTTTTAATAACATTCTAGATTTGGTCGGGCTACCACGCATACATCATTTTTTTCGATTATCTCGTTAATGAATTAGTTTACAAGTCTAAAATTTCACATGTAGGTATATAATTGAACTGTATTTCTAATTATTGATATTCAGTTACCACTAGGTACTACAGTAAACTCGGTTAATCGGTCGTCAAATAACTCAGCTGCTCGCCGTTGGCCGGAACATCATCATAACTTTTTTAATTACGTATAGAATACTAATGAAACTTCAGTACCATCTATAGACAGTAATTCTACCTATTTATTAACGTTTAAGTTTAGTCTTTGGACCGCTTATTGGAAGTGCTAGGCCCTATTAAAGCATATTTTCTATTTACTAAAAATAACTTCAAAACAATGCATTAAAGTGGATTCGTTTATTGCGTAACAAATTATAATAACTAATTAGCCAGATCTCGTGTACAAATATTACAATCATGCGTATAGTCAATTCCGAGATACAGTAAACGTGCAAACGTTACTCCAGCAGGATTTTAAATATCTTCGCAACCATAGCAAATACATTAAGTTGTACCATTTATTTCAAATTGATATCTAATTATTTAGATAAGATTTATTTCAAAATATCCATTAGAAAACAAAATATCTGGCTGGGGTAACGTTACTCCAGCCGGAAGTGTTTTTATCAATTAATTAAAAACTATCAGTTCACCAAATTCTAAAATCTGCTTACCAATAACTAATTATCTATTGAAATTAGTTAACGATTTTCGACATTATCTGGCTGGGGTAACGCACACTATTCATTCAGTTGCCTATCAAGTCAAACAGTCGAGTGAGATTACCAGATATCTTATGTTTATCTGGCTAGTGGGCTACTTCAGTTGGTTATTGAAAAATCTGCGCTGAAAAAACTAGAATTTTCTGTTTTTAGACCGCGAAATTGATACGGGCTCTTAAATAATATATGTTGTTTGTAGGATTTTATTTGGATTGTCAATAGTGATTAGTGGAATAACCATATGACAAAATTTACAACATTATGTAGTACCTACCTACCTACATTCTACAAGGTAAATTATTTTGGTAAAATTTATTGAATTTATTTTTAAATGTACCTATAATAATGGTAGTAATTATGTGAACACTTAGCACGACGCAGATAAGTGCCTTAACCTATTACTTTTGTATACTTATAACGGATTTTCTTTGTGCTCAAATGAATGGCTGTGTCCTTGGTTACTTTGAATGAGATTTGTGTACCTACATATAAAAAACAGGTACAAGCAGATGGTAGGTAAAGCTGGGCTGGTAATGTGACGTCGCCGTGTCGATGTCGGTGTGAAAGCGTTCTCTAACTGGATTTATAATACTGTTGGCCGGCGTTCAACACAAAAACCGGTTTGATTGTAAAGGGAGGGCTCCGCACGACATGCAGAGCCAGTCCGCACGCAGGCACGTCGCTAACCCTGCAGCGCTCCGATTATACAGTGATACGACTCAGGACGAATATAAATAATGGAGAAGTTTATAGAAACAGTACGAGCACATCCCTGCCTGTGGAACCCGCAGCATCCCGACTATCCCGAGGTGCATACAAGAGGTCAAGCCTGGCAGAGTGTCATCAATGAAGTTGACGACAGTACAATACCAAACAGTACGTAACTACATACATTCCTGTTTACAAGTTGATGCTCATCCTCAATTGTCGAATTAAGTAGGTCTAAAATCTGTAAGAAGTAATATATAAATAGTAGTAATATATTTTCTGTGCTCGTACCATAGACGTATAAAAAACGTCTATGGCCCGTACGTAAATACACATGCACCACGTAAACTGAGTGCGTTGAAGACGATTTATGAGCAATACCTGACAGAAACCCGTTTTTGTATGGCGGCCGACCGACTGTATGTTGTTTACTTTTTACCTTCTGAGACAAATGGTAACAACCGCTTTAATAAATGCTAGATATTGGATTCTGATGTGCAAAGTAAGAAAGGAAATTCAAGGAAATAATGTTTTTTTTGTCGTTTTCTGATGTTAGATAATTATTTAGGAGAACAAAATGATAAAGACGTAATTTCTGTACGTTCTTCCTTGAGAGTTAACTAAGTACTTTAGAGCTCACTCATTAACATAACATCACGCACGCCTGTACCCCTAAGTGGAAGGCAGAGGTCTATAGTAAACCCACATTTCGCAAGTTTTGTTTGCTTACGGGCAGCGACATAAGTCAATGAGCATTTTGGAATTTTAATTATTATACTGGGTGGCAGGGACATCGACGCGAAAACTGTTACCATGGATTCAGTACAAGAATCTGAACCACCCGCATTGAATTTGTCGTCGGTTTTATAAAAAAACAGCTGGTACATGTAATATTGTCATGCTGTTTGACGGCACGGTTGGCGCAGTGGTTAAAGCAATAGACTGCTGCACTGCGTGTTGCAGGTTCGATTCCCGCACGGAACAAATATTTGTATGACCTACAAGTAGTTGTTCCGGGTCTGGCTGTTTGTGTATGTGAGTTTAAAAGTTTGTAAACGCACCCACGATACAGGTGAAATTCCTAGTGTGGGGCAACTTATAAAAAAAATATATATATATATATATAATATACATTTTGACCGCATAGAAAAATTTAATAGGTACATACAGGTACCTATGTATATGTACTTCTTTTTTTTTTGGTGTATGTACATTTTTCTATGAAATAGCAGATTTTGTTTTACCTAATTAATGGTTTAAATACTTATAAATAAGGTCCCATTAAATAGATGGACTAACTTTTAGAAATAATTCAGACCACCATAATAAGGACAATGGTAAAAAATTATAAGATAAACGCATTAGGTTCTTACAAGAAAAATAAATCAGATATCGAAAATACACTAAAAATGTTGGTTACCCAATGCCATTTATTATTTTAGGTCAAAATAAAATCACTTTAATCGGTGTTTTTTTTTTTGCTTGGTTATCTTTGGTTAGTCGTACTGAACTCTATGTTAAAATTTGTCCATCTATATGAATGGGTATTTATGTCGTGGCCACTGGCCAGATCTCCGAATTGACCATTTCATGAAATGCAGACCAGCTAAAATTGACATATATTATCTGCGTCTTAAGAAATACTTTCGATCCGAAGCATTTAAGCAAAGATTGTATTTAAGTCTTACTTTTTGAATTGTTACTTTCAGCTGGAGCCATTTGTCCAAAAACCTAAGTATAATCGAAAGTCCATCGAATATTCTCCCTGAAAGTCAGATATTCAAATAAACTTTGATCAAGTTCATTTGTGTTACTCGCACAAAAATAAATTCAAATAAGTAAGTATATATAATTATGTTTGAATTTAAAGAGAAATAGCATGACTGTCGAAGTGAATTTTATTTTCTCTTCAGACAAAAAGTCTAAGTTTAGTAAACCATAATAACTATTTTATAATGCGACTTAATTATGTTGTACTTGACATATTATATTATGAGAGTAAATTGCGTTTATAAAAGAGGATTAGTGAGTACAAATAAAAGTTTTGATCTATTTTATTCATTTATTTATTATCTTCTATGTCAGTAAATACTTTAAAACTATATGGCATAGGCATAGTAGGTCACGAATGTATAAAATTATATTTTTTAAATTTGTTAACAGCATAAGCATTAAAGACTACACCATTAAGAGAACTTTACTTTGAAAAACTCTAAATGTTTATTTCCTTTAATGTCCCATACATCAATGCTGTTCATTTACATCAAAAAAATTATTAACTTATATCACCCTTAATAATTATTATTTAACGTAAGGGACATGCTATCTTTAAAACTATAGGCTTTATTGATTTTTTGCTATTTTAGCTTCAAAGAATGAAAAAATCTAAGAAACTTTGTCCTAGACACTTTTTACGTAAAACATATAGTTAAAAAATTATAGTCAGTTTTGTAAGAAAACTATCTTATTTTTGCTCTTCTGAAAACCTTAGTTTTGTCCCTTACGTCATTTCATATTTCCAGTATCGATATCGCTTACACGTTAACGTTTAATGATATTTCAGTCGACGTTGGGCCATATCATTCATATTTATTTATTTATTTAGTACATGGAATACTTACAGCTAAAAAAAACAGACATAAAAGGAGACCATAATCACCAGAGAGCCAATTACAAATCCTCACGTATAGACTTAAAATAATAAGCGCCCCGCGGTTTCACCCGCATAAGTTTCGATCTCGTGGAAATATCGGGATAAAAAGTATCCTATGTGTTAATCCAGGTTATAAACTATCTGTGTGCCAAATTTTATCCAAATCTGTTTAGTAGTTTTAGCGTGAAGAAGAGACAAACATACACACTCACAAACTTTCGCCTTTAATGGTCCCCACTTATGAAATTGGCGTTTTGTATGGAGAATTTTAAAGATTTTTTTGTGGTTCATTAGCACTATAGAATCTAATTGAGACACTTTTCAAAAACGAGTGTAATACCCTATTAGAATAATTAGGTAATGTAGGGTATCCACGGTTTAAGGTGTACCTAGTAAAAATTGCCAAGTAGATAACTGCGACCAACTTGGAAGTAGCGCTCGTCGGCCGCTGCCGCGGCACATCATGACATGAATATGACCAACGGTCGATGTTCATTTCATGAAATAATCAACTCTAAGATCTGGCCACGACATATACCTACTATACCCACAGGGATTTTTGAGATGGGGATTTCGAGTAAGGGCAGCTACCTTAACCGTTGTAGGTAGTGTAGGTACCCATAGGAAAACGGTCTCAGGAGACTGTCCTTAACTTATTGATCTGCGTCACCTATTTTGAAAAAAAAAATATACAGTCAGCAAGAAATTGGGTATCCGTTGTAAAAAATATAACCTTGCTCAAGAATTGGGCTAAGTATCAAATAAGTACATACAAAAATATTTTTTCAATTCCGAAGATTAGCGCGTTCCAACAAACAAACAAACAACACACAAACCCAACAAAAAAACAACTCTAACAAGCTCTTCAGCTGTACCTTACTTAAACTTTTAATATAGGTATTAATAGTTGTTTTTAAGGTATTCTTTACTATTCAATAAATTGTTACACTCACTGGCATATTACCTATTAGCCACAGATTTCATTCATATCTCTCTCTTCTGAAACTTTGTACCAACTATAGTTCACCAACTTATGTCGCTGACTGTACCAATCATACATTCCAAAACGTCGGCGTCGTTTGTATTTGTCTGCCTTTTAAAGGGATCATGTTTTTACTTTTCAGTCAAAGTAGCACGAACTGAGTGGAGGAAACTTCGCGACAATCATCGGGAAGCTTTAAAGAGAGCCAAATTAGGACAGAACAAATTGTTGCCAGCTCAAGTCACAACTTGGAAATATGCAAAAGCTATGCAATTTCTGGAACCACATATGAAATATCGCATAACAGAAAATATAGAAATGGATCCGCCAGTTATACGTTCAAAGAATTCCGAGCATGACGTCTCTACGACCAATGCTGTTGAGTCTGCAAAATCAGATGCTCCATCGCATAAACGACGCTGCGTCGAGCACGCCGAAGACACAGCCGCTATACCACGTCATGAAAAAGAGGTAGATGCACTCGAATCTTTCTTCAATTGCATCTTAAAAAGCACCAGAGATATGCCACAATGGATGCAAACTCAAGTGAAGAAAAAAATATTTGCAGTTATTATTGATGCGGAAGAGAGCTTGTCGTCTCAATCTCAAGCGCAAAATGCACCACCTGAAGAGTACGGAAATAATTTTGTCATTGAAAACAAAATCAAGACAGAATATTTTGAAAACACCTAGACATGAAGCGTGCCCAATATACAAATGATGTTCAGTAAAAAAGTGATGAATGTGTACCTAAGCCAAACTCGGATTAAAGTGTGTTTAAGAATACTTAGGTCCTGAATTAAACTATTTTGTCTGTTTAAAGGCACATCAACCTACTACATTCTGTCAAATATCTTTAATAGATTTTCAACTTTATATCTCAAGCATAAGGTTCAAAGTTGATTGGGAAAATTTTACGGTTTCGGGTAGGTTGATGTGCTGGCTGGTCTGTACAAAATCTATTATTGTGATCATTTAGATTTATCGAAAATTAAATTAATTCTCTATGCTACATTATACAATATGTAAAAACAACCCTGTCCGATCTGTGAGGTTGTTGTTAGATATCGTACTGAGATCTATTTATGTGGAAATTTTCAGGAAAGAAGAAAAAAAAATGACACCGCTTTTTTTTTCAATGGGCAATTTTGCCGGGTTATTTACATGGGGCGCGGGCGGCCATCGTTTGGCTGGTGACTACAAGTCATAACTTATGAGTTATTATGACCCCTGATGAAAATTTGATAATTTTTAAAGGATTTGGGGTAACTATGGTACCAAAAATGTGAATTTAAAAAGCAAGATGTTTTTTATTTTCAATATTAGTAAGTATGGTTTTTTTTTTCCTTTTTGGTAGATAATTTTATTGCAGTAGGTACCTATGCGCCCCTTTCGGATCGGACAGGTTTTTTTTTACATATTATATACTTACTTAGCATAGATTACCTTTATTAATGTTAAGTTCATTCAAACTTACCGTAACGTCTAGATGGATGTGAGGCAGTTTTTATAATGGATGGTGTTGCAAGTTGGAGAGGATGTATTACTTGTGGAGTCGGGTTATTTTGTAGAGGGTAAAGCTCATTTTCAAGGCTCCGAGCCTCCGAGCGTCCTATGTCCCGCTTAAAACGCTTAAAGTATTAAATAATTAAAAATAATAATTAGACTTTAAAATTCACAAGAGAATTTTATAAACGTGTAATTCAAGACTACTGTCATACTACGAGGGTCATTCAATAAATACTTAGCCTACAAAAAGTAAACGAAAATTTTGGAAAAGTGGCAATTTATTTTTCAACATAGTCTCCTTTTAGTTCGATACACTTAGCCCAGCGATGCTCCAACTTATTTAACCCGTCCGAAAAATAGTTTTTGTCAAACTCTGCAAAATAGGCCTCCGTGGCGGCGATGACCTCCTCATTCGATCCATATCTATTCCCGGCGAGTGATTTTTTCAGATTAGGAAACAGAAAGAAGTCACAAGGGGCCAAATCTGGAGAATACGGTGGATGGGGCAGCAATTCGTAGCGTAATTCGACCAATTTGGCCATGGCAACGGCAGACGTGTGAACCGGTGCGTTGTCGTGGTGAAACAGCACTTTTTTCTTCGCCAGATGGGGTCGTTTTTTCTTTAATTCGGCGTCGAATCGGCCCAATAAATCGGCATAGTAAAGCCCTGTTTTATCCTAATTGTTTTACCCTTCTCGAG
The DNA here is from genome assembly GCA_963853775.1 of Xanthia togata. Taxonomy (NCBI): domain Eukaryota; kingdom Metazoa; phylum Arthropoda; class Insecta; order Lepidoptera; family Noctuidae; genus Xanthia; species Xanthia togata. Next base: position 13,760,849 of record OY970793.1, read on the forward strand.
GTAATCGATGTAGATCACACCTTGTGAATCCCAGAAAACGGTGGCCATAATGATTTTTTTAATGTTTTCCTCCGTAGCAGCTGTTTTCGGTGCACCTGGACGTGGTTCATCAAAAACCGACGTACGGCCACGTGCAAACTCGTTGAACCAATTCTTGACGGTGGCCATCGATGGAGAAGAGTCACCGTACACAGCATCCAAGCGCTCTTTACTTTCGATGCGCGTTTTCCCTTCCAAAAATAGGAATCGAATCACCGAACGATATTGCTCTTTTTCCATTTTTGTAAAACCGATCGATACGTTCGGTTCCATAAGTTGTCAAATTAAAACAAATGAAGGGATTGGAATGAAAATTTGAAAAAAGAATTAAAAAAGAATGTGCTACACTGTGGTAAAACTCTTTTGAAACTACAGCGCCCTCTGGCGATGAGGCTAAGTACTTATTGAATGCACCTCGTATCATTTAATATTAATAAATTTCGCGGATACTCACATTTTGTTGTTTATAACCGACGGGATAAGTTTTACCTGAATCTGAAGTGTTTAGCAATATACCACTTATAGTCTGGAATTACGAAAATATATGAATTCAATTTAAGTAAATATAATTTAATGTATCTACAGGATTTTTATTCTTTAGGTATAGGTTCTGATTTTCTGAAGGGTTAGAAACGAGTTGCTGCTAGTCCATTATTATAATTTACCTTCCTACAACGCGATTACAAGCGACATTGAAGACTAGCAGATGTTAGAGCAATCAGGTAGTAGTTTCATCAGTATATGGCGCGGTGTCTTGCGCGGACTGCGGAGCGGACACGAATTCTACTCTACACCACATACCTAATAGTACAGAAGACGCACTCCACATTTTATGTATGATGCTACAACTTGTAGCATCTGTGTCCACTCTTGTTGAAATATGCCAAAGGCCCTGTTACCTACTGTAGGAATTTCCAACATACTCTAGGGACCCGGCAGGACCGTAATTTATTCAGGGCTGTCACTAGCCGGCCAACCAAGAATTTCTTTACATCACACTTAACAATGCCCCTAGATAAGCACTAAAGCCCACATGCAGCACAAATCACTAAAGACGTTTATATGCGTTTATTCTAAGAAGATACAGTATTATTGGCAAATTAACCATAACACTAAAATATTTGATATCTATTTGCAACGTTGCCCGAACTTTCAGAATGCTGCCGAAATTTCACGCTCTTATCGCTAAACGAATCGTTCTGTTTCTGTAAATATTTTGACTATGACAGACAGCACAGACAGAATGATGTTTTAAATACGTTAAGCTCTAAATTCCTTTAGTGATTGCTAGCCCAAGCGGGTCTTAGTACTTAATAAATTGAAGGTCCCATACATCGACTCTGTGTAGCTTGTAAGCCTGGAGTGGTGATTCTCTGCGCAGACGCAGTATGTACGGGTCGAGAAGACGCAAGCGCTTCTTCTCCGGGCCCTCAAATACGTGCTCTATGGGTAGGTATTCGTCACCTGTACTCTGTTAAGAAGAATAAATGCTTATTATTTGTCAATGTCAGCAAATAATAGGTGATGCCCATTTTTTACATGAACGAGGACGATCCGTATTACGTATTACAGAGCGAAGCGGGGTAACAGTCTTTCGGATGCTTTGGTAACCCAATGCATTGTCTATGTCAGTACTTTAAGGATGCATTGATTCATTAGGAGCGCCAGTAACTCATTTATAGTCCACAGCCGGAATCGTCACTTACCTACTATAAAATTTCTAGTAAGACCTAGATGAGACTCGTACAGAGAAAGAAAGCATGTAGCTCGCAAAAGAAGCCTATTCTCAGCTGTGGGTGCACCAATGCTGTAATTGATAATGATGAGGCGAATCTGTTAGGTATCACAACACCATCGGTAAGCCATTCACGGTGATTATAAAGTCCCTACAGATACTTATAAGGCTGGTTTCACAGCTGTCCGGGAGACCCGTACGTACGGGACGAGGACACACGTGAGGCGTAGGTACAGAACATTGTGGATTGGTCCGTACGCGACTCGCTCCGGGTAGAGCCCATACAACGTATCGTACTACTCCCTTGTTTCAGAGCACTGCGGGCGCTACCCGTACGGGTCTCCCGGACAGCTGTGAAACCAGCCTTACAGTAGGTACTAGCTGCGCCCCGCGGTTTCACCCGCATAAGTCTCGACATCGTGGGAATATTGGGATGAAAAGTATCCTTTATCCTAACTCAGATGGTCTAACCATGTGCCTTTGATCGAAATCCGTTCAGCCGTTTTAACGTGAAAGCGTAACAAACAAACAAATTCACTTTCGCATTTATAATATTAAGGTAGGATCATTGCTCCAAAATAACTTATTTTGCGATACTTTAGTAGTCCATCGCCATTTACTGAACGGAGTAACTACTCACATCGGGCTGACAGCATATTTTTATAGTCACAGCCAGTTTTTTTTTGCAGTCACGTAATATACTGTGCTTGAAGAGTTCCTCTCGTTCGAAACGTATCTCGTCACTGTCCGGAGCAACGCTTTCTTTCTGAAATAGGAAATAATGTTTGTTTTGTTTTGTTTTTCCCGAGACAAACTTGCATCGAGAATACTGTAGGTACATCTATTTGAACGCATCTATAGTCAGTATTCCAACTTCATACAAACGGACGAAGCGCGAGCTATGCCTACGCGCCTCGATCTTGGCATCCGTTCGGCATGCAGACAGTCGCGACTGTGCCGCAGTGACGAACGGACGGTGTGTTGTTTTTTTAACAAAAACCGCGCGATTTTTTCACTAAAAATAAGTTCAAGTACATATTTAATATGACGAGTAGGATAAATTGTGCTGTTTTTGGTTGCATGAATTCGTCAATAGCGTATCAAGAGATAATTTTTTTTAGATTACCTAGAAACTGAAAGGTAAGACTATAAAATAATGTTACTTACTAGTAGGTAGGTACATAATGTGTGTCTTTTTAATGGATAAGTATTTCCTTTTATCTCCCGAAAAAAAGATGTCTGGATTAATAAATAAAGTGAATAGAGAAAAGGAAAGTGATTGAAACGAGTGAAATAGGTAGTTATAGGCGGATCATGAATCATGATACGGTAGGTACGCTTGTGTTAAAACCTCGGGGCATGTGTGTTTTGTTTTGTTAGTTTGTACGAGTATAATTCAAAGTAAAGACGTGGTATTTTATTATTAATAATAGGTAGTTGTTTATTGTACTGTGTGTATGAATAATACTAGAAAAATAGTTATTTGTTATACAAGAGTGCAAAGTTGCTTTTTAACCGCGTGTTCAATTTTGATGACCGAGCAAGCGAAGGATTCTAAAATTGAATCACGAGCGCAGCGAGTGATTCAAAATTAGAATCCTGAGCGTTAGCGAGGGAATCAAAAGAGCACGAGGTGAAAAATCTTTGCACTCGAGTGCAACACGTAACTTTTCATTCCACCTCAGCGAGGAAATGACTAAATGCAAAAAAAAAAACGTTTGCGCATTATTAACAGTTTCAGTCAATTCTGTTGGCGTCAAGCAAACTTCCTCGTCGCTAGAATCACTAATTTTAGTTTTTTCACTTGTTTTCAAGTTTCTTGTTTTTAATATACCTAAGATTTAACAATGACGTGAAAAAATGCCGCGTAAAGAACCGCGTACAAAGCAAATTGAAAAAAGAACACCAAGAAGGTTCCGAGTCTGAGTTTTTAACAAATTAAAAAAAAGTTGTATGATATATTCGGCACCATAGAGGTAGCAGTAAATAGGTTTAATGTTTTTTTTAATTCACAAACTTAGTGCACACGATGTTCTAAATTCAATTTACTTTATCCTCTAGAGAATAAAAACGGCTTTTCCACTCAGATACTGAAGATTAAAATAGTTATTTGTTATACAAGAGTGCAAAGTTGCTTTTTAACCGCGTGTTCAATTTTGATGACCGAGCAAGCGAAGGATTCTAAAATTGAATCACGAGCGCAGCGAGTGATTCAAAATTAGAATCCTGAGCGTTAGCGAGGGAATCAAAAGAGCACGAGGTGAAAAATCTTTGCACTCGAGTGCAACACGTAACTTTTCATTCCACCTCAGCGAGGAAATGACTAAATGCAAACAAAAAAACGTTTACAATCACAAGATAGGTACACTTTTATTTCAGTTTAGGTATTAATTACTACATTATGACAGGTAAGTATTACAGAATAATCTTTAAATTATAACAAAATAATACTAAGGTATAATTAAGAAAATTTTAAAGTAACGTTGCTACAGTTATTTAAATTGAGTGTAATATTTTTGTTTGGTACTGTAATATTGGTGTTAGTCACTTGTGTACTGTTTTTCGGTAAACTATCTGTCATACTTAATAGTTGTACCGATTCATCGGATTCCCTTGGCGTGAATGTTGGAGAGAGAGGGAGATGGTTAGGTGTTTCATAACGGCTTATTTTTGATGTAGAAGGGCCAGTACAAGGATCCGATTGAGGCTCTTTCAGTGTAATGGCTCCTACGATGCCTTCACATATTTTAGACTTATTTTGGATGGAATCCTCTATGTATCCCTCTACAACTGCATTGGACTTCCAGCCTCCGTGGCGCTTAAGGGACAGCAGATCAGCTCCGGAATCAGCCAAAAGTGTGGCTGAAGTTCGTCGGAAACAATGACCCGTGTACAACAGGGGTTCTGGAAGTTCAAGAAATGTTGCTATTTCTCGTGGGATACTGCCAATTTTATTAGTACCCATAGGCTGTCTAACACACTTTCCATTGCGATACTGTAGAAAAAATCGATTGATTGGAGTGTTAGGCGGGCGTAAGGCTTGATATTTCTCAACAATCGTTACGTATTCCTTGCGAATGACGAAGTTGCGGTCTCTTTTTGTCTTTGTATTAGGTAAATTAATTAATAGTAAGTCATCTGAATGTTTCTCAATGTTTTTGACATTAAGTTGTGTTAGTTCATTAGTTCGACATGCTCCGTTTATTCCAATAATAAGAACAACCTGTAACGTAAAGAGTATTGTAGTAGATAAATGAATAAAATTGATATGAACGCATAATTATGCCTATCAACATCTACTAAGTATACTATTTAATTGAGATTAATATACTTAAGTAGATACTGAATGTGCAACTGACTTACTTTTGCCGCCAAATATACGGAATCGGGTGCTTCGTTAAGAAACTTTTCAATATCAGATACTGTGAAAACCTTCGATTTTTTTGGTTGATGACCAGATGAGGCTCTTTTTAAAAATGCCACTAATTTAGGATAGGTATCGATATGTTTGTCTTTTTTCATCTTTATTGTTGCTTTTAGCATCGAATACGTACTCCATAGAGTGCTTGCTTTCTTGTTCTCGGATAATTCTATAAAATATGCCAGCAAAACGTTTTCTGAGAAAGTTTTGGCTCCTTTTGCTAGTCGCCACGTGTTGAACATATCGTACTGTTTTAAATACTTCTCGCGTGATTGTTGAGGGAGAAAGCTTATAAATTTGCGCATTATTAACAGTTTCAGTCAATTCTGTTGGCGTCAAGCAAACTTCCTCGTCGCTAGAATCACTCATTTTAGTTTTTTCACTTGTTTTCAAGTTTCTTGTTTTTAATATACCTAAGGTTTAACAATGACGTGAAAAAATGCCGCGTAAAGAACCGCGTACAAAGCAAATTGAAAAAAGAACACCAAGAAGGTTCCGAGTCTGAGTTTTTAACAAATTAAAAAAAAGTTGTATGATATATTCGGCACCATAGAGGTAGCAGTAAATAGGTTTAATGTTTTTTTTAATTCACAAACTTAGTGCACACGATGTTCTAAATTCAATTTACTTTATCCTCTAGAGAATAAAAACGGCTTTTCCACTCAGATACTGAAGATTAAAAATACTCTTTCCGAGATGGTGGGATGAAAATACTCTTTCCGAGATGGTGGGATGAAAATAATTTTGACCGTCTGTCTGTCACTAGATAGTTGAAATTTTCTCAGATCAAGTACTTCAGATTAATATTTAATTTAATAATAAAGCATTTCGTCAGTAAAGAGGCCAAATATTTTTCGGTCAAAAATTTATAAGACCGATTTCAAACATAAACATGTTTTTTTAATTGAATCTACGAATCAAAAAACATCACGCCATTTTATTGAACACTTCCTATTCAATTGACAAAGTATTTTATTTGTTTATATAAAAAAGTATATTTACAATCAAAAAACTAAATGGAAACACAAAGTAGGCAAATGTAATTAAAATGCTGGAGGCGGGCAGCCCTATCGCATGTTTACGTACCGCGCGGCTGTAGGCATTTATTTCCAAGATACCTACGGCCGAGTTACCATACTGTATGATAATATTACCGTGCTATAGTTGTTGCATTTTAGCATGGCAATGGCGGGTAGATATTGCCCTGTCCATTTGATTGTCAAGGATTGTTTGGTATCTCTCCTTAAGAACCCAAACAATCCTTGACAATTCAAGTGTCCGTCAATGGTTTAATTGAAATAAATGCTTTGAATTAGAGCACCCCTGCTCTAAGTGTGCTCCCTTCCCTGTGTGCGCCGTAGAGACTAAAGAGGTGCGCCGGGAGGCGATCCTTACCGTTCTCCGGAAACAAGACTTAGGTAAAAAATAAAAGCTCTAAGAATTCTCATTCTTTTTGCAACATCTTATTTAATTTATGTGAAGCCGGATTTTCAGCTGCAGCTGTAATAAAGAGCAAATATCGCTCAAAGATTAATGTGGAGCAAGAAAAGGGAGCAGCGATGTCAAGCCTTACCTATCCCACGCCTTGAAAAAATGCGTGGGGATCACCAAGCTCACGCCTCACGTTGACTAAATTGCCATTGTATTTTATTTCCTATTTTCCTTAAATAATAAATGTATTCTCGTGTCAATATGTTTTAATTTCTATGCCTATTTCGACTAGAAAGAGCGCCGAGACAAAATACTAAACTTGCAAGTGCGCCGCGAACTGTAAAATTCTAATTCAAATTATTTTATTTCACATAAACCTACATGGGCACTTATGAAACGTCAGAAGCTAGGTGCACGGTTCCAATTGGTCGTTTCCTATGGAGAAGAGCCGGCAAGAAACTCCACGGTTACTCTTTTAAAAATAATTGGTTTTTACAATATTTTCAAATAACAGTGTTATTAGGTATGGGAGGACAGTGTAGGTCTTTCAACAAGTACCAGGTACTTAACAAAATAATTATGGTCAGCAAATATACAGTCCACTAAGCCTACAGCGTTCTCACATTCACAAAATAGAAAATAATCTATATAAAAATTAATAAATTATTAAAAATAAAAAAGTATTATAAACGAAATGACGTGATTGCTATTACAATTCTGAATAATTATCATGTAACAAAAGCCACTAATAAAGATTTAAAGTTAAATTGTAGGTAAGTATATTATAATGTCAAATAATAGCGTGATTTAAATGTCAAGGAAGAATGTAAAAATAAAAATGTAAAAAATATATATATATATATAAACATGGTAATTTGGGAGCAGTTAATAGACTCTTATACAATTTGCCGTTAATGAGCTACCAGGGAAGCCACATGTGCAGAAGGAATTATTGCCAAACTTCCTTGTCTTCAACGTAGTCTTTAATTTTATAATATGCATTCTTGATAAGAACGCGTTTAATGTGGGTTTTGAACTTCCCATCGCTAAGTTCTGTAACCGACTTAGGCAACTTGTTATTGGGCACGCCACTATTGCGGCGATAAGTCCCCTCTTTGAGGAGTGGCTGGAGAGGCGCCACGGCGTCCTCACCTTCCGCCTGACGCAGGTCCTCACCGGACACGGCTGTTTCGGGAGGTACCTGTTTCGGATAAGGCGGGACGAAACGCCCGGGTGTCATCACTGCGTGGATCGCCCGGAGGACACGGTGGAGCATACGGTGGAGGTATGCCCGGCTTGGGCAGAGCACCGCCGTGTCCTCGTGGAGGCGATCGGTGGCGGGGATCTCTCGCGTCCGGCCCTGGTCCAGGCCATATGGTACGGAGCGAGAGGGCATGGGAGGCCGTCACCTCCTTCTGCGAAGCAGTAATGCTCGCGAAGGAGGAGGCGGAGCGCGTGAGGGAGAGGCAAATTTCGCGCCCTCACGCCCCTAGCCGCCGCAGGAGGAGACGCCCCGGGCGTCGGGAATCGATCGCGGATTCCCGGCCACCGTAGGCGCGGGCTTGCGGACGGTGAGCAATGGGTAGCTCGCCGTCCGGTAAGGACCAAGCCCGGGTCGACGGCGCGTTGTGTTCCACGCGCTCCTCAAAGAGATGTCAGCGAGTGAAGGGGTCCGATGAGACCATTGCCTGCCGGGGTTGCGGGAAAGTCCGAAAGGGATACCGTGGCCCCCTGGCATTGCAAAGGCAAGAAAAGGAACACGGGTGGGTTTTAGTCAGTAAGAGTCTGACACGCCCTCCCGCTCCACCCAGAGCGGGAGGAGTCATTTGATGATTTCCCACCCAAAAAAAAAAAAAAAAAAAAAGGCAACTTGTTATAAAAGCGGATACTGTTTATAAGAAATGACTTGCTTGTTTTAGTTAATCTAAATTTGGGTATCAAAATTTCAAGTCTACTACGTGTATTTATATTATGGAAATCGCTTCTTATTTTGAAAAGTCCTAAGTTTTTGCGAACATACAAAATACTTTCTAAGATATAAAGAGAAGGCAGAGTCAGTATATCAATTTCTTTGAATTTGTTTCGAAGGGATTCGCGAGGACTCATTTTATAGATAGCGCGGATTGCTCTCTTTTGTAAGATGAAAATTGAATCTACGTCAGCTGCCGATCCCCACAGCAGAATGGCATAAGACATAATACTGTGGAAATAAGCAAAGTAAAGGTAAAAGTTTGGGAACCCATGAGTTAGTTTGATAAACTATGTTGTATGGTTGTTCGTTATTGGAACTTGTTGAAGATAACGATAGCTATTAATTCAGGACGTTAACGGACTTTGAATTAAAAAAACTAAAAGTTAATATCTAAAACCTAAATACGACAAAAACGCCAATAAATATTTAAATTATTTTGGGGTTTAATGTATATTTTTGAATGAACCCCTTTCATTTCTTATCGAACATGTGGCATCATTAAAATAAAATAAAATAGTTTCATGACTATGTCTTCTATAGGGCGCCGTACATATATCCATACCGTTTTGCTTCGCCATGGTCGGGTAAAATGCTACAAAATGTAGGTGGGTCAAATAGCGGTCGCTATTGTCATGCTAGAACGCGACCACTGTTTCTATGAAAAGCACTTACAGTTTCACAATTGATGAACACAGTCCTTACTTCCACAAGTGGACTCTCTTCAGGCCTCGCAGTTTCATCGTATGCTGTCGACGTGTTCACTTGCTTTAAAATTATGAAGAAAAGTAGTTCTATCCTGAGGACAGAAACTATGATTCAGTTTGAAGCTCTGCTTATGGATCATGTTGTGCAGTGTGATATTTTGTACCATTTATTACTATCCATGTTATTTTGTCTTCAAGTAAATCAAGTAAACTTTAGAATTAAACAATCAGAAATCATTGTTAAAACTTGTCAATTGATGACAGAATAAGGCCATTTTAGAAAAGGAAAAAAATTGAAATGACGCAGCGATATTTCTCTTTGGGAGGTATCCTTAATCTGTGTTGGGAGTGAAAAACGTAGACAGATCGAATACTATGTCTGCAGTGAAAAATGTCGTTTCCAAAAACTTGTGGAGATAAACAATGACAATGTAAAAAGTCTACCACATATTTTTAGGAATGGCAGAGGTATTGAGTTACCGGGATTTATACCAAGAATTTTTAGTTGTTCCCTGAACAACTAAAACTAACAAGTCTTACAACTTTACAAAAAAGGTTGCAAAGATCCTAATAGGTAATTATAGACCTATTTCTTTATTACCAATAATCTCGAAAATATTTGAGAAAATACTAAAAATAAGACTTCTAAGATATCTCAATCGTAATAAAATACTTAATCACAGACAGTTCGGCTACCAGAAAAATGTGGGAACAAATGACGCAATTTAGTTGACAGAATTAATGATAAATTGAAAGTCGTAGGGTTATTCCTCGATCTAAGTTCCGCTTTTGACACAGTTAATCACAAGTTGCTGTTAGCAAAAAAGGAGCATTATGGAGTAAGAGGACCGGTCTTATGTCTAGGTCTTACTTAAACGTGGTGGTTCATCTATCGTAGTCGATTTCGTCTCAGTTACTAAAAGAGAAAATATTCTGCAGAAAGTGCGCAATTACAATCGCAAGAATGCCTAGGCCAAGTTAAATACCTCCCTTATCAATATACCAGGTGACACAAAACCTATCTATCTGTCGGAGAGCCTGACTATGAAGGCGCAGCGCTTGTTCTTTCTAGCAAGGAAATTTGCTAGTGAGAATAGTTACAAGTTTTGCTGGACATCACTTGGAAAGGTTTTTCTGCGACAAAAAGAAGGTGTTCAACACATACATATAAAAAGCGAAGATGACCATAAATTAAGCTTAGTGCAATGACTGGCCCATAGACTACTATTATATACAGAGACTGGCCCATAGATATCCAGAGAAATGCCTTAATTGCGGAATAGTAAGGAATCCTCAAGGAATCCTAGTGCCATCGCTTATCTCCCACCAAAATAATTTCAATATTAACAAATAGTGTACTTACGACACACACTTAAAATTTGAACACGCACACTAAGAAGAAAGCAGCTACACTAAATCAATTTCTAATTGCACACATACATAGAATGGGCGGGGCATTCACTTGTAAACACTTGCTATTTGCGAACATTCAATGCACACGCATGCAATTAGGGAGTCGAAAGCGATGGTCGATAATTTTTATCGATATTTACTTTAGCACATTCTTGTATTATTTTAACTTCGTTTAATTTTCTCAATATAATTTATTTTGTTTTTATATACCTATCCGAAAATATGGGTTATTTTTACTAAAAATAAAATGAGTTTTTTTTTTAAATATTGTATTACTGGGTAAAGGGAACCCTCTCTGTTAAATATTATGCTATACACGAGTAACTGTATTGAAATAACAATGTCTTTATTTGCTTCAAACAAAATTAAATTAATAACAAATTTAACTCTTATACTATACATGTAATACGAGAATATCCATTGACTTCTGTAAAAAAAGATTCGATTGCAATAATACGCATGTCGATAAAATCAGCCGCACGCACTCGATTGCACCTCTCTAAATCCAAAACGTTCGTTCCGTTCGGAAAGATTCGGGCTAGTTCGGGCTAGTTCGTATCGCTCCGGACGTAAGTTAGTAAATGATATAAAAATTGATTTAAAATATTAAACAGTGACTTAAATGTTTACTTACCGGTCGTAGAACACGACATTTGTCTTCAGGTTGATGGTACTAGACCTATTTTTACAAATTATTACTGCACAGCTCGGCATTTTGGTTTTTTACGCATCAATAGTACACTGTACGCAGTTGCAAAGCGACTGAATGAAGCGTACAGCCGCCGTTCGAACATAAGCCCAATTTAGCAATGTCGAGGCGCCACGTGCCACGCCTCCAAGGCATATCCCTCGATATCCGTGGACTGGCCCATAGATATCCAGAGATATGCCTTCATTGCGGAATAGTAAGGAATCCTCAAGGAATCCTAGTGCCATCGCTTATCACCCACCAAAATAATTACAACATTAACAAATAGTGTACTTACGACACACACTTAAAATTTGAACACGCACACTAAGAAGAAAGCAGCTACACTAAATCAATTTCTAATAGCACACATACAGAGAATGGGCGGGGCATTCACTTGTAAACACTTGCTATTTGCGAACATTCAATGCACGTACGCATGAAATTAGGGAGTCGAAAGCGATGGTCGATAATTTTTATCGATATTTTTTTAATTTTAGCACATTCTTGTATTATTATAACTTCGTTTAATTTTCTTTTGTTTTTATATACCTATCCGAAAATATGGGTTATTTTTACTAAAATAAAATGTTATTTTTTTTTAATATTGTATTACCGGTATAATTATAATATACATATTACTTAATCTTAAAAAGCGCCATCTAGCAAACTAGATTAAATTTTAGACGAATAGTAGGTAGGTACCTAGTTGATGCTGACAATCACAGTAACTGTATTGAAATAACAATGTCTTTATTTGCTTCAAACAACATTAAATTAATAACTAATTTAACTCTTATACTATACATGTAATACGAGAATATCCATTCAGTTCTGTAAAAAAAATATTCGACTGCAATAATACGCATGTCGATAAAATCAGCCGCACGCACTCGATTGCACCTCTCTAAATCCAAAATGTTCGTTCCGTTTGGGAAGATTCGGGCTAGTTCGTATCGTTCCGGACGTAGTTAGTAAATGATTTAAAAATTGATTTAAAATATTAAACAGTGACTTAAATGTTTACTTACCGGTGGTAGGACACGCCATTTGTCTTCAGGTTGATGGTACTAGACTTATTTTTACAAATTATTACTGCACAACTCGGCATTTTGATTTTTTACGCATCAATAGTAGGTACACTGTACCTACGCAATTGAAAAGCGACTGAATGAAGCGTACAGCCGCCGTTCGAACATAAGCCCAATTTAGCAATATCGAGGCGCCACGTGCCACGCCTCCAAGGCATACCTATCCCTCGATATCCGTGGACTGGCCCATGAAATTGCATGTTCCATTTACTTAGTTATAATTGTTTTACTATTTTTTTATCTGCACCGGCTCTGTTATTGTATAATTAGTTTAATATTTTGTTATCTACGCCTGCTCTGTTATTGTTTATCACATAAATATAAAACAATCAAACACTTTAACAACTCGTTACACAAAACACAAATACACCACAAACATATTGTTGTCAGCACACATACATCTTCCATTCTGAGTGGATCCACTTACACTGCCTTACTTCTAGATTGTACCACGCCTAAGATAAGTTCCCGCGCATTAACACGCAACATTGAAAATATAACGATACCCAATGGCTAATATCACATCACAAATAGATAGTTTCGCGGTTGCGTCTTAACATCACTGTGATACTTACTATATCTGTAACAATATCATAAAAACCTCGAAGGATTCACTAAAAATAATTACTCAGAACATCCGAAGCATATTATATAAAAAAAATACACGGATTTCAGGCTCAATTAGCTAGGTTATGTTGTGAAATGGACGTTATTACTGACTGAGTGTTGGCTTAATGAGGACAAACCGATACCTCCTATTGATAATTATGTGACATAGGTACTCCAGTAAGAAGTGCGTAATAGGGGCGGTAAAACCAAAATACACATGAGTAAATAGGTACGTCACAAAAGTATGTTATGAGGCTGCTGTAGAGCAGCTTAAAAACACCGATTTCATAAATCTGACACAAGCGATGCGAATGAAGCTGCAACTGGGTCTTTCGAATGTTTGATGTCTACAATATCTCAGCACTCCCAAGTAAAGAAAATTCCTAACCGTAAAACAGTACTCAAGCCCTGGATTACACCTGGGCTACTACGGTGTATTCGACACCGGGATAATCTCCATAAAACATTTCTAGCTAACCCAAAAGACGGAATTATTGAGTAGGGTAAGTGCTCCAGTGAATGAACATATAAGCGATCATCGAACTTGAAAAAAATATTACAGTATGTTGCCTCTAAGGGATACGGTGCAAAGTTATATTTTGGTATTATGATTATATTCAAAATATTTTTTTATGTTGCGTTTACAACATAACCAGTATAATTTCTTAGATATTTAGCAATAAATTAAAAGATACCATAAAACCCTAGTGAATGAACGAAATTTTCTAGTAAATGAACTAGATCAAACCAATAAATGAACACAATATTTGTTTAATTATTAATACAGAAAAATCCTTATTATTATAATAAATTGACTCCAACAATCAACTAACTAAACAAGCACCAATCCTCCGCCTCAAAATCTGTTACAAACATTAACAAATATTATGTTTTTTTTTTAAGTAAAAACCTTTCCGAATCATTATAAACCTTTAAAGGCCTAGCGTTAATATCTTTTAATTCAAAGAAAATATAAAATATATTATTTATATCAAAATAAAAACCAGTATCTAGTTAACTACACTCAGCGTCACAAAAATCGCACCTCTCCGAAAATAAGTTTCAAGCAAGTCCCGCCATCAACGTATACATTAAACCCTATTAATATTGGTATCAATTGAAAGTATGTTTAACGACCTTTAAATTAACAACAGTTAGAATTCTTAAACACAACAGATCTCATTAGCGCGTAACGTTAAAGAAAATGTTGTCAAAATACGCATTACAACGGCCACTAATTGCACCTCCCTACAAGGGTATAAAACGGGCGACCCGGGTCAAATGTGAGTCATTCGCTATCCAACCTTTGAAGTTAACACACGTGAACAGCTGCAGCAAGAAAAATACCCCAGAAGATGGATACCACTGCAGATGAAGCCGCCCAAGTCATTGCACTACTGCAATCAGGGATGCGGCAATGTGATGTTGCTCGGCAACTGAACTTGAGTCGTTTTTCCGTTCGACGAGTGTTCCAACGCTTCCAAGAGACTGGTGGCTATATCCGAAGACGTGGATCTGGAAGACAACGGTGCACATCCGAAAGAGACGATCGCTTCATTGTTTCAACGTCTTTACGTAATCGGTTCTCCAATGCTGTTGAGCTGCAACAACAACTGCGATCAGCTCGCAGAACTTCTGTCAGCGTCGCCACGATTAGAAGAAGAATGAAGGAGAAGAAAATTGCAGCTCACAGGGCTGCTACAGGGCCAAAATTGACTGCACAGCATAGGAGAGACCGGTTGCAATTTGCCCGTGACCATGTGGATTGGACAATAGACCAATGGAGGGCTGTACTCTTCTCGGATGAGACGAGGGTGTGTCTTTTCTGCAACGACAGGCGTAGAAGAGTGTACAGGAGGCAAGGGGAACGATTCGCACAAGCCTGTATTCAAGAGACAGTGGAATACGGGGGTGGCTCGTGCATGTTCTGGGGCGGCATGTCAATCGAAGGCAAAACGAACCTTGTGTGTGTTTCTCGGACTGGAAGTGCTCGCGGGCAAGGGTCGCTGACTGCTCCTCGGTACATAACAGAGATCTTAGAGGAGCAGGTTGTCCCTTATGCGGGTTTTGTTGGCAGTGGGTTCACGTTAATGCACGATAACGCCCGCTGTCACACCGCATTAATTGTAAGAGACTACCTGCAAGAAGTTGGGATCCCTGTTATGCGCTGGCCGGCGCGAAGTCCAGACCTGAACCCTATCGAGCACCTTTGGGATGAACTGAAACGGCGAGTACGGGCACGTGATCCTACCCCTACCACTCTCCAAGACCTCCAAGATGCCGTCGTTGCAGAATGGGACAACATTCCTCAAGAGACTGTTGTCACATTAATTAGGTCCATGAGAGAACGCATGGAAGCTGTCATCAGAGCTAGGGGGGGTAACACTAGGTTTTAAGTTGATTTTATGGACTTTTTTAAAATTTTCACTGATAAAATAAATTTTAGGTTTTTAATCATTTGCATTAGCGTGTTTTTTTTATTCCCTGGCAAACAAAAAACCAAATTTATTTATTTATTCTGAAATTTAAATAAATTGCCTTTCCAATGATACCTTATAGTCATATGTGTACCATTGATTAATGGGGTTAAAATGACTTTGAAGGGAATTCTTAAAGAGGTGCGATTTTTGTGACGCCGAGTGTAGGTAACATAAATGTAAACTTGGACGTAAATGTTAAAACATGCTCTACTTAAACTTTAATCAACCTCACTATTAAGAATTTAATAACAAGTAACTAGAATCACAATAATTAGTTTCAATACAATCATTTTTTTTATTCGCCGTTATTACCTATTCTTTATTCTATATCTCTAAATGTAATATTATGAAAAGAGATCAAGCCCCGTCCTTAAAATCAACGTCTGTCACATCCAGTACGTGTGGTTTTACAAAGCTGACAATTTTATTACATACATTTTTTTAAGTTAATCTATGATCTAATATCTTATATTTCTGTTCTTCAGCGTTCACAATAAGAACTACTTTATCTATATAATATCTTTGAATCTTGCCATAATATATTTTCCCTTCTTCGATTTCAATTTCATCGTTCGGTTTACCTTTTTTACCTGACGTTTTTGTTTGTTTTCAAAGCTTTTCTTATTCTTTTTGTTTTGTTTACTCTGTCTTCCAGTGTTCATTTTCTTTCGCGTCTGCTTTCCTTTTCTTTTCATTATTTTTTTCTTCTTCTTTTATTCTCTTTTCTTCTCCTATTATGTTTTTTATAACTTTGACCGGTAAATCCAAATGGCATAGAATTAGATTTCTATGCCTGTGTTTTCTGCTTTGAAGTGATTGTTGGGTAGCTCAAAAAAAACATAAAATTTTATTGATATCCATTCCTGGTTGTATTTGTTCCTTATTCATCGTACACACGTCTATAGCAGGAACATTATTTTCAATTTCCGGATGCCTTTCAGTAGAAACCACAGGTGCAGAAGATGTGGAAAGCGCATGACTACATAATTCTGGAATTATATTTGTTATTTTATTACCACCAGTTTACTCTGACATTGTGCCAGCTAATGGAGTGTCGTTTCTTACTTTATGAATAGTTGGTTCTCCTTTAGTAATGGACCTAAGAGCTCTTTCCAATGTTTCTTGGGTAAGTATATCGAAACCTTTCGTATTTATTTTTATTTGAATCCTTGGTAATCTAAAGGGACAGTTATAGAAAAAAAGAAAAATTAGTATAATAATAAAATCTAGGTCTTAAAATATGAAATCTATCTCAAACTGTTGTGTTCATTTATTGGCCCCATCTTCATGACGAAAGCTAATATTTGAATATGATGAAAAATGTTAGTTCATTCACTAGATTTTTTGAACCAATAAACGAACATGCCTGTCCCAATACTGGAATAAAGATCAGAAATCTATTTTTAAAACTACTCCCAAAACATGAATCTTATGGCTTAATAATAAATTACATATTTGAATAAAAATATGAAATTGACGTTTGTCCAGTGAATGAACGGCCGTTCGTTTACCGGATTTCAAACGATTTTTAGTTCCAATGCTGGGACACCTAATATATTACGTAAAACTGGCTAAAATGGCAATAAAATCGATTTCAGAAATATAGTATAAGTATCCTTTATTCGAATGAATAAATAACTTATAGTACATTCTTCAATTACGGGTACAATGTGATATGAAAAATTTTGCGTCTTACCTTAGTCCTAAATTCTTGCTCGAACAAATACACAGCTACACCAACACTGCCAACTTTAAACGCTTGCCATTTTAAAATGAACAGTGACTTATGAAATTAAACTAGCCACTATAATAGAAAAAAGGGTTACAATTACGTAAAAAAATATGGTGTTGGGTAAAAATATCTTAATTTCTTATTTTTTGGAAAACACTCCTTTTTGTTCATTCACTGGGGTGTGTTCATTCACTGGAGCACCTACCCTACATATAAGCGGTATCATAATTTCTGCAATCTGTTACTTAGGAAAATTAAATTAAATCACAACAGAACCGCTTTAGAATCTTCGAAAAACAGTAAAGATACATGGAATATTGTTAAAACTATTACTTGCCAATCTAAACAAAAAATAACAGCGGAGAAACTCTTAACTGCAAATGACGCGCCCAATCCCATTGAGGAAATAAATCGTTATTTTTCAAACATTGGTAAGCAATTAGCTGACACTATTATTCAAAATCAAAATTCACCAAGTGCCCCATATAAATTTGAGACATCCTCGGCCAGTGAGTCTATGGTTTTGCTATCCCCAGACGAGGCTGAAATTGAGTCAGTTATTGATAACCTTAGAAATGATTGTGCCACAGGATGGGTCTCAATTCCGGCCAAACTACTCAAACTGGGTAAACATATACCACCTCTTACAAAACTCATTGAGATATGTTTTGAACAAGGAACCTTCTCCCGAATCTTCAAAAAATCTCTAATAACGCCTGTTCACAAGGGAGGGGGTCAGGTTATAAATTACCTCAGCACTTTCAGCACTAGCTACTGAACCATGGACTCATAAGATACCTAGAGCGCTTCAATTTATTATCGGACTCACAATTTGGTTTCAGGTCTGGAAAAAGCACCGCAGACGCAGTTAATCAACTGGTTGATTACCTTACTGGGAAAGTTGATGCAAAACAAAAATGTCTGGGTTTAAAACCCTGAATATTTCAAAGACCTCATATCTGCAATTTACTTTCGCCAATACTAGACCCTTAGAAATAAGTCTCAAAGCACACTCCTGTAATGATTTTAACGGTCACCAATGCCCATGTCTTCCAATCTCACAAAAAAATTCAGTGAAGTACCTAGGTGAAGGTACTTCTGGATGAACGGCTAAGCTGGCGTCCTCATATTGAATTGACCACTTCCCGTGTTAGGAAACTTATATGGGCATTTAAGAAGCTTCGACACGTGGCTCAGTTTGAATTGCTACGAACGGTGTATCTTGCGCTGGCGCAGTCCATCATAGGCTACGGTATCACGGCCTGGGGAGGCGCTTGCAAAACCTTTATAATTCACCTCTAAACTAAAGGTCATGACATTCAAACCATACCCGATTTCCTACGAAAGATCTGTATGAAAATTGTAAAGTACTTACCGTGAGACAGTTGTAGTTCTTAATCTTACAATGAGAGAACATCAAATTACACCGGTAAATCACACCACCAAATTAAAGAGATCAATTACTCGTACTGACATAATGTAGACCAGTAACTTGTAAAACCGCGTCCGCTAGACGACAACACTATTATATGGCTACATACATTTACAATAAAATAAACAATACCCTGAACATAAACACTTTAACAACTAGAGAAAGTAAAAAGAAAATCTCCACATGGCTTCAAACACTGGATTAACACCAGACGGAAAACCTAGTACACAGCAGTACTTATAAGACACAAACCCACACACCATCATCCACTTAAACTTACACCATCACACACACGCGCACACACCCTCACACCATCCCACACACACGCACACACACACAGTTATTGCACACCAAAAGAGCTTGCATGCATCTTTAATTAATTTTATTTTAGCATGTTTAATTAATTTACATCAACATCTTTAATTAATTTTATTTTAGCATGCATTAATTTATTGCACAGCAGTATGAAATGTACCACAAACGGCGGAAGACACTGGCTCCTGTAACACAGGTTCCTACCTAGCTCAGGAGCCAGGGTTTGAAATAAGTATGTTACACCTGTATTTTGTGTCAATAAAGAATTTATTTATTTATTATTTACTTAGAAAATCGAAAGCATTAAGTGGAAATTAAAGTGGATGAAGGTACTAGTCAAAAAGTTTTCAAATCGGGACTTAAACTAATAAAACAAGGAGTTCACAAGGTTCAATATTAGGACCAATCTGTTTAATTTTATTTGTTTATGATTTAATTAGCTATATGCTGAATTTAAGTGCTACTGAACTTGTGCTTTTTGCTGATGATACGAATGCTATTAGCCGCTAAAGATGTTGATACTCTCAGTAGTAAAGTATATAATGCTCTTGCTCATCTTCATCATTGGTTTACCATCAATAATCTCAAATAGAATCGTCAGTAAAACGAATGCCATGTTATTTAGGACGACGACGTCGAGAAACAAAGAAAAATAGACAGTGTTGAATGAAAATGCAATAACATTGGTAGATAGCGTAAAGTTCTTAGGTATTCACATTGACGAAAGCCTAAATTGGAAAAAAGAATTGACAGGTATAGAAAGTTCAATTAGCTCAGCTTGCTATGCCCTAAGAAGTCTTCGAGATGTGATCGCTATTGAACAATTAAAAGTGGTATATTACTCGCTAGTAGAGTCAAAGCTTAGGTACAGTATCACTCTATGGGGAGGTAGTTATGCGTATAATATAAATACAGCTTTCATTATACAAATAGCAGTATAGCAGTGATAGTCTAGTGGTGTGACCGTCGGACTGCCAAGTCACAGGTCTCGAGTTCGAACCCAAGGCACGCACGTCTCTGGGGTGCTTGGCCAGGAAACCTCCCCGTATGCCTATGCCTATGTATGGGCTGGAGTTCCCTCACGGATGCGTCCGGGGGGAAGGCCCGTCTCCGGGAGTACACGTTGAGCAGCGTTGGAGTGCGGGCTCGGCGTACACTAACACTGCCGTCGGGCAGGCAGGAGGAAGCCTTTTTTTTGCCACCGTTGGTCTCGTAGCCCCGAAGAGTGTCAAGGTCATGTCGCTGGCACTTGACGGGGGTCGAGGGTCTTGGCTTAACCGCCCGGGCCGCGAGGAAGAAATCCTCTATAAAAAATTACCCCAAACCTCCAAGCGGCGGCGCACCGTGAGGGAGGTTGTAAGCTTGACTAATAGGTAGTCGTTGTCGCCGCAGCCGCCGCGGCAGGGCCCTCACAGGCGGCTCAGGAGGGGCTGACATGTAGTGCCAATAATGGCCCCATTTCGCCTCCTCCAGGCGAACATTAACCACTGCGCCGCAGATCCGGACCTGTTGCTCCAGAGCATGGCACAGTGGTCGATTAACATCGCCGTGGTCGCTGAGCCGTACTTTGTCCCGCCCAGGGATGACTGGGTGGAGGACCTGAGCGGCTCAGTGGCCCTGATTTCGCCGGTACTCCGTCCCTCGAGGCTGTTAAGAGAGGACAGGGTTGCGTTGCAGCACGGTTCGGGGAGATTGTCGTGGTAGGGGCATACTTCTCTCCGAGCCGAACTCTTGCCGAGTTCCACAACTCCCTTGCGGAGTTGTGAGTCGTCGTTGTCGGGTTCAGTTCCCTCCCCGTGCTCGTCCTCGGCGACTTCAATGCCAAGAATGTGGTTTGGGGTTCCCGGTATACGGACACACGGGACAGGATGGTGGAGGACTGGGCGCTGGAGACAGGCCTGGTCGTCCTAAACCAGGGTTCTGTCCCCACGTGTGTGCGGATGCGGGGTGAATCAGTGGTGGACATCTCGTTCGTCAGCCCCACTCTGTCGCCACGTGTCCTTGACTGGCGCGTCATGGAGTTGGTGGAGACCTATTCCGATCACCGGTATATCCGGTTTGACGTCTCCGCCTAGACCTCGAGCGCGCCGGTCCGACAGGCCCCGAGTGGTCCGCGGTGGGCGCTGAAGCAGCTGGACCGGGGGCTCCTCCTGGAAGCCTCGATCGTGCAGGCCTGGGTGTCATCATCGGACAGGCCTGCCGACATCAACGACGAGGCGGAGTGGTTCCGGGAGGCCATTTCCGAAATATGTGACGTGGCAATGCCCCGGGTCCAGCCCGGACGTGCCTCGCGCCTGGTGTACTGGTGGTCGCAACAGCTGACGACACTGCGCTATGCGTGCGTTGCTGCGCGACGCCGGTACACCAGGCACCGCAGGCTCCGTATTCGACCTCCGGATTCGGAAGCCATTCAGGCGGAGTTGTACGAGGGGTACGGAGCGGCGAAGACCGCCCTCCAAGCGGAGATCCTGCGGGCCAGTGGCTCGCGAGGAGCCACCGGAGACTGAACAGGGACCCGTGGTTTTGATAGAAAAGTGCTATTACACCCTTGATGAGTTTCTCTGTGACACATAAAAGTAGACTTTATTTAATTTTTATCATACAATTTTTATTGACATTATATTTTTATTTTCGACATTTGTATGGGTATTTAGGATATTTTTTTAATTTATCATTGTTATTTTTTACATTGTGTAAGAGTTGATTAGGTTTAGGATGTAATATGTTCTTACTTTCCTTTTTCCATTCCACATACACCATTTTATAATAGGGGTTATAGTATGAAATTGCCGTTTTATTGTAATAGGTACTGCGAATTGACATAGAACCTTCATGGTTTGAGATCTTTGAGTGAAACTTAAAAAAAAAAAATGTGTAACATTCGATTATCGACTTTCAATTGTTTTTTTTAGTCGCGAGTTCCGACGCGGAACTAACGCGGCAGAAACAGCTCGCAATATCAATGTTGCGTTTGGAGAGGGGACTGCTAACGCATCGTACAATTTTGTTTTAAACGCTTTCGTGATGGAAACTTTGATTTGAAGAACAAGCCACGTGGAAGACCGCCCACACAGGTGAATAACAATGAATTGAAAGAGATGGTGGAAGCCGATCCGAGCCAAACTACCCAGGAATTTGCGGCATGGTTTAACGTTACCTTACCAACAATATTGACTCATTTGCGTCAAATCAATAAAATAAAATAAAATATGAGAAATCTGAACCTCATGATTTGACTGATCTGCAGAAAGAAATGCGTGTTGAAACTTTTGTTGCCTTGTTGAATCGGTACAGAAATGAAGGAATATTGGATCGAATTGTGACATGTAACGAAAAGTGGATTATTTACGATAACCGTAAGCGAAAAATGCAATGGCTGACCCCAGGATCTGGTCAAGCAATAACGGCAGATGTCTACTGTGCCGAACTCCGAACAATTATAGCAAAACTAGCAGTGAAACAGCATCGACTCATGAATCGATCATCACCAATAATGCTCCATGATAACGCGAGACCTCATACAGCACGAGAAACCGTTTTAACTCTACAGGAACTGCAATTAGAAACCATTCGTCACTCTCCGTATTCGCCAGACCTTGCTCGAACGGACTACCATTTTTTTCGTGATTTGTACAATTTTCTACGTGATAAAGTTTTCTTCTCAGGAGGCAGTACAAAATGCTTTCACACAGTTTGTCGAATCTAGATCACGAGAGTTCTATCCCAAAGGCATAATCGACCTTCCTATTAGATGACAACAATGTATAGATAATAATGGTAATTATTTTGATTAAATAAATATGTTAAAATAAAAAAAAACGAATTCCAATTTTTCAGTACAAATCGGCATTTCATACTTTAGCCCCTAATACTATTTACTAATTTTATTACTTTGACATTTGTAATGGTGGAATTTAAATGTATTTGTTTTTATATTTTTAATTTTGACATTTAACATATTTATTATAATTGCAAATGTTTTACTTTTAAAATTAAATATTTTGATTATGTTATTAATAGGTAATGGCAAAATAATGGTAATTCTTGTAATTTTTTATTTCGATACAATGTAAAAATTGTTCCAGAAATAAATAAATAAAAATTATATGTTTACTTTTTTCAATAGTTAAACAGATACGTATGCTTTAGGTTTATAAAAAGAAAGACTTGTTTTTTAGATCACTTTTCATTTATTACACTTGATTCATCAGATAATAAGTTTAATAATAAGATCACAGTCTAAATGAGAAAAGGATATGATTATTACCTTTTCAAAGGTATCCATAACTTTCTATTAAGTATCGTTAAGTTTAAATGACAAAATTACCACTGCAAAATGATCCTTTGCTCATTTAAAAACTATATTTAATAAATCAATAATCTTAATTCAAGAAATTCACAAACACCTATAATATCTTCACAATAGCTGGATTACATTTAATTTATTTGTTTTACAAGAAGTAAGTTACACATTGATCATAATTTTCAAATAATTTATAATATTATATGATGTGAGAACTACATGAATCAAGTTAACTGTTAACAAACATGAAGCTACGAGTGATCATATTCAATTGAACAACCAGTCGGGATCAGTCGTAGCTCCATACTGACGCCTAAAAAGACCTAACCAATTAGGAACATTTGCATCAATATCATTACATAATAAATATATGTCGTCAAACAGTGATCATTTACAATAAAAATGTCAACAAGTGTTGGTTAGATCTCTTTTTGTTGTCGCTATAATATTACAATACACTTCCATAATTTTCAAAAATGTTGAATTAAATTATTTAATAAGCACTTACAGTTGTTGGCTTACGTCTGAATATTTTACTACGCATGCACTGCATTTTATGTAATTCAAAAGATTTGTATAATTTGAGTGTGCCAAAAGTTCTATACGATTTCAGGCATTGATTTATAATGTTAATATCATAATTATTTTCACTGAATAACCGTTCCTATGATAACAAAATGATAAACACACGCTTTTAGGTTACATGAGATCTAAATAGCAATAATAATAATAAAAAAAACAGGTAACAAAATTGGACTTTCAACAAACAAAAAGGGTCAATTTATAGTCGCCTAGACTTTAAAAATAACTTCGTAATAAAGATATCGTAAAAACCGGTCTACACACTAACTAAACCAAATACGGAGTTTAATCTACATTTGAAGTTAAAATACTTATTTAGGCGTTTAAATATATTCCTACGACTCTGGATCCGTAGACGCGTACGTGGCGGCTTTACTCGTCTGAAACAACACATACCCGAGTTACGTATCGACCGAGAAAAGTGAATTAGGCGACGATCGATATTGAATTGGAAAGGTTCGTTATTGTTTATTATCACAATATAAATGATGCTCCGTGGCTTCTGCATAATGTGCCGGCGGCCTGTTAATACCCGCCATCTGGGACAGTGGCACACCCGGCGGCCGTGCCGCCGGCATAGTGTGTAGCAGCCTGAAGACGATATAACAACTATAGCATAATGTTATCACCGACGCTACGTTAACTATGATAAGCATATAAAACGGAATGTAACGAAATATGGTAAAATGGCAATTGCCATGAAAGTTTAAAAACATATATTGAGGTTCTAAGACTTGTATTCATTGATATAAAAGTAAATTCTTACCTCACAACTGTCATAGAACTGCATGGCGGTCTCACTGTCGTAGAAGTTGACGGTGACCGTCTTGTCCACGGGGTCGTTGCTGGTGTAGTCCGTGCCCGACCATATGCACGAGTCGCCGCTCATCTGATACAAACACAAAAATTGACTCACTGGTTTCTATTACGGTTGGCAGCATTAAGGCTGGAGTGTACCCCTGTTAATTGTACCTAGAAGACTAAAGTAGTGCAATTAGGAAGACTAGGGGCTCGACTCTCATGGTTATAGCTCTTTTGGATACTAATCTCCATGTTTAAAGTTTATGATAATTAAATAATATTACTGTAGGCAAATTGCCAGCAAGTTCCATCTTGAAAAACCGCCATTTCACCTTTCTATTAGCTGTATTGAGCTGTATACTAAATATGAGAGAGCAGTTGGAATCAGGCGAGTTCATGAAGAGCACTCCTGAACGCATAGAATTCATATAGCTTTACTGATCTGTCATGTCAACTATAATACTTTTAGAGTCTTGGAATCGGGTTACTTTGTTGTAAAATTACCAAAAAATCAGATTTAATCATACCTGGAATTCAGTATCAGTGTATATGAGCATATCTGCAAGTATTTCTCCAGTGCTGGAGTCGGTGACGAGTATCTTGGGCGAGTAGATCTCCTGGTCGAATAGAACTTGTATGTGTGCGTTTGAACAGGTGGTCTCGTTGTTTCCTTGGCGCACTACCGCCTCGCCGTCGCACGTGTAGTATGCTGCTGATTCTTCTTCGTCCTACATTTTATATCCAGTTAGTATGGTCTTATTTCTTGGTGTAATTAATGTACCCGGGCGTTAAAATACCACATTGAGTTTTAGAAAGAGATGTCATACAGATATGAGTAACAGAAAAGGCGCTCTACAGATGCGATTTTTTTCTCAAACGTGCCTTATGTAAAGGCTGCGTACTATAATTCGTTGATGAAGAAACCTGTTAAAAGCAAAACTAACCTCATTATAATAACTATCATAATCGTAATCCTCCTCTTCATCGTCGTGGTCTTCCTCGGACTCCTGGAAGTGTACTTGTTTGAACACTTCGTTCACCGACGAGCCTGTGTCGTCGCCCGTGTTACCGGCTGCTTCCTGTCCCAACGCGCTCACCGACGTTCTTTGGAACACTTCTGCGGTCATCGCGCTGTCTGCGCGTGCACTCTCTTGCAAGTGTTTTGGTAACCTCAACTTTGACACGGTGTTTTCAACAGAGGGTTTGGCTTCTTTCTGTTCTCTTACGGCTTGTGCAGCAAATGCTTGTAATTTCTGTTGAAATGGAGTGAAATGAATCTATGCTATATTTATTCTTGTAAAATTTATATTATTTTGCTTAGCAAAAATCCATATCCGGTCTAAACTAGTCGTTTGCGCACGTTGGGAAAACTGCAGATTCCCTACTGCAGAGATAGAGGCGTCGTATTCAGCCACAGAACAGTTAAGATCATTAACGTCGATTATACTTAAAAATAGTTAATACAAATAAATAATTAAAATCCTTACCCTGACACATTCAACTATCTTATCATGGAACACAGTTGCCTGGTCCACGTTCTTGAATCTGACCGCTAGAGTCTCCTGCTCGCCGGCGGAGTTCTCCGCAAAATTGCGTCCCGCCCACGTCCACGCACGGTCAGAGTTCTTCATCGGTAGTAGTTGCAGGTCCATGTATAGCAGCATGTTGAGCACCGCTTTGTGTACCTAAAGATGGACCGACGACTTATTCATTTTATTCAAAAAAATATTGTTAGAAAAGTGACATTGAAACCTTCTAAATACAGATGACTGTGTTACAAATTCCCTGTAATGAGTGATTGCATAAGAATATAACCTGAATAGGGTTTGTTTACACATTCATCAGATACTGTTGGAACAGATTTTAAAAGCCTATCTAACTCAATCCCGTTCTGTTGCTCCGAAACATCCTTCGCGAGAAAGAAAGTACCACGGAATCGCCCCCCCTGTGTAGAAGAGCGCGGGCGGCCGATGTAAGTTTAGGGTGGATAACAATATAATTTAAAAGAAAGTTTCCCTAATATTTAAAAGGTAAAAGGTACGTACCTGTTCACGACGCAGTAGTAGCCTGTAAGTCTTCCTCTCCGGGTAGTACAACACTTTCATTTCACCGACACCTCGTTCTTTCCACTCCCGGGAATTCTCGTCGTAACGGTACAATTTACATCGCTCGCCATATATTTTTTCCTTAAAATAACAGATTATTTTTTAAATTGCAGTCTACAAAAATTTCAACAATAATATTTAGAATAATACTGATTTATATTATTTGATAGAAGTTGTAAAGTCTCAAAAATGTATTGTGTTGTGTGTTCGTGGAATGTTCAACTGTGTATTGTAACTAGATCAAACTAAAGCATATGTGACAATATTACATCACAATCGTTCATTGCCATGAATGTTATTTTATGATAGTGATAAATACCTCATCCTCTTCTCCTGTGGTTACCACAATCTTGTCGGGTAGCGGTACAATGGGCTCGTAGTGTGGGTCGTACTCCTCATCAGCGCCTGTGCTGGCGGCCTCACCGTCAGCGCTCTCATTCTGTGATTTGTCTCCGGAATGATTTCCAGGCTTAGCAACAAACAGTTGTTGCCCTGCTCCCTCCCATTTGAAATCAGGTTGTTCTAGAAAAAAATGATTTTTTATTTAAATTTTGCATTTTTTATTGCCAAAATGGGCATATACTTAAATAGATTCGTAAGCAAATATTAACTAGAAAGAAAACTACCTGTGAACTTCCAAATGGTAATCTGCTATGAGGTCTTAGCTTCATTATTGGTAAAGGTGTTAATTGTTACCATTAATGGTCCGTAAATTATAGGAATTGGCCATTTACAAACTTGGATCACAGGTTTGATATAAAAAAGCTGTTCTACAAGACAGGGTGTAACATATTTCGGATAATTAAAAAAATTAATAATATCTATGAAATTGCTGTAAAATAATTTTAAACTTACTTTGGACAGTTTTAATAGCGAAGCTAGTCCCAGTGCCAGATGACAAAGCAGCAAATGATAGACTCTTGTCGACACTGAATGGTGCTTCTTCCTTCTCAGAATGTTGCTCAGCAACAGTTTCTTTAGGCTTGTGATCAACACGAACACTAACTGACTCTTCTTTTTGCTGTTCTATATTTGCAGCTGTACTCAATGTAGGAGTATGGGTTGATGGCCCAAATATTGATTTCCCACCTCCGAATAGCGAATTTTGAGATGAAAGGGATCCAAATGCCGACATGCCAGCAGACCCAAAAATGCCAGTACCAATTTCGGCTTGACTGTTCGCTAAGGCACCGGGTCCGAAAATACTTCCTTGATTAACACTAGTAAATAAGTTTTCGGATTTATTATCATCTCCAAATATAGATTTTACACCACTATTTTGACTGTCTGTCTTCGTTTTAGCAGCTGGAAATTCTAATACAGATCTATTAAAAGACATACTATTCGTAGTTGGTGGTGTCTGTTTTGTATCACTAAAAACAAATTTTGTAGGTGCTGTTCCGAAGTTTGAATTAGATTGGAGTTGATTCTCATTCGAAGTATTTATGTTGCTTAGCTTTGGGGGGGCCAGTAGCGAATTCTTAGCGCCTGATGCCGCTTGAGAGTCACCACTGCCGAATATGGAAGCAGCTTTATTTTGTGGAGTTCCAAATAACGTGGTCTGTTCTCCAAATCCTGAGAATATACTAGGTTTCTGAATGAAAGTATTTTCCTTATTGGTTGTATTACTACCAAAACTGCTCTGGGAAGATGTTGATGTCGGTGTTTTTGCATTGGACGCAAGTGACCCCAGTGGAGTGCGAAATATAGATGTATCTACCGTTTTTTCAAAATTAGATGGAGTGCCATATATGGAATTAGAAGGACTTAGGAAAAGGGGTGTCGTTGTTTTCACAGGCGTGCTGGCATTAGCCAATGATGCTTTTAAAGTTGCCGCTACTGTGATAGGCTTTTGGTCTACATTATTAACGTTTGATTCGTTAGTTAATGTTACATTTGCGTCATTTGCTACTGATGAAGCTTGTGAATCAGTTTCACATGCACTAGAGTATTCGCTGTCGGGGCATCCACGGCATCCTTGACACGGTTCCTTATTTTTATACGTAAAGAAGTTTTCAGGCAGCATGAGATCCTTGGCTTTTTGTTTTTCTTCTGTCGTGGCTTGTATTTCACTTATAAAGACAACATCATCACTTTCGTCTTTTTCGTTCCTATTGATCACTTCTTTCTTACTGACTGGTTTTCCTTGTAGCGCATTATCAATTGCATTTTTAAATTCTAAAGCTATCTCTTTACTTTTAAATCGTAGACAGAAATGTTCCAAGTTTAGTTCACCTTCACTGAAGTCATTGACAATAAATTGCCAAGACTTTTCATCTTTTACATTGTAAATTATCTCAGGAGTCAAAGCATAATTCAAACATATTTTAAGGACCTGTTCCCTTCGCATAACCGCCCTGCAAAATAAAACATTTGATGTAAATTGACAAGAAAACTAAATAAGTATAACTATTAATATCTAAAATATGGCCTAAAGGCTACCTCAATTTCCCAGTATCCTTGTGTTTTAGTATTTTGACGATGCCTTTCCCGCGTTCTTTCCATTCACCTGATGAGAATCTGTATAATTTTGCTAGTTGGCCATAAAGTTCAGTTTCATTTTCTTCACCAGTTACTACTTCAACCTAAAAACATTACAATTGAAACGGTTAGGATACTACATGGTAAAAATTAAAATTCATGCACCGCCTCTTGGTATATACAACAATGATTTATGGTCTCATTGAAGGAGTTGCCCCAACTGATCTAACACAATTAAAAAAGAATGACAAATCAAGAAAATCTTACCTTATCAGGCAGGGGGATCACGGGAGTAAAGGGATGGTAACATTCATCTTCTGCAGCATACTCATTGCCATCACTTTCATCACCATCTCCTTGGCTTGACTTCGCCGGGCTTTTACCCTTGGTTGGTGTTTTAGGTTTAAATACAAAATCAAATGTTCCACTCTCTTTGAACCCAAAGGATAAATTAGAAGAACTGTCTATCTGTGGTGTAGGAAGTAGTGCTGGTTTCACAGGAGTACTTAGTTCTTCGTTCTTTTTGAAGCTAAAGTCAACAGCCTGACCATCAGTGGTAGTCTTTGGTGCATCAAACACAATATTGGTTGCTGATGTTTCAACATTATTTGATGGGACACCAAAACTAAATTTGTGTGCACCAGTGCCATCAAAAATAGAAGTAGTCCCTGCATTTGGGTTTTGATCATTTGCTGCTGGTGGAATACCAAAACGGAATTGTGGCCCAAGTGAGCCAGTACCAAAAATAGATGTTTTATTATTAACTTCCGAAGTTGGTGCACTGGATTTAAATAAGTCTGCCCCAGTACTAAGTGACTGCCCTTGAGTCGTAACAAGGAATGCCGAAACGGGCTTTTCTTCATTACTTGTAGATTTAGGAGGTATGCCAAAGTTAAATTTAGGTGCATTATCAGAAGTAAGTTTAATACTTGTCTTAGCTTTTGTTGGATCTCTGGGACTGTTACACGCACTGCAATTTTCTAGAGCAGGTTCGTTTCTAACCAAGCAATCTTTGCATTCCCAACTACCTGGCTTGGGTTTGAATTTGTCTCCCCAGCTTACAGTAGCTACAGGTTTCTTCTCGGTATTTGTATTGGTGACAGTAGGAAGAGCAGAGCTAGCAGTGGAGCTGTTCGGTTTTGGTGTTTCACAACACGCGCACTTAGCGAAACTTTCCAAATTATTTGTGTAACATGCATCACAGTGCCATGATCCAACTTTAGGTTTAAACATTTCTCCAAATCCAGTTTGATTGTTTTGTTTTGCGGCATTCTTTTCTTCCTTTGCAGCCTTTGATTCGTCTTTTATTTTAGATTGTGCAGATTTAACCGCTTCTATAAATTCATCACACAATTGAATAGTTTTAAATCGTAAACAGAAAGTCTCAGCAACCAATTCACCTTCCGAAAAATCTTTAGCACACCAAGTTACAGCTTTATCCACATTGGGCATTTTTTGGAACACCATTTCATTAGTAACTGCATGATTACAACACACCTTCATAATCTGTTCACGCCGCATTAGCAGTCTTACTTTTTGGATGTTATCTTTATGAACAAGTAATTTAATATTACCAAGGCCGCGTTCCTTCCATTCTTTAGCAGCTGCGTCAAACCTTAAAAGTTTAGCGCGATGTTCAAACTGTATAGATTCGTCTTCTTCGCCTGTCTTCTGATCAACTAAAGCAGGCAAAGGCACTACAGGCTTGAACTCAACATTTGGTTCATATTCTTCTACGTGGTCTGAAGTATTTAATTTAGTGGATACTGAAGCTTGTGTGGTATTAATAGAGCTGTTTGTGTCGGCGGAAGGAGTGTTACCAAACAAATTAGTGAATGGAGAACTTGTGGACGTTTTAAAGGATAATCCACTAAATACATTAGCCTTACTAGAAGCAACTTCTTGTGAGCTAGTGTCAGGCTTCGCATCATCAGACACAGATTTAAATGTTGGGGTGCTGCTAAATGTGAATCCACCAACCACAGCTTTCGCTGGTATCGACTGGGCGGTGTTGTCTTTATAAGATGTAGCCAGCTGGCTGGAAATTATTTTAGGGGCTGTTAATTTTGAATCTTCACCTTTAGGTGCGACTGGACTTAAACTTTTATTCAAAATAGATTCCTGTCTCGCTTTTTCAAAAGCATTATAGAAATCTTGAGCTATATCAGCCGTTTTAAAACGGATACAAAACTTTTCTAAGACCACAGTCTCATCTGCGAAATCATTTGCAACCCAAAAGTAGGCTTTAGCTTCATTCATCATTTGTTTTATTTCCATTTCCGCGGTAATGATATGATTAGCGCAAATCTTATGTACTTGCTCTCGCCTCATAAGAACTCGAACTTTTCCTGTGATCTTGTGTTTCAGTAACTTCATTTCACCAAGACCTCTCTCTTTCCATTGCTTTTCGACAAAACGGAACAGTTTCGCTCTAGCGTTGAATATCACATATTCATCTTCTTCGCCCGTAGTTACTTTCACTTCAGCAGGCAGGGGTACAATAGGCTTAAAATCTGGACATGGATCATAATTTTCCACAGATGTATTGCTTCTGTCTGATAAAGTCCTTGACTTATTGAGACTGGTGTTAGGAGAATAGCCACCAAATAAAGGTCCATCAACAACAGACCTTGACGTATCAAATGTATCACCGCCAATTTTAGGTGCAGCTATTGTTGGATTAAGTAAAGAACTAAAAGTAGATGTTGAACATACAGGTGTTGTTTTGAACACAGAAGATTGATTCCAATTAGTCATTGGATTTGTAGTTACAGTCTTATTTTGTGCTGGGAACACAAACACTGGAGGTGAAATTGCTTTAGTGTCAGTTGTAGAAGGCAGTTGGATTTGATAGTTATGTGGAGTGCCTTTAATATGTTTTGGTGGAATTGTCACACTTAGGATTGGTGCTGGAGTTGTAGCGCATGTAGGCAAAGGATCTGAAGATGTTATTACTACATTTACCGGCAAAGATCTCGAAATATCTTTGGATTCAGTAGAAGAAGTTGTTTTAGACATGGTAACTGACGTAACTGGTGGTGGCACAGCTACAGACGACACACCTGGCATGGTTGGTACAGAAGATAACGTAGGCGCTACCGGCACTGACGGCACCGTAGGGGCACTAGGTAAATTAGGGGGGACCAGGTGAGCTACATCCAGATACATCTGATCTGGTGTTGGATAAACACCAGGATAATTTACTTGAGTTCTTGTTGGATCAAACATTGGCTGCGTCGCTGGTACTGAGGGAGGCTGAGCAAATTGAGAATACTGGTTATAGAGGTTGTATAAGCTTTGATTATAAAGCTGATATGGGTTAGGAGGCACAGGGAATGGTGGTACAAGTCGTTGATTAAAGGAAGGAATCACTTGCGATGGCGCGAATGGTAACTGAGTTGCAAATGATGATGTACTATCATTTGTTCTGTATTCTTCATCCAAGTTATATAAGTCACTGTCATCTATGGTCTGTTCAGAAGAAGCTTTTTTCAACTTGCCTACTTCCTTTTTGAGCTCTGCAACTTGTTTTTTCAATTCACTAACATCTTTACATTCATTTCTACATTCGTCTATTTGGTCTTTAACTTGGTCTACTGATATTTTCAGCAATTTAAATTGATCTGTTGTATTTTGCATATTGGATTGAATAGTGCTTATTATCTGATTGCCCAATTTACGATTTTCATCAAACCAATTTCTTGTTTGTTCCATAAAGTCACCAATAGTAGTATCCCTTTTCTGTAAATTTTTTATTTCATTTTCTATTCTTCCCAAAAATTGTTGGTCAACCCTCGAGTTTTCAAGTATTTGGGAGTCCATAGCAGTTCGATAGTTTGTAGCATTGGCATTGTGAACAGCTTTTGGTGTAGAACTTATATTACGGAAGATGTGAGAGTTTCCCCTGATATGCAGCTCACTTTCTCCCGACACATTTTCATCTGATGAGTACCTGCCTTCGCCGTCATTCGTAACGGCGGAAAAATCGGAATCTATTTTATGCATATGGGTTTCTATATCCTCAATCAGTTCTTGAGTGTCAGAGTATAAAGGATTGTTTTTGTTTGATTCACTATCCCTGAGCCTATCTAAAGCTTTGTATGCAAACATTTTAGCTTTGGACAACAATGCTGCATATTTTGATCTTGTTTCAGGATCTCTGGACAAATTATTTTCTTCTGAAGCAATTTTTTTATAAGTTTTGCTAAGGTGGTATAATGCTTGTGGTGACTTTAAATTGGAAAGAATTTCAATTACTTTTTCATATTCACCCTCACTGAAATGATTGACTGCTACATATAACTTACATTCTTCAAGTAACGCATTGAGTTCTTTGGTGCCAAGGTCTTTGTGTGTGTAATCAAACATTCTTTTGTCAAGGAATTTAACAACAATTTTGCTTCTCAATTTTTCTAGTAATGGTACAGCTGAAGAGTAATACAAACCAGCTCTTATTTCCAGTTGAGCTTTTTCATCTACATTTGTTGACATCTTAGCTCTTTCACTGAATATGCGTCCAAGAGTGCAGAGGAGTTCTGGGTCAAGACCATGATTGTCAACGCATCGCACCACTTCAATGCCGCGACTCAATGTGGCGCGTATATCTGTCAATTCAGTACCTAGTTCATTTTGGCTGAATTTGTAAGCACAGTCCCACCATTTCATCTGGGTTAGGGAACACAGCAGGTCAGTAATGTTGGCTGGAAGTGTAGGTGGCTTATCATTGGTCACATAAGAATCTTTCTTAGATATTTTCTGATTGGCTGTAACAGTTGCACAGTAAAGAAATGCATGAATATCTGACCTATTCAATGTTTCAGGTCCACAGGTTGTTGCATTATAAGTAAGCATATCAAAAATTGTACAGTTGAAATATGCATAATTTTTGTAATTTAGCAATGTCCAAACAAAATGGTGGAGGGAACTACCATATTCCCTTTGAGCATCCCCATCGTAAGATTCAACTTCTACCTTTCTTGGAAGTCTCAGAACCGGAGCAGTAAATGCATTTGATGCAAAATAAGATGATTTAATTTTATCCAAATGACCTTTACTGGAAAATATCTTTTTATATAATTTGTCTCTCCAATGAGCACCAGAATAACATTGGGAAACCTGATCTAAGAATGACTGGTTTTTCTCTTGAATATTTGAAAGTAAGTAATGGCCAGCCTGAGAGCATCTGTATGTTCCTTCTGAGTACCAACGATTTACTGCAATTGTTTGCTTTTCAGGAGCATTTCTCAGCCAATTTACTTTTGAATCTAAGGGAACTGTTTGCCAAGCAACTAACATCAGTGGTGCAGCAAGCTTAGTAGCATCACGCCAGCTCATTTGGTCTTTTTTAGCCTTTTTCAGTGCAAATGTTGCAGCATGAAAAGCAACTTGTCCTCTATGGTGTTGTAATAGTGCATTATGGAACTCCCCAAAGCCGGGAGAAGCTCCCACCTTGGCAATAGTCTGAATAGCTTGATCATAAGCATGAAGGAGTTCATTAGACTCAATTAAACTTTTGGATGAACCACTCGGTGTTTCAGTTAAACTCAACAAACAAATACGCTCCTTGATCGTAAGGAGAAGTAAATGATAAAGCCAATCGCTGGTGTTATGCGAGTTATGCTTTAGGAGATCATTTAGAATTTCATACCAACCATAGTTGTTAATGAATGTTTTGCCTCCGAACTCCACATGACATGCATGTTCAAAAGCTTCTTTGACTTTGTTGATGTTAAGGTAGTGTTTCAACAGGCGAGCATGAAGCACTGCATCCTTTGGTCTTATTGCCAATTCAGAACGCAGTAAATGAACAAGTGCTTCAGGGTCAGGGTTAGATACAGCTATTAGTCTCTCCCGTAATCTAAATGTAACTGGGTGTCTAGGGAATGTGGCTTCTGCTTTTTCACACCAGTATTTTGCACGACCTGGTTCAATGATGACCTCATCATCAGCAAGAAGTTCACAAACTGAAGCAGAAAAAAATTTATGATCATAAAAGGTGTGTTCACTTAATAAAATAGACATAAAACATGGTGGGCCATGGTGTAAATTAACTAGTTTGAGTTGAAAGACACCACTAAACAAGTGCCACCACATCTACTAAACAAGTGTTTGTAAAAATGTGGTAAAAACATTTTAAAGTAAGATGGCCATGGATATGAGCAATGATGGTCAATTTTAACTTTAGAGGGGGGTAGGCGGGAATGGCAAATGCTGTGAACTCCATAGCTTAATATTGTTACTTGCTTTTCAAGTAACTGCAAAAGTATTTTTATGCTTTACAACATAGGTTAAATGTATGAATTTGTCTAGATTTGTGTAGACAAACCAACACATTATTGACTATCACATAGAAAATAAAGCCACAGTAAATTAAAATAAAGACTTATATTAAAAGGTAAATGAACTTGAACCATTATACAAAGATTGTTGATATAGAACTTCTATTCCCATGAATGAGTGATAAAAATATCAATAAAAATTCATCATAAAAAGTAGTGTTACATAAATGATTGATGAATCATGTAAAATCCAGATCAAACATCATAAAGGCCATTTCTGAATCAAAATCAACTATTGCTAGTCAATATCTTGATAACCAGCTATAACCAAATAATGTGAAATGTCATACAGACACAAAATCAACAATATTATATATACTTACTGTCCAATATAGTACTAGTTTGTGCCGGGTCGATGTCTAAAGATGCTTTGTATTGTTCAAGAGCTTTTTCTTTCTGCCCCATTTTCT
Source organism: Xanthia togata (assembly GCA_963853775.1). Classification (NCBI taxonomy): domain Eukaryota; kingdom Metazoa; phylum Arthropoda; class Insecta; order Lepidoptera; family Noctuidae; genus Xanthia; species Xanthia togata. Next base: position 13,796,931 of record OY970793.1, read on the forward strand.
GCAAAGCTTGTCCAAGCAGTTTGTACGCTGCGGCGTTGTTGTCTTTTTGCGTGAGGTATTGCTCGACATATTTCTGGCAATTCGAAAAATCCCCCACTTCAAAATATAGTCGAGCAACAGAATATGCTCGCGAATTAAACTGCAAATAATAAAATTATGTTACAAAATAAGCCGCACAAATAGTAATCCTTGAAATGGTCATGGTCTTGTTTTACTTACCTCTTTCGCAGACAATTTACTTAACAAATTCTCCACGTGTTTATCAACGTCTTTTTTATTTCTATACATTTTTACGAACTATTCACCAAATCTTTCTAGTCTTTTAGACCTCGAATCACCTTACACAAGAAAAAATCGCGTGGGGCAAATGGTGCGGCGTTCGGTGTTCGTCATTTTAAAGTTTTAGGGTTGACAGTAGCAAATATATTTTTCCCAACAAACCATTTCCCATAGAACATTCGAATAAATGCTGCAAAAAATATTTGTAGTTTATGAAATAAATTCAAGAATCAATATAACATGCTTCCAACAAAAAAAACGTCTGTTGCCTTACCAATATGATGTGTTGATAACACATCATATTGTTAAAGATTCTAAGAGAGAAGATTTCCAAAAGTTATTACAGCGATGGCTTAGACCGCTAATCCAACATTAATTTTCCATTTTATAGTGCCGAATAAACAAAATGTTATATAATCACAATATTTTCCGATATCCTATTCATTTGGGAAATGAATTACTGGCAAGAATGGTTCTTTATTATGTGGTGTTGGCTACATTGACGGTGCCAAATAATTTTTAAATAAAACGTCTCTTTCTAATCGTGTCCTAACCACACACAGCCGATCTTTATTTTTGTTGACTTGCGTTGCGGAAAAATAAAATTGTATTATTATTTTATAAATTACACAAATTAGATCAATTATGAAAAACCGAATTAATTATTTTTTACGTTTACGGTTCACTCTGCTCTGATCGGCTATCTAATTGTCAGACTCAGTTTTTTCCATAATCTGAGATCTAATTACGCAACACATTTACGTAAACGATTTCGACAAATTTATTTCATTTTGACAGTTCATTGACAACATTCATTGCGATAATTACGTTGGCAGATTTTTCCAACTAGAGCAATGGCTATTATGGCTATGCAATTTGTTTCAAAGCGATTCAGATTTCGGTTGATCGTGTATTACTGAACTCAGTTGATCAGCTCAGACGTTTTTTGGAATGATAAACTTTTACAGAACCTTAAATACCAAACGCTGCTGGTTAGCAGGCAAGTAGGTATGATTTTTTTTGTTAAACGCAAAAAAAAAGATAAGTCCTGTATTCCGTGGAACGATAAGGCAATAGAAAATTTCGAGCAGTGTAAACAAGGATAAAAAAAATGCCGTTAACTGTTGTCACACCCGACGAGATCAAATGTACATATAGCTTCGAGCAACACGGCCTTCCTAGCAGAATTAAAGCCTTAGCTAATGACTGACTCCTCAGACACCTGTGCAGGGGCTGGGGTGTTGCAGCAGAGAATAAACAATGCATGGCAACCTTTGGGATACTTGTATAAGAAGTTTATCAAAGCTTATCAAAAGTATTCTACTTATAATACGAATTGCTGGCAATCTATGGCAATTAAACATTTTCGCTTTTTAATCGAGGCTAGTCAGTTAACAATTTTCGCCGATTATAAACCACTAATTTACGAAGTTATAAAACAATTGCAAAATAGCAAAAAGGAAGTTGTTATTAATTAGAGAATTTACAATACATACAAAGCGAAAACAATCCAAAAGTGGATGCCCCTTATCACGCGTTGAAACAATACACTGTTCGACTGTTCCTACTCGACTTCTCAGAATTAGCGCTAGCTCAGCAGAATGACACCGAGCTCTAGCAATTGTTCAGTGAATCGAACAATAACGTTTGTTTATAATATTATTTATGCCAATTATGCCAAATACCAAATTTTCGAAAATTCACGCACGTGTAGACCGTACTCAGCGCAAAATTGGGAAAACTATAGGAAAGAGCAAATAGTACTATATTATTGAAAGAGGCGTTCAACTCAGTATGCATAATGAATCATGACAACAGTCAGTCATCCGTATATATGTATATAGTAGTCTATGGTCATCCGGGAATTCGAGCAACGCGTAAATTGCTCAAACCAATATTATTGGTCCGAGGTAAATTGCTCGCACAGAGCATTTTTTTGCCGGGACTAAACCAAAGACGTCGGGTGATGGGCAAAAACTGGTGTAGTACAATGTCAAAAATAAACAGACATTAGTACACTATTTGCAACACTTCTCAGATAGCAATCGCTTCGAACTTGTACACATTGACATCGTAGGTCCCTTGCCTACCTCACAAGAGGGAAATCATCACCATGATTGACTGATGTGCGTCCTGCGTTGGCCCGAAGCCATTCTAGTCTCACTTCTCAGAGACCACAGCGGAAGTGGTAAAAAAACACTTTTCGAGATCGTTAGATGATTTTACGTGGATCAGCAGATTCGGCTGTCTCGAGAAACTAACAAGCGATCAAGGACGTCATTTTGAGAGTTCTTTATTTTAAATGCACTTCATTGCGTAAATAACTTATTGCATGGGTCTATGTAAATTGCGTAGGTATGTACTACACCATACCACCCTCATAGTAATGGGATGATAATCGTAGAACTATATATAATATTTCTATGGGTAGAACGCTGGCACTGTAATTATCTATTATAACATCCATAATGGACGGATGGATGACCCCTGTAACACAGATTTTTCCTAGCATAGGGGTCATTGATCAATATTTTTGTACCAGGCTATTTCCATGTTTAATTAAGTGTCACCCTGTATGTGTACTTTTTACATCAAATAAAGTACTACTACAGGTTCATAAACTATAGCTAATAGCTCGTCTCATTTAACAACAACTCCTGGCGTGATGAACTACTTACGGTGCTGCTAGGGGTTCAGTAGGTAGGAGCGATAATGGCGTGAGTTCCACAGAATACGTGTATGGCCAAACACTTCGATTACCGAAGGTTTTTTACAGCTCACCCCAGTATTATAGCTCTCTGTGAGCTCACCCAACGAACGAAGTTTTGATGATCATGATTTATTAAAGCATTTAAAAGATAATCTATGGAAATCGCAACCAATACCACAAATTATGCTTGACACACGTGATTTAAATAAATGTGTTTATGAGTTTATGCGCAATGATTAACACCATCGTACGAAGGCTCATATCGCGTCTTGGAAAGAAAAAGTAAAGTATTTGTTATTCAGTTACATAGTGGAAAACTTAACGTATCCACAGTATAGTGTAGTATTTAAGCGTATCCATTGACAGACTAAAGCCAACTTATCTAGTAAACGAAGAGTATAATAACAATCAATCAGGAAAACGAATAGATAAATCCTATTGTATCCTTCATAACCAATCCTTCTTATCCTATCGTTCCTATCGTATCCTTCCTATCCTATCCTTCTTATCCTATCGTTCCTATCCTATCGTATCTTTCCTATCCTATCCTTCCTGCCCTATCCTTCCTATCCTATCCTATCCGTTAGGAAACAAACAATCAAACTCACTTTCGCTTTTTTATATTCTATTATAACTAATTACTATATGTACTATACTTTCTTTATATTATAACTAATATAAATATATTAGTTATTATATAAATGCGAAAGTGAGTTTGATTGTTTATTTGTTTGTTACGCTTTCACGCTCAAACGTCTGAAAGGATTTGAATAAAATTTGGCACATGACCTGGGTTAGGACATAGGATACTTTTTATCCCGATATTCCTACGGGATCAAGACTTATGCGGGTGAAACCGCGGGGCGCAGCTAGTAAATAAATAAATAAACAAATTCGCTTGGAATGGAATCTACGATAAGCTGAAATGGACGATAAAAATACTTTAGAGAGTTTTGATCTGAAGGAAAAACTTGGCGACAAAACTACATACCTAAAGTACCTAGGTACCTACTAATCTTATTAACTTCTGAAGTGAAGGGCGGACGTTTTGGGGGACTGGCTTATGTCATCTTGACGTTCAAAAAGTGCTGATTCTCAGCCTAATTTGAATAAATGACTTGATTTTCTTGGCTAGGGAACCATTTAAAACATTAATCTGAATCTTTCTATTTTTCTTTTTTTGACTCCTTCTTTTTTGTTAAGAAGGCAAAAAAAACAATTAAATCAAATTAAAATAAAATTCATTTAATTCAGGCATAACCCATAATACATAAAATAAAATTACTTTATACAATTGAAACATTAATTTTTTTTTCTGTATTTATACAATTTTCCTAACTTTTACTAATTTCACGTTAATGGCAAGTCCAGAAACACCTTCTTGATTAACTTGAACGTATCGACCACCGTAACATTCCATTCGCACCGACTATTATACAGGGTGGCACATTTAGACCCGTATTACAGAACCTCACTCAACAATCAAGCATCACTTAAAACTAGTTTCAACCAATCAAAAGGCTATAAACTAGCTTTAGGTAATGCTTTGAGTGACGTTCTGTAATACGGGCCTTAGATCGGTCAGTATGGAAAAGTCTGAAACTATAAGACAGAAGATCTCTTCTTAGGAACCATGTCATCGATTTTAGTAACAAGAAAAAATGCATTCACACATTTTAAAAAAAACTTGCACTCAGCTCGGGAATCGAACCTGGACGTTTTGAAATAAAACTAACACTATTTTTTATAGTCTACACTATTTTTTATTGTCAAACATACAATGTTTGACAGGAATTAGAAATTTCAACATGTTTGTTCGTATGGAAAATTTACAGAACATAGATATTCCAACATGTTTTGTCGTGAATGTTTCGCCAGTGCAAACGCAGTTACTATGAGTTTCTTTTATTTTCTTTCTATGCGATTCTGAGTGTGCATTCCATATAAAAAAACAATTGTTGTAACTTCTCAATTAATTTTAAATAGGTACGACTCATGTTATTATTATTAACAACAACTAAAAGTAAAAACCACGCAAAAATCATCATAATTGAATTGATACGGATAAAAAGCATCAAAGCCGCAAAGAGCTTCGGGGAACAGTGTGTTAGTAGAGATGGAAAGTTAATTGGGACAGGGATTTTAATTTAGGAAGATGACTACAAGTCATGGGCTGGGTTAGAAGAGTGAGCTCACACATTATTAAAACTTTGACGCTGTTATCATTTTCATGACAGCCGTCATTGCGGCCGTCAAGTGTGGTTACCACTTTTCTAGGAAATCGTAGCTTTACTCTACATCAAAGTGCGTATTTTTTTTATAAACAAATAATGTTTTGCAAATAAAAATGATTTGATTTGAATGATTTGAATGTATTACGATACAATATGATTCTGACATTTATATGCGTTTGCACTGGCGAAACATTCACAACAAAACATGTTGAAATCTTTAGTTTCTGTCAAAGTTCCATACAATATTTGACAGGAACTAGCGATTTCAACATGTTTTGTTGTGATGTTTCGCCAGTGCAAACGCACAGCTACGGTTAATTTTCTTCATCCCACATCCTCACCTTTTTTTCGTGGTCTGTGTCTGTGACATTGAGTTAAGAGGTCTATGGTCTGTGGGACTTTGTGCCTCTCTAAGTAAGTGGTCCACAGAGTACTTTTTTTTAAATGGTCTGTGGTCCGTGATTTTGAGTTGCGCTGTGTGTTGTGCTTGTTTACTGGTGTTCGCAATTTCTATTTTCTAAAGTATTCCGTATTCCTAAAATTTTAACGTGTATCTGGATTTTGTGACCTAATTAACTTAAATATTTAGAAGGACCCGTTCTTTTGCATATAAATATACATCGTGACTAAACAATTTGCTATGTTTAGACTTTCATTCGAACACTGATAGAATGTTTTGTATTATTCTAATGTATTACTCCTCTTGTATTTTCTGCTAACTAGCAGCAAAACGTAGTATATTGTGATTTGGTGTGCAGTATTACTTTACAAGTGTTCAAGATGGGTGATTCAGAGTTTGCATACGGATCTTCCGTGTCAGTGGATTCTATGAAAACCATCGCAGAAAGTATAGGAATAGCGAGTTTGGGAGATGATGCTGCTAAAGAACTGGCAGACGACGTCACTTTCCGGTTGAAAGTTATAGTACAGGACAGTATGAAGTTCATGAATCACTCCAAGAGACAAAAGTTATCAATAACTGATATAGATAATGCTCTAAAAATCAAGAATATTGAGGTATGTTCTTACCATGTCACAAACACTTCATATCTTCTTTTATCTTAGAATACATGTGACAATAATACCATAAAAAAAACATAATTGTAATATCAGTAATTTAAAATTTAAAAATCCCTGTCATGCAATCTTATTGACAATTTTTTTTAATCACTGCATAATTTTGTCCTTCTTACTGTTAGACACCCTAATGCTGTGTTGATATAAAATTGGCCACCATGAGGAATTTCAATGAATGAAATAAGCCATTTTATATGATTTTTTTCCAGTGTCAATATGGATTCATTCAACCGGATTCATTGCCATTTAGATTTGCATCTGGTGGAGGCCGAGAACTGCATTTTGTAGAAGAGAAAGAAGTGGATCTCTCTGACATTCTGTCGGCTCCTCCACCAAAGATCCCTCTTGATGTGTCTGTTCGTGCACATTGGTTGAGTGTGGATGGTGTTCAGCCCACCGTGCCAGAAAACCCTCCACCGCTATCTAAGGAAGCACAAAAATCGGAATCAGTTGATCCTATCAGTAAATTGAGCAAACCTACTAATAAGGATGCTGCAGGTATTCAGCTACATTTATTTTTATACTAATATTATAAAGCATTTATGTAATGCCCATTGAATTACAGCATATAATGTATTTTGACATTTTGAACTCTATTTCACATGTCTATACATGATGCATACAAATAATGTAAGTTTTTTGTTAAATAGCGCATGACCACTGGATGGCATGTGCAGGAAACACAAAATTTATGTGATTACTTTTAAAAGATTGACTTGGGAACATGGAAGTTGACATTGAAGTTTAGATTTGTGTACTACATGCCATGGTCATAACGACAACCATACATTTTCTAAGCAGGCGGTTACTTTTAGTACTTCAATCAGTATCAGTATTAAGATCCCTTCTCTGCTTATCTCAGCCAGTGGAAATGCTCATTTATTGTCTGAATGGGCACTGGTCATATCAAATAATTTCTGTACCATGTAATTTCAGATAAAATTTATTGTTCATGATAAACAAACAAACTAAGATTAAGACCCTTGTTTCTTGTAACTTTGTGCCCACTGAAAGTTACTTAAAATAAGTAAATAAATGATTATTTCTAAAGTATTTTATTATTGACTGTGAACTTAAAGCTTCACTTGTTTGTGTTCATTGTTGTGACCATTGCTGTATGAAATGTTTTTGTTATTTTTTTTTTCCTAATAGGGATTAACATAGTATGATTGTTTCTGAATTCTGGAATGTGTCTATGCTTGGATGATTTCAAGGCAAAAGTAACAAAATATTCTTCAACTATTACTCTTTGACTTTGGTATATAGTCAGTTTTTTGACAAGCATGGTCTATCATTGGTCATATCTTTGTCTATTTTAATTAGCCTGCAGTTCACAATGGGCTGGTTATAAAAAGACTTAGTTAGGCCCAGCAGTGCATGTTGATATTGTTTAAAATTTTATTTTTCTGTAGTTTTGTTTGAATACTAAATTACACATAAATATTCACATACTATGTTAATATTTGTTTCATCGCCGATTGGATAAATCAATTATAGGTATATGGAGCTCCTCTAATAACGCAAATGTATAATATTTCAGGTAAACCTATGTGTGGTAAAGCAGCCCGCTTGAAGGCGTCAGAGTCGGTCCATGTGAAGCAGCTGGCCACCCACGAGCTGAGTGTAGAACAACAGTTGTACTACAAGGAGATCACAGAGGCTTGTGTTGGCAGCGATGAAGGACGCCGTGCGGTATGCGTGATTTGTCTTTGTTTCTCTCTCTCTGATGTTTTTGATTTTTTGTGAGCTTTAGTTCTATGAAAAATAGCTTTGTCAATATCATGTTTGTTAAATGACAAGGGAATTTCATTGTGTTTTTAAGTCAATCTTGTTTATTTCTAAAATAAGAAAAAAAATCAGAGAGAATGCAAAAAAAACTCATAAATTTGATATAACATAATGCTTTTATAAAATAAATATTTTGATTTTTAATATTTTCTTACAGGAAGCACTACAGTCGCTTGCCTGCGATCCTGGTCTGCATGAGATGTTGCCTAGAATGTGCACATTTATATCAGAAGGCGTCAAAGTTAATGTAGTGCAGAACAATCTTGCACTACTCATTTATCTCATGCGAATGGTCAAAGCTTTGCTTGACAACCAGTCACTGTATCTAGAGAAGTATGTAAGTATCATTCCTCCTTACATCATTATAGGTATTTTCTGTAATAGGGTCCAGTCAGTGCAAGCATTTGTCAGTAATCATGCAGCTCAACTTGGAACTTAAGGAGCTCGACTACTAGACAAACAATACCAAAGAAAGGACATTTGGGTTGGCCGCACAAAGTACTCAAACTGTGGCGATTATCATTAAAACTAGCTGAGATGCCACCAATACTTCTCACATGTATGTAACATAAATCAATAAAAATTAAAAAGTCAATATTAATTGTAATAGGAGATCGCACGGCACCATCGAAAATAAGAAACACATCTATAAAACTATAATCAAGCCGGTTTGTACATATGGCATAGAGTTATGGGGATCAGCAAAAAACGCAAATGTGGAAATTTTACAACGGTTCCAGAATAAAACACTCAAAATGATAACTAATGCACCTCTATTTATCGGAACCATTGAATTTCATGAGTACACAGTAATGAAAACAGTTAAGGAGGAAGTCACATGGAGCCAAAGCGCACAAAGACTATAAAAGCTCATACTATCCCTAGCAACAGCGTTATGTGAACCAATAAATGATAGTGGGCTCAAAAGGCAGGACATATGGGACCTTGTTTACTAACAAATCCTAATTTATTAAGAGACAGCTTCCCTCCTCATCGCAGGAGGAACAGTTCTCTCCTGTCAATATACTCCCACCAGAACAAATCTGCTAAGGGCTCCCAAGCGGACCTCAAGATGTTATTAAAAAAAAAAACGGCCCCGTGCGAGTCGGACTCGCGCACGAAGGGTTCCGTACGTTTCTATAAAAACGGCAAAAAAATCATGTCTGTTGTATGGGAGCCCCCCTTACATATTTATTTTATTCTGTTTTTAGTATTTGTTGTTATAGCGGCAACAGAAAAACATCATCTGTGAAAATTTTATCTGTCTAACTACCACTGTTTATGAGGTATCTCATAAACAGTGGTAGTTAGACAGATAACTCAGCCTGGTGACAGACGGTCGGACGGACGGACAGCGAAGTCTTAGTAATAGGGTTCCGTTTTTACCCTTTGGGTATGGAACCCTAAAAAATATCTAATATACTTAGTATAAAAAACTTTGTTGCTTGTGATATATTGTAGTAACTTAATTAGTCCCAAGCCTTTTTGTCGTCCAAGTAATCTTAAACTAAAAACCTTTTTGACTTTTTCCTTTTGTTGAGGCTCAGTTCTCTAACATGGCATGGCTTGGGAGCTATGAGAAAATGCGAATCCAAGCGGGTAGGTCTCACTCATCCTCAATTTATTAATTTTATTTATTACGACCAAGGATTACGTAAGATCTAGTCTATAAATTACTAACTTAACTTTGAAAAAGTCTGCTATTCTTATCATGTTATTGGTCCTTGAATTTAAATTGATATTTTTTACAATAACCTGTGCAGTTACACGAGCTGATACCGTCTGTGTCGACATGCATCGTGTCGCGGCAGCTGTGCCTCCGTCCAGAGATGGACAACCACTGGGCACTGCGTGACTTCGCCGCCCGACTCATGGCACAGATCTGCAAAACGTTTAACACCTCTACCAATAACTTGCAGACGAGAGTCACTAGGTAAGCAGTAGATTAATATGTCCTGATTGAGACTGACTTAGATTAAAAGACAATTTAAGTTAGTAGTCGATTTACTAAGAAATCCTTTTTGCTTACTTTGCATCGTTGACTATGAAAGAAAATACCAATGCGCTACATCTAAAAGTAATTTATGTGGTATAATGATCAACTGAATTCATTTATTTGGTACTATCTGCTGGCCGCGTCTTCGCCCGTTGGAACCCTAATTCTTTTTTCTTTTTCATAAAACAAAGTAGCCTAAGTTACTCCTTATAATATCACCTACATGCCATTGAAAGTGCCCTTAAAATTCAAGCTAGCTGTTTCGGAGATTAGCTGGAACAAACTAACAGACAGACAAACAAAAATAAAATGTTTTTGTGTTTTAGGTACCTTAAATACTTTCATATAGATAGCGCAATCCACGACGACGCGCCCCACTCCACTCGGTTCTAAAGTACAGCTTACAGTACAGTAATCGCGAAGTGGGGCGCGTCGTTGTGGATTGCATTATCTATCGGGAAAGTCGTACTGAATATTAAAGGAGGTTATTATTCAGGTCATTTCTGATGATTTTGATTCTGAAATAAAATGTCCGAAACTTAACCGATAAGGAGATATTAAATTTTAAAGATTATTTTTAAAAATCCTTTATTTTTTGGCTTTTAGTCGTTTTCTTTGGGATTAGAGCTCCTAGAGTCGGTTTTTTGATTAAAAATTTGAGTAAAAAGCTCTTATTTTGACATTACAAAAATACACTTAAATTGTATTTATGTTTATGTATGTATAAGTAAAAAAAAAAAAAAAAAAAAAAAAACTTCAGGCAAAACATACAATAAAATAAAATTTTCACTATACTGCAACATAATAAATCAAAATAGAATAAAATATGAATGCAATTAAAATGGGTACTAATTATAAAGGTCACAGAATTCAAATTAAAATAAAATGTCAAATGCAATTAAAATAAACGAATGAGTAATACAAATTATACGGGTCACAGAATCGAAATTAAAATGATATGTCAAATTTTAAGAGTCACAGAATTAATATAAAATACAAATAAAATAATTTCTCAAACAAGTCATTATTAAAAATATAGGTCCAGTGTCAATCAAATTAAGTGCCCTGGCTCATGTCTGTTACAGCATTTTCGTATGTAGGGGCAGTCAAATCGTCTTGAAAAGTGTCCTTAACTGGATCGGAGCAATGCGCAAACCTGCGAGCTAACATATTCGCTCTTTTCGACAACGCCTTCCGCTCCCGTTCGATGTCAGCATGGTCCTTGAAATCAGCCGTGACTATATGCCCTAAATATTTAAAATGGTCCACTCTCTCTAAGGGAACACCATTAAGAAAGACTGGTGGTACATGTTCCAGCGATTTAGCACCGCAGGCTCCAAAGACCATGCAAAGATGATAATGATGATTATGTATAGATTAAGTTTTAGTTAAAAACTTTACTGTTTACTTAAGGTCCGCACAAAATAGGTTGGCAGTCCGCATCCGGACCGCGGTCCGCCATTTGGTGACTCGTGATTGATCGTTTAGGCGACACACGGCACCGCGCACCGCCGCGGTAGGCGGTGAAGCGGATCTCATGTCGCATTGGCCTCTAATAAATCCGTAGATGCCTAACACACATACACCGGCCGACCGCGCGGTCGAGCGGTGCTCGTTTCTACCGCAAACTGCTCCTACCGCGCGGTCGAGCGGTGCCGTGTGTTAATCGCCTTAGGCCAATTAACACTTTCTAGCTGAAGGAACAAGGAGAGGCTTCATTGGAAATCTCTTGATTTTCCTTTCCTTCGTCCCCATTGCAAAGTTCATCCAGACTGGTATATGAGTAGAACTCCGCACAAAAAATACCCAGTAATAGGGATGATGCCTGGGTCATAAAAAAAGAAATTCTATTTAGACTGTCAGTTAGATAACAAAAAAATATTAGACTAAATTTTTTGCTTTATCATATTAATTAAAAATGACTTAGATACAACGCATTAAAGTTGGGGAGTGGGGGGGGGGGGTTGATGCGTCAAAAGTATGTCATACAATCTACATAGGTCACTTGTTCTACAGTGGTTATACCAGAAACAGTGGCTCAGTTCAAGAATCTAAGAAACTACCAGAGATTTATATCTGTCTCTTTCACACAATGTAGCCGTCGGTACATGAACTCGTCGAAACCAGTCGGGAAGCGCGTACGACGCGTGGTGTTTGTGTGCAAAGAAAATTTTGTTTAAGTGACAAAAAAAATAAAAAATAAGGTAAGTTTTCTTTTGTTCCAACACGTGTCTAGTATGGTATTTGAATATTTTTACATTTCTATTGTAGTTTGTACTTATTTAAGAATGTTTTCCTGTTCTATTCCTCTCGAAATATAGGTTAGCTTTTTTTTTGTGGTAGTTTGTATTCAAAATGTCGGCAACGTCCACATTGGCTCAGATCACGTAAGTGCACAGTGGATCATGAGCCACTGTGTACTAAACTGGTTTTTTTGTAATTTATTTTGATTAAAATACAGATTCTCAAATCAGTACTGAAAGTATGTATGTTGCAATGTTTTGGTAATGAATTAAATTCAAAAACATATTCTTATTACAGAATGCCTCGTCCAGAAAAGCCTCGCACCATCGGGAATCATCCGGAAGAAAGTATGAAGCAAGCTCTTCATAGCATTCAGGGCGGAATGAGTGTTAGGAAAGCTTCTAAGATCTTCAATATACCTTTTACAACTTTAAGGCGTTATTTTAATAAATTTAAAAGTTTTGGGTCTATGGAAACAATGCGCTTAATCCCTAATTATGAAGTAAGAAAAGTTTTTGATAATAAACAAAAAGAAAGCCTTAAAGAATATTATAAATATTGTTCCTCAATATTTTACGGGTTGTCGGAAAAAGAATGCAGGAGAGTAGCCTACCAAATGGCGGAAAAAAATAATATAAAGATGCCCGATAACTGGGTGAACAATAAAATAGCTGGAAAGGAATGGTTCAGGAAATTCAGGCAAAGGCACAAATACCTCAGTTTGCGAAAGCCCGAGCCATGCAGTCTTGCAAGAGCCACGGCCTTCAACCGAATTAATGTGGAGATTTTTTATAAAAATCTAGAAAGTTTATTGCAGAGGTTTCCCGCTTTTAACGATGGAACTCGTATCTTTAACCTGGATGAAACATCGACCATATGTATGCTCGATGTTAAGTTTTCGAAGATTTTTACATTAAAATTTATTAGAAAAAGTTTAAAATTATTTCTATATTAATACATGTTGACATATTGCCTAATAAATAATGAATAACTATCGTATTATTTGTTTTATTACTTGTGATTAGTACAAACTATCCACTGTGTACCACTACGGTCCACTGTGTACTCTGGGGTGAGCCAGTGTGCCAAACCTATGGTACACAGTGGCTCATTTATGTTTTTTTTAAAAGGTACAATATTTACATTCTGTCTTACATTTATTAAAAAATGACTGTACATTTTAAAAGCACATTAGTTCCACTATATTCATTCCGAATTTCGATAACCTAACTTAAATAGGTGTTAAAAAATACGCCTTTTAAAAAAGTGAGCCACTGTAGAACAAGTGACCTACTCATGACGTCATTTATTATTTCATTATGGCTCAATGTATCGCCGTAATCTTTTAATAACGTAAAAAATGAAAAAATAACGTGTACGTAATTTTTATATAATCTAAAAGACGGACAAAACATTTTTTTTGTTAACTTCCCAATTGTACTCAAATGCATTATTATCCATAGGTTATTCGCCAGAGCCCTGCAGTGTCCTTCACAGACTAACAATGAGACTGGCGTTGGACCATCCATGGTCACAACTATGAAAGAATCTGAGAAAACGCCACTGGCGTCTCTATATGGCGCAGTTCAAGGCTTGGCAGAGCTGGGTCCTGAAGTAGTCAAGGTTAGTACGCATTTTTCATAATAAAATCACTTAAAATGGATAACAGAGGAGTATAAGCTTAAGCATTTACAGTATGAAGTTCCCAGCCTTAGCAAGCAATACATAGAAAGAGAAAAAAATGTTAATTTTGCCTCAGAAACACGTGAATATAAAAAATTCGCTAGAAAGGAAACTTCCAGAAACCTATTAGGAAAAAAAAATCGAAATCAACGTATTTTACGTTCGCAATTTATTTACCAAACATAAAAACAATTAATTAATTATTAAAATTTGGTTTCAAGTGGAAATTACATCAATTTTAAACAAGAATCTAAGTATTAAAAAACATCGTTCTGTTTCTGTTAATGCTTTGAAGAAGACAGAGACAGGTCGATGTTGTTAAACACATTTAGTGATTTGTGGTGCAAGCGGGCCTTATTGTGATGGTAAAGTATTAACGACATTCCTCATTTCCCATTTAGGTATTCATCTTGCCCCGCGTGCGATGGCTGGGTGAACGTGTGGAGGGCGCGCTCAGCGGACTGGGCGGCGCCGACCGACTGGCTGCAAGCAACCTCAAGCATCAGCTACTGAAAGTATTGGCACCCGTCGTGCGACAGCTGCGACAGCCGCCCGACCTCGCCGATGAGTACAAGTTAGTATGTGTGTAGCTATTGGTGCCGATTCTGTTGTCGCAAATGCCTCTAAACTAGACTGTTAATCACCAACATTTAGTTTATTCCTGTCAAACGATGATTTCCCATTCTGAAATAGACTAAAGTGACACAACTTAACTATATTTTAGTTTGACAGCACTAACATGGCACTGAAATTTTATTTAGTGAAAATTAAAATTTTGCTATTGATATAATTTTAGCGATAGTGTAGTTAGTTTAGTTCGGTGTACAAGAGAATCGACACCATTATGTATCTTTACAGGGGCTGTAATAACTGCACGGAATATTACTCTATGTATTTCTTATGTAATAAGGATTATTTATTACCCTTAGGGCGTTTTTAGTGTTATGCGGATTTGCTCGTGGAACCGCAATATACCTATTTAAAAAAATCTTATTGGAATCTGATTTCTAACATTTATGCGAAGTTTTTTGAGATTTATGACTTCTAGTTCTCAATTTAAAAGGATTTCAAAAAGTTTTTGTGACAATTGTCCAGTTTCTTGCTGCCTGACCTATTTTTCAAAATCTGTGAATTGCGTCAATGAAAATGTCTTGAAAAGTTCTGGCCAGAGTCTTAAGACCGTTTTCCTGTAGCTACAACGGTAAAGGCAACTGCCCTTACTGACTTCGTCTCAAAAATCTACCCTGTATAAGATATCGCGTACTCCCCAGGCGTGACTACGGCTACCTGGGCCCCAGCCTGCAGCAGGCCGTGGGCAAGGTGCGCGCGTCGCCGGCGGGCGGCGGCGGCGGCGGCGCGGTGGCCGTGGTCACGTGCACGCCGCCGCTCGTGCCCGCCGCGCCCTCGCCCTCGCACCACGCGCACACCTCGCACTTGTCGCACGCCGCCAAGACTGTTGGTAAGTATTATATATGAAATTGGTGTTTCATATGGAAAAAGTAAAACCGCAATTTTTCGAGCTTTTTTCTTTTCCAAATCGCTGCCGCGAACTTTGACGTAGTGCGATGGATCGGCGTCCACGATCACTTTTAATTTTTCATTGTCAACTAGGGTCTCCGGTCGTCCACGGGGTTTGTTCTGTAAGTCAACATTTCCAGAACGAAAACGTTAGAACCAAATACGTACTGTATTTTCTTTTACAGTAGCTTCCCCATACACATCATTAATCCTTCGAGCTGTTTCTGCAGCGCTGGTGCCACGGTGGAACTCGTACTCGTAAATGACGCAATATTGAAAGTTTTCCATGATGTGAACAGAACGATGTAAAAGAAATAAGAATAATCAAATGGCGCGATAACAAATGAATCACTAAATTCGAAACACAAATACACAAGCCTAAATTTGAAATAATTTGAATTTGGAATTTCTACAGTCAGACTATCAATCGGTAGCTGTCCTAAAGCCATGTTAAAGCTCCTTGGGTGGCATGGAAACTAGCCTGTGATCGCTTGAAATTAGGTACAATCGGCCTAAGTTCCGCATGCTCACCTTAAAGGCGATAATCGCATAGCACGACTCACGACTCGATCGCACAATGCACGAGCTTTGACCAATAGGATGCACAAAGCGTATTTTAGTGGTGTTCGTATTAGTATAATCATGTATAGAATGTGTGACACTCACACTAGGAGCGTACTATGCTCACTTGTTTCTGATAAGAGACGAGTTTTTAATGGGCACGGCCAGCGCGGCGTAAGCTCTTTGTTATTGAATTGAATTGTTATTTTATTATTGACAAGAATTAATTTTAGTACTCATATCTTCTGTTTGTTTGGTTTAGAAAATGTATTATTGGTATTGCAGTATTTACAAAAATAATTTGTAATAACTAATAACAAATATGTCAAACTACAATTTATATGTATTAATCCACTTTAATATTTTCCTCTCTCTATCGGGTCTATAGATATAGGTTATTTATGAACACTTTCACTGCCTCTCCATTTTTCACCATATTCTATGTGATGCCGCATGCCGCAGCGACCGCACCATATTCCATTCACAATAAGATGAGACATTGAAACGAACCGTTTTACTACAGTCCGTTCCACCGATTTTGACTTCTATTCCGTAGGCTTATGGATGGCATTAAAGGCAAAAAAGTGGTTACAATACCAACTGTTTACTGCAGCTGCCATTTGTCATGGCACCAACGCAATAGAATTCAAAATCGATTGAACGGACATTTATGGTTTGTTTACCTTTTATCACACGGCTCCCTGAATACGGTAGGTATAGGTGCGTTGACCGGCACTGCATGAAGGTATCAAATGTTTATATTAATTTTTTTTGTGTCGAATCGACTTTATTAAAAGTAAATAACTATCTAAATTTCTATGTGTTTGTTTATACTTGGGCAATTTGGGAATACTTGGAAATTACAGTAATATTTGAACCAATACTCTGCGCAGTTCATACAATGCTATCAGAGCTTTTTGTTTATAGCTGCCGCAAGGCTGCAAGCCGCACAACTCTTGCAACTGCAATAAAAATAATTTCAATCATTGTTATTTAGTGGGAATGTCTGGAAATTCGGTTAAACAATAGAGGACGGCTTAATACAACGGCCATACGTTTTTTTATTACCTTAGGATTCTCTCAAATGTTTTGCAGTTGTTCCTTGTATTTGGTTTAATACTTATAATTTTATGTTACTCGTTCATTACTCACACAAATGCATATTGTCTCTAATTGGGGGAAACTAGGAAGGGGTGTGGTTTGTCACTAGCTGCGCTCTCGCAGGAATATTTTCTTAAGTGAGCATGCTTATCTTTGTTTAATAGTACATGACACGAATACTCAAGGGCGGGTTAAGTGCGCTTTTCTTTTATAAATTAAGTGCACGAAAAGATTTGCATTTATCAATAAAAAAGTTCTTGAGTTTATGGTGAATCAAGTTAGTTCTAACATTTTCGTTCACAAATTGTGGTCTAATAAGTTAGCAATACTGTTGCGATTGGGCAATTGTGCAAAAGCCGATCATCCGACCGAAAGGGAAGCAGCTATTATTACACGAATCGGAGCGTCTGTACTGGTTAGTGGTTGGGACGGTTATTAGGTATGCGGTGTGGTGAGTTCGAAGAACTCTACAGCTAGGCAGAAGTCGAACAGCTGATCTCACGCGTAGTTCGTTAGAGAATTTCAACATCCATTGCTGTTTTATTTTATTTAGCAGATTTATTTACATTATTGGAGTTCTGCGTACCTAGAATGTAATTTTACATCGAAATAAAGGCACAGTAACTGAAAACGCGATTAAAAAAAAAAAAACTTGAGAAAAATTTCAGTGTAATATGATAAGGAGATGAATGCACCCTGTTAGTTTGCGGAGGGCTGTCCCTTTCACCCTGTATATAAATTATACAATTGAATTAGCAACCAGTTTGATTTTGTCTAGAAGGCAGGGGCAGGTCGCTAGTCCTAACTATAATGATATTACAAATGCGAAAGTGAGTTTGATTGTTTGTGATGCTTTCACGCTAAAACTGCTGAACGGATTTGGATGAAGTTTGTCACATGGGTAGACCATGACCTGGATTAGGACATAGGATACTTTTTATCCCGATGTTCCCACGGGATCGAGACTTGTGCGGGTGAAATCGCGGGGCGCACCTAGTATACTATAAATGGGACTACAATATTATTACCTCGTTTGGCAGAAACAATGGCGACCCGTAACGTGATGATCAGCGCATCTCCTGCGCCACAGTCGCCCGCGCCCTCCACGCCGCCGCCGCAGAAGTTCGTCATAGTGTCGCAGCAGAAACCACCGCAGGTGAATGTAAGTATTTAGAGTTATAAACTGGTTCGTGATCTTAGGTATACGCTCCAGTGGTTGTAGAAAGGACATATTGGAACAAGAGATGATGGTAGATGAGCATAATCTTGCAGAAACGGTGACCGAGATATTCAGGAAAACAAAACGGGGAGGGACAGGAGTAAAAATTCGTTGTCCTACTGGAACACAGTTGACGACATTGGATGTGTGCTTCCCGAAGCCATTGGATGTCACATAATATTCTTTTGCAAGATTGGTCAGAGCATCAGTTATACTATCGGTCAATGGAATAATACAACTGCTATTTTTTTTGCAAAATAATTTAGGTTATTTTCGCGGCTAGACCTGCATAGCTATTCCCAAGCATTCGATACGCTTCCGTGCCAAATCGATCAGCAATCAATGTTATCGAAGGAGTGCTTTATACGCTGTTCACAAATTCGAACATACAGCTTAAACCAGATGGACGACCACTATTCTTCCGACGGCTATTTGCTGTCGGGGACTAGGCAAATCAGGTAACCTAAAATGTGTCATTTTCGACTCGATAGCTGTGAATAGTTTTGCAGATACTTTTGGCTGTCTTCTAATTCGAGTCATGGTCCCTTCAACCACTTTTCTCTATTTCTTATAGATCCCGTTATGGACTTTGAAGTCCCACTTCTTAAACTCACCCGGTATAACTATGTTTTCACCATCTTAACTAATATTATTAATGCGATAGAGAGTTTGTTACGCTTTCACGCTAAAACGGCTGAACAGATTTCGATGAAATTTGGCACACGGGTAGAACATTACCTTAGTTAGGATAGGACATAGGATACTTATTGTCCCGATATTCCCACGGGATCGCGACCGTGGGGCGCAGCTAGTATTTAATATTGTTTATTTTATAATATTTGTTTTTACTAAATCAGACGCAGCCGGCCAGCGGCCCCGGCCACATAGTCGTCCACAGCTCGCAGCCGACCATCGTCCGAAGCCAAAACGTTCAGGTATAATATACATCACATACTATTATATACATGCATATATACAGTTATATAGGTAGTTCAGTTGTATGTTTGTGACTTTGTGAAGAGTGAGGCCTTTGTGTATGTTTGCATGGAGGAAATTGCATGTTTGAAATGTAACGTCTTAGCACGAATAAGGTAATTGTGTTTGTTTGTATCTGAAAGGCGGTTAATAACGGCTAACGTTATGTGATATTATTGAGGCTATTAAGTACGTGGTTGGATAAATAATAAAAATATCTGTTTTTGGAATTGACAACACAATTTGTGAAGGCCTACGCAGGTCAACAACCAAAGTAAAAAAATATGTCATTTCCAAAAGCAGATTGTACAAATTATAGATTTTTAGTATTAACAAATGTAATAGAGATACACAATCTGTGAAAATTAACTCTGTCTACCTATTACAGTACATGAGATACAGCCCGCTGACAGACAGACTGACCGACGGACGGACAGCGGAAGCTTAGTAATAAAAAATAAAAAACTAATTTGTTCGAAGGTCACGTCTAAGGGCCGGCGCGCATCTGGCGAGGCGTAGCGCAGCGCATTCCTCACTGCCAAACAAATATCGACCTTGCTGCACTTGAAATAAAGTAGAAAATATATAAACCTCCAATAGCTCGAGAGCGGGTCTAAGAGGAAAGAGTGTGTCTCAGGTTATTTATTCTCAACTTTATTTTTAGGAGTGCAACGTTGATATTTGTTTGGCGGTGGCAACCGCGCTGCGCTGCGCCTCGCCGGGTGTGCGTTGGCCCTAAATGTATTAAAGGATCATGACCGATGATGTATGGAAATCCGTCTTAAGTTGAATCACAATAAATCTTTATTTATTATAGACTACGCTTTATATACTATTAAATAAACGTGTTCATTTTCACACAAGTATCCGAGTTTTAAAGTAATTGAACAAATTCGGAGATAACCTAAAAATATAGTCTAAACTACTCGCAACTTAAAAAATTACCACAGATCACTCATGTAGGTACAAAACAACAAAGATAGTTAAAACAAAATAAGACAACAGTTTCTAATTGAAAAAAAACGTGAATAATCGTGAATAACGAATAATCGTGCTTTTTATGGCCTCGCAGCGTTGATGTGACATTATCGAAATAAAACAACTTCAGTCAGATAGAGATTTTATTTTATTAACTTCAATTTATCCCAGATCTATACACAAATGAATTAGTTACCTAACCTAATGTATACAAAAGTATAAAACACATAATATGAACAGACTTTTCATGTAGGTAGTCATTGGGTGTATTTAATGTTACAACAAGTATAGATACCTATAGATGTTCTACGTGTTTGACATGTAAAATCAGCAGAAATACCATTGTGTTAAGTACCAATTACCTTTATTATTCCTCATACTCATCAAAATAATTGTCTAAATACGAAGCTGGAGCAGTTATATCGTTATAACGTCCCCAGCTCAAGAACCAAACTATAGTCATTATATGAGCGCAACAGCCCACAGTTCTCTTTCCAACCAGGCAACTGCATGAGTAGCCGACTATTGCATCTAATTAATGTATTATCTACAGCATCATCTTTGCTAATTAATAAATACGTAAAATAGGTACGACTATTAACGTGCCTCGATTTAATTCTGCCTCTCAAGAGGTAGTTATTGTACCCTAAAATCAGAGGTATGTCATCCTCAACCTCATTAATCACTTCCACATAATATGACACATAAACAGTAATGGCGGCTTCCGCAGGCTTAGGGATGACGATCTAGAATCGATTTTATAGGTCAAGTAAATTGTTTTTTTTTATCGATCATAAACAATGAATTATAGATTTTTTAAATCGATTTTAGAAACTTGAACACGAGTTCCGATGTTTTTCCTGCGGATTGCAACTTTTAAGTTTTGATACGCAGTTTCTTTGTTCTGTTTTTTTGTAACCAAGAATATTATTTGATTTATTTTGTGTTCGATTATTCATTACATTTGACTAATTATGCTGGCAACACCAAAACGAATAAGTGATTATCTATAGTAAAGCTGTCGATGTAGAATAATGGCGGGAACAGATCTTTCAGAACTCAATTTATTGCTGAATCGATTCTTTCCTGCGATTAAAATCTATCTTGTTTAGGAATAATCGTCATCCCTACCGGTACGTCTGTCATCTGCCTTGACAGTTGCATCTGCGTGAGACGAAACACAAAAATAAATATTTTCACAACGGAACTATGAAATACATAATATACAGTACCTACGTTATGATTATGATATTACTAATTATTTAGCTATTTATGAGTTTAATATCATTTTTGTGATGTTTTTATGTAAAGGCTCATACTTACGTAACTCATACAAATGAAGAGAACGAAACGTCTCTCATGACTATACGGAAATGTACAGTCACGAGCTTTAATTTGGGACCCACCTAAGGTTGAATATCGTGTAGCAAACTTTCGCCATTTAGAGCTATTATGTTAACGCTGTCACTGCACAAACAATAAACGTCATGTTTACCATCGACAACTTTACGTTTCTAGGGGCTAACGTCAACTGGAGCGAGGGCAAACGATCATTACCGATTTCCGAGTAATAATTACTTAATGGTCCTGTGGTCCCATAAGAAAAAAGAAACAAATAAAAAAGAACAAAATTATATTGTCAATATATGATAGCTAGTCAACTAACCCGCTTATTCTTCAAACCTATATTAGTTAAAAAGTTTTGTCTCTTTCTCAAACATAAATATCAAAGTGACGGACCAAAACAACATATTTAAAATAAAATAGGTTTAAAGGCCGTTTATGATTATGGGGGCTTAGAAGATTTCAGCTAAAATATTGATTAATAAAATCTTTAGAAAAACAAAGTTATTTATATTTATTAAGACATTTATGACACAAACCTCAATCTTAACACAATTATATAGAAAGCATGGTTAGCGGTGCACAAAATAAACACTTATCACCGAAGGCTACGACTAAATTAATTTAAATCTCTCCAGTAATTTTTTTATCATAAATATTCAAAACCGCGTATATCCACCTTCATTGTCAATCACAGCCTGGAGCCGGTTACGCATGGATCCAATCAATTTGTCACATATGTCAGTACCCCTTAAACTTTCCCAGACTGTGAGGCAGTGATCCATAAGTGCTTCTCTAGTTCTTTCGTTTCTATTTGACCATTTTTGTACCATTAAGCCCCATAAATTTTCTATAGGATTTAAATCGGCACACTTTGCAGGCCACGGAATACGATTTAAATTTGCTCTATTATTGTCGAACCAAGTTCTAACGATTCTTGCCGTATGAATTGTTGCGTTATCTTGAACAAAGTTTATTGGAGCAATATCTTCTTGTGGATAATATAGTTGCAATGTTGGAAGGACACTCTCGTCTAATAAATCGACATAATCTTGAGCAGTGGCCCTGGGTGGTAAATTTATTAGTTCTCCAATGCCGGTTGAATTAATCCAGCCAGACATGTTAACTGTAATGCGACCAGACGCGTTGACATGCTATGACGTGGTCTTCCGTGTATCGCGTCCTGTCAATTCGCCACAAATGTAGTCTGCCCGTTTGGGAAGATTGAAAAGTCTTTTCATCGATGAAAGCCGTCGTCGTCCAATCAAAATTTAGATACTGACGTGCGAAAATAAGTCGAGCAGCTTTATGGGCATCCGTCAACGCAATTTTTTTTGCAGGCCGCCTGTGATGCAGTCCCATAGCTTTAAGATGCCTTCTAACTGTTGAAGGGTGGACTTCAAACGCTTCCGCAAAATGCCTCGTTGGCGTAAATCCATTCATCAGGTATTGCCTTTGCATCAAGCGGCTCTGCTCTTGTGTTATAACTTGCGGGTGATGGTTGTTTCGTCGTAAGTCAATAATATTTTCCTCGTTCCCGTGGCGTCGAACCCAGCGGCGAACTGTGTTTCTTGTCACATTTATTCGTCGCGATATCTCGTGAATGCCTACTCCTTGTTCGTGCAAATCAATAATTTGGAGCCTTATTTGGTCACGATTAGCCGCAAGCATTTTATTAATTGGTAAATTATATTTTGTGAAAATACACACATCAACACGGTCTAGGGATATTTTAAAAAAAGCGAATTACTATCAATGTGTTAATTATTTATGTGACATGTATATATTTAAAAGATACGTTATTTAATATTCTACCATTTTTTAATAATGGTTAAGGTACTTAGATTAAAATTTCAGGATTTTATGGAAAAAAAATGAAGCATAGACGGAAACCGTATGAATGAATGAATGAATGAATGAATGAATGAATGCATTTAATGCATTTATTAAATGTACGTATATGAATTAACTTTTAATTTGTGAGTAAAAACTGAAAAAAATAGAAAAATCATTTAATTTGTGTTTATAAACTTGAATTTAGTAGTCTGAGAAAGCGCCCATGATGTTCATAACACATCGGCAACGATTCGGCATGCTCAGAACAAGATTGTCAATGTCTTGCTGCGGAATATTGCCCCATGTCCTTCTGAGGTGCGCAAAAAGTTGATCTTCTGTAGCCAGATTTTCAGGAACTTCCTTCAGAGCTCTTCTTTGCAGCATATCCCACGCATGCTCAATGGGATTTAGATCTGGCGATTGAGCAGGCCAGTCTAAGGCCCTAACATTATGTGTATGTAACCAAGCTGCTACCGTTCTCGCCGTGTGTGCCCGGGCATTGTCGTGCATGAGCAGGAAATCTTGCCCCATTTGTGTTCTGTGGGGCAAGATTACGGGCCCCAGCACCTGTTGGACGTATCGTTCTGCCGTCATATTGCCCCGCACCCAAACGAGATCCGTCCGTCCTCCAAGACGAATTCCTGCCCAAACCATAATTGTTCCTCCTTGGTATGGGTGAACTTCCTGAGGGTTCTGGAGACGGCTCCATCGTCCAGGAACTCGCCAAACACGCGTCCTTCGTGAATCTGGATGGAAGCCGAACCTGGATTCATCCGTGAACAGCACATTGGACCATTGCTCACGGCCCCAGTCCACGTGGTTCCGAACCCATTCTAATCGTCGTCCACGATTGCCTCTCCGTAAAGGTGGGACCCGGAGTGGTCTACGAGAGCGTAGATTGCTTTCATGCAGTCGCCTTCTTACAGTTTGGTCACTCACAAGCACTTGGTGTTCCACTCGCAGCCTTTGGACCAATTGAGTCGCCGTTGCATTTGGTTGAGCTCGCGCAGTAATTTGAAAAAATCGGTCTTGTCTGGGGGTAGTGATGCGACTTGGCCCCCGGTGCCTCTCCGCTACTTCACCTGTGGCACGATAGCGTGTCCACAATCTTGAAATTACATTTTGATGGGTCCCTATGGCCTCAGCAACATTACGCTGAACAGATCCAGCTTCCAGCATTCCCACAGCTCGTAACATCTCCGCCCTCGTCATATGTCGGCGTTGCATGGCTACAATACCTCAATTTTAACTTTATCTTTCGTTTAAAAATGAAAAAAAACTGTAACTAAACGTAATTCGTATTGTTTTCTAAATTTCGCACAAATGAAAATTCCCTCTCCTATACATCAAGACATTTTTATGCCACCGAAACAAAAGAATTTTCAAAAAATTTAATTTGGAATTAGTCTGAGATAAATTACAAACAAATCAGTGTATAAAAGATTCCAATGCGGCCAGTACTTTTCGAGTTATTTAATTGAGTATGAAATATCCCTAGACCGTGTTGATGTGTGTATCACATTAAACTATTTTCTTAAATGACACTGACACGACACATGTTCGTAATTAGAAAATCGTAATGATAGCTTTTTGCAACGAGGTTATCATTTCATAGGTCGATTAGATAAGACATTTTATGTCTTAACTTGACATTCAACATTTCAACCTTAAAGCAAAGTTTCAAAGTTTCGACCTTATTGCATTATGATTGTTCTAACAACATTTAACGGAAATGGGTCCCAAATTAAAGCTCGTGACTGTACCTAGCAATCGTTAATTTACTGTTTATCTTAAAATCATAATTCCGGATACGAAAATAAAATTCCTGAAGTGTAAAGCTTGTAAAAAATAAGCAAATAATTTGTATATTACTTTGGTTTTCATTCGTGCAACTTTTCGAGACTGGTTTTGAACAATCTCCTTTAAATACTCAACACTTCTCAGAGATATTTTGGCCAAATTAAAAAAAAAAGTTTTTCGGATTGTTCCACCTTGTTAGGAAACTCATATTTTTTTAAACGTTATCATTAAGCTATATTCATGATATTTTCCCAGTCTTTAATTAAGGTACGATTTACCCGACTACGGCGAAGCAAAAAGGAAGGTTATGATTTTGACTGGTATGTATGTATGTATGTTCATCTGTTACCTCATAACTTGTAAATTACTGATCATAATTTGACAAGTGAGTTTTTTTTTTCCTATTTATGTTTTATGCCATGTTTGGTATTAAATGAAAGAGTTTGACGAACACATTACAAATATGTATGTATACATATATCATATTGTCTAAGTAAATAAATATGTTTAAATTGTTCAAAACAAGCAAAAGTCAGACTGCTACGTACGGCGCGGCTGTAAAATTAATACCTATTAAACAATAAATCCTAGACAAAAAAAAAAATTAAACCGGCTCTGCAAAAACTTTATCACGAAATTATAACCCCAAAATAATGTAAATAAAAAGTTAGTTCAAAAACTAAAACCCGACTACTGAAAAATCACACCCTAAAAAAACTTTTTCACAAAAAATTAAACCGACTTCCAAAAAAAAAACACTACAAAGTGAAAAATAACTTTGATTTCGGAAGTCGGTGTCTTGGGTTTTTTTTTTAGTTTAGTTTTTGTTGCCACCGACTTCCGAAATCAAAGTTATTTTCAACCGACTTCAAAAAGGAGGAGGTTCTCAATTCGATTGTATGTTTTTTTTTTTGTATGTTTGTTACGCGATTACTCCGCCAATTATGAATTGATTCTGGATAATTCTTTTTTTGTTTGGTAGGGCATACTTCAGAAGTGGTCCCATATAAATTTGGTCAAGATCTGATGAGGGGTTTTTGAGTTAGCTTCAATAATACGTATTTTTCCGATATAGTATATGTGGATGATATTCTAATAGTTCCTGTCACTGTAATTTACATAGCAGGTAATGGGTATTCAAATTTTTGTGGGGGTTTTGTGTAGGTACCACAACTAAAAAGTGAAAAATAAAAACTTTTTCACAAAAAATAAAACCGACTTCCTACCTACAGAAAACCCCCACAAAAATTTGAATACCAAGTAAATTACAGTGACAGGAACTATTAGAATATCATCCACATATGCTAGGTGGGAAAAATATGTATTATTGAAGCTAACTCAAAAACCCTTCATCAGATCTTGACCAAATTTATATGGGACCACTTCTGAAGTATGCCCTACCAAACAAAAAAAGAATCATCAAAATCAATTCATAATTGGGGGAGTAATCGCGTAACAAACATACAAAAAAAAAAAAAAAATAACATACCGTCGAATTGAGAACCTCCTCCTTTTTTTGAAGTCGGTTAAAAAGTATGAAACAAGAATACTATTTTTGTACCTATGCAGTTATGTCTTGATTTCTGTCTGAAATAGTTTCTTGTTTCATACGTTTTAGAGC
This sequence comes from Xanthia togata, assembly GCA_963853775.1. Classification (NCBI taxonomy): domain Eukaryota; kingdom Metazoa; phylum Arthropoda; class Insecta; order Lepidoptera; family Noctuidae; genus Xanthia; species Xanthia togata. The sequence continues at coordinate 13,823,895 of OY970793.1, forward strand.
GTGATTTTTCAGTAGTCGGGTTTTATCAAAGCTATGTGCATGTACCCGGTAGTATTTTTTTTTTAAATCTGGGCATAGTTAGTTTCGCTAAAGTATTATAAAAAGTTAGAAAAGACAAGTAAAAATTAAATCTGAAGCAGTGCAGTGCCACACTGAACTTAAATAGGAACAAAATCTTGTACACAGGGTTCAAAAATCCAAGTGAAAATGTAAAATTGCTTTAAAATGATTAAATTAGCGAAATTTTCTGAATGGTTGAAAACATCACGCCTTGTTTCCCCGAAGGGTTGGGCAGAGGTGTACCTGTAGTATACCCACATTTCGCCAGTTAAGTTTAAGTCCCATGTAATAGGGGGAGAGCCTATTCCCATCAACCGGGCACAAATCCAGACTCCGGGCTGCTACTGAGAAATTCCAGAAAGAAAAACCCAATGACACTGCCCGACCTGGGAATCGAACCCAGGACCTCATGTTCAGCAGTAGCGCTTGTGACCACTAGACCATAGAGGCAGTAAAAACCCAAATTAAAAAAAAATGATAGGTGGCCATCTCCGCTTTACCCCATTTGTCTTTGGACCACTACGTTTGAGACACCCTGTGTCTTCCTTGTCTATTACGATAAGGGTGGCCCTTAGAAAGCAATTCCGTGCGTTTTTTGCTAGACCGAATTTAGTTTTGAACACCCGGTCGCAACTAGAATAATTATTACAATACTATGGTTACACAATACAGCTAGCTGTATACAACGGTTGAGTATAGCCGTTTTAAGCTAATAGAAGCACAGGGCAACTCTAAAAGACTGTAAGCTTATAACATTATTATCGGTATCCCAGATGCGTTGGCGGTGTACTGTTCCGAACCCTCAGCAAATAGATTAGGTCGCATGTCATAAAAGGAGAAGAAACCGTGACATTAACCAGCTATCTAATTACGCAACACATTTTCGTAAACGATTATACGACAAATTTGTTTCATTTTGACAGTTCAACAACATTCATTGCGGTATTTACGTTGTTGAGCAGATTTTTTTTCGAACTTATGAAGCAATGGATTAGCAATTGGTTTCAAAACGATTCAAATTCCAATTGATCGTGTAAGAACACGGCGGCCGTTGAATTGTCCATACAAGCGTAATACCTAAATCATTTGCAATTTTAGCATATTTGCACCATATTATGTTGATATTCGGATTTCAACAGTATCTATCTAGGCTTGTACATCTTTTAATTTACAAAAAAATTACTTAAAATGAAGTTTAGCGAATTTAATTTCGCACATTTTTACCGCGTAAATGACGTTTTCATATTGTTACGTAATTACGGTACAGATCTTCGTTTCGTGCCGATTGACTACTAGTAAAAAAAAACCGACCAGAGGGATTATTGCGAAACACAAAAAAAAAGACATGATCGCAATGGGTTTCATTTGAACAGTTCAGCCACGTTCCTTGCGTTATTTATGTCGTTGAGCAGACAATTTTTTCTAACCAATGAAGCATTGGTTTAGCCATATCCTCAAAACCTTCGGATTGTGATTAAAAGTTTGTTACACAATGAGGGTGCCGTATGATGTCCGAAGACTCAAACTCAAACAAAAACATATCAATTTCAAACTGCGTGATTCCAAGTAGTGTAGGCACTAAGATTGTACGAGTATAGTTAGTAAAGTATGTTGGTATAGTTGTTGCATTTCACGAGCGCGCGTTAATCATTGCAATTTAAACCTTAAAGTCTATGTCTTAAAAACTACATGACGCGCGCTCGTGATTTTGATGAAGGCCGAGCTCAATAACAACGTGGTTCTGTGACATAGGTCAGTGTAAGCGCTAAGACGAAAGTAGAGCGTAGTGTGTCTATCGGACGTAAAAAGACCCTTTACGAAACCGAGAGACCCGAATCTTCCTTCATTGTATATTGGAAATTAATGTCTCAGTTTTTTTTGCATATTTTTTTTTTCTATAGATGGTAAGTCCCACTTTCCCTTTCCCGTTCTCACACGCGTAGGCAGGCATAATTCTACGTATGTTTCATTGCGCGCTGTTTTTTATGCCTCACAATAAATCAATAATTAAAGTGGTTTCCCATCAATCCGTTTTGCTCATTATTACCTGGTTAGAGTCAAGAATTTACAGTCAAGGAAAAAAAAAGGCTACGCACCTTTAGGTTAACTTTTACTATAATATTTTCGTACTACGCAATACCAAAATGTTGGATGTAAATTATAGTTCGAAAACGTGTCATGCGGGAAAGGAAAGTGTTTGACCGTACATTATGCGTGAATACCGGTTTCGTGGTTCTTTTTACGTCCTGTATTTGACGGTAGTTAGGGTAGTTGTAGCGTTGTGTGGGAGTAGTGACGTAGATGCATGTGTCTGCGTAGTCGGTGGTGGTGACGAGCGGGCCGGCGGGCAGCGCGGCGCCCCCGCAGAAGGTTGTGGTGGTTGGCGTGCAACCTCAGCACCACCTCGCGCCACCAACCGGGGCCTCTGCCTCGCCCGTGGCCAGCGTAGGCCTCACAGCCACACACGTCAGCCAGGTCGGTACACATTTTGTTCTAGCGCTATCCTGATCTGTTATCCGTCAGCTGGTCTATTTTGTAATCATCTCAATGGGAAAACTTAGGTGAAGTGAGCTGTCATTCCACCTGATGCTTTGGATTGACTCTATTGACAGCTGATTTCATGTTCACTTCACCTCAGTGTTCACGGTGAGCACGGTGAGATTTGTACAAAATAGATGGGCTGCTGTCCGCCTAAACATTACTTTGCTCCCTTCAAATAAAATTACCCATGGTGCTTGTATTTCGTCAAGTGGCGTCTATTTTAATGTGATAACGATACCAACCTGATGACTTCTTCTTAGCGTATCAATACCAAAAAGTTCAAATATGTTATATTGTATACTGCAGAATATGCACGTATAAACGAAAGTCACTGTGTTTTGGCGATTTTAGAGCATTGAGTCCAGAATTATAGCCTCTTGAAACTCTTTGAACCTAATGCTTAAATCTTCAAGCGATAATGGTGTAAGCAGTTTTTATTTGTTAATCACACATTTTGGAACTTATTTACTTGCCACACGACACAATTTCAAACAAGTTAGAAAGGCATGTCTGTACAGTGGCCAAATTTTTTAGCACACCTCCAATATTCTTTTGCTGGTGCTAACTAACATCTGTGTTATTATTACTGTGGCTGGCTTCATTTATTACTGAAATTACGTTGTCAACCGTAGCTATATTTTAGTCTTCGATTATTATTTTTTTAAAGCGGAAAACCACTTTTTGGCACTGTACCGCTATGTTCCGTTGTTGTGGAGGATTATGCAATCGCCCTGGCGTTTTTCCTGGTATATAGATCTCTACAGCCACGTAACTGTTAAAGATTAAAATATCTCATGCTTCATGTCTCATTTTGATACGGATTAATTTTGGGTGACAGAAGTTGAGGACTATGCGATGTTTTTATACAACCTTGAGTATAAATGCTAAACGACAAAAATACATTACAGAGTTTTGACCAAGTGGAAACAGATAACTGAAATATATTTTTGTTGAAATTTAGTGCTAACAAAATTTTGTTTTCTTTTTTTTTTGCCATCAACATCCTAGTCGTGGAGACAACTGGTAAAGTCTGTAATTACGATACCTTTGGGTGACGCGGTTCTTTTCTTCATACAAAATAATATTTCAGAAAGTTTGAGACAATTAGTGCTTTTTGTAGCATTTTATTATTCCAGTAAAAACAAATGGACCAATTTATACTTTCCGATTTTGAACTATTTTTGTTTTTTTTTTGTTCTTAACAAAACGCTCTAGGAATTTCTCCTGTATTGTGGGTGCGTTTACAAACATTTAAACTCGCATACACAAACAGCCAGACCTGGAACAACTACTTGTAGGTCATACAAATATTTGTTCCGTGCGGAAATTGAACCCGCGACACGCAGCGCAGCAGTCAATCGCTTAACCACTGCGCCAACCTTGCCGTCAATTTAATTTAATTGATTAGTTGTTGCTTACACAACAATAATTAAATACAATTTCGATCATGTGTAAATTTGAGATTTGCGGAATACTCATTTGTATGAAGAATAGACAAAACGTGTCCACCTGTAGGGGCATGCACGCTGTGGATATGTTACGGCTAACGTTGTTGTTGGTGCTAACATTAAGATCAACTGTGTATAAATTGGTTACAAAAATAACACATACTTACAATATAAATGGATTACCTAGAAGTGTGCGGCCATGTTTATTATAGACATCAACAACAACAGTAGTTGCATTAGAATCACTATACTAAAGTGAGTTCTGATGAACGAACGAACTTCTTTTGCACGTCCTACATCTTGCAGCCACAATCCTGAAAGTAGTGAATATTAAACTACATTAAATGTTCTTTATTCGGGAGTTTATTTTGTAACTTCCTAAAATGAAACATCTCAGACTTTTGAAAACGCCCGAAAAGAAAGTGTTAGTGTTGACAACTGTGGAACTTATGGCGCCACTGTCGTATGTCCTAATGTAAACAGATTATTAGTATGTTGTCTTACTTTGTGTTCACTGGCAGGTATTAAAATGACCCCCACCACAACTGTTTTACATAAAGCCATATTTTTTTGATGTCCTAAAGTTTCGTTAAAAAGAGTACCAGAATAAAACCACTATTTAGTAAACTTAGAAGACACTATAAAACTGTTTAGATGTTTATAAGTTACACAATTTGTTGGTATATGTCTGACTGTGTTCCTATACGTAGGCTCCCGTGTCGGTGGTGGCGAAGCCAGTATTCTCGCGCGGTGGCGCGGCTCCCCCTCCCCCGGAGCTGGACGACCTGTCCCATCTCGCCTGACCCACGCTCCCGCGCACCTACAGCGTGGCCATCATCAAGCAATACGCTGGCAAGAAGAATCAGTGAACTATATTTTGCTAACAGTTTCCGTGACAATATCAGAGTGGGGACTAAATGGATTTAGAAGTAAGATGAACTATTTTCTGTTTCAGTAGCTAGGCTTTCATGAATTGTGTAATCATTACTTGACAGAACCCCGTATGAACTTATATTTAATATTAATGTGTGTGTTTAATACCTCTAAGTCCACACGTTTGGTCCCCTAGTGATTAAGTTTGTAATTATATTTGGTGACATTTTTGAATTTGAATTTGATTCGTACATCGTAGCCTTACTATGAATACTTTGGTTAAATAGTTTTAGGAGTAAATGGTATATTTACAATTACAATAACATAATATGGATTGTCAATTGATGTTATTTGCATACCTAATACTTATTTTGGGTGCCCAATGTATCATTATTTAAAATAGTGCATAGTGTTTTGGTATATTATTTCAATTTTATTCTATGTATGTAAAAATAGCCGATACAAAATATATGATATGAATTAAAAGTAATAGTACTTTCAATTTATTTAGAGTTGATTCCCATAAAGTAGAGCTCTGTTCGAATACAAAAAAGTAACACCCTTATGTAGGGTAAAAAGTAGCCCGGCGCGCGCACCTTAGGCAAAAACACATAGCGTGTCTATTGTTGCAATTTTTTTTTTCATCCAAGAATAACATAATTGTAATGAATATAAAAATATACCGGTTGAAGCTCTCTTTTCCAGTATAATCTTAGGATATACGTTGAGGTGTTTTTGGGATGGTAGTGATAGTGTACCACACGGCACATAGGATTGAACCTTAAGGTAAAAGAAAAGAAAGAAAATTCATTTATTTAGCACAGACTAAAAGGCACACAATAAAAAAGAAATAAAATAAAAATAAAAAATACAAATAAAAAGTGCATCTAATCACCTATGTTTATTTCTTTAAAGACCAGAAATACCTTTATTCACGTGTAAAAAAAACGTTGACTTTGAAAATATGCTAAAAGTAATTAGTGAGTCTATTATTTACAATTCTTTCTTTATCCAGGATGGTTCAGATTGTTTAGCTTTATGGAAAAGTAGCAGCGCCACGCGGTTTTTCCGCATAAGTCCTAATCCCGTGGGAACATCGGGATAGAAAGTATTATATGTCCTAAATTAGGTCATGGTCTACCCATGTGCCAAATTTCATCCAAATCCAGTCAGCCTTTTTTTGCGTGAAAGCGTCACAAACTAACAAACTATCTTTCGCATTTGTAATATTAGTTAGGATATGGGATTTGCCGAAAAAGGAAATTACGAATTTTCTAGGATAGCAGAATACGTAAAAAAATACGAGACGGAATTACATGGAAATTTCGCTTAAACAGTGTGGTTAATGTACCAAGCGGTATGTTTTATTAGGGTTTCATCCATAGCTGAGGCCAGAAACGTAAGCGAAGCCAGTCCTTCCAAGCAGATGATACTTATTTAAAAAAAAGAAATATAAGGGCTTCAAGAGATAGTCACTGTGACGACTACTCTAGTGGCATGTGAACGGGTAAATAAGCACCGAATCCGAGCATAATAGGCACAATGCTTCACAATGAATGAATGCCCACTCGACTGAATTGATAAGTGGGTTGTACCGCTTGCGTGGGGAGCGCGTGTTCGCCCGCCCGCCCGATTCGCCGCGCGCCACTGTCAGGGGAATGTGAACCGGTCGCATATTTGTGCCTATGAGAACCGGCTCTCATAGAGTACTGACATGAAGCTGTGAAGATGATTCAAAGGTGAAATAGATTCAAAATGAGTAAAAAGAGAGAGTAGATAGAGTTAAAATGCTTCGGTATGTGCAGTGACGAGGACCGTTCATCTAGGTTTCTGAAGGACATGACTTAGAAATGAAAATAAACTGTTATAGTACTTACAGCTCGCCAACAAATATGAAATGTAGGTATGCCTTCAATAACTTACCAAGGTCGTGAGCCTCTGAAATGTCTCTAAAGCGTTGGTTTCCTAGGAAAGTGGTTCCGTCATATTATAACGGCCGTCATGAAAATCTGTAATTTTTACTAGTATTTGACATTAAGGTGTCAAACAATGATCTGTATTTGGTCAGCCGTTAATAAGTGACCAATCACCACTTTCTTGGGACACCAAAGCTTAGTAATAGTACTGAAACTGAGATTTTATTGTTAATTATTTTTTCCCGGGCTCTTTTCTTGGATTTCACGTCTGTATACTCCTCTCCCTTCGGACTTGTATGCACAACTGAACTGTGCAATTAATGCCCTATCTGGAAATAGCAGTTTACTCTTTGGCGATTCTTGCCAGTTGCGGCGGCGGCGCGTTTTGTCTGCCTGACCACTGGCCGAGAGTGGCAGAGGTGGTCGCAGTCGTACATTCTGTCGCAGTAGCAGCTAGAGAGCGCTCATCCCGCACTCGCTGCCCGCCGAACCGCGACACACGACGTTTTCCCGCCAAAATATTTCGCGCACTTTTGTTACTTGTTTTGAAATTAAAAAAGTTACTGACATGTTCATGTAATGCAGTGATCGATATTATTTTGTGATGCGTTCTTATATTGCGTTCATTTTGTTCTTTGTGTTTTTGCCGAAGTCTACGAAGGCGATACGATGGCTGTAAGTATTGTTTGGATATATTTTTTTTTGTTAACTTTATCGCGCATCAGAAACTATTCGGGCTAAATAAGATAAAACTTATGAAATATATATTTTCCCCCTAAATTATTCACGATGCGTTTCGCGTTTGCATGAATTTACTACGGCTATCGGTTTTATAGTAATTAAGTATAAGTTATGAGTTGATAAAAGTCGACGTTTTGTGGAAAGAAAAAACCGGATCAATAAAAGAGTAACAAAACAATAATTTCTGAAGGAATATTTCACTGAAAACAAGAACTTAACGATGTTCGCAAGTTTACTCGTAGGTAGGTACTTATTTAGAACTAAGTCATAGGTACTAATTTCGTACGAGACCCTTAAAAAATAATAATCATCGAGTCTCTTTTAACCCACATTTCCTTTGCTGTCTGCATTAGCGCGAATTAATTTCTTTGTTTGTGTATTGTTTTTAAACTTTACGACGTTGAGATCTATCTAAGTAGGCAAATACTTCTTTTTTCTAACAGTCGTGAACTTACTAGGTACCTACGTATAATTTTCGATATAGTTTCTAGCCGGTTAACTCCCATACACCTATGCGTAAAATATGGCCCACCGGGAACAGTCGGGAGTCCGGCGGAGACTAGTCTATGGATAGTGAGACCTCCTTAAATAATAATAAAACATTTATTTCAGACTACAATGGCCCATATACATATACCTTAAAAACTAACATATAACTATACTTTTTACTAGCTTCTGCCAGCGGCTTCGCCCGCGTAATATCTATAGCATTCTGGTAAATGATTTTTTTTAAATCGGTCTAGTAGTTTTTGAGTTTACTTATTTCAAACAAAATACAAATATTTTCTGTTTATAAGGGCCGAAATACATAACCGCGGTGCGGCGCCGCGCCGCTAAAATCGGCAGTTTGCGTTGCGGCGTCGCGAAAAAGAGCATTTTACTGTCGTATGGTAGGGTATCCAGTTCCTCGTTCCTCGTGATTTTTGATTGTGGACAGACGTGTCTCTGCCATGGATCATCGTGAGAAACTTATTGCTTATTTGTTATTAAAAAGACATTACTGTGTTTTAAATAAATGACAAAGAAAATACTGGATACATCCATTTAATAAGGCTAATGAATCCCGATGGCGAGTACTTTTCTCGAAAATACAAAGCATTAAAGATAGACGAAAATAAAATTTTCGCCTACTTTAGAATGAGTATACCATCATTTGAAGAGCTACTACGCGAGTTATCAAAATATATACATAAAAAAAAATTAAAGGAAGGAAACCTCTTACTGCTTTGGAAATGTTGGGCTTGAAAAAAAAGTGATCTTTTGTGGATACCTACGGTACAGCGGGGAATTGAGGCTTTCTGTGTGAGCCTTTGCCAAAACCTCAACACCTAAATTTAAAAAAGAAACGAACTGTCATGTTCTATTCTTCCAACTTTTGACAACCTCTACATACCATTTTTCTGTATTGGAGTGGGTCGTCTGATACGTAATATCTCTATGTAGTCTGTGAAACAAACTAAATCATTGTCAACAAGTATGACAGCATAACGCTGGAACTAGCGCCACGCTGCGATGCCGCGCCGCTACAATCGGCAGTGCCGCTCTGCCGATTCTCGCGGCGCGGCGCGCGGCGCCGCAACGCGGTTATGTGTTTCGGCCCTAATATTTGCGTAGATAAGTTAAAGTTGCATTTCGTGTCTGTAGGTATTATTTGAATTATGATGGGATTTTCACCATCATTTTAGAAAATTTATTCCGGAAGATTTATATGTATAATGCATTAATGTGAAATTTCACCCAATAAAGAAGTCTCGAAGTTTGGGGGGGGGGGGGTCGCTAGTAAAGTATAAAACAATACTTGTGTTAATAAATATAGCTTAAAACTTTGTTAGTATATTTCACTTTGCAATAGCTTGTAGTACTCGTCCTGTGGTACGTGTCCGCGGAAGCGACAGAAAACTGGCAGATAACAATTTGGTACTCGCACCACGAACATCTTCAAGTTGACGTTGCGGCGCGTATACGCCGAAGTGCAGTTACTGGAGTCCTCTGGCGCACGTTATCCATGATGTCCTCCGCCTTAGTATTGTAGTGTGGGCGGGAGACGTACAGCGGTGTGTTTGTCTTTGCGGCACGCTAGCTAAAGTCGGGCTCCGTAGGACCTTTTTGGCAGCAGTCCAAATACGTTCGCGATCGGCCTATTGCTCCTATGTTTCGTCACGAAACCATTATCATATGATGACAGTGATAACGTGATAAGTGTTCAAGAGTAGGTACCGCGTTCCCTTCATGCAACTCCCAAATGAGAGCCTTTCGGGTAGCCAGACCAAGACCAGATCACCCTGACCAGAACTGTCATCACTGTGGTTTCCGAGTCTTGATTCATCCCACATGTCGCCTGACTCGTGTATGATTTCAGCAACATATTTTTTTCTAGTTTTAGGTACTAGCAGACCTGCAATAGCTGCCCTTTTTCTTCATTAGTCTTGAACTTAACTTTGACTTTTAATTATTGTTTTCTGCGTGTCGATATTTTTATAAATTGTATCGGACCAAAACTTTACCACTTCTACCGCGTTGTCAGTGGCAGTTTAGATATCGCTTACTGTGAGTTTGCACTGGCGAAACATTCACATAAAAACGTTGAAATCTCTATTTTCTGTCAATGTTCGATACAATGTTTGACAGAAAATAGAGATTTCAACATGTTTTTATGTGAATGTTTCGCCAGTGCAAACGCACAGTTAGGTTACAATGTTGGGGCACACCTTCAACAGACTGCAGGTGAGACATACATAATTTGTTGTCATGTTCGTAAACGGGCGCCGTCTGTAGGGATAATTATTGAATAGCTTTACTATGGAGCTTTTACGTGCACGTCTTTCTCTATGATTCTCGCATGTATTATTTCAACATGAATGATTTACCAATATTTTGAAATGAGTGTCAATGGAATTTATTATTACCTATTAGATATCAAAAACATAGATCTCCGGTCTCTTGGAGCTGTAACGAAAATCAAACTTCAAAGTCAACGCAAACAAATACGACCATTTATGTCGCATATTTTGACACTCGCAAATAAACCAGTCTATTTGGTACTTCTTGTTGGCCCAGCAGCATGAAGTTTGGCGAGAAGCAAGGTCAAGTAAAGAGGAAAATCCGAAAGGTAATTTATTTTATATATGAACTGCAAAGTTAAGTTTATTCTTCAATCTGGGATCAAACATTAATAGGCCGTGTTTAAAGTAATATTTAGTCTGTATTTCATTACTCATTAAAAGTTTTTTTCAATTGAACAGATTGGTAAGTTTGTTCCTTCAATCCGGATTTGGAAATTCGGACAGCCGAGAAAGCACAGCTTTAAGACGGAACCCTCAGGGCGCAAGTAATACTCACAGTAGTCCGGTTTAAAAAAATATATAAAACAGGTTTATATGATTCTAAATACCTTACTTAAAATAAAAATTATTAATTTAAATATTACATTATTTTTTAATAATACCTTCTCTAGTTCCGCCATTCAACATAATAATACCTACATGTTAGAAAGGTTAGTATAAGACATTAAATTGTAATAACTTTTTAACGACCGAGTGGGCCGATTTTAATGAAATAAATACTAAATGTTAATTCAGGATACGGACTATGACTATATTTCCAATCCCATAAATCTGTTGAAAAGGAGACACAAAAAATATATATTACATTTGAATTTTTAAATCATCTCCTATTTTACCCCTTTAGGGGATGATTTTACAAAAAACGCTGAAATGCGTAGTTCTTTATTTTTACCAAAAGCATAAATTTGAATTTTCATAACCTTAACCTTACCTTAAGTTCTGGATTTCCCTTAAAAACTTACATCACCTTTAGGATAATTTTTGAGACAAAAAGTAGGTACCCTTAGGGTCCTTCTGTCCTTCTTCAGGATGCCATCTATCTCCTTGCCAAATTTGATCAAAATCCGTTTAGCGGTCTAGCCGTGACAAGGTAACACACAGACAGACAGTAACTTTCGAATTTATAATATTAGGGGTTTTATAATTCGGAGGACACGGTGGAGCATACGGTGGAGGTCTGCCCGGATTGGGCAGAGCACCGCCGTGTCCTCGTGCAGGCGATCGGTGGCGGGGATCTCTCGCGTCCGGCCCTGGTCCAGGCCATGGTACGGAGCGAGAGGGCATGGGAGGCCGTCACCTCCTTCTGCGAATAAGTAATGCTCGCGAAGGAGGAGGCGGAGCGCGTGAGGGAGAGGCAAAATTCGCGCCCTCACGCCCCTAGCCGCCGCAGGAGGAGACGCCCTGGGCGTCGGGAATCCATAGCCGATTCCCGGCCACCGTAGGCGCGGGCTTGCGGACGGTGAACAATGGGTAGCTTGCCGTCCGGTAAGGACCAGGCCCGGGTCGACGGCGCGTTGTGTTCCACGCGCGCCTCAAAGAGATGTCAGCGACTGAAGGGGTCCGATGGGACCATTGCCTGCCGGGGTTGCGGTAAAGTCCGAAAGGTATACCGTGCCCCCCTGGCATTGCACAGGCAACGGAAGGAACACGGGTGGGTTTTAGTCAGTAAGAGTCTGACACGCCCTCCTGCTCCACCCAGAGCGCGAGAAGTCATTTGAACATTTCCCACCCACAAAAAAAATAAAATAAAAAAGGGGTTTTATAATTGACGATTTGTACAGAAAAATTGAAATTCGTTTTTTTTTAATTTAATATATTTATTTAATCAAAATAATTACCATTAGTATCTATACATTGCTGCCATCTAATAGGAAGTTCATTTATGCCTTTGCGATAGAACTCTCGTGATCTAGATTCGACAAACTGTGTGAAAGAAGAAATTTTTTTATCACGTAGAAAATTGTCCAAATCACGAAAAAAATGGTAGTCCGTTGGAGCAAGGTCTGGCGAATACGGAGGGTGACGATTGGTTTCTAATTGCAGTTTCTGTAGAGTTTAAACGGTTTCTCGTGCTGTATGAGGTCTCGCGTTATCATAGAGCAATAATGGTGAAGATCGATTCAGAGTCGGGGCTATTTCACTACTAGTTTTGCTATCATTGTTCGGAGTTCGGCACAGTAGACATCTGCCGTTATTGCTAGACCAGATCGGAGAAAGCTATAGTGAATAACACCATGCTGAGACCACCAAACAGTTACCATTACCTTTTTATTGGTAAGCTTTGCTTTAGGACACTGTTGCGGCGTTTGACCTGGGGTCAGCCATTGCATTTTTCGCTTACGGTTATCGAAAAGCATCCACTTTTCATCACATGTCACAATTCGATCCAATATTCCTTCATTTCTGTATCGATTCAAAAAGGCAACACAAGTTTCAACACGCGTTTCTTTCTGCAGATCAGTCAAATCATGAGGCACCCATTTCTCATATTTTTTTATTTGACGCAAATGAGTCAATATTGTTGGTAAGGTAATTTTAAACCATGCCGCTAATTCCTGGGTAGTTTGGCTCGAATCGGCTTCCACCATCACTTTCAATTCATTGTTATTTACCCAATGATATTATATGTAAAAAGGGGTAGATAGGTTATAAACGTTCCGCAAGTGGCACGTCAAAAGTTGGCTAATTAGCCACATTTTCTTCGTTTTGTCTCTTTTTCGCTCCCGATAATTACGACATGTCATCCTACTTCCACGTGTCATATAATAGTGTGACATAGTGCCGTTTTTGAAGATAGAATGTTAGGTAGGTAACCTATCTACGTCTTTTTACTTCTAATATCATTGTATTTACCTGTGTGGGCGGTCTTCCACGTGGTTCGTTCTTCAAATCAAAGTTTCCATCACGAAAGCGTTTAAACCAAAATCGCACGGTGCGTTCATTAGCAGTCCCCACTCCAAACGTAACATTGATATTGCGAGCCTTTTCTGCCGCGTTATTTCCGCGTCGGAACTCGTATTAAAAATAACTCGAATTTTCGAAGTATCCATCTTTCTTGTCTAAGCTAAATAAAAAAAACAACTGAAAGTTGTTAATCGAATGTTGCACATTTTTTTAAAGAAGAATTTCATAGGTACCATGTGTAAAAGTTTCACTCAAAAATCTCAAACCATGAAGGTTCTGTGTCAATTCGAAGTACCTATTATAATAAAACGGCAATTTCATACTTTAACCCCTATTATTAGGATGGATGGTAGTTAGGATTAATAAGAATAAATGCTTTGAGTTAAGTTTGAGTTAGGCACCGCTCCCATTAGCCGATTTCTCGACATAGAATAGTATTGCATCTTCACACTTGGACTAGGAGTCGTTACAATGATTTCTAAATGAACCAGGGGGCTACAGCTTCCGGTAAAATGCTTACTTGGTGGTGGATAGTAGGTGGGTAAAGAAAGTATCTCTTGCCACCGGCATCCTGTGAGGGCCACAGCTAATTTGATGAATTGTGCCAGCTTTTTAACCTTTGGTTGGGATATTGATAATTATATTGATCAGCTTCCTGTTTTTGTATTTCCATTGTATATGGGGCTTTTCTTCGAACTTACGGAGGTCTCCCGGCGACTTCTGCCCTTTATTCTGTTCGGTGCTGAAAAAGAGAACAGCTACACAGAGGATCACATTTATTCTACGAATTAACGACTAAAATACCAAATTCGCACACACACATACTCCAACAGACCAGTTTAACCCCATAGCAGCACACCCACACAAACACTCCTCACAATTAAACCCACTCAATAAAATATGGTAACATCAGAATTATTACGAAATTATAAATATTTTGTAAATCGCGTCAATCTCACTAAAGAACACTGTCCTTCAAAATTTCAAAATACAGGATTTTCCTATTTTGAAGGGTCTTAGTCATTTGTAATAGCCATACCCATCCCTTATGGAAACAACACTTTTGTTACTTAGGCTAAGTTTTTGTTAAATAAATTATTACTTACTTAGTTACTAGTTCTAGGTACTAAAAAGATAGATCACACATACACCAACAGACTTTAGATTTAGACTACGGTCATTTTGTTTAAAATTAATTGCAAGAGTTTTTGCAAGAAAAATGTACTTACATTAGCAGTCAATTTAGGAAATAACCTAGTCCTAAACCGCGTTATCCGAGGTTTAATATCGTTATATAAGGTATTAAAAAATCAACTTAACAAACTTTAAGAATCAGAAACTTATTCAGTCCATCGAACTGAATAAGTTTTACAATGGCACCAAATTAGAAATGGCGAAAAAAAAAACAGCTGTCCCATACAGTTTAGAACAGTAGACCTACTGTTCGTATGGCATTTATACAGCTGATTTTATATAGGTATATATATATATATATTTAAATATATATATATATATATATAGGCAGTTGTAGATACTTACTATAGGGCAAACAGGTTTCATTTCGTCAATAGCGGGACATTGAGTAATTCTTTGTCAGTCTGAGAATGAAATACAAATACAAAATCTAGCTAAGAAACATGATTTGGCTTTATAACTGTACTTTACAAAAGCAAAAGCCTATGTAGGCAAGAGGCAAGCATCGATAAACGATAGCTATTACCGTGGAATTTGGGCAAACAAAAACGTACTTTATTTTTAATTACCATGTACAAATATTTGAAGTTAATATGCCAGTAATTTTAATGAAATTATTAATTAATGTTGCGATACATACTGAAAAACGAGGTAAGCACCGCAGATTAAAACTCATTGGAACGGATTAACGGACAATTAATATAAAAGGCAATACAGATTTACATCATTATTTACGAAAGTCAAACAACAAAGGCCAATCCATTACGAGTTCCTCATAATTAACGAATGCTTAAAGCGAATTAATCAATACAGCCATCACAACAGCACAAAACAGTACGAAATAACATTGTTATTGTACCATTTGAAACATCCACAGGATTTAAAGCGGTTGTAACGGGTCGGCTCCCCGTCCATCGACGCTCCCTAATTGAACATTGCACTAATGAGCACCGTTGTTCAGTTGCAACCCGCAATTATTCGCCCCCGAGATTACACCCGGTAATATCCCGGGAAATGTGAGCTTTGGTACGAACACGATTTTCGGCAAAGCTCTAAGTACCTAATTATTTCAATATTACGGTTGCTCGTGTTTATGTAAATTGCTAAGTTAATGTCCTCTGGCGCCTCGTAAAACTTGATACGTATGAAATGAAGATGAATTTTATTAATTTAGGTAGTCGTACATACATTAATGTTTTTGACTCGTAATAACCTAGAGTTATCTTATACCGAAAATGTCATCGCGATAATTATTATTAGTTTTTATAATTAGTTGCATGATGTAGAAAAATTATGTTTATGTGGTAATTAATTTTTAGCCCACTATAAACTAAAACGCTTCTTGGTTTCCACATATTCGACTTGACTAAGGCATATGAAACAGTTTCGTCCCTTTTGCTTTGCTAAATTGTCAAGTTGGATATATATAGGCATAGTCGGATTATGTTAAATAAAATATAACCTCTTAGACAGCGTAGACGCAAGCGAAATTTGTTCTATTCCAAATCGTGAAACTTTTTAGACTGTGGAGTACCACAGGGACTAGTTCTGGGTCCTTTGTCTTGATATAAAGTGACAATGACTTTTTTACATATAATGACTGCCTCATTCATTATTACTATGCAGAAAATCTGAGATTGCTAATAACATGCTTTGAACGCAGAAAACTTTCAATTTAAGTATTTATAAATCATTAGAATACGTTTTTTATTTTGAAATATTATATTTTACAAGTAGGTAACGACTAACTTCTAGGGTTCATTTATAAATAAACAAAAGTACCTACTTAAGGAAGGATGAATCATTGACATGGGCCAGTAAGTATAACTGTTTCTTAAAGCTACAAGAACGAATATGTTGTTTTTTTTCAAGAAAACATTGGTTCGATAGCCAAGCAATCACCTTATTATAAAAGAAAACTCATATTATCGTGTAGAGACATAGTACTGAGCTAAAAATTACTTAATAATTTCAAAATCCGCAAGTCCAGCAAAATACATCTCCTAATTTGTTCATTCGAAGTTACGTAGCAATATTGAATATTTCCGGGGACATTTCCAACGTAATATACTTTTATATTACACATTACTTTCATATCCAAAGTTTTACAGTAAAATGTCCTCGTGTAAGTGATTCCGGTGAGAGGCTGAGAGGAGCGGTCTCAGTTTTCGCTGAGTTAGCAAGGGCCGTGTGTGGCAGACCGAAAAAAATAATTTCCTTCGCTCGAGTTCCCACTGTGACTTTTCCAGGCGGCCGTCCCGTGCATCTGGCGGGACCTATTATTAGGGGACGGCTCTTAATGCTTTCTTAGGTATTTTTATATGGCTGCCGTCTTAGTTTTTACGATTGTGATTTTTATTGAATTCCCCCTTCAGCGTAACGTAGGTGGCCGACGTATGCCTGCCGAGTGCGGACGAAGGTAAAATATGAGCCACTTAGTACAAGATTTATTTTATTGCACTGTGCTGGACACACGTTTCTACCAATTTTATTTTCCACATAAAAGAAGGATTTATGTCATCGACTACTACCTTGATTGAAAAGCAATAAATTTGAGACATTTCTAACAATTTAACTAATTGATTGGAATGAAGCTTACTGATTCAATTAAGTTTTTCAAGATGGAGCGTTTTTGTGGGTTTTACTTTTAGGTATGATATTATTAATATTTCAAACCAACTTATGTACCTACTTGTAGGTATTACTAACGTCATTAAACTAAATCTGTCAACTCCCTCGAAAGCCTACAAAGGCTGGGAGCACAAAGTTAATACCGTAACCTGTAGATACTTAGGTACTAACTACCGGCCAAAATGTGAAGGGCTTCGCAGGGTCCAACTTCGTGCTGCTACTCGAGTTCACAACTTGTAGGTACGTGAATGGGTAGCACTACAAAATTAGCTAGTGCTTATACTGCAGCAATAATGTAACTTCATAATATTATCGGTTAGGTAGGTAGGTACGAACATATTATTAAGTAAACGCAACTTCAGACACCGGAGGGCGCGCAGACTGATCGTTTAGAAATAGATTTTATTCATGTGTACTATTGAGTGGTACATGGAAGCTCTCCAATTTATCTTAGCGGAGAACAAACGACTTAATTCTTCAACATCTCGAAGGATTGTTTTTGTTGGTCGCTCGAGGGTGGAGCGAGCAACAAGGCAATAAGTGCAACAAATCGTTGTGTGCACGATTCATTTGATCTGACACAAATTTATCCACGCCGCGGTGCTCTTTATTTACGCCGACGACGATGTTCAGTTTGTCCTGACAAATTCATAAATTACCGACATCCTCACCGCCGTATTTGTTCGCCTTTTATTTTTGTCACACACTTCTTGTTCGGCCGTATCGACGGCAACCTTTTTGATGTATGCTTCATTAATCAATCGTATCCGATACGGTATAATATTTTCAACGTAGGATTAAGCTGACTCCGAATTCGGTTGATATTGTCGGTAGTAGGTAGGATCGCATTTTCTTCCTTAGATATGAAACGCTTGTCATATCAAACCGAGAAGTAAGACTGTGCCAAACAGATTTGTTAACGAAAAGATGAAAGAAAATTCTGAGCTCTCTGTCACAAATATAGAAATATCGAAAAACTACACACCGCTTACCAATTACTCACTACAAAAAGAGCCAGTAACGACAAAGAAAATGTAAGTCAGTTGTAGGTAAGAGGTGGCAATACCAGTAATTAGCGCTCATAGTTGAGCAAGGAGCCCGGCACAGGGCGATGGGGGGAGGGGGCGGCACGCTGTCTGGCTGGCGTTGACTCACGCGCGTACTTCCCGCGCGGTGTGCTCCGCCCGCCCAACGCGCCCGCCGACAAAAGCTCTCTCTATGCGATTATCCGCCTTTACTTGTCGCTGTGGCCACGTGCTGCCTGTAATCAAAGAACTATTATAGAGAGCGTGTTTAATTAATTTAAATAAAAACAACAATTTTATTAAATTTACATTATTATGCTTATTTAACTACACTTGTACGTGTGTAGCATGTGCACTACGAACAAAACGATCTCAGTGAATTAAAGTTACCGTGCCAGCATAAACAAAACCGACAAAACGATACAATCTGGCAACAAAATAAAACTGTTGAAAACTCACATAAGTACGGGGCTATCACATTTTAATATGTCGTTTTGTCCAGCGTGCCACAAGCTTTTTCTCTATGAAGATAAGGCACGTCTCGGCACTCCATTCCCTCTCATAACTTGCAAAAAACACTTGTTATAATCTGCTTCATTTCTCTTGCAGGATTAGTCGACAAGATTTATTGACTGATGTTTTTTTACTTTTTTACTTCCACACACCCACATCCTCGTGTTAACATCTAAAATAACGCAGCTGCAGTTTCTGAATGAGTGTCGAAACACGTCTCGAAATATCACATGTTTGGCTAATAAACGACAGTTGAGGCACAACCCTTAATTTATATCTCTATTCAGAGATATAGTATTATTAAGTCATTAAAATAAGAAAACATTTGAGAAATTTTAACAAGCCATGTTGTACCTACTCATTAATCAACTGTTTTGTTATCAATCAAGTTTAATTATTTATTTAACATACGAGTATTAATTATTTATTCCAACACCGTTTAAAGGTACATATTAATTTTATGGTTGTCTCTTTTTCAAATATTTCCATTGCATAAGCCGAGAGTTTGGACGGGTATAATACCTACCTATCTTTATCAAACAATTTTTTTCTGTATTCAACAAGCTTACCTAAGTACATAATATGCCCTTTGTCGTTGCATTATTTTTGTAAGTGCACCACAATGTCATACCAATAAAATGAAACAATTGTTCGTTTCAGCTCGGTGACTTAGATAAATAGCCCTTGTATTGGACAATTTGTTGAGTAATCCCTGCATTTGTTTCAATTATTCCAGCTTCCTCCTTGATGGCCACTTACCTACATTTAAATCTAATGGCTTTCTCTGACACGTGCTTGGCATATAAACTCGTTGAATACTACATAGGTAATTAATTATTCTGATATTCCCGTACAGTATCCATTTTATAACGTTTGTGATATCCCTCATATTAATGTGCTATTACTATTCTCGAACGCGAATTTCATATGAATATAAATTTTGCAAATTTTCATATAAATGCGCACATTCACCAAATGGAAATTGTACATCTTGATTACGGATAGTTATTAGGCACTTTCTATGTGAGTGCGTGTGTCAAATGGTTCATAATTAGGGTATCATTGTCCCGTGTGTAATGGAGCGAAGCAGTTAACAGAGACTGGGAGGAAAGCCGGCCCTTGTAAGTGATTATAACAAATTGTGATCTTTCGCTTACATTACCTAGTAATTGTTGATTGAATGAATTGCTGATTCGTGTAGGTATCCGTAGTGTGGATGTGGGCTGGGAAATGATTTGACAATTCCACAATTTGTTGCGTGTATTGCCGTAGCAAATGTCATTTAAAGTTTGTAAGGGGGGACCCAGGAATAAATGGAATCTACCGTAACCATGTACAGAATGATTGGATCATAAATGAGCTTAGCAGTAATATAAACTGCTGGTATGTGTGTTCAAAGCATCATGTAGGTAATAGGTATGTTTCGAAGAATGTCTGGAGCTTTATGTCGGTCCTGCAATAGTTACGTAGCGCTAGTTAAATTCACATTTAGAAGTTCGATACGGTTAAAGTTTCCTTCAAACTTCCCTTGCGCTACGATGCAGGCCCGGCGGCCGCAGGGGCGGCTACACGCCACGACAATCATACAGCATTTAATCATCATTAAAGCGGAATCAGCGACGCGCCGCTGCAGCCGCGTCAGCTGTATTGCGCCCCAAACGGGTTTTTTGCTCCATCGCGGGTTTTAGACGATGTTTTAAAATGTTTTTTTTTTTTACAATTTTTAAAGTAAGTACCATACTGCGCAAACAGTGCAAAAATTCAATGGTGTTTTTTGTTTCATTTAATTAATTGACATTGTTTGTTTGGGCTTGGCACCTTTGTTTTTCAGTTTGATAAAACGAGGGTTTATAAAATGTTGGTATTATACAATAATAAGTGGCTGTCTTTTACAGGCCTAGGGAAAACAAATCACATACATCGTAAGTAAGCAGGAAATTAGAAAATGTTGTATGCAGATGTACGATTTATCTACCCTATTTAATTCAAATACATTCTCATTGTAATATTAGCCATTTTTAACAACACTATAGTCCTGTTATTGCGTAGACATGTGACCCTTTTCGGTATTGGAAAAATTACACTGTAACTTGACGGCCTATTTTATTATCTACATGCACAACACAAAGAGATCTACCCGAAAATGCTGGGTGGTCTTTTGTGCCGACGACCAGTTATGACAAAGCGAAACCCTGTGCCCCTCTGCACGGTTCTTTGTCTACCAGATCGAGATAGGCGCGTAAAATTTGATACGGGAATTATTTTATTAGATCAAACGTACACGTGCGCGGCGTGACGAATGCGATAATGTTCCCGGCCGGAGTCCAACAACGGAACAATTACATTCCACATGAATTAACCATAATAGTAGGATTACGGAAGCTTTGGGCTCGTAGCACCGTGACTCGATGTCCGGAGTCAATTGGTGTTGCGCTATTCTGCGGATGCGTGCTGCGTAGCTGTTTCCAAGTTTGCAGGCTGGTAGCTATTACTGTTAGTTGCATGCGGGGCGACGGGCGAGTGACGTGGCCCGCCGCTCGCCATGATAGCTGCCGTGAGTGGTGTCGTCGCGTGCGCTGTCCCCCACAACATTACACGGATATCGGCTTTCCAAGGGATACAAAGCAAATATTAAAAGGCCTTCTTTAACAACTTTTTAGTTATCACCGTTGCAGTTGTTGTACCTACGTTACATCGTGTAATTTTTACGCGGCATGCGATTTTAGCATTGATAGAATTTTGTGGTTGTGTATAGGAAAACGTTCAGTTAGGTAAAAGGCTTTTTATTATGACGACATCTTTGCAGAAAGATGTGCTCCCATATTTTTCACAAATCATCGCATAGGGGATAATAAGATATAAGTAAATGTTCTAGCTACTCGTATTAATTGCACCGTAGGTAGCAATGATGCTTTGATGTAAAGACTGCCCAAAAATCATTCCGGAATAATAAATATCTAGCTGTAACTATCTGTGCTTAAGTCGCACGAAGATAATTTATTTCAGCAGAAAAGAAAGCTTATAAATGTGTCTGCGTTTCACATAAATCAGAGTTGAATGAAAAAGAACCTCGTGAAACTCAGTAGTAAAATTCTATAGTTCTTATCTTTCGCGGTTCTAGATTTAAATTCGATATTTCAAATCTTTGCAGTTTATGGTTTTGCTTATGAAGTTAGGATCTTGTTATAATATAGGACGCAATACAAAAGCCTCACAGTGAAAGAGCTTTTAAAAAAACCTAATATAATAAGCTTTTTTGTGTAAAACTATGGTTAGAATTGACTAACTATAAGCTCATTGGGTTACTAATTACCTACATAAGGATTCTCAATAAGAGTAGGAGAAGACCCCGAAAACCAAAGATACAAAAAAAAGATTAATGTTTTGTGTATATGATGATAATAATAGGTATGATTAAGAAGAGTCTCAATACAGAAATAACGCCTGATTGAGAGGAAGAAGACATGCTGATGCGCTGACCACAAATAAATTGGCATTTTAAGAGCTGGCGGATGATGATGAAATACCCACATAGGTAGGCAGGCAGGTTGGGTGGCTAGTACAAAACAAATAAATAAAGCTTAAAGGTACTCGTTAGGTAATCTTCCTGAAAAGGCAAGTCCGATAAAAGATTTCCTTTAGAAAAAGCAAGAATCTGAATATGTGAAAAGTTTCCCACAGTGTGAAACAAAAGACACATTCTCCATACTTATTATCACGGACGTAGGGCCAGTGTTAAGCTAAAAAGGATGGAAGGAAGGACGGCGGGTTGTTTATTGTTCGCTCGCTCGCAAAGATATGCGCAACCGAGCGGCGGCCGGTCGCGGAACTAATGCATCAATAATGAACTTGCAGTATACTTGGTAATAACTTACGGCTAACCTTACCTTTGAAGCCATAATTACCTCGGTCCCCGACCCTATACCGACCAGTTACAGTCGTTACAATATAATAGGCTAAACCGTATTCAATTTTGTTTTGACATTTTTGCAAAAAGTTTCCCCTATCGATTAAGTCGTTTTTCATAAAATACACCCTAACCAACAAAGTTTATTTTTATCAATACCTTGATTAGCATTCAAGTTAGGTACGAATAATGCCGCTGACTTTACGACCGTAACAAATTCAGTTAGTTTCACAACTATGGCACAAATTCAACCTAGATATTTGAACAAAGCGTGTTCCCCTCATAATATTGGAATCGGTACCATCGGCAACGCGTGTCCTTGGCAGGCACGACGAAACGTCAATGAAATTTAATATACCGTCTACGATAACCCAGTTATTGTATCGTGAGCTATAAACAGCGGCAAGTACGCCTGTCGCATCCCTCGGTAGTCAGCGGTAGCCGGGTAGTACGGATTGCCCGCCCGCCGCCGTCGCACGTAAGTTCGTTTTGCTACGAACTTTGCTACGCACGCTTTTCCGACCAGCGCACCGCTGAAAGGCAAACATGCTTTACTATAATTGGTTAATAAATTATGCACGTAATGAACAAGCACATTAATTATCGTAATCATTCTGGTACCGTATATAAATCTAGGCTTTTATTAAAATAATAAGATTTAGGTATTTCTATCTACCTTTTATAAGTTTGTTACCCTGAAGCAGGTTGTTTGCACCTTTTAGATATTGACGTAGATCTATGTAACCATAGACTGCCCTGCCTGCTGCACGTACAACAACAACGTGTTGAATTAGCCGGCGCAATGGTGCACAAACAGTGACGAATCGCCCTCTATTGTGGACCACTCACGAGCTCCACGGCACCGTTTCACATGGTTAACTGTTACGCTGACTGTACACAATAGCCCATGTTGGACACACTTCTACCATCGCTCTATTCGTGTAAAAGAATCATCAATCAAAATATCAAATAGAGTTAAAAATCCATCAATGAACGGTAAAATGTTACTGACATCGTTATTTGTGCACAAGAATTATTGTTCTGTAGAATTACACGAAACGAGTGAGTAAAATAGTTTTATTTTTAGATTTGAGAATGAGTGAACTATATTTACTTTTATATTAGTTAGAATATTTTATTGAAATGCACTTATTTGCGCACCTTTTCTTTTGTTTTTTCTATTAAGTACAGACCATAACATCTGTTTTTTTTTTTGTTTCAGCCCATGAATTCAATTTTCAATACCTACCTGAAAATGAATTTAGCAAGCTAGACATTTAAGAACTTTAACAATGAGTTTGTTCGTTGATTTACGTCAAATTAAATCTTCAGTAACAAACCTATCCGAGATGGTTGACAAGATATCTTCATCTGTTGCAAAAGAAAAGAAAAAAGAAGAACGTCCGAAGAAAGATAACATTATGTACAGTAGTTCCATGTACAGCAGCTCCATCCACAAACCAACAACATTGGGCTTCGGCGTCCGTTTTTCCAGCCAAGAAGATGTTTACCAAAGCCTGCCTATGCCTTCGTCAAGACTACGCAGTCACATGTCACTCCCTAATTTGGGGAAAGCTGAAAACGTGTTCGAGAAACCGTCCGCGTCACGACAGGACGACAGGCCTAAAATTGTTGAACTCGACGAAGATAGACAGGATAGAAATAAAACGAGCATACATTTATCGTCGGAAAATCTCAGCGATTGGATTATTGCGTCCATTAACAAGAGACCACATTTTGACGACGTTGGAGACACGCACCCGATGGATTTCTTAGAAAGTATTCAGTATTACATATCAGAATTAAAAATGACAGAGGAGAAACAGCTACCATTCATAATATCATGTTTAGAAGGAGTACCGCTCATGTGGGCCCGCTGCTTCAGGACTGAGTTCAAAGATGTACAAACATTCTACACGGCTTTCGAACAAGAGTTCTGGGGTCCCGACAGACAAAAGGCAGTATTATACGATATGAAATTAGGAAAATACGATGACGGAAACCCAAGAGTCAGTATGTCAGAATATTTTTTGCACAAAGTATCGAACTATCGACATTTAACGCCGCCTCCATCGGATTTGGAAATAGTTTATTCCCTCGCGGCTCATTTTCCTACGGCCGTAGAGCTCGAGTTACGTCTTGCACCAAAACCAACGCTACGCGAAGCGTACCACGTGCTACGGCGTAGAGAGGGCGAAGGTTCCGATTTTCTACCAAACTATTTGTATGAAATGTGTGAAGCGTTTCAACGTGGTCAAAGACCCGAATCAGCGAGGCGTGACGGATCATCATCCTCTTACAATTTAGAACACGAAAAGAAACTAAAAAAATAGTGTTAAAAATTGCACCAATATTTATACGTACCACTTACTGCCATCCAATAATTTAATTAGGTCATGAAAGGTAAAATGATTTTCAAATAAACACTTTAAATGAATAATTGGGATGTTTTATTTATCGAATAAATCAATGTTTTAATTAAAAGGGTTGGGTCGCCCCAATTTTTTTAAAGACTGAAATTAATTGCAATAAAGTACACCCGTTACGATAATATTGTTTTGATACAGAGCGTTGCATGAGAGCGAAGGCAACTGGACGGAGAGCGAATGCTTGGAGGCCCGGCGCGCGGGCTGGTTGTGGGGCGGGCAGGCGCGCGCGTGCCGGCGCCAGCCCTCCGCCATGCCGCACGTGGCGGGCGCCGCGCGCCTCGCCCGCGCCGCCTGCCTGGCCGCGCACCACGGCGAGCGCTGGAACTGCTCCTCTATTGAACTTGCGCCCAGATTCACCCCTGACCTGCTCACGGGTGCGTACCTTTTACCTATGTTTTTTTTTTCATTCAAGCAACGTCTACGAGCTCAGCACCTGATACCAATGAATCGTGATTTACAGTGCCAGTACCTACCTAAATTTTCAGTGCTCTTTGTTTCCACGCCTTATTACAAAAAACTGCAACTTCCATCACTAATGTAAGATAAGGGAGACAAGTTTGTCGAGTCTTTTAAATCACCGTGGATGTATTATGCGAGCGCGGCCGGCGTGACGACAGCGCCCTTTCTTTCAGCAACGGTGCGCGGGTACCGTTCCGCTCCGACCATTCTTTTTATTTACATGACACATGAACATATTTATCACTTCTCGGGTAATTAATTTTCAGATTACACCATTGTTTCAATTTAATTTGAATGCTCTATTGTTAATTACCCCCTAATAGAGCTGAGCGAATAGACAGTAAAGAGCAATCGTTCCGATGCCGATTGTACGGCCGGCGCAGGAACCTTATTAAATAACAGAGGACGGGACGTCACGCGATGTCTTCATAACTCTATGCCAGCACGAAACTCGATGAACGAGCGCCGGTAAAACACGTTGGCTCTCATAGCGTGACGCGACTGCATAGTAAGTAGGTAAATATTGATCTAATAAATGAAAAAGAGATAAACATACATATAGGTAGGTCAGGCAATGTTTTCGTCGCAGAACCTTTCATAAAAGTTCGTAGAGGAACAAGCTTTTCCGTTGATGTTAACACTATCCAATCTCTTTTTGCGTCGCTCTCTACAATCAGTATTCCAAGAGAGACGTTAAAAAAACAACTATCTAAAAGTTAGGAATAGAAAAGAAGACGAACAATGGGGAAGTTTTTCTAGTTTTAGCATGGTCGGCGACATTGTGTAGTTGGCAGCGAGTGCGGGCCGGATGCCGACGGTCGACTACTGCGAAATACGGAGCATTGTTTTTGGTCACCATTTCGGCGTCCGTCTGCCCACTTTAGGAAATTAATTGACACGGAACGTTGTCGGCTACAAACAAAACTGTTAGGAATCTTCGGAGTGGTCCCGGCTTGATACATTTTAATTAAAAGTTTTACGAAGGGAATAAAGTCTGCGGCCGCTGTGGCAATGAACAAACAACAACTTTTCATTAACAGCCGTGGTGACTACTTAGATAGGTGTCCGTCTAATTTTGCATAAGGTCGCCTCGCAAAAGATTCTAAGGCGCATGAATAATAACTGTTTAATTTTCTCATCTTTATGTCACAGAATTAGCATGGCAAAATGTAGTTATACAATTCAAAGTACCTAAAGGTTCACTTTCAGGGTAGTCCACACTGCTATAGGTAAACTGAAACGTTTATTAACAAATGACAATCACAGTTGAAGCTCCTGGCACTGAATGTATCCACGTCATTCGTCATCCATGCTCGACCTGACAGCTAGTGCCTATCCGGCGATATCACGGCATCGCAAATATTTGATTTTGTAATGAACTGGTTTCCGTGACATTTTCCTTTACTAAACATGCGAAAAATATACCGGTACATACGCAGGCTCGCCCGCGACATCGCGATCGCGAAGTCGCGTTTCTAGTCAACGCGTTGCCCCAAGAACACGACGGCCGAGGTTCATGTACAAGCTATATATTGTGGGCAGTTCTACACTACCAATGAACGGCAGAAAACTGAGAGATTAAAGTTCAGAAGAACGGTACTGGGCATGTCCTGGGTCCTGTTGTTTTAGGTTCAGGTTTACAGGTTGTAAGATTTTGCGATATTTTAAGGCTTGTTTTGTGTGATCTAGGCACTTTCAGGTTTTCATTGGCTGTGTCGAAAAGCTTACTTCTTACGTCTACTTGAAATTCGGGTGCATTCATATTCTCTATAATATCAATGCTATCGAAGGCGGAACACGCCAATAAAGCCTCAACTCGGGCGATTTTTATCGTCTTGAATTGCTCGAGGCATAAAGTTTTGACGACAGAATCTACATCTCGATAACTAGAAAGGAATAATAAACCTTTGGTACCTACATACAGTTAACTTTGTTCCGGATGAATTGATGAGACACGCCGAAAGGAGACCATCTTCGCTGAGAGTCTTGAAGTTCTCGACATACAATTAAGTAAATATAATGATTAATGATTACCATCGATATTATCGTATTTAAGTAGTTACCTTTATTCAGTTAAATATTATGGCAATGATCAATAATTGGTGTTTCCCAGTTTCCTCCTCCATAAGTTTCAAAGTATTAAATTACATTGTTAGTAATAGATACTTCATCAAACTTTATGTCTGAACTGCAACTACCGAGGAATCGGAACTTCCCAAATTAAACAATATCTTTAAGCGCTCGAGGGCAGTTTCATCGGAAAAGCGTACAAAGTTAAGAATATAAATCAATCTCGCGAATCCTTATTGATGAGATAAAGCTTTTCTTCTGAAAACCATGAAAGTTATCTTTAGTCTGTTAAATTAGAAAGACGATCGAAAGCTCGTCTTACAATGCGATCAGCGGTGAGGGTTTAGGGTCGAGGTACAGCGGAACGGACAAAAGATTTAATTACACGCATGAATCAAGCGTGCAGGGCGCGGGGGTGGAGAGTGAGGGTAGCAGTGGGAGGGGGAGGGACGTCATTCAGCGATAACCGTGAGCTGTGCACTCACGCGCGGTCTGCGCTGCCGATGTGCTGTGTGATAAGCCCGTCAGATGCCATTGTTTAACTCAGCTAAGGACGTGCGGGCTTTATCGCGCTGATATCGTTTGTAATTAAAAACGATTCTCTTGATGGAAAGTGCCTATCAGTAGGTACAAGACTTGTATAAGGGTTGGGGAATTTAAGTAAGGACTAGGGAGTATTTCTAGCGAGTAAATTTAGCTTGACACAACTTGGTAGAGGTCATATTTACCCTCTTGCCAATGCAATTTGCGCCAAGCCGAAATTCACGCTCTGGGATCTGAATAACGCAGTTGAGTCATTCTATGACCATCATCATCATCTGCGTATAGCCATTTCCCAACTATGCTAGGGTCAGCATCCAGTCTAACCGGATGCAACTGAGTCAATCTATGATATGTATGATGCCTTTCCAAAAATATTTGATCGAAGTTTATACGATAGTCAGAACGTCGTTTCATTCAGTTGGAGGTACTACCTATTCTATGTCTATGATACTGCGCTATATTTGCTGACTCTCAGATTTATATAATTATCTTTCATATCACAGTTGTACGCATAAATAATTGTTTGATGAATGAATATACCTACTCTACTCTTAGTATGTCAAATAATAAATCGAACTACTATACAACGAGGTAAGTAATAAAACCGACTTGAGAAACTTGTAAAAGATTTACTTTGTAAGCATCGCGAAGTGTCGACTGCTTTGTCCGAAAGTATTAGAACGGCGCGCGGCTGCCAAAAAACAAACGCAAGTTTACTGAAGACTTGTCTACTTCGAAGTCAAAGGGTTTGACAGAGATCGATAAAATAAATATATTAATACAATTTAAACCCCCGTAGATTGTATCTAACAGTATTATGTCCGTTTTCACGAACATTATCTATGTGACACCTAACTTAACGCCTAAATTAAAGCGCGCTTTTAGGTAATTGTATTTGTAACCGCAATACCTACGTTTCTGTGGACGTACTTTCCAATATTCAACTAATGGTAAACTCACTGGCATTTAGATGTGCAGACATATAGGCGGTAAGCAACGGGTGGCAACTGACAATCACCACTAACTGATGAAGGACAACCTGTACCTACACTGCACCGATATCAGAGATCTATCATGTGTGTGGGCCCTATTTATATACATAATGGGGCCCACACACATGATAGGTCTCTGATATCGGTCGCTCTTGCAATAGTTTGATAGCAGTGACCTACAAAAATCACCTTGGGAGATGCTCCTATCCAGGATCGTAATTCAATAAGCGTTATTAACGGGTGAGCAGGAAGTAAGTCGTGAGTTGCAACTCCACACATTGCACATTTGACGTTTTGCACCTGTCTAGCTTAAGCATAGGTATTATTAGCTTAGTTTGTGGGGTTAACAGGAGTGCCATTTATTTGTAATCAACATTGCTAGTAAAAAGAAAAACTTACCTGTTCCAGTTTTAAAATCAAGTTTCCGATGTCCTCAGGCACTCGCGAACAAGCATACGTGTACGCGATGTCTGCCGCTGCGCTGACGTGGTCGGTGGCTCGCGCATGCGCGGCGGGCTCGCTACCAGCCTGCTCGTGCGCCGCCCCGCCCCGTGCGCCTCCCCGGCCGCCGCGGCAGGCACAGATCACACCGGCGGAACCACATGCAAGGTTCAAGTGGGGTGGATGTGGTGACAACTTTCAGTGGGCGGAAAGGTACGATATCGAGTAATTTGTTAATAGTTAAAATGCATTATCATTTTAATTTAGTCTACAGTTACACAAAGCTATGATTTCCTGATTGCCTCTTAAAAATCAAAATCATTATTTTCAGATTCGCGAAGCAATTTTTGGATGCGCACGAAATTGACGTCCGAGAAGGGAAGGTGGATAATATCCTAGAAATAGAGACGACGACCACAGAGCTACCTACTACTACAACGACCATGGAGCCAACCACGATGCCTCCCATAGTCATCTTAGTGGATGACCAGCCGGCGCCACCTAACACCAGCGTGGCCCCGAAGACGAGGAAGAAGGGCCGTCGCGGACGGAAGCGTCTGCCGCGATCACCGCGACGAGGAAGACCAACACGGAAAAGGTTCAGATCTAGACCGAGGTTAGCGTATATGAAAGCGTTTTTGCACGATGCTCACCAAACGATGGATTTAGGGCAGTGGTGTATTGAACGCATTTCCACACTAAGGTGTAA
Source organism: Xanthia togata (assembly GCA_963853775.1). Classification (NCBI taxonomy): domain Eukaryota; kingdom Metazoa; phylum Arthropoda; class Insecta; order Lepidoptera; family Noctuidae; genus Xanthia; species Xanthia togata. The sequence goes on from OY970793.1 coordinate 13,854,134, forward strand.
TTGGGGCTGATTTCCAGCAAAACGCAATTTAATTTGTCTTCATCCGACCTTTGATCGCACTGGATTCATAAAGTGGTAGTAAGTCGAATAATAAAACTTCAATTTTCTTTTGACCAGGTACGAATATGAAGATAGAGGCTCCAGATATCGCAACATTGAATACCGGATGGCGGCTGACGACCCGAGGTTCGATCCTCAAGTTGACTTGCGAACTCGACTCGAACGACTACGAGAGCTCATCGCGTCCGCTAATCTGATGAACGGACGATTTGGACGAAAGGTAAATAACGATGGACTTTTTCTGTTTAGGATTCCTATACTTAAAGATCTTCTGCGTCTTTGTAATCCGATTCTTGAATGAAATATGATGACCTTTATGTCAGGAAACAGCTACGTAAGGTCTATTTTTTAAATCCATATTTTCAATTGATGTTATTTCCACTTAAACAAACATCAACTGTATGCAAGTGTAAATAAATTTGATTTTAAACTGACTAGTACTGTTGAAAAAGTTATAAAAAAATATGAAGTTGTAGCGCAAACTTAATCTTATCACAGTTGTTTCTTCCTAAAGCTAGTGTTTGTGTACATGTTTGGCAAATAAAGTGCGAACGCAGATTAGGTGTATTGTGTCATCATAAACACAGAAAACATTAAAGACTTAAAATTGGGTGTAAAAAAACCCTACCGGCTTACAGCCAAGTTTTCCTGATTTTGTCACATACATGTATGTATACAGTAGTGGATGATGGTTGTGTTGTAGACGTCCCAGTGAAGTAAAATTGATGATGCCTTCGTTGATATGCTGGCTATATGATATCACTTACATGCATGTTGTCCAGGCGGTATCGTCGGGCATGCGCACGAAGTGCACGTGTCACGGCGTGTCGGGCTCGTGCTCAGTGCGCACGTGCTGGCGCTCGCTGCCGCCGCTGGCGCGCGTGGCGGCGGCGCTGGCGGGCGAGGCGGCGCGCGCCGGCCCGCTGCGCCTGCACGCGCGACACGCGCGGCGCGCGCGCCCGCGCCTGAGATACGTCACGCCTAGTCCGGACTATTGCGAGCCTGATCCAGCTGCAGGATCGCTTGGGACACACGGCAGGTAGGAAGATTTTGCTAGTTTTTCTAACTCATCCAAGGCATATTGATTAATTATAATAAAATTCTTTGTTGACATAAAGAAGGCACAAACAATTTTTTTTAAACAAGCTGACGTTTGAAGCTGTTTGATAACCTTGAAGTTCTTTTCTAACTCCTTTGCTTAGCCTTATATCTTGTTTCACTTGGGGACGGCTCTTCTCGTCCTTGTATACCAGACGCGTTTGTTCTGGGTCGACGAAACACCTACTTGAGCTTTCTTATGGTCGTTATTGTTGACGGACATGTTATCGGGTCTTCCTACCTCTATTGAAGGCAAAACTGGTTCTTCAGTCCATTAACTTGCATGTTAGATAAAGAGATTCGAAGCCATCCTTTGCAATTTTTTCCCGTTTATTCATAGGCAAAGTTCTTCACCAGACATCAGTCATAACATAACCTATCAAATTCAAGTTCCAGAAAGTCCATGGGACCTCGAGTGATTAAAAGTTTGATGTTTGTTATCAGAAAATGCAACGCAACCTTAGGCAGTGCATCAGGCGGCTGCGGGCGTCTGTGCTGTGGTCGCGGGCGACGCGGCGTGCGCTCCAGTCGGCTCGAACGATGTCACTGCCGCTACCACTGGTGTTGCCGCGTCGACTGCCAGCTGTGCCGACTTACCACCGAGGAACACTACTGCAACTGAACCTTCTTACTTGATGTTTATCTCAGCTGTAGAGAGTGTTAATACAGTAATCTCCACCAACATGAACCAACTCGAGCCTTATTACAAAACAAGGTTTGTCTGAGACTCAGGTTTAAACCATTTTTTAACGCGTTGAACTTTATTCCGATAAACGTAGTTTTTAATAAAAATTGACTCGGTTCTGAAGTCCAAAAACTGACTTTAAAACAGAGTCCAAGTGGTAAATTTTGTATTAAGAACTTTACGATCGTAGGAATAAAGTTTAAAATACAATAACTGGCTCGAAGGTTTGAGTTTGGATTAAAGTTTTGAAAAAGGCGGTAAATGTTTTGTCTCTGCCTCACTCATGGGTCGGCTAGCAGAAATTGCCTATGCCAATGAGTACAATATTGTTGTGCATAAAGTACGAAATAAAATTAAAAATCACCCCAATTCGCGCTATAAAGTCACTCCAGAAAATGATGATTGTCATGAATGTATGTATAATATCACAAGATCTTCAAGACGTGATGCAATAAAAAACTTCGCCTTTCTTTATAAATTAAAAAATTTTCGATAAACAATTTTAAATCAAATTTTCAAGTTTTAAAAATGAATACTTACTAGGTTAACGAATCCTTGGCCTATATTAAATTAGTGCAAGTCTTAATTTCCTTTTTCAAGTAAACACTTTTATTTGTGTTCATTTGATTTGATACTATTTAAATTTTATCTATGTAATTTTAAACAGATAAATATTTTTTCTTTTGAACCAAAGATTGATTAAGAATACAATAAAATTTGACTAGTCATTATACCTTCGTAAGTTACCTGTGTATAATACTCCCGAACTACTATCCGTCTATCCACAAATGGGATTAGATTTGGTGGTTATGCTATTTGCCTCTCACGTACCGAGTATGAGTGAGTGAGTTTTTGCTCCTTTTTTATTTTAATTTTATATATATATATTTTAAATATTATTATTGTTTGTATTTCCTGTGCGTGTCCCAAATAAAATATTTTCTTTCTTTCAAGTGGGAGGCAAATAACGAAATCAATAGTGGAGCTGCCATGTGTAATGCCAATGAGTTATAATATTGTATTGATGTAGAAATCAAGTAGAAAGTAAAGATTAAACAGTAGCTTTATATTCTCAAGAGCATCCTAACAGAACTTAGAATATGAAATTTTCATCCCGTTTATTTAAGACTGTCTGTTATTTTGTGACATATCGGAAATTATGATTCTAGTATGTATAACGTAACTTAGCGTGTAATTTCTAATAATTCGACAATAAAGTGAATTGAAATGTTTAAATGTAGCCTCCCAACGCTGTATATTCAGCTTTATGAGCTGCACGCTCAGAAAGTATGCAACGTCACAAATTATAGCTGCAAAATAAGTCGCTGTTTTGGTTAATTTGGAAATACTACTGTATTGAAATATGAAATATCAATAACTACTGAACTAAAATATTGATTATAAAATGCAATAATAATTATCGTAACACCGAATATTTAGTTTTGGATGCAAAAAAAGTATTTGGAATCTTTCCAAATGCCCTTTTTTACACCTAACATGGTTACAACATCAAATTCAGTGTTATAATTGTAATTCATTATTAATATGTTAGGTCACTAGTTAGCGATATTTCATATTTCCATACAGCGATATTGCCAAATTAATCGAAACAGGTAAATATTTGACAGCTATTTGTGACGTTGCCAACTTTTAGAATGAACGCAGTATTATTATTGATGTTACCCATTTTGGGGCTAATGATCACCCATTCCTGATGAAGGTACGTACCATTGAAGTTGTACGAAAATCATTGCAGATATTAAGGCAATATAATACAGGAAACTAACTGTATAATATTTTTATTCCTAGTGTCACTTACTACTTACATTGTTGTACATATTAAGTATTTATTGAACTCATTATAAACTGGTAGACTTAGGTACTTTTTCTCTGTCAAAGTAATTTTAATAATACCGTAGTTTTAGTGGTTTCATGTCAAATGATAATTTTATTACATAGTGATGTTAAGAATTCTTGTAAATAAAAGTCGTACTTAGAAGAATAATTTGTTTTACTTTGATTAATTTGAATAATTCAGTCACGAATGAACATGGAAGAACTAATACTTAATTATTTTTGTTTATATAGGTACACCAACAGCTTCTGTATATGTAATAATTAGAGAGGAAATACCCTAGATTACGAGTTAGAATACCGACGAACACAGAGCTGAGATTAGCTAAGCGCACATCACAGCCGCAACAGACCGCAACGCAACGCATTTTTATAGTATAAAGTGTGGTGCGGCCCGCCTTTAGTGTGCGTTGGTTCATAGAAAATGTACGAAAGTGATTAAGCAGGATTTCTGCAATGCGTAATAATTTGCTTAAAATTTGCCCCTATTTCACCCTAATTTGCGTAAAGAAAGGTAAAGGTGAACGCACGCCTAAACACGCCGCAGTAGGTAATAGAATTTGAGAATACTTTGTATTAAATTAAATGCAACCCACTGCCGAAAGCAACGCTGAAAGTTTAAGATTGCGCGAAGAAGTTTAAATTCATAGAAAGAAACACTTAGGCGCGGCACATACACAAGAAGAGAGGGACGCGGGCAAACCGCGGGCATGGTGACGACGTGGCGCGGTGGGGCGCACAGTCGCCAGGCCCGCTCCACGCGCGGGACATACTCAAAAGGCAAATTTGTGTATGTCCCGCTCCTTAGGATATTCCTACATTTTAGTTTTGCTGGAAAACAAGACAGGAAAAAAACAATAGGTAATGAAAGTCAATATAAATGTGACGTAAGTTTATTTACAATAGTATTGAATTTTAGCAATGTGTTACCAATGAAATATACTGAGCAATATAAAATACAAAATTGAAGGAATATGTTACCCACTACGACCAATCTAAAGATAATCACTGCATAATGTAATATTCAATTCACTAACTTGTGAGATCTAGAGACTGCTTCATTAATTAACCTTATACATAAACACAGTAGTTTAAATCACTATAACTATGCAGAATTGCGGAATTTGTTACTGGGAATAATATAAAAATAAACTCTCGCTAACATAGGATTTCAGTTCAAAAGAAAATCCTATCACTTATGAACTAAAAAATCACATCATTTTTATTTTTACTTATTTGATAGAAATGGTGGTAAACAGGTAGACGTGAACAATAACTACAAAATGGCAGAGTACAGAAGTCTAGTATTATTTGTGTGAAATGCTGCATCATTATGATTTTAGACATTTGACAGAACGATAAATATCGCATTATGGCATCGAAAATTAAAGTATGTAATAAAAGAATATTTTAAAATTAATTTTTATAACAGTTTATAAAATAATTTGGTAAGAAAATAAGCAACAATTTTGTTTTAATGAAATAAGGTATTCATATAAATAACCGCCAAATGTTTTGCTCAAAAGCTTGTAGTAATTACAATAAATGTGTGAAAATATGTACTTATTGTAGAGTAAATGTAATAATTGAATAGTTCAGCTACGTGAAACGCTGAACTGTACATAAACAGTGACCATTTATCTACTACTTACACATTCACTCGAACTCGGCATTCAACAAAATTGGAATAAACTAATAATATCAACACTGTAGTTCATCATAACTCAGAATGCTCGTCGTGTTCTGAAACAAGAAATTTACATCAATTACATAACATCATAACATCACGCCTGTATTCCCCGAAGGGTTGGGCAGAGGTGTATACAGTACTCCCACATTGAGTCCCATGTTATAGGGAGCGAGCCTATCGCCATCAACCGAGCACAAATCCAGACTACGGGCTAATGATATACTAAAAAAAACCAAGATACACACAGCGTCTCAAAAACGCAAAAAAAGAGCGGAACATCTAAAATTGTGCGCTCATTTCAAATAGTATCATTTGTAGTATCATTTCATATAGTCATTGCCCGAACGTTAAGTGTTGCTTGAAAAATTGTAAAAATATTACGTCAAGAACGTTAAAAAGGGATGGGATATCGTACTTTCGGTAAGTTAAAGAGTTTATTGATTTGTTTTTGTTGTTTTTATGACAAAAAATAGGGGATTATTATTTGACTTAAAACTTCACTCAACGGTCCAGGTATACGGCAAATTTCAATATCTGCTTTTTCAGTTGTAATGCATTGTCATTACAGAGGTTGTAATTTTTAATTTAGTCGAATATAAATTAACTCTGTTCTTTTCAATGGAGTCGTTTTTTTATTATTATGTTTTTTTTTTTTTTAACCTTTTCACCGCCACGGACATCAATAGAAGTTCCAGATTTTCGTGCCACCAGCGGCGCCACGACTTCATTAGAAGCTCTTCATTTTGACTATGTTAAAAAAAATAATTTACTGTATTTATAAGGTTTTTTTTCATTTCATTATTTTAAGGCACTGTCTAATACCCTGTTTTTTTTCCACACAAAAGAAGCCCTTAATTGTCTTAAAATTGGCAAAAACAAAATCTCCGAACATTTTTAATATCCCCAGAACGCCAAGGACTTTATATATAGTCGGCCAGTGATGTGACGCGAAAGGTAAAACTGTTTGATTTCACCCGTTGAAATATTTAGAAATATTATTATCGAAAACAATTTGAGGTCAGTAAAATATGAACTTAGAACTATATGAACTACTTTATAACAAAGGGAAAATAGACGAATTTCTACCTTCGGATAGGTGCCGAACCGGAATTAAATAGTTGTTGGCAATCCTTATCGATAATTATATTCCCATCTCTACAAAACAATTGGTTGTCAGCTATAAGTCTATGGTTGTCAGTGCCCCGGGCATCACGGACTCCTATAGAAGACGTTCTGTGACGTCATAAACGTATAGCTATCAAGGTCACTTTGGCATAGTGCAGTCTGCAGCACTATTTGTTGCACTTTTTATTGCTTCATTATTAATAAGTAAAGAAATAAGTAAGTTATTGACATGAACGAAGAACTGGATACGGATGAGCTTTTAAGCATTCTACAAGGTGTGGAATGTGAGAAAACAGGTTGTGGGACTGTAGCATTAGAATGCCCGGCCTGACGGGTAGGTAAACGCTACCGCTACATGAGTAAAGAAAAGAATAGAGACAAAGCTTAAACAGTGCTGTAATAAGTACACTGCTACAAGTGTGTTATAACTTAAATCCATACCTACTTACTTTCCATGTCGAAAAACGGCGAAATACACAATAAATAGGTAAAATGAAAAGTTCTGCCGCTTAGATACCTAACGGTAAAAAATGTTGACTGAAGTCGTTTAATAAAACAAGGGAGTACACAAACATAGAAAAAATATCATAGACCACATCCCTAATCAGAATTGAATTAACGTGGTCTGAGCGTCAAGAACTTGAAACGAAGTCAAAGAATGACGTCATGAAACAATTACAGATGTACCTCAATTCTTTTGGTTCTAATTGAGATGTATTTGTTTTTTTGATATTTATAATTTATATTGCTTGTTCTTAATATGGATACTGTGAAAAAAAGCAAATATGGAAATATTCAATCAGTTTTTATTTATATCCGTAAAATTATAAATAAAACATAACTTAACGCGTATAATTCTCATTCATCGATATGACGCTACCCTCATCACTACTGTTGACTATATATTTCGTTATACATTTATAGCTTGGCGCTAGGCGAGCATCGCGTTATGTGTACGCTGGCGGTGAAAAGGTTAAATTATGTTCTTTAACTTTTTTTGTTTTTGTTTTTATAGTTGTTATACAGGGTGTTAAAGTAATTGCGTGCCATAGCTTAGGGGTAGGTTCAGTATCGATAAAGGAAGGCAGAAAAACAAAACAAAAAAAAAAAACAAATAAAGGAGGAATACTTGGAATTGTACGTACCTACCTAGTTACCTATCCTTCACCGGGCGGCGTTATCGAAGTGTTCGGGCGTAGGTATTTCATTGCGTTCGATAGTATGCAGGTAACTCTAGGAAATTATTGCGTATAAACAAAATAAAAACATTACTAACGCATCGCCGTGCGAAGGGAAAATTCGAATTGTAATTTACATACCGTCGTAGCGTTAGTTCGATTTGCGTTCGAAAATAGGTAAGTAATTAAAGCAATTAAACAAATAAAATAATTTTAATTGTAAACGATTGCTATTTTAAGTTAGTAGGTGCTATATATCTTTTATTTTTCTTTTCTGGCTTCCTTTATCGATACTGAACCTACCCCTAAGCTATGGCACGCAATTACTTTAACACCCTGTATATTAGATTGTTTTAAATGTTTGTATATCGCTAACTTATTTTATGGGCCAAATTGAGTAATTTTTTTTTTCTTTTTCTTTTATGTATTATCACAGACAATATCCCTCCTCACGCCATACCACGCACCGCATACCGAATACCGATGAACGATACACGTGCGTGTAGGTAAAGAAACCCGCTCGACCGACGCGCCGATCACGATTTTTAAACAAACTATATGAAAGTTGATCACATATTCCGTACGTGATCGGCGTCCTGTGGAATGAGCGGCATCACGTGGTGACTACGTGAGCTGTCAAAGTGTTAACCTAATTAGTTTAACACTGTTTTGTGTTTCGATAACAACAATACCTATTATTATAAAAGTATAAATATGTGTTTGGGAAACACATTTATATAAATTTTAAAAATTCTTAAAATACAAAGTCAATGTAAGTATAAAAATTAAAAGTATAAAAATATATTCGACTCCACTTCATACCTTGTTCTACCGGCAAATTTCAGTATTGTTTTATAAATATTGCTTTGTTAAAACAACTTTAAAACATGCGCGTAAGGTTGAATTTACAAAAAAGTATGTTTATATCATGACTATAACTACTTATGTATAGTTGGAGACAGTTTTGAGTGTTAATTTTGTTCGAGATTGTGCATCTAGGGTTTTTTATATGTATATCAATGCCCGGAGCATTGCTGGTACTCAGAAATTCCAGATGGAATGACAAACCCAATAACACTGCCCCGCCCGGGAATCGAACCCAGGACCTCATGGTCAGCAATAGCGCTTGCGTGCGACCACTAAACAGGCAGTTCTTAAATTTCATGAATATGCATTAAAATGAATATTTTTTTATACACTTACTTGACGGACTTTCAGCTGGAGTCTCTTGATGATCAGTACTCTCGATCTCCTGCAACAATTGTTATTATGTTATTGGTATGTCGGCACACAAACGGCGGACTTAAGAGACCCAGGGCCCCTAGACACTTCGACATTTGAGGAACCCCATTCGGAAGCCATTTTGGAAATTTTGTAAATAACTAGTACAGGATTAAACAGTTTTTTGTTTAAAAGTTCCTGTGAGTAGCTGGGTGGATGGAGTCCCTGGGCTGGCTGAGCCCCTAGGCCAGTGCCTTGTGAGCCTAGACGTAAATCCGAGGCTGCCCATACGCTCCAAGCAGCGACTGCATCATGAATATTAATGAACTATGTACAATCTTCTATTTGTCGACACACAAGAACGACCCACAGAACGGTGAACACATTGACTATAATAGTGCGGTTTCCAGTGTCATGTCTAGGTAAGTTAGATTCACACTATCGACAAACCTGTCAATGTAATCGGTACAGTATTTTGATTAGCGGTATTTAGCGGTAATTATTCTGTAACGGAAAATGAATAATAATATCGATAGTATCTACCGATAGTACTGCCTATCATAACTATCGATCTTGTAATAACTTTTAGAGTTCACTGTAGTATCGACTATAGTCGACGCGTCGGGCCATAAATCATTGTTATTAGTCTGTCTCGCTCGCATTTATGGAGCTTATGGAGCAGGAAGCAAACTATCGATAAGAAAGAAAAAAAAATACCATTGTGTAGGACACAATTAAATATTTGCACACCATAAGTAAGGGTAGAATATAAAAGGGCCTTTAGAGTTTTAAGATCATACAGTGTAAACCTACATTCACGCAAATAAATTTGATTTGAATTTTGAATTTTTGTTTTTTTTTTTTTGACGCAAGGCGTTATACATTCTTATTGCTACCGACATTTATGGCGAGTCCTACAACTATCAATTCGCTCGCTACACTACTTATTGTCAATTACCACCAGAGGGGTGTGTAACCTTTTCTTTCTCACCTGTTCATGATCAGCGGCTTGGTACAGTCCGCGGCGCACGCGCGCCTGCAGTCCCTTTATCTCATCGTCATACTCGCTCCACTCTGGTACGATACGCATGGCGGCTGATAGCTTCGCTTCTTTCGTCTGCGGGTTATTGCACTGGAAATAAACGAAAAATTATTAATTACATTAGAAAGACAGAGAGAGAGCGAACACATGAGAGGGAAAGCTTCGTTCCGTGCCAATTAACCACGTTCACGGACGTGTCTTTTTGAACTCTTTGATTAGCGGTCGCGAGTGACGTCAGATTTTGTTTAACGCCACCACCGTTCAGTCGTGTTTATCGAGCCGTTTATGATTGTTTTATTTTGATTATATCCCAGTAAGGGAAAGCTTTGGTGTTGCAGTGGGACAACGAAGGCTGAAAATAAATACAATGTAATTAAATTAAAATATCTACATCATGTTATTACAGTGACTTACCAAATCGATAGTCTTGGCGTAAGTCTTGGAGTCATTGTCGCACCACGTCTCGCACCACAACCATTCTTGAGGCAACGACTTAATGGCAACTTGATGAATCATATTGTTCGGCAAATCTTGATCTGTAACAAAACATTTAGATTTTAATACCATTCAATAACTGATACACGGGCAGTTTTACAGTTAATGCAGTAAAAATACAAGGTCAGTTTCTTATTTTGAGGTTTTATGCCGTTTTTACTGTAGAGTCAGTGGCGGATTTGCCCTAAGGCCCAGTAGGCTCGGGCCTAAGGCGGCCATTCGTGACAAAAAATTCACTGATTATAACAAAAAATAACTCAAAGTATCTACTTATATATTCTAAAAGTTCGCGCACATTATGGCGGGCCCACTGCACCGCTTCGTATAACAATAATAACTACAAACCATTTAAAATATGTCCAAATAACTAATTGATACGCGTCATAGAATTTCGCGGCGCCAACCTGACTGTTAACTAAATTTCTGAACCGATTTCGACAAAAGTTGGCAATAAAGCAAATTCATTATGTAGTCTATATGATGGATGCTGACAAAGGGGCGGTTTATACTTACTATTTATGGCCTGGGACCTAGGGCGGCCAACACTGCAAATCCGTCACTATGCAGTGTAGACTTTTTTACTTTCAATCAACCAAGAAGCTTTAAGAAGTCAAAAATGGACTAGTAATGCTTAGATCGCTCACTATCCTTGATACAAACATATCCTTCAAACATTTATTCAATCATACTATTTGAAAACTTAATCTATATTTCAAAGTAGTTTTGCGCATAATATAGTTTGACCGAAACCGCTGTATCCATCCCGCGGTCTCGGTCAAACTTAAGTTCGTGATCTGGGGAGCTCAGTTTAGTTCGCAGTTCCTTAGCGAACTAGGTCGTTCTTTTAGTTCATCAGCTCCCGTCTCGAACCAGAGAAAGGCAAATCGTTCGCTCGCTTTGTTACAGTAACCATAGATAATGTTTGAATGTGAAATGTTCAATATTTTGAGCCAACAAATGAACGATCGCTAAGAAGCGCGTGTGTGCAGAGAGTAAGTGAGCGGTAGTAGTGACATGACTAGCTCAGGCGGCGCCGTACTCTCGCTCATTCTCTCTATTACAAGTCGATCTTATCGAACTAATTAATTAAGAAGCGTGCGATCGTAGTTCGTCTGTGGAAACGCTCTTATGACTTACTTCGTTCGCGAACTACACAAGACTACTCAAAACAACTAGTTTCAGCAGGTATTTACTTTTTATGAGTACCAAAACTGAAAAGGCCAGCTATTAAATCGTACCTAAGTTAGACAAGCTGTTGGGATCCTGGCTGAGCGCCTGGTACTGGCCGCGCAGCCGGTCGCCGGCGGCGATGCGGCGGAACCTCTTCAGGTCCACCACGTACAGCGCGCTGATGTGGTAGCTGCGGCCCTGCAGGTGGTTGCGCCAGTAGCCTTGCTTCCAGAACCTGGTGCGTTACAAACATGTCTCCTCAGTAAATTAATGTGGAATCGATTTATGAACGCTAACGCATGTTTCACGACTGGTGAACTAATGACACACAAACATTATTGTTGGACAGCAGAAAATGAGGAAACACAGGTGATATGATGTCGAAGGAGTTAGGTAAATGCGGAAATAGTATACCAAAGTTAGTGTGATACCTTTGCAATCATAGTCACAAAATAGACCTTACAAAATTAACATAAGCTTGATATCAGTGGCGTGCTATACTCTTACCTGAAGCCTTCCATCTCTCGTCTGCTATCGCAGAATGGCGTGTATCCGTACGGCGCACCTCCCAAGTCCAATTCAACCAGCTCTTTCAGGTCCGCGCGAACAATCTGTGTAATACAATGTTGATGGTTAAGCCAAACTCAAGGTTTACCTTAATGCAGGTGTAACATACAGCAGTCGGATAAAATCGCCAATTACTTAGCAAAGTAAGTTAAAGTACGGTCTGTGAAAGAATTTCGCCCTAAGGGATGAATTGACGTGGAAAGAGTAAACGAAGCCCAGTAGGACCGGACTGTTTACCACTAAGGTTACTGGTGCTGAACTAACTGCTACTGGCAATATTACCTGGTCAGCATCCACGAAGATAATCTTCTTGACGTGCAGCGGGAACAGCACATCGAGGAACAGAATCTTGTAGCCCCAGATGGTGCGCTGCCTGTCGCGCTGTCGCTGGAGCCAGCGCGGCCACTGGTACTGAACTAGTTCGTACTGGAACCCGTACTCTTGAGCCATGTATGGTAAGATGTCCTAGCGAAGGAAGTACACGATGAGATACTTTTTAATACCTATCTGTCTAAGAGATTTGATCGAGAAACTTATTTCGTACTGTTTTAATTTACTTTAGATTAGTAATTTTTTACAAAAAGACAAGTTTTAGTAAATAGAATTTATTGTTCATATCCAATAGCGACAAGTAACTTATCAGTTATATTTTAACTGATACTACCAACCATACGTCAGTGGTAACTCTTGAGCTATGAAAACCGCTCTTACTGCAAGGCAATAAAGACTTCTCAAATAAAATTGATGTTCAAATGATCAAATGAATGTTACAATGGACGTGCCGTGTAATAGATTTTTGCTTGTATTTTTTTGGGAAAACTTACCTTGAGCGAAGGACTGAGATAATTCTTTAAAAACCAGAACTTGACAGGCGACTTAGTGTTCTTAAGTACGGACAACATCATGATACGTAGGAACCGTTCGTAGAGATGCCCCGACGCCACTGAGAACACGTTGATGGTCTCTTCTTGTGCCTCCGACTCCTCTCCGCCGCCGAAAGAGCTGAGAATGCGTTTCATTTGTTGACTTTGTAAGAGGGCAAGGGAAACAATTTCATTACATATTGTATTTTTCAAAAGGTTGCACTTGCATAATAGTGGGTACACATACACGAAATGTAATATACCTACGTTGTAATGAAATATAAATATGCAATGCAAAATGAAATGTCACACAACAAAGCGAATTTATTTCAACTTGCGATATATTTCATATTGCATTGCACTTTGGATGTTCTTTTCAACGTGTTGCATTTCATGTTGTTTCACATATCTGTGCCCACCATATAAAGACGGCCTCATAATACGGCCCTACGTTGAATGGAGTATAAATGTCATAATACTAAGTTGTGAAAAAAGAGATAGTGGTAGGTTTACATGAAACAAAATCGAGATGGAGCACGTCAAAAAACGACTCGTTGCTGTTCGGCCTAGGCTTAATCAGTTCTTTCAAACGTGCTATAGACGAACCAATTATCCTAGAAAAAAACTCGGTTGGTCGGTTTTTTATATTCTTGGTTCAGAGTCAATCGACGTCAGCTGTGCATGCCTTACATAATTCAGCAATGTCTGTAAACATATTTTAAACTCTATCTACCTAGCAATAGAGTTCCAAATCCCGCCAGAGTTCTTGTCCTCATTCTCGACGAGTAGGTCAAGGTGTTGCTTGTCGGGTTTCTTGCTGACTCGCAGCTTGATCACATGGCTTCGGAACGAACTCATCAGCACTTGGATGTCTTTGCTGTCTGCTGGGGTGTCGGTGTTTTCGTGGCTGTGTGGAAGAAAATATTGGCATTGGTAATCGATAAGGTATCGAATGCGGACACATCAAATCGATTTGAACAAAAATAGCGAATTTTTTTTTTTTGCAAACCGTTGCTTGTGAAAAAATTTGGTTGACACATAAGTCACTCAACTGTGTTTATCACAAAAATAAAACGGTTGCATTGAATTGCTAATCGTTATAATAAGAATCACGCGAAATACAACGAAAGTTTTACTGTTTCAATACCTATGGCTGGTATACAGTATCTTACGTTAACATATCTATCATATTAATTTTAGACATTAGACAAACAGGAATCTAAATAAAATACAAAGTTAAAACTCACCCAACAATTTCATAGATATCATCAGATCGTCCAGGCCTTAACCTCAGCAACCAAGCGCCAGGAGTGGCCTTCAGCTGGAAGTATCCCAGGTTAGCCATCACGATGGTGTCCATGCGCTCAGGGTTGTCGCGAGAGCCCAGTACTAGTTGCAGACCGCGGGGAGGCGTGCCTAGGGTTGTGTCCCACGCGTGGCCTTCTAGGAGAAGGTATTCTAACTCGAACTCGCTGTTGGATAAATTAATACATTACAATGTTTTGAGTATGAATGTGAATGGCTATAAGACTACCGGACGACAAAAGAAACGATGGATGGACTGTGTGAAAGATATGTCTTGTCGGGCCAATTCAGTGAGCGTAAAATATTCAGAACATAATATAAGAGTCACGCTGCTTGAGCATGAGGTCCTAGGTTCGATTCCCAAGTCGGGCAAAGTATTATTGGGTTTTTCCAACAGGAATTTCTCAGTAGTAGCCCGGAGTCTGGAATTGTGCCCGGTTGATGGCCATAGACTCGCCCCCTATTACATGGGACTTAAAAACATAACTGGCGAAATGTGGGTGTAGTATAGGTACACCTCTACCTAATCCTTCGGGGAATACAGGCGTGATATTATGTTATGTAAGAATCACGCGATAAAAAGAGAGGCAACTTCCAGGGGAATATAACTTTTGGTAATTAGCGTTGTGCGACGTAAATTGCACTTCATTGTGTCGTAGCAAGAGTCGGTTTTTGAACCATCTGAAATCATCTGTACCATTACTGAGATGCCTATATAATAGTGAAGTACGCAAGAAGAAGAGGACATGTTGCGCCGACCTTAAATTAATTGGGGTTAGAGCAACAAAAATATGATGATAACATCACGCCTGAATTTCGAGATGTTAACTACGTTCACAATTTATGTGATATTGGATAAAAAGATTTAAATATCAACACAAAGTTTGAGTTTCCACTTTAGAGAGCTAACTTTAATATTTTTGTGATATTTTCAACAAGAGTGTTTATTCTGAAACTAGCCCAATTCTGACAGCAGTAAAGTTGATATTTGTTAAGTTCTAATATTGGCAACAAGGATTTTAAATTACGTTAGATGCAGTGAATCAGTTCTGTGGTAAAAACCCGCTTTACTAGCATGGAACTCCAGGAATAAACCGGTTTGGGAGCAACTGAAAATCCAACTTAAAAATTAATGGCACTTACCTATGCACCAACGTATCAACATCAGCCAGTCGTATGTTGTCAAGATCGTACACCGACTTGACGCACTCGACGAGCCAGTTGGGCGGCGTGCGCAGTTCCATAGACAGTAGAGGCGCGTGAGGTAAGCGGACGAATCGCGCGAGGGCGCCACCGGTTAAAGCGCCTGATGACGTGAACTGTAGCTCTGGTTCTAGCACGTAGCGGTAGAAACTGGTGGTAGTGTACGGAATATTGAATTATGTTGTTAATTCTGATAGTTAATGTACCAAAATATTTAAAGCTATTAAAAAGAAAACCTAATTTATTAAAATTGTTCTGTCTTTTCTGAAAAATACCTCCTATAACCACAGGTATTAATATAGGTGTGTATTGATATAAAATACATACGGGTAATTTTTTTGTTTTTTTTTAGTTAGTTAAATATAGTATATAATAAATAATATGTATAGTAGTTTACCTCTTAAGCGGCATATCGGAGTTCTTGTCTTGCGGGTTGACGAACAACTTGATGCGACAGTTTATGACGCGTCGCAGCACGAGAAGTAAGGGCGCTAGTCGTTGAGCTGCAGTCGATGCAGGGTCTAGTACTGCTACTATCTGTGGTAGCAATATTGTTTTATTAATATTACTTTACCATCTTCTTCTTAGCGTATCGTTGTCAAATAAGGTTGTGAAAATTCAAATTTTATAATATGCCTAAAATTCTGCCTCGCGAACTCCGTTCACAAAGGAGGTCATAAGATCCTCAAGTGCACAGGTGACAGGGATACGGCGCAAGATGGAAGGTGGGCCATTATCTGCGAAGAGACGCCACATATACACTTGAGGTCCAAGTCGTTCATGAACATCATCGTTCATCTATGGAAGAAAGTAAACTCTACAACATGTTTTGTACTACGCTTTACAAGTTTCAAATGCAAACGGTAGCAGGAGTTACTAGGCGGGACGGCCCGAAACTATGTATTGTATTTCAAAGTCAAAAGTCAACGTAATTTATTTGCCAGAAACACGGTACATGGGATGTCCATACATTACGGACTGGTAATTTTATAAATCATGTATTAAAGCAAAAAGCCGGAGCGTTCTTGCGAATTCGAGCCTCCGAGAGCAAAGTATTTGTCAGATAAAAAACAATGCGAAACTGGCAAATAAATAGCAGCTTTTCATACCTCAACAGCAGCCTCATCTTCCCGTAATGGAGGCAGATCAACGAGCGAATGTTCAGTCCTCAGACCAGCTGGTAATGAAGTACGCACGCGCGGACTGCGGGCTGCTACCACTGATACCACCTTCAGACGATCTTCTGAGTTTAAGTCCTTGGTGTCGAGGTCTGAAATAAATATCAGTGGTGAATACTGTGCTAAGACCGAAAAATCATTATTTTCTACAAAATAACAGGCTTTGTTTACACTTCCTTGGAACATACCATATGTGTGAGGACTACTAAGACGTCCTCATAACATAAGGTCCAGTTGAAAACTAGCGACAGACACTAGTTGTCTGGGATTTATGCTGAACTGGGCCTATTTGGCGCAGCCGTGAGGCACACAGTACTATTCTAAGTTATTTTTTTTATTTTTTTCGTGAATATTGTGTGCCTTAACCTAGGTCAAATAAATGTATTTTCTTTGTTTCAATCTTTTTCTTTACCTAATAAATTCAGACGACTCTACAAACTGCATTTCACAGGTTGAGTAATAGTAAAACAAAATGTTTAGGAGGTGAAGAGATCCGCAGGAGAACCAAGGTAACCGACATAGCCCGAAGAATTGCCAAACTTAAGTGGCAGTGGGCAGGGCACATTGCTCGCAGAACAGATAGCCGCTGGGGCCGAAAGGTTCTGGAGTGGTGACCGTTTACCAGAAGACGTAGCGTTGGAAGGCGTCCCACAAGGTGGACCGATGACCTGGTGAAGGCCGCAGGAATCCGCTGTCCAGTGACCAGTCGAAGTGGCGGTGCTAAGGAGATGCATATGTCCAGCATTGGACGTCTTTCGGATGAAATGATGATGTTAGGAGGATGTTTTCTTACCTTCATCGTCATCTTCGAAAATGATGCTGTCCGGGTCTCTTGATTTCTTCTTAGTATCCAACGCTTCTGATAGTTTGTCGGCGTACATTATGTTGCTATATCTATAAAAACAATGATATTGTTTTATGTAAGTCATAACATAAGTCATTTATTTCGTAATAATATATTTATATGTATTCTTTAGGTGAGGCCCGTGTCCAGTAGTGGACGTCTTTCGGTTGAAATGATGACAATACTTTTTAACAATATTACTTTATTTTATGTCCAAAACTGTCTAAAAAATAAAAATGTATTTATTTAAATTTGTGCATAATAAAGTTACAAAGGCGGACTTAATCGCGTGTTAACGCGACGATTGCTTTTGGTTAGGAAGCGGGGTCAGGCATTCTCTACCAGTCAACCAAGCGTGGTGGAGATATCATGCAGGTGCATTGTTTGAGGGTGAAAACATATATATTAAAAGTACCTCTCAAGCAGCGTGAAGTCGTCAAGCGTGAACCGCTCATGTTGGTGCAGCGGCCCGATGAGGCGTGCGTTGTAGATCAACGCGCGCGCGCCCGCCCGCAGCTTCAGACTGCGCGCGCAAAGCACGCGGGACGCTTTCAGTACCCACTCGTATTTGTTTAGTGCAGGGACCATCTCGGGCTGTTTGGAGAGAATTATTTGTTCTATAAACTGATGTGGATTTTAAAATATTGGCTAGAAAATTATTTATTAAAAGTAAATTCAATAGTATCCGTGTTACTCAAAAGATGCAGGACGAATTAAAGCGTAGAGATATTTCAAGACGATGATTTAAATCTCCACTGAGACGCGATGTCACAGCAGAGAACCGGCCTAGTTTGTTATAAAACTTTTAAAAGAATACAGATGTCCTTCCTTATACATAATTATGTACTGCTATCCCGTTTGCCCCTATCTATCATACTACAAAAGGTTTTTGTGCTGTGGATCGACTGAAATAAGATTTTACTGTAATTCCATTTTTAAAAATCCTACTTATCCTCGAATAATTTCCGCCAGCGTCCTTGCCCGCGTGATATGTTTATAAATTATAGTCTATATTACTCAGTGATAATACAGCATTCTACTGGTGAACAAATTTTTAAAATCGGACCCGTAGTTTTTGTGTTAATCCATTACAAACAAAAATAAAAATCTTTTCTCTATAAAATGTAGATATTTTCAATCAGAGTTGGTGCATCTATGATTTAAGATCTATGTGTTGTCACTTAGATCTTAGATCTTAAATCATAGATGCAGTGCTTTGCTGACAAGCACTTGTGTGCTTGTCAGAAAAGTGCAAGTGCAATTAGAACAAACGAAACTGAATACTAACAGTTATTATCGACTCCTTTGATAGACATGAAAAAGAAGAGCGTGGGTCAAATTGTTGTGATTGTGTTGCTTTTCACAATACTTCTCAAGACCAAAGCGCCAGTGTTGCCCGCGAAATTTAAATATTCATACGTTTTTTGCAATGTGCAAGTCACTATCAAGTTGTATGTTGATAAAAATATGATTTGCAACCGTAACATTTATGTATTTACAGAATGATGTCCATAAAAAAAATCAATTCACAATAACTCTCTAAGTTCAAATTACTATTTCATGTAATCGTGACATATTAGGCAAATTCTTAACTTGAGAGTTGTATTGATGATTTTATTTCTGTAAATACATATAAGTTACGGTCGCACATCGTATTTTAAACAACCCGACCTGCTAATTGCAATAAACGTAAGAAAATTTTAATTTCGCGGGCTACCTTAGCGCATCCTCCTTTTATAAACGCCTTGCAAGAGCTTGTCTAGATGACGCGAGCCTCATTCAAATTCTTTTTAAGTTGCACTGCACCCAGATGGCGCGTTTTATGGGCGCTATTTACGCGCCAGTGTTCAGGGACGGTTTGAACATACAGAAATGTGGAGCAGTCAAATAAGCGTTCAAAAAAACGAGATACCTCACTGAACAATAGGAGATACCTCATTAACCAGCTACAAAAGTCATCAGGAGACAAAGTTACAAACAGGCAAGATCTGCTTAATGTAGCTACTAAATTCTACAAAAACCTTTACTCTAAGACTAACTCAAAAAGCGAGACGAATGTCTCAAAATACAACCCAAATAATGACCCTGTTCCACCATTTAACGAAAATGAGATAAAGTTTTGTTATATCTGCATAATAAAAAAGATATATTGAAAAGCCAGAATTAAACTGGACAGTACCGGAAGGTCCGGTACTACCGGACCTGCTTTTGAGAAAGAGCGGGGTGTGAGACAAGGGGATCTCACATCCCGCTCCGCACTTCGGAGGTCGGGTACTGTCCAGTTTAATTCTGGCTTTTCTAAAAAATATAGCTGTCCTAGAACGAATATTTCGTTCTTTGACCTTTGACGACGTGGGTCTGAATATACATATATGGAAAATACCTACCCCCATATACGATTTGCTGACGACCTTGTACTACTCTCTGAAGACACAAAAGAGTTACAATATATGCTAGAGACACTCAATGATGAGAGACCCCAATTTTTTGCGTCTGCAAAAAATTGGGGCTTGTAGTGAAAAAGAGTAAAACTAAAGTTATGACGAACTGCACAGAAACAGCAATAACGCTAAACTCTACCACCCTTGAGTGGGTCAACAAATATGTTTATCTGGGACACGTAATTTCTACCAAAGACCGGAGAAAGTTGGAAATTGACAGAAGTGTAAAGAACATAATATGGAGTAAGTACTGGGCTATGAAAAAAATCTTCAAGAGTACACTTCCTATTAATTTAAAGACAAAAGCTATGGATATCTTCCTGATGTGATGTTCCTGTGTCTCACAAGACATATGCCTGCCAAACATGGCCTCTAACAAAGAAATCTCTACAAAAATTAAGAGTTTGCCAGAGAGCAATAGAGAGCTATATGGGCCATAAACTAAGGCCCGTATTACAGAACCTCACTCAAAACTCAAGCATTACTTAAAACTCGTTTAAAGCCTTTTGATTGGTTGAAACTAGTTTTAAGTAATACTTTAGTCTTGAGTGAGGTTCTGTAATACGGGCCTAAGAGATAGAGTCAGAAACAGCTGAATACGAAAATAAACCAAGGCTGAAGATGTAACCAAACAAACAATAACACTACTACAGAGTTAGTGATGGCAGATGGACCTTAACAACCTGGTATCCTATCAACAAAAAGCGAAGACATGGTAGACCCAACAAGAGATGGAGTGACGACATTAAAGGCTTAATAGGAAAAACATGGAGTGGACTAGCTAGAGATAGAACAAAAAGGAGACAGATGGAGGAGGCTTTTACCGCACTAGGTGGTCCTTTTAATGAAAAAAGTAATTTAATATATTTAAAAAAAAAAACTACAAACTATGTAAGTATGAATTTATGTACTCATAATAATAATTGCTAATAATTTAAATGTCAAAAAAAATATTTCTGACATTTCTTCACTTTTGAACTAATATTATTCAAATTTTGATTTAATTAATTCTATACTGTACTAACTGTGGTACCTATATTAGTATAAGTAAACAATAATTTTTGATTTTATTTATATATTTTTTATCATTAATAATGTATTTTGTAATTGTAAGGAATCAATAAAAGCTTTTATTTTATTTATTTATTTGTTCTTGTTGGTTTTAATAATATTCTAAATAAGTCGCGCGCCAACTATCGTGCATGTGCTGGACGGAACAATGGCGAATCTCAACCCCCCGCGCCAATCGCACGAGTTGAGAGTCGGCGACTTGCATGCTATTCACGCGCGAGTAGCAAAACGCGTGAATGTATGTGGACGGAATGTATGAACCACTAGTACCACACAGTCACGCGACTGTTTACGCGCGAATCGACTCGTGCGTAAATCGCGTCATCTGGACAAGCTCTAAGGGCGCCACACGATACTTGTTATCGTTTGTCTTGGACCGCGCGGCAAGCTTACGATCAAATACAAAGCTAATTTATCTATCTACTCCATAGCATTTATCAGACATTCACACATAAGTATCATTCATAGTCAGGAGTATCAATAACTAAGTAGAACTCACTAGAACTCACAGGAACTGGCAACCAATGATGCGATATCGAGCTAAATAAAATAGTAAGGCTATAATAAAACTCATAGCATCAAATAAGAGATAAAAATGATTGAAAATGTATTAAAAAAAAAACAGTGTAGCAGAAACTTATATTTAGGAAGCCTACTATTATAAGTTCAGCTGAAAATCAGTTCAGCAAATAGATCAACTGGCACACAATCAGTTTTCGAGAGGATTCTGAAAATCTAGTTTTTATATGACTAGTTGATGAAGGAGAATATACTCACCAAGATGTCACAGGTCTGTGTTTCGTGGCAGCCCTCATCTTCCAGTAGTCGGGACATGTACACAGTGGCCTCCGCTGGCTCCAACGTGGTCAACGCAGCCAACACTACTTTGTTCAGCGACTGGTCCGCATTGGATGAACCGTCCACGTTAGGAATGAACGCCACTCGAACACCCCGGGAATCTTTCTGTTAGGTATTAAATCGAAAGTTTTTATTGCCGTTTGAGTGTTAGATATAAACATTTTTTTAAACCTCATTAATAATCTGTTTCCTTAACTATTTGAAGATATTTACATCTGTAAATGATGCACAATCTAAAAAACTAGATGACACCATTGTATTATTTAAATTATCATCCCAGAGGGCATATAGTCCAGTGTGAAAGCCAGCGTTGATAAGTTGCGAAAATGGGATGACGCTATTCGTCCTGTACAGCTCCCATCTCTTTGGTTCTAACACTTCACTGTACGATCCCAGGACATTACAATGACATATCAGGGCTGGAATTTCGATAACATTAAAAAGTATATTTACCATGAACGTCAAAGCATTCTTCAGTAACTCCCTGGACTCCTTGTTGTTAAGATCGCCAGCTACCCAAATAGTTTGCGAGAACTTTTCCACTTTTCCAGACTTTGTGAAGTATTTGAGAAGGGGTAGAGCAGTTGCTAGCGCGTCTCGTCCTAAAGACAATATTCAAGGCAATATGATAACTTCATGTGCAATTTTTTTTTCGCGCTCGTAAATCGTGCGTCGGTAACGTTTTCGTTATTTACCTGTCAAATGCATAAGCTTATGTATTTTGTCTTCGGCGAATAAGTCGTTGGACGATGCAACTCCTGACAAATCCAGGTACTGTGACGGATCCGAGCCCAAAATACGACGGTTCAACCTGTAGAATGAAATTGAAAAAATAGTATTTTAGAGATAACTGCAGCCTTGAACGAAAGGAACTTGTGAAGTGTGTTAAGTTAGCTGTCTTCGAGCAGAGTGGTTTTGATAAACGGATCGGAAATCAAACTGTGCAAACATAATAATAATTTGGCTCAATCTCGTTTACTTAAAGTTGTCATAACATACTAGCCTGAAGTGGCCAAAAAAAACTATCTGATAAGTAAGAAGAGATTTTTTTTAAAGGTGAACAAAGTATCTATTTGTGACAAGTAGAAGAAAAACCGCCTTATTTCAACTTACATAGAAATTATTTTCAAATTTGCGAGGTATTTACAATCTAGCGGTATAGAAAGTAATATGTTTGCTACATAAAGTTCATGAACTGAACACTGTGGGTTTTACACCAGATACCTCCAGAATTTTCTCGCGACTGTCTCTACAAGAGACTTATACACCTTGTACTGAGGGTTCGTTGTTCGTGACGAGTATTCCTTATAGCTGCATACACATAAATAATAAGGATCTAGAATTAAAACTAAAGGTTCTGCGGAAACCAACAGAATTACAATGTTGACGACAGTTGAACAGGGTTTGAAATACCGGTTAATCTTGTTCATAAAACCTTTATAATACCGTTCATCGATTGACCAGTTATTACAAAAACGGTTTCGACTAAACCTATATAATTTTGGTTACCGGTTATTACAGAGAATAGAATTTTAACACTCGCGCTAACCTGAATAAACCAGTTTTCTGATAATAAGTCTGCTTGTGAGTGCGTAATTGCGTATTCGCTAGCTTAGAGCGAGAGCTTTGTTATTGTAGATGTAAAAGAGATGGCGTAGTAGGTAGAGCTCGCTTATAACGTCGAAACACAAATTAATCGGTTTATTTCGCTCAACAGAATCGGAATTGGTAAAAAAAAACGGTTCATCTAATTAACCGGTAAAATACCGGTAACCGAACCCTAAGCCGCAATCGTTTCTGATTCGAGGTCAAATACCAAAACCGGTTTGGATAGTTAACCGGTTTCCGAGCCCTGCAGTTAAACGTGAATTTTAAGGACTGCATAGGGTTGAAATTGGTATAACAAAATAAAGTTACGGTTCGGCCAGTGTACGTTTGATTATTGAAACCTTTACCTCTGACAAAAGAAATGGCGGAGCATCAACAAAGTTTACGACAGTTGAAACTCAACTTTAGCTGCTTTGCGTACGGTTGAAATTGGTAACGCACATTGTAACTATATCACGCACATTATTATATCAGCTTTGACCCGCCAGTGTAAAGTGTAGTAATTACTTACCTAGGCATAATATGCGGCTGCTTCATAAGGTAGTCTAACGCATCATCGGAGTCAGACAGTTCTCCGCGGAAGACGGCTCGTTGCAGACGTCCCGTGTGACGTGACAGTGCCGTCACTAGCGCCTCCTCTAGCAGCTCCACTGATGACGTCACGGGGGAGTGACCTTCTTCCACTAACGGTACGCCGTTTATTAAGACCTAGAAAGATTTCGTGTTAAATCTTGGACTTCTTTGGGGATAAAAGTATAGTGAGATAAGTATTATGTGAAAATTGCTTTGTTGTTCAGCTTTTAAATGTCATTAATTATTCTAACTTCGTACCTGCGGATACTTGTTGGTACCGATTTTCGATACAAACTCATCAGCTAGTTGTCTTCCAAAGTTGTACTCCGAGTCTTCAGAGAGTATGTCATCAATATTAGTATTGAAATTAGTGTACTTGGTCAGCTGTTTCTTCACAAATTCTATTGATAGTTTCTCATCTTGAGGCGGGTGTAATAACTGAAAACGAGAATATCAGCTCAGTCGCAACACAAGAATCGATTTTCACAAACAAAAAATTCGATATGCGATAAACGTCGTATAAATGTATCGACTTATCGAGACATCTGATTTAAATTTGAATCCATATTTAATAAAGTCTACATTTTTAAGTCGCTTAGACATTGTTCAAGAAAGTATTGTATGTAACATGCAAATTAATTATGTTTAGAACTTATGAAAGGTATGTTGAGACAATTAAATGACATCGATTGCAATAAGTGTAGTGGTGTCATTTATCTATACTAATAGTACAGATAAATGACTCCAACTCCGTAAACAAAGAAAATATTTTTTTTTAACATCATTACTTAACATAATTCCAAACCTGTGTAAGGAAATAATAAGCTTCCTTGTTCGAGTTCTTTTCCTGCGCGACGTAGTTGAATGCGGACCGGACGGCGGCTTCAAGCACCGGGTTGTCAGTGCTGGGCGCTAACACGAGACCTACTCGCACCGGAGTGGCGTGCTTCAGTAACGTCTCACCCAGCTTTAGTGGAGGCCCAGACGCGGGAGATGTTGGGTCTACCACGATTATCTGTTGAGAAATTAAAACGCAAATGGTGTTACAGATAGTTTGGGGAATGTACCTGAAACAAAAAGAAAATAAAGCTGCCCTAGTCGACCAATCAGTTTTCAATAACTATCATCAGAAGTTATAACATAATCTTTGAGTTTTCCACTTAAAAAATAATTAGGGATGGTAATGCTGACCTACTGATGAAGCAATCCATTTGTGACTAAACAGGCGCGGCCGTTTTGACATACGACCGAATTCGGTCGCAAAGTCGTAATGGCGTCACTAGACGCGCGCGCCGGGCTTCACAAGTACGGGATTTTACCGTGCTTGTCAAGCACGTCGCGCGAGTCTACGGACGCTATTAGGACTTTGCGACCGCTATCTATGTCGAGACTGCCGCCCCTGAAGGCGAACCAGTATCGCTACCGAACACTTATAGCTGAATAGGCCTTAAGAGGGAACAGGGCCCGCGATTCTACATACAAACGTATTCCCCGTTTTTCTTCCTGAATAATGCCTCTAGAGCTGTCTTTTTTTTGTATAAAATCAGGGTCTCTATAGGCATGTCCCTGTCATTTCCTTTTTTTCAGCAATTAATAAGTAAGGAAACTATGACCCTCCAAAAATTACAAAAATGCCACATTGTTACCGCCGTGAACCACCAGACTAATTCGGAAAAGTTTTTAGCATAAAAGAAAATAATAGGAACCTAGACATACTCTTTCTTAAAATTTGAATGTAAAAATTTATTAAATCGGCTTAGTTTTCGAGGAGAAAAAAGGAGAATGCCAAACGTCGCTTTCGTCAAAATTTTTGTGACATAATTGGTCTGAGCTGAAGTTGTCCCTATCGCACTTAGCACTATAGCACCTAGCGCTGCGCCCGAAAAACCGAGTTAAGGCGCGGTGTTAGCTCAATATTCACCAAAAACTGTTTTCTTGGATAGTCGAGTATGACGTAACGCAATGAAAATATACGACGCAAAAAATACAGTGGAGAGAGAAGGGTTTAAATAAAAAATTTAACCGAATAGAATAGTGATAAATTGTTTGATATTCCCAATAAAAATTGCTTCATAAAAATAAACTTCAGCGTCGAATATCTCTGTATTTTCAGCGATAACAATATTTTTTTTTTAAGAAGTCAATAGAATACACCTTATTTTAAAACTTTAACCAGACAATTATTTAATTTAATGTGTAGATTCCGAATAATCTAAATAAAACCCGTAAAATAAATGCCCTTTCGCAGCTTAGTCACATTGTCAACCCAAATATTTATTCAATTTTCAATCTTATTTGATGCTCCGTAATTGTGAAAATAGATTACGCAGTCATACTTTAGTCGTCGAGCAGCGCTCGACTTGCACGGACGCTACCGGACGCTCTGTGTTGTAATTTGATATTCGTAATTTACGAGTAATTTATTGATAAAAGACTGAAAATATTGTGTGAAGAGTGATTACGATTTATAGGTTATTATTCTCAGTGTAAATAATGGGCAATAAACGAACAACTCGAAAAAATGATGGAATGTTTGGGTAAGTACAGGTATAATTTTACGGTATTGTGTCATATTCTTTGAAATTTTTATTTATGTTAAAAATTTGCCAATTTCTACAAAAGTTTTCTAAATCCAAAAAAAAATATATGCACTCTATTGTCATAGTAATAGAATACATATTTGAATGTGCCAGGTGCAAGCGTCCTTGGTCGAAGCAACCATCGCGTCCTTCGCCCCGCCCACAGCCGTATTACCATAGTATAAGTAACAAAAACACACTTGCAGATAAAACAGAGTGCATTTATAATGACAATATAAACCACTTTTTAGTTACTTAGTTACTATAATAATATTATTATATTTTCTTTTTTAGATCAATGAAACGAAAAGTTTGTGATGTTGGTCTACCCAGTACTTCAGTTGAATCTATGCCTACAGAGTAAGTTTTTTGTTATGTTTTGTTTATTTCCTATATACCTTACTTTAGAAATGTGAAAGTTTGTGAAGATGTTTGTTACTGAATCACGCATAAATGGCTGAACGGATTTGGATGAAACTTTGCACACATAGACAATATCCTGGATTGACTCATAGGGTACCCTGTATCCGGGTACATGAAGTATTTTCCTTAGGATGCGAGTGAAACCACTGGCAGCAGCTAGTACACCATACAAGGAATCAATGATGAAGCTAACTTTTTCAATTTAATGTGATATGTATTTTCATAGAACTATATTTATTATATAGTTTAAATCCTCTTGTCTGTTGACCAGCCACGATGTGGCCGGTGTCAAATTTCTTCAGTATGTGTACCGACCACATGGTGGCGTCTGTCACAGTCACAGACGACAGTCGATTACTAAACTTTATTTATCTAAACTGGTTCTAAAGTCTATTGTCATCTTTATTCATTGTCATACAAATGACAAGGACTGATATAATTTAATCAGAATAAATAAAAAATAACGTGCAATTAAAATAGTAAGTAGCAACTCTTTATATAAATGTTTGTTTTCAGCTCAAAGAAACGAAAAGTTTATGATACCGATGTTGGTCAACCCAGTAGCTCAGCTGAATCTATGCTTATAGATTAAGTGTTGTTTCGATGTAGTTCCTACAAAATATGAACAAGTTTCAATAATAAGTTCAATATTATATTAATTTAATCAAAAATGACTTTAACATAATATAATCTTTTTTTTTTGCAGTCAAAGAAACACGAATCCTGATATATTTGAACTGGTACCAGTGGTGTCAAATTTGAATTCTACAGTGTGAGTACTACGTCTGTAGTTAGATAAAAACTTATATTTAAATAAGTACTTTTTATGAAAAAAAAATTCTGTATAATTTTGTATAAATAAAATAACAATATACAATGTTTTTAGGACAAGTCTTCGGTTTGAGGAAGCACCTATTATTGATGTGGATTCAGATACTCTAAATAATGCTATTTGTGATGAGTAAGTATAAAAACGAATTCATGAAATGTTAGGATATTCCCTTATCTGTCAGGTTATCAGAATGTTTAGAGTTGGCATGACATGATTCTTAAGAATTATGTAGTAAAAATATTACTTTTAGCAATTTGATAAAAGAAAAACGACTCAGCCAGTATGACTTTTTTAATACATATTTACACCTGACTCTTTTGGTTTCAGAAATCCAACTGGAGAAATATATTCTATAGAACTGGAAAATGAACAAACCCACGCTGCGTTTACCGGCAGAAGAATTGTAGATATAACGTACTTTTTTAACAAACTCAAAGAAATCTCTAAAAATCATAATGCATTACTTAACTGTGGTATTCAATGTTTGGTGGTATTATAATATCAGAAACGCAAAATAATGTATGCGCTATCATTTTGATTTTTTTTAATTTGAATATACCCAGTGACACTCGCGCAATAAAGACGGAGCTAACGACATATCATTCAAAATCAGTTCAGCTGTTTAGTAGTTACGAAGGAACATAGGGATAGACTTGGACATACATACATACACACAGGTCAAACACATAACCCTCCTATTTTTAGCTTCAGCGTGGTTAGGTAAATACAGAACTTTTGTTTATAACAGTTTTTCATGTACTGTAATCAAAATAAACGGATAAAGATATTATTGTTTTTTTTTATATTTTAATATTGTATCATATTATGCACCTACACTGCACATCAAGTATCGGTACACACGTTGAACATTATATTGAAAAGAAAAAAACATCTGATTTCCTTACATATACTAAGCAACTTTCCATGAGGACACAAACGGCTGTGTTTGCGTGTGTATGTTACCGTATAACGCAAAGACGCGGTTGTGTGAGTAGAGTTGTAGCGTTTGAAATCGTAGTCAGTCCGCGCCTTAAACCCCGTATTAACTCGGTTTTTCGGGCGCAGCGCGACGGCAATAGTTTCTTCAAATACCTTTTTTTCAAATTCCTCGCAGCCCCTGTTACCTCTTAATGGTTACCGTCTGTTTGACCATACATTTTTGACATTTAAGCTTATCTTAACTGTAAGCAACGTCTATAAAGAGATTGAAAGTGTTTGTATGTCGTAGCCGTTTCTGTAATTCGAGTGTTACTACTTACGTGCAGAAACTTTATTTTACGATTTTACTCTATAACAACTTACGTAATTATAAATATTTCTCCTCAAGTTCCTCAGCATGCCCGGATACGTAGGTCTCAGTAGTTCCATATACGACGAGGGCCAGCGTCGGTACCGTTCGTCAGACTCCAAGTCGTTGAGCCAGGTTATAGACGAGTCGCGGATGTCCACGCCATACTCCTCCCATGTGTAGGCCTCGCCCACCTCCAGGGACATTAGCTTGTTGATCAGCTTTTTGGAAAGGCCTGTTTAGGACAACATGATTGTATAATTGGCAAATGGGAATACAGCGAACTTTTTTATGGTACGGTAGCGGTAGAAATGAAGAATGTGTTCTAAACAAAAAAGTGCCATAATAGTGACTGACGTAAACAGACCCAATTCTCATGACAAAAATATTAACGCTGGCTTTCGATGTAAAGTTGTGCATGTCGCGCACGCTAAAACGTGTTTACTGCGTCAGATATTATATGTCATGCATCTTTGTACGGTTATTTCTGCGTTATATGTCTACGGGCTAGAAGAACGAGTCTTGAATCGAGTCGAATTACTGTCCAATTGACACTTATGCGAATCAAATCCGACTCGATTGTATTGTATTCCAACTCGAAATATCTGGTGTAAAGTAGGTGGTAAGAAAAACGAATGAAATCACACAGTAAACTCACCAAGTGCATGTAAAGTATTCATAGGTCCAATATCTTCCTTCAACGCTACCAATAGGGCCATTACATCGACTTCTTCTGCATCATACTGCGCCCCCGACACGAGCAGCAGAGGTTCCGCAGGGCGAAGCCCTAGCGACGAGGCCCACAGATCTTGGTTGTACAACACCTCTTCGCGGAAAGTACGAGGGACATTCACGTGGACAAGTGATTTGGTCTAAAACAAATGATGAATATGATCTTGTGTTCCGTCTCGCGTCACGAAAATGTTACCTACCGTTTTTTTTTTTAAATATTTTTATCAGTATTTTTGTAATAACTGAAAAAAATACTTCATCAAGTATTTTTTAAATTGCTATTTACCTGCATAGGGAAATTCTGGGCGATAGACGTGAGCACTTTGAGCGACTCATCGCCTCCCGCATCATTAGCATCCACGACGGCCACCGCGGCTTGCATACTTAGCGCCTGCATCTGCCATACTTTCAAAGGTTCCAGCTCTTCGTTTGATTCCGACAAGTGGCGGCGGAACCGTTCCAGCGGCGAACGGAGGCCAGGGAACAAGTTCCTGCGTAGAAGAAGTTACATTAAAGAGTTGACTTTAAAGCTACGCGGAGATCAAACCGTGGCGGGCCGCAGTGCGTCGCCAAAACTCATTAGAAATCGCGTCGGGCTGCGCCGCATCACAATAATTGTTACAGAGATTCAAACTTCGAATTTGAATTTGAACTGTATCGATTCCAGTGCAATGAGTCTTTTTGCAATGCCTTTGCGTTATGGTAGCCACACACGTAACGATTTACTTGCACAAGCCTAAATTTGCGCAAGTAAAGTCCGTCACAGACGTAGCTATAATATATATTAATATACTGTGATATATATTATATTATAGCAAGCCACCACACACGGTAGCTATACTATAATATACAGGGTGTCCAGTAAATAGCACGACATACTGCAGGGGGTGATAACTTGGGTCACTACCTATCAATACAACACAATATATGTTCAGCAAAATCTTACGGATTTACAGTTACAAAATTTTCCGAAATATCGAAAAATCTCTACCTTGAAACATATTTTTAAGCATCTCGTAATTAAAAAATCTTTTTCTAGAACTTTTTTTACATCAAATTATTCGTGAATAGTTACTCTACTCATTATTTTTATTTAATCAAAAACAAGAATGTTTTGAAGAAATAGTTTTTTTTTATAAAATTTTCACAGAACAATTTTCAACAATTAAATTTTGTAAAACTGTAAATCCGTAAGATTTTGCTGAACATAATTATATTGTGTTGTATTGATAGGTAGTGACCCTAGCTATCACCCCCTGCAGTATGTCGTGCTATTTACTGGACACCCTGTATATTTTTACCCTCATTTGGTCTGCAGTCGTCATCGCAAGTGCATGTTTTTGAAGCATATTTATGATAAGGGGTGTTCTAATTTTTAAATAGGCATTGTAATTTGGATAAATGAATTCGACAAGTACACTACAATTGGATTTAATTTATAGTTCTTCGGAAGAGGATTCCGACGCCGAATTTGTTATGCGTGTTGCCTTGTCAGGCACAAAATAAGAACCATCTGGATTGAATCGCATATAAAGCAAAAGAAAGCTAGTGACGAATTTAACTTATAATTCTCATGATTTAACGTTTTTTTTTTGAAACTCACAATATTTTAGAGGATCAAGATCAGCGTTTATCGAGAATAAAGCACACGCTCCTTCCACAGACAAATAATTAAGGCGGCGCGCACTTTGGACGCGTTTTCGTACGAATTTCACTCGTGCGAACCCGTACGAACATGCACGTACGATCCCGACCTTCCAAGTACGAGATTTGACGGAGAAAAAACGTATTCAGTGTGCGTACTCAATCCGTACGACCGCGATCGTACGTTTACGTACGTTACAAATTCGTGTCCCTTCGGTAATAGGCCGCTCGGACGTTAGAATGCTCACTCAAATGTACAATAGGTAGGCGGGGCGTCGTCGGGGTGAAGCGAGCGGGCTCAGAGGGAGAAATGCTCGTTAGTTAAAATAAAAAATGAAACATGCCGTTAATTATCCTTAAAATATGTCAAAAAATATAATATTAATATACCATAAGATACAGGGTGTTCGGCAGACGGTTGAACATACTAAAATGGCGGATACGTGGGGTCGTCTGCTACGTGTTTAGGCCTAATAAAAAGACCCAGACCACAAGGATTAAAAAAAAAAAAATCTTTATAAGTCGCTGCTCAAACTTCAAACGACCATAATTTAATTTAAAAATAACAAAACTGGCACCTTTTTTATTAATTGATCTTTTAAAGATGATTAAAGACAGAAATTGCATCTTTACATCTAAAAAAATATTATATTCAATAGTATGGGAAATAAACAATTAGGGACTGTCTAAACTATGTGTATACAATTAACTAAGTATTATACAAACTAAGATATAGCGTCGAAAAATTCATCCGCATCGCTGTCGAACGGTAGTGTACCCAAGAAACTGGCCGCATTGACACGTTGTATGGTAATGCCTTAGCCTCTGGCCAAAACCAGCCCTTAGGTCACGGGAAGTGTCAACCAGTCGTTTGGAGATTTCATTGAACAGACCATGAGCACTCGGACCCCACGGCCCTAGGGTTTCAACCCAAAACGGCTCGATAATATAGTTACATATAAGGTTATTTTACTTTCACCGCTTGAGATTTTCTGCAGCCACAGCGACAGCGCCAGCACATCACGCTGAGCCAGGATGATGGGATGGCGCAAGAGTGTCGACATACGTTGCGTCCCACACTAAAGGCCTACCTTCCAGTCTCTTGACATCATCGCGTACCAAGTCTTTAGGTTCTAATACAGCTGGAACGCCGACGGTGTCAAAAGCTCGTCGGATGATGTCATTAATGTTCACGTGCCGCGCTAAGCGACCCGCACTTCGGCTGCAAGACAAGCCGTGGTGTCCGAGGCTGTTGACAACTTCGCCACAGTGACAGATGAGGAGAACAACAAGGAGCTCCTAGTCGCAGGGAAGCAGCGATGCGGAAAGTAGTGTCGTCGAACAAAGTGCCTAAGTTCGATGACCGTAGTGCATGAAGCCACAGGCCCGACTCCCACTTACCCACAGCCAACAGGCGCGCACGCTCCGCAACAGTAGCAGACGTGTCAAGTAAATTGTTTTGTACTACTCTGCAGAGCGGCTCATCCCACCGTCTTTGGGAAAATGGATTGTCCGGTGAATCTGAATTCGGGCAAGCGAGTCTCCAGGCATCCATAGAATCGGTGAGGCATGGCACATCAAAATTAACTAGTGTGGGGTCTAGGATTTTCCTAATTAATTTCTCAGTACCGTGGACCGAGGAAATTTTGCGGATGCCGAGGTCTCCCATACGGATAGGAAGAGTAGCTTGTGCCCAAGCTCGGTCGTCCATGGCCAGATTTAAGATCGAAGTTAATGTATAATTTGGTCCATTTTGTCAAAAATATGAGTGTGTTTCCATAATTTTATTTAATACAATATAACTCCCCTGGCTCGCACACATGCCGAGATCCTCCTGGGCATACTGAGGATCAAGTTATCCAACATTTCTTGCAGTAACCTGTCCCATTCTTGAATAGCGGCTTCCCTGATCTCCGGCACTGTCTGGGGAGGTGGCTGAGGTTCCAAACAGAGCATCCCACGCGTGCTCTATTGGGTTTAAGTCAGGCGAGCCGGCAGGCCAGTCTAACCTTGCGATGTCGTATTCTCAGAGAGCAGCATTGACTCGTTGAGCTCGATGTGCGGGCGCATTATCATCGACCAGTATGAATTGGTGCCCATAGTTTACTAGGAATGGTCTGACAATTCCATCGATAACGACTGTTTTGTACCTATCTGCCGTCATGGAGCCTCGATACGGAATCAAAGGCGTTCTAGCTCCAATCATAATTCCACGCCGAAAGGAGATTGATTTCCCGCCTTGCTCAAGGGTTGCAGTGGCAGTTCTTTGTCTTTCAGTCTCCAGGTGTTCTCCAGACACGGACACCTCGGTTATCTGGATGAGTTCTGATTCGCGATTCGTCAACGAAGAGACGTTTTTGCCAAATGTTTTCCTCCTCATCTTCTTCATTTTGCCGGAGCCTAGCCCGCGGCAATCTACATCGCTGACGTTGCCGTGAATTCAGAGGTGCTCGCCAATACCTCCATGCTCGTAGTCCAGCCTAGTATAATCAATTCCGTTCCGATGGTCTGAGTGCTAACTTCAAGTCCAGAGGCGGCCCGCACTTCTGCTTTTATTATAGTGGCGTTGATTATTGGGTCACGGGCTGCCAGCAATCTGATATAGCGCTTCTGAGCAGCAGTCAGAAGAGTTGGGCGACCACTGCGGGGTCGTTCAGCTAAATTATCCATGCCGTGGTACCTCTGCAACGTGGCCACGACACAGGATTGGGATAGAGCAACTCTGCGTGCTATTTCTCTCGCTTCTTCTTCCCTCAAAGTTACAATTATTGTTCGTAAAACGTTTGATAATCCTCTTGGCATTTTATCAATAACAACTTTCCTCGAAATAATATTATAAATCTGTTAAAATTGACTAAATCACACACAAAAAAAACGATTTTCAAACAGATCGCAAACTTTTTTTGATGTGTGTATTAGTAATTATGTATGTTCAATATTTGCTTTATTTTTGTTGACTACTTTGGGAAATCGTTAGTGAATGTTCAGACTACACTGGCCTGCAAAAATAAGTATCACACTTTTAAAATTGCAATAACTTTTTAAGTACATAAGATTCGTACTTTCGAAACAAAAAGGACTCGAAAAAAAGTTTAATTTTGTACATTAAAACTTCATTGTCGGTAACAATCTTTTAAGAAATGGCTGAAAAAAACTTTAAAATCAAAAATAATCCTTTTCGAATATTTAATTTTACCATTCATTTTTTGTTTCAATTTTTGTTTTCAATTTTTTTCTTGATCAAAGTCTTGTTACAAAAGCTAAGTTAGACAACAGCACATAAGCTTATTTATCATGCCTCTTTCACCTGAAGAATGTGCTAGGATCATGACTTCTGGAACTAAGCATCAGTATGCGTCGTACTGCAAGAATGGTGGGTGTGACGTTACGAACTGTCCAGAAGGTGAAGCGAAGGTCCGAAGAGACTGGAAACCTGATATGAGGAGACCTGGTAATGGCACACCCAGGTGTACTAGTGCCCGAGAAGACCGTTATAATATTGTTTCCGTTGTTGACAATAATATTGTTTCCGTTAAACAATATTATTGTTTCCATTGTGTTTAGAAATCGCCACTTAAATGCAGTTGAAGTCCAGCAACAGCTTCTTCAGACCCGAAGGGACTACATTAGTGACAGTACAGTGAGAAGAAGACTGGCTGAATCAAACCTGAAACCCCGACCAGCGAGTGGCCCCAAACTCGAGAGAGAGCATCGAGTAGCGACTGCGATACGCCCGTGCACTCATACAGTTGGGATCAAGAAGAATGGTCAGGAATTTTGTTTACAGATGAGTCTCGATTCTCACTTTACACTTCTGATGGAAGGCGAAGTGTCTACAGGCGACCTGGTGAGTGATACCTTCAAGCCTGCTTCTCAGAAAGAGTCCAGTACGGTGGAGGCAGTGTACATGTATGAGCTGGCATATCTTCAGAAGGTCGCAGAGTTAGTGGCCATAGGAAATGGCACTGACTGGGGAAAGATATGCCCAGGAGATTCTCAATGAGTATGTAGGGCCGTATTTAGTAAATATGGGTGATGGATCAATGCTGATGCATGATAATGCCCGGCCACACACGGCTCGGGTCATGCAA
Organism: Xanthia togata; assembly: GCA_963853775.1. NCBI lineage: Eukaryota > Metazoa > Arthropoda > Insecta > Lepidoptera > Noctuidae > Xanthia > Xanthia togata. The sequence goes on from OY970793.1 coordinate 13,889,852, forward strand.
GAGTATAAGAGGAGGTTGGTATCAGCGTGATGTCTTCGCCATCAAGAAGTCCTGATCTCAACCCGATTGAGCACGCCTGGGATGAGCTAGGGAGGCTAGTCAGAAGCCGCAGACCACCACCTACCACCCTCAGGGCACTAAAACAGGCCATGATAGAAGAATGGGATAATATTCCCCAACATCGGCTCCGAAACCTCGTTTTCAGTATGCCAAATTGACTCGAAGCAGTAAGCAGAGCCCGAGGAGCAATACCAGTTATTAAAAAATAAATAATATGCAAAACATACTTGTAAATGTTAATTGAGTTTTATGACACTAAGCTGAAAATGGCTACTTTTATTGTTTTATCTTTTTTTTTGTTTAAAAATGTTACTAATGTATAATTTACCATAGTTTCAAAGAAAGCTGATAAAAATTGCTATAAAATGTTTTTTATTTTAAATCTCTAACTTCTATAGTTTAGAAAAAAAAAAAAAAAAAGTGTAGTACTTATTTTTGCAGGCCAGTGTAGTAAGTTATGCGTTTTTTGGAAATGTTTTTACCATGCCGATAACTCAACATATTAGTTGATCTCGAGATCTAGATTCCTTGTAGAGAAAATCTAGTAGATATTTAATTCATACAAATGTTATCAATACTAAATTATATCTCATTTTATTCAATTATTAGCTATGTTCATTTTTATATCTGTTTTAATATTAAAAAGTATAGTTTTGACTATTGTAGTACCGACTGAGTTCGTAGATGGCACGACTAACCAATCATAGCGCGTTGCCGGTCTTTGGCGGGAGTCAGAATGGTGGGAGAATGCCACTTTGATTGTCGTGCGAGTCCTGCGAGTAGAGATGGGCTTAAACGTTAAAAAAATAATAACACTGCTAAATGGTAATGCTAACATTAATTAACAGTTAAAATTAGCAGTTATTTTTAGCAACTGTTAAATTTAATCACAGATAATATTTCTGTGTCACAGACAGATTGTTAACGTAATTAATTCTCATTTCCTTCATACTTTTCACAGTCTTAGGACTGTCAACTTTTCCTGTTGGCGTATACACAATATACAAACAGTCAAACAAATAGAATTTACACTCACAACACTATCTACCACAAACAAACCCGCGTAAACCTTCGCAACGAAGATCAGTCTTATTTAACACTAGTTAAATGTAACATTTCCGAATTCAGCAGTTAGCAGTTAGCACTTAATTAAATCAACTCGCTCAAACTTAACAATCTAACTGTGACTGAATCTGCAGGACCATTATTGCTTTGTTGTGAGTTGTGACTGCTATATTTAACAGCTATCCCAGAACTTATTTAACAGGTGTTGACACTAAAAAAAATTAGCAGTGTTAATTTAGCAGCTTATTAATTTTAGACCCATCCACCTGCGAGCTCAGTCGTGGATTAGACGTCGTGATAGGCGTACTAAAGCTCGAGTTGTGCTGTTAAATAAATCTAGTGGTGATTGTGAAGAAGTTTATTTGATTTTGTGTGCTGGAGAAATACAATAAGTAAGTACATGAACAAGTGTCTATTTTTAAATTTCTAAAGCCTTATTTTTAAAAGCCATAAATTGAATAACAGTTAGTTTTCATATTTAAATATTGTTACTAGATTCTCTGCAGGAATACAGAGTCAACACAAATAACCCACTTATATAGTTATTATTAGTCTTTATTTAGGCCTGTTTATGTTTATTCATTTCATTTAGACCACGCGGTCACAACTCTCAACTTTAAGAACCTTACTTTTTGCTTTGCCGTAGGCGGGTAAAAAACAAAGGAGTCTTATTTCAGTATTCCTTTTACTAAACTTTAAATATTACAGATAGTGCAATCCCTCCACGACGACGCGCCCCACTCCGCAATTACTGTACTTTAAGCTGTACTTTAGTACGGAGCGGAGAGGGGCGCGTCGTCGTGGATTGCACTATCTATATTGTTATTGTTAGGTATGCAAAGTATTATTTATGGTATTAGTAAAGGACAAATATTCCAATAATTATATTTAGGTACACGATCTCCGTAAATTCAGATAAATAACAGCGTTCCGAGCTAAGAATAATAAATATAATAAACAAAGATTTTGAATACCCATTTATTTAGTTATGTTCTTACTTCAGAGGTTTTGATATATTCATCATTGAAAAAACTATGAGTAGGTACCCGCCATTAGCACGTTTCACGTGATAAAGTCGTGTAGCGTGACCATATATTTACCGACCGCATTCAAATGAAAAAAAAAAAATACAATTATGGTGATCAGAATCACGCCTGTATTCCCCGAAGGGTTAGGCAGAGATCTCCATATAGTACACCCTCATTACGCTCGTTTTCAAGTAAGTAATAATAGTAGTAGTAGTAATTTTATGGTAGGTATGTAATAGGGGGCGAGCCTATTGCCATCAAACGGGCACAAATCCAGGCTCCAAGCTGATTTTTTTTCAAATTTATCTGTAATCGGCTTTCTAGCCATAATCAGATGGGGTCTTTGTGTGAGATCTTTTTTTTGCGATGTTCCACTGAGAATTTACATTATGAGTTCAGTACTACGTTTTAACTTTTCACTGTCTCCGATCCAAGTTCAGGATTTGCCATCTCTTTAGGCGGATTTTATCCCCTTGTCTGTTTAGAAGGTTTTAGCTAAGACATTGCTGTGCTTGCTGTCTTTTTTGCATATTTCGCATAGTTCTTCTTTCACTGTTGGAATCTTTAGGTGCTCGTGTATTTCAGCTCGTGTGTTTGCTCCAGGCTGCTACTGAGAAATTCGAGATGGAAAATCCCAATAACACTGCCGGGAATCGAACCCATGACCTCATGCTCAGCAGTAGTGCATGCGACCACTAGACCGAAGGGGCAGTCAAACCAAATCGTAAATAAATATATCCAAGTCCGTAAACAAAACAAAGGTCATGTTTTGTACCTACATTCTTACATAATAAATATATGCATATATTTATTATGTAAGAATGTAGGTTACTCGATACCAAATCACAAGACAAATCTAAATCCAAGTTCATAGCATATGGTTGAGATTCCTGAACACTGCTGCTGATTCCAATTCTTTAAAATGTTGTCTTCTTTTATCTAATTTAATTTCAACTCATTTTGTATACTTTTATGTAATTTAACCTATTTTTATGATTGTATGTATTGATCGATAACTTGTATGTGTGGTGCAAACTGTAAGTATAATTTGGTTATTAATTAAAAAAAGTGTGCGGTCTGGGGGGGACCCCCGTCAGGAACGAAGTTCTTTTTCACGTATAATTTAAAATAAAAACAAAATTTTCGCAGCCGACCTCTTCGATTTACATTTTTCCTCACTTTCGATTTTAACACCCTAAAACACTACGAAAACGACACCTATGACGAAAAATATGAAACTGTTCGCAACCGCCATTTTGAATTTTAATTTTGACTAAATTCACATTTTCTCAGAGAAACGCCGCAGGGACCATAACGCTTTTTTCGTTACGTGACAATTTCTACCAATTTACTCCGGTTCCAATAAAAATAACATAGGTCAATAGTGTCAGAATTATTACAATACAATTCAAACCTAATCGTCTCGTATTGACAAAAAATACCCCGAACGAGCTCCAACCAAGCACGTTGCGCTAGTGTAAGTGCCTGTCGGAGCGAAATACCTACGACCGACGCACACATTGACAATAATTGCTTGACGCGATAGCACTACTAGCTATCGAAAATTTATATCGTAATACCAAAAATGATGAATGAAAACTTAATGCTTTTCCATTTTTTTCGATAGTTTGTATCTTGACAATATAAGCTATGCTTCTGCTGAAACAATATTACAAATATTGTTTATAATAAAGAAAAAGCAATATGAACACATGTCATTTACGCTGTAAAAATATGCGAAATTCAATTCACTTAAACTTCAATTTATGTAAGTTTTTTGGAAAATAAAAAAGATGTATAAGCCCCGATAAATACTGTCTAAATCAACATAATAATTATGGTGCAAATATGCTCAAATTGCAAATGATTTAGGTATTACGTTTGCAAGGACAATACAAAGGCCGCGTTTTCGAAAAAAACAAAAAAAAAAAATGGAATTTGAATCGTATTGAAACAAATTGCTAATCAATTATTACATAAGTTCGAAAAAAAAATCTGCTCAACAACGTAAATAACGCAATGAATGTTGTTGAACTGACACAATGAAACAAAGGAGATGGAAAACGGTGGGCCCAAATGTAAAAGGTTAAGATATGATCTAAAAAATTAGTCATATTTTTCTATCTTAGAATATGAAAAATCACCTCAATTCTCAATCTGGAAGCGGAGAAATATGGAAAAGATATTTTTCGTGAGATTACCGATTGAGTAATCGATTACACAGTTACGAAAATAAAACCTTTGCACTAAATAATTAACTCAAAGTAATTAAATGCACTTTATACACTTATGTGCAATATAGTGCATATAATTACAGTCATATTAATAAATAAAATATCAATTAATTACTGAAAAATCAAATATTAATGATTATCGATTTCATATCGATTAAAATTAGTTTTCTATTTTTAGTCTATGTCACTGGCATGACAGCTGACTGACACGGACACTAGACAGTTGCCAACGTAGTATCCCTATGTAGTCTGTGGTTGCCAATTGCTCTAATAATCTCGTTTGCTTACTCGTTTCGTGTTTTCCGATGCGTTTTGAGTGCTTTCCCAATTGTTCTTCATTTTTCACGACCTTTGCTTTGTATTTTACGGATTCCACCTCGTACGACCCTTGCTTTCACACTGGACACCGAAGATGGCTCACACGTTTGACTTGGAATTGTTATTTTGGATTTTACCGCCGGATTGTGTATTGGGTATTGTTGAAACCACGGAATAGAAAAAGCAGTGAAACTATGGATCGCTGTGTGAATTGTGGGACAACAACTGATCACTGCAATACACTGGGTCGACGACCCTTACCCGATGAAACAATTCTGTCAGTGATTCGGCAATGGCTCTCGTACAGGAAGGGAGGCTATAGTAATGCATTACTGTAAATTGTATTGTAGGGAGACGAACTGTAGGCTACTGCGCTCATATAATCTGCATTATATGGTATCTTAGCTGGGCTAGGTACCACGATCATATAGCACCACCTGCACAATTCCTAGACGACATTTTAATTATAATTGAAGACGAATAAAACACTATAATACTTAAATGATTTTTTATTTTATTTTAGACATCCTTTCCGTAACTCCATACCTGTTACCTACATAGGTAGGTAGGACTGAAGTCATTGACGTTCATTCATATGATTTATCAAATATGTCCTACTAAATATAATAACTATTAGTGCAAAAGCACATATTTTGCACTTCAGGAATCAGCTGTTAGTTAAAGATTGTAACATAACCTCACTTTTACATAATCTCTTTTATCTCTGTTCTCAGATTGACAAAATCCGCAGAATTTTCAGTAAAAGGCTGATAATATATAAGCTATTAATTGACACCACTTTCATCTTTTTACAACCAGGCCCAAGATTGTATGTAATCGTTTCAGTCTCCTTTGTCGTAATCGTTTGCGAAAATGTGTTGCCTAATTAGATGGCTGATTTACACGACGCGACGGTACAATTAAATTGCCTGTGGCATAAGTTTAAGCCAAAATAAAAGCTGCACTGTCTAAATAGTGTTTAGACGATGCAAGTCATTTGTTGCTTCAATTTTAGATAGAAAATAAATATAAGAAATAAATATAAATAGAAAAAACGAAATTTCCCAGATATGAGACCTAGCTATATCGACTTTTCGCCCCCATAAACCCCTACATAGCAACTTTCATCGAAATTGTTAGAGCCGTTATCGAGAACGTCTTTACAAATATACATATAACGGGTGAGGTATAGGATTTGATTTTCAAAAAAAACACAAAAAATTTGAAAAAATTGATGAAATCTTTATTGGAATCAATAGAACGATCAATATAATTTAATGTTTGAAGATGATTTCATGCAAATGCTGGCCGCGGCATTGGCAAAGTTGGAGGAAGATCCACTTTTTTATCGAAAAATTGTGTTCAGCGACGAAGCTCATTTCTGGTTGAATGGATATGTCAATAAGCATAATTGCCGCATCTGGAGTGAAGACCAGCCAGAAGCATTGCATGAGCTACCACTGCATCCCGAAAAATGTACTGTTTGGTGTGGATTATGGGCCGGTGGCATCATCGGGCCGTACTTTTTCAAAGACGACAATGGCCGAAACGTTACTGTGAATGGCGAGCGCTACCGTGTGATGATTGGCGATTTTTTTTTGCCCAAAATGGAAGAATTGGACATGCCTGACATGTGGTTTCAACAAGACGGTGCCACATGCCACACGGCACGCGAAACAATGGCCCAATTGAGAGCCGCCTTCGGTGAACAGTTTATCTCACGTTTTGGGCCCGTCAATTGGCCGCCTAGATCGTGTGATCTAACGCCTTTGGACTATTTCTTGTGGGGCCATGTTAAGGCTCATGTCTACAGGGATAAACCAGCAACGATTGACGCACTGGGAGCCAATATTGAAGCATTTATTCGTGATATACCGGCTGATATGTTGGAGAGAGTGTGCCGAAATTGGGCCTTGCGAATGGGCCATCTAAACCGGAGCCGCGGCCAGCATTTGCATAAAATCATCTTCAAACATTAAATTACACTCGAGAGCAATGAATCCGGGTCACTTAAAGAATGTTAAAAATCTCGGAAACTAAAAATGATAGGTTAATGCAATAAATTGTATTTAATAGACAATGTAATACTCCTTAAATGAAAGTAAAAAAAATATGAGTCACCATACATTTTATTAACACAAAATTACATAAAGAAAAAAACTGCTGATCTCTCCTTAAAACAAAAATAGGAAACATGAAATTTTTGAACTTTATTACGATTTTCTTGAATTTTAATACTTCGTATTGCCTCCTCGTGCTTCCATTACTGCGTTTACGCGGTTTGGCATGCTGTACACCAAGTTCCTTATACGATTTTGGGGAATATTCTCCCATTCCTCTGTGAGAGCAATTTTGAGCTCACGAAGCGTGATTGGGGGAGGGTTTCGTTGTTTTACGCATCTGCCTAGCTCGTCCCAAGCATGCTCGATCGGGTTGATAGCCGGGCTGCGCGCTGGCCACTCCATACGAGTAATGTTCATCTCTTGAAGGTAGTCATTCACAATCCTACCTGTATGAGGTCGGGCATTGTCATGCATAAATATAGCATCCTCACCTAAATTGACCATAAATGGACCAACGTGATCATTGAGGATTTCTTCCACATATCTTTCGCTAGTTAAAGAGCCGTTTTCTATGATCACCAGCTCTGTGCGACTTTCAGAAGAAATTCCGGCCCACACAAGTACAGACCCACCACCGTAGGCTACTTTTTCTTCGATGCATGCTTGCTTGAATCTTTCCCCTGGTCTTCGATACACTCTGTGTCTTCCATCGTGCTTGTAGAGCATACATTTTGATTCGTCGGAGAACATAACTTTTGACCAATCTTCAATACTCCAATTTACGTGGCTCTGGGCATATCTTAGTCTTGAAATACGATGCCCACGCTCCAGTTTAGGGCCGTTTGCAGGTCTAAGGGGTTTTAAGTTAGATTCAGCAAGCCGACTTCTTACTGTCCATGCACTTGGGTTACTTCCTCCGAGGCGTCGAAACTGATTTGTGAGTTCAGTTCCTGTAAGAAAGCGATTTCGAAGCATGGTGTTCACCAAGTATCGGTCTTCTCGTGCTGTGGTACACCTGGTTCTGCCCGTTCCTGGTCTGCGTAGGTTAGAACCAGTTTCTTCGTAACGTCGGAGAACTCTTTGTACTGTTGACAGCGACACACCGACAGTCCTGGCTGTATCGCGCTGACTCCGGCCGGTTTCCAGCATTGTAAGTATTCTGGTGCATTCTTCAGGCGTAAGCGACATAATTTCAGCTTGAATAATGAATATAGAGCACTATCAACATGGTTTATGTACCCACATAAATGACAGATTACAAACAAAAGCAAAACCAAATGCTGTAATTTCGTAGTTCCATCTTCGAAAGTGGCCCTTTTTCAAATTTGATTTTTTTATGATATAACTTTACAATAACTAAGAAGTTTTAATACCTTCATTTAAGGAGTATTACATTGTCTATTAAATAAAATTTATTGCATTAACCTAGCATTTTTAGTTTCCGAGATTTTTAGGATTCTTTAAGTGACCCGGATTCATTGCTCTCGAGTGTATATTGATCGTTCTATCGATTCGTGGCTAATTAGTAACTGCCGCACGGGCCGATCCGTCAGGTTAAGCTACGCTTGCCGGGGTTGGTCTGTGGATGGGTGACCATCTTTACATACCGAGACTCCTCCGTGCCTCGCAAAGCACGCTAAGCCGTTGGTCCCGGTTGTCATTCGTGGATCTTTGACAGTCGTTACGGGTCGTCAGAAGCCCGAAAGTCTGACAACCAGTCTTACCAAGGGGTATCGTATTACCCAGTTACTGGGTTGTGGAGGTCAGATAGGCAGTCGCTCCATGTAAAATACTGGTATTCAGCTGCATCCGGTTAGACTGGAAGCCGACCCCAATATAGTTGGGAAAAGGCTAGGCAGATTGATTGATCGTTCTATCGATTCCAATAAAGATTTCATCAAATTTTTGAAATTTTTTGTTTTTTTTGAAAATCAAATCCTATACCTCTTAAAAAATCATCCGTTACAAATATTGCTAATATTATATGCCACATGTAATAAACTAGTATACTGAAAATCGACTGGATAAGGGCCAGAGAATAATGAAGACACCTCTACTTTTTTAGGGTTCCGTACCAAAATGGTAAAAAGGAACCCTTATGGTGCGACTCAGTCTGTCACAGCTGGATATCTCAAGAACTACTAATGCTATCAAATTGTTTTTCAGTCATGAGTACTTTAAGCAGATGTGGTAAGTGAGATTTGGCAGATGGAGTGTGCTCTCCAGCGAGAGCAACTACTCATAGGTGTAGCATGAATTTATGCTTCTCAAGAGGGGGTACAGACAGAATGTCTTTTCTTTTGAGACGTTTTTAACCAAGGCCCGTTGTATATAGTTCTCAGAATCACATTTTGCATTCGCTGTATAATGGAAATATTAGAGTTGCTACAGCTCACCCATAGCTGGATGCCGTACATCCAGACAGGCTTTAGAACTGTTTTATATAATAGCAGTTTGTTGTCAGTCGATAATTTACTGTTCCGCCTTAATAGCCAGTGTAGGTTTTTGTAGCGCAAGTTGAGGTCATGTGGTCTTGGTCTTTCTGTGCTGCTTCCACGTCAGTCACGTAAGTATCTCACACAATGTTTGTGGTAGTAAATTGTTATTTAGCTTTACTGGCGGACAATCGCCTTTGCGTAGCGTAAAAGTGACCTGTACCGACTTAGATGGGCTGACTGCTATTCGCCACTTTTGGAGCCAGTCAGATATTTTGTCTAGACCTATTTGCAACGTCTGTGAAGCAATTGTTTGGTCATGGCTGCTAGCCAGAATTGCAATATCATCAGCAAATGTAGCTGTAGTCACGCTGTCCTCTGCTGGCAAGTCTGATGTGTACAACGTGTATAGAACTGGCCCCAAAACTGATCCTTGGGGGACGCCAGCCTTTATTCCAGTAGCTTCGGCGTTGCCTCAGCTTCTTTGACTTGAAACAGTCGATCTGATAGATACCAATTCATTTGCTCATAGAAGTTGTGAGGAAGACAAGCCTCTATTTTATAAAGTAAGTTTGGCACAAGGGGTGCCAAACGCGGTCGAAAGCCTGTTGAATATCCAGGAAGACTGAGCAACAGAACTCCCTTTCCTCCAATGATTTCCTAACCCTATCGCACACTCTGTGAACCTGTTCGACGGTGGAGTGCTCAGGTCTGAATCCAAATTGGTGACAAGGTGTGGTATGGTATGGTGTGTTATTTTCCTTTAATATTGGTTGTATTCTACAGAGCAGGAGTTTCTCAAAGATTTTCGACAGTACTTGTAGTAAGCTAATAGGCCTATAGGAGGTCACAACCAGTGGCGGCTGTGCCTTAGGTGCGCTCGTGCGCCGCACTACCATTTTAAACCTTCTTATATACACCTAATATATAAACCTAAGTAATAAACTTTCAAAACAATGATCTATACATATAACTATCCATAATACTACCCTACACAAAAATTACATTTATGTTAACATGGTTTTGTTATTAGAGTTGAGTAAATTAAGCTGACCTGTTTTTATTTCTACTGCAAAATAATTAAATCTTATTTTTGCTTGAATAAAAACGGCCCCGTGCGCTCGCTAAAGCGCACGCAGCGAGCTCTAACAACTTCTATGAAACAAGATGTAAACCACCGGGCGCGTGAGACGGATGATGCTTAGAACAAAATGTATGCATTTTTAGGATAGCTAAGTGCACGTCATGCTCCCCAGCAACCCCATCATCTATTTTTCTATTTATAAACTCATGTACCAATTGTACGCAATATGTACGGAATTAGTACGTACTTAAAAAAAATTGTACCTTATCAGGTTAAAAGGTACAGGCAATTGCATTTGGGTTGCTGCAGAGCATCTCTCCAGCAACCCCAAACATTTTTTTTATAAATTTTACATACAAACTTACCTATTAGGCAAACAAGTCGTTGATAAAAATTGTACTCTTATTTTCAACCGACTTCAAAAAGGAGGAGGTTCTCAATTCGGTTGCAAGTTTTTTTTTGTTTGTTTGTTTGTTACGCGATTACTCCGCCAATTAAGAATTAATTTTGATGATTCTAATAAGAGAGAAAAGGTTTTAATAAGCCATAGCTAGCACATCCAGATGTCGTCAGTGGAAGTCGGTTTTATTTTTTGTAAAAAAGTTTTTATTTTTCACTTTTTAGTTGTGGTAGGTACCTACCTACACAAACCTCCCACAAAAATTTGAATACCACTACCTGCTATGTAAATTACAGTAACAGGAACTATTAGAACATCGTCCACATATACTAGGTGGGAAAAATACGTATTATTGAAGCTAACTCAAAAACCCCTCATCAGATCTTGACCAAATTTATAAGGGACCACTTCTGAAGTAAAGCCTATCAAACACAAAAGAATCATCAAAATTAATTCATAATTGGCGGAGTAATCGCGTAAAAAACAAAAAAAAACTAAACTTACAACCGAATTGAGGACCTCCTCCTTTTTGAAGTCGGTTGAAAATAAGAGTACAATTTTTATCAACGACTTGTTTGCCTAATAGGTAAGTTTGTATGTAAAATTTATAAAAAAAATATTTGGGGTTGCTGGAGAGATGCTCTGCAGCAACCCAAATGCAATTGCCTGTACCTTTTAACCTGATAAGGTACAATTTTTTTTAAGTACGTACTAATTCCGTACATATTGCGTACAATTGGTACATGAGTTTATAAATAGAAAAATAGATGATGGGGTTGCTGGGGAGCATGACGTCTAAGTGCGCCGCACGCGACCGGAAATTACCGAAAGAATACGAAAGATTCCAGATTTGCAGAAAATGTGTTGTGTGTGTGTGTGTAATGTTTTGTGTCGTCGCCTGCATCCCATCACTGCGCCTCGCTATACCTGCCAGTTTCCCGTAGACCACGAGGCATAGTCTATAGGGTGTCCTTTTTATAAGGTAAAAATTGTATATTTTATTTGAAAATATTCACTAAACCCATGCAGTGCACCACCGGTTTTCTGAGGCACCAGCCGCCACTGGTTACAACATTAGGTGGTTTGCCTGGTTTATGCACCATGAGTATCTGTGAAACCTTCCATTCTTGTGGAACTCATACACTCACTCTTAGGACCCCATTGTAAAGTGTCATTAGAAACACAATGGCTTTTTTTCATAGTTGCAGTAAGACTTCCTTCGTGATTAGGTAAAAGCCGGGTGATTTTCTACTACCAAGGTTTTTTATTGTAGCCCAGACTTCTCTGGCAGTGACGGACCGCGACGAAAGTGACATTTGAAAATCTTGTTTTAGAAATGAGTTGATTTCTTCTTCAGATACGGTATTTGTTGCCTCGTTAGGACGGAATACACTTTCCAAATGGTCAGCCAATGTATCAGTCTTTTCTTGAAGTGTTCTTGCCCAACCTTTGTTCCTTCTGAGAGGTGGTATAGCTACCTGGGATCTGGTATAATGCTTTGTGAACTTCCAAAGTGAGTAATTAGTCGAGATTAAAGACTACGTTGAAGACAAGGAAGTTTGGCAATAATTCCTTCTGCACATGTGGCTTCCCTGGTACCTCAATAACGGCATTACTATGTAATTATGTCTATTAACTGCTCCCAAATTAAGATGATTATTTGATTTTACCTATTTTTCTTTTTTGACATAATCTTTTCATTATTTGACATTATATAACTTCACTTTAATATATTTTTTATAGATTTGTTACAGCTTTAGTGGCAGTCATGCCATTTGGTTTAAATAGGTTTTTAATTGGTTTTTTTTAATATAGATTCTCTTTTATATTTTGTGAATGTGAGAACGTTGTAGGCATAACCGACTTTTAGATCTGTCGATCGTTTTCTATCTTGCTAAGTACCTGGTACTTGTTGATGTTGATAGGCCTACAGTGTCCTCTCATACCTATAAACACTGTAACTTGAAAAGATTGTAAATACCATTTACTTTTAAAAGAGTAACCGTGGAGTTTCTTGCCGGCTCTTCTCCATAGGAAACGACAAATTGGAACCGTGCACCTAGCTTCTGACGTTTCATAAGTGCCCTTGTAGGTTTATGTGAAATAAAATATTTTGAATTTTTTGAATTTTGAGGCTGAAGGAGTGATTGATTCAAGCTGGGCTTCTAGGGTGTTATCATGCCAGGTTTGAAGCAGTCCTTTTAGCTTGCTAGCGGCCTTACGGAAATTGTACTTGTCTTCGTTCAAGCCACTTTGGTGCCATATCCGTCGAGGTCTTCTTTTTTCAAGCAACGATTCTTTTATTTCCAGGGACTTGAACTTGAAATTTTGAATAATTTTAGTTTCCAAATAAAACAAAATAACTTCTGTTTTTGCGTCAGTCTGAACGGTCTTAAAAATTCGAATTACTCGGGCATGTGGGGTATCATATGAAAGAGCACATTCTCAAACATTTTCCAACCTCCTGTTCGCTCTTCCACCTGTCCGCCTGTCCATCTATCCTACTTTTGAAGGCCTGTACGTAAAATAACACATCCAAAATATTTATATATGATGGTACGGAACCCTCGGCCTCGGTGCGCCAGTCCAACGCGCCCTTGACCGGTTTTTTCTTAAAAGATTACAGGAATGATGTTATTTTATTGTTAATTGACTCAGGCGTGACTTTGTGGAAATCTATTATAAAATACAAAAGACGACATGTATTTAGTAACCTAATCCGCTTAACTATTCTTGAGTCATAAAGTACCCTGAAAGAAATCGACACGTGTTACACCTCTCAACGAGGCATCCTCAGCATGACGATTGGCTTGTTGCAAACCCGGACACGACGTGTTGTCTCTGCGTTCGGCGCTTGGCGTGGCAACATGTCATGTCTTAGAATATCTAGAATAATTGCAGAATCTAAGATGCAAAGATACATTTGCTTGTATGTAATTAATTTCACTTTTCGCAAAAGTAGAGTTCCGTGGAAAAAGGCCCAGGCACTTGAAATTGACGATATATTCTAGTTGTTTTAAAATAAATTGTACATATTACATACCGTTAAAAAGGGCATGAACCAAAGATGTTTTCCTAAAATCACTTTTTTTTACGGTATTTATTTTTCATTTGTTTGTAGTTTAAGGACGCGTATTTAATTTTTTTGCAATCATCTGCGTCAGATACGAATTTTATAAGATTCTACAGTTACTCTAGATAAAAATAAATTACCAGTTTTCAACCGACTTCAAAAAGGAGGAGGTTCTCAATTCGGTTCTATGTTTATTTTTTTTTCTTTTTTTGTATGTTTGTTGCGCGATTACTCTTCCAATTATGAATTGATTTTGATGATTCTTTTTTTGTTTGGTAGGGCATACTTCAGGAGTGGTCCCATATAAATTTGGTCAAGATCTGATAAGGGGTTTTTGAGTTAGCTTCAATAATACGTATTTTTCCCACCTAGTATATGTGGATGACATTCTAATAGTTCCTGTCACTGTAATTTACATAGCAGGTAATGGGTATTCAAATTTTTGTGGGGGTTTTGTGTAGGTACCACAACTAAAAAGTGAAAAATAAAAACATTTTCACAAAAAATAAAACCGACTTCCAAAAAAAAAACACTACAAAGTGAAAAATAACTTTGATTTCGGAAGTCGGTGGCAAAAAAACGAAAATAAAAAACCAAAGACACCGACTTCCGAAATCAATGTTATTTTTCACTTTGTAGTGTTTTTTTTTGGAAGTCGGTTTTATTTTTTGTGAAAAAGTTTTGTTATTTTTAAATGAAATTATTCACGATTGAAGTTTGAGCAGCGACAAATTACGAATAAAATTTTAAAATATCCTTGCGGACTTGGTCTTGTTATTGAGCCTTAACACGTAGCAGACGGCCCCATGTATACGCTATTTTCGTATGTTCAACCGTCTGTCGAACACCCTGTATATTAATATGTCTTGCTATATCTGTCCACATATTTTGGCGACGTAATAGAAATATATATTCTAGCTGCCTCTGAGGTCACTCAAAGATTACTATGGCAAATATGGATCGTAATATCTATGCTTGTAATAGCTATGATTTATATTAATATATAGTAGTTAGTTGTTTAGTAGTCTAGTTCGCTAATTAGCCACATTTCTTATTTCCAAATTGCCAAATTAATCAAAACAGCTAAATATTTGACATCTATTTGCGACGTTGCCCACTTTCAGAATAAACAGTCTTCAGTGTGTGGCTAGCATTACGGCGGCGGCGTCAGGAAAACATGTACTCGTACGTCCTAGCCAGTAACTTGCACAATGGTATGCAACCTTCTTGAATGGCAGTATGTAAACGACTGGCAAAATTATTTCAACTGTAAAAAAAAGTATTTGACCCTTACTTGAGCCTTCCAAAATTGAATCCATCAATTTGGTTCTGGGGGTCATTCTCGTCTTCTTCCTCGGACGGTTGAGCACTTGAGTCTCCGTCTTCTGATTCCTTTGGTGTTGAGTCATCCTGACTCTTGTACTCTGTACTCTTCAGTTGTAATTCTACCCCATAGCCTGAAAGGCGTAACTTCGGTTTGCCTCTTGGCTGCAAGAACAATAAAGATTTGATAAATCAAAACAAGGCATTATGAAAAAATTCATGTCTTGGATGTTCATTGAATGAATGTGTCGAAAGGGGACTGTTCGAAATGAACCCAGCTCCAGTGCTAATGATTTGTGTATCAAATTATAGAGTAATATGATTAGTAATATTATACAGAGTGGATTTTTGAGACAGGGCAGTACGGGCAGGTACCATATCCATTGAGCTACATTAGAATGTTGACCGTTCTTAACTTTTGAGATATTTTGATCTGTATACACAGATTTTGAAAAAAAAATACAGTCGGCAAGAAAATGGGCAATTTACAAAAAAAAAAAAAAATGCCAATCAATCCTGTTTCTTATAAGGATCAAACAATCTTGTTTCTTATAAGGATCAAGCAATCCTGTTTCTTATAAGGATCAAGCAATCCTGTTTCTTATAAGGATCAAACAATACCGTTTCTTATAAGGATCAAAAAACTCTATAGGGCCAACTGAGGTTTGAGTACTAGAAAAGTCAGAAATCGCAAAAAACTTAATCCATATATTTCATAGGAAAGAAACTACAACTTACTTTTTATGACGGACAGTTAGGTATAGTAAAAAGGTTGTGTAAGGTTCTTCGTCCTCCATAGAAAGGGGGGGATCCGGTCGGCTACTGCCCAACGATTGATGTCGGGACGTTGTACATATATTAATGGCGCGGATAACTTTTCTTGCGCGGTACAGGATTTGCGTGACGTCAGGTTGTTGACATACGTATTTCGCATGTGGCGTTGTAGATGCCGCCACAATACAAACTCATTTAAAGTAAATCTTAACAGTTCAACTTACCTTAACATTCCACCTTACAACATAATTAATGGCACCACTATCTGCGTATCCAGTAAGTATCTTGTGTTTTGCGGTGAAATCTTTCATTCCAAGCTCTCCATATAAAATAGCAGTAAGGCTCTTATTGTCACTGCTTGGATATGAATGGTCCAACAGATATGTTTCCAGCTTATGCTCCTCCTAAGACAGAACGAAATATAATATATTTTGATGAGACATTCATCAAGTCATGTGGCTAACAGAAAAGACAATTGATCTGTAGGCTAAAACATAGATTAATACAGATGGACTCCGCATTTTAGATATGATGCTAAGTACGCGGCGGGCTCGACATGTTGGGCCAATTCAGTGATTGTAACGTAGTCAGAAGATCAAGAGTTACGCGATAGGAAGAGAGACAAATTCTAGGTAAATATAACTGTAGGTAATTGGCGCTGTGCGACCTGAATTGCACTTTATTGTGTCGCAGCAAGAGTCGCTTTTTATTTACATGATTTTGCGGAGTGAACCATCGTATTAATCTGTGGCCAAAGTGCATTGTCGAATCTCAGATTGGAACAACTGTGATAAAGACTACAGAAAACTATCCATTGTTCAGCAGACATATGCATTTATGCAAGTCTCCATCCCAATTGCGTAACACACTTTCTTCCACAATCCGAAGGATTTGAAAGACATTCCTAATCCATAGCTTCATATGTTTGAAAAATTCGTCTGCTCGACGTTTTAAATAACCCAATGAATGTTGTCGAATTGTCTTTCCCCGTTGGTCGGTAAGCAGCAATTCGGTATAGTATCCTTATACCGAAGCGATACCGCACTGCTTTCATTTATGGACCTGACGTTATGTTTTCGACATAATTTGTGCAGTACCTACTGATTAAATCCTCGCGAGAAAATGTCGTCTTCGAGTGATGAAGATGTTGTGGCATGTTACATTTATCTCCGTTTATGAAAAAATCGTAGCTCTTTCGGTTTTTTCGTAAACGAAAATCCGTAAATAAAAAAACCGAAAAGATCCCGCCCCGCTCCCGCGCATACCGATCCAATCAGGAAACACTCATTGAAATATAGGCGCTCGGTGAGCTTTCGTAACCGGGTATACCGAACATGCTGATCCCGCACCGCTCACGCTCCGACCAATGAGGAAAGGGCCTATGTGTGTTGTATTGTATGCTTCATTAGGCATGCTTGCTACATGTCATAAATATGTAAGTAGGTACATACATTCAATGTAGGTAGCTAAGGTTCATACAAAAAAATATTCTGCTAATATTAATTGAATAACAATGACTGATTGTGCTTGATTTTTATAAACACAGATAATGTAATAGGTAACACATAGCATTACATTATTTCTATGGTTGAAAGAAGCCAATCCATTTTTACCTAAAATGGATTAATTTATTGTGTGTTTATTTTTTTCAAATAAATTCGTGTCTGTTGAATTCCATCAACAAATACTACAATTATTTCCAGTAACATTTACTAATTACAGTAAGATTCCAAGGCTGATTTCTATCATTCAGGTAATTTAAACTCAACCAACCAACCAACTGATACCACATTTTTACTTTGTTTATTTAGTTAACAATATAGTATAGTACAGACTTGGTAATGAGATTAAAAGAAACCATACTGTCTAAAAAATATTATTTTGAAAGAAAATAAGTAATAGGATTTGAACAAAAAGCAATACTTGCCACATCATATTGATTATAAGATTTAAGAATATCTCTTAAAACATCATTATCACATATTTTCCTTGAAGCTATTGACACAAATGAGTCACATGAGACTTCTTTTGCCCCACTTTGAGTCGCAATCTGATCAAACATGCGGACTGTAGGAGAAGTGAGATGCATTGAGAGAGCCAGTTTGGCCATTCGCAGCTGTGCTGGTGCCAGCAGCGTACTGGCAACACCGATGCAGGCATCATATACTTGTTTGTCAGTCTCTGAAAATAACTTGTTAAGTTAATATTAAAAACTAATGATCAGAAGCAACAAAAAATGTGCTATCAAGGAAAATAAATATTGAGGAAAATCATATTGTACTAATCATTAACATAAATAAAGAGTTTGTGGGTAAATCATAAGAAGAGAATGCAGAATACCAACTATAAGTGTATTTTAAAAACTCAAAATTCGTTTAGAAAAACTAGAGTGACACGGACAGACACAAAAATACACTTTCTAACCAACTTATTTTCACTTAGTTTTATACTTTGTATAGATGGACAATTTGTCATATGACATACAAAATGTACATCACAGGCTGTGTTCAAAAGATCAATCAAACATTTTTGCAAAGAAGAAAGTTATTTTCTAAAAATAAGAAAGCCATGGACAAGATTTAAAAAAAAACAATAGAAAAACTTTCAAGGAAAATCCAAATAGTATGCTCAGTTGGCTTAAGGGTTCCTGTAATATGAATATTTTTAAAGCAAAGTTAATAACGGAAAAACAATGAAATGGTGGCTCAGAAGAAAACTAACCAATTACTAAGTATGACAAATAAGACAGAAAATCAGTATCACCCTCCCAGCGCCCATGCTCCGTATGGTATATAACTTTTTATGATTTGAAGCTCATGCTGCTATTTTGAGATAAAATATTGGGACAAATAAACACGTTATGCCCATTTCAGTCAACACAAGTCAACACCGTAAACTAAAGGCGGCAACTACTAACAATTTTTACTTCATAAAAACACATGTTTAAATTAATAAATATGCTATTGAATAATAACTTACCTAGAGTGTCGAGACCAGATTTCAATGAGTTTATACCATCAAAAAAGGACCAGAATAAATCGGTACTTTCGCCTGCCAGGTATTCGGCGAGCTCTAACACTATTGGAGTAGCTTCCCATTTTGCACTGACAAACGATGTTACTGATTTCGACCTTTTTTCATAAGGTTTCGCAGTATCATCACTAGAAACTAAATTAACTAAAACGTAAGCCAAAATAACTAAGGAAATTCTAAAGCCGGTGGCTCTCATCGTGTCCAGGTTCTGCTTAAACCACTAATTGAAGAATTCTTAATTAAATTATTTACAATTGACAGATTTATACAACACTTTATATGTGGTCATACTTTTCAAGTTATACTAGTGAAATAATACGAAAAGTTCATAGATTTCGGATAATAAAACTCATCCTCGAAACGAGACAACACAACCACCAATTCACCAATGACAGCTGGACACGGTGCTTCACAGATAATTAATTATTTTCATTTGACAGTTTGACAGTAATAGAATTCCTTTCTTTTTCTGCTCCAAAACGCTGTCATTTCATACCAATAAACAGGCAATCTGTTTTGTCCTCGCAGAAACGATCAATCAGGGTGCTCAATGCTACATTGTCCCGAGTGACGCTGGTTGTTTTTTTTTTTGCACGATTGCCCTGTCTTCGTCGAATGACTGCAAGGAACTGCATGGAACTAGTATACAGGATTACTGGTAATTCGACGTATATCCGTCAGGGGCTGATAAAGGGGGCCAAATGCAACAAATTGAACCCCCCATATGTATGGCCGAAATTCAATAGTATTCGAGATATTTGAATTTTAAGGGTTTTTCGATATTTACCCAAAATTTGACATTTAATTCCAAATAAAAAAAAACTACACATTTGAATGGGTACCATTAAAAATCATGTTGTAGCTAGCACTTCAATTAAGCTATGGACATAGTTAAAACTACTTAACAAAATAATTAAAATAATGAACGATATAAGAATAACATCTTACCAATATTTTTATTTTACGCTTCAAAAATGTTGCCTCCTCACAAAAATTTCTATGACATTAATCGTAAAAATAACTAGAAAAACTTGCCTATTCTGTAAGCTTTCCAAAAAGGTATAAAAATCAATTTTAAAATACATAATTCGTAAACCCCGATCCCTCAAGTTAGGTTTTTTCAACGCCAATGGCATTAGAGGCCAACGGGATGAGATCGCGACTTTCCTTCGCGACCATCAAATTGACATCCTCCTTATCCAAGAGTCTTTTCTCAAGCCATGCAACCGCGACCCGTCAATTGCCAACTATCGCATAGTTCGCAATGACAGGACGCGATGTCACTTGGGCGGCACCCTTATTTACTATAAAAAGGATCTATATTGCATCCCAATAGACCCTCCTCCCCTCTCACGATTAGAAGTCTCAATCTGCCGCTTAGGCATGACCGGCCATCAGCCGATCTCACTAGTATCGGTCTACATCCCACCCCTCAATACTTCGGAGAACTTCCAACTCCTCTCAGACGACCTCTCTATCCTACTCGGCATGAATGACTCTGCTATCTTAGCGGGCGATTTCAATGCCAAGCATCCCGCCTGGAATAGTTCCAGAACCTGTACCAGAGGGCGACACCTGTTCGACCTCTCTAATTCTCTAAATTTTGACGTCATCGCCCCGATGACCCCAACTCACTTTCCCCACGTTACCCATCATAACCCCGACGTCATAGACGTGGCGCTCCTTAAGAACGTCGCTCTAAGGTTAGAATCCATAGAAACGGTGCAAGAGCTTAACTCTGACCACCGCCCAGTAGTCATAAAAATGGCCCCCCGCATAGGTCTCCCCGACCCCTCTCAACCCGCTCTCACCAAAAGGGTAACGGACTGGAAGAAAGTAAGCACCCAGCTGAAATCCAACACGTCCCCCCAATTGGACGCCATCCCCGACAAATTCGACTCTATCGCGGACACGACGGCCGCGATCGACTCACTCGCGGAGCACGTACAATCAGTCCTGAGCGACTGCTCTAGGGAGATTTCAGCGTCGGGCGACCCTCGCTGGAGCCTGCCGGACGATGTACGCGCGCTGCTGACTGAGAAGAACGCGGCCGTTCGTGCCTACAGCAATTTTCCCTGCTCCGCTAACAAAGCCCATATGCGCTATTTACAGAGAACTGTAAAGACACGCATACAGGAGCTGCGTGACACGGGCTGGGACAAGATGCTCAGCGAACTAGAGCCCACCCACCTGGCATTCTGGGAACTTCAGAGGAAACTCAAGTCCCAGCAAGTGGCCTCCATGCCCCCCCTGACCCGTCCCGACAAGACCATCGCGTTCGAGGACTTAGAAAAGGCTGAATGCCTAGCAGACAGTCTAGAAGCTCAATGCTCCCCTAGCTCCCAACCGGTAGACCAAGCTCACCTCCTAGAGGTCGACGCCGAGGTCGAACGTAGATCCTCTCTCCCTCCCGTTGAAGACCCTGATAGTCCTCTGCCTCCCGTCACTCCAGACGAAGTGCATGACATCATCAAAGGTCTGAAAACCCGCAAAGCCCCCGGCTCAGATGGAATCACCAATAGGGTGATCCAGCTATTCCCTGCTCACCTGATAATGCTATTGGCCACCATCTTCAATGGTGCCCTAAGCAATAACATCTTTCCCCAAGCATGGAAAGAAGCCACGGTCATCGGCATACCGAAGCCCGGCAAGCCCAAGACCGAGCCGTCGAGTTACCGCCCCATCAGTTTGCTCAAGGTACTCGGCAAAGTCTATGAGAGGCTTATTTATAAGCGTCTCAGAGATTTTGCCGAAACCAAGGGCCTCATCCCCAACGAACAGTTTGGATTCCGAACCCAGCACTCTAGCGTGCATCAGGCCCACCGGATTATTGAAAGCATATGCGCTGGCTTCCAGCGCGGCTTGATAACCGGTGCAATATTCTTCGATATAGCGAAAGCGTTCGACAAAGTCTGGCACAACGGCTTATTATATAAGCTCTACAAACTCGGTGTGCCGGACCGTCTCGTGCTCATCTTACGGGACTTTTTGTCAAACCGCACCTTCCGCTATCGTATCGAAGGAGCGATATCCTCCCCTCGTCCTATCCGCGCAGGAGTCCCTCAAGGCTCTGTGCTCTCCCCCCTAATCTTCACGCTTTTCACCAGCGATATCCCAAAGAGTAAAAGGGCGCAGTTGGCTCTGTTCGCAGACGATACGGCCATTTACTACAAGGGAACCAGCACTGACTCGATAGCCCACACTCTCCAGACCTCAGTCGACATGCTCGGCACCTGGTTTAGAAAGTGGAGGATCGAAGTTAACCCGGATAAAAGCCAAGCGATTCTCTTTAGGAAACCGCGCAAAAGGTTCAAACCCCCCCGACCCATCACCATGTTCGGCAAGCCTATCCCTTGGGAGAAGCGAGCCAAATACCTAGGTGTCGTCCTAGATCAGCATCTCACCTTCAGTGAGCACATAAAGCAGGTCCGCTCGCGAGCCGCCTTCGTCCTCGGTAGACTCCACTCTGTCCTGAATGCACGTAGCAAAATGTCACTTAAGTGCAAATTGCGTACGTACACGGCGTGCGTTCGTCCCATCATGACCTATGCGGGAGCCGTATTTGCACACGCAAAACCCCGTCATATTCATAGGATGCAAACGCTCCAAAATAGATTTCTCCGGAAAATCACCGGTGCCCCCTGGTACGTTAGGAA
This sequence comes from Xanthia togata, assembly GCA_963853775.1. Classification (NCBI taxonomy): domain Eukaryota; kingdom Metazoa; phylum Arthropoda; class Insecta; order Lepidoptera; family Noctuidae; genus Xanthia; species Xanthia togata. The sequence goes on from OY970793.1 coordinate 13,912,398, forward strand.
CGAGATCCTCCATCTCGACCTAAAGATCCCCACAATCCACCAATTTCTCAAACGCAATTCCAAGCGTTTCTTTGAGTCCGCCGCCAAACATCGCAACCCTCTGGTTGTCGAGGCCGCCAATTATGTCACGAGTAGAATCAGTCAGACCCGCCGCCCAAGGCAAATCCTTACCGACCCAGACGACCCCATAACCCTCCTCCAGGAGAGCAATAGGGCCACAAGTACAGTGCACAAGAAACACAGACACCGACCCGCATTCCGACCTCGCCGCCGAGGTCCTCCGCGATCGCGACCCGCCCGAGTAAATAATACTCCCCACCGACCCTTGCTCGCAGAAGCGCCAGCCCGCGTTTTGCTGAGAAATGTAGTCTTAAATTCCCCGATTAATAATAATGAATCATCTTTGATCCAGCCTGTCCCAACTTGCTGTCCTCCCCCCAGCGACGCCCTAAGCCGAGGTCCGTACCCCACAGGGGGTGCCCTTAGCGAGCGTTCGCCTAGTTTTAATTTAGAATAGTTTTGCCCCTGGCTGGAGGCTTTAAGTTAGTAGCTTAAGGCAGCCGCAGGATTGACCGGTTAAGTAGTCATCACCTCAGAGGTGAGCTACGAGATGCCCTAGACAAAAAAAAAAAAAAAAAAAAAAACATAATTCGTGGCATGGCATGTGTTTGAACCGGCGCGGGGAGAGAAAGAATGTGTGTTTTAGTTTATGATCCTTGCTAAAACAACCGATTTTACTGGCGGAATTCTTCGTGATGGGGCGGGGTGTGAGGGTGGGGGAGCACACGGCGTCTGCTGTGCTCGCGTCGCCTTCCTTAGTAAGTTTCGACTCTACGCCGCGCAAGCACGTGTGTTGTTATCTTGCTATTAACCAATCTCTCATCGCGTTAATTTGTTATCGATCATTATTGTTAATTCTTGTTTCTCTTGTTATTATTTTTGTTATCATTGTTATTTCGGATACCATGGCTTCGTATGCTAATAACGAATACGCAGACATTATGTTTTGTTATGGTTTTGCCGATGGAAACGCGGCTGCGGCTCGGCGAGAATACCAACGCCGCTTTCCCGATCGTCGACTTCCCCACGTTACTGTTTTCGGGAGCACCTATCGACGATTGTCTGAAACTGGCAGTGTTCAGAGAGCACAATTCAACGCTGGCAGACCTCGACGGTATACGGCTGACGAAGAGGACACCATTCTTCAGTGTTTTATTGATGACCCAAACATCTCAACGAACATTGTTGCAAGACAGCTCGGTATGTCCCAGTGGAAAGTGTGGTCGGTAGTACATCTATCAGGTAGACACCCGTACCATTATCAACCTGTCCAAACATTGCACGAGGGAGATCCTGCCAGGCGACTCGAATTTTCTCGGTTTATGTTAAACGCTGACGCTGACCAGGAACATTTCCTAAGAAATATTTTGTGGACTGACGAGTCAAAGTTTGACCGGGATGGTATAACGAATTACCATAACTTACATTTTTGGGCACCTAAAGCAGGCAGGAATACAAAAAAACTAAAAGAAACTGCGTCGCAAATGAGATTTTCCCTGAACGTATGGATGGGTGTCGTTGATAATTATTTGGTGGGCCCTCATTTCTTGCCCCAAAATTTGAACGGCGAAAATTACGAGGAGTTTTTGAGAAACAACCTAGACGATTTGTTGGCGGATGTTCCCGAAGAAATAAAAAACAACCTCATGTTTCAACATGATGGGTGCCCCGCACATTACCGGATTACTGTCCGACAGTGGCTAGATGAGAGATTTCCAAACCGATGGATTGGGAGGGGAGGGCCAATTCCGTGGCCAGCACGAAGCCCTGATATCACACCACTTGATTTTTACGTCTGGGGTCATATGAAGGAATTAGTTTATGTGACCCCAATAAATTCAGTCGAAGAACTTCGACAGCGAATAATAAACGCGGCGCAACAGATGAGAACAACGTTTTCATCAAGAGTGACGAAAACCGAAGTTAGGAAAAGAATTCGAACTTGCATTCGTAATAGAGGGGCTAATTTTGAACAAGATGTGTAAACTTTTTAATAAAATTTGACGTACGTTTTTGAATGCATTTTATTTCATACAAATACAAATTCTCTCCCCGCGCCGTTTCAAACACATGCCATGCCACGAATTATGTATTTTAAAATTGACTTTTATACCTTTTTGGAAAGCTTATAGAATAGGCAAGTTTTTTTAGTTATTTTTACGATTAATGTCATAAAAAATTTTGTGAGGAGGCAACATTTTTGAAGCGTAAAATAAAAATATTGGTAAGATATTATTCATATATCGTTAATTATTTTAATTATTTTGTTAAATTAAGTAGTTTTAACTATGTCCATAGCTTAATTGAAGTGCTAGCTACAACATGATTTTTAATGGTACCCATTCAAATGTGTAGTTTTTTTTTTATTTGGAATTAAATGTCAAATTTTGGGTAAATATCGAAAAACCCTTAAAATTCAAATATCTCGAATACTATTGAATTTCGGCCATACATATGGGGGGTTCAATTTGTTGTATTTGGCCCCCTTTATCAGCCCCTGACGGATATACGTCGAATTACCAGTAATCCTGTATACGTAGTTCTAGTACGTTGTACATACTAGTTCCATGAGCTTTACTAGTTTGCCCATTTGCCACAGTATCCCTATGTAGTCTGTGTTTGCCACAGTTTGCAGTTGTCAATGTATCCCTATGTAGTCTGTGTGTCAATGTCAAATCAACTGTCCTGTAAATTTCGATTGGATTATTATTTTCTTTAAATGCCCAGATGGAATAATCTGTTCGAAATAAAATAAAAAACAGTAAGTATGTCGGCTGAACATTACAATTATATCTCTGTAGCTATCCAAAACATGCCTCAGATTTCACTTACAATTCAGTAAAAAAATACGCGTTCGCGTTATGAATCTTACTGATTAAAAGTTTAATGCAATTTCAATTTAATCATTGTTTTTGTTGGTGTATAGATCATTTTTGTCCCTTTGTTTGGGTTCTGTTGGTTCATGGATTTAGGTGTTCAGTGTAAGCTATGGTCTAATTCTGATCAAGTTCATTTGTAACATATCACCGTACCTACTAAGACCTAACTACGTCTATTGTTTTCCCTATTAGGCTTACATCGCCACGATGCAGTACACATCCGACGAAGCCTATGCGCGGCTCATCAGCCACCACATGACTGTGCCGCAAAGGATCAAGGTATTAAAATATATAAAACTTTTCTCTTTTAAAATGTACCAATGTCCAATTCTGATAAACGACCCTAACTACTGCTTACAAATTCGTTTTTTTTTTCCTACTTTGGCAACTGCGCCTGTGTCGACTATTCTGCCAGTCAGTGATGAAAAATGACTGTTATCATTCCTAGTTGATATACATTTACCTGCCATTGTGTATTCTCTATATCTTTAAGCCAGTATGACATGCTAAGGTATGGTATGGATTAAATTTATAGAAAACAATATAAAAATAAAGAATGACACCTCTAACTATATGAGCAAAATCCAGTAATTTATAAGGTTAGAAGTATTTACTATACAATGACCTTATTATTTCCAGGCTACTGGCGACATAGTGGATGAAGACAGTGCTCCCAATGGAGTGGTCTCTGGTTGGGACTATGCTAATGAAAAGTTTGACATGAAAGTACCTGAGAGAATACTTGTGATGGGACAGGATCAACATGTTGGTAAGGGCAGTTTATATAATTTAACTTCATGCCATAAGGACATAGGTGGGTCAGGTGAGTCACGAGTTGGCAATATTTTTTAATTGAATGCTATTGTAGGGTAGGTATGTTAATTTTTAAATAAAGGGTTCTATATTTCTTTTTGTACTCAAATGCAATAAGGCTTAATTTCAATTTTCTTCTCAGTTCAAGTGCCAATGAATATTAAAAAAAACACTAATGAACTTAATACCATAACATGATAGTTATGAGTATCATATCCAATACTCACAATGCAATGTAAATGTTACAATAATATCTCTGTAATCATGTTTTTCAACTGCTTTTTTTCAGTTGTATGTATTGAAAAATACTTTTTATATGATTAACATGTACCTTTTTTGCTATTGTTTTTTTTATAATTAAACATATTGTCATAGTTGTGAGTAATTATTAATCTTTCCTTGTATTTTTATTAGGTCAATTTAAATTGTTCTAATACTTTGATTCATGCGTGTTAGGGTTAAAGGGGGATGCTAAAGGCAATTTCAATAATACATTTATTAGCCAATGATGATCATAGGCTTTACTATGTTAGGTTCATGTTAATGATCTTAGATGTTCCCTACATATTACTTACAACAATTTTTTTTACAAACAATGGGCTTGTGTTTGACATGAATCTCATCGGAAGTTGACTGCTGAATTATGCATGCTTGTCTAGAACCAACTTATTCACTTATGATTAAAAATGTAAGGAAACATCATCTTCCACTTTTCAGCAATAAAGTGAAAGCCTCTCACTTTATTGCCAAAAAGTGGAAAAAGTGTGTTGAATGGTGCCCTCTCACTATTTAATAAGAAATTGTGTTCGATTTTAGTTTGTATACCTATAAATTATACTTTCGTTGTTTTCTAAAGTGGAAGTATTTTAGGTACAAAAGCAACACCTCGTGAAATCCAGCTGGATAATGCAGTGCTGCCAACAGATCCTGGGATGATTCGGGTCAGCACACCTCCTCGTGTGATCACACTTGATCAGCACTACTTCCCATCTGCTGATGATTTTCCACAAAGAATGCCAAATAACTCTCCCCCAAAGAATTCAAGAAATTACCGTTCTCAAGGAGATGGTGCACGTTCTACCACCCCCCGTCCTGATAACTTCAATGAATCCAATATGACTGAATCACGTTTGGTATTGAGGTAAGAAAACATGAGATATTCAATTCAATTTCAGTTTCTTGATACAACCTTGATATTTATTTTTAATAATTTACTTTTCTACCTCGCATTGCACACAATATCTTTATCTATTCTATTTTTGAGTCTTACCAGCACCGCGAAAAACTATCGCGTATTTCGTTTTTATCCAAATGTAGCAAAGTGTAAACTCCTTTTAGATCAACTGCAACTTATGGAAGTTAATGATATTATAAAGTCAGAAAGTGCAATGCGAAATGAATCTCTTCTATGTTCTATGTTATGGGGTTTGGTTTCCGCACTCAGTCCGTCAGGTGGACCATTGTGCGTGGGCCATAGCGGCCGTTTGGGGGGTTATTCCAACCAGCCCACCTCCCTCCAGAAGTTGATTAGGTCTCCTGGTTTGCTTAGAACATCTGTGTATGATCTGGGTGACCCGAGGGTGTTTATTCTGATCTGGGTGACGCCCGTGCATTCAAAGAGCACGTGCGCAACGGTCTCCTCAGCCTCCATGCACGCCCTGCACAGAGGACTGTCCGTTATGCCTATTGTGTGGAAGTGTTTGTTTAGCGAGCAGTGTCCCGTGATGGTCCCTGTCACCAGGCGCAGGCAGTTCCTGTCCAGGCGTAAAAGACGCCTGGTCAGCTTGCTATCCAAGGATGGCATAGCTTCCTTTGACTGCCGGCAGCCCGGTGTCGAGGACCACCATTGTTCTGCTTGTGTGTGGGTGATTTCCTGTAACCACCTACGTATTTGGTTGAAGGGGATGGGTATGACAGGCTCGGGTCCACAGAATGCCGTGCTGGATCCTCGTCTAGCAAGTTCGTCAGCTGCGTCATTACCTAGAGACCCGCTGTGTCCTTTTATCCATTGCAGTGTCACAGTGTTGCGGTTAAGGACCGTTATATGTTCTAATGCCTTGTGACATTCTAGTGTTAGTTTTGAGGTAATGATTTTTTTCTGTAATGATTGGAGGACTGAGGCGCTGTCGGAGAGTATACGTATGTGTGTATCCGTAACCCTCCTGGCTTCTAGGGCGTGGACCGCTTGTATTATGCCCACACACTCCGCCTGATAGACGGTGTTGAACCTTCCCAGCGGTCTGGATATATTTATGTTGAGTTCGTGTGAGAAGACTCCAACTCCGGTACCGGAGTCGGTCTTCGAGCCGTCGGTGTATACCCTCATTTCATTGGGGCCTGAGTAGTCACACTGTTCTTCTGTGAGTATTATTTTGTAGTGCCTTTGAAAATGGGTTGTTTTCGGGGCTTTGTCGCAGGGTGATGCCATCATTGGCTGTCGTTTGATCACATCCTCCTTTATGCGTGTGTGCTTAATTCTGGAGTCATTACTTAGGGTTCCCGATAAATGGAGCCTAAAGGCGGCCAGGACCGCTTCCTCCCGCACGATTAGGTGTAGAGGCGGCAGCCCCAGCAGTGCCTGTAGGGCAGCGGTCGGTGTAGTTCTCATACAGCTAGTGATTGCGACACACGCAAACCGCTGCAGTTTCTCGAGATCTCTCTGGGCTGTGCTCAGGTCTGTTCTGGGCCACCAGACCAGTGAGCCGTATGTGATTATTGGTCGTATGACTGTAGTGTATAGCCAGTAGGTGACTTTGGGGCTAATCCCCCAATTCCTGCCAAGCAGTCGCTTGCATTGCCACAGGGATATGCTGGCTTTTGTGATAGTGTAGTTCGTGTGTTTTGCCCAATTCAGTTGTTTGTCCAAATAGATGCCCAGGTATTTGGTTTCAGTTGAGAGGCTTAGGGTTGTTCCAAAGAATCGTGGTAATTGTAGTGTCATCAGTTTCCTCTTTTTTGTGAAGAGAATCAGTTCGGTTTTCGTTGGGTTCACTGAGAGTTGGTGCTTGTTGCACCATTCCTCTACTATTTTCAGGGCTTGACGCATAAGGTTGCATAGGGTGTTTTCGTGGGTCCCGTTGATTATTATGGTTATGTCATCGGCGTAGCCTACGGTGAAATAACCTTTGCCATTGAGTGTTTTGATGAGGCTGTCTACCACTAAGTTCCACAGAAGCGGCGAGAGGACGCCCCCTTGCGGGCAGCCTTTCGCAACAATGGCTCTCGTGGTGTCATTTACTGTGACTTGTACAGCCCTTAGTTTGAGCATATTGGTGATCCAGCCACTTAGGGTCGGATCTACGTTGTGTCTGTCGAGGGCCATATTTATGCTGTTGAACGTTGTTTTGTCAAAGGCACCCTCGATGTCGATGAAGGCAGCCAGTGCTGAGCCTTTGTGGTCCACTGCACATTCGATCTTAGAGACCACGCTGTGCAGCGCTGATTCTGTTGACTTGCCTGTGGAGTACGCATGTTGTTGTTTATGAAGTGGTTTTACCCGGAGAGGTCCGTCTCGGATGTGCCTGTCACAGAGTCTCTCTAGGGTTTTTAGTAGGGAGGATGTGAGGCTTATGGGTCTGTAAGCTTTGGGAATGAATCTCTTTTGAGAGACTTAACTTTTTCGCAGATCGCAGATCAGGGTAGACCCAGACATTCAAAGAGTTCTATTTGGTGTTTTGGCGTTCAACTGACTCTGCACCTGAAGGAAGCCTCAATCTTTGCCTGACCATGCTTTTGTGGAACCGGTGCTGGCCAGTGGTTAAAAGGCCATTAATGCCACTGCACCCATTTACAATGAGAATAATTCACATCAATGAAACCTAATTTTTCAGAGACCCAACCCCACCAATGGGTAATGGTGAAGGTCTGTCTACTTCTGAAGAGTTGGTGCACCTGCGGCGTCAGATCGTCAAATTGAATCGTCGTGTAATGTCAATAGAGGCAGAACAACTGCAGCGACAGCAGAAAGAAAAGATTGCGTATGCTTTTGGTATAGCCTACTTGTTGTTCAAAGTTATTGCTTGGCTGAATAGATCCTAAGCAACATTAGGAACAGCATCATTAAAACGTAAGATGAAGTCCTACCCTTGTATTGTTGACGTTATGAAATTGAATCACTGAAGGGCATATTATGTAGAAATGTCAGTTTTTGATTGTAGTAAAGGTGGAAGTGTTATAGTTCATCAAAGATTATTATTTCTTAGCATTTAGGTAACACTTTTTTTATATGATATGTTGTACGATTCTGTAACTTGTACAGTGAATTCTCACATGATATTGATAACTTTTCTTGCATTCATCTACTTTTAATGAATTGTTGAAAAGTTATATGACCCTTCCTTTTAGTGTATAGATGTATGAACTGGGTCATTTTTTATTTGAATAAACAATACGTTCACATTGTTTGGTTTGGAATGACTGTAATCCCATAAAAGGTATGTACTTGATAATATAAAAATACATGTTACTGATTTTTCGAATGATACAAATATTATTAAGAAAATAAAAGTCATCATTCAGGATAACACTCAATATATTCAGAAAATCACTATAAGAACATCAACACAAGAAGACTGGGCATTCTAAAATATGAATGCACAATTACAGAGATATTACTACATAGAAATGGTGTCAAAAGATCAATGGCTTACAAATTCTAAATGAATACTGGGGAGTCACTTAATCATGTGTGTCTTATAAACTTGACTTATTGATCTTTCATGTTTTGGTCTGTTTTTCTTCATAAATAAAAATGACAGAAAATAGTGGTCCTCCAAGTCTCTGTGCTAACCATGCATTCTTGACAACGGCTATTTTCAATGAATCTACAGCAAGGCGAGCATTTAAGTTTGTATGAAGGGCTCTGCCCATTCCTTCTAATATGATCAAGTCCACTCCACGAGATTTCATTTCAGTGGATAAACCTGCAAATAACATTATGTTATAAATGTTCTTTTAATTACATCAATGATTCTGAATTTCAGCAACTTACCTACACTAATTGTTCTAAGGTCCAAACATGGACCTCTTTGTCCATTTGATCTTACTATTAAGTCTCCGGTGGAGAGGGCTGCTGAAATAACAGGACAAATTTGGGAAGCTCCCTGTAAAATCTCTTCTAATTCAACATTGGTAACATCATTTAGAGCTGGCCATTCATTAGCACATAATATGACTCCAGTGCCTCTCAGTAATAATGCTCTCACAAATGGCAAAATACCAAGAACTATATCAACTCCACTATTGTCAACAAACACTGCAGCACAATGGTGAGCATTTTTCTGTAACAATGAGGATTTTTTTTAAAACAATGATATGCCTACTTTTATTATCACTGCATTTCATGCTTCTAACAAAATTATATTCAGTACTCGGGTCTCACCTCCAGTTTATCAAGCCATTTATCTAAGCCATCACATAGCCATGGTCTCTTCTGAATTTTTTCTAGTGCTTCATAGAGTCCACAATCTAGAATACTGGTTACTGCCTGGGCTCCCCAATCAAACATGTTGCCTAAAGAAATCAACTTTATGAATAAATTAAGATGCCCAGCCCTTGTCAGCTATTCATATTTTCATTACTCAGTATTTTGTAAGTATTCAATTTTATCTATTATTACTAAAGATGCAAGTTCATAAATATTTACGTCATGCTCCCCAGCAACCACATCATCTATTTTGCTATTTATAAACTCATGTGCCAATTGTACGCAATATGTACGGAATTAGTACATACTTAAAAAAAATTGTACCTCAACACTTTCACTGTCCATGCATTACATGTAATGCACTGAGGTCATAGCCCTATACGTCCGTGCATGACATGTAATGCACTAGTAGTTATCTTTTTATTCAATACTAGCTTCCGCCCGCGACTTTGTCCACGAGCCTTCCCTAAGAATTGGGATATCCAATGCAAAAATAATGTTTCAAACAAACAAATAAACAACCAAACAAAGAAATTTTACCTCTTTATAATATTATTTATAGATTTCAGCGAAATTAAAGTTCTATTGTTTGTTTTATTTTAGCTGAAAGTGAAGCTCATACATCCGTACCATTATACATTATGAAAATAATATGTAATGGTTATCTGTAGGTGATAGACGAATTTTCGCTATCGTAGTATCGCGTATCATAGAATTAGGAAATTACCTTAAAGAACATTACAATACAATAATATTATTGGACGTATGGTGATAGAATTACCAATGACCTTGGAACAGTGAAAGTGTTAACAGGTTAAAAGGTACAGACAATTGAATTTGGGTTGCTGTAAAGCATCTCCCCAGCAACCCCAAATAAAGTTTTAATAAATTTTACGTACAAACTTACATAATAGGCAAACAAGTTGTTAAAAATTGTACTATTTTCAACAGACTTCAAAAATGAGGAAATTCTCAATTCGGTTGTATGTTTTTTTTTGTGTATGTTTGTTACGCGATTACTCCGCCAATTATGAATTGATTTAGATGATTTTTGTGTTTGGTAGGGCATACTTCAGAACTGGTCCTATATAAATCTGGTCAAGATCTGATCTGAACAGACTTAAAAAAAAAAAACAACTGATTTCGGAAGTCGCACATGAGTTTATAAATAGCAAAATAGATGATGGGGTTGCTGGGGAGCATGACGTAAATATTTGGCTGACAACTAGTCCACTGCTTACTATACCCTATAGTATAGCTATTTATTGATTGTAATGACTAGCATAGTAACATGCCAACTGCCTTGGGTAGTGTTCTGGCACTAGATGTAACTCTACTTACCTTACCACATTAGGGCAGCCTCATGCCTATACAAAATATTGAGAACATGCAGTGGAAATTATGATTATCTCAACAACATAATTATGTACAATATTGGTATATAATTCTGTTTTTGTAAATAAAATATGGGGTTACCAGCTAACACTCCTCTGCTTAGTTCTATCCACCTCTGTCGTTCATCTGGCAGTGCATCAATCTCTGCCAATCGTGAACCCAATGTTGACAATGCTCCTTCATTTTCATATTTCTTCTGTTGTTTCCATAAATCAAAGAAACCCTGGGAACGAAGGCATGTTTCGTTGATGTCAAGGAGTAATCGTATGGTCAACTGCCCATGAGCACTAAAATTAAAAAGTTATAATTAGTGTTCAATAATACTGTTGTACTTTTAGGTAGTAGGTAGCTTATCCATTAAAGATTTTAAGTAGTAGGTAGCTTAATAAAATTATTAGTCTTACTTTAGTCGGTATAAAACTAGGTAAGATAATATATTTAAAACTGTAATACAAATAATTGAGGAACAACAGATGCAGACTAATAGGAATTTTAATGATTACCTCAACATGCAACTGATTTGAATATAATTATAGTACTTACAGAGGATTAATTCTGATTTCTTTCAGTGCTTCTACGTAACAAGTTTTAAATTTAAGTGCGCGTATTTCTACCGTTGGGTCTTCGTTATTCAAAAGAGCGAAATTTACATATTTTTCAGTCAGTTTTTCACAAGTATTAAGCCAATACTCTCTTGCTTCTTCGTCGACTAGCAAGTCCAAAGTATCTGGATTATAATTATCTGGCTCGAGCAAAATGTGTGAGAGGCCAAAATTATCCATTCTGTTACTGCTACCAGAAAATAAACCAACGTCACGTATATAACAACAATCTAAGATTCACATTTGCTACAGTCTTAGCCCATTGTATTGTATTATCATTATGCAAATACAATTATAACATCATTACAATTATATCTTATCAAAAACTATCTATTCTTGCGACAAAGGCATAAATTGAATCACAGATTAGATATCAAAAATATTGTTGTAAAATAAATACATAAATGACGTACCCCCTCTCCCATCTCCACCCGTTCCTATTTTTGTGCAAAGTGCCAACAGAAATCCACCAAGGATATTTTCGAAAACAGAAGGATAGCTTTCTAGCATTAGGAAAAGGACGTAATTTTAAAAAAGAGCGTGCAAATTGATCTGTAAAATAAAAATAATTTACTCAATATTTAGTCGGAGTCGAGTCGTGTCAAAATAGAGGCGCCACCACTAAATGAAGTCCTTTTGACGCGGGCGCTAGTGTATGTCCAGCGACCATAACCCCTAAGGTGGTGACCATATAACCGCCGGCCGGCCTTCTTTCGTAGCGCCCACGAGTGTCAACAACACTGAACTTCTACAGTACTTACTAATTCCATGACTGCACGCAGTGCCATAAACCAAATTCATCATCAGAGTGCTTGCAAGCTTTTTTTTACGTCTGTCTTGTTTATGGTTGGTCTGACGGACTTCAATTTGGTTCGTAGATACTGCAACTGAGTTTTAGAAATGTGTTTGAAATGGATAAAACTAATTATTTTAAAAAAAGACTGAGTTTTCTACTTAGTGAGTTATAGTACAATATGTGTCCCTTTAGTTTATTGTAATTTGTGTTGTGATTTTAATGATTGATGTAACGAACCAGTGTACGGCAAGATGGACGAATTGTCTAAGGGCATGACACAAACAGGAAACACCGCTACAACTGACAAAATTCAAGAAAATGATGATGGTAAATATTGCATTGTATAAATATTCTTCTAAAACTTCTGTGTAAAGGTTACTTGCAGTGGCTTACAATATAAGCGCTTGTTTCGAAAATAATTAAATAGGTAAACAATATCCAAACCTTTCAAAAAAGTGTCAAATAACGTAATAATCTATCGTATAAACGTACTTGAGAGCTACAACATAAAAAAAAATAAGTTTCAAGGCGTTTCTTTTACCTAAACGTGCAGCAGGACCTAGCAGTTTTCTTGTAGATATAAAATTGTTGTTATGTTTCGTTACGTGATAATTTACATAGACCTTGTTAATTTAGTGAAGAAAAAGTCTAGTATCATGTTTAGGATGTACCTCGTAACATAATAGTATCTACTAGAACTGTAAAAATGTTGATTTTATTTTTCCCTTCTAATTAATCAAGTAACTGAAAAACTGTAGTATCAATAATTTCAGTACTGTATGTAGATTGACAAAAGTTTCGGCTAGTAAAGTAAAAGGTAAAATCCAGTTCTGCTAGATTCTTTTGGTTGTCTACTATGTTACGCAGCAGTCAGTTATTCCTGTAAAGCAATCACATTATTTTTTAAACATTTCTTTGCACATAAAAACAATTAATTGTTGCCTCGTTGGTCTAGTGGTCGTAAGCGTCACTGTTGAACATGAGGTCCTGGGTTCGATTCCCAGGTTAGGCAAATTGTCACTGGGTTTTTCTTTCTGGAATTACTCAGTAGCAGCCCGGAGTCTGGATTTGTGCTCGGTTGATGGCAATAGGCTCGCCCCCTATTACATAGTACTTAAAAAAATAACTGGCGAAATGTAGGTGCACTACAGGTACACCTCTGCCCAACCCTTTGGGAAAACAAGGCGTGATCTTAGGTTTATTAATTGTTTGATGTAAAAATCAAATTAAATAGCATTTGTATTTGGTCCGTCACACTATTCTATAATTATTATAGAATTTCATTTAGTACTTTAATTAAACTCATCAAAACAGTCTATGTCAATAATCAGGCCTCAACTGTAACAAAGATCCTTGAAGGGAATGCAATAGCCAAATTTAAATTTATCAAACGTCTTTTCAATGCCATCCTCTTCATAAATATGTTTAATGATAATTATGTTCTATAAGGAAAGTCATTGCAGATTAAATTATAGCAAAAAGGGATATAAACTAATGTCGTTTTTTTGTTTTACAAACTACACTTAATAAAATAAGCCAAAGCTGTACATTGAATATTTTTGAAAAAAAATAATTGCTGTTTGTTTTTTTTTTATTTACACTTTTTGAGGTAACAGTATCATCATCATCATAGAGATCATGACTTACTACTATTTTCTTTCATTCATACTAAAAGATTTAGTTTAAATTTACAAAATCAACCGATGTTGTAGATACACTGAATATAATATGACGTTACATTCCCATTAACTTATAATGCTAATAGAATACACAGTCACATGAGCGAAGCCTCAGGCACAGCTAGTAGGTAATATAAACATTGCCCCATAATATGATGTAAATATTGTTATAATATGGAATAGGAAATAATGTATTTATTTGCATAATAATATAACAAAAACCATTATTTAACATTTTTATACATTTAGCTTAATTTAGAATAAGGAAAGCACACTGGGTGTGTCTGATTTGTAAATATGTTGGAAGCCCAATCATTTATTATTAGTTGCCCTAAGTTTCAGACATTCCAGTTCTCTGTCTGAGAAGTCAAGGTGTTTGTTATTATAAATGAATCTAATACAAACAAGTAGCCTACCAAAGTAATTAAACTATAAAAGTCTTGACCCCTCTGTGTTGTGACAACATTTACAACCTCACATAATATTAATGTGATAAATATATATCTAGAGATTGACTGATGAATTTTTAACTGCATTAAAATAGTTGGTATTTAGTTTAGGTATTGCATACATAAATATTACCCTAGTAGATTTTATCATAACTTGCAAACATCACATTGACCCCTATGCCTTTAGTATCTTCAGTTCTTTCACACTCTTTCTGTACCATAGGATACCAGAATATATTTATTATAGCTCTATAGTATCCAGTACATGTAGTACATGGTACAGAGGTGCTCTAAATATGAAGTTTCTTGTTTTTCACCAATTCAAAACTACCACCGAAATACTCTGAATCAACAAACAACATTTTCAACAACAGAATTATCCATATCTGATCCAATTTTATTCATCCAAGACATATCAGCAAAAACACACAAGGAACTAGTGTTACTTAATATTATTTTGTGATAAATGTCCTATAAGATTTGGAGATTGTCTTTAACCACCTTGAATATCAATGCTGAAGTCAATAACATTGAAAAAACTAACAATGTTGTTTAATCTATTGCTCACCTTAATAATATTGCTATAGCTTGTTCAGATATGTTTGCATTCATTGAATTTAATCATGTTGTTAGGTTATGACCTAATATCATGATTATATTATTATTTTATATATTATAGGAACTCATTTCGAGATTATATGATATGCATATAATCTAGAAATGAGTTCCTATATATTCTTAAAAGTAAGAAAAATTTGATAATTGTTTGTATTTGAGCTTCTGTGTTATTATCATAGCTTTGTTTTTCAGTTTGTGTAGAATTTCTGTATCCAAAACTCACTGCCCTTTTACGCCCAAGATTGTTGAAGAGCACTGCTTTTGCAGATGGCGTAAAGCGTGGTTTGCGGCACGCACGCCAACTATGCTAGCGTTGGTAGAACAACTGCGGTCATACCTCGGTGGAGGATGTGAGTGCGAATGCGTTTGTAGCATGGCGTGTTCTCAACAATGTCCCATGATCATTGTGTTATTCCACCAATACTCATATTAAACGCAAACTTATTCAATTAACTACTGAAATAATTTCTTTCAACGAGACCGTAATATCGACCCTTTTCGTCGTATGTCTTATTGAGATTAAGATTATTGAGATTTAAACAAAAGTCTGAATAATCAATTAATCATTCCCATTTTTTCCTCATGTTTTTGCTTACATTATAACGAAGTAAGACAGTTATCATCGCCGTCTGTACGGCATCTTTCATGCACCGTTTTTACGTTAATTATATGCGAAATACCCAATGCGTAATTTTGTGCATGTTTTACTGAATCAACAACCATAGAATATCTTCTTAAGACGTGATATCTGAAGTATATTTATGAGTGCTTATTCATCTATAGAATCTATTATCACCTTTTTGATACCACTATCTCAGCTAAGTTGCTGACGCATTCATCTTGAGTGTGTTGTTTTATATGATTGCATTCTTAAGTGTTCAACCTACCCAATGTATGAGGTACTGGCAATAGCATTTTGCGTTTGCGTGGTGTTGCATGCCAAGAGTGCCGCCGGGTGTTCCCTGTGTCGCAAGCGTGACTCAGCGACCCTGAACCATTAACGTTAGACGTATCCCTAAAGGTCACATTTCTCGTTTTTTTTGTTTAAACGTTTTCACCCACTAATCAAATTATCAATCGAGGGCGTATTCCTTTTTCAGTAAGAGGACATCGTTAGTAATATTTCCGTGCTTCGTAATATTCCTAGTAGGTATATCTATCTACGCAAGTGGGCTATTCATAATGTTAACTGCTTATCACACCTCTTCAATCACGTCAGATACTGTCTACATGCTTAAATAACTAGTGTAGGTATAGATGATTTGTTATAGAGAAAGGCCCTAAGTCACTTTACATTAAAGCGTTAAATTGTGACCGAAATAACAATAATTTGTGCCGATGACCGATGTTTACAAGAGTTGGAACTCGATCGGCATACCTCTGCTGTGAATTCTTGAAGGATCAAAGGAAGCGCTGGTTAGCATCTGTTTCTTTTCAAGGGGGATTTGTCGTAATCAGATAAATCGTGCTCATGCCTCACGACTTCCTTACGCGAATAATATTGAGTGGCCTTTTTTTAAGTTGGATTGTTGGATCTCATCTCTCAATATGTTAAACAAAAATGATATTTATTTACATGCACATTGCATGATAAATACCTGCCCGTTAAAATTATAACACATTGCGTGTAGTTCACGGAGCACATATAACTTTCTAACGAAACACAAACCTTATAATTTGGCAGGCTTTTGCCAAAACCAGGGGTTAGTAAGTACCTAGCAAAACTTCTATTTTATCTATTTACCTGCGGCGTATTGGAAGTTTGTTTCTATTTTGCTACCGGTTGTGAAAAGCGATACTCCTAATTCAATCTGCGACTTGAAACTCTTTTATAAAACTAAATAAATATAGGTACAGGGTGGATTTTTGTAAGATGGGGCAGTAAGGGCGGGCACCTTAACCGTTGAAGTTACAGGCGCTATGAGATAAGGACAGACAATAAGATTTGCTATGCTCAAATGTAATGTTATAACAAGTTTCGCAATACAATGTTCAAATATAAGGTTTTAAGATTGTAAACCCATCATGTTCTTTTATCAAATGCTCACGAGTACGACAATTACGAAAAATGTGATCTTACGAAACCGTCTTACATATCTAAAGATACAGAAGGTACTCGTCGCAAATTGTGAAACCATAGCACCTCGGTTTTGTCAAGGGCTATTGGCAGACCCAGTACACCTAAGAATCCCCAGCTAAGCATAAGGGGACATCATTTGAGGTATCAAAGGCGTAATAGCTGACTTTGACGCAAGCGGTGAAACCGACACGCATGCGCATCCTACAGGCGAGGTTGAATAAGAGTGGACCAAAGATCAAACTCTGTGGAACCCCACAACTGCTCTTGCTGCGATAAACGTTGTGGTCAATATTAACATTGCGGTTTTGCTTTTTGCAAAGACAGACGCCGACAATCCCTTAGTAGACCAGGGAAACACACTGATACCGATGTTGTACTGGCACCTATGATAGCATCCCATTTTGCGTCCCTAGCTAGTTTAGCAAGTTGGGTGCTTGCCTGTGAGCACATATTTGAGGAGTAAACATTGTAAAGGACAATACTGAGGCCAGCGGTTCCACAAGCTAGGCTAAAATACCAAAACCTGGGAAACCCCACACCCAATCTTCCTGCTGCCGTTCCCATGCCTTTCGCAGAAAACTTCGACAATGCCTTATGAGTTGAGGGTACAACGGGTGCTTAAACTGACATCGCACGTGTATCCCATCTTTGCAAAACTACCAGGATTAGTTACAATTGCAGAACCCGAAACATGTTCTTAGTCGCATTCCCCATGGAAATATCCAACTATTTTGTTCGAGTGAGGTTGCACCGAGATGTAGGACGTTTTTTAAAGAAATTAGCATTAGTACCACACCGCATACTATGAACTATCAGGCGTCGATCGGTACAAACGGTTTCATAATGATCTTGTAGTTTCTAAGCCTGCCATGTATTGAAACATTTACACTATGGAATGCAATAAATATTCGAGTTTAGTCGTAATGCGTCTGAGCCCCAGTCTGTACTATTTTAAATCGGAAAATGTGCGCACATATATCATCATAGCTATTTTATTGGGCGAGAGTTTAATCCAACTAAACCAAAACAATCTGCAATAGCTCTCGTAATTTTGTTCAATTACGACTTAAGGCTCGTGCAGACCAGCGCGACGCGACGGCGCGACTCGACTCGCCTCGAACAATACAATTTCTAAGAAAACTTCACGGTATAACAATAGCCGGTGTCGCGTCGCGCTAGTCTGCACGAAGCTTAAAACGTTATGTTATTGTAGGAACTAAGAAAGAATCCTGCAGCTACAAAAATTTAAGATGGCTATTTTGTATGCTTAGTTAATTCTCTGGTTTTACTATTGTAAAGGAGCAGATAATTATACCAGCAGCGGGTTAGGGTTGGTAGTAACGCCCAATAGATTGAACCTGTGGTCAACTTTGAAAATAAAATGATATCGACTTACTTCCAATACTTAGTTACTAAAGCAATTTTACTTTTAGAACAAATTAACAACTTCGTTTAACATTATGATCATTTAGCAGGCTCGTCGACTCCAATAGTGTACGTGAATGAGACGTGTTTGGAGTGTGAGAGGGTGCGCGCGGCTTGCGAGCGGCTGGGCACGGTGGCGGTCGCTCCAAGCCCAGAAGCTCTGCCGCCGTCTCAGCAGCCCCCCGCCCCGCCCTCCTACGTCATCACCTCACCATTCGAAGGCGATCTGTTTGACACTGCACATAGAGCGAAATACAGGTCAGTGGTTATTGCAATTTTATTGCAGTTTCTAATACAAAACATGCAGCTATTAAACGTTTGCTAGGTATAACTCGTAGTTGAAAATTCCTAAAATGAAAGTACCTAAACTAAGACATTGACAACCCAGAAGAAAGATCTGACGATTCGCTTTTCATGGAATTTGAAAAATACGTAGAATGTAGCATCCCATGAAATTAAGCAATATGTACGAAACGTAGAGTTAACGTGAAAAATTCGTTATTGACATTTATTTTGGCAACGCTTACGGTCGATTGCTGGACCAGACTACTAATAAGCGCGTCGAATGCTTTGTTGCTCGTTTACATTAACGTCTTTTTGTCTTACACTCACCTACGCTTTTGTACGTGTAAACGCAACCGTGGATACGTCTCTAATGACGTTCAGTCAGTCTAAAACTGTGCTCATTAAGATGAACGTTATGATAAACCTCGCTTTAAAAAATACATACTAAGATATTACAGTTTCCCAATTACTCGAATAATCGTAAAAACTATGACAACTGCTTGAAACTCGGCAATAACTTCCTATAAAGTTAGTTTTATCATTTCATCATTAATTAATTATCATAACACTGTCACGATTGTAAAAGAGGTGACAACATTTTTTCATTCAATTGCTCGTGAAGTCGTGATATATACCATAAATCATTTAAAATGTCCTCGTAGCACCTTGTTATTTAGTGACAAACAACTAGAGATGCTTATCGACATAAAATAATGATCACAACATCAAACTCCTCGTAGAACTATAGAATTTCTTTAGAAAGAAAAAGAACATAGCGGCTGTTTTATTTTTTTACTTTCTCTGAACATGACTCAGTGAGTTATCGTGTAATTGGCATGAGTATGACCAATAATGCACAATGAGCATGCGTGTGATGAAACGCGTGGCCGGGGCTGCGGAGTGCTGTGGGTGATGCTTGGCGTATTGCTGATTTACGAGCACTGTAAACAACCACGCCACCACATCGTCTACATAATTATACCTATACCTTCTACATAGTATACCTCAGTCCCCTGATTATGAATCATTGATTTCAATATAATATATACCAGATTTTTCAGCGTATAATTTTTACGTGCACTGGATACTTGAAAGTATTTATTATTGTCAGTTCAACAACCCTAGTTTCCTTCAAGCTATATTTTATTTGCATCGAAACTATGAACTGTCTCGAGTTTGATTTATGAGTGGCAATTTGGCTGCCCCTTATCATTCAATATGTTCACTTGTGTTCATTAAATACCGTCGTGGTTACATTCAGCTGTACAGCATCAGCACGGCGCGGCGCTGTATCGACGCCGCTGTTAGGATAGCGGCATACTAATAATACTATTCTTGTAATTCCTACACCATTCCTTGAGCTGAATGTGGATGCCGTGCATTCCTTTTGAAGTGCTACAGCTGCCACGTTACTGTTTAGGCGACTCTGATGAGAATTTATTGTTTATTGTTTCGTGCATCCCTGCCCTGACTGAGCGCATACAAGCGCTGTTAAAATTTAACTCCGATTAAGCTTCTACTATTTTGCTGATTCATCTTCTTAGCTTTTCGATGGGAAAAATGGTTATGAAGAGGAAATGTATGTTTCCAATCCCAGTTTTCCGGGAGATAATAAATGATTAAATCTTGTAGAATTATTTTTAACGGAATAATCATAACACAAATGGAATTAAAATAAGCTAATGTTTCTCAGAAACGAACGGTTTCTCTTTAGTCTCAGTCCTGTCGTCTCGCGTATAATTAAATAGGTACGCTTAATACATAAGTCCACCCAGCACACAAAGTCGGGGTTGTTTATACACGTGAGACCTTCCACTCGTAAAGCGGTCGTACGTTAGGTGACTGTTTCATAGAAGGATGGATGTAAATAAAGGTGCGTGCAGAGTGCGCGGGCGCGCGGCGACGCTCGGCGTAGCGCGAGGGTCGCCCTTGTGGCCGCGCGACGCTCCTTGCTATTTTCGGCCTCACATTCCTCTCGACTGTTTTTCAATCTAACGTGAAGCGCATAACGCGCACGCCGCTTGTGCCTTTGTTTTCGCGGTTGCCGCGATAAACTATTAAACTGTTTCTTTTCTCGAATTAGCACGAATTAATAGTCAACGAATACGCGAAATCAAAACGAGAACTTGTATGCTAAGATTACTGTTGAGAGTTGTAAAAGTGAATGAGGTTGGCTCCATGACGATGATAAAGAGTGCTAGTGAGTGGGTCCAGAGCGAAGCGATAGTGTCGAGAGCACGTCGGACTAGTGCCTGATTACCGAGTGTGTGATAGTGATGGGGCCCACGCGGCTACCTCCTACACCCGAGGAGGAGGATGCTCCGCATCTGGTCGCCCGCGCCGAATCAAAACTTTTGGATAATATTCAGCCCAATTGCGATGTGTAAGAATTTATTTGAGCTGAGTGCGTTCTAGTTCTATAATATCGTTGTAGTTAGTACCCGGCAGCGGACGCGGCTATTAATTTACTCCTAACTGGAAAACCTACATTTAGAAAAAAAGGTCTACCTATGCGTCTAAAAGAGCAATAACATAAATATTAATAAAATTAATATACATATTATTCTCTGCAATTGTAAATTGCTTGTTTTCTGATTTCTCCCATCTGTCCAGCATATCTTCAACTATTACAAATAAACAATCATAGAGTATCATTGTGTATTTTTAAAACTAGGGAGATTATCTACTTGTTGATACAACTTCAATGCATTCATTTAAAAATCTAAAATAAACTCTAAATGTAACATTGATACTACAATCCAGTTTTCCCACTTTTCCTTCCTTATCTGCGGTGAAGAGCTATATCATCAACACTCTGATACATTTGCAATGTGTTAAACTTATGTGCACATTAAACTTGTATTGACGGGTGCTCAGCTATAGGTTTCTGAAAACCGAAATACACTCCCTCCGATACTCATGAATTGACACGAGGGTGCACAAGCAGGTGTAACTGCATTCTTTCCAAACATTTACGCACGGTTACTTGAATGAATAGAAGAGAGCTATAGCCAACTCCTTCTAATGGCTTTTATTTCACTATAATTTACTATTTTAAGTTTTCGCTGAATCGTTTTAGTGTATGAGTAATTTTCGGTTCAAAAATATCTAGAAATTTTGATATTTAATTGAATCGCAATGATTGTTAACAAATTCGTGGAATTTGAATGTAACTCATCAACTATTTCTATAGCGACACGTAGATATAGTAGCGGTGTATGCGGCATCCTGTGATGTCAGGCCCACACAGTCCCAATAGCAGCGACCGCCTCGTCGCGTCGTCAGAACGCACTTTTCTTTCAAAGAGCGCGCGTCACACCGACGCCCACCACATCCAACAACGATTTTAATTCACATCTTCGCGGATAAACTCCTTGCCCTATTAATATATTTTCTACAATGACATACATCTGAATAAAACGAATTCTATAATTAATTCATGTGACTAACAGACGCACGACGTTCAAACAAAATATTTATCGCGATTAACGTTTGTGCTATAATTATGATGGACTTGTAGAAGGACAATGGTGCCGATTCTCTTGTCACAAATGCGTCTAAACTAGACTAAAAATCTCCAAAATTTAGTTTACTCCTGTCAAACGATGATTTCCCATTCTGAAATAGACTAAAGTGGCACAACCTATCTATATTTTAGTTTGACAGCACTAAGATTGTACTGAGATTTTAATTTAGTGAAAATGACAATTTTGCTATTCTGAATTTGACGTTTTTCACCTAAAATTTTAATTTTCTAACTAATTCTGACCATTTTTAATCGCCACCGAAAATGGTGTGGAATATTATTAGTTGTCATGAACTAAAATTCACACGAACATCTCGACTTTGGGTGCAAAAACAGTACTGTACTGGATTTTTTTCTTTTCTTTTGCATATATCTCGAAAATGGTGTGTCCTATCGCAAAAATAATGAAAATTTCGACCCCCTTTATAAAACCCTTATACCCCTAATACTCAACACGTAGGTAATATTTTTTTTTATTTTTCATACAAAAAGTGAAAAATTCCATATAAAACACGTCGAGGCTGCCCCCACTGCGCGCCTCCGGCTCTAAAAAGTATGTACCACGTGGAGTCGCATTTGTCAAATTCGATTTAGTTGTGTCAAAATATATTTTTTAATTTAGAGACATTTTACTACAGAATAGCGTTTAAGATTCTCATAGCCAAAAGTAAGGAATTTTAGTGATAGTTTAGTTAGTTTAGTCCGGTGTACAAGAGAATCGGCACCAATGTCGGGTTTTATTAGTTTGGTCTGTGGAAGTAAATGCTTGTCTTGTAGCTAAATGTATTAAAATACACATAACATAACATCAAGCCTGTAATCACCGAACGGTTAGGCAGAGGTGTACATAGTACACCCACATTTCTCCAGTTATGTTTAAGTCCCATGTAATAGGGGGCGAGCCTATTGCCATTAACCGGGCACAAATCCAGACTCCGGACTGATACTGAGAAATTCCTGATGAAAAAACCCAATAACACCTTGCCCGACCTGTACCCTAATTGTGTAATACACGATCAATCACAATGTGAATCATTTTGAAACAAAATCCTAAGCCATTGCTTCACAAGTTCGAAAAAAAATCTGCTTAACAACTTAAATAACGCAATGAATGAAACAGATTAGCTGTAATCGTTTACGAAAATGTGTTTCGTAATTAGATAGCTGGGAATAGAACCCAGGACCTCATGCTCAGCAGTAGCGCTTGCGAGCACTACTAGACCAACGAGGCAGAATCAAGAAGAGAGTCAGTCAGTATTGAAAATATTAACTTTAAATTCATGTAGGGCTTACTTTGATGCCATGTTTGTTTTAATTTGGTGATCCTGCTATCTTATTTATTACGCAACACATTTTCGTTAACGAATAAGACTAATCTGTTTCACTTTGACAGTTCAACAACATTAATTGCGTTAATTACGTTGTTGAGCAGATTGTTTTTTCAAACTTATGAAGCTATGGATTAGCAATCTGTTTCAAAACGATTCAGATTCCGATTGATCGTGTATAACGCAATTAGGGTACAGATTAAGAGGGAACAGGGGCTGCGAGGAATTTGAAAAATAGGTATTTGAAAAAATCTATTGCCGTCGCGCTGCGCCCGAAAAACCGAGCTAAACCCCGTAAAGTGCGATAGGAACAACTGCAGCTCAGACTGATTATATCACAATTTTTTTTACGAAAACGACGTTTGGCATTCTCCTTTTTTCTCCTCGAAAACTAAGCCGAATTAATATTTTTTTACATTAAAATTTTAAGAAAGAGTATGTCTAGGTTCCTATTATTTTCTTTTATGCTAAAAACTTTTCCGAATTGGTCTGGTAGTCCTCTAATCACGGCGGTAAAAATGGGGCATTTTTGTAATTTTTGGAGGGTCATAGTTTCCTTACTTATTAATTGCTGAAAAAAAAGAAATGACAGGGGCATGCCTATAGAGACCCTGATTTTATACAAAAAAAAATTACAGCTCTAGAGGCATTATTCAGGAAGAAAAACGGGGAATACGTTTGTATGGAGAATCGCGGGCCCTGTTCCCTCTTAAGCTCCGAATATAATTAATAATTATTTATCTTTAATAGAGCAATGTTCCTTTAGAATATTTTATGATGCTGTTACTGAAATTCGTTGCAAAGGATTTCTTATTTTTCATACTTCATAATATGATTATCAAGTAGTTTTTTTTCTGTCCCTACTTGTATTTACATAGATGTTTATGAAAGACTAAAATGTATACCAGTGTGTATGTATGTCAACTGCTGGCCCGGGGTAACGGACCCGACTTAGAAGGTCGAGGGCTAGAATCCAGGCACTTTGTGAAATTTATTTAATCACCACTGCAGCTCTGCAGGCTCTGCAGCTGCTCTCAAAACGGGAAAGGAACACCTGAGGAAGCCGCCATGTCCTGGAATCATAAATTCAAAGACATGTGACATATACCAATCGTCACTAGGAGATTACAGCCCACTTCCTCGCGAAGACAGGAGGCCTGTGTCCCACTAGTGGGAATATTATAGGCTGATTATGCTATGCTTTGTATGCCATCTGAGTATTTTACTATTCGCTAACGATTGTTATGCTGATCAAGCGGTTCGCCGTAACATGTGCTGTGCCTCAGTGCATAACATTAAATCCATACAATAGACTGAAACATAAGGTTACTTCATAACTGAAAGAAAATATTTAAAATGAACGCCAGTGTTCTGAAATCTAGGGTGAGCCTATGCTACGTATAAAACTATAAAACGATACTTTCTATGTTTGTTAGCAATCTCTAGTAACAGTGGATTGGCAGCGAGTATGTTAGCCGAAGGATTGATGACCACTGAGTTGTTGTTGAGTATAAGGGAGTTATTCCTAAATAATTTTGAATATGTAATGTACCTGACTGTCAGTGTTGTACATCTCGGCAACGGATGCCACAACTGGCGGTGGACTGGATGGACACGTTAGTCTTCGAATATTGCGCCATAGGAGGAGTCAATACTAGGCGACTTAGTTTACCAAATGCAGCATTTGTTCAATTGTAGCAAATCATGCAGGTATGAGTGGTTTGGAAGTATTTCAACCTCCAACCTACCGATTTAGAGAAGCGTTCAGATGACAGTGCATTTAACTTCTAAGTCCTTGTCGAGGCTGACCCCATAACATGCTTCGTATGGTTATGTTGCATTTCATCTAAAGGCACCAACAACTATGCGTTATTGGGATGGCATCGTCAAACCCTTATTCGGTACGATCGAAACAAGAGTTTCTATTCTTTATACAGCAGTGTAACATTATTGCAGGGCTACAGATCCGAAGATATTTTTTTTCGATTTAGCCAAAGGCCTTTTCGAAAGCTTTTCTTAGCTCGTTCCACAATTGCCATACACAGCGACTGATTTTATTCCACGGTCTTCTGTACAATTTGCCGGAACGGTATGAATTTAATCAACGAACCTGTTCTGGCTGGAACTCGCCAAGTCTTCTTTCTGTACTCAATTCACAAAACTAAATGACTTTTTCACCTTTTTTAAAGAACAGAGCTTTCACAGTCACAGCTCACACCTCTGCTCTCAAAATGACTTAAATAAATATGAAATAGTGTTGATCAGTTAGCCAATAATAATGAATAGGTAGTCGTAAGATTTAATCGACAATCATTAACATTCAGTGCGAGGTAACACCGGACATGCACCGCTAGGTTTAATTATAAAAGAGGACGAACGTTGTATCTTTTGTCCAAGTTTTGAGCTACGAACTAACATAAAAGGGAAGGACCGCCGTGATTTGACTCGATGATGTTTTCGCTAACTAACAGATAAGGGCTACTAATATCGGATGTAAGCAAATTGCTAACTGTATCGATGTCCTACTATCAGTTTAACCGGCGAATTATAATTGATTTGATATGTATTAAATTAAACATACCGATAGTCTATCTTGTAGCACATGCGAGAGACTAGATTTAAAAGTAGGCTGATGATGGATGAGTCTTGTGTTCATTCATAAAACAAAACGGAATTTTATGCTAATGTATATTCTGTTATTTACATATTTTTATCATTTTGAGGCATTTAATGATATTTCTATTCATCATAAAATAAAAGCGTACTATAATTTCGGTTTGACCTGGAAACTAACCACAATAATAAACACATAAAACACATGAGTACATACATAGCAGTAAATAAGAGTTTTACGACCCATAGAATTTTTTCTCCGTGAAATAATGCATATGGCAATCATTTTCTTTTATATCTTTATATAACATTGATATTGATACAAGTATGTACATATTTATAGTGGCAGAGCTAGTATGTATAAATGATTTATTGAACGTGTTGACTGTCAGTTGCGTCAATATAGCGACTGTTTGTATTGGCACTAGAGACTACTCATGAACAGATTCTGTTTGATTTCATTATAGATGGTAGACGACTTTCGTAATTAATTCAATTATAGTAAATGTCATACTCATTGTTATTGTTTATTTATCATTAATTTTGTTATTTAACTTTGATAGATCTAGGTCGATTTAAAATATTTTACCGAGTATAGATAGTGCAATCCACGACGACGCGCCCCACTCCGCTCCGTACTAAAGTACAGCTTACAGTACAGTAATCGCGGAGTGGGGCGCGTTTTCGTGGATTGCACTATCTGTAGTTTCTCTAATAAAAGAATGAATATTTTATTATGTTCTTGTTGAGATATCCATCAGCGCCATGTTGACTAGTTTCCTGTTAATAAGTACCTATGTCACGAAAAAACCACAGGAAGTTCTGAATCAGGAAGCGCGGAATCACCGAGGGGTGTTACACTCCAAATGTTATTACGAATCATGTAATGATTCAAAATTATTCGCTGTTCATAATACAACAATTTAATAGTCGTATCCCAAACAGCAAACTCAAACCATTTATTGGCACTTTTGAAAAATACAAATAGCAAAAAAGATAGTTTATTTTATCCCCTCATACATAAAGGCATTCGTATTTATTGTGAAGCTGATTCGACAGACATTGTCCTGTAAATATTTCAGTAAATTATACAAAAACCCCATGAAAAAAAGAAGTCCTGTTTTTCCAGAATTTGAAAATATCCCGGGAAACATTTCCCATTTGGAATTTTTTCTTTACATAAAAACCTCATTCGAACAATTACGAACGTTTTAAAACAAAATATTTCCAAATCGGTCCACTCGTTCTCAAGTGATGTGATTACCAACAAACAGCATTTCATTTTTATTTATTTTAGAATGGATGATCTTGATCACAAAGACGTACTATAGATTCATAGAAACAAAGAAAACATTGCGCGCATGAATTCAGCGTATCCCACCCAGTCCACCAAATGGGACGAACACGCCTTTATATGTCGTCACATTCATAGTTTAGCAAAGATTCGTAACGATGATGCTACACTTAATTTCTTATCCACGAGACCACGACTCGACGTCTTTCAGAATAGTTCAGTGGCTTCCAATTCTAACTGCTACATTTTCCAGCGGAGACCTGTAATTAATTATTGTTGTTTGTGTATTGCAGGGTGCTGGGTCCTACAGCAGTCCTACAGTTGTCGGAGCGCGATGAGCCGCCGCCGGCGACCGCGCGTCCCCTCTACTCACTGGCGATGCGCGGCGCCGTCATTTGTTTCTCAGGATTCCGGAAAAAGGATGAACTTGTTAGTACTAAATATTTTTGTGATAGTTGATGATGGATTGAGTTGACTTTGTGTCGATAGTCACCTATGATCAAATAAAGGAGAAGTCTCATCTCCCATAGAAAATTACCCCACGTCTGACAGCAGAGAGAAGTATCTAAAAAATGTATTTAAAAAAAATACATACGGTTTTAATCCTTATCCTTAGGGGTACTATATAATTTAGCAAAATCTGCAGATTTTAGTTTTAGAACGACTCGAATGCAATAAAATAGAATAAAAACATACTTTCGGTTTTAATCATACATAGGTAGGTACATCACGGCTGTATTCTCCGAAGGGTTAGGTAGAGGGTACCTATAGTACACCCACAATTCGCCAGATAAGTTTAAGTCCCATGAATAGGGGGCGACCCATCAACCGGGCACAAATCCAGACTCCGGGCTGCTACTGAGAAATTCCTGATAGAAAAACCCAATAACACTGCCCGACCTGGGAAACGAACCTAGGACTTCATGCTCAGCAGTAACCCACTAGACCAACGAGGCAGTCGTTCTAAAACCTTCAGATTTTACTTAATTATATACTACCCCTGAATTAATGTTCACAGCAAATTTTTCATATGTTAGTAAGGATTAAAACCAGAAGTATGTAATTTTTTTAAACTCTATTTTAGCGATAATTTGAGATATTTCTTTTTGCTGGCAGACGTAGGGTATTTTTAAGACTTCTCCTTCATTAAAATATTTAATTTACATTCGTTATACAATAATTATGTGGTTTGATAACTAAAGCCAGACACTTAGTAACATTTTCATGCATCGACGCTTACGTAACCAGCCCATGTTATCTTGAAAAAATTGAGCACTTATTGTCAGATGGCGATATCGATCAACATGTTAAACTATAGCAAATCTGGTCGCATTTGACATGCATTTTTATTGTTTAATTTTACGTCATTTGCCTGAGCACAGTTACAGCTCAGTATTTATGGTCATAATTTTTAAGATACACAAGTTGATATTTTGTGTCCACCCGATAATAGCACGATAATGAAATGCATGTAGGTCAAATATGAATGAGTTCTGTGTACAATAGCACTGTATTATTCGGCAGACGTACCTGATAACCCTGATCCACTATATGGGCGGATCGATCCGCAAGGACATGTCGAGTAAAGTGACGCACCTGATCGCCGCGGCGGCGACAGGCGACAAGTACCGGTACGCGTCAGGATTCGGCCTGCCCGTGCTCGCGCGGTCCTGGGTCGACGCCTGCTGGGAGCGCCGCGACGACCCCGCCTGCCTAGCCACCGATGATGACGTCATTGTAAGTACATTCAATACGGTCTACAAACACACATAAAGAAACTCATTTTTTTTCATGGAAACAAACTTCACCTGATACGATTCTTACATACTCCTTTTTATTCATTCATGATCACACATCTGGCCATACGCACGCGCCGGTTGCGAGTACATAAACACCTGACCTTTTTGAAGGACATTATGCTCATGATTTATTCCGAATTCAATTTTAATTGTGATGTAGGATTGAAAGCTGTAATATTATAATAGATGGTAAATCAAATACAGTTACATAAAAATAAAAAATAAAGTTTATTCTGCACTAACAATACGCCCATTCAAAGAAAAAATACACAAATACAAGAGTAGCCAAAAGCCTCGTATTCAACCAACAAACAAACGTTTGGAAATGTTGTTCATCGGTTGATGTCAAGGTCTCGGACCAAAGACAATATTGCGTAATTACTGTTGCTAATTAAGTACTATTACTTCAAATAAATAAATTATAAACATTCTAAGAAGCTGGAATGCGTATATTTAATTCATTATCATCGTGGCGTGGAGGAAACTTGTCCTTATACTTATACTTCCCTATATTCATTATTTACGTCGTTATTTTCTTACTCCTTTTGATCTATGGAATGTCATAATTACAGAAAGAACACAAACTGAGAGTGTTCGCGGGCGCTCGCGTCTGCTTCGTGGGTTTCCCTGAAGATGAGACCCTGCATATGGGCGAGGTGCTGGCCAGCAATGGCGGCGGCACCTGCCAGCTCGACGACCCTGACTGCACGCACGTTGTGAGTACTGCTTACCTTCTATACTACACACACACACACAAAAATCCTGCCATAATCACATTCGTGATTTACTTAAAGGTTCGCGCATTGCAGCTGATAAACCTTTATAAACATTTTAAAACTGATAGCACTCTTTAGCTTACACTAGATTCTATTGTCCCTTTATGAGGAAAGCAAAATGTTTACAAACATTTTGAAGCTGCGGTGCAGTCGCACCTAAGCCTCCTAGTGTTTTGTTAACCCACAGTCTGCCGAGAATCTCGAGTAGTGTGCTCAGTTTGTTAACAATGTAATGAACATTTTAGAACCTCCCAAATGGCACTAAATGTCCAACAGAACGTTTACCTCTGCATACCTGTTTATTTATATACTTCATGCCACATTACACATTATTAGTAACTAATTTTAGCATTATGAAGTCAGCATGCACGTAGATATACTTGGGTACACATATCACTCTTAGTTAGATACTTTGTAGGCAATATAAATTAGCTAGTAGCACACTTCTGTTATTATGACACATTTTGACACCTCTTAATTTCTTCCGATGACTGCGTATTTATTAGCAATGCCTTCAATGCCAGCAGGTGTTTGATTAACAATTTATCAGTACAAACAACGACTAGATGAGAGCGGACTCAATGTCACTTGCGTTGCGTATGTTATATGCACATGATAGATATTTCAATATTAGAAACTCTTGTGCGTTTCCTTTGATGTTTTGTTTCTCCTTTATCCCGATTTGGTCTTCCGCCACTCGGGGTAGCCCGCCATTTGAACCACTTCCACATCCCCCACCGCACGACGCAAAGTCGACCCATTGTTTTCTTTTCATTAATTTGTTAACATGTTGCTGCTATCACGAGTTTCATAGTATTGTTTGTTCACTCACATTCGCTGTTGTACAATAACTGCGCACATACCTCATTCAGCTTGTGTATATTACACGACATCCATATAATCACACCTACATACTACTAGTGTTGTTTACATTCGTTTCATTTGTTGTGTGAATGTCTTACTACCCACTCTATTGCACTAGACAGACTTCTAGAACACCTTTATGTTGTAGATGTAACTTCACGTACGTATCAGTTTCATAAATCACTTTTTCAAACATCTCTCTTCATACATCTCAATTATGATCAAGAACACTTACAAGAATATAATCAAATCTTCGCTAGGCAGTCGCTTTCTGTGTTTAACTACCTCTATCACGATAATAATATATTATTATCGTCGTGCATGTTTGTATTGGAATGGCTTCATTACATCATTGCGTGGTGTGTTTCACACATGTTTCAGGTAATGGCCAATGGGGAGACTTTCGGTCGTTCGCTTATCCTATCACCTCATCCGAGTACACCTAACTCAGCGAAACCATCCCGCGCCACTCCCAATCGCTCCCAGTCCACTCCCAAAAGCTCTCTGTACCGCCGCCTGTCGGCGCGGCTGTCGGGCCGGCGCGCCAGCCCCGGCAAGCGCAGCGACAGTAGCGACGTGTCGCACGACGAGCGCGGGCAGCGCGTGCACTGCGCGCGAAACAGTATTAGAGAAAAGCAAGCCAAAGCTGTTAGCAAAGATCAAACAGATAACTGCAGTATAAGTTTTGTAGGGAAATCATTCACTGACGATTTGTGTTTGAATTATTACAACACCAAAACTCCTCCGCATGTTGAACGTGTGGAATTGCGCAAATACAATATTTGTGATAAAGAGAATAACAAAAACATATCTCAGCTTGTCCGCGAATCTGATAGAATTAACTCTAAAGACAAGAGAGAAGTTTTTAGAAATAAGTCCATGAACGTATTTAACTTAGTCGATTGTCTCACTGAAGCGGGATCCTTGCACTCGTCTCTAACGAAAAGTTTGTGTGACCTCGACTCTAAAGATGAACCAGTATTTCTGCTGGCCAGCTCAACTGGCGGCAAAGATTTGCAACAGTCAACAACCACAATTTCCTCCGGCAAAAAAAGAAGTCGCAACTCCACAGATTCTAATTTCCAAGTTAGCACAGTTGACGCTAATTTATCCCCTGATAAATGTGAAGAGAGCAACTGGAAGTCTATTAAAAGGCTCAAAATAAAAGACTCTTTCAAGTTTAAAAACAGACCCACTATTTTCAAAAGGACGAAAAAAGACTCCGTTTCTAAAACAACTGGAGAAATAGTAGTAGAGCCAGTGAGTCCAGAGAGCGTGAAGCCGACCGACCCGGCCGGGGAGTTCGTAGCTTCCACATCGTCGCCGATCAAAGAAGATGATAACGCATCTATATGTTCCATGAACACAAGTAAACAGTCGGGATTCTTCGACATTTCATTTGCTTCAATTAGGAGTTCTAAAACCGTCAAATCGGCCTCAAAGTTACGACGGAGTGTTAAATCGTTCACAGCTTCGTTCAGGAGTGAAAGGAAAAAGAAGTATGAAAAGCGCGCTGAACGTAATACAGTAGTAGTGGACGCATGCCACCTACCTTCAGAACTCACTAACATTTCGACACCAAAGAGCGTATTCGATGGAATGAATTTAGATATTTCACCAGTTCAAGTGGATACCGTGGACAGCACCGACCTAGCCACCCCGGCCGGACATCGAGATGCCGATGTAGACGAACTCGACGATTCTACCGTATTTAAAACTCCTCAAAGCGTGTGGCTCCGAACTCATCGCCATTCGATTTGCGGTGGCTCTGAGTTGCGTGTGAGTAGCGCATCTCGCCTGCCGCCCGGTTCGCCCCGCAGCCACGCCCCGCCCGGCTCGCCCCACAGCCGCGCCCCGTCCGGCTCGCCCCACAGCCGCGCCCCCCCCGCCCCGCCCGCCCCCCGCCCCGCCCGCGACCAGCCGCCGCCCGCCTCGACGCCCCCCATCCGCGACGCCCACGCCATATCGCAATGCCATGGAATATCGCTACCGGTACTAACACTATTTTATTCAATACTACTAAAAATATAGTAGCTTGTCATGCCATCGAACATCAGCGGTCATGGTCTGTGTCGTATCTGCGGAGAGGCCTCCCTCGGCCTCGAAGCGGTCCTCGCTGGTATGCATGTCATATAAAATATATCTTGCACCTTGAAAACTTTAGACGCTTAAAGGGACGTGCGCATATGAGTACGCCTTCACGAGATTTGCGTAGGAATCCCGTTCGACGAGTCTAGTGGGTATTGGTGAAGGATGAGAACGTCTAGGCCTCCGTTTATGATTCCTAATGTGCAGCTGTGTGTATGCAGGTCGTCGACGAGCACAATACGATAGTAGCGCCGGATTGCTCGACACGGGTGCACGTCGTGAAGGCCGAATGGTTCTGGGCCTCCGTACAAAATGAGGAGGCGCAGGACGAGCGAGATTACCTGTTCAAAGACGTAAGTAGCAATATCTTAGTATTTACATTGAACTTAATAAAAATAAATAATGCCTTGGACATCTGACCATCTGACCGCTTACTTGGTCTTGTTTTGGTTTTAAAGTGACTGTTTCACTTACATTTAAATTCTCACAGGAACCTTGTGAGTGTTGTTTTCTATCGTAATCGTAACTGTATTTTCAGAGATTATGCTGTACTAACCTACAAAAGGTTTTTTAAATGATACTTTTTATAAGCCATTCTAAATATGTCTCGAATTGTATTAAGTTTTACATGACAGTATCTAGATGAGGTGTCCCGGCGGTCGTCGGTGGGCGGCGCCGGCGCGGGCTCGTGCGCGGCGCCGGACGAGCCCGCGGCCGCGCCGGCGCCGGGCGAGGCGGGCACGCCGACGTCGCACCTGCAGCGCCTGCGCAAGCGCAAGCTGCGCGGCGGGGACTCGGCGCTGCACAAGCGGCGCTCGTCCGTGGGCGACGCCGTGCTGCTGAGCCTGTCCGGCAACCTGCTGGACTGCACGCCCTCGCCCGACGGCAAGCAGCTGCTTGAGGGTGAGTTGCCTCTTCTTGTTTAACCAACGAAATAAAGGAGATTCTCAATCAAGTCGACGCGAGTATTTTTACCAGCTTTTTATTAACTTGTTTCTAAAACGATCACAGTGGTAAACAAATAGAGTGAGTTAAATGTTGGTACGCCGCAAGTCAGTGGTATCAAAACAAGTAGTTAGCTGGCCTCGCATTCTA
Organism: Xanthia togata; assembly: GCA_963853775.1. Lineage (NCBI taxonomy): Eukaryota > Metazoa > Arthropoda > Insecta > Lepidoptera > Noctuidae > Xanthia > Xanthia togata. The sequence goes on from OY970793.1 coordinate 13,946,287, forward strand.
TTGAAACTCCGTACTACCCTAGGCCAGCTGAAGGTCAAAGTGTTACCACTTACGTGCGGTCGACTGTACCAGGAAATAATTATAAAATTGTATATAAAAATTAAGACCCTTGGAAACAAAATTAATTGAAATAATATAGAGGTGGAGAAGAAATGTCAGTCATTCTTGGATCGCCGACGTGAGTGACGAGGGCGATTGATATAGAATGACGACTCTTGCGACGACATGCACATTGCATTGCAGATGTTGAACCCATATATTTGTTCATTTATTACCACTAACTATATTTGTATACCTTTGCCTTGTCGCCCTGTCGCCTGTAACGGTCGTGTTTGTGTTGTAGAGTCGGAGGTCCCTGATACGGTTGTCCGGAAGCTGTTGTCGCCAAGGCAACAAGTGTTTATGGAGCTTCTACAAACAGAGTCCAATTACGTTGGGATATTACATACAATAGTTACGGTAAGACATCCAAAATACATAAAAATTAAGAAATGACATAGATTTCATTAAGGCAGCATTGATAACAAGTTTCGTCTACCGTGTTTCAGATGTTCAAGCAACCGTTGGAAGAGATGGCCGAGGACGACAATAGTAATGGCAAAAATCAAGCATTGCTCAATAATACTGAACTCAAAATTATATTTGGAAATTTACCGCCTATTTATGAATTACACCAGTAAGTTGATTTTTCCACGAAAAGCGTTAGTAAAAGCTTGTACAAAAAACAGTAGCCACCCGATTTTTCAGATTTCATTTCGATCTGTTAGACCGGATAATACTTTTCTATCGAGTATATATAGATAGATCGATAGAATACTCTTTATTGTACACTATAAAAATGACAGACATTAATTTAGAAAATTTACGTGACACACCCTATGTAAAATTTCTAAATTAATGTCTGTCATTTTGGGCGGTCTTATCGCTTATAGCGGTCTTTTACAGACAACCTTTGGATGAATTAAAGGTAACAGTCTCCTGTTACCTTTAATTCATCCAAAGTTGTTGTGTTGTTATTGTCTCTCGACAATACTGCAGTTAGTCAGCAGTGTACCATCTACATATACAATAAATACATACATACAGCATAAACTTATTCATATAAATATATATACATAGATATACTTATATAAAATTATAAACATGAAACAAGAGCAAGGAACTATATGTAATGATGATGTTTAAGGAGAGAGGAAGTGTTTTTTTTTCCGAGTATTCCGTACTTTCATATTGTGTCACATGACTAACAACTCCGCGACACATCTATTCTATACATTTATAAATTAAGTCGATTTCTTCTAAACTACACAAGGGGGCTTGATGCGGTTGTCACAATTATTCAGAGAATTAATTCCAGTAGGTTTATGTGTATTAGACTAACATATAATAGATAAATCTCAAGTGTTGTGAAGTCTTAAAAACCATGCGGGTTTCTAATGAGTGGTACAACTCTCAGGCGAATGTTAGAAGAGCTACGCTACGCTCAAGCGCACTGGAGCGAGGAGACGAGCATCGGTCGGCTGGTGCTGCGCTATACGCCCGACATGGTGAAGGCCTACCCGCCCTTCGTCAACTTCTTCGAAAATACCAAGGAGATGCTGCAACAGTGCGACCGTGAGAACCCAAGGTTAGCCACCATCATCGTAATTTTTCGTGGATCGATTGAGCCAGTAGTGCGTCATGTAGAAAGTAATTATTTATTTACTTATGCTTGAAGTTAAGTTGAACATAAAAAATAAACTGCACCTGCTATTCAAAACAATGAAAACACCGACTCTTCTCCGTCTGCATAGTCCATCTTATACAGACTACACTAACTAAACAACAGATCAACTCTTTCTAAACTATTGTTAGAATATTTTAGGGAGAGTGGTCATAAAAGAAACGAGTTTGATGTTTTTAAAAATCCGCTGAGTCCCCCAGCAGTAATTCTGCGGTTATGCCCCGTTTCTGTAGTGCATCAGAGATGTTTTCGCAAAACGGAACTGACGGTTTCCACGCAGTCATACGCAAAGAAGTTGCTTTGCTGATGCATCAAACGCGGGTCAGTAACAATAATATCGTGAAATTAGTGGCGGAGAATCCTTACTCTTCTGTTCTAAGGCATTTTGTGGAGAGGGCTGATATCTTGCTTGATCGTTCTCTGAGCAACCTGCCTCGGGCACTTAATTAGTTGTGTTGCCGGTGTTGATTGTATGTCTTGTATTACTGTAGCGGTTACACCGCCACATACTAACTACGCATCAAAGACATGACGTCACACAAATCCTGCATCGCGCAATTAGAGTTTACCGCGCGAACGACATAGATAAGACTATCCGAAATCAACAGCGGCAGTCGGCCCGCCAGACACAACACCCGTCTGGTTGGAGGATCCTGCCTTTTCTATGGTGGATGAGTGAACTTTACACCCTGTTCCTCATGCCGCTAAATTACTAACATCAGTTATAAGGTATTTTTTCACTAACAAGATAGATTTTATTGTTGTCCGAAACTGAATAAATAAATAAGATTACCACTTTACCATAGAAATACGCCCAATAATTCCTGAACTTCAACCATTCCACTAAATAAGAAAAATATTTTACATATTCCAGATTTCATGCATTCCTGAAAATCTGTCAAACCAAGCCAGAGTGTGGCAGACAAAGTTTACAGGAGCTACTAATAAGACCAGTGCAGCGGTTACCTAGTATAAGTTTATTACTCGACGGTAAGTTAACTCATTTATTTTTCCATACAAAACTAAAAAAAATCAGTCATCCCAAAATTTTAATAATTTAACGGTTCGGACTAGCATGCAGATAATTTGTCCACCCATTGCACTATAAGAGCGTTATAAGGTTTAAATTGATTGCACGCTCAAATGCAACACTTACTTCTTCTTCAATCGGTCCATCATTAATGAGGATCCTGGTCAGTGAACCTCTTAAAACAGAGACAATCCTCTCTGCCTCCATCGGTTCCGGTCCAAAGTTGCTATCACCACCTGCTGAAATTTGCTTGAGGACATAGCTTCTTTTACTTAGTCGGACCATCGTGTGGGCGACCGGGCTCGTGCTATCTCTGCGAAGAGGAGATGGCAGCATTGAAAAGCTGGTCATGGTTGGTAATGCAGAAGGAAAGAGAGCAACAATTACACAACCAGGCTAATTAGTAAAGTGCAACGATGATTTCCCATATAATAAAAAAGTGAAAACGAAACCCCAACTACGACAAAAACGCCAACAAAAAAGGCATAAACTAGACATCACAGACAGAATAAATAAAAATCGGGAGTCACTTAATGTATGCGGCTGTCTCCCAATACTGAAACGTCACTCAAAATTTAAGTAGCACTTATATTTAACAGATACTCAAAAGTGACGTTTGACATTACGAAATCTAAAGTTTAGGAGCTGCTCAAATGTTAAGCAGCCCTTAAATTTTGAGTGACGTTTCAGTATTCGTGGGTGTGACTCCGGATTTTTCATTTGTCTGTAGGAACGGATGAACAAACATACATAGCCTGTTAAAATCAGCCACCTTTGGCTTTGTCGTAGTTGGGTAATTACAATAAAATCACCTTTGTTACAGACATATTAAAACACACGCACAAAAACAATCCGGACCACGGCGCTTTAGTGCAAGCGCTAGCGGGCCTGCGCGAGGTCATGTCGCACATCAACGAAGACAAGCGCAAGACCGAGGGGCAGCTGCAGATGTTCGACATCTACAACGACATTGATCAGTGCCCGGTATGATTTACAAAAATATACACGAGTCTAGGAAATGAATTTATGAGAAAGTCTGAAAATAGCACTGTTGACTGAAAACATTTGTGGAAATCGGTTGTCATGGTATTGGCACAGTCTATAAACCAATACAGTCATTCGACGAAGCCGTCTAGACAGGGCAATCGTGCGGGGTGTGAGGGGCGAGGGGCGGGTAGGGCGAGCCCGAGCTGCATACGTCGCCATTGTTAGTAGCTCGGGACATGACTTTCAGGGCTAACGCGTGTCCTTTGTTTTAAATGTTTTGATTTCTACACAATTAAAATGGTGCATATGTCATGTGCTGCGCGATAATGCATGTGTGTATATTAGTAATATTAGCCAATCTGTAGATTAATATGAATTAATGAATGACTAATGAGAAAACGGAAACTGAAAAATAATAAAATATAATTTTATTTATATTGTTAACAAGCTATTATTCCCAAATAAAATACAAGACTGCCATGCAAAAAAAAAAAAAATCAGCGTCACTCGGGACGATGTATAAATTGTAACGATAAAGTCCAAACTGTTGAGGCATTTAGAAGTTATGGCGGAACAAAGAAACGTACATACATTCATACATACATGCGCACATACATGAAACCTAAAAACATTACCCTCTCTTGTGTAAAGTCTGTGACAACCCTAGGTAAGTACTATGGCCTTGTGCCGTGTCGGCATTTACGCAAACATCAAAGGCGTCGGTCCACTGTTACTCTTTACACTGTGGTATTGGCATGTGATGCGATGATTTCTATAAGTGTAAGGGAAAACCAAATAAACTATTGATGCGTGAAGATGACGACTAATAGAGAATAAGTGAGATCAAGGAAATTAGCAAATTACTATTGCCATTCAGAAAATTTAAAAAAAAAACACGAGCCGCATAAAAATGTGGTACATTAATGAGTAGCAAAGTTATTTAATTGTTCTGCATAACGCAATTCATTACAATGTATGATCGACCGGGCGTCAGGAAAATCGGCCTTATAGCTATGAAATAAATGCGCCGTCAATTTCAAATTGCTACTTTGAACGTCTGCGACGGTAAGTGCTGTGCGGCAAGGACTAAATATTCCCCCAGCAATAACTTAAAAGGCGTGTAGCTCCTTCACTTTTTTTTGGTTTTTGTATTTTTATTTGTATACTAGTTTTTTTCTGCGGCTTTGCCCGCGTGGATATCGGAAAATATCCCGGGGGAACGTACTACCCGGATTAAAAGGAAGCGAAGTAATGATCCCATACCTAATAGCCGAGGAAAAGGTCATTGATTCTTGTCTTAGCACTGCGCCCGCATTGCCGTCAACTATAATTATTTGGTTACGTAAATTAAAGGCCCAATTTAAATAACATAATGGATGAGGATAATATCGGTCAAAATAGCTTCGGAAATTACAATGAAATTTTTATAAAGTGGTTACTGTAGGTCATCCTTAGAAGATAGACATAAATATCTTGACTTAAGAATGGATAGTTCTCTATCGTGGACTGTTCATATAAAAACAAAGCTTACGTCACTATTTGGATCCCTCCGAAACATTATTCAATATTCCACATAAACTATGTCACACCATCTATAACGCTTTAGTAAATCCACACCTCCTATAACTGTTTGAAATTTGCGATAGTGCGGCCAAGACGAACCTAGCAAGTCTCAAAGTTGCACAAAACAACATAATAAAAATGATTTTTATTTACTCATATTTAACATTAACATGCAAAATTTATGAAGAAACCAAAATAATGAACAGACAATTATGTTTTCACAATACGTGTATTTTCATTCGTAAGGTACTCAACAAAAGTATTCAGACTTATTTATCGTTTACTACAGTAATACAAGTAACCCAACGAAGCACTCGCCGAGCTAGTTTTCTGATTTTACTGAAGATGAAAACTAAGTTTGGCAAAAAAAAAAAACTTTTGAAGGAGCACAATTATACAACAAAATGCTCTCATGTATAAAAAGTTACACATTCAAAACTCATTTAGCTGAATATTTAATCACAAATAACACCCTTCCTAAAAGCTGAATGCATTGGATGGGTGTATCATAATTGCTACCGTGACGACTGTGACACACTCTATATTAATAATTTATTTTAAGCATTTTGTCTCATGCAAGTGATTTTGTGCCTTTTTTGAGAATAAATATCTTTAAACCTATAATATGTAAGGATAATTGAATAATAACATACATGCATTTACTCACGCCTTTTTGTAACTCACCATTGTGTATCAAGATATTCAGTCTTGATACACAATGGTGATTACTATCTAGTACATGATCTGTTGTACTCAGGCCCACCTAGTGTCTTCTCACCGATCGTTCGTGTCTCGCTGCGAAGTGGTGGAACTATCCAAGGAGCTGTCAGGCAGGGGAGACCATCTCGTGCTGTTCCTCTTCACCGATACCATGGAGGTCTGCAAGAAAAGATCCAAAGTGAGTATGTTGACGTGGAATAAACTTAATTTATGGTCAATGATTTCAAAATGAACGATACGCCCATCAGAACATTTCACATAAACCTTCTTCATACAAGAAAAAAACTAGCGCCATCTGTGACAACTCATACGAACTACGTGAATGCCGCTTTGCATAGGTCCACGACGTAACCTTGTACACACGGCTACATTTATTTAATCCTACACAATGCGAAACTGGAAATTATAGCTTGATATGTAGCCGTGTGTACGTGCGAACATGATTTTTAAAAAAAGAAAAAAGAAAATATGTTTATTCTGCACAAACGAAACGCACATTATAACAAAAGAAAAAAAATAAAAATTATACAAAAATACAAAAGTAGCCAAAAGCCTCGTATTCAACCAGCAAAAAAAAAAACGTTTTGAAATGTTGTTCATTGGTTGATGTCAAGGCGTAGTGTCAAGGCCTCGGACCAAAGAAAATATTGCGTAATTACTGTTGCGACATTACATAATCTGTGGTTGCGACATTGTCAAATGACAAAAAAAACATAACAAAAACAAAATGCCGATTACAGAGTTACTTAGCTACATTTGTAATAAATAATATGAGAAATTAAACTGTGCGTCGTATCTGTGCAAGAACAGGTCATTGCTCAGCGAAATGCTAATTTAATCACATTTTATCGGAAATAAGCTAAGGCGAAAGCGTCAAAGTAGCCCGCGAAATAAAAAAATTCTTACGTTTTTTTGCAATTTGCATGTCAGTAACAGGATAAGTTGATCTATGATTCGCGGTCGTAACAAATATGGCTACCTTAGCGCTTTCCCCTTAAATTCCATTGGGATCATAGCGAGGTTGCGAATTACATACCTAGAAATTAAACCTATTAATCTCAGTCATAAAATTGAGCAGAGCATACTCTTGTGTTTTTATGAGGCTTGAAATAAGGCTCTTCGTTGTTTCCTAATAATGCGACTCCAAATCTCTTTACGCGTTGAATCATTTGGAAATATGTAATTTAAAATTATTGTATCCTAATTCGCCATCGCATATTTGTATTTTTATAAATCTCCTCCTATCCATTTTTACCAGAAGCAAGCTTCCGGTAAAAAAATGGCACAAGCTGAGCGAAGCTACTACCGTCGATGACGGCAGTAGCTTTGCTCAGTTTGCGTGAATAAATGAAAACAGCATTTCAAAATATTTTATGAATTCGATTTTCATATCATTTCTAAACTTCCTCTTAAATTTTTGTACTCTTTTTGTTTCACTCTTATTTTGAATATAAAACATATTAGGTACGTACAAAAATTCAAAATTACTTACTAAGTTCCTAAGACAAAAATAAAACACAAATAAAAAATTACGTCCGTACAAGGTTACTTCACGCGCTGCCGACAGCGCGCGACATGGCCGCCATTGTGTATTTCGGTAGTAAAATTATCACTTTAGAAATATGTTAATTTAATAATTTAATTGCAACAAAAGTAATGTAAGATTACTTTCCCATGATACGATATCCCATGATACGATATCCCATGTTCCTTTTTAACCTTAGTATCATAATTGTTGCTGCCTTTTACTACGCAACTGGGCATTTTAATGATAATACAGTGCCGAGTAACTCATCCGCGTGCGGTCCGCGTTCGACTGAGTCGCGCTGGCCCTAAACTAATATTTTAGGGCCAGCGCGCTGGTGCCATTTCGTCGCGCGTTTAGCCTGGTCCTTACTATATATGTGTATGTATATGGTATATAGCTCCGTCTCGCATCTATAGACAGCATTATGCTGAGTGATGGCCGTTTTGCTTGAATGTGGCGCATATTTTCTCCGAACTTGTTCTTTTTTGTTTGTGTTTTTTCTTTGCGTCATGTTTATAGCAAATAAATGTATTTTCTTTCTTGTTATGACAAGACGGCATTATTAATGTGTTATTTGTTGTTTCAGGCTTTTAACAGTAAAAGCCCAACGAACGGCACCGGCACGATGCGAATAGGCTCGAGCAAGCCCTACAGGCATATATCGCTAATGCCACTGAGCACGGTCAAACGCGTCGTCGATATTAGGGAAGCTGAAGGTAACCTAATTTTATTACTAGCATTTTTATAAATTCCCACGGCCCACCCTCGCTCTTACTTCGTTTTGGCTTAGCGTTTTTTCTGGGTCGTAAGGGTCGTAAGGTGATGTGCATATAACCTTCCTCAAGAATCGGGCTATCAAATAAAAAAGATTTTTTCAAATCCGACTGGTTATTCCAGAGATTAGTTTTATTATATTAGAATAGATTCATTATTCGAGAGTAATTGATTTGACAAGATTGTCTCGATTTTTTACCCGTTGGGCGACTGTCATTTGCTGTCAGCTGAGCCATAACGAGGGAAATACTGATCAAATAGCATTGCGAATCATCGCAGGCAACAGTTTATTGTTTTGCTATTGTGTATGTGAACAGCATCATTTAAAGCACGCTCCTTTCCACAGCACTAGTATCCGAGGTCACGACACTGTTGAAAGGCCTGACACATAGAGAAATAACTGAAAACAAGTTCCAATATTTATTTTTTCCTTCGTTACAAAAGTGTATATTGGTTCACAGACTGTCATAACGTATTCGCGCTGATGTGCCGCAACAATCAGGAGCTCAAAGAGAAACTCTTCTCGTTCATGATTACCGACGAAACCGTAGACAAGTCATACTTTCTTCGACAACTTTGCAGACAAATGGCCAACACCGTCTGCAAAGCTGATGCCGTAAGTTTTTAGTGTTTACAATTTTTTTGCATAAGCTATATTCAATTTTTTATGATGACAAATAGAGAAGTATGGAAGAAAAAGACATGTTGCGCTGACCCTTATGTTATATTCAATTTTACCGGAAATATGATCTCTCCGTTTACAAGCACGGTTCTGAATACAAAATTGAAAATTACAAATTGTTTGCAGGATAAATTTCTGGCGTGCCTAGAGTCGCACCAGCTCGATATCGACACGAGCGAACTCGCGCTCAGCACGCTATCTAAAGTGTCCAAATTCGCAGCGCGCACCAGAATCAAGGTATGATTTTTTCAATGTATTCATCATAAAACATAACTTTAATTTTAAATTGAATGATATCTTGACGAGAGCCCGGCTAGGCTAACAAAACAACGACCCAAAACAAATGGGATTGTTAACCTTTTGGCTCTCGAAATCCTTTTTAAAAATATATGTAAATGAATAAAGCATGAATTAGATGATACCGATTAGCTTAGCTTGGACTTAGAAATAACAAGCACATAACTGTTATATTGGTAAGTTCTACAATGTCAGAATGCTACATAGCTCAAGGATTTCGTCACAAGCATTTCTATGTAACTAAGGCATGATATTGTAGTCTGCAGTCGTTTTGCATTCGATTATGTCAACGTGTTATAACAATAGTCATACTTTCATCTACTCGCCGAATTTCAAAATTTGAGATAACTTAATGGGGCACTGTATTATGTCAATCCACAATTCTACATGCTGCAGGTAATTTGTAAATAATTTGCACCGTCGGTCGATACGAAAAGGAGGAGAGGAAAGAGGGTTGCGACCACGGAGTAGTAAATGGAATGCGTAAACGCATATTTGTCCTACGACTAGGACAAATATGCGTTTTTATGTCCGGGCTCGCCATGTCATGAACGAGGGTGGTTATTAACAATTTGTTATTCGAAAGATTCTGTATATTTCGTTACAAATGGTCCACCTTGATGCGGACTATGTCCCAGCCAACCTTCGTGCTTTGGGCTGTTAATGTACGAGTATGAGGAGGCACGCTGGAATCATTGTTTGTTACTCTGTGGTCGTTAGTATCGACAAGCAGCACCGTGTGCTGTCCGATGTGGTAGTGCAGCACATAGCGGTACAGTAAGCCCTCGCACCACGATCGATTTTTTAACACGGCATTTTTTTTTATTGCGCACTTGATTTTCAACGCACTGCTTAACGCTGAGAGTTGAACATCCAACAGTATTTTTGACGTGCTGTGATGCCATCTGTTGGATTCTCAATGCTTGGCTCATCACCGAGAGTTGAAATTCCAGTCCGCAATAAAAAATCGTCGCGTAAAAAAATCGCCCGTGCGTACCCTGGGCTTACTCGTAGTGTGTAGTTAAGGGCAGTTGAGCAGTAGTAGAGCGTGGTTGTGTTGTAGCTGGAGGCGCTGGCGGGGCTGACGGGGCTGCTGCGGCCCGAGCCGGGCTCCGGCCTGCTAGACACATGGGTATTGCGCGCTCACTTACTCGCACAGGTCTGACGCGGCTCTGCCACACTCCTCTCGCTCCGTCCCCAACTAATACGTTCATCTGCACACTGCTTCCTGTGTATGTTATACCTTAACATTTGCGTGACGTCTGCATTGCTCTGTCCATTTAGATGTGTGTTGGACTTTTACCGATTTTGATGTACTTATCTAGTCTTCTGCCTCTTTTTAAGCGATCCGCATAATGTGATGAAAATTGTATGGAACATTCACAATTCTAACAGGCGGTCGCTTAAATTGATATTCACACACCTCCGCCCCGATACACTTCTATTTGAACACATCATAAGCATTAACATACTCATTATTTAGTACTCATGTTGGTTTAAGGAGCATTTTTCATTTAATATATATAGTAAGAAGAGGGACACCGCTTAACTGATATATTTAGCTGTTTGAAACGGTATGCTTGTGTTGAGGCAGGGAGGCAAGCTGTCGCTTGTAGGTGTCGGTTCTACAAGCACAGGAATCAGTGTGCACGCACAGTAAACAGTCGAGAGTTGCTTATGTCAGCGACATTGTAATGTCAACAAAGCTTTAATTAACGGTATTGTAATTCTTCCTGCAAATGTATCTTGCTTAGTAAACACCTCAATTTCTTCCAGGAGAGTGCGAGGGTCGAAGGAGTGAATGTCCTAGATAATGCTTAGCTTCAAATTCTTGGTGATTAACTGTCTCGTGAGCGTGCCATACCAGTGGTGTTTTAACATGTCATCCATACACACATATTCATTATTCTATATTGTTGCTAAAAACATGTGTTCCTTTTTTTAAACGGGCATGGTTTTGTCTTGTGATAACATTTTGTTTAATTAAATTAATACTGTTTGTGATGTTTTAAGTCTAAATTTTCTTTTGAATTATATTAAAATATCAATAAAGATTCCGATTTCTGATTTTCAAGTTTATAGATCGTTGTTTCTCAGTATGTTTGGTTTATATGAATTATATTTTCTTTTGATTTGGCCCTTATGAGATATAAATATATCAGTTTGTGTGGTGGGACTTAATAAGTAGTTCATACAATAATCCCAACATATGTTATGCAGGTGGGTCGTGCGTTTTCGTTTAACAAAACGCCGTCGAAGCTGAAGCGTGCGATGTCGTCGATGATCTCGCCGTTCGGCTCCACCTCCAATCTCACGCCCGCCTCGCAGCTCGCGCAGATGAGGCTCGCCAGCTGCAATAACATCAACGTAAGTATTCAACATCCTACTTCTCTAGCCCTTATCCCAACTTATTTGCGCTCGGCGCAACATGTCATGTGTATTCTTCCATACTTCTTTTCTAGTCGTCAACTCGGTAGTAGCTCTGAACATATCCACAGAAGAAGGCGCACTCTGCATTTTAGGTATGAAGCAAGTACGTGGCGGGCTCGTCTTGTCGGGCTTATTCAGTGAGCATAACGTAGTCCGAAATTATAAGAGTTAGAACTTCTAGGTAAATATAACTGTAGGTATTATCAGTTTGTGCGACCTGAATTGCACTTTATTGTGTTGTAGCAAGAGTCGCGTTTTATTTAAATGATTTTGCGGAGTGTCCCGTCTATATTAATCTGTGCCATATCATCTTTCACACAGTCCATCCACTGTCTTGCTTTCTACTAATATTATAAATTAATGCGGACGTATGTTTGTTGATTTGTTTGTTTGTCCTTTCACGCAGCAACGGAGCAACGGATCGACGTAATTTTTTTCATAGAGACTGTTTATGGGCCGGACAGGGACATAGGCTATTTATCTAGAATAAATGCATGGTTCCTGTGGAATAGACCAAGAGAGCGAGGCCACGGGTAAAAACTAGTTACTTTTAAATACATCGTTACTCCGGTATCGGTAAGGAATAAACAAATATCATCAACCGCAATTTCCGTAGCGCAACGCTTCTTGTCAGTGGAGCCCTGTCGGAACTAGCTCGTACTACTGGCTGGTGCTCGCAGTAGATGTTGCCTTTAATAACGCAGAAATACAGCTGAGGGGCAATTCCCGTATTTTTAAGAATGATCGCATTCCAATCTCAGTCTCAATTTGTCAAGAATATCAGTAATTTCCCGACACATTTAGCAAGTTTATGACGTCGCTTATCACTGAGATGGGAGCGACTAGATTTTGAACGTTATTTAATTACGGGAATTGGCTTTCAGATAAGCTTTAGTCACCAGTCTGTTACGTGTGTTGTGGCAGGAGATGGGCACGAGCGGCGGCGGCGCGTCGGGCGGCGGCGACGTGCTGGTGGCGCCGCTGTCGGTGCAGCCCACGCGCAAGGCGCAGCCCGCCGCGCTCCGGCGCTTCTGACGCCGCGCGCAGGCCTGACCGCGCCTGACTGCGCCTGACCGCGTCTGACCGCGCCTGACCGCGCCTGACCGCGCCGTGCATGACCACTCCCAGGGACGTAAAGATCGTCTAATCTAAGCGCAGCGAACTCTCGGTATTGAGCTCAGCATTGAGAATCTATCAGAGCACATGTCCGTGCGTCAAAAAAAACACATTGTTTGAATTTTCAACTCTCGACGCCAAGTTGTGAATCTAGTACGCGAAAATCAATCACCCGTGGATACGAAGGCTAAAACAGTACCACACAACAAACACCTTTCCACTAATCCCGATTGTTTCAACATGTGGGAGGAAATACTTATTGCAACACTACTTGCGTGCGTGTGGTGATTTAACTGTGAACTGTGAGACGCCCGCGCACTAAGCGTGCGATCAGTACTGACATTGTATGGCGAGGGGCGCGCGTTCTGTGTGTAGCGACACATCTGCTCTGTGGTGCGTTCACCAGTTGCACAAGTTGGCCAACAGATTCGGCCGTTCGGGCATGTAGAATTTCGTGTATTGCCGGTGATTGAACAACCAGTGACGAAGACCAAATTATGTGGCTTGCATCTATACACCTACTTTGCGTGTGAGCGTAAACACATTAGAGGGGCCTTCAGCTTTAGATTAGACGATCTCTAGCAATTTCATTGTAATTTATATTGTTATGAAGCGGGCGGGCGAGGCCCGCTCGTAGATGTGGTGCAAGGAGTGCCTTCGAATTGAACCGTGACCGGGTTTGAATGGAATTGATTGTGCAGGTTTTGTAAATTATTCGAAAGTATTAATAAGTTGCAGTCGACAGACGGCCTATCGAGATCGAATAAGAGTGTCGATCGTTAATCAAAGTGTGCTTAGATGTTGTCATTAAAATGTATAAATTCATAATTATACAAGATTTGATTGTGAATACCATATCGGACCCATTACTTGGCTGCTACCAGTGAAACTCCACTACTTTGATGAATCTTGTAGTTTTATGAAATTATAACTAAGTCTAACTTTTCTCGTTATAAACATTGGCCTATTTGTGGCTTAGCCAACTTGCTAAAAATGTTACACATCAACAAATCAATACTTACCGCTTGCAAGCTCAATAAGCTCTGATTCTCATTGTCCCATTTCTTTATTTCCATTAGGTTATTCCAATAGTTGTATATGTAACTGTTTGCACAATTCGTTTGTTTGATTACCGTTGAATTGGAATCTTGTCAATTCTGTGCAGAGTTGAAATATACCTATTGATTTGTTGATTAGTGATTTTAGTAGGTATAGGTACTGTGAATATAAAATATAGCCATAAAATATTAGTTAAATACGATGCAATCGATGGCCTAAGTTTAGCTAACTTACGAATTTATTCATCTGTCAACATGTCTCAGAAACATTGCTGATATTATTGAGATTTAGTTTTGAAAATAATTTGTACATATGTGATATTTTAAATATATTGTGAAATAGATCATAGCATACACTAGATCATAGTAGAATACCCATGAATCAATCTGATGCAGATTCAAAGTTTTCCTAATGTTTGCATTATTATTTGCTAATGGACAATGAATTACTCAAACCTTTGAATCGTTCAGGCTGGGTAGATAGGTGTTGTGTAAATAGTGTACGAAACATGAGCAGCTTATGTAAACTAGGCGCCCTCGAATGTATCTTTTTAAACATATTAATTCGCGTCTGTAAGTTTTATGAGAGTCTCACTTAGGCTACAATCATCAATCATGTGTACACATGTTGCTACATTGTACAAAAGAACAATATTTATAAATATTTTAAATGATTGATAAAATAAACATTTATTTTCAATCAGTTGTGTTTTTTGTTTCTTTAAACCCTGACTAATAAGAAGAAATAAAAACTAAAAATATTTCTTTTATAAATAACTTTTACTTCCGATTTAGCAGTCGTAAAACGTTAGTGCAGTTTACAACATATGACTATTCAGATAATAACATTATGTAGTCAGTTATCTGGTGCCTTCTGTCGCATGAACTGGAAGGCTTTGTGAAGCGCGCGCAGTACCACAGCTAAAACCAGTGCTGCTAACGGTATTGCGGCAAAGCCCATATACATCGAACCCATCTCGGCATCAAGTAGCGATGTTAATTTCATACCAAGAGCGGTCTGAAAAGATGTTTTGTATAATATTTTTTTCTTACACTCCAATTACGGATATTCAACAGTAGATTGATAGAAAAATATGCTAAACTTGAAATATAAATAGACTAAATAATCCTTAGTCTAAACATACCTACCAGTATAATAAATGGAGTTATTTTCCAATGTGTTTTTATTAGCGAAGCGCACATGTTGTCTTCTGTGGCCAGATGCATGTCAGACAGGAAGTCATGACTTTTATATACGAACAGGAGACAGATCAGTTCCAATAACACCACGAACGGCATCCCAATGCCTGTCATTATCGCATCAACACTCTCCATCAATGCTATGCCGCCCTGTGCATTAAAACAAAACATTTAATATTCACGTAATACGTACTGCTTCACCTTATTATAAGATACTGACATTCGTTGCAAATAACAAACTTAGTCCCATGCAGCATAAAATCATAGCAGCAACGACGAATTGTTCCATAAATCTGGAAGATAAATAGGAGTTTACTTAATGATTTTAGTTATCCAAGAAATTGCAATAGCATAATATTATAACACGTTTCTGTTCTCCGAAGGGGTAGTCATTACACTTCACTTAGCAGGTTATTTTGGGGATGCGCGATTTTGTTTTTTTGCAATTTACAGGTAAGTGTTATATGCTGATTCAAGTATGATTCGCGACCGTAGGAAATTATGGCATTACAGATACCTTCTTCCGCTCTGGGCGGAGCGGGAGGGCGTGTCAGATTCTTACTGTCTTAAAACCCACCTGTGTTCCTTCAGTTGCCTGTACGTTGCCAGGGGCCACGGTATCCATTTCGGACTTTCCCGCAACCCCGGCAGGCATCGGTCCCATCGGACCCCTTCAGTTGCTGACATCTCTTTGAGGCGCGCGTGGAATATAACGCGCCGTCGACCCGGGCCTGGTCCTTATCGGACGGCGAGCTGCCCATTGCTCACCGTCCGCAAGCCCGCGCCTATGGTGGCCGGGAATCGGCCTGTGATTCCCGACGCCCAGGGCGTCTACTGCGGCGGCTAGGGGCGTGAGGGTGCGATTTTTTTTGCCTCTTCCTCACGCGTTCCGCCTCCTCCTTCGCGAGCAAATACTGCTTCGCAGGAGGTGACGGCCTCCCATGCCCTCTCGCTCCGTACCATGGCCTGGACCAGGGCCGGACGCGAGAGATCTCCGCCACCGATTGCTTCCACGAGGACACAGCGATGCTCTGCCCAAGCCGGGCAGACCTCCATCGTATGCTGCACCGTATCCTCCGGGCGATCCATGCAGTGATGATACCCGGGCGTTTCCTCCCGCCTGATACGAAACAGGAACCTTCCAAAACAACCGTGTCCGGTGAGGACCTGCGTTAGGCGAAAGATGAGGACGCCGTGGCGCCTCTCTAGCCACTCCTCAAAGGAAGACTTATCGCCGCAATAGTGGCGTGCCCAGCACTGGGTTGCGACAATCGCACTCTCCATGACGCAAGCGGCCTCGCGAATGTGCGCTAAGACTTTTTCCTCCAGATCCCATGGCGGCAATCCGGCAAGGATGCTCGCCGCCTCACCGGAGACCGTGCAGTATCCCCGGACCAGCCGGGTGGCCATGACCCTCTGGGACGTGTTCAACCGACGGGCTGGCCGCCGCCTGTGCCCCGTAAAGGGCCATGGACCGCACGACCGTAGAGCCTCTGGCAGGAGGCGTTTGGACCCCCTAGATTGGGCAGGAGGCGTTTGGACCCCCTAGATTGGGCAGGAGCCGCTCCAAGGCAGCCCAGGCCCACTCCAGTCTGGGAGCCAAACGTCGGACTCGGAAATGCTTAGTTAGCATAATCCTCAAATGTCATGGTTTCATGAAATAGTCATTCAATAGGATTACATTAACTTGAGTTGTATTAATGATTTCTATGATTATAATTCTATAAATAAACATTTGTTACGGTCGCTAATCAAATTTAGATCAAGATACAACCTGATACTGACCTGCAGATGGCAAAAAAAAAAAGAATTTCCGGGCTACCTTGATGCTTTCGCCTTAAAAGACGGTGCATTTGGAAAGTTGGAAACGTCGCAAATGGCAGTCAAATATTACGCTATTTTTTTTAAAATCTTTATGTAGCGGAAAAGCTACAAAAGCGTTTATTAATGAAATTTTAAATCGATCGTTTATTTGAATGTCAAAACAGAATGATTATGATGATTGATGAAATGTATTGAAGAATATAAAACTAAAAGTTATTCTTGTGTTATTTTTATGGATATACCTATTTTGCGTGAGCGAGCCAAGCGATCGGTGCTGCAGCAGTTACTTGGCAATTTTTACTACAACTTAAACCATGGATACCCTACATTAATGATATGGCCAAACGTCGACTGAAACGTTAACGTCACAGAGCATATGTTAACGTTTAAACCGGAAGCTTAGGATAAATACTAATGCGCAATAACATTTTCAAGCATGCCGAATTCTCGCATATTATGTTATAAAACCTCAAAATCGTTAACTACGTTATAACAGTGAACGAAAATAAACATGGAAGCATTACTTCAAGGGAACTAAGTCTTGTATTATCTATGGAACTAAGCGCGAATCTTGACACAATATCCCAAACAATCACACAAAAAAAAAATCCACACATCGAAAACCCGTCGCTGATTGACTGGCGAAACCACACTAACAATATGTAACAAGACGTACGCGTGAAAAGCGTCCAGAGTACAGCAAATAGTAACAAAACAACAATTTGAAAAAATTAGTGAATAAGCAAAAAAAAAAAACGTGTGCGGTCGGGGGACCACCGTCAGGAACGAAGTTCTTTCTTACGTATGAATGTAAAATGTTCGCTGCCGCCATCTTGGATTTACATTCGGCTTGTCACTATCGGCTTTAACACCCTCGAAAACTATGAAAGCGACACCGATGATGAAAAATTTGAAAATTTTCGCAGTCGCCATCTTGGATTTTATTTCGACCAAATTCATACTTTCGTCAACTCCTACCGCAAGCCGTGTTATGCAAGTAGTATCGTAGATTGTAATCAAAATAATAAAATTTGTCATTATTGTCAGGTAGAAAAAAATTGTTTGGTTGGCATAACATCATCCCCATAGACTTCGGGGCGTAATTCAGACCGACTTCATTTTTAATAGAAATATAATAAATAGCGATGTATTTACACGTGAAAAGTAATTCCTGCATTATTTTTATGCAAATGTGATTTATTGATACACCACACAAGAAGGCATTTTTAAATATTTGAAACGCAAAAAACTAAATAATATTTAACCGCCGCTGTTGCCTACTGCGGACGAACTAAAAGCGTGCGGGGCACAATCGGTAAGCCCCGCCCACTGGAGCACACTATGCGTTGGGTCATTTTTAGGGTTCCGTAGTCAACAAGGAACCCTTATAGTTTCGCCATGTCCGTCTGTCTGTCTGTCTGTCCGCGGTTTAGCTCAAAAACTATTGGTACTAGAATGTTGTAAATTGACATGAGTATACAAGTTAATGACGCCGAAAATGTGGTAAAATAAAATTTTGAAAAAAACAATTATTTAGGGTACCTCCCCTACATGTAAAGTGGGGATGATAATTTATTTTTCGTCCTTCCCATAGTTTGGGATATCGTTGGATAGGTCTTTCAAAAATAATTAGGGGTTTGCGAAGACCCGTTTTTTGATTAAGTAAACCGTTCGTGACTTATCAAGCTTTAAAGTACCAATTTTCGTTAGGAGTCAAGTGTCCCCCCCCCCCCCCTCTACCAACTAAACGGTTGTAGTTAGAAATTCAAATGTCACGGCATTAGTACTTATATATAACGAAGTTTAAAGGAAAACTATCACACTTAAGTGGGCTTTACAAGTTTACGAGTAATAATCGACCAACTTAAATTTGCGGTTGCAAAAACATGTTCTCCCATATATTCCGTATGGGAGAACATGTTTTTCAATTACAAAGTTAAGTTTGTTCTTACGATAAATGCATTCCAACTACGGAACCCTTCATTGTGCGTGGTCCGACACGCACTTGGCCGGTTTTTTAGAGCTAGGAATGCTTCCATGTTTATTTTCGTTCACTGCGTTCTAAAGTAAAGACTACGTTTACCTACTTACACAAGTTGTACTCTGTATTCGAATATTGCATGCGATACTGCTTTCAACAATAAATACGCCACGACCAAGTAAGAAAACACCAAGCCTCCAAATATTAATGTCGACCTAGAATGAATTAAAAGTATTAGATACAATAATAAAACTATCGATGTTACCTGAACATCGATTGTAGTATACATGACATCTATACAAATAAATAAAGTTTTTGTTTGTAATTTCAAAAGAACAGTTTTTTACTAAATGTATAATATTATGAATATGAAAGTATAGGTAGAAATATGTACTAGGTTAAGGTTTCTATGGGTCTATGCCACCCGGAATTAAGTTTTATATTATAATTTTTATTTCTAGATTTGTTTTCCTCGGCCTAGCCGGGTAGAGCTAGTGGCATGGGCCTAAGCCAAGTGTTCAGCAGTGGGGTTAAGTGTTGGAGTAATATTTGATACCGCGTGACTATCCGCAGTAGTTGTCCGACTCACACTGCTGCACTGGAGGAATTTTCGTACTAGCCTACATGTATCTATTGAGAATCACTGCCTTCTGCAGCAGGTGGTAGGTAGCAGGTTGAGGGATCTAAGGGACTCATGAAACTATTTGGTTACTAGCCCACGTTCGTAAATAAAATCGTGGCGATATTTTTTCGTGCACTGGATTTTCAAAATCCAACAGTGTGATTTTTGAAAAATCACAATCGGCGCTTAGATCAACACCGAGAGTTGAAAATCCAGTGCGCAATAATATCCCGCCTCGATATTTTTACGTCCGTGCGAACGTGGGCTTACTCCTGCGGGGCGAGCACGGCCTTGTGACATGGCTCGAGTCACACATTTTATCACTGTTTAGTAGAGATGGGCTTAAACGTTAAAAAATAATAACACTGCTAAATGATAATGCTAACAATATTTAACAGTTAAAATTAGCAGTTATTTTTAGCAACTGTTAAATTTAATCACAGACGGATTGTTAACGTAATTAATTCTCATTTACTTCATACTTTTCACAGGCTTAGGACTGTCAACTTTTTCTGTTGGCGTATTTATAATGAGAATCAATTTATTTACAACGATTTCTTTTTTTTATGTGTAATTTTTTTATAATAATCATATTTTTTTTGTTTTGTTTTTTTTTCTCTTAGCTTTTTTTTCTAATAGCTACATACCAATTGGTAATATTAGGTACTTTTGTTCAAATTTAATATATTTTTTGTTTCCGTTTATTTAACATCTATCTCGGAACTTATTTAACAGGTGTTGACACAATTTTTTTTTATTAGTGTTAATTCGATTTAACAGTTAGCACTTAGCAGTTAATTAAATCAACTTGCTCAAACTTATCAATCTAACTGTGACTGAATCTGCAGGACCATTATTGCTTAGTTGTGAGTTGTGACACTGACTGCTATATTTAACAGCTATCCCAGAACTTATTTAGCAGGTGTTGACACTAAAAAAAATTAGCAGTGTTAATTTAGCAGCTTATTATTTTTAGACCCATCCCTAGTGTTTAGTCATATAAAATGTGTGACTCGAGCATGTCATAGTAGCGCTCGCTAGTCTGTTGCAGATAGCACTACGGGGACGATTGTGACTTTTTGTAGATGCCAGTCTGGTTATTTCGTCTTCCAGTTCGGTGTATTTGGATAGTTTCTCGGCTATTGTCCTGACTCAAAATATAAGGAGTACAGTAATATTGACGACCTTCAATTAACTTTGTCTCAAATTGTAATTGAACTGTATTTCTAATTGTTGATGTAAAATTCAGTTACCACTACTACAGTAAACTCGGTTAATCGGTGGTCAAATAACTCAGCTGCGCGCCGTGGCCGGAAAATCATCTTATCTTTTTAATTACGTATAGGATACTAATGAAACTTCAGTACCATCTAAAGACAGTAATTATCTATATAATAACGTTTAAGTTTAGTCTTTGGGGCGCATCATGGAAGTGCTAGGTGCCATCATTCCACCAAAATAGTGTTCAGCACCACCACTTGAACGATTATGCGAAAAAAAGTTCAAGTTTGTTAATGTTCACTAGAGCGTGACCACCAAGAGAAACATTTTTGTGCTGTACAATCACATCTGCACATCGGTGGAATGGCACCTTTTTGATCTTTTTATTACATGTTTCTTTAATTTTCTACTTCTGCTGTCGTTCATAAATTGTGTCATTCTACCTATTTTCCTTCGTAAATATTAAACTTTTTGTTCTAATTGTCTTAGCCATTTTGGCTTGTATTCTGTTTTACCTCGAATTATTTCTCAAGGTTCAAGTGTTACCTTTGCACCGTTTACCTTAACAGCAGTTTGATAAATGTGTTCAAATCGGTATCTTAACACTTTCTGGGAGTATGATTTTGTTTCGGTAGCTTAATTATTCTTGCAAGATTTTTAGATGGTTTCTTTCTTTTAGGAATATAAAATCTATTAATAGGAATCTTGGTTAATTTGTGGGTTAAATAGGATTTCTATTATACTATTCAATTCAGTGTTATCCGATGTGAATTATGTGTAGGTTTTTTTATGGTGTATGTGTCAATGTTCTTTGTTATTTGGATAATAGGATTAATGATATTAGCTTTAATCGTTTCCCTATTGTTGCGGTGAGTTATGGTTATCTAGTCCGAGTTCTGAAGACACCTCTGACTTTTAATGAATTTAATTGTCATCGGTGATGTACTTATTGTTTATTATTGCTCTCCTCGTTTTGTTCACCGGTCCATCTCATTCGAGTCTGTGTTCTATTATTATATTGTATAGTATGGGTTTGTAGGGCTCTAATGTAGGTTGCATTTGTGTCGGTGTATATGTTTATTGTGTATGGTCGATAGTTTTGTGATTGTACAATAAAATGGTTTAATTGCAGTTGAGCTAACTCTTCTTTTACTTCGTTTCGTGTCTCATCTATAGTTTTTTGTGGTAGTAATTTATTGTTTATTATAGGTCTACGTTGGTCTCATATTCTCTGTCGACTAACCTGCATGTTCGGCTATTTTTCTATAAATTTCAGGTAGAGCGGTTCGTGATAAGTTCTTTTGTCTGTATCTAATGAAGTCAATTGAAAGTAAATGCGCAGTATGAACTTATTCATTTCAGGTGTCCATTGTCTGCGTGTACGTACTTGGAGCGCTTGGAGTGGGTGCAGTGGTGCAAGCTCAGAGTTAAGGGTGACATCTTGTACGTCACTATCAAGCGTGCTGGTGGAGGACAAGCTAGTTGTTGTTCTTGTCATGTAGGAGGGGCGAGTCGAAGGGATGGATGAGAATTATGAAATGGTATCATCGCCCGTGGAATCGGCTGTGGCTTCTACGTAGTGAGCCCGCCTGTTCAACTCACCACGACCAGCTGTAACAATTTTGTTGGTAGGAGCCCGCTTGCTCAACTCCTCACCGCCGATGGTTCGCATGCTGTGGCAAATAGCATCGGCTCATATGCGCCCCGGCGCTCTCCGGGAAGCGACCGTAAATGATATACTCTTTAATTGGTCATCTACATCTCTATAAAGGGTTGCCTTTCCTTGTTAGCCGCGTAAGTTTTTTGTACAGTTGTACAGTACGCGTGTCCCCAACGTAGCTATAGGTGTTCAGCTTGGACGTAAAGTAGGATTTTAGGGGCTTATTATTATTATTATAACAAAAACAACAATACTCATTTAAATTTTTTGCCTGTCCGTTTGTTCCAGCTAATCTCCGAAACGGCTGGACCAATTTTGACGAGACTTTCACTGGCAGATAGCTGATGTTTTTATTTTAGAAAAAGAATTAGGGTCCATGCGGGCAGCAGTTATTCTATACTAATAGTAATATTATAACGAGGTATTTGTTTGTTTGTATGTTTGTATGTAGGGGGTAATCTCCGGAACTAATCGTACCAGACGGATTTGAAAAAATATTGTTGCATTAGAGAAGGTTCAATTCTTGAAGAAGGTTATAGTAGTTAGGTATTGTTATGAATTAATTAATTAAAAAAAAAAAAACTCACGCAAGATGGGAGTAGTTGCCCATCGATGTACATTTTGAGTACATTGCCAGTATCCATAATGTACCTGTACACAGTAATTTTATTGATTAAATCTAGCATGTATACTTACACAATAGTTCCTTATATAGCGAGCATTAAGTTTTTTTTTTGAAAATTCGTTCCCTAATGTTTTTAAATTAATTTTTTAAATGAAAGATTATCATTTTTTCCGGTGGGGATTCCCATCGGGCGCACACGGTTTATGGTGATGGTAAACTGATAATATGATGATGATGATAATATTTCTGATGACATACTCTCCTTCATGTCATCATGATCGACCTTTGGGTTGAAGTGCTTGTAGTCGACAAGCGCGCACATGGCAGCGCCGCCCGTGTGCAGGCCTGCCAACATCAGTACTATTCCAGAGTGCCACATGTTCTCACCGCTTAGGTCCGGGTCTATGTGACCAGACGCTACAAATACAACAGATTTTTTTTACAAATTATCTAAGCTTTTTATTGTTCAAAAAGCATCATAGTTATGTAATAATAATTAGGTACTCTAAGTATTACTAAGTGAAGAAAACATTAACTTTTGGTCGATGGAGTAGCTGAAGGTTGCTCGACGCGGTTGTTGTTCGACGTGTTTTATAGGATCTCGACGTCGAAAGTGTGGGTGTAAAATTCAATCGCAGTATTCATGAAAATAAGAACCTACCTAATAATAATAATAATGAATAGCTGAATATGAAACCTACCTATATTGTATTTGTACATACCATATCTATGTAATGCTTTGCCATGTATCAGCTCAGTTCCGACACTGACAGAATGAATATAAAGTGATAATTCCAAGGCATCTGCCATAGCCTATAATTTATAATAAAACATTTAGGGCGTTTTAGATAAGAAATGCGATTAAATAATATATAATTTACATTGATCAATTCTGACTATTATGTACTATACATACCGCTATTGTTTCCTTACTATTGCCGAGCTTGAAGACTCTACGTAAAATTTGGGTCA
The DNA here is from genome assembly GCA_963853775.1 of Xanthia togata. Classification (NCBI taxonomy): domain Eukaryota; kingdom Metazoa; phylum Arthropoda; class Insecta; order Lepidoptera; family Noctuidae; genus Xanthia; species Xanthia togata. The sequence goes on from OY970793.1 coordinate 13,970,300, forward strand.
TAGTCAGGTTGGAAGCACACTGAGCGATTAGCATTATAGACCATATCCAAGGTACCAGTATAAGCCAAGGCTGAATGTTGTTATATAGAATCTAAAAGATTATAACAATATTATCGTGTTACACACGAAGTTCGCTAAGCGAATGATGCTATTCACACAAAAAAAACAACTATGACAAAAAGTCATCAAAAAAGGTATAAACAAGACATCACAGAGAGACAAATTCAAAATCCGGAGTCACAAGTGTTAGGGCATAAAACGAACAGATTACGTGTGACTCCGGATTTTTAATTTGTCTCCTCCTTTTTGCGTCGCTGTAGTCGGATAAGAGCAGGTTCATAATATTAATTAGTCAAAAGGCATTTAGCGGACTACGGTCGTTAACTAAAGTTTATACCTACTCTATCATGTGAACATTTTTCTATAATCATGAAACTCCACAAGACAAGCCAAGCAACAATGATGGCCACCCCAAGTCGTATGTTAAATTGACCGAGAACATTCTCCAAATTACGGAACTTAATTACTTCCACGCTGCAAAAGACAAGACCCAATAAAATACAACTATATCACAGAGTGCTAGATACACACGGCTACACGTCAAACTACACATTCCCAGTATACCTATGCTGTTCTGGCATTGCATAGAATTTCCGTGCAATGACAGGTCAGCTTATACTGGAAATAAATAGCTTGATGTGTAACCGTGTGTACAACAATGAACTAAAATATTTATAGTTATTTAGACTGTTATCCTAAAAGTTGGCAACGTCGCAAATATCTGTCAAATATTTACCAATAATCAATAATTAACATGCAATTAACATTGTCAACTAATTTGGCAATATTACTGTATGGAAATATGAAATGTGGCTAACTAGGGAACTAAAATATTTATTATGAAATGCAATAATTAATATCGTAACACCGAATATTTACTTTTAGATGTAAAAACAGTATTTGGAAACTTTCAAAATCCCTTTTTTTACACCTAAAACGGATACAATATCAAATTCAATGTTACAATTGCAATTCATTAATAATATTCTAATTCGTTAAAGTAAGGCCATTATTAGGTAACATTTGACGTCTGTCAGTTTAGTGAAAGCAAATCGTAAAATTACTCGTTATCGGTCATTATTACAGTAAATATGTAATTGTAATTGAAAAAAGTTAAGCAATTGTGCAGTTCTAACAAAACGAAAAAGATATATTATTTTATGCCAGGCGTTACAATGTTACGTTGTTGAATTTTGATGAATTGTCAAATGTTAGGGGAGAGGGGGGTACAGTGGACCGTGGGGCACAATTAATCAACTTATACATATAACTCCCTGTCTTTCGCCTACACACACACCGCAGAGTGTAAGACGTCGCGACGCCCCCGTAAGGGGGCGTGGCGAGCGGGGTAGGAGCGTCGCGCCTCGCCCGCGGATGCTGTATGGCGGCCCGCCACTGCGGGTCCTCTCGATGGGTTGGCCTAAAGCGGCCTAGGCATTTGACGCAGCAAAGCTGCGTCTGTGTAGTGGTTGCTATGAATATTTCTGTAGGCGCGCCACGACGCTATACCATATAGCGTCGTTTTCTTCACGACGCCTCGGCGGTCGGTGCCCATCAGGTGAGACCTCCAGTTACCTGGACGAGGCCCGATGAAGACGACCAGCGACGGAGGTGCCGGCTCGACGCACCTACAGGTAGATATGTAGTTTTCCCTCTCCCCGCTTACAGATCTAGCCGTTTACGGATTGAGGGATAAACAGTCGTGTGTGTACGAGCGGTTTGTATTGTTATGTAACAGCGCTCGGCGTCTACACGTGGCGTGTTGTGTATAGATGCATGTATAGTTGCGGCTGTCTGTGATTAGTTGCGCGACGTGCCTATATTAACCTAGAACACGCCGCGCAACAGATGTATGTGTACATCTGTAGAGTCTTATTATTTCGAGTGAGCTGCGTGTAACCTGGGTGCGGCTCACTCGAGGCGTCAGTCCGGTGGATGGGGTCAGTCGTCCGCTACCAGGTCGCGGGGCAGGGGTCTCGCGTCAGGTGGGCGCGCGTGCAGTGGCGCTATCTGCCTGACATGGGGCCAGGCAGAGGCGTCGGCACGCGCGAACATCACCGTCGCGAGTCACCTCACAAACTCATCCAGGCTCTCGATCCCGAGATCCCGATGGAGGACATCGTTCCTCACGAAACGAGGAGCGGCTACAATAGTCCGCAACGCATGGTTTGCGATGGCGAACCAAGCGGGCGCGGCGTACGTCAAGACTGGGCGTATGTACGTCTTGTACACGCTCAGCTTGACGCGCGCCGGGATTCGGGATGTGAGCACTGGCCTGAGCAGGTGACGGGCGACCCCGCCCTGCGCGGCGACCTTGCGGACGTGTGGCCCCATCGTGAGGCGGCGGTCGATGGTCACACCCAAGTACTTGACCTGGGGCGACCAATCGACAGCGGCTCCTAGTAGCTTCAAAGGTGGTGGGAGGTGCGCATACCCAGTGAGCAGCGCCTGCGTCTTACCCACGTTAACCGAGAGCCGCCATTTTGACAGCCACTCGGGGAGTAGGTCCTGGGCGCGCTGCATTTTGACCGCCGCGTACTTCGCATTTAGCGAGGTAGTAATGTACGCGGCGTCGTCGGCATACAGCGCGAGCGTCGCCTCGGGAGTGGTGGGGATGTCGTCGGTGTAACGTGAGTAACACGCCGGCGAGATGCAGCTGCCCTGAGGCACGCCAGCCATCACCGGGCGGGCGCCGGATAGCGCCCCTTCGACCACCACCTTGAAGGTCCTGTGGGACAGGAAAGAGGAGACCACCCTAACAACGCGACGGGGCGCGTCGGACGTGGCCAACTTGTGTATGAGGTCCTCGTGCCATACACGGTCGAAGGCCTTCTCCATGTCAAGGAATACTGCCACCAAGTACTCCTTCTTCCCTTGTGCAGAAGTCAGTAGGTGCAGTACCCTTGACAACTGAAGCGTCGTGCTATGCTCCGCCCTGAAACCGAATTGCTCTGGGCGCGGCGCAATATGAGGTAGGAGGTGTCGCAGCAGGAGTGCTGAACACCTTGGAGACTGTCGGCAACAACGTTATAGGCCGATAGCTCTCCGACCTCGCTGTATTCTTCCCCGCCTTGGGCAGAATTATGACGCGCCCCTCCTTCCACGGGGTGGGAAAGACCCCCGTGCGCAGTATCGCCGTGTACAGGCGCGCCAGTGCCGCTACCGTACGGAACGGCAAGTGGCGCAGCGCTGCGTTGGTGATACCGTCGGCACCGGGGGCCTTCCTGAGCTTCGTCCTTAGGATGGCGCGTCTAACTGCGCCAGGCGAGAAGAATATAGGGTCCTCCTCGGGAGCTATCGGCGATGCGAAGTAGTCTCCTAGGTGTTTCTCGACCGCTGCGACATGCTCGATGTCGGCGGTCGGGTTAGGGCGGAACTGACGCTCCAGGTGTTCGGCGAAGACCTCCGCCCGGTCCTCCGCTACATACTTGAGCGCCCCGTCGCTGTTGAGCAGAGGGCGCACCGGGGCTGGGGTCTTCGATAGCTGGCGGCACAGTTTGTGTACAGACGGCCAACTATCAATAGTGGCGTCTATTCTCTCCTCCCAGCCCGCGGCGGTATGGGCTGTAAGCTCGGCCTTTACCTTCTCCGCGAGACGGTTTAGTTGGGTCTTTAGTGTGGGGCATCTATGTTGTTGCCACTGCTTGCGAAGACGCCTCTTCGCGGCGATGAGTGCTGTCAGACGCGCCAGCAAGGGGGGCAATGGTCCTCCCCCCTGCGGCAGCGTCGTCGTCGCCGCTTCCAAGGCGCTCTGTATGCAAGCAGTGACGTCATCCGCCGCTTGCTCTACGTCCGCGGAGGAAACAATAGGCCGAGCTGGCGTGGTGGTCTCCATCTTCTCTGTGAAGGCTTCCCAGTCAATACGTCGACGTGGCGCTACAGGTTTCAGTCGGGTCGGCATGCCCGATAGGACGACGAGTACAGGTTGGTGGTCCGACTGTAGCTCGTCGTCGATCACTTGCTGAGTGATCTGGCAGTGTAGCCCTCTGTGTACTGCGATGTCCAGCACATCAGGCATGTACCTCACTACATCTGGGTAGTGGGTAGGTGTCTCGGGGCCGGACACCGAGTACCCGAAGGCTTTCGCGTCCGCGAAGAGCCGTCTCCCCTCGGTGTTCGCTTTCATAGAATTCCACGCCGGCTGCTTGCAATTAAGGTCGCCGGCAAGGATGACCGCGTTGTCGCTATGCGTGCCAATTAGCGCCCGCATCTCAGCCATAACAAGGCGGGACGCGGGCGGTTTGTAGCGCGCATAGATACTGATGTCCTCGCCGGCAACGTGTAGTTGCACACCCAGCGCGTAAAAGCTACTGAGCGACGGCAAGGGGAGCTCTTGATGGACGACTCTCCGCCTCACAAGTACCGCCAGACCACGGTATCGGGCATCCTGAGCCGACCTCTCATCCTTCCGGTAGACATGGTAACCCGGGAACCTGACCCTATCTTCGGCTCCCAGGTGCGTCTCGCTGATTAGCGCCACGTCGATGTCTTGATCCCGAAGGAGATGGCGGAGGGGGGCGACCTTTTCCCTAAGGCCGCGGGCGTTCCAGTGTACGATCCTTAACGGTCTAGCCATCACAGAGTGACAGCAATGTGGCCAGACCGTCAAGGATGACCGACTCTATGTCTCGGCCCTGCCTTATAGCCCTTATGAGGTCCATAAGTAGCTTAATTGCGCAGGTTGTAAATTCCTTTGTGTTCGGGTTCTTGTTTGCGCGCTAGTATTCGCGCTATGTGATAAAGCGGGCGCGATGGTCGCTCCACCACGCGTCGCCGCAGGGAAGCTTCCCTGCGTTGCAATTGGCCGACGATCCAACATGGCGTCGGCTGCGACGGTGATGGTGCCAAGCGGCTTCTGAGTGAACCCGCTAGTACCGTGTTTCTTCCGCTGCGCCTTATTGTCGCTACTAGCGGGTTCAACCATTTGAATGTGTGACGCCTTCGGTGCAACCTGCGCAATTCGTAAGGCAGGGGCGGCCGTAGGGGGGTCTTCTTTGGTTTCCGGGGGGGGTGGGTTTCCTCCCCTTTCCCCCACGCTTCTTCTTCCTCCGCCGTGAGGAGGAGGCCTGGGTCCTCTCCGTGGGCTCGTTGGCCGGCGCCATCAACGTCGTGCCATGAGCCTATGTTTCGATGGTGGCCATCTGTGCATACGGCCTAGCCGCTTGTGCCCGGCTTGCGGCCATGATGGCGACGGTCCCCGCCCGCTTGTTTCGAATGACACCGCAGACCGATGAAACGCGTGTTCTAATAGTTCCCCCTCCCGACCGCCCCAGTGCCCTTAACGCTCTCGCTGTGGAAGCTGGAAGCACGTGTAGCCGCCATTTCGCCGCCCGTAAGTACTAAATCTATTTTTTTACCGGTGTTCATCGAATGTTCTACACTAAAAACTAATTGATATTGTGTTAATGTGATTACATTTCCTAAATAATGATTTAATAAGCTCTCTTAATAAAGTGGTGCGCTTGTCGTTTAGGTTAAGTTAATCGTAAAAATATGTTTCATTTTCAAATATGGCGTGCTGGGGAACAGTGGACTGTTTCACTCTGGGGCACAGTGGACTGCGGCCCACTGTGCCCCATATATTGATATTACGTATCTCATAAATTTGGTAATTGTTTCAGGCTAACAACATGGTCCGGAACCGCACAAGAAAAACTAATATTGGACTCGTTAGTCGAGAACAGATGAAGGATGCGATTGATCTCATTTTAGATGGAAATAAAATTAGGAAAGTTGCTGCATTAAAAAACATTCCGTATACAACTTTGCAAAGATATTACAAGAAAGTGGTCACAAGCGATTCCGTACAGCGATTAACACCCAACTACGCAGTTAAGAAAATCTTTACTGATGAACAGGAGCAGTCACTAGTCGACTATCTCGTCACATGCAGCCAAATGTTCTACGGTCTGACTCCAAATGAAGTCAGGCAGCTTGAGTATCAGATGGCCCTCACTAATAATATTAGTGTATCACAAAAATGGCACGACGCACAGAAGGCTGGACAGGAGTGGTATTACGGTTTTAGAAAACGCCATCAAATTTAAAGCCTCCGAACACCTGAGGGCTGTAGTCTCAGTAGAGCTGTGCACAGCTTTCAATAGGCACAACGTGAACACGTTTTTTGATAACCTCGAGATAGTAATGACGAGGAACGAATCATTCGGGAATGGTACAAGAATATTTAACTTGGATGAGACTAATACAATGAGCAAAGTTTTAGCGGTTAGAGGGCAGAAGCAAGTGAGCAAGTTCACTAGTGGTGAAAAGGGGACACTTGTGACTACTTGCTACATAATCAACGCGCTAGGCCATGCTCTTCTTTAAGCAACATATGATTTCGGGAGCTCCAACAGGCACTTTAGGCCTCGCTAATACTTCAGGCTGGATGAACAGTTCACTATTTGTTAAAACTATGCAGCACTTTATTGATCAATCCCAGAGTAGCAAAGAAAATCCATCGCTGTTAATAATGGACAATTATGAAGCTCACATTTGCATAGAAGCCATCAATTTGGCACGAGAAAATGGGGTTACTATCCTCACAGTTCCTCCCCACTCAACTGGTAAACTGCAACCGTTAGACGTTGCTGTTTTCAAACCTTTTAAGACTGCTTATGACGCTGCTATTGACAGTTGGATGATGAGGAACCCCGGTCAAACTTTTTCGATTTATGAGGTGGCACATGCATTAAAGAGGCACATATGAAAGCCATGAACCCAGCTAACATTTGCATTGCTTTTCAGTGCACGGGGATATTTCCTTTTAATAGGGATATATTCACTGATGTAGACTTTGCTCCAAGTGAAGTGACGAATAGAGACATAGTGCGTACCTGTGACTGTCTGAAAATGAAATCCGCACAAGAACGCCATCTCCATGACTTCTCATGGATTACGATGATGCTTTCGAACATCCACTCCATCTCCGTCTACTTCGGGACTCCAGAGTTCAAGCACTCAAGCAATAACTTTCTCGAGCCCTTTTGATTTCCGAGGAACTCCAAAAGCTGGTCCGAGAAAAAATAACCGAGCACCACGCCGCAAAGGGAAATCCATGATAGCTACAGACACACCAAATAAAGAAGAAATAGAGAATCGTCAGCAGGAGAAAGTCGATAAACAGAAAAGGCAGCGTATGCAAGGAGCTAAGAATATAAAGAAAAAAGTTTTGCAGACCGCATCGAGTGATGAAGAAAACAGCAAAACCGAAAAAAAGCGAAAACAGCGACAAAGAAATGCTATAAGTAAAGTTTCAGAGTATGAGTCAAGTGAAGAAGACATTGGTAATATGAGCACATATTCTGAAGAAGAAGGTGGCTATGACGACGAAGATGAAAAGGAAATAGATCCTGAAAACTTCCGTCCTCTAGAATCTAGTCCCAAAGAAGGCGCTGTTGTACATAAAACGAAGGTATTTTACATAGGAAAGATTATAGGGAAGCGAGGTGGAACAGATGTAGATATAAGTTTTTTATGATATGGATGGAATGGATACAGGTTACCGGATGCTCCAGACATTGCTTCGGTACCCTACGGAGATGTAAAAATGATTTTACCTTCGCCTACTTTTAGTGGAACTAAACGGCAACAACAGGTCTATAAATTTGATCTTGACTTTTCCCGCTTAAATTTTCGATATTTTTTATAAGTTAAGTTATGTTAATCAAAAGACTGATTATTTCATAATAATTATCATTAAAAGTATTGATTAAACAAATTAATCTTTTATTTTACATCGATATTGAAACGGTTCACTGTGACCCATTAAAAAAGCATGGTTATTCCATGTGTTGATTCACTGCACCCCATTACGATCCATAGTACCTCACATGAAGATCCAGTGTGACCCAGATGTGAGGTACAGTGGATCATTTCCCAACTTTAAAAAAAACGATTAATACTAGAAATATATTGATGTTATTGCTAAGTTGAAATAGATTTCGTTAGCCAACATCCCAATCTATTAAATAGAGCCGTATTTTTTTTTATTTACTTTTTATTAACTGATTTGAACCGCTTACAAAAAAAAGTGATCCATTGTACCCCCCTCTCCTTAATGGCCTTACTTTAGTTAGCCACATTTCTTATTTCCATGCAGTAATATTGCCCTATTTATCAAAACTGCGAAATATATTGCGACGTTTTTTCAAAATAAACGTTCTTACCTTATAAAATATTAGAACTTACTAGAAATAGTTATAAGCAGGAGTGATGTACATAGGAGGATAACTTCCAGTATATTTTTCCTTGCATACTTTAATTTTAGAAGGAAATTGGTATTTACGTCTGCAATAAGAAGATGAACAGTTGAACTGAACAATTATTAATGAACACAATTTATGAATGTTTTGCATCATTATAATTTTTCAAACTAGAGGCCAGCAGTAATATGCTCGGAATGTAAATCACGCTCGTTTTTGAACGCTGGTGATTTTGATGGGAAAACTGTCTCCATTGAATGATTTAATGCCTTAAGAGGGAACAGGGCCCGCGATTCTCCATACAAACGTATTCCCCGTTTTTCTTCCTGAATAATGCCTCTAGAGCTGTCAGTTTTTTTTTTTTTATAAAATCAGGGTCTTTATAGGCATGTCCCTGTCATTTCCTTTTTTTCAGCAATTAATAAGTTAGAAAACTAAGTAAGGAAACTATGACCCTCCAAAAATTACAAAAATGCCCCATTTTTACCGCCGTGATTAGAGGACTACCCGACTAATTCGGAAAAGTTTTTAGCATAAAAGAAAATAATAGGAACCTAGACATACTCTAAATCTAAATCTTAATCTCTCTCTCTTTGTCTCTAAATTTTAATGTAAAAAATTATTAAATCGGCTTAGTTTTCGAGGAGAAAAAAGGAGAATGCCAAACGTCGTTTTCGTCAAAAAATTTGTGATATAATCGGTCTGAGCTGCAGTTGTCCCTATCGCACTTTACGGGGTTTAACTCGGTTTTTCGGGCGCAGCGCGACGGCAATAGTTTCTTCAAATACCTATTTTTCAAATTCCTCGCAGCCCCTGTTCCCTCTTAAGTCATATTTACGTAGGTACCTGGTAGTGATGTTCAAATCCGCTATAAACTATAGTCGTGTTATCTATACATCTATATCTATATCTACTATAATATATCTACTATATAATATTATAAAGAGGAAAGATTTGTTTGTTTATTTGTACCGAATAGGGTTTGAAACTACCTACTGGACCGATTTTAACCGTTTTTACACCAATAGAAAGCTAAATTATCAGGAAGTACCAAACGCCATAATTTATTTAAAAAAAAATAGAGATTCTTAAGAAAATTGCAGTAATGTAACCAAAAGTAGCAAAATTTTGCCTATAAAATTCATTATTTGGCGTGCGCTGAGAAAACTATTGATGATAGATACATAAAAAATACCTATATACTACTACATGATTAGAGTACTCATTATTACCTACAAAAAAGTCCGGGACGGAATATATAAAAAAAACAAAACACACAACAAGAAACACAAACAGCGTTTTTGTAAAAAAAAAAAAAACTAACTATCATAGTTAAGTCACAATAATAGCAGCTTTTGTGTTCTAAAATTTAATTAGATCGCCGCGCCGGCCCGTAGAAACAAAAGTTGGTTACATTCGTATCGTAGTATTTTAATTCTTAGTCAAATTTAATAAATAGTTTTATATACAAGGGTATTTATGTAGCAGTAAAATACTTTTCACCACTCCCGCACGAAAGAAGTGTCTTTCCTCTACGAAAACAGTGAGGAAAGTTGGGTTTTCCTCACTGTTTGAACAGTGAGGAAAGTTGGATTTTCCTCACTGTTTGAACAGTGAGGAAAGTAATGATACCGTTCAGAAACTAACCTTGTCTGATTTTTTATGTTAAGTTTTAAAGATATTTTAAAATATAAAGAATTATTTTGATTTGCTTTGTGTCTATTTAATGTATTTACCTATGATGACTGAATACTTTCTTGCTGGGAGTGGTGAAAAGTTTTGTATGCAACATGTGAGCAAGTTCATTTGCTATTCGTTTTGTTGAGTTGAAAATCAAAACTCATAGGAAAAACGAACTTTCCTCACATGTTGGATAAATAACTATTTTAATTCATTCGAATCGGACATTAAATTTCGAAGTTATCACGAGTATAAAAAAGGTACGCGAACTTTTCAACGCGCCGCCACCGCCGCCCGCCGCGTGGTTTCCTACTCTAGGTTAGGTTAATTTCTACGAGGTCTAGGATGAATCTGATGCCGCAAATATAGTTTTTATAATTTTTGTCTATTTGTCTGGATGTATGTTCCGGATTGGCGCAAAAACGACTGAACGGATTTGGATGAAAGGACCATGCGTTATGTTGGACCCAACTCTCAATAGTGATGAAACTCGTGCCATGTGAAAGCCGGTGCTTCTGCGGGCCACTTAAGAGTTAGAGGCACAGAAATATTAAAAACAGGTTAGAGGAGAGTGAGGTTTTAAACTCCCCCCTTACATCATAGAGAGGCGCGCGTGGAACATTACGCGCCACCATCTCGGGTCCTAAGAAGTAGGAGGGCATTTCCCCAGATTCGTCGCCCCTAGACCCATTTAGGGGGCTGGAAGAGGGCGATATCCGCCCTCCGCAGACGCCCGGTGCGTCTGCTGCGGATCGGGTTAGCGGAAGCAATCTCGCGCTCACGGTATCCTTCTGCGAAATGACTGTTTCGCAGAAGGATACCACCGCGTCCCAGAACTTCTCGCTGCCGACCATCGAGTCGACAACGGCCGGGAATCTAACCTAACTTAACTTTTTTTGGTTTTTCCAAAACATCATGTTCGCGCTCGATTTAGATTTAGCTGCCATAGTATAAATTAAATAATAATTGCAGCAAAATTGCCATTTGCACTAAATTAATAAAGTACTGGCAAACTAAACCATAGTTAGGTTGTCTCACTTTAGCGGAATGGAAAATCGTCGTTTGACAGGAATAAACTAAATTTTGGTGATTTTTAGTCTAGATTTGTGACAAGAGAATCGGCACCAATTATTATTTATTATGTTCGTACCTATTGAAAAATTGATTGTATTTACAACAAAAAAAAAAACTAATTACATCATATACGCGTTAGGGTCAGTTCACACCGAGACGTGACGCAGCACGGTGATACAAAATATAACTTTATTTACTACACAAAAAGATATGCCTCGCGGAGTCGCGCTGCGCCTCGAGATGCCACGAATGATGATCACGAAGCAGCGGGGCGTGGGGCTTCCAGCGACTTCACGATGCGCCTCGCAACGTTGCGCTGCGCCTCGCAACGTCGCGCTGCGTCTCGCGGCGCCGCGCTGCGCAGCACGAAACCAACTGGCCTCTTCAAGCACCGTCGCGTCACGTCACGTCTCAGTGTGAACTGACCCTTACGTAATAACAGACGACGCGGGCCGACTACCGCTCAAGTTCACCCGACACGCTGTGTAAGACTATAAAATATTGCTATCCCGTTTTGGCTCCGCTGTGAGACGTTTAGTTTGTTCAAGTGATAGATTCTAGCGCGAAGTCAGAGTCGATCTAGCAAATCTAGATGCTTTGTAAGAACACTTAACGTGTTATGTTATGGCGCTACATGTTTTTATTAACCATCACTAGTACCTGGTATAAGATGCGTTCCTCCATGCTTTATGTGTAAGGCGCAACCCGACGGTGACGCTTTCATGCTCAGTAAAATTTTTTCTTACTGTGGATTTCAACTATAACATAGTTATATCACTGCCGCCTTAAGAGCGCTTATCCTAAAAGTTGGCAACGTCGCAAATAGCTGTCAAATATTTACCTGTTTTGATTAATATTGCTAAAATATTACTTTATAGAAATATGAAATGTTGCTAACTAGTGAACAAAAAGATTTAGATTTAGATTTTGAAATGCAATAATTAATATCGTAAAACCGAATATTTAGTTTTAAATGTAAAAAAAGTATTTGGAAACTTTCCCAGTGCCTTTTTACACCTAAAACGGTTTCAACATCAAATTCAGTGTTATAATTGCAATTCATTATTATTAATTTGACTTGGCCGTTATTCGAAGCTTGTTTAATGAGATAATAGGCTGTACGGTTCCCGCCTTTGCTATTCCTCTCTTCTTTCCAGTGAACGAAAATAAACATGGAAGCATTCCTAGCTCTAAAAAATGACCCAACGCAGCAATCTGCGTTGGGTCATTTTTTAAGAATGCTTCCATGTTTATTTTAGCGGCGCAATCGGTAAGCCCCGCGCACCACGGCGATTGCGCCGCGGTGGGCGGGGCTTACCGATTGCGCCACGTTCATGCTTTTAGTTCGTCCGCAGTAGGCAAAGACTATAAAATCACTTATATTTCTATTTAAAATGAAGTCGTTTGAATTATGCCACGAAGTCTATGGGGATGATGTTATGCGAACCAAACAATTTTTTTCTACCTGACAATAATGACCAATTTTATTATTTTGATTACAATCTAAGATAGTACTTAGAGTGCATAAAACATAGCATGTTTTATTATAATTCTATAATGTAATACCATCAATATCACGATTAATTATTTGCGTTGAACCTTATTACATAAAACATCACGGGCGACGAACGGTGGGCGAAGCGCCGTCGTAAAAATATCGTTAGCGGTCTATACGTTACATGGTAATTTAAACCCAAACTATCAGGAAATAAGGTAAATTTTTAACTGTGCATCCAGAGTAGTAATAATATTGTTTGTGTGGTTTCGCGAATCAGCGACGGGTTTTCGATGTGTGAGTTTGTTTGGGATTTTGTGTCAAGATGCGCGCTTAGTTCCCTTGAAGTAATGCTTCCATGTTTATTTTCGTTCACTGCTTTTTTCCAATTTTTCTATCTCTTTCTAATACGTCACTTCCACTTGGCACTTGGCAGTAGTAGAGGCTTGTGAAGTGAGCCTTGCCATTTTGATTTCATTGGCGTCTTGTTTCCCGCCGGTTCGGTCCAACTGTCGTGCCAACACTTGGCTGCAAGACCAACCTACCTTAAATTTACAACAAAAAAAAAACTGAGTCTGTTGTTCTACATGATAGAAGTTGAACCAAGCTAATATTTTCGGTTTTTAAATATGGCAGAATCGTTTTATCATGACGAGAATGCGGTTATTGATGTGGTTCCAGGCCCTCCTTCGCCGTAGAAACGACGAGCTCGGTCAAGCAGTTCCAGCAGCTCGAGTTCTATTAGCTCAAATTCCAGTAGCAGTTCCTCGTCGTCTAGCGGAGGTAAACCGAAGAGAAATCGCCATAGGAAGAGAAAAAGAGATTTTAAGTACTCTTGAAACTAAGGAAGGAACCTTCGATGGCTAAGACTTCTAAAAAAAAAATTGAAGTTGCTGTGATTTACATCATTTAAATAAAAGTGAATGGGACGGAATCAGACACAGTTTTTTTTTACAATTATATCAGATATACCCTCTTGATGAGATTCTTGCTAGGGGTAACTGTCGTTCGTAAAATACCTTTTACAAATTTTATAAACATGTTGTGCATTTCTCTGATATCCGAGTTAATCCAGTTGATTAAAAATTGTATCTTAATAACAATAATTGTAAACCCAAGATGTGTACCTATTTGCTTGGTTCAATAAATCAGTGTATTAATTTACTTACCTTATTCGAAGCAAGCCTAGGGATCTACCACTGCCATAGATATCCAGAGATATGCCTTCATTGCGGAATAGTAAGGAATCCTAGTGCGACCGCTTATCTCCCACCAAAATAATTACAACATTAACAAATAGTGTACTTACGACACACACTTAAAATTTGAACTCGCACACTAAGAAGAAAGCAGCTACACTAAATCAATTTCTAATAGCACACATACATAGAATGGGCGGGGCTTTCACTTGTAAACACTTGCTATTTGCGAACATTCAATGCACACGCATGCAATTAGGGAGTCGAAAGCGATGGTCGATAATTTTTATCGATATTTATTTTAGCACATTCTTGTATTATTATAACTTCGTTTAATTTTCATTATATAATTTATTTTGTTTTTATATACCTATCCGAAAATATGGGTTATTTCTGCTAAAATAAAATGAGTTTTTTTTTTTAATATTGTATTACCGGGTAAAGGGAACCCTCTCTGTTAAATATTATGCTATGCAAGAGTAACTGTATTGAAATGACAATGTCTTTATTTGCTTCAAACAAAATTAAATTAATAACAAATTTAACTCTTAAACTATAAATGTAATACGAGAATATCCATGGAGTTCTGTAAAAAAAGATTCGACTGCAATAATACGCATGTCGATAAAATCAGCCGCACGCACTCGATTGCACCTCTCTAAATCCAAAACGTTCGTTCCGTTCGGAAAGATTCGGGCTAGTTCGGGCTAGTTCGTATCGCTCCGTACGTAAGTTAGTAAATGATTTAAAAATGTATTTAAAATATTAAACAGTGACTTAAATGTTTAATTACCGGTGGTAGGACACGCCATTTACCTTCAGGTTGATGGTACTAGACCTGTTTTTACAAATTATTACTGCACAGCTGGGAATTTTGGTTTTTTACGCATCAATACTACACTGTACGCAGTTGCAAAGCGACTGAATGAAGCGTACAGCCGCCGTTCGAACATAAGCCCAATTTAGCAATGTCGAGGCGCCACGTGCTACGCCTCCAAGGCATATCCCTCGATATCCGTGACCACTGCCAAGTGGAAGTGACGTATTAGAAAGAGATACAAATATAGGAAAAAGTGAGGAATAGCAAAGGCGGGAACCGTACAGCCTATCTCTTTAAATAAGGTTTGAATAAGGTAAGTAAATTAATAAGCGTTTTATTGGTACCTAGGTATAACGTTTCTAATATTCTAGTTCGTTAGTTAGCCATATTTCATAATTCCATACAGTAATATTGCCAAATTAATCAAAACAACGAAATATTTGACAGCTATTTGCGATGTTGCCCACTCAGAATAAACGCTCTTATATTATGGAACAATTAAATTTTATTTAGCTTATAGGTATTGATTCATTTCGACTTGCGGTTAATCTTGCCCTGCAATGGCGCATGCGCCATGTAGTCATGCTCCAAGTTAGATTTTAAAAGCATGCCAACGCAGAACTTTTTTCTTCTTGTCATTTACAGCGTGTATCAGAAAGGTGTGTTATATTTAAGGGTCTGGTACAGACCATCAAACAGAAAAACTTTTTCCATGGTATCAACATCGTAATATCGCGAAAAATTATCAACTGTCCCATACAAAACTTCAATACCTACGCAACCCAAACATATGGCACGACTAATATGTTTTGGTATCACACCCTTATATGACCACACCTTTCTAATACAACATTCTGTGTACAGACGACATCAAAAGCCGTCAAAACTACGTTTAAAAAAAAAAAAAACTACTTTAACAGTGTAAAACAAAGTCGTTTTTCCTGTCTGTTGGTCCGTTTAGTTACGACAAAACTAGGAGAGCCATTCCGAGAAAAAATTACCCGTGACTAAGCTGGACAAAATGGACAATTTTAAAATGCCACTATTATTTCACGACCTTAAACGGACGTGACGAACTCCCGCTTTACTAATAACAATGAAGACAAAACCAGTATTCTTTGTTCTTTTAGAGGGAATCATTATTTCATTAAATACGCAGATATATATGAAAAACACGAAGAAAATGATGAACACCACAAAAAATATGAAAAACACGAAGATCATAAAAAACACGTGTATAGTATAATTCGCAAATGAAAGAATGTTTGAAGAACTTCTCAGTATCACGTTAAAACTGTGACTATAGTGGACTTCTTATTTGACTGCCTTTCGTCACCAATTACCGCGTCATGGTTGCTCGATGGGTAAAAATAAATGGCCGATCTACCATAATAACGTTACCATAAAAATGAAATAACTTGTTTTGTTAGTTTTGTACTATTGAAAGCAAATAAAACAATAGTGACTAAAGTGGCATGTCCACCTTGGGCAATTGGCTAATTTGATTAATAATAATAATAATAACCCCACCGCCGTATCTCTACGTTGACGTCGTGGTGGGGCTTGCGCGCTCCAATGAACCCTGGGTTTGTACCGGTAGAGTTTACTTTGCCGACACAGATCTAGGGTGAGGGGCCAGACCAAGAGAGATACAATCCAAGCCAAGGTCGCACATGCCGAGGGCTGCATGGCTAAGGGATGCGTTAGTCGCAAGTGTGCCAACTCTGGATAATAGGGGACCTCCAGTTTTACTTACCCTTACCACAGTGAACGCAGGGCTCTGCTGTGGTCGATTTTTTTTAGTCCCTAGCTACTCGTGGGACTAATTATGATAACAAGATCGAAAACAAAAAGAAGTATTCAGGCAAATATGCACTCTGTAGATGATGAAACATCACCGGTTTCATCATCAGCCTCTCAGAGGTCCATATTTTCATCAATCGCATCATCACCACCTTTATATCTATCACGTTCATCAAGATCATCATCAACATCATCACCAACGTCAGTAGATGTTGTGTCGGAGGCTACTTTAGCCAATAACCCTGCACCCACTGCTGTCTTAAAAAATACGCGAAAGAAATGGAGTAAAGAAATGAACGAATTCATTTGGCGTACCTACCTTATCATCACAAAGTTGGAATCTGACACAAATGCATACTTATCATCGTTACATCAACAATTCACAGAAAAATTCCCAAACATGAAAGTCTCCAAGCAAAGGATTGGAGATCAAGGGAGAGCAATAGTGTCCAAAAAGTTGTTACCTTCTTCTACACTCGATTCAATTAGGCTAGAAGTAAGAAATAGTTTACAAACAACTAATAATGACTTACAACTACAGCTGCAGACACCACAGGAGCTTCTTTCACTACGAACGAACACACAACCACACTCACAATCAGAACCTAAACGCAGGATGAAATGGTCTAACGAGCTCAATGAGACACTTATGAAATGTTATTTTAAGGCAACAAAAATGGAGACGGATATGACAGAGTGGCGGAAAAATTTAAAAGAAAAATTCGTAGAGTGTTACCCTCATTTGTCACATTTATCAGAACAGCGCTTATCGGACCAAAAAAGAGTAATAATTAATAATAGTATGATTTGAGAAGCACGGCTTCAGATTCTAAAAACTATAGTAGAGAACGAATTACTTGAGACTGACTCTTTTCATTGGCCATCTGATAGTATAAGATCGAATACAGAAAATTTACACTCACAACCACCCACAAATACAATAAATTTAAACATAGAAAATATCGAGGCGTCGCAAAGGACACAAATAGGAGAAGAAACGTTAGTCGATAACCTCAATGACATAGGGTCAGAACACCCCGCACACCTTAAGGGGCCTGCGGAGCATGCGTTGTTCATACAAACGTAATACCAAAATAATTTGTAAATCAAACATATTCTTAAGGTAGTGTGTATTTATTCCGATTGGATTACAGAATATCTATGCTTCCAAATATAAATTTTTAATGGACACTGATTTAAATTCGAGTTATGAGAAAAATAACGTTCTATAGAAATTTTAAATTCCTCATATCTCGTCTTTATATGAGTGTCCATTCAAAATATATATTTGGAAGCATAGATATTCTGTAATCCAATCGGAATAAATACATACTACCTTAAGAATAATGTTTGATTTTCAAATTATTTTGGTATTACGTTTGTATGAACAATGCATGCTCCGCAGGCCCCTTAACGCACAAACACGCAATGAAAGAAACCTTGAAATAGATGAAATATTTTTAGAAACATTACAGTACTACAGAGACACCAATCCTACAGAGAGGAGTTACATACCCATGGATAAATCATCAAAAAGGTTAGCGAATATAGTTAGTTATATTAACAGAGTTATTTTACCAGAACAGGTTACCAGAGATACAGAATTCAATCATCTTCAGACCATAATATACTGCGCTGCGTGGACAGCTGCAAAGGCCAACGGTAGTAAAATTTCACTTTCACCTACTGAACATAGAAGTAGACTCCAACAAGATCGCAAGCCTAAATGGCAAAAAAGGTTAGACCACAAAATAGAAGTTATCAGAGCCAAAATCGGAAGATTAACATATTACATGCAAGGTCATAGGAGCAGAAAACTAATTAAAGAAGTAAACATAATATTAAGAGACTACAAAACATATACATCACATGAAGAGCCAAACACACACCTTACACACTTTTTAGACACATCTAACAGAAACTAACAGTTGTTAAAAGCAGACTAGATAGATACACTAAATGTACACTCCGTAAAACACAGAATAACCAATTTAGGAATAATTAAAAATTATTTTACCGGAAACTAAAGGCATCAACAACGAACCACACTACACCGAGCACACATACAATGTGGCCGGCCACAGACGAGTTGCAACAATTCTGAGCTGGAATTTGGGAAAATCCCGTCTGTCATAATAATGAAGCAGAATGGATCAAAGAAGAGGAGGCCTATCAGACAAACGTTGAAGCGATGAATTTTGATCAAGTTGAGGTAGAAACTTTCCACGATGTCCTTAAAAAGATACACAACTGGAAAGCTCCAGGCTCTGATCACATACACAACTATTGGTACAAAAAATTTACACACATACACCCACACCTATACAACTATATTAACGATTTTATAAAAAAACCCGACAATTATTCCGTCATACATTACAGAAGGCAAGACTTACATGCTTCCAAAAGACCCTAACGACACATCCAATCCAGCAAAATATAGGCCAATTACATGTCTGCAAACCTTATATAAGATATAGACAGCGTGTATTACTCACGTGATATACAAACACCTTGAAACACAACATATATTAACAGAAGAACAGAAAGGGTGCAGAAAGTTCAGTCAAGGTTGTAAAGAACAGTTAACAATAGATGCAGTAATACTTAAACATGTCCAACGTACTAAGAAAGATTTATGCTCTATGTATATTGATTATAAGAAAGCATACGATTCAGTACCTCACTCGTGGTTACTCAGTTTTGAATTTATATAAGATACATCCACAACTCATTAACTTTTTAGGAAATATAATAGACAAATGGCAGTCGCGATTACACTTGAATACATCAACAGGAATAGTTGAGACAGAACATATAAAGATCCAGCGAGGGATATTCCAAGGAGACTCACTTAGCCCACTGTGGTTCTGTCTGGCATTAAATCCGCTTTCAAATAAACTCAATATAGTGATACAATGACTGACATACTTACTGACCAGCAAAATTGTAAAATAAACCATCTGCTCTATATGGACGATATCAAATTGTACGCATCATCACCAGACGACCTATATGAACTAGCGGATGCTACTGAACAATTCTCAAATGATCGCTATGGAGTTTGGAATTGACAAATGTAAAATTAATTCAATCAGAGAGGGCAAAACTTATACACATTCATACTCGTACCATATGCAAACAGATGACAAGATAGAATCATTAGACGAAAACGGTACTTATAAATATTTAGGTTACGTACAGGCTAAACAGATTCTTCATAAGGAAAATAAAGCTACACTCACTAAAAAATTTAAACACAGGTTAAAAACAATATGTCATACACAAATAAACGCTCGAAACACTATAAAAGCCATAAACACTTATGCCATCCCTATTCTTACCTATTCTTTTGGTATCGTAAATTGGAGCAAGACCGAACTCAATTATTTGCAACGGATTATAAATACCACATTGACTAAACACAGAAGGCACCACCCTAGGTCATGTGTTCAGAGGCTCACACTACCAAGGAACGAAGGTGGAAGGGGAATAATAGATATCACTAACCTACATAACAAGCAAATAACTATTTTGAGAACATACTTTAATGCTAAAAGTACTACTTCAAATCTACATAAAGCCATAGCGTTTAATGATAAAAAACTTACCCCTTTAAACATGTTTGATAAGATAGCCCAGAGTAATGAACAACAGACTGACCGACAGACTAAAATTGCACAATGGACCCAAAAGTCATTGCATGGGAGACATCGAAATGACCTTAATCAACCTAACGTCGACAAGTTAGCGTCGAACGAATGGTTAAGGCGTGGAGAACTGTTCCCTGAGACAGAAGGGTTCATGATAGCTATTCAGGACCAAGTAATAGAAACTCGTAATTACCAGAAACACATAATGCGAGTTCCTCAAACAATAGACAGATGCAGGCGATGCAATAGTTCCACCGAAACCATTCAACACATCACGGGTACGTGTAAAGCAATAGTCCAGACTGATTACAAACATAGACATGACCAGATAGCGAATATAATCCACCAAAAATTAGCAATAAAATATAATTTAATTCCCACATCACCTGTAGCTTATTATAAATATCAACCTGAAACTGTTCTCGAAAACTTCACTCACAAGCTTAATTTGATCGTGCTATCCTCACCGACAAAACAACACACTACAATAGACCAGACATCACGTTATTAGATAAAAATAACAAAACTGCACTAATCATAGACATAGCCGTTCCTAATACTCACAATCTACAGAATACTATTGCAGAAAAGCTCTCAAAATATATAGACCTGAAAATAGAAATCAGCAGAATGTGGCGGCTTAGCAATGTCACCATAGTTCCTATAGTCTTGTCAACAACAGGTGTAATACCTAAACAGCTCCACCAGTCTTTAAAATCACTCGATTTACCACCGTATACATATCAGACTCTTCAGAAAGCTGCAATCTTGAATACCTGCAGGATTGTCAGAAAATTTCTGCAAAATGACAACGAGACATCAATAGCCACGTCACACATGAGTGCAACAACCACCGCACAAACACAGTTTCATAGACAGACACACTCAACATCACAATATCCGAACACATCATCATCTCATTATAATTCAACCAATTTCCAGGGGTAGCACTTGGCTTCGGCCCGTACTACCCCATAAATCCGGCGCAACGCCGAGATACGTAAAAATATATTTAAAAAAAATATATAATAAAATTGTTTAATTATCCAAAATAATACACACAGACACAGTTCAAAGGAAAATGGTAGAAATACAATGAGCATAATAATATAGCTTTGAGCTTGTCTACAAAAATAGTCTATGTATACAAAAATAATAATGAACCCTGTGGCTTAAAACTAGGAGGCCTATATCTTAAGAGACAGTGATCGGCCAAAAATTGGTATTTAATACAACTGAGCTTTACACGAGTGAAAGTGTGTCGATTTAACATAATGCTAAAAATATGGTATATCATTTTGAGAATGTCAATACTGGCGGATACTCTGAGAGTTTTGAAGATGTGAATAAGACGAAGTGTTCGGGTAGTTAGCGTCTCGAGTTGTTTATCCCATTTTCGCCCATCGTCTTTATGAACACCCAAGTATTTGACACTAACGGCGCTGGCATTGGAGGGGCATGAGCACGATATTGACTGATCCTGGCATGAGTGAGCTGCTATCGTGAAAGTACTTGTTGGTTTGGTGTTGGCCCGGATTGCAAAGGGTACGAAATAAGTTTTCTTTAGGTTTGATGTAAGTAAGTTTAGGTCAAGCCAGTGCATCACTGAGTCCAGTCCAAAATCCGCCTTTCATTTCACGTCTTCCCACGAGGGCCCATCAACCAGGATCGCTGTGTCATCCGCATATGCATAGATCTTGCACGCTGGTATTGACATTCTACAAAGGTCATCAATGTATATCTGGAAAAGTGTGGGGCCTAGAATGCTTCCTTGGGGGACACCATATAGCACAACCTCTTCATCGCTGTAGCTAGAGCCAATCTTAACCACCTGGGTGCGATTCCTCAGGTAATCTTTGAAAATTTCCAGAGCTATGCCACGTACACCCAAAGACTCGAAGAGCTTGGAAATTAGTCTAGGTACAGAGACTGTGTCGAAGGCTTTCGACAGGTCCAAAAATATACCAAGGCACTTTGTTCTACTGTCCAGGGTCTTAGCAATAGATTGCGTTAGATCCAATACTGCGTCTTCAGTTGAGACTCCAGAACGGAATCCGTACTGATAATCCGCTAGATTTTTTTTTTAATTTCTATATAAAATTAATGTGATGATTTCCCATCCGTAAAAACAAAAAACCGGCCAGTATAATAATAATAAAATAAATAAAAATAATATTCTTTAAGACCTCACTAAAAACCCTGAGGTGTGTCTTAAAAAAACCTGCCAATGCGAGTCGGACTCGCACACGAAGGGTTCCATACCATTATCTATAAAAACGGCAAAAAAATCATGTCTGTTGTTGTATGGGAGCCCCCTTAAATATTTATTTTATTCTGTTTTTAGTATTTGTTGTTATAGCGGCAACAGAAATACTTCATCTGTGAAAATTTCAACTGTCTAACTATAACGATTCATGAGATACAGCCTGGTGACAGACGGACGGACGGACAGCGAAGTCTTCCGTTTTTACACTTTGGGTACGGAACCCTTTTTAAAAACCATGAACATCGGTTAGTTAAAGTTAGCGACAGGAGGTGTGACACGGTCAAATTGCCTGTTTTGCTTCTTATTTTAAATATATACGTTATATTTTAAAGTTAAGAACTAAACAGTACATTTGTACAAAAAAATGCATTCAATAGAGAATAAAAATGTTTTGTAAATTGTTTTTAAATGTTTGTGACAGTAGTTTTTCCTTAGGGTCAATTTTTCTCTGAATGGCTCAGGTACACAATGTTGCTGAAGGGATAGATATACACAGGTGTAATTACTCCAAAACATAAACATTGATGTAATAAATCTATGTATCTAGGTATAGTTAGGAAAAACAATATTATTTAGGTTTGATTTTTGAACACTTACGCTGAGTCGTATTGGAATATTCATTTTATCCGGAGGATATGTTTTTAAATCAAAATCCCTAAAATCAAATTAAATTAATTATTTATTTTTTACTCAATAAAGGTTTGAATTTAAATAAATAAGTAAAGCTTGGCAATCCGTAATACCGTAACAGTCTCCTCAACTAAACGGACACGTTAGGCCATAATCCACCAAATTAATATTAGCTAGAACAAATTAATATTAGCGAGCTTAACAAATGTACAGCTTTAATTATGGAATGTAGCTCACCGACAGTACGTGAAGGGTAGCTGGCTATCGGCCACAGAATCGATCACATACGACGTAGCTATGGCGGCCGTGGTACAGCAAGTGATGGCGCGCACTACGGCATTAATACACATTGCTATACCAATACCTGTATAGATAACGAAAAAGATTGATTATACCCTTAATTGTAATTGTATTAAGTAAATATATATTTATCTTATCTTACCGTCTAGCATCGGAATGATTCGGAAAGCACGACCAGGCCCGCTGATGCTCCACTGTCCAAGGTACACTTCAAAATGTCGCACTGGGTTTGCAAGAGCTGCCACAGCGGCAATCAGGAACACCACAAAAAAAACTGAAATATAATTTAATTACACTATAATTTCTAAGAACACGAGGCAGACTGTGTTAAAAACTTGAACTGTGAGTCTGTGACGGATTTTACTGTTCAGATGTTTTTGAAACGGGCACTGAAAGAGGCCTCCGATATAACTTTTAAGTCGAGCTGAACGAACAGCTGGTGACAGCAAAAGAATGTGAGCTGTGACCGTACGCATAAGAATAACTTACATAATCCGCCTGTAAGTGCTGACGCTGGTATTCGGCAGTGCATGGTCATGAGCGCGCTGAGGGCCAGCGAACCTATGCGCACCCGGCGCCGGCTGCGCTTACGCCTGACCTCACTGCGGGCCGCCACGTTTTCTATGTCCGTTATGTTTGTCGTGGACCACACCACCGACCACTGATCATCCTAAACATACCCATAACACTATTAAGTTAATTGTGTTGTTTGGCGATCACCTCAGTATGTCTGAAGTTCTGTGAGATGTGTATGAATTTTATCTGATTTTCTTTAACTAATGTAGCTAGCGAACAGTCGTTTAAGCTGTTTAAGTAAAATAAATAAATACGAGTAGGTATACAGGGTTATCGGTTACATGTCGGCGATTCGTTAAGGGGATGTAGGAGAGGTCATTTGCATCCAAATGACCCCTGTCGACCCCCATGCCAATGTCAACCATTTTCGAGTAATTTGTCATTTTATATTTTAAAATGAATGAAATAAAAATATGAAATGTCAAATTACTCGAAAATTTTTGACAATGGCATAGCCGTCAAAAGGGTCATGTGTTAGTAAATGATCTCTCCTACATCTCCTTAATAGATTGTCGACATATATCCAATAACCCTAATTATAAATAAGTACAAAATCTGACACATTGTCCATATCTGACACAAGAAGATCCATTACACCCGCCGTTTGAGTTTGCCATACACAGGGCCAACAACACACATTGCCTACAAACTAACTAAACCTAATTTCTTTAAAGCAGACTACGACAAAATCGTAACTTCCCTTATATCTATAGACTGGGAAAGGTCGATGGGAGGTTGTTCCTCGGTTGGTGAGATGGTCTATATTTTATATGATATTTTGCACGACGTCAAGCAACACGTACCACTGAAAACAATATCTAGGAAAGAGTAACCGGCCTGGTACCTACATGCCCAAGCTCAAGCGACTTTTTAAAGAAAAAAAGCAAATTTCGCGTTAGATTAAAAAGATACAATAATCCCCTTGACGTTATATCCTTCGAAACACTGCGCCGACTGTAGCAAGTTAAGAACAATTTGCTACAAAAATTATATCGAGAGATCAGAGAATGCGTTTTTTAAGAACTCTAAAACCTTCTGGTCTTTTATTAAAAATAAAAAGAAATCCAGCAGTGCTTATCCCGCAGTTATATGTTACAATAATAAAACAGCATCAACATGCCATGACATACGTCTGTAACTTGTTTGCTGAAAACTTCGCAAGCACAGAGCATGTTGTTCGCAAGTGTCTATAACAATAACGTCCTCGCAACTGTCAAATGTTGACATCAATAACAATTCACCAACTCTCTGTAAACTAGAACTGAATGCTGGGGAAATATTCCAAACCTTAACCTCTTTAGATGAACAGAAAAGCGTAAGAGACGACGATATTCCACTCGTCTTCATAAAAAGATGTGCGAAAGCGCTAGCTTTAGCCCTCAGTCTTATTTATAACAGGTCTCTTGAAGACGATATTTTCCCTAAGCAGTGGAAAAAGGCACTGGTGGTACCTATTTTCAAAGCAGGAAAATTTGGTATCCAATTACAGACCCATTTCTATTTTAGACATCTTTGGCAAAGTATTTGAGAAGATAACCACTCTACGGTCCAAGCTGCGCGGCGATTCCCCCCCCGCCGGTCC
Organism: Xanthia togata; assembly: GCA_963853775.1. Taxonomy (NCBI): domain Eukaryota; kingdom Metazoa; phylum Arthropoda; class Insecta; order Lepidoptera; family Noctuidae; genus Xanthia; species Xanthia togata. Next base: position 13,995,642 of record OY970793.1, read on the forward strand.
GCGCATGAAATCTCACTTTTTTTTTTATGACCGCGCGAGACGCTCTCAACAAAAACGATTACTACTGAAAAACTGTTATAGCTACATTCGAATAAAAAATACTCACGGAAAGCTCAAAGAATCCAAATTTTAATTTAATTACAAGTAAATTACTCTAAATAACAATAAAGGATGAAAATAAATCATAAAGTTGGAGAAATAAAAAAGAAAGGTTTTTTTTTTTTTTTCGAGTTTTACAAGAAAATTATAAAAGTTACTGGTTACAATTTTTTTCTATTCTAATAGTATATAATATACCCTTTAAAATGACACCAATATCTCAGTATAAATATTTAGTTTTCTGTCATGAAAAAATAAACAAAGTCAAGTACTTCTCAAAAGGTCCACTCACCAACACTGTAACGAGTTGCATTTTAATCATTTCTAGACCCCATCTCAAAATATTTCGTTTGTTAATGGCTATCGTACTAATAGTGAAGAATTATCTTATATTTATTACAAAGAACCAATTAGAATCCAATTAGAATACATGTAAACAATATAGAATCATCAAACGATGATCGCGTAGTGATCATATAGCTTTTCCAGCAAAATTATTCTATGTAACCATTTTGAAAATTTCGTAGTAATGCATATTTCGTCAAGAAAATATCTTCACGTTTAATTTGATGTACAATAACAATAGAAATAAGGTATAAAAACAGCAATCTTACACATTTTACTTTGAGATCCACACACAATAACAGTTTGTTGACAAGAAAGTCAAACTGTCACTTTCACTTTTTTTTTTCTAAATATTATGTTTTCCTTGCACAGGTTAAATTTACTCGCGCGGATGACAAATTTCATATAGCGCCATCTAGTATTTTGTTACTGTACGACTATCACCGGACTTTAGTGCTGTACACGTTTAAAATGAACGATTTCGTTCGGGGAATGTATTCCCCATGGACAGTTAAGGCAATAGTTTTTTGGGGGAATGTAGTACCCTTGGACTGTTCAGTGGATAATAACCGAACGTCTTTCATCGCATGTTAAACACCTTCTCACTAGCCACCAACATGGCTTTATCAAATCCAGATCTCGTGTCGTCGCTGTCAGAATCTTTATATTAATGTATCCTGTCGAAACCATATACACTGACTTTAGTAAGGCGTTCGATAAGGTAAATCACTCTCTTCTTATAGCTAAACTCCAATATTTGGATATAGGAGGATCAATGCATGAAGTGGTTTCAGTCTTACCTCAGTGACCGGTCCTCCGAGTTTGTTATGAGTGGCCATCATTCAAACTTTTAAAGCTGCATCCGGGGTGCCACAAGGTTCACATTTAGGCCCAATTCTTTTCAACATTTTCATAAACGACAACACGCTCTGCTTTAAGCATTCAAAATTCTATCTTTTTGCCGATGACATGAAAATAATGAAACCAATGGTAACTGAATTTGGCTCCATCTTATTGCAAGACAATCTGAACCGATGAACTGGTGAAAACGAACAAAATGCTTCTTAACGTCTCAAAATCAGCTAACTACTAGCCAGCAAATACTACAGCAAGTAGAGGAAATACGCGACTTGGGAGACACTAGATAAACAAGTTATGACAAATATATCTTAAAAAAATTCATCGAAGGGATTCAAAATCCTTGGATTTATCTTTAAAAAAAAAGATTTAAAAAAAGCGTCTACCACAATAAAATTATTTAAAACACTGGTATGAATGCTCAATCTTGATTTATGTAATTTTTTATTTTATTTTATCATTTATTTTCTCTAATTTTATTTTTCTCCTGTTTACACCTAGTGGGTGGAAGGTACATCGACGCGAAAACTGATATCATGGATTCAGTGCCTAATTCTGAAATTCTCCGTTGAAATTGACTAAAGGTTATTTTAAAAAAAATCTGCTGTTCCATACATTTTGACCGCGTAGGTATTGAACCTTTCTATGAAAAGTTTTCGCGTTGATGTCCCTTCCACCCTGTATAGTTATATGTGCATGTTATGGTCTCCTGTAATTGAAGAAGCAAACGTAAAAGAACCGGTTTTTATTATTTTAATTTATATTGTGTATGTGTATCCTTTGTTGGAGAACCCATATAAATAAATAATACAGGATGGTTTTTGAGACGGGGCAGTAACGGTAGGTACCTCAATATTTGTAGTTGTTGTAGTTACAGAAAAACAGTCTTAGGAGACTGTCCTTATTTTTTTGAGAAATTTTTTTTCATCCCAATTCAGTTGTTGAAAAAAATTTACAGTCAGCAAGAAAACGGGACATTTTCACAAAAACTTTTTTGATTGGCAATTGATCCTGTTTCTTATAAGGATCAAAAAACTCTATTGGATCATCTCTCTCACTCTCAAAAACTCTATTTTTAATAAAAACAATACGCCTCAAAACCAGTTAATTTATGTTATTCCTTTTATGAAACGCATTTTTTTTTATAAATAGAAAAGAAACTTTCTTCTGGGATACATTGACGGAATTAGTCACGACACCAATCAAAGAGCGGCTGCCATATTGTTGTGTCAAGCAACATGAAGGTGTTGTGTGTGGTCTGAAAAAGAAACTACATTTGATTTTCCTTGCATATTCTTAAAAATATAATATGTAAGTATTAGTATTATTGATTAAGTATAGTAGAAAACTATTTTGTTTGTGTTATACAGTCACTCATGAGCACGCCATTACTAAGTGAATATTGTGTCTTTAACTGTTGAAGAAACACTTAAAAACATCAATTCAGGCTACCTTTATGTTACGTTACATAAAATTTGCATTAATGTGTATCCACAAACATGTACTTTTTAATTTAAATTCAGCCACCCAGTACTGTAAACATTAATTTGAAAAAAAGGATTAAAATGAATCATTATAACGTATTTTTTTCTTTCGTCTCTTTTTTCTTCATATTATCGATAAAAAGTTTTGTGTCGCTAAAATGTTGTCATTTTCCATTTTCAAACGAAAAAGATTTTAAGGCATTGGCAATCTTCATGTTTTTTTTTTTTATTACTAGTTAAGATAAAAACCTCAGAAGAATAACTACAGTCAAAACCGTCTATAACGATTTCGAAGGGACCGTCAAAGAAGGTTGATACAGCCGATAGTCGTAATATCCAAGCACAATTTAAGTAAACAGAAATGCTGGAATCTCAAAATTTCGTCATTATAACGTTCGTTTTAGGCGAAGTCGTTTTAAAAGAAGTCGTTAGAAACGGTTTTGACTGTTTATGGTTCTGGCAGCATTTTAGTTATTCTTCTAAGTGTCAAAGTAAGTGTTTTGGTAAACAACCTTTCAGATTGTTACATTTTAATTAAGTATGACATAAAAATAATAAAATATTTTACTGTTTTTCTTATACATAATGAACACATCTCTTGTTTCCCTTTAAGTTACTTTTTTTGTAACTATGAAATAAAAATAATGAAATAAAATGTCCAAAATTTTTATTTTGACTCTTTTAAGAAACAGGATCAGGAACATTTACTTGCTGACTACATTTTTTTTTCAAAATCTCTGAATAGAATCAGTATCTATAAAACGGTAAAAAAATCATGTCTGTTGTATGGGAGCCCCCCTTAAATATTTATTTTATTCTGTTTTTAGTATTTGGTGTTATAGCGGCAATAGAAATACATCATATTCTGTCAAAATTTAAATTGTCTATCACGGTTCATGAGATACAGCCTGGTGACAGACGGTCGGACGGGCGGACAGCGAAGTCTTGGTAATAAGGGTTGGGTATGGAACCCTAAAAATGAGGATTCTTCTAAAACCGTTTTTCTGTAGCTACAACGGTTAAGGTACCTGCACTTACTGCCCCATCTAAAAAATCCACCCATTTTTATAGCTTGTCCACTCTGAAATGACGCGCCCCACTACCACATTTACGCACACGGTAATGCGGATAACTATGGGTTTTTGTAATTATTTACGAGTTTCAAGTTACACTTAATGGATAATATAAGGTTCTGGTTTTTACGAATAGACCATATATACAAATTACTGGATTATACAGATCGACCCACAGGGAAGTTAGTATATATCAGTGATGGTTACGCGTAAATTGGGCCGGTTTACAAGAAAACCTTGAATTGCTGAGAGTCATACCATATCTCCATTGTTGTATGTAAGAATTGTTTCCAATGATTGTCGCCTGCCTTGCGCCGCCATTGTTACTATCAATTTAGAAGTCTTTTTCAAAAAAAAAATTAACAAAACTATGATTTCGTATGTTTAAAATTTGGAGTGGGAATGTCAGATTCTCTTGACACGTGTCAGACTGCGCCAAAAACTGTGGCCAAAACGAAAAGCGTAAAAAAGTAAGGATTGCAAACCTTACCTTTTTGAGTAGCCTTTCAATAAAATGAGGTTTTTTGATGAGCAAGCTGTAGTCGTTGGGTCGTTGGGCAATGAAGTGCGACCACAACATGTGGAACTCACAGGAAGAGAGAGGGCTCGCTGGGTATCTGGTATTAACAACAACAAAAACTGAGATTATTCGTTTATTAAATAATAATTTACATAATAGGTTTTTATAAAAATTTCATCTTCTTTAGGTCTTATTGGCTAATTCATGATAACCTACCACCACTGATTGAATAAGAACTTTAAATCAGGGAGCCGGGGGTTCGTCACTAAACCCCCGGCTAGTATTCCATTTCTCAAACGCGCGTTAATAATTCTAATTTATACCTTAATACATTGACATTAAGAGTCTCATGACACGCGCTCGTGAATGGGGGCTATCCACTGACCTCCATATATACAAGTACGCTGGACTTACGATACCCTATGAAATGACAGCTCTTTATTGTGCCTATTTGAAGCGCCCCCAATGCGTGGGAAGAGAACTAAATCTGACGTAACTTGCAAATGGCCGCTGTCTCGTTTGAATTATCTCCCGTGTTTTTGGAGGTTTAAAGCGATTAAGCTTCTTTGTTGTGTCGTATTAATTTAGTTGATAACATAAATAAGTGGTGGTCATTCGTAGGTCAACTATGAAAGAGTGTTTGTTATGCAAAACTCGTTACCAGAAAGGAAGTGGGGTTGCATTCCACAAGTTATTATTAGACATTTAAAAATCTGTCACTTATCTTATTATACGTAATAACAATATATTTGTCTTTGTATAACCGGTTTTTTATAAACCACAAAATTTTATAGTGCTGAAAAAGTTACCTGTCGATAAAAGTTATCGATATTTTTCCTAACGATATCTATTTACTTTCAAGAACGGAAATCGTTGATGACCGATTTTTATTATGAATGTGTGTGAATGAATGTGTGAAACCTGTGAATTATTTTAAAATTATATGTATTTACATATAATTTTAAAATAATTCACAGGTTTCCGACTGACAAAAGAAGACTGGAATTATGGCTGAAAAACATTGAAAAGCTTAGTTGGCGTCCGAAAAAATATGATTACATCTGTTCAAAGCACTTCTCCGATGACTGTTTAATTAAACATAACTCATTTTATTTTCTGTAAATACCTTACCTATTCCACTCCATCCCAAGAAACCCTCATTTCTATTTAAAAAGCGTTCCCTATTTATTTTTGGATTTAGTTAGTCACATACTTAGTACCCCCTTAGTCTGGCTTCGGATTATCCTAAGATTAGCAGTCTGCCCCAACTTCTCTCGTGGTACATAGCCTATGTCACTCAGGGATAACGTACCAATCCAACGGTGAAAGAACTTATGAAATCGGTCTAGCAGTTCCTGAAATTTGCGCGTTCAACCAAACAAAGTCATCAGCTTTATTATATTATAGTATAAACAACCCGGCCGAAATATCTGTATCTGTCGGAAACATAGAAATGGTATTACCTGATGCTCGGAAAAGCCTTTTATCGATGTATTTTATCTTACTGTCCCATCCCTATTATTAGTTCCGTTCCCACCCACTTCTGCGATCAGCGCCAAAATGGCGAAAATCAAATCGCCCCACTATGGCTCGGCTGATCATAGGTCCAGCGTACTTGTATATATGGAGGTCAGTGGGGCTATCGCATATGAATTCGCCGCTAGAGGCGCTAGTGTAGCGTGAGGTCTCCAAAATGTCAAATGTTACTGAACTTTCACTGTTTGCGGGATTTTCTATCGGGAATTTTTACTTATTATTCTTAATTTTTGTAAAGATTATGCCATTCCTGATTAATTATGGCTTAAGATTTTAAGTAACAACTCAGGATCTTGGAGGAAAAATAATAATTGTCTGCTTCATGCTTGCCAATTTTAGGAACATTATAATGTAAATACTCATTCGATGTTTTAAAATGTAATAAAATAAACATTATATAAAGTAATGGGTACTTAAACATATCAAATAAAAGTACTGACAGGACCTTACTCGTCAGTGGCGCCAACTGGTGAGCACAAAAACGATAGCCCTCATTGTATTATCAATAACAATGAGCAGCGGTAATGCTTACAACTAAACAATTTGTACAAACATAAGTATTACAATAAAGCTCCTGTATTCTCGACATTGGCGCTTCCAACGTGCAATTCCGCGTTGTTATAACACGTCGCACGCTGCAAGCGCCACTAAAGGTACCATCCGGTACTGTGCCAGCGACTAATATTGAACTGTCGTGCAGCACGTTCTTTTGGAGACGAACGAGCACCAATTAAACCTTATTGCAAAGTATTTCACAATAACGCTGCGGTATCGAACGGTACCTTAACCCGAGGGTCACGAAACGAACGCTCATTACGTTTTTGCTCTGAGCATAAAATGATAGTGTCTATTATCAAAACAAAAATTACTTTATTTACACAAGGGTAAAGTGGTTTGCGCTTTGCGGTTCAAAGACTGCATCGAGCAGTATACACAAAACCATCTTTATTTACATAAGAACAAAGTTTATGTTTGTTTAAGTGCAAATAACAGTTTTTGCGCGAAAAAATGCCCTATGCGTTATTTTCGCCCAGGCGTAAGGGCCACAAAACACACACACACACTTGACGCCGCCTAATTAGCTTCAAGCACTTCACAACATGAGTTTGTCCCACAAGTCAGTAGCACTATACTTGGCGTCAGTCCGGTGAGGTGGGCGTTATATGGCGTCGTACGCGTGCTGCTAGGGCGGCGGCGCGGCCGGCTGCGGCGCCTCCTGCGGCAGCGAGAAGTTCGTCAGCAGGTCGCGCACGGCCGGCCACAGCGTGCACTCCGAGTGCGACTGGTTGAACTCGTTGAACCTGCGTACACACGTCTTCTATAGGGAGTGCACGTTCAAAAGGCGTGCGGGGAAATGACCTACCTATGTGAGTGTCCGGAGACGGTTAGCTTCGCAATATTGATTGATGATGGTGAAATAAAGAGTACTTGGAAGAACTTGAAAAATGGTGGGTCACGCAAACCGGAAGTCTGATAAATCGAACAATACACAAAACAAACTAAGTTAAAGTAGCCAGATAAAAATTAGCTTCTAGTTTAATAATGGTGGTACCGTTTGAGATGTAAGCTGACGGCGATGAGGTGCGGCTGCGCGTTCTGTTTGTCGGCCAGCTGCGTCACGTTGAGCTGCATGTCGTATACGAGGGGCAGCACAAGTTGTGTGTCGCCGCGGGTCAGGCAAATCTATACACAAATATTACACGTAATTTTCATAAATGCATTGCATTCCACTCAATGTTGAATGACAAGTGCAAGTATTTTGTTTCGGATTGATGCAAAGATTTTTAGACGAATTAATAATAATAATAATAATCTGTGGCCCGACTGTCAAAATGACGGTCAAGAAAAATTTTCTCCGGGGTATTTTTTAGTATTTTTACACATTAACCATCCCAAAATGTTGTAAAATAAAATAAATCAGATCTTATGGCATCAAAACTGAAACATACAGACACTAACATGATGCAAAATGGACTATGATGACAATACACGGAGGATACAGAAATGCTGACGCGAAGTCGGGCACGGAATCAGACTAAAAACACACATATAACATCTTCGGGTTCGTCGCTCAGCTCCGCCTCGCAGTTGCCAGGTCCTGCTCCAGACGTGAGTCCAGTGATACCGGCCGCTGCAGTTGCGTCGAGCTCGAGCGACGAATACTTTTCGCCGCCGACGACACCACCACCAGCACGTCGGCGCGGAAGAGGCCGACCACCGGCCAGCTTAGGACTTCGAGGCCCACCGGCCTCTGATAGGGTCCCCGCTCCCGGTGGAAGTGTGCAGCGCATGAGGTGGACACAAACTGTCAACGAAAATGTCATGCGCGCATACTTTGGGGCTACAGAGGGGGGAAGTAACTTGACTGCGTACCGTGGTCGGATGCTCTCTCTGTTTCAGGTGCTTGAACCAGCTGTCAACGTGTCGGCCCAACGACTGTCGGATCAGGTGCGGGTCATCCAGCGTAACCATATGCTGGATGACGCCGTACTTGATCGACTACGCTTTGAATCACGAAATAACCGTGTTACGCCTTCTTCACCACTGGTCGCGGTGCAACTAAAAAAATCATCCAGTGCTTCACCGCGACCCAACCACGTTGATGAAGAGGATGATGACGGGGTTATATCCGTGAGTTCCCAATGCAATGCACGTTTGAGGAGCGCTTTGGAGGATGCTTTCCAGGAGTACCGCTCCACTCCACCTGAACTTAGACCACGTTTACCTCGTTTGCCCATGCACAAGAAAAACAAGGCGCTGGTGTGTACTCTAGACTCGTTGCTGTCAAATTTTTTTGACGGCAGCAAAGACCTCGCCGATACCCACTCGATCTTGTACTGTGCAGCTGTAGCGGCATGTCGTGTAGCTCATGTTACATTTCCGAACAGTGACAGAGCTCCACGACCAAAACCAGCTGTACCAGCTTGGCAGTGCAGGATTGAGCGTCGTATCGCTGAGGCTAGAGTACTCATCGGCAAGCTAATCTGTTTCAGGGAGGGCAATACTCGCCCTAGAGTGATGCGCTTTGTGAGACGGGCGTTCTCGGGGACTGATATTAGTTCTCGAGATTATTCGACCCGCGTCACAGAGCGCATCGACTTCCTGAAGCAGAAGATTTGTGCATGGGCAAACCGTATTCGACGGTACAGACGGAGGGTGGAGCGGTACACCCAGAATCGCACATTCCAGCGCGATGAAAGGTGGGTTTACAGGGCTTGGGAGCGACCAGATCAAGGTGTGATTGACACGCACCTGCCGAATGATGACGCCATGTGTTCATTCTGGCGAAGCATCTGGTCGGTGCCTGTCAATCACACTGAAGGAGATTGGACTAGGGAGATCGAGCGAGCGTGCGATCGAATACCAGTAATGGGGGCACTTACAATCAGCCCCCAAGATGTAGCTCGTGCAGTCCGTCCGTTGCCTAACTGGAAATCTCCAGGGCCGGATGGGCTGCACAACTTTTGGATAAAATGGTTTCAAAGGTCGCACGCCCGATTGGCATCCCAGTTCCAGTCAGCCTTAGAGTCAGGGTCGCTGCCCCAGTTCCTAACGACAGGAATAACCCACCTGCTCCATAAATCAGGTAGTACTGCGGAACCCAAAAATTATAGACCGATCACTTGTCTACCGACGGTCTATAAAGTGTTTACATCCATTTTGAGAGTTAAAATTAACGAACATATAGACACCAACTCCATCATGTCTGCCTCTCAAAATGGATGTAGGATCAGGGCCCGCGGTACTAAGGAGCTGCTCCTCATCGATATGGCCATTAGCCAGCAGGTTCGTCGTTCCCGAAAGGATCTGTCGACATGTTGGATAGATTATAAGAAGGCCTATGACTCGGTGCCACATACATGGCTCATGAGGGTGCTGGAGTTGTATAAAGTAGATGCAACTCTGCGCACCTTCCTGATGTCGTGTATGGGGCAATGGAGGACGGTCCTTCGCTATCCAGGATGTCGAAATATCCAGAGGAATAGCGAACCGATAAGGATCGAGCGAGGCATATTTCAGGGCGATAGTCTAAGTCCACTTTGGTTCTGCTTAGCCCTGAATCCTCTTAGCACACTGCTGGAGTATTCAGGCCTAGGCTATCGGCTGAGGAGAGGTGGTCAGGTTATATCTCACCTCCTCTACATGGATGACCTAAAACTCTTTGCCCCCAACAACTTGCAACTGATGGAGCTACTGAAAGTAACTGAAACTTTCAGTAGAGCCATCAGGATGGAATTTGGTGTGGACAAATGTGCGGTCATGCATGTAAAGCGAGGGGAGATTGTGGAATCCGTGGGAACCCAACTCTCGGATTCCATAAACCTTAGAGCCCTCTCCGCATCCGAAACCTATAAGTATTTGGGTATGTCGGAAGCGTTAGGTATCAACGCTACTGACATGAAACAATCGCTGAGGGTGCGCTTCTTTGGCCGCCTGAATAAAGTATTCAATAGTCTTTTATCAGGCGGAAACAAGGTGCGCGCCTTCAACGGTTGGGTCATGCCAGTTTTGATGTACTCTTTCGGCATACTCAAATGGACTCAGACGGAACTCGACGCCCTGGATAGGAGGGTCCGCACACTGCTGACCGCAAATCGGATGCATCACCCACGAGCATCGGTGATGAGACTGTATATCCCGCGGAAGTGCGGAGGTCGAGGCTTGTTAAATGCTAAGACCCTGCACAACCGTGAGGTATGCAGTCTCAGGGAATACTTCCTAGAAGTCGACGTGGGGATGCACCGAGATGTGGTATCAGTGGACAAGGGCCTTACCCCGCTATCCTTGGCTAACGAGAACTGGCGCAAACCTATAGTATTAGACACTAATGACCGCAAGGAGGTATGGCAGAGCAAAGAGCTTCACGGACGCTTTTACCGTGCCTTACATGGGCCCGATGTAGACCTGTTAGCGTCTGTATCCTGGTTGCGATTCGGTGATCTCTTTGGGGAAACCGAAGGTTTTGTCTTTGCGATTATGGACGAAGTTATGATGACGAACAACTACCGGAAATATATTGTGAAGGACGGCACGGTTGACATCTGTCGGGCATGCCACCGTCCGGGGGAATCAATCCGACACATTATTTCTGGCTGTTCTCGTCTGGCTAACGGAGACTACTTGCATAGGCATAACCTTGTAGCCAGGATTATCCACCAGCAACTTGCTCTGAAATACAGTCTTGTGGGATCGGAAGTACCGTACTATAGGTATGTGCCCGACCCAGTTCTCGAAAATGGCAATATCACGTTGTATTGGGATCGATCTATCATCACTGACAGGACTATTGTTGCCAATAAGCCAGACATAGTGGTGATAGATCGATTAGAGCGTCGCACAATGATTATTGATATAGCGGTCCCGCATGACGAGAACCTCGTGAAAGCTGAAAAAGATAAGCAGATTAAGTATCTTGACCTGGCTCGCGAGGTTGTCGACATGTGGGATATGGATACAGCAGTCATTGTGCCGATAGTCGTGACAGCCAATGGCATAATAGCCAAGAGCCTCGACCAACACCTGAGGAGGCTCTCGTTAGGCAGCTGGATCAAGGGCTTGATCCAGAAAGCGGTACTCCTGGACACGGCGCGTATAGTTAGGAGATTCCTCTCTCAGGAGCCCTGACCACCGGTAGCTTGGACCCTGTTCCCGATACCGGTGGGCTACTATTTTTTATATTTTTAAATGTTTTTGTTTCTTTTTGTTTTTATAAAAATATTTAAAAATGTAAATTATATGTATATATATTAAATAAAGGAAATAATAATAATAACAGCCAATGGCATAATAGCCAAGAGCCTCGACCAACACCTGAGGAGGCTCTCGTTAGGCAGCTGGATCAAGGGCTTGATCCAGAAAGCGGTACTCTTGGACACGGCGCGTATAGTTAGGAGATTCCTCTCTCAGGAGCCCTGACCACCGGTAGCTTGGACCCTGTTCCCGATACCGGTGGGCTACTATTTTTTATATTTTTAAATGTTTTTGTTTTTTTTTTGTTTTTATAAAAATATTTAAAAATGTAAATTATATGTATTTAAATTAAATAAAGGAAATAATAATAATATTTATTCAAAAATATAAATAAATATAAAATATGTACGGTTCACGTACAATTTATTAAACTGCATACGCAGCAACCTACTTACTTTATTCACTTATAATAGCGTTAAACATATTTTTAAGTTAGTTGACAAATTACTACTATCGCGGGCACTGCGGATTAGCATCCAATCTTTACTTGTAAATCGGGCTACTTAATAAACCTTTGAGTGTTACTAGAATCCGTGGTTTCCGTCAACTCACCTTAACTAACTCTTAACTACTTCAAGTGAGCGAACTATAACTTATTGTACAAGTGTAAGGTGCCTGTTACTTCCAGACCTTACATTTAATGGTCCTTCGAGCCTTCGTGTATCTTAGTGTGTTTGTTTCTCTTGTTACGGTAGCGAATCGGTTCAGCTGGTCTCCCGGAAGAGGGTCGCCCCAGTTGGATTGAGAAGGCGCACATACCTAGCTCGAGTACAGGCACAGTGAGTACCGGAACCAACTTCAACTGCTGGACGAGCCTTCGACAACTAGAGGAGCCGTCAACTACTACAACTAATTACAGCTATACTTACTACTACTATATCACTACTGCTACTACCACTGCTGAGGCTACAGTATATACAACTAATTATCCGATTAACTAATCGAGAAACTCAAGATGAGCGAAATAACTCTTCAGAATGAAGTTTTCGAGTCAATCAAGCGTCTCTGTTCGAACTACCAAAAGGACAGTGCGACTCGGAAAGGAAAAGAATACTTAACTCAAAGGTTAGTGTCATTGGAAAATCTCTGGCAAGATTTCACAACCAGGCACAATCTACTTCTGGAACGGGAGGATAAAGGTATTAAATATTTTACTGAAAACATTCACGAAAAAACAAAGCATCTTTACGAAACTACTAGACTGGACATACTGCAGCGGCTGCTGGGTGTGGATGGGAAACAAGGAGAAGTTGTCATCCCGCATCCCCAGGGAACAGATACCAAGACCAAAGAACTACTGGATCGCCAAGAGTGTCACATAAAGGCACTGGAGCGAGCAATGTCGAAAATTGATGTAGACTGTGTAATAGAAAAATGGGAGTTAGAAGATCAATTACACGAACTGAAAAGCAAGTGGGCAACCGTAGAAAAATCACACTGGGAACTAGAAGCTGTTCTTAAAGGTTCAAACGAAGTGTACAACGAACTATTCGCCAATAAAGAACGACAATATGACGTACTGAAAAGGTCTCTAAACTATGGACAGGTACGCACTACCAAAACTCTGCGCCAAGAATTCAATTACCAGAATTCACTGGAAACTACAGTCAGTGGATTACGTTCAAGGATATGTTTCTGGAGACCATCCACAACAATGTGAACTTCTCAAAGTCGCAGAAAATGCAACATTTAAAATCCAAACTGAAAGGGGAGCCTGAACGACTGGTTCAACATCTAATTGGCGGAGAAAACTATGAGGCTTGTTGGGACATACTCATTCAACGATATGACAACAGAAGACTTCAATTTGTGAACCTAATGAATACTTTGATGCACTTACCGACAATCCACCAAGCTAACGGCGCTATCTTGAAGAAAATGCATGACGTAATTAACGAGTGTATGAATGGTCTGAATTCCATCGGTCTAAACAGCTGGGATCCGATTATCGTGTATTTGATGGGACAGAAATTAGACTCAACATCCTACACTGAATACACAAGAGAGCTAGAACAGCCAAAGGAGGTCCCGGAGTTGGGTGAATTTTTGGCTTTTTTGGAGTCAAAATTCATGGCGCTGGAATCAGCTAGAGGTTACCAGAAAGAAGCTACGAGTCAACAGAGACCGGCTTACAACAACAAAATGAGATACAATTCACTAAAATCAGCTGAATTCAACAGAAAAGAAGTTTCTAGAATATATCATACGTCATTCGGTAAATGCCCTTTGTGCAGTGGTATCCATGTGCTAATGCAATGTCCAAAGTTTATTGACATGGACACACGGCAAAGAAATGACACAGTAAGGAAACTGCAGATTTGCAAAAATTGTCTGTATAAGCATAGCGACACCGATTGCGCTTCAAACAAAACTTGCAAAGAGTGCAACAAACCTCATCATACATTATTACATTACACAACACTAAAACCGACACCGAGGTCTTACATGAGTCACAACAATATGGATCAGCGTTACCAACAACGGGAGCATCGACCTTCAACATCAGCTGATCAGCATAGTTCGAACCATTTATCAAACAAGAACATTACGGAAATTTTACTTACCACAGTCGAAATTCAAGTAAAGAAGTCGACGGGAGACTTTATAACGCTGCGAGCTTTACTTGACCAAGGGTCACAAGTAAACCTCATCACAGAGAATGCGGCGCAAAGACTGAAACTTCCTAGAAAAAGGTTGAACGCCACGATCTTCGGCGTGGGAACTATATCGGGAGATTGTAAAGGACGATTAGATCTGGAATGTAAATCACACTGCACTGACTTCGCATTCCCCGCTAACGCCCTCATAATGCAAAAAATTACAAACAACTTACCGAACAAAACTTTTGAGAAAAGCAACTGGCCTCACTTACAAGGCTTACCACTAGCGGATCCTGATTTTAACTTATCAAGGAACATAGACTTACTGCTGGGAGCGGATATTTACTCTGAGGTAATACTAGAAGGGGTCATAAAAGGAGATACTCAAACGCCGACGGCCCAGCAGACCCGTTTAGGCTGGATACTATGCGGGAAACTAGAAACCTTCAACTGTAATGCAGCACTAATCGACCTAAATGACTTAAAGACATTTTGGGAAACTGAAGACATCCTCCAAAATGATGAAGATACATCAAAAGATGACTGGTGTGAAGCTTACTACAAAACTACCACTGAACGAGATTCCAGCGGAAAATATATTGTGAAAATGCCAATGATCTCTGGCTACGAAGAAAAACTGGGTCAATCAAAATCTATTGCAATCTCACAATTTTTGCAACTGGAAAAGAAATTTGAGAGAAATTCCAAACTCGCTTCAATGTACAAAGACTTTGTTCGCGAATATATCGAAATGGGTCACATGAAACATTCAAACACGACACTCGCCAAAGGTCAAGTTTTCCTACCGCATCATGGGGTACTAAGAGAACAATCAACTACAACTAAACTGAGAGCAGTTTTTAATGCTTCACAGAAAACCACAGGTGGTTGTAGCCTTAACGATGTCATGGAAAAGGGCCCTAACCTGCAAAAGGACATCCAGGCATTAATACTACAATGGCGGGGCTACAAATACGTCTACACAGCGGACATTGAAAAAATGTACCGTTCCATATGGTGTCATTCTGAACATCAGCACCTACAAAAAATTATTTGGAGAAATCAACCAACAGAGATTTTAAAAGAATATCAACTTCAAACATTGACATACGGAACTAAAAGTGCTCCTTGGCTGGCGATGCGAACACTTAAACAACTAGCTTATGATGATGGTCACAAATACCCCAAGGCCGCTGAAATACTGCAAAATCACTTCTACGTCGATGACCTCATTAGTGGTCACAATTCCATCGAGCAAGCAAGGGAAAACCAAACTACTCTAATCGAACTACTAAAAGGAGGAGGAATGAATTTGCGCAAGTGGTCAAGCAACGATCCTGAGCTTTTACGACACTTGGATGAAGATCAAATATCAAAGGATATTTTCGACTTCAAAAGTTCTGGAACAATGAAAACTTTGGGGCTGAGTTGGAATCCAAAGGAAGACATTTTCTTATTCAACTGGACCTTGGACGACTGCAACAAAAGGTCACTTACTAAAAGAAAACTACTGTCACTAATATCACGACTCTATGATCCCTTGGGTTGGCTAGCACCTATAACCGTGCTAGCTAAATTATTGTTCCAAAGGGTGTGGTTGACTAAGATAAGCTGGGATGCCGACTTACCTAAACAGCTGCAAAACGAATGGTGGCAGCTAAACAATGACCTGCATTCCATCAAAAACATTAAAATAAACAGATGGATTGGCAGTACACAGAAAACTATACAACTACATGGATTTTGCGACGCAAGCGAGAAAGCATACGCTTGTGTCATATACAGCCGAGCAATAGACGAAAAGGGCAATCCCAGGACTACCCTGCTAGTGTCAAAGACCAGGGTGGTTCCAATTACACAAAAAACTTCGTTACCTAGACTTGAACTATGCGGCGCACTACTTCTAGCTCAACTCATGGACAAGGTGAAGAAATCACTAACGGAACATAACTTATCAGCATACAGCTGGTGTGACTCTAAGGTTGTCCTAGCTTGGATTCAAGGAGATCTCTCAAGATGGGAAAGATACGTAGCCAATAGAGTTGAAAAGATAAAAGCCGTAATTCCACCTCAACAATGGTATTACGTAAGGTCAGAACTTAATCCTGCTGACTGCGCTTCAAGAGGCTTGCTACCGAACAAACTAGTGGGATTCAAATTATGGTGGGATGGACCCACGTTTATAAGAGACTTTGCAGAGTCAGAAACTCCTCGTAACGTAAACTACAACTTAAGGCGAAATGGGTCCCAAAGACGAGGTTTTGACGCATTTCGGCTGCACGCAAAATCAATTTTTGTCCTCAAAAACTACAAATTTGCCTTATTTTTTTTCATGATTATTAAAATTGAAGATATTTTTTAGTGAATTATGAGGGCCAAAACACGATTAACATAATTTGGCTTGATACAAAAAAATCGCAAAGTTTCCAAAAAATGTAGAGTTTTTATGAGAAAAAATGGTTTTATTCGATTGTAATTAAAGCAATTTCAATAAAATTTCGTCTATACGTTCACCATAAAAGACTTTAGGGGATTATGGATTTATTTTAATGTAACAGCAAATAGAATCTTAAAATAAACCCAAATATAGTAAATCGGGCTAAATCGGCTCGCGCTCAGAGTCCTGCGGGACGTCATCGAAGGTGGACCTGTGTCATTTTTTTTTTAAATACGCTAACTCTGCAGTTGTTAAAAAAAAATCAAATAAAAGAAGAACACATTAGGTATAAAATTGCGACAACTCAGAAAAAATATTTCGTAATTTTAATATAGTTTTAATTCATAATATTGTTTTCGAAAGTTTGATTATTTATATGCGATATGATGACGTTTAATTGTCATCTTACAATAGTGTTAGACACACTACAAATTATTATCGATAAAATTATAGTCAAGTGCGAGTCTTATATAATTTTTTATCGTCGTATATGAAGAAGTTTTTTTAAAGATTTTTTTATCAGATTCATCCATGTTACTATAATTACTCTCCATCGAACTGTCTTTGCTAATATCATATTCTATATTAATAAACATATAATATACAATTGGTCCGGTTGTCGGTTGTATAAAAAATATTTAAAAAAACTTTCACTCTGGAAAGAACGATTAAAATTAGAAAAAAAATGCTGTTTCGAACAAAAGTGCTATACTAACATGACCAAATGTATAGAACACGATAAAAATCGTAATTATATTTTTCGAATAGCTGAGCCAGCAACACAGTTTTTTCTTGAA
Source organism: Xanthia togata (assembly GCA_963853775.1). Taxonomy (NCBI): domain Eukaryota; kingdom Metazoa; phylum Arthropoda; class Insecta; order Lepidoptera; family Noctuidae; genus Xanthia; species Xanthia togata. The sequence goes on from OY970793.1 coordinate 14,013,142, forward strand.
TCCGTGATTGTATCGTATTGACTCAGTATGAATCATTTTCAGTTTTGAATACAAAAAGTCACTGGTTACGATATCGAATACGACACTTCTGTATACGATAAAATGTCGTTCTAAAATGTCGATGTCCTAAAATAATAGATTCGATAATTTATAGCTGGTAGCAGTAGGTACGTCACTTGGCAATAAAGTACGGCAATTGTTACTTCATATAGAGCTGTCAATATTTACGAATCTTCATGAGTGGTGGGAAACATCCAAAACAAAAAATATGGTCACAGTATAAGCGAAACAGTAAGACCATTTTTAGCCCATTCAACTTAATAAAAATCCTGAAGAAATAAAGATGAAAGTTTGTATGGTTTTTTTTCTTTCTTAAATTCACTGACATACAATACACAACCTAAACCACGCTGGGTATAGAAGCATGCAATTTTGCAGATGTTCGTTCCTTTTATAACGAACGAAATTACGACTTTGATATTTTCTATCAAAATTACATTTTGCGGGACCGTTGAGATACGCAGTAGAACCATTGCAATTTTAAACTTTCACCTTACTACCGCAAAGCCATTTTTATCTGAAACTAGTTTCTGTCGGCGTCGTCTTCATTCACGTGGCAGTCGTAAGATACCACAATATATTAAAATAACAGGCATATTTTATAAATCTTCACTGTAAGTACAATAGGTTTGTAGTTTTGGTCTCGCCCACCAAAATATACAGAGAGTTAGGACTGGTGACGCGACTGGCTGGCTGGCTGGACTAGCGAGAAAGCGACAGAGTTGTCCGTGTGAGAAGCAGCTCCTCCTGAGGTCTAAGCGCGCAGCCTTCAGTAGAAATTTCCCATTCCTTGCGAAGTTTTTCATTTTAAGTGTATTATTAAACGCCTGCATTCCTTCATATAATACCTAATGGCACAACACTGATACACTAATGGATTCTTACAGATTATTCATGACTACCTAACTATCACTAAAAAAATCCCGTGTGCAGTTTGTACACGGGATTTCTCATTAACACTCACCTAACCATAAATATTGATTTTTATTCAAACCATAGATGACAGAAGAGGCCTAAACTTCATGTTTTTCTGTGTACCTACGTTCTACGAACTATCCCATAACACTATATCAAAAGGTAAAAATGTTGTTTCTTTAATTAATAAAATGAATTGACTGTCACAAGTTCACAACACAGCACATTAGCCGATAACGACACCGACCCGACATCGACACGATATCGGAGGTCTGATGATCGGATACGTTTAGTGCCTACCAAACGCTTTTACATTGTCTTGCTATTGTCACCTATATCGTCGCAGACAGCGACCGACACCGATATAGGTACGATATCTATCGGCGAAGACACAGTGCGGTGAGAGTAGCGGCATTTTATCACTTGAACACATTTTTTTGCACTGCCGACTTCAAGACGGCGATACTTAGTAGGTTACCAATATCATTGGGCCGATAATAATTATATCGATGTCGGTGTAATAGCTGCCGACATATTATCGGTATCGGGCTGGTGTCGTTTTCTGTTAATGTGAAAATGCCCATTAGGTACACAGGACATTTTAAGTAATCATTTTAGTTCACTACACCGTACCTAAGTCCCATAAAATGTAAACTTATTGAAAAAAATCGAACCTAAGAAAAACTACTTCAGTTGGTCAACTGCAAATATTTTATGCTGTGGCATGGATTTTTCGCGAAATGATCGGCTGTGAATCGTAAATAAATACGTCTTTCTGCATTTGGGGGAGGCGGAGGTAGCGTTTCAAAGGCCCACAGGCCAGGAAAACGGCGCCTTAACTACAAATGTTGCGCGCAGAATCGAACCTGAAAACATCAGAGCGCGAACTTACAACACTGAAAACTTTGTTTATAATCTGTTAAATAGCCACAGTTCCTTGACACGAATAACAAGAATTGCTGCACGTATATTGCGATATTTTACAGCGCTAAAGCAAAAATGCCGACCAAGCACTACACACTTAACAACAAACGACCTAAAATACTCAGCAGAATACATATTGAAATATGTCCAACGAAGCGAGTTTGCACAAGAATACAAACTATTACGACAAAATCAAACTGTGTCGCCTAAAAGCAATATTTATAAATTACAACCATTACTGGATAAACAGGGAATTATACGCGTGGGCGGCAGACTTCAACATTCTGTTCTACCGGCTAATATGAAAAATCCAGCAATTATACCCAACTCCAGTCGCTACACCGAACTACTTATCGAACAAGCACACCTGAACACACTTCATGGCGGAGCCCGACTCACTCTGACCTACCTACGGCAATGGTACTGGATAGTATCTGGAAATCGGGCTGTAAAGGGAAAAATACGCCGCTGTGTAAAATGTCATCGTTTCAACTCTACTGTAAACGCTCAACTTATGGCTGATCTGCCGAAACAACGAATAACACCAAGTCGTCCATTCACTCACACTGGTGTTGACTTTACTGGTCACGTAGACGTGAAGCTTAACAAAGGCAGAGGAGTGAAGACCTCAAAGGCCTACATTGCCGTTTTCGTTTGTATGGCTACTAAAGCTGTACATATTGAATTAGTTTCTGAACTAAGCACGGAAGCATTTATTGCAGCGTTTCAAAGAATGTGTGCTCGGCGCGGAACGCCTGCACACATGTACTCAGACAATGGCACTAACTTTACTGGAGCATCCAAAGTGCTGAAAGAGGATTTCATAAACTTCAAAAGGCTTCTTTCTTCTGAGTTCTTTGACGAGATCGGGAAACTAGAAGTTCAGTGGCACTTCAACGCTCCTGCCTGGCCTAGCGCGGGCGGAATATTCGAGGCAGCCGTTAAATCACTAAAACATCACCTCCGGCGAGTTTTAGGAGAACAAAAACTTACTTGGGAAGAATTCACCACCTTACTAGCAAAAATCGAAGCTTGCATGAACTCAAGGCCCCTGTGCCCGCTAACAGAAGATCCAGAAGAATTTTACAATACTCTTACTCCTGGCCACTTTCTAACCGGCAGTGCTACGTTGTCATTACCTCAACCGGAGCCTGACGACAGAAAGATGGATTTGAGAAAACGATGGCAACTAACGGAACACATGCTAGATCAGTTCTGGAAAGCATGGTCCAACGATTACTTAAGCACATTACAGACTCGATGCAAGTGGAACAAAGAAACACAAAACCTCAAAACTAACGATGTAGTACTAATCAAGGAGACAAACTTACCACCTGGAAAATGGGCCATGGGACGAGTAATGGAAACTCACCCTGGCAAAGACGGTTTAGTACGAGTGGCAACTATTAAAACAAAGACAGGAATAATAAAACGACCTGTTGTAAAACTGTCGCCATTACCAATACAAGAAAACCAGCCAGCCGCGAATGAAACCGCGAACATCACAAACAATGACGCGAGAGAAACGAACACAAGTCAGAGAAGAAAGGGCACAAGAGCCGACAAGAAAAGTCTACTGTCTTTTGTTCTTATAACTATGATAGCAACGATGGGCATTGTACAATCAGCACCCATCACAAGCAACTATAAATTGACATCCATACTGAATAACCAACCGATCTACTTTGATGCACTTACCGCCATAAACTTCGTCAAAAACTCGTACATCTCTATGGAAGAGCAGGACATGCATCAATGTACACCACACGGAGAAGACGAATACACTTGCATTTCACGTCAGCCAGTATACAACTTATATGACAAAAATGCACCCTGCGAAGCCAAAGTATTCAGTCAACAAACGTCACTATCATGTGTAATAAATGACGTAACATGCAAAGAAACTTGGTTCAAATTACATAAACCTAACCTATGGCTGTTTACGTTGTGCGACAAACAGCTGATACGCGTCATGTGCACCGATCAAGTTACGCCGGCGGTCATTAACGGTACCGGGGTGATAGCCTTGAAACCAAAGTGCCTACTTCAAAAAAAAGACGCGACAATATTCACATACAACCATTTAGGAAGCAACTTCTACATGAGAGCGGATATTGAAGTAACCATTATTAACTCAACCATCAACAATTTATTCGAAATAAGTTGGAAAAATGCACAACTGAATATGACAGAACCGGAAGCATCTGCAACAAATATTCAAAATATAGAAAACCAACTAGCTCGCCAGAAAGAGAATGAAAACCTACCGCAGAAGTCGGAGATTTCAAATCATGACGTTTACCTCTACTCTGTGACTTCTTTGCTGTTGGGAGGATCTGCTTCGTTAAATGATAAATGATAAATGATTTATTTCTGCAAGTAGGTTTGTACAAACACTTTTACACGTCAATCATATTTTAAAAACTAGATGAGGTCGGCGTTTCCTATCTGACTACTCTGAGAAGAAAGGCCGAAACAAACTCAGAGGTCACAGTCTCTTTTAAAGTCCAGACATAATCTTGGTCAGATCATGTGAAGACGATGTAGATTGATGTCTGAAATGGTCTTTTGAGGAAATAACCATTCAGATTGAGAAGACCTGTCCAGTCAGTGCACGCATTTGTCAGTTATCGTGCAGCTCAACTCAGAATTTAAGGAGCTCAACGATTCGACGAACAATACCAAAGAAAGGACGTTTGGGTAGGCCACATAAATTACTCAAACTGCCAGACCATGATAAAAACTAATTGACAACAAAAAAAACGTTTGTTTTCTACATCTTCATAAAGAAACGTTGGTTTAAGAAGAATAAGAAGCAACAGCAACCTAAAGAAGGTATAGACAATCCCGTCGACATCGAAATGCTTGAAATACGTAATTCGACAAACTCGACACGAGCGGAGCCACTATACAGCGACGTGAGGCCGAAAAAACTATTTCACTTCGAGGAAGTTTCAAATTAATGCTGATATCTTGATACAGACTTGAATACTTGATGTTTAATTCCTTATTTTTATTTAATATTCTTTTACTTTTATTTCCTTTTTAATATGCTTTTTTGTACTTTTATTTTACATTTTATCACTTTATGTACTGGATGCTCATCACGCTTCTGCCCTCGGGAGCATGTACGGTTCACGTACAATTTATTAAACTGCATACGCAGCAACCTACTTACTTTATTCACTTATAATAGCGTTAAACATATTTTTAAGTTAGTTGACAAATTACTACTATCGCGGGCACTGCGGATTAGCATCCAATCTTTACTTGTAAATCGGGCTACTTAATAAACCTTTGAGTGTTACTAGAATCCGTGGTTTCCGTCAACTCACCTTAACTAACTCTTAACTACTTCAAGTGAGCGAACTATAACTTATTGTACAAGTGTAAGGTGCCTGTTACTTCCAGACCTTACATTTAATGATTTAATTAGATTGGTTTTATATCAAACACAAGGTATAGCTACATTTTTCGCAGAGTGAAAGTTTGAACAGATTGGCCGCGCTAAGGCTCTCGTTACCCAGATCTATGAGTAGGATATTAGCTATCGTGATGGTACGAGAGTTAAGGGCAGGTCGGTCAGAAGAACTGTGCAAGTATATCATGTGTATCTTTAAGTAGTAGTACGCAACACTCTTGCGGAATATGTATGTTTTTAGATATTGTTCAAATGTGTTTAAATAGTTTAATCGGCTTCAGGTGTTCTATTTAAAAATAAATAAACGAGGACAAGTCACACTCACAAAGAACAGTATCTTATGCTTGGCCAGCAGCACGGCGGGCTGGCCGGCCGGCACGATGGGCGGCGCGGCGGGCGGGATGCGCAGCGCCCAGTGCAGCGCCCACAGCGCGGGCGCCGCGGGCGCCAGCTCGGCGCGCATGAGCGCCACCAGCCCGCCCAGCGCGGCGCCCGGCGCGCCCCACGTGCGCGCCCAGCCCTGCAGCGCCGTGGCGCGGTACGGCGCGATGGCCACGCGCTGCTCGAAGAACTTCTCCATCACCTGCACGGATTCATCTTACGATGTGATTCTATATCGAATCATCTTTTTTTTTGTCAACACCGCGATAGCCTGCACGCTTTACGAATAATCGTATCTAATTCTAAATACCGTAAAAATTAAAACTTGTAGTATTCAGTTACAAAAAACGGCATGAAATTAATGTAGGATGCGTCGACCACCCGCTGACGTTTCGTTCAACGACCACGATCGATAAGATATTTTACTGTAAGTATAAATATTTTTAACAGTATTGGATGTTGGGAAATTAACTTTTTACCGTCAAGTATCGTAAAGAACAGCCCCATGTAAACGACCGCTAAAATTGATTGGTTACCGCTGCACTCAGCACTACGTGGTCTTCAATTCGATCCACTAGCGCTATTTCGTAAGTGTTCCTAACTCGTATGTATGGACGTGTTACCTGCAAATCGTCAGCGGACCAGGCCTCCTTGCTGTGCTCGGGCAGCGGCGTGAGCTGCAGGTGCAGCGACTGCATGTGCTGCGGGTGCAGCGCCACGCGCCCGGCCAGCCCCGCGCTCTCGCACCGGAACGTCAGGCTCGTCGCCTCCACCGACACCAGCGTCAACTGTACGGGGACACAATCACACTGGGTAATGAAGCAGTAAAGATATGATGAGGCAAAGTACAAAACTGCTAGCACCACGCTTCTTTCGTACGGTTTTTACACTTTGACAAAACATCGCGCTTTTGTTTATATGTAAGTTTAATATTAATGTATTATACAATTTATATACATAAACCTTCCGGAATAAAAAAAAAAAACTGTGCGGTCGGGGGACCCCCGTCATGAATGAAGCTCCTTACGTGACACTCGCACGCGACACGCACTCGTATATAATAGATAGAGACAAAGAGAGAGAGAGAAAGATAAAGTCGCATGGAGGGGCATTGTAGCGGTTACACCGCCACATACGAACTAGGCATCAAAGACTTGACGTCACACAAATCCTGCATCGCGCCATTAGAGTTTACCGCGTGAACGACATATAAGACTATCCGACATCAACACCCGGGCAGTTGCCCGCCAGATACACTGTTCCTCAAGCCACTAAAGCATAACGCTTTTTCCTTATGTGACGATTTCTACTAGTCAACTCCTATCGCAAGCCACGTTAAGAGTCCTATTACATTTTTTTACGGAAATTCATGATTTTTGACCATGTAATTTTCAGCAGCAGTAAGATATTTTAATTATTTGATTATAATAACTATAGTGCCATTCTCTTTCTTGTAAGTTGGAGTTACACATTATTTTCGTGTAATTTGCTGAATTGACGCGGAATATATAGTACTTTAATTTAATTTATTGTAATTTTGTCTTATTATATTGAGAAACAAAAACTAATTAAACGTATTCACTGTAGATCGAAGTTTTATATCATATTAGTTAATTTGATTTAATTGTGTTTATTTGGAATATAATGGACATGAAAATCAAGACATTTATTGGTTTTCTTTACGACTTTTCCCTGAAAACTCAAGGAATTTAAAGAAATTCTAGAACTCCAATAAACAAGTAAAACATTCAAGTTATCGTTTAGTAACTTTCGCTTTTATTAGAACTGAATGAAACAATGTGAATTTGAGCGTCAAAGTTCAATTGCCGACGTTTTTCCTTGTAAACTGAGTTCGTAAAGTATTCATAGTAAATTACACGACAAGAAAAGTTAAAATGTGCAACTCCAACTTACAATAAAGAGAATGGCACTATCTTTATTCATAATCAAATAATTCAAATATCTTACTGCTGCTGAAAATTACGTCAAAAATCATGAATTTGCGTCAAAAATGTAATAGGACTCTTAAGGAACTTCGATCCAATAAAGAACAGATTGGACTGTGACCGCCAAACTAGGCGTGTGCCTGTATTTTGGGGGTCGAAAATGCGACATTTTCAGAGTTAAGGATAGTAAGGATACAAAGTGATTATTGCATAACAAGTAAACAAACTGAAATTCAACTAAACTAAAATCAACCACAAAAGAACTCTTCTTAAAAGATGCATTGCCATCAGCATAATACAAAACTTGAACTCACAAACTCCTCCTGCTGCACAAACCGCTGCAGCGTCCGCTTCATATAGACGCACGCTAGGAACCTCTGCACGGGCGCCAGCGGGGGCCCGGGCGGGGCGCCGGGCGGCGGCTCGCTGGGCGTGCACAGCGTCTCCAGCTTGCACACGGCGAGCGGCGTGGCCGTGGCGCCCGACCAGCCGCGCCCGCCTGCCGACGACGCCGCGCGGGAACTGCTCGAGTTGGCTTGAGGACCTGTGGGTGAAATGTTACGTAACGTTCACGGATGAGTTACTCGAGAGTGGTGCGTTACTTCATAGGGCTATCGATACTAACACAGTTTCAAATAGTAATGCTGCAAAGCCATTAATACATTAGGTATGTTTAAGAGGCGTTTTCATTTAACAAAAGCTTGAGGAGTGCTTACGGCTCAATTTATCTACATTTATCACAACCTGTTAGAAACCTATCACTCCTTTACATACAATAAAATCATGGCGAAGTCAAACTGTACATTGTATAATTTTTTAAAGTAATTGCTACGAGGTTTGGGAACGATTATAAATGATATATTTTTATTTTTGTCTGTTCTGAATGTATGTGGAAGCATCACGCAAATACTACCGGATAAATTCTGTTCAAATGCGTAGATATTCCCTATAGGTCTGGTTAGTTCACAGGCATATTAGCAATGGTCAGTGTAACTCACCTTTATGATCAATATGATGCCTCGGCGACGGGTGGTGTCCTGGCGAGGGTCGCGGGAGCGAGGGCGAGGCGGGCCACGCGGTGAAGGGCGACGTGGGCGGCGGGTGCGGCGACGCGGCGGGCGCGGCGTGCGGGGACGGCGCCATGGGCGACGCGGGCGACGCCGACACGCCGCCCGCACCGCCGCCCGCGCCGCCCGGCGGGGAGGTTAGGTTGAACGAACCGCCGCCCATCTATAATGTAATCCATAGTTATAGCCTTTTATAACTTGTGACAACATAATACAACTTTATTTCAACACATGATTTGGAATGAAAACCAAAAATAGAGGTACCTTTTAATAAAAAGAAAAATTATATTAATCTCGTCTTGTCTAGTTACGTAGTTAGATAGAATATGATTTATTGTACAGAAACATTTAACGAAGCTCATTTACATTTTCATCATTCATTCACCATTGTCGTAATTTTTTTTTTTGTTGAGTAACGCACCTGATGCTGCGCCGGCGACGCCGGGTGCGGCGCGACGGGCGCAGAGTGCGGCGTGTGCGGCTGTGGCGGCGTCAATGGCGCCGGGAAGCGTAGCCCACCTGTTTCATAAGTACAAAAAAAATGTAGCAAGACATACAATTGCTCAAAGAAATAAATATTATAGTAACACATTTTAAAGATTTAACTTTTTTAAATTAAAAATGTTTTTTTTTTTTAGCTTTACTCGAGATCTAGTGAGGCTGCAGAAAGGATATTATTTGTTTGTCAAATTTAATAATAAATATATAAATAATTATGACTACTATAGGTACATTAGTTTCATTAATAAACAAAATGTGGTGCCCTATCCAAAAACATATTTACATTCTGGTAAATTATTATCATTACACCGTAGAATAGAATACAACATGCTTTATTACGTTTTTTTTTTATTCATTATACAACAAAATAAAAATAAAAATCTATTTATTTAGTCCAATTGTTTTTTTATTACAGTATAACAAAAAAAAATGGATAGTTCGACTCAACTCATTCCTTGTCCTAGCGGCGAGCGTCGGACATAAAACTTTATTGCTTTTTTTCGGCACTTTGTAATTATGACTTTAAGGCGAGGTTTTCCGTGTCTGTAGGCCTTTGAAACGCTACCTCCGCCTCCCCCAAATGCAGAGTGACGTATCTATTTACGATGCACTGCCGACCATTTCACGGAAAATCCATGCCACAGCATGAAATATTTGCAGTTGATCAACTGAACTAGTTTTTGTTAGATTCGATTTTTTCAATAAGTTTACATTTTATGGGACCTACGGTGTCGATTACTTAAAATGTCCTGTGTACCTAATGGGCGTTTTCAGTCCGTTTCGTCGCTGTCTGCGACGATATAGGTTACGATAACAAGACAAGGCACTAAACGTATCCGATCATTTGATCGCCAATATCGTGTCGATGTCGGGTCGGTGTCGTTATCGGCTAATGTATTGTGTGTGTGCGTGCGTGTGTTTGTAAAATGTCCTGTGTACCTAATGGGCGTTTTCAGTCCGTTTCGTCGCTGTCTGCGACGATATAGGTTACGATAACAAGACAAGGCACTAAACGTATCCGATCATCTGATCGCCAATATCGTGTCGATGTCGGGTCGGTGTCGTTATCGGCTAATGTATTGTGTGTGTGCGTGCGTGTGTTTGTTTTGTGACAATCAATTCATTTTATTTATAAAATAAACAACATTTTTTCCTTTTCATATACCTACTGTTATGGGAGAGATCGTAGAACGTACAACGAAAAACATGAAGTTTAGGCCTCTTCTGTCATCTATGGTTTTAATAAAAATCAATAAAAAAAATCTCATTAACAGTCACCTAACCATAGCCACCCTTGTACAAACTGCTGATTTTTTTAGTGATAGCTGGGGTAGTCATGAATAATCTGTAAGAAGCAGTTCGTGTATCAGTGTTGTGCCATTAGGTAGTATATGAAGGAACGCAGACGTTTAATAAGTCACTTAAAACGAAAAACTTCGCAAGCAATGGGAAATTGCTACTGACGAGTGTTACTTGCGCGTTTTGACCTCAGGAGGAGCTGCTTCTCACACAGATAACTCTGTTACTTGCTCGCTAGCCAGCCAGTCGCGTCACCAGTCCTAAATCTCTGTATATTTTGGTCGCCGAGACCAAAACTACAAACAGTGTACAGTGAAGATTTATAAAATGTGGCTGTTATTTTAGTATATTGTGATGTCTTATGACTTTCACGCGAATGAAGTCACGGACAGAAACTAGTTTCAGATAAACATGACTTTGCGGTAGTAAGGTGAAAGTTTAAAATTATAATAGTGCTACTGGGTATCTCAACGGTCACGCAAAATGTAATTTTGATAGAAAATATCAAAGTCATAATTTCGTTCGTTATAAAAAGAACTATTGTGCAAAATTGCATGCTTCTAGACCCAGCGGTTTAGGTTGTGCATTGTCTGTCAGTGAATTTAAGAATTTTATCAAGTGAATTTAAGAAAAAAAATGGCGAATTTCCATAAAAACTTTCATCTTTATTTCGTCGGGATTTTTGTTAAGTTGGATGGGCTAAAAATTGTCTTACTGTTTCGCTTATACTGTGACCATATTTTTTTGTTTTGGATATTTCCCACCGCTCATGAAGATTCGTAAATATTGACGGCTATATACGAAGTAACAATTGCCATAATTTATTGTCAAGTGACGTACCTAATTTCGATGTCCTAAAATAATAGATTCGATAAATTATAGCTGTAGCAAGCTATAATTTATCGAACCTATTATTTTCGAAACAGTAAAACAATTTTTTCCCTTCGACTTCTTTCCCTTACTGCTTTGACCACCTTTTTCGTACGAACACTACGTGGACGGCCAGATCTTTTTCTGTCACAAACAGAGGAGGTCTCATTGTACCTATTAATAGCCCGGTACACAAACATTTGACTAATACCAAGCGTATGGGCAGTTTTATCGAATCTATTATTTTAGGACATCGAAATTTTAGAACGACATTTTATCGTTTATGTGTCGTATAAAATATCGTAAACAGTGACTTTTTGTATTCAAAACTGAAAGTTGTTCATACTGAGCCAATACGATGAAATCACGGATTCAAGAAAAAAATTGTGTTGCTGGCTCCGCTATTCGAAAAATATTGTTATATTTTATTTGTCTTACGTTTAATATCAGTTTCTCAATTGATTAAGAGTGTTATGTTTTATCTGTGTCAGTTTCATATCAGTTGATCAATTGATTTAAAGTGTTGGTAAAATGAGTGATTCTGGAAGTTACGCATTTTAATAAATAAAATAGAAATGGCGCCGTTGCAAATTAAACATTATTTAGTAATAATAACAAGTGCTAGTATATTTGTTGAGAAAATACAATGACGAAATAAGAAAAGTAACACTGTGCTTTATTTAATCTCCTTACTTCTTAATTGATTACAATATAATTACGATTTTTATCGTGTTCCATACATTTGTTCATGTTAGTATAGCACTTTTGTTTGAAACACCATTTCTTTTTAAATTTTCTTTGTTCTTGCGAGAGTGATAGTTGTTTGAAATATTTCATATGCAACCGACAACCGGACAAATTGTATATGATGTGTTTATTAATGTAGGATTTGATATTAGCAAAGACAATTCGATAGAGAGTGAATATAGTAACATTGATGAATCTGATTAAAAAATCAAAAAAAGACTTCTTCATAAACGACGACAAAAAATTATATATCGATAATAATTTGTAATGTGTCTAGCACTATTGTAAGATGACAGTTAAACGTCATCATATCGCATAGAAATAATCTCACTTTCGAAAACAATGTTATGAATTAAAACTATAATAAAATAACGAAATATTTTTTTTGAGCTGTCGCAATTTCATATATAATGTGTTCTTCTTTTATTAGATTTTTTGTAACAACTGCAGAGAGAGCGTATTTTTAAAAATTTTGACACAGGTCCACCTCCGATGACGTCCCGCAGGACTCTGAGCGCGAGCCGATTTAACCCGATTTACTATATTTGGGTTTATTTAAATAAAAATCTATTAAACTTAAAAATCCAATCTTTAAATAACCTCTAAAATACGATTACCTCATCATATATGCAATTTTCATATTGTTTTGTGCTGTAATTAGGAAATGAAACGAAAAATGGTTTTGAAATCGACCCTGTTTCGGATTTTTTTTCGATCGAGCAAATTACAATTTATCGTGTTTTTAACCTTTAGCGTCCCTCAAACAAGGATGTATCTATGACATATCTTTTTTTCAGGACCCAAATACACTAGTTTGACCATTTAAAATTGATTTTAAAACAGGCAAATTCGTAAAACCTCCCCTTAAGACATGCGTATAAGGTTGAATTTGTTTTGATGTATGTTGATCAGTCATAAAATTTATTGTTTTTTGTACATAGCTTTGTGAAAACATCTTTAAGCCTTGCATTTAAGGTTGAATTTACATTAATGTATACATTTATTTCAACTAGAATTACCTAACCACAATAGGTGACAATTTTAAGAGAACTTGCATAGGATTGTGTATCTAGTTCTTTATTAGTGATCGATGGTCGTCCTATACATTTGGATCGAGTAGGTATTGAAGTTTTGTATGGGACGACAGTTTTTTTTTTCGCGATTATGTTGTTGATGATGATGGTCCCATTAAGAAAGTTATTCAGTTTGACCTTTCTGATACAGCCTATAAAAAAGCAAATTTTTATTTTTTTGTGTTTTTTTATTTATTGAAATAAACGTTTACAAAAAGTGTACATTTAGTCAGCAGTAAGATTCAGAATTACATGCTTCGAGACCCATCAGTTTAGGCCAGGAGTCACCAAATGGCGTATCGCGGTCCGGATGCGGACCCCGACCTATTTTGTGAGAACCTTAGGTAAACGGTAAAAATAACGAAAACTTCATCACAAAATATTAACCTTTTTTTGCTAGTAATTCTCTACATACAGTCATATTATTTTATTAAACGAATCCCGAATGAAACTAATGGTCCCCCGGTTTAGGCTGTACGTTGTCTGTTAGTGAATGAATGAATTTAAGATTTGTATTTAGTACACAATATAAGTTGTGATTGATTTTAACTAGCTCGTTGTGTTTCTTTGTAGATTGTAGTTCTATCTGTTAAACTTGTCTATAAACTTACATATTCAGGACGAGTCTTTGAGTATCTTTTTTTTTACCTGGCGGCATCGGCGACATAGGTGAGGGAGGGTTGTCATCTTCAGCTAGCAGTCTTGCGCTCATATTGTCTTCGACGTAGCGTGATAGGAACGCCTGGGAATTAACATCGACGATCAGAGTTATACAGACGGACTGCGTTTAGCTAACATGTTATCATACAAACAAATCGTCGTTAATAAAACCCACTATTGTTCCATTATGCTCGGTTCCTATAAACAAAAACGAATCGTTTTGCTTACCAATGGTAGCATTTTTTATTGCCAATCTGGGATATAAATAGATTCGTAAGCAAATTTTACCTAGAAAGAAAACTACCTATGAACTTCCATATGGTAATCTGCTATGCAAAACTATGAGGTATTTGCTTCATTATTGGTAAAGATACAAATCTTTATTTTAACCAATAAAGGTCCGTAAATTATACGAATCGGTCATTAGTCGACGTTTGTCAAACTCTTAGATCAAGAATAGATAAAGTGTCACGAACAAAAACTCATTGCTCAACTGGCCACGATTGATAGTGCTGTACATTTATAATCTTAATATAAAAAAAACATACAATGTGGAGCAGGACGATTGACATTCCATAAAACCACATCAAGAGTGTCATGTTCTTTACCCGTATACAAAAAATCAATCAAATCCAATGAATACTTTAGCCACAGGAAATTATTTTTCATTTTCTTATTTTTCTACATGATGTAGATCTGAGTCCGTAATAATAGGTAAACATTGTAAGGTCAAGAACCTGTGCAAAACGTACGATTCTATCCTCTACGTCTCAATATGCTTGAGAGACAGAGAAAGGTGTCATACGATTCCACTCTGATGCGCCCCGCCCAGTCCCACAAAATAATACTACAATTAGAAAGAAAAAGAAATATTACTTACGCAAATTATGCATTAGTGGTGCATAGACAATTGCGAGTGTGTGTGTGAGCGGAATTTTTTCGGCAAAAAGTCTCGGGACTCGGTCCAGTCAGGCGGCGCCCTTTGAGGAACGTACAAGGCTACTTTTTTTATCACGAGACGAGCCGCGCGCGTATTGTTGTGATTTTGTGAAAAAATTTAGTTGTTATTTGGAATAAGACGATTTAGTGTGACTTATTGTTCAGTGTTAGTTTAATATTAGTTAATTAGGTATCGATGTCGCTTGTGCATAATGAACAACGGTGGAAACCTTGAAAATTTATAAATTTGACTATTGATGTAAATTCTGATTGTGATGTGATATTATGTGATTAATTATTCAATCAGTGATCTTTTAATTAACAACGCGCAACTCAGTGAGTTTATGCCGCTAATTTGTTGTTCTCCGACTAAACTACCTACCCACGTCCACCTACGCCCCGCACCGCAGCGCAGGCGCCGCCCCCCGGCGCGTCCCGCGTCGGGCCGCGCAACAGGTTAGTGACTTTTCGTAGATAAAGCGTGTTTACTTTTTATGCAGTCGATTCTGCTATTTATTTTGTTTTAAAATTGCAATTTTTCAATTTTCCATTAACACTAATCTTCGTATTTTAAAATGTTTCTATGGCCTAGTACTGTGCTCGTTTTAATTTAATGTCGTAAGTCCAGTTCCACATTGTATAAAAAGGTATTTTAAATATCATGAACTTTAGATTATTATCAACCTTAATGCTTGAACATAAAATGACATCGTAGAAAACGTAAATATATATTATATTGATACTTGATAATAAAGTACAAAAATATGTACAGTCACGAGCTTTAATTTGGGACCCATTTCCGTTAAATGTTGTTAGAACAATCATAATGCAATAAGGTCGAAACTTTGAAACTTTGCTTTAAGGTTGAAATGTTGAATGTCAAGTTAAGACATAAAATGTCTTATCTAATCGACCTATGAAATGATAACCTCGTTGCAAAAAGCTATCATTACGATTTTCTAATTACGAACATGTGTCGTGTCAGTGTCATTTAAGAAAATAGTTTAATGTGATATTTTCACAAAATATAATTTACCAATTAATAAAATGCTTGCGGCTAATCGTGACCAAATAAGGCTCCAAATTATTGATTTGCACGAACAAGGAGTAGGCATTCACGAGATATCGCGACGAATAAATGTAACAAGAAACACAGTTCGCCGTTGGGTTCGACGCCACGGGAACGAGGAAAATATTATTGACTTACGACGAAACAACCATCACCCGCAAGTTATAACACAAGAGCAGAGCCGCTTGATGCAAAGGCAATACCTGATGAATGGATTTACGCCAACGAGGCATTTTGCGGAAGCGTTTGAAGTCCACCCTTCAACGTTAGAAGTTAGAAGGCATCTTAAAGCTATGGGACTGCATCACAGGCGGCCTGCAAAAAAAATTGCGTTGACGGATGCCCATAAAGCTGCTCGACTTATTTTCGCACGTCAGTATCTAAATTTTGATTGGACGACGACGGCTTTCATCGATGAAAAGACTTTTCAATCTTCCCAAACGGGCAGACTACATTTGTGGCGAATTGACAGGACGCGATACACGGAAGACCACGTCATAGCTAACAACGCGTCTGGTCGCATTACAGTTAACATGTCTGGCTGGATTAGTTCAGCCGGCATTGGAGAACTAATAAATTTACCACCCAGGGCCACTGCTCAAGATTATGTCGATTTATTAGACGAGAGTGTCCTTCCAACATTGCAACTATATTATTCAGAAGAAGATGTTGCTCCAATAAACTTTGTTCAAGATAACGCAACAATTCATACGGCAAGAATCGTTAGAACTTGGTTCGACAATAATAGAGCAAATTTAAATCGTATTCCGTGGCCTGCAAAGTGTGCCGATTTAAATCCTATAGAAAATTTATGGGGCTTAATGGTTCAAAAATGGTCAAATAGAAACGAAAGAACTAGAGAAGCACTTATGGATCACTGCCTCACAGTCTGGGAAAGTTTAAGGGGTACTGACATATGTGACAAATTGATTGGATCCATGCGTAACCGGCTCCAGGCTGTGATTGACAATGAAGGTGGATCTACGCGGTTTTGAATATTTATGATAAAAAAATTACTGGAGAGATTTAAATTTATATAGTCGTAGCCATCGGTGATAAGTGTTTATTTTGTGCACCGCTAACCATGCTTTCTATATAATTGTGTTAAGATTGAGGTTTGTGTCATAAATGTCTTAATAAATATAAAGATAAATAACTTTGTTTTTCTAAAGATTTTATTAATCAATATTTTAGCTAAAATCTTCTAAGCCCCCATAATCATAAACGGCCTTTAAACCTATTTTATTTTAAATAATATGTTGTTTTGGTCCGTCACTTTGATATTTATGTTTGAGAAAGAGACAAAACTTTTTAACTAATATAGGTTTGAAGAATAAGCAAGTTAGTTGACTAGCTATCATATATTGACAATATAATTTTGTTCTTTTTTATTTGTTTCTTTTTTCTTATGGGACCACAGGACCAAAAAGTAATTATTACTCGGAAATCGGTAATGATCGTTTGCCCTCGCTCCAGTTGACGTTAGCCCCTAGAAACGTAAAGTTGTCGATGGTAAACATTATGACGTTTATTGTTTGTGCAGTGACAGCGTTAACATAATAGCTCTAAATGGCGAAAGTTTGCTACACGATATTCAACCTTAGGTGGGTCCCAAATTAAAGCTCGTGACTGTACACTATAAGCCCACGTTGCATTATTTTTTTGGCCGTTTTAAGGCGGTAATCCAGAATCTAGTGTATTTTTTATAGCTTTCAAGCATTTATTTAATAATGAAGATGCAGCTGGATTGTAATATTTCGTCTCTGAACACACCTTAAAAGTATTCATAAGCATTTACCTTCAATCCGAGAGCAGGAGCGAACTCGTCGACAACAGTGTTGCGCTCGAACTTGGAATAAGATCCGTCGCGTATCGTAATGATGCCGCCGCCGCGGATGCCCACTTCCAGAGAGTACGCGCCCGCGTATACTATGCGGATCTAAGACGAAGAATGACATTATTTAATATAGCAATATAAACAGGGTGACACATTTAGATCGGTCAGTATGGGAAAGTCTGAAGCTATAATACATACGAAGATCTCTTCTTAGGAACCATGTCATCGATTCCTTTAGTTTGTCTGTAGTTTCCAACGCGCACATTTTCGCAGTTAAGTGTGTATACAGAAAATGTTGGCCGTGACTTCTTCCATGACCTTTAGTAAGTTTTATTTTAAATACATATGAATCACGTAAGTAATTGACAAAAACACTATTTTCTACATACAAAAAAATATTCAATATTTTCAAGTGCCTGTAGTTTCCAACGCGCACGTTTTCGCAGTTAAGTGTGAATAAAGAAAATGTTGGCCGTGACTTCCTCAATGACCTTTAGTAAGTTTTATTTTAAATACATATGAATCACGCTAGTAATTGAAAAAAACATTATTTTCTCCATACAAATATTATTCAATATTTTTAAGTGCCTGTAGTTTCCTAAGCGCACATTTTCGCAGTTAAGTGTGAATACAGAAAATGTTGGCCGTGACTTCTTCAATGATCTTTAGTAAGTTTCATTTAAAATACATATGAATCACGCAAGTAATTGACAAAAACATTATTTTCTCCATACAAAAAATAATTCAATATTTTTTTTAAGTTTCGGAAAAACTACATCAGTTAAAGGTGTTTGTAATGACGTCAGTAGTTTACCACAAAAAAATCCGTTCGATTCCTTGACCTTTAACCATATGTCCGTTATTCCGTGGTATTGATCCAGTGTGAAGCGGCGGGAATATAGACATAAAGACGCTGTCAAAGTCACTGACCTTTCTCCACGAGTGCGCCAGCAGCGTGAAAGTAGGCGTGGGCATGAGCGTGCGCACGTGATGCAGCCCGAGTTGCGGCAACGTCGGCAGACGCGACAGCGCCAGCAACGGGCCGTAAGTCTCGCGTAGAACCACGCCGAATGACATCAGATCTTTGTGACTTTAATGAAATTACACAGATTTAAAAGTAATATTAATTTTAATGCAGCCTCGTTGGTCTAGTGGTCGCAAGCGCTACTGCTGGGCATGAGGTCCTGGGTTCGATTCCCGGGTCGGGCAAAGTGTTATTGGGTTTTTCTATCTGGGATTTCTCAGTAGCAGCCCGGAGTCTGGATTTGTGCGCGGTTGATGGCAATAGGCTCGCCCCCTATTACATGGGACTTAAACATAACTGGCGAAATGTGGGTGTACAGTTACGAGTAATAATTATGTAAACACTTGGCAAAATAAAAAAGCGATTTACTCGGGGAATTACGATTGCAACTTTGAAATACGACCTATTCCATAATAGTATGGGTTCCAATATACTATGTTCGTAATAACACAAAATTGCAATGAACACAGGAGGAGAAAGTCACTTTTAAAAGTTACTAAGTGTATACATATTGGTGCTCGTGACTGTACGTACTACAGCAGTGCTATTCTGTAACCATCGCACCGTGAAAACTTAGGTGAAGTGAGCTGTCAATAGTGTCAATTCCAAGCGAAAACAAACTCACTTCACCTAAGTTTTCACGGTGAGATTTTTACAGAATCGACCGGCAGGTACACCTCTGCAAAACCCTTCGGAGAAACAAGGCGTGATGTTATGTATGTATCAATTTTAATGTTTTGTTCCTTAGATTTGACTAAAATTACAGATTCGACAACTTATTGACTTGAGAAAACAGATAGGTAAAATATATCAAACCGGAATAAATAAGGAGAAAAAAAGATAAGGGAGTGAGATTTGGCCGCAGCACATATTTTACCACCGAAGCCATGCCTGTGCTGTGCCCATTGGTCATATGATTAACCTTAATTGACGTCGGTTACTTATGACTATTATAACATATGTTATAATAGTCATAAGTAACCCTAGTAAGCCTAGATAAAAGTTAACACGCTGCGCCCTAACAGGGTCATGTACCATCTAAGAAGTTCATATGTTAATGTTCATATGTAAGGACTATTTCTGCTTGCAGCGCTCGGCCGGTATAGAACCGGGGCGGTAACAGATGTGGTCATCGTGTTCACGGGATTTTGTTTTCAAACTGCTTAGATATGAAGTTCTTCGATAGTACACACGGCTACACATCAAGCTTTACATTTAGTTTTCCATGCAATAGTCTGCTTAGTGCCGGAGCTTCAAAAGGTATTATGTGTCTTGACTTGATAAAGCAAAGAATTTGAAAACTGACGAAGATATTAAATACTTGACTATACTCATTAGTTGAGCCTAGCTTAGTCTGTAACTTTGTGTACAATGTGTAATAAACAAATAAAGCACCCTTACCTGTTAATATAATGGTCTAAATGGTGATGCAGCAGATGATGCGCGTTAGCAGCGGGCTGATGCGCGGGCGTGGCGAGCGTGTACCGCTGCGTGGCCGCGCTCCACTGCAGCACGGCCGTGGCGCGCTGGGCCGTGCCGAACCCGACCACCAGCGAGCGGTACGTGTAGGAGCGAATGCAGACGCCGGACCATAGGGTCTCGCGTTCTGTATAACATAATTCATTCGGATGGTAAAGCAGCAGCCCTATTTTTCGTAGTATTACTAAAATTATGAGCAGTGGTGGCCCAGTGTAGGTCGTTAGTTCGAAACCTGACAGGCGTTTTACTTTTTGTAAATCATTTCATCGCCATTGCTCTCAAAACGGTGCAGGAAATCATCGTGAGGAAACCGGCATGTCCTAGAACCAAAAATTAGAAGTCGTGTGACATTTACCAACTAGCACTGGACCCGCGTGGTGACTTACAGCCCACTCCCAGTCCCAGCAGTGGGAACATTAAAGGCTGATTATACTTACTACTGTAACCATACGTAATATTATATAGATAGTGCAATCCACGACGACGCGCCCCACTCCGCTCCGCTCCATACTAAAGTACCTACAGCTTACAGTACAGTAATCGTGGAGTGGGGCGCGTCGTCGTGGATTGCACTATCTGTAAAGGGACGATTTTTGTTGACGTTTCTTGCTTGAAACCGAAACGACGAACTGGTGAAAGCGCCAGGCTAGCCCGCGGAATTCTATTTTTCTTACGTTTATTGCAATTTGCAGGTCACTACGTGGTTATATGTATGAATTGAATTTCGCTGGCTAATTTTAGCGCATCCTATTCAAACAGTGGCTGGATTGTTGGATAAAAGTAGGCACATAAATAGCAGGTAGAAGGTAGCTTATAGCTTAGGTGCCTGCATGCCTGCTAGAAATGTTTAAATCGTTCAAATACGCACCTTGTGCTGGTCTGAGCATAAAGTCGTGTAGCAAAGTGTGTAGATGTACGATAGCAGCCCAGTCGGCAAGGAATGCGTCAGCTGTACGACCTGCGTCTGTTCCCAAGTCGTATTGTAAGTACACGCAGCGACGCTCGCCTATCAGAAACAGATACACGCAACGATTAAACATTGTCAAAGAGCATTGTCAGAAATAAATGATCACAACTCAAACACAATCAAAGCCTAAACTGCCACCCGACTACAGTGTGGCCATCGAGAGACAGCGTTCCTGACAGCTGTCAGTTGGACAATTTCTAGCAGTATTATGGATCAAATTCGCAAAACACTTTCATTCGCTAGTATGAAACTGACAGGTGTCAAGAACGCATTCTCTCGACGGCCGGACTGTTCGTCCGTAGTTTTTTTTTTGTTAACTTTAGTTACACACGGACCAATATAATACTGAGAATTACACATTACACTATTACTATTTTTTTTTTTATCAGAGTACCAGCGCTGAGATATTTATTTTTAAACGTCGCAGCATCATGCCTTTTGGCCTCGTATAGGATTTATTTTTTAAATGTCATGTTTTTTTTTTCTATTTTGTGCTGTGTTTCGATTAATTATGTGTTATCTCAACGTGCGTTGAGTCTCGATAAATACGTTTTCTTTCTGTTTCTTTGTCTGGCTATTTTTAAGTCAGCATGAGCTATTCTCAAACTGTTAGTTCCGACACGCGAGAAGAAAACTTACCCTGTTCGCGAGGATTAGGCGTGCGTACAGGCGATCCATGGAACACAATCTCAGCAGTCCACACTCTCGCCTGGTTCTTGGTAGTGAGACGAATGGTGGCGGCCAGCAGTCGCTCGCGCAGCGCGGCCGCGGCGCGCGCGCAGGCGCCGGGCGGGCGCGGCAGGGCCACCACGCGCATGCCCAGCGCCGAGCCGCTCCACTCGGGCTGCACGCCGCCGTGCGTGACGCCGCGACTCGCCAGCTGGTTATAAGCAATTAAGTATGAAAAGTACAGTTTGCGTCAAATAACTATTCCGCTCTGAAGTATCCTACAAATGACTGTGCGGTAGTCAATCTTCCTTAAAAAAAAGAAGCGCGCTTGCGCAACTTCAGAGCGGCAAATTTATTTGACGTGAACTGTATGCGTAGATTTTTGTCCCCGATACTAAATTTGTCATCTATTGCTTTCATCTGTCATATAATCTGAGGCTCTATATGTACTAGCACACACCATAGAAGTGTGGTTACACTTACAGTAACTCAAATTACTGGTTGCGGTTACTGACTGAAACTGAACGGCATATTTGCTGTGAATGTTTCTGTTGGTGAAGTAAACTACAAAGTGAACTCTCTTTCGGCACTCGATTTTTATCATAATCTTCCATTCTTACCTCTTGTGCTAGATTAACGAAGGGCACGCGTTCGTCGGCTGCAGCCACTACGTGCGCGAGTTCCGGTATGAAGTACGCAGGTTGACGAACACGTACTGCGCGCTGAGATGCTGCTGATAACTTGCGCTTACCCGGCTGCATACCTACATAATACAGTTCTGATAGAGTACAATGTCACGAATTCAATACACAGGAAAATGTCACGATTAACATCCATATGGATTTGGGGTGATGTTCGTTATGTATTCGGATGTATATTGAACTTTAAATATTATGTTTCACATGCATATAATTAGACTACCGACTTATTCGTAGACTCGTGGGCCTAAATAAAGCTGTCATAAAAAATATCTTATAACCATACACCAAGTAGGTGTATGGTTATAAGATATTTTTTTGATAAACAAACATTTGATAATCCGATCTAGAAATAGATTCAATTATGAACCATTAGCTGTGAAGCTTATTAGAGCTTTAAACAACAGTCATTAAGGTTGCAGGATCTAGAATGATACTCGTATGTACTTACCCGGTGTATCGAGCGGTGTAAAGGGTCCATGTGTGAGGGTGAAAGTATCTAACTCAACCAAGGAGTTCAGTTTCAAGTAAGCGCGCGGTGCAGTAGCCGGCGTTGACGAATTGCTGGCGGAGTTCTATAACGTTCAAAATACACAGTAGAACATTATGTAGGCTGTCACTAATATACATAGCGACGTTCAACGAGTTTTTATGCCACTAGGTGGAAATCCATATAAACAGTGTCTTATAGTTCAAAAGAAATTGCACGACGGGGCTTAAGAACGCTCGAATACGACGAAAAGATCGTTTTATATCCTTGTGGATGTTCGTACAACTTTGTACTTTAAGTTCGTGATTTCAAGGTGTATTTTTGTATGCGTACCTCATCCTCGCACTCTTCGGGCGTGCAGCGCTTCGCGCCGGCCAGGTGGAAGGACAGTGCTACGGAGCAAGCGCTGCCGGTATTGGAACTGTTGCTTGTCGTCGCTGTACTGCCCGCAGCCACCTCTTTCATCTCCACTATCTGAACAATACATAACACTCAGAATTTTATAACAGCAGATTAATGACCAGAAGTCTCTCCAAATTTCTCCTTTTTAAATTAAATCGTTTTTCTAGAGATAATAGGGATGATGGCTAAAAAAATGTTTTTTGTCCGTCATGTAGACTATGCAAAAATAACGTACACGTATTTTTACGTTATCAGAAGAGAACAGCGATACATTGAGTTATAATGTGCCATGACGTTACTTGTATGTAGATTTTATACATACTTGTGACGTATCAACCCCCACTCCCCAACTTTAATGCGTTGTATCTAAGTAATTTTTTATTAATATGATAAAGCAAAAAATACGTGTCTAATATTTTTTTATTATCTGACTGACGGACTAAATAGAATGTCTTTTTTTTTTGACCCAGGCATCATCCCTATTGAGAAAACGGGAAGAAAATTATTGAGCATGATTTTTATTTATATATTTTGTGCACAATTATTGCTATAAGTATACTGTTGACATTAAATATAAATGATGGCTATAATACTAGAAAAAGATCGAGGAAACTATAAATATAAAAGTTTCCAAGATATTTTTTATTTAGAATAAGCGTAAGAGGAAGATTATAAGGTCACACAACAGACATGACAAGGGCATTTTATGAAAATTATTTTATCTAAGAAGGCGGTTTAGGTTTAGGTTAGGGTTCCGTACGATCTTGTGTGTGTCTGTCTGTCTGGCTAACTGTCTGTCTGTCACAGTCAATTTGCTCCGAATCTACTCGACCAATTTAGTTGAAATTTTGTACACATATGAATGTCTGTGCCCCAAAACAACGGACGTGTAATATAAATAAATGAATTTGATTAGAGGGGTCACTTTTCGGGGGCAAATTGGAAAAAAAAAATTGTAACGTGTAACATATCAAATGAAAGGACTTATTTGTGACAAGTAATTTATTTTTTTATAAATTTAATATCTTTAATTATATCGAAAAAATATTAAAATTTACCCCTTATTTCCTAAAAACTGAGACAATTTTTTATATTTTTTAGTACTGTTAATTTTTCTTTACTTATAGATTACAGGAAATCTTACACAAGTCTATGGTCTTAAAATAACATTGTAAATCTCTCAATATTGTGCGTACAAACTTACATTTGTAGTTGGAATGTATGCGAGAACATGTTTTTCAACTACAATGTTAAGTTTCTTCTTGGGATAAGTTCATCCCAACTACGGAACCCTTCATTATGCGTGTTCCGACACGCACTTGTTAGTTTTTTTTTTATTTACTAACCTATTTTGCCCCTCTGTTGGGAAAAGTCTCCTCCATACTTTTTGACTTTTACTTTTTTTGTTCCATCATCTATAGATATTATATAATAGTTAT
The DNA here is from genome assembly GCA_963853775.1 of Xanthia togata. Classification (NCBI taxonomy): domain Eukaryota; kingdom Metazoa; phylum Arthropoda; class Insecta; order Lepidoptera; family Noctuidae; genus Xanthia; species Xanthia togata. Next base: position 14,038,019 of record OY970793.1, read on the forward strand.
TTGTGCAACAAGAGAGCAAAGTTGATTTTTGCTACGAGTGTTGATTTTGAATCCCGAGTAAGCGAAGGATTCTATAATTGAATCACGATCGTAGCGAGAGATTCTAGGTTAGAATCCTGAGCGCGGCGAGGGATTCAAAGACACGAGATGCAATAACTTTGCTCTCGTGTAACACATACAACTTTTCACCTCAGCAGCGAGAACATACAACATGTAAAAAAAACCCTGTCCGATCCGTGAGGTTGCTGTTAGGTATCGTACTGTGAGCATATTTATGTGGAAATTTTCAGGAAAAAAGAATCCCCACATTTTTTTTCAATGGTGAATTTTACCGGGTTATTATGTTGGGTGCGGGCGGCCATCATTTAGCGGGTGGATGACTTTAAGTTACCCCTGTTGAAAATTTGCATTGGATTTGGGGTAATTTTGGAACTAAAAATGTGAATTTTAAATACCAATAACTTTTTTAATATCAATAATAATAAAAAAAACTACTCTTTTGTAATGTTATTGCAGTACCATATGCCCTTTTCGGATCGGACAAGGTTTTTTTTACATAATCTTAATCACCTCGTATTTTGCAACCACCATCTTGGATTACATTTTGACCTCACTATCGACTTAAGCACCCTCAAAACTATGAAAACGATACCCATGATAAAAATTTGAAAATTTTCACAGTCGCCATCTTGGGTTTACATTTTAATGTCATTTTCGGCTTTAGCACCCTCGAAAACTATGAAAACGACACCCTTGACTAAACATTTGAATGTTTTCGCATCTTGGATTTATATTTTGACGTCACTATCGGCTTTGAAAAAATGGGAGAATGTACAAGGATTCTTCATATTGTAACCACCCTATTGTAAATATCTACATTCTGAGCAAATAAATGAATATGAATATGAACACCCTCGAAAACTATAAAAACGACACCCATGACGAAAAATGTGAAAATTTTCACAGTCGCCATCTTGGGTTTACATTTTAATGTCATTTTCGGCTTTAGCACCCTCGAAAACTATGAAAACGACACCCTTGACTAAACATTTGAATGTTTTCGCATCTTGGATTTAAATTTTGACGTCACTATCGGCTTTGAAAAAATGGGAGAATGTACAAGGATTCTTCATATTGTAACCACCCTATTGTAAATATCTACATTCTGAGCAAATAAATTAATATGAATATGAACACCCTCGAAAACTATAAAAACGACACCCATGACGAAAAATGTGAAAATTTTCGCAGCTGCTACCTTGGATTTATTTTGATTTCACTATCGGCTTAAGCAACCTTGAATACCATAGAAACGATAACAATGAAGAAAAATTTGAAAATTTTCGCAGCCACTGCTCATTGTTTGTAGACAGCAAAACCTGCTTGTTTGAGGTGCTGAGGTGAAAAATCAATTGCCATGACTTTAATCTCACAAAAACTCGAGAATGCCTTGACCGACATTTTTATTTCTTTTGTTTGCCTCTGTACTGGGGTGGTTTAGGAAAAACTCAAACGCACAGCCAAAAAATCTAAATTTGAAACGTGGTACAAAGTTCACCGGGTCTTCTACTCTAAACTAATGTTATAAAGAGAAAAGATTTGATTGTTTTCACGTATGCTATATTATCACTGAAAAACCAAGGCTATAATTTATAAAGATATCACGCAGCGAAGCCGCTGGCGGAAACTAGTACTTGGTAAAAAAAAAATACAGCATTTTGAAGTAAAACTCACCAGTATATGATCGGTATGTCTATGCAGCGTGACGTAGAGTCTGTCAGGCGAGAGTTTGCTCAGCGGATGGTCGGGGCCATGCAAGAATGGCAGGTGTTCGCACACGCTCGCCGGGAGGTGTTGCAGCGTCTTCTCGCAACGACGAGCTACTAGCCAGAACCTGGGGAAAATATCAGTTGTGAGCTACTTCCATTTGAGATTCTGAAAGTCTGAGTAACACTCGGTTTCTAATTTGAGAATTTTAGGTTGAGAACAAGTTAAAGGCTGCTTTAGCATAAATTAAATTACTTATGGCAATAGCCCGCAAAATTCAAAATTTCTTACGTTTTTTCCAAAGACATTTTGAAATTCGCGGGCTACATTGAAGTTATCACTGCGGCTACGGCTGCGTTCCGAGTTACGCTGAATCCATTTGAGCGTGCTAATACCCGTACCGGATTAGCGTGAGCTCGAAAACAATTTGACGTGAATCGTCATAGATGACGTAACGTCTCATACATTTTCAAAATTATTCTTCTGGCTGCCGTCCGCCACCTAACCAAAGGACAAGAAGAAGAAATTTGTGGTATATGCACAAATAAATATGGTAGGCAAGTTTTGACATTGAGCGAGCACTGTGAGCGCGTTCACGAGCGGGTTCGAATTCTTAACAGCCCTCGGCTGTCATAATCGTGATATCTAAATTATTGATGTCAGCGCTTTGAGCAATTATGTTCTAATTCAGAAAGCGGCCTAAGTAACCGGATATTAGACTCTGGTGGTCTAATATCTAACATAACTGAGCATGAAATCTTTAGTTTCGGTCGTAGTTACGGCCGATTCCTACTCCGTATCACCTACGGATATAATAATAGTTTGAAGCCCGACCTAAGAATGAATGACACCACGATATGATTGTTGTCTCTACTGCCGATGCGTTTTTGCCAGTCCAAATATGGTTAGTTAATCGGGTGCAGGTTTGGCGGCATCTACATCACCACATGCGAACTACGCATCAAAGGTTTGACGTCACACAAAATCCTTACGTCACACAAATCCTGCATCGCGCAATTACTTTACCGCGCGAACGACATACAGAGTTGATATGACAGAGGGGCATTAAATTACACAACGTATACTATACGTATTTAGTATTAATTCGATACGGTATAAAAATAAAAAGCATCAAAAATGAGTTTTTTTTTTTCATACAAACTAAATAGCTTACAAATCAGAGTAAAACGCAACCATCCTGTGTAAATAAATTTAACTGACCTTAGATACCTAGGTAACAAAGCGGCAACGTCGCGCGCGCGCCGGACCGCGGCGTGTGTTATCACGTGTCAAGGCGCCCAAGGCGGCCGAGCGGGGCGGCCGAGCGGGGCGGTGGCGCGAGGCGGCTTAGGCCTCCGCTCGGCTTTTATGATAGGTACGGTAATGAAGTAAGTACGCACACAACAACAATCACAACAAAAACTCCATTCACATGAATGCAAAAATTATACCGTATGATAATTAACTCACTGTTCGTTGCTAAGCACTTTAATTTGTAAAATGCTAAAATAATCCTATTTTTTAGTTCTACAATTGTATTTTAATTACACACACACAACCAAAGTTTAATTACGTGTCCTATCACAATAAAAAACAGTCAATCACAAAAAAACACTAACACTAAATAATAATAATCCGATGTTACGAGTGTCCTGTCACAATATAAAAAGAAATATTGTCTTAAACTTATTTAGTGTCCTATCACAATAACAAAACAAAATCAATTGTCTGCGCGCGTAAGCGGCGCAAGAGCTTCCGTGTTACGTAACTACGTTTCGAGAGGATAGCGTCGGGCGGCGCACTAAAAAGTACTCTGTGCGGCGCACTGACTGAGGCCCCTCTGCCCCCACATACTTACCGATCGCACAAGGATCTAGGATGCGTTAGCAACAGACTGACCTATTTCTATTTCTTTTACGCGCGGGATGTTTTGCTATGATTCTCTCTTGTTTTCTTTGGTTATTTTTTTAGCGAAAAATATTTGGTTGTACTTGTGACTTGCGTCAGAGCGGCAACAACGCATCGTAGGCTAAACTCAGATTTATCGTTTTAAGGTGGATGACCTATGCGTATAGACATAATCAGCTGTTAGGAAAGATACATCGTGTTCAAACGGGGCAAAAACTTAAAAAAATCATTTGCGGCTAAACTACTGCTCCTATTTAATTGATTTTTGGTACAGAGCTTGAAAATGGTACCTAGTATAGGCAGTTTAAAGGAAAGCCCCTCTGTCGTATCAACTTTGTATATAAGACTATCCGACATCAATCGTCGGACAGTTGCCTGCCAGACACGACGACGCCCGTCTGGTCGGAGGGTCCTCCCTTTTCTATGGTGGATAAGTGAACTTTACACCCTGTTCCTCATACCTCTAAATAGGGTTCACTCCAAAGTTTAGAACTACTTTCGGATGGGCCCGTATTATTGTTGACCGAACTGGAGTGGGCCCCCTGGGTCAGCTGTAGGTAAACTGTAGTGTTCAATCGTTAGATGTTGTGCTTGTGATTAACACAGCCAGTCATTCAACAGCCTTATGAAAATGATTGATGAAATGTGTCTACATTTTTAGATGACGGTAAGTACAGAAGTATCTTGTCTGTTAGGCAACAAACTGGACTACTAAAATTAAATATAGAATAATATGAATATACCAATCAGTTGGCCTAACAAATCTAAAAAGATATACATGTTTTATGTTATTTTTGCCATCAACACGCTAAAAAGATCAGCTTCGAAGATTTTAAAAGTCGGCTTTTTTGGTATGATTCTAAAACTTACCTGAGTTGTGTTAGCAGCGTCTTGATAAGCGTGACGTTGGTAGCGCCGAGCGCGTTAGCAAGTTCGGGCATGCGTGGCGTGCCGGGGTAGGCGGGCACGCGCGCGCGCAGGCGTCCACCGTGCGCGCCCACGCATACTAGCAGTTGTTCCGCGCGCAAGCATGGTGATACTACTGAGCACGCTAGGACGCATGGCCATCCGCTTACGCTGCATTCCACCTGAGGAACAAAGGAAAATCTTTTAATGACATTAAATACCAACAATTCTAATTTCAAAGTGGCAACTCTTTATTAGTTTTGTGGACAGGATATTAATTCAGATTTGTGAGAGTTGTAGTGGCAATCATGCCATTTGGTTTAAATAGGTTTTTATTTTTATTATTTTATTTATCTTTTATTCTTTTTTTTAACATCTTTCCTCTCGCTGTCCTGCAATCTGTGGAGTGGGAAATCTATGGGAGTGATTTCGTGAAACGACGGAACGAACGGAACGTAGGAATGGACCGAAGTGTATTACAGGAAGCTTCCTGTAATATACTTCAGTCCATTTTTCTGACGGTGCTAGCAAACTAAAATATTAATAATGAATTGCAATTATAACACTGAATTTTATGTTATAACCGTTTAGGTGTAAAAAAGGCATTAAATGCCTTTTTTACACCAAAAAGAGTATTTGGAAACTTTCCAAATTTTGGAAAGTTTCCAAATACTCTTTTTACATCTAAAACTAAATATTCGGTGTTACAATATTTTAATTATATTGCATTTCATAATCAATATTTTAGTTCACTAGTTAGCCACATTTTATTTTTGCATACAGTATTATTGCCAAATTAATCAACAGGTAAATATTTGATAGGTATTGGCGACGTTGCGAACTTTTAGGATAAGTCCTCTTAAGGAGGATCCGCAATGGTAGCCCGCAAAATTAAAATGTTCTTTTAGATTCAGATTTGTTCAATTTTTTTTAATTTTTTATTTATTAAATAATCAGGATGTACAAGAACAGATTGAACAAATCTAACTTAGAGATATGTATTAATGATTCCAATGATTATAATTCTGTTATTTAAAAGAGTGTCCTTGGAGTTTCTTGCCTGTTCTTCTCCATAGAGATCTACGTTTTGGAATAGGCAACTAGCTTCAACTTTCTGACTAACTGAACGACTCTTTGACAGTTCAAAAGATCAATATACAACCTGAGAAAGAACTGCAAATTGTAAAAAACGTAAGAAAATTTGAATTATAGAAATAAAACTTAAGCCTATTGGATTATTATTTTTAGTTATAAAAAATGCAAACTTCAAACTCAAACTCGAACTCAAATCATTAATTCCAAATAAACCAATTACAGGTACTTTTGAATTGTCAAGGGGTCGGTCAGTCAGAAAGATGAAGCTAGTTGCCCATTCCAAAGCGTAGTAGGTTCCTATGGAGAAGAACGGGTAAGAAACTCCATGGACACTCTTTTAAATCAGAATATTGTTACAAAACATTGGTTACATCATTCATGTTGAAATTATACATGTGAGAACAACGTAGTAAAACGTGCACGTTAAAAGCGACCATAATAAAAATATAAAATCAAAAATAATTAAAATAAGCCATGGCAGCTAAGAGATGACCAGTCCCCACTGACGGCGCCCGTTTACGAACATGACGCATGGATCAGCATCATTTAGCTCAACCATTTTGAAAGGAACTTAATGATCCAACACACACGCCACCACCAGCGAGACATTTGAGTGAGCATGACATACTCTCAGCCGCCAGGGCACATTCAAGTCAATGAAAGACGTACTCAGGAAATGGTAGATTTAAAGTAGGTAAACAGTGCTCACATATATGCAATGCAATTATATAATACTAAGAGATTGAATTTATAAAATGTAAATATAGTTTTTCAATCTTCAGCAGCTCCAACAATATTTTCCAATGCTAATCAATTAGTTTATGCGCCCTTGTGGAGCTGGACCAGCGTTGAGCCAAGCATTTTTGTCAGCGATGTAATCCCCAACTTATAATATGCTTGGCAGCATAGTGTGCGTTTTATGCAAGATTTAAATTTCGTTTCATTCAATTGGAGTATGTGGGGAGGTATTTTATTGTAACATTTTACACAGTACCCCATGAAAGATGAGTCTTCTTTAGCCAGTCTGAAACCCAGTTGAACTAATTTGTCCCTATTTCTAGTCCTATAATTGTGTCTATCACCTATTTTACTGAAAATACTTAGATTTTTCCTTACGTACATGATGTTCTCATAGATATATTGACAAGGTACCGTCATAATGTTAATATCTTTAAATAGTTCCCTTAGAGAATCGCGTCTGCGGAGCCCATATATTGCTCTGATGGCTCTTTTCTGAAGAATAAAAATCGATTCGATATCTGCAGCCCGTCCCCATAGTAAAATACCGTAAGACATGATACTATGAAAGTAACTGAAATAGACTAGTCTCGCGGTATCTACCTACATCAGTAAATTGACGGATTTTTCTCACAGCATATGCTGCTGAACTTAGCCGTCCTGCAAGAGATGTTAAATGAGGACCCATTGCAGCCTTGAGTCGAGTGTGATCCCCAAGAAAACAGTTTTATCGACGAATTCTAGTTTCTCCCTATTCCATACTATTTCACAAATACTACTTTTAACTTCTCTTGTGTCCCACGGCTTTTTACTTACCCCCATATCGTTGAGCAGCACTTTGAGGTCGTTGAGCCTCTGTCGCGAGCGCACGTGCACGGTGTGTGCCAGCAGACGCTCCATGGAGGGCGCGTGCGGCGTCAGCGCGCTGGCCACGCGCTCGCCGCCCGCCAGCGCCGGCACGTGCCACACGCTCAGCTGAGAGCCCTCCGCGCCGATGATGAGGCGGTAGCCTAGCTCGCAGCCTAGCTCCCTGAAGAAACATGTTACATGTTAATAATCCATCGAAAAGGGTGGTGAATTTAGTGTATGCTAAAAAAAACAAGTATAAACTCATGTCGACATATTTTTTCGTAGTATAACAAATAATCCAAATGCCAAATGAATTGTAATTACTGCAATTATGGTTTTTTGTTAAGTTAAGTTTAAAAAACACAAGTATGTATAGGGTTGTACCTCAAAAAACAAAAAAAAAGAAATTATTTATTTATTACCTGTAGTTGTACATAAACACATATCACTATGCACTGCCCATAATACACGCTATTTTATAATTTGGTTAGGGTGGTTACACACCTACCTATTTTGTTAACTAGTATGTAAAGACGCATACTCGGTAAAATTACGGCAGTCTCCTTACGAGTATGTTGACAATGAAAAACGTGTCTTAGTATAAAAAGCGAACGTCATTTTATTGGTTTTTTAAACTAGTGAATAAGACTAACCTAAAATATCAGCTTACCTCCAATACGAAACCTGCAACTTCTGTCCGGGCGTGTACCTATCTACTTGCAGATGCTTTGACAGGCGGTCGCGACACAGCCTCAACGTCTGCGTGTACAACAGCTCAAGCGAGAGCGAGCGACAGAAATAGCGCAGCGCAGTCAACGCGCCGCTCAGACCGGCTGCGGCTAAGCGCGCCTGCGCAACGCCGCGTAACCATGCCAGTTGGGAACTGTGGACTAGGGGCTTGCCCTCTAAAAGAAATTGCCGAACATAAGTGATTTCTCAGAAATAATCTAGTTCTAGTTTACTATTTTAGACTGTACAAAAACCACAGAAAGCCCAACACAGAGGATTTTATGATGACATTGAGTAATAAACTTAATTTTATAGTGAATAGAGTGCAAAGTTGGACCAACATCACTGCAGTCAGACAGTTCTTCTGGTGTCTTAGACCTTCGTTGCCACTAGTACCATGATGGAACTACTGATGTTTTTGGAACGAAGTTCTATAACGCGGCTTCAAAACTTTCAGAAATCGTCACACTAAAAAGTGTTAATACTTGCAACAGTCTTCTTCTAATTCAGAGAGAAATAACGAGAGAGGGGGAGAGGGGAGAGAGAGTGATTGGAGGGGGGGGGGGGAGAGAGAGATAGAGATAGAGAGAACGCCGGCAGAAAAAACAAAATAATCAACTTTTTTATTTAAAAAAAACAAATAACGAAAATACAAAACCAGACAGTATGATGCGGCGCCTTCAAGGACATTATTTATCCTATGCATCTCATCATAAACACACCATATTTTTTTGTACATCTGGTTTCATCCAAAACGAGAAGAAATATTTTTTAAATTTATTAAAATTTAGCAGGTTAATATTGCCACAGCTCCGCTCTTCTCCTCTCTTCTCCGCTCCAGTGGACAGCAGCCTTTTACCCCTTTTTCGAAATAAGGCCCAGTTTGGTAGCTTGCATGGGCTTATTTGCAATAAGGTTTATATTTCAATGTCATAAAAAAACCTCAGCTCTGTGCTGTCTGCACTTAGTCTTAACTAGCCTGACAAAATGTTAATAATAAAATGTAATAATAAAATTATTATCAAAGTGTGACTCCTAGTAATAGTGATGGTTAACATTATAATTTTTGAAAAATCATTATGTATTTGGGTTTATGTAATCTTACCTCCAGTTTCACTGTCTTGTATCAATATAGCAATATCCAACAAACGCCATGGCAAGTTGGGTGCATCACCCATGACAGTGAGAGAAACACTGAATTCTTGACCCACCGTAAACGTAGCACGCCCATTCTCCACCTACAAAATAAATTTTTAACACTTTCCGGGACACTGAACGAGACACAATAAAAGTTTTATTGTTATTACGTCTATAGGCGTTTAGTGTCCCGGAAAGAGTTAATAACTATATTTTTATTTTTGCTTGATTTATTATTTTCTGTGATTCGATGAGAAATAATAATGTATAAATTAGTCATCCAACTCAATATTGCACCATATTTTTATAGTTAGTTGAAAACAAAATGTGAACCTATTCATAGATTTTTGTTGTGTCGACTCCAAACATACCTTCAAATTCCTAATATCACTAGGCAAGGATGCAGTAGTAAGGCGTTGACGCACAACATGTGCAAGAGCACGCAACGTGGTGCGGCGCTCGCCGGCCGTTAGCGACGGAGGGGGGACCAGTCGCTCCCTGATAACTGCAGGCAATCTGCTGTATGTGCCCAGTGTCAGTACTTCTACTGCTGCAGCCATGTGGAAAGTTGGTAACCTAGGTTTAAATAAATAGCAATGTAAGTTTCTTATCAGTCATATCCTAGAGGAAGAGAAAAAAGATTTTTGAAAGACCTGAAAACTATACAGTTGTAAATTTACTGGAAATTTACTCTGTTGCTAAATCTGCAGGTAGGTACTTTGTTTAATTAAAGGTTTAAAATAATTGTCAGGATAAGCAACAGAATAGGCACCAATATCTTATTTTGAAAACACTATTATACACAAACACAAACAAAATTATATTTATTTTAATTTGCATATTTTTTCCTACATTGGTGGGTCTTTTCAACTTCAAATATGAAAAAATAAAGATTTTTGGTCTTTAAAACTGAAGCTACAGCTTTTGATTTGTTCAAGTGCAAAGTCACAAAGCTACCTATATTTTACAGTGGTTTTAAATGAAATACAAGTGTTTCCAACATACCTGTAATGAAAACTATTAGGCATGTTGGACGCTTGCATCTCATTTAGATTGCTGATACAAATCATAACACATCTCTGGTCAGTACACTAGCTCACAAATCTCATTTTAGCTAATAGGATGTAGGTCACTACATAACAATAACCTTTGAATAAGTTACTTCAGGAAATTGATTGATTAGCAAGTACTAAAATAGGGGGGGACGACATAGTCCCTAGCACCAAAATCACAAACCTTGCATGTACAAGTGTTTCTCGGGCGACTCTGGCTAAAACATCAGCTGTCTCAACAAACAGTAACGCTTGCTTATCAAGAAATGCCATAATGTGCGCAGAGCGGTCCACTTTAGTGGCACTGCTTGCCCACTTCACTAGGGCCAGCAGTCGTACAAACAACTGCCGTGTTCGAGCACTGAACTTGTATATCTCAATTTTGCGCTCCATATCCGTTTTACGGGGTAAACTGAAATCAAGAAGTATCATTATCAACCATGTTCAGATATTTCATTTAATGTTGACTATTTTATAGTGTACTTACAGCTCAGCCAATACCGTGAGTTCATCGTAAGTCCTCTGTACGATAAAATCTATAAGTAATGCCAGAGATATGGAGCTGCCCCGGGCTCCTCCACCTTCAGCACCTTGGGTGCATCCTTCTATTGCCACAGGCACCATGGTGCTAGTTGTTGATTACTGGAATAATCAAACCTACTTAAGATAATTTCTGATTTATATAATAATTATGAATGAACACATTTTTTCAAGTGCTAATAAAAGCAATTTTATTTTACAACGTAAAAACACTGAAATAAAAACGCGACACTTTTCATTCTTACTGTCACAACCAGTAGTCTGTGGTCACAACGGAGTAGTGAGTGAATGACTGAATGAAAAAAAAATCGAATGAATTCGGGCGAATAGGGCTGCCTCACTGACCTCCTTATATACAAGTACGCTGGACCTATGATAAGCCGAGCCATAGTGGGGCGATTTGATTTTCGCCATTTTGGCGCTGATCGCAGAAGTGGGTGGGAACGGAACTAATAATAGGGATGGGACAGTAAGATAAAATACATCGGCAAAAGGCTTTTCCGACCATCAGGTATACTATTTCTATTTTTCCGACAGATACAGATATTTCGGCCGGGTTGTTTATACTAATATAATAAAGCTGATGAGTTTGTTTGGTTGAACGCGCAAATTTCAGGAACTGCTAGACCGATTTCATAAGTTCTTTCACCGTTGGATTGGTACGTTATCCCTGAGTGACATAGGCTATGTATGTACCACGGGAGAAGTTGGGGCAGACTGCTAGTCTTAGGATAATCCGAAGCCAGACTAAGGGGGTACTTAGTATGTGACTAACTAAATCCAAAAATAAATAGGGAACGCTTTTTAAATAGAAATGAGGGTTTCTTGGGATGGAGTGGAATAGGTAAAGTATTTATAGAAAATAAAATGAGTTATGTTTAATAATACAGTCATCGCAGAAGTGCTTTGAACAGATGTAATCATATTTTTTCGGACGCCAACTAGGCTTTTCAATGTTTTTCCGCCATAATTCCAGTCTTCTTTTGTCAGTCGGAAACCTGTGAATTATTTTTAAATTATATGTATTTGATAATAAAAATCGGTCATCGGCGATTTCCGTTCTTGAAAGTAAATAGATATCGTTAGGAAAAATATCGATAACTTTTATCGACAGGTAACTTTTACAGCACTATAAAATTTTGTGGTTTATATAAAACCGGTTATACCTACAAAGACAAATATATTGTTATTACATATAATAAGATACGTGACAGATTTTTAAATGTCTAATAATAACTTGTGGAATGCAACCCCACTTCCTTTCTGGTAACGAGTTTTGCATAACAAACACTCTTTCATAGTTGACCTATGAATGACCACCACTTATTTATGTATCAACTAAATTAATACTACACAACAAAGAAGCTTAATCGAGTTAAACCTCCAAAAACACTCTAAAAACACGGGAGACAATTCAAACGAGACAACGGCCATTTGCAAGTTACGTCAGATTTAGTTCTCTTCCCACGCATTGGGGGCGCTTCAAATAGGCACAATAAAGAGCTGTCATTTCATAGGGTATCGTAAGTCCAGCGTACTTGTATATATGGAGGTCAGTGGGCTGCCTGCAGCTGCAGCCTCCATAGTGAAGAATCAAGAATATCGTGATTCTTCTCATGTTGACTCCAGGCATGCTCGAATAATGCTTCTTTTCAATGTGTTTTTGGTCGCATTTTCTGTTGATAAATAAACAAAAGTTTATGCTCAATCATTCTGTCAGACCTTACTGTGCGTTTGCACTGGCGAAAAATTCACAACAAAACATGTTGAAATCTTTACTTTCTGTCAATGTTCCATACAATATTGGACAGGAACTAGAGATTTCAACATGTTTTGTCGTGATGTTTTGACAGTGCAAACGCACAGTTAGCCACGAGCCCCTCGAGTTTTTATCATCTGTAGTCCTGAATGAATGTTCATTGATTGAATGAAACCGTAATTAAGACGTTCCATTTTGGTATTTTCTTGTTTTCAGCTCATGTAGAACTTCTTATTGTTTCTGAAATATTATACACCTTCGATATACAGTTTATTTTATACAATTTTACCATACATTTCATATAACAAATGAAAAATCGGTAAAAGTAGCATATTTTATCTATACCTAATGATTTTTTTTCTGGAATGGAACGTTATGTTGGCTGTTTGACAGACGACTACCTTTTTCCAAGATATCTTGGTAGTGCATGGCGGCGCTGCTTGCATACAATAATGTCAAAATTATGTCAGTTCCAGTACATTTAATTTAGTTACCTATTTCACCGCCTTCCAAGATGTACTGGGCGTGGGCAACCAAGAAATGTTCAATTGATAAAAAAAATTGGTGATTACAGAACAGCCACAGACCACTATATGAACAGCATTGTACGCTGGTCGCTGATATAACTTCGTTTCTGTCTAGTTCTGTCTCTATTTACTATGAAGAAATAAAGCAATCGGTCGTCTTTCAGTCTCAGGATCAAGTTGTGAAAAAAGTGGATTGTTTAATTGTGTGTTGTTTTCTTTCGTATTGAATTTGTTAGGAAATCAAAAGTTCCTATAACTATTTCGGCGTGATTATAAGTTATTCTGGTGTACTTTTTATAACCAATGTCGTAAAACAACATTTTACGTTACATTTTACAAAAATTGGTGATATCTAATGTTCCTAACCGATTAGCATTTTATGAACAGTATCTTAGAAGGGAGCGCGTTTTTTTGTCGTTATTATTTATCGGGGAACTCGTGCAGATCACGTGTAATTTTTTGTCTCGTTAAAGTAGCTAGGATGGGTTTGTTAAGTGAAGGTAGTCCCCTGTCTTGGGATGAAACGAAATCTTTGGCAGAGCATGTCCGTCAGCACGGCATCGAGCAGTTCATCAACCTGTATTGCAAGCTGCAAGAACGCACAGGAGATGTGCTCAAATGGGGAGATGAGGTTTGTTTACATTCAGTATTGATCCTTTACTTTTAAGCAACTTACCATACTTAATTTTCTACATAATGAGGTTAATCCAAAGATATTGAAATAATTTACTTAAATATTGATAAATAAAGACAGACTTAATTCAAAGTATTGTTAGTAAATAATGTTGTAAGATATAATTTGATCATTTCAGTTCAATTACAAATAAAATAAGGCTGTTTTTATTTTATGATAGTGTAAATCACTCAGTAACTAAGTAAGTTCTAGAAGTACTTATAATTTATTATTTGTTTATTGCATATAAAAATAAATTATGAGATCCACTCTATTTCATAATACTGAAAATTATGGTGTAACTTGTGTTAGGTGAAGTATCATTAGCAGTGTATGCCTGGGTACAAAACTCAGGTAAAGTAAAAAAAAAATGGTTGTTTTCGGTAAGATATTCTCAATATCAGGGGCATTTCTATCCAGTTAGTGGAAAAAGGCACCCATTACTTGGGATTTCAAAAATAAAGAAAAATCTTTTATTCTGTACAACTAAGACACAATAGCATAGTATCTTAGATATAAAACTTAACTACTACTATGAACTTACTTACTAGTAAGCCAAAACCTTAATAAAATATATAAAAACAAAAACCAATCAAACTGAAAAAATGTGGGTGTACTATGCACCTCTGCTTGACCTTTCGTATAACCCCTTTAAATGCGGTTATATGTCTACACTAACTGACATTATAAAGAGAAAAGATTTGTATTTTTGTTAGTAATAAACTACTGGACCTTTTTTTAAAATTCTTACCAGTAGAACTCTATATTATCACTTAGTAACATACGCTACAATTTAAAAAGATATCAGTAGGGGAAGCCGCTAGGCAGAAGCTAGTTAATTGATGTAAATTTTTTCAGGTGGAATACATAATAGTAAAGTTTGATGATGAGAAGCGGCGAGCCACAGTGAGCCTCATAGCTAATGATCTGCTGCCCAAACTGCAGGAGACAGAATTAAAAGATCCTCTAAGTAAGTATATTTTTTTTCTTAAAACAACAGAAGTTAGGGACATAGTTAATTTTTTTGTTTTATTTGAACAATAATTTAAAAGAATAAAAAATACATAATAAAAATAAATGACTGGCTTTATCATTTTCATAATGTTTATTAAGTCAGTCTTCATATTGTACTTATAGTTTTGTATGAAATATCACTTTAAAAATACGATAACAATTTAACTCAATAAAAAATAAAATAGGCACTAGAGTCAATAACTAAAATATTGTTGTTCTAAATATAAATCTTTATCACTCAGTAAATGGATTCACATAAATCGTAATTATCACCCCACAGTTACTGCAATAAATAATCACCAGCCAACTGCCAGCATGCTAAGAAAACATTATGATACTTAGTTGCATTGAAACAAGGCTGCAAGTAGAATAGTAATTATTATTATTCACACTACTGATCAACTAGAACAAAAAATAAATAAAAAATATGTGCAGTTGAATTGAAAACCTCCTTTTTTGAAGTTGGTTAAAAACTACTTTTAATAGCATGTTAGCATGTTTTAACTGACAAGAAAAAATTAATACACAGTTCCATACCAATTTTGAGAATACCTAATAAACAAAGTTTTGGTTCATGCTACTCACACACAGCATTACATACTTATGACTCAGTCTAGAAAAAAACTCTGATATGTTAATAAATAAACTAAACTTTTCAAGTCATGCCTAGGGTTAGATAAATAGTTCCAACGACACAGCAAAAACTACTACGTTGTGGCCTTGGGGCCATGATCATGACAGACAATTAATTTTTGTGCTAATGGTTAAACAATATTGAACTTATTTTGTCGCTTATTTAGTTTTGTGCTGCCTATTCGGTCAGTAAATCAGACAAAGAGAGTATTAAAAACACATATTTTTGTTTCTCGCGCGTTTTTTTGTATGAGCGGGCCGTAGCAATATATATATAATATAAACTATATTTTGCCCGCGGCTTCGACCGTGTGATTGTCGGAAAATATCCCACAGGAAAAAAGATAACAGGCAGATAACAAATCTGTTTTAGGGTTCCGTACATCAAAATGATCAAAATGAAAAATTGAAAGGTAGTGGCGGATTTACAAATTTTCAAGGTATAGGTAGGCTGAATAGTTTTTGCCGCCCTTGCCTCAACAATTTTCATATTAACATTATATAACAATGCAACAATTTCGTTGAAATTGCATGTAAAATAATTTTTCGGTATATTTTTGAGCTAATCGAAGCTTAATCATGTATGGGCGGGGTTATGTTGCTATTTACACAATAATGAACATTTGGTAAACGTGAATAAATAATCTTTATTGCGCTTTCATCATCATCTGCCGAGCCTTTTCCCAACTATATTGGGGTCGGCTTCCAGTCTAACCGGATGCAGCTGAATACCAGTGTTTTACATGGAGCGACTGCCTATCTGACCTCCACAACCCAGTAACTGGGTAATAAGATACCACTTGGTAAGACTGGTTGTCAGATTTTCGGGCTTCTGACGACCCGTAACGACTGTCAAAGATCCACGAATGACAGCCGGGACCAACGGCTTAACGTGCTTTCCGAGGCACGGAGTCTCGTTATGTAAAGATGGTCACCCATCCACAGACCAACCCCGGAAAGCATAGCTTAACCTGATGGATCGACCCGTGCGGCAGCTATTACTTAGCCACGAGCTCCTCTTTAAAAATAACAAATTCTATCTTCGAACTTCTTATTGTGTTTAGCTTTAAGGCTCATTTTCTTTGCTTTAATATAGATACATTTATGAGTAGATACGTTGCACTTGTGCACAAAATTCGATTTTGTGCAGCCTATATCCTGCACAAATAAGCACTTTCAGAGCTTGAGAAGTGAAAAAGAATAAAATTTTCTCGATAGAAAAACCATCACGAAGTTATAGTTCGATTCAAACTTAATGGCGGCTCGGAAGTTAGCTGCTCGCTGCGCAGTACCCCACCCCTCACCCCCGCGGACCCATAAATTCGTTACTGCGCAGCGACTCTACTCATGTTCCGAGCCGCCATTAAGTTTGAATGGTATTTACTACTTACTGTTGCGGGAACTACGAGTATAAGCTTATTGTTATCTAACTGGTTAAATCGAGGCTGTGCAAGGGTGAGAAATTGTTCGTCTGTAGATGCATCCTTACAATGCTGTGGTCAAATTCTTGAGGAAAAAGCTTAGGAAAAATATTCAGCATGAAAATCCCCAAAAAAGCGACGATCCATTACTTGAACCACATACATCATTACTCATATGTAAGTAACGGAAATATCAGACATGATAAAAAAAAAATATGTTGTCATGCCGCATGCCGTCCATGTTAGTTACAATGACACAGCAAAAACTAATTATGTTAACTGACGTCATGAAGTAAGACTGGGACAATCAATATTTTGTACGATCAATGCAGCAATAGGTGAACATTTTTGAACTCACTTGCTTGTATATACTTACCTTTCTAATGCTAGTATAGTATACCTGATCATTAGCGCATCCGCGTCTTGCACCAAGCGAAATATAAGGAGATAGAGTCCTAGATTAAGTCCAGAAAGGGAAAACTGCTTTTTGCCTAGTTTCGTTTCTGTATTATACGTCTTTTAAATGCCGCCTACTGTCGGAGACTTGCAGTGCTCTTAGATAAAACTTGAGTCTAGTCTGAGCTAACCAGTTTTCTATCCATCCAGCGTAGAAGGGTAGATAGTCTACTTTAGGCACCACTCCAGCATAAAGCGTTCTGCGCTCGGTCCTCATCTTCTGCCATCGGCATCGAGAGACTGTAAGTAGGTACATCTAGCATTAAAGGGGTGCACTGTACCATAATAAAAACCTCTTTGTATGGAGATTTAAAAAAAAAGGTAGGTACGTCCTTGGCACCCTGGGCACTGGGTAGTTAGCCCCAATATCACGTTGCTGGCTAGATAATTTCAGGAGTTAACCGTGTTGCTGTTATCTGGAGTAAAATGTTATAACAGCTCCTAAATTAGCATAGATAATAGCATGAAGGCTTCCGCAAACAGGCGAGACGCGACTGTAAAAAAACAATCTCTATGAAAACTTCACGGTAGAACAATTACAGATGTCGCGTCACGCAATAAGTCGCGCCAGTCTGTACGAGCCTTTATGGAAATAAAAACCGTAAGGCACTCAAATGTATAGAATACCTACTTCATTAGGTACTATTATTGTAAACCTGTATTATTTATGGTTAATTACCGAGATATTTTCATAGGTAACGTGCTTGACTGATTACTTACAGAGAGGCTTCTTCGCCTCTATGTGAAATGTATGTATACTTCATTATAATTTGCATATTATTACATACATATCGATAGTATGTTTATAGTGCCCGAAAGTTGAAGCTTCCACGCAGACTATACGCGCTAAATCGCTACTCACTATGCTTTTCAATAAAATCATTACTTATGTTTAAAAGTGTAGGGTCTTTGACCAGCATACACTTTTAACAACAAACATTATTATTCTAATACTAAGCGAAACTTCTTTATAAACTATAGGTACCTCGCTTGAGGAAGGAAAACAGTCCATCACATGGAATTTGTAATGTTTTTTGTACATCCTTAACAAACCAGCTTATTCATAGTTACTCGTACTTAGCTATCTAATAAAATAAAGAATTATTGTAGTATTCGGTCATCCATCAGTTGACGTTAGAATGTTGTCAATGAGGACCCTTGTGTGAAGAAGCTATAACTTACGGAAAATTTTATGTAGGTACCATACAAAGACTCTTCTACTTTTACGGGTCGATGGCAAAGGTAACAATATTGTACATTATTATGTTAGATGAGTTGGGCCCATACAAAGCTGATACAAACATTATCTTTTACCTTCTTATGTAACGGCTGATTACACCATTGCTGCATGTCATGCACTTGCATCTATATCTTCATTACTCAATGTTTATCTAATTCGTAATGCGTAGGACGGAAGTGTCACGTTGCGTGTTTCATAAACCGTGTACTGCTTATTTACAATTCATCGACATCATTGTCGCTGTCTTGATTTTGTTTGTCTTACGCAGAATCTAGCTATTACCAGTAGACATGCTGCTTCCATCCTATGATGTTGATCCAATAATTAACTACTCCTTGACTCCTCGACTCCTCTTGGGGTGCCGTAAATGGATAGTAGGGTATAACTTCAATGATGATCATACTGCATCTTTCTCAACGTTGATATTTTTACATTACTGCTACCTATCACCGATCCGGTTGATAAGCGTTTGTTATGATAATTTTCCCTGATACTGTTTTAGATAGTGAGTAGGTATTTGACTCGTCCCTCGTATAGCGCAGCACCTACCACAGGCTACCACAAAAACCTACACTATTTGGAAACAGCTTTATCCATGTCCCCCCAGTCTTACACACACTTTAGTATAAATAGCTAGAAAAAAAAAACTGTCCCGTAAACTACTATTATAACATGTTTTTAATATAAAACATAGTAAATACAATGGGTCTTATTGACATGGCTGACATTATTCAGTAGGCTACATTATTTATTATGCATTGCATAAGTAATGACATTTGCAACTGTGCATATTTTTTAAAGCAACTAGGCCATTAATCATTGTCAACTTAATCTGTCGCGCGCGCAATTAGCAGACACAATAGAATTTTATTGTTATCTGTCTCCAATATGAGACACCAGTATTATAAAGGTTAAAACACCATTCATAAAACGGCTGAACGGATTTGGATGAAATTTGGCACATGGGTATACCATGACCAGGAGAAGGACATAAGCTAATTTTCATCCTGGATTTCAGGCGAAGTCGCGGGCAACAGCTAGTATAAAATATTTGATTTATAGCTATTCTGAAGCTGTATGTATAATTTTTGCCTATTCCAATTTTTCATCCAATATAATAAATGATAATTATTATTAACACAATCCTTATCTTCAAACCATTGCCATCAAATTAGAATCTAGAACATAAGATAAATAGTGTAGTATGCCAAATAGAGCGGAAAGTTTGCAACTAATGTCGAGAAGCAAATCTAGTCTTTGTAAACCAAGGCTATGCTAATATAATATCTTCAGTACCTGCTCGGTGAAAATAGATAAACATATCGTCCAACGTTGTAGCACATCCCCGAGGCTGTGAAAATAGAAAAAATGAATTTTCCCAGATATGAGACCAGATTTTTCACCCCCGTAAACCCCTATAATGCAACTTTCATCGAAATCGATAGAGCCGTTTTCGAGAACGTGATTACAAATATACATATATTATATACACCGTGACATTGTGTGTTGGATCATTTAGCTCCCTTCAAAATGGTTGAGCTCAATGGTGCTGATCCATGCGAGATGTTCGTGAACGGGCGCCGTCAGTTGGGACTGGTCATCTCTTAGTTGCCATGGCTTATTTTAATTTATTTTAAGTTTTTGAATAATTCTTTATTTTTTTCTTTTAATTACGGACGCTTTTACGAACGTGCACGTCTTTCTACATTGTTCTCACATGCATAATTTCAAAATGAATGATGTAACAAATATTTTGTATCAATTTTTTTATTTAATTGAGTGTCCGTGGAGTTTCTTGCCCGTTCTTCTCCATAGGTACCTACTACGCTTTGGAATGGGCAACTAGCTTCATATTTTTGACTGACCGACCCCTTGACAATTCAAAAGTGCCTGTAAATGGTTTAATTGAAAAAAATGCTTCGAGTTTGAGTTTGACATTTTAGTCGTCTTAAGGGCCATTCAATGTACCCGACATTAAATACCTAGTAGAAACAATTATAAAATTGGTACAATTTTTTTTTTTATGAATGTTTGTAGTCATTGGATACATGAAGCTGTATGCATGAGGCTGCTTTTGTAAGACGAGTAAAATGTCACGGTGTATGTATATACATATAATAATATACAATTATTGCTAATATAATCGTATTTATAGGACATAGCGTTAAGCCATCGATATTTAGCGTTTGGCAATAGAAATTCAGAAGAATAAACAACAAACCGTTTGTGTGCCCGATTGGATTTCCCATTACCAAAAACGAAGAACTTCATCTCCTATTTCACTACATTAGTGAATGAAATTTCGTATTGTTTAGTAATTTTCATTTTGACGATTTCAGAACATGTCCCATCCCTTACACCAAAACGGGTATCGATAGTTTATAATAATCGACTTTAAAGTTTTGATTAATGAAACTTTTGCTCGAAATAATTTCTCGAAGTTGTAACACGTTGCGGGACACTAAACGCCCCCAGACTTAATGACAATACAATTTCTATTGTGTCTCGTCGTTCAGTGTCCTTCAACCAATTAAGAATGATCAATACTTAGCTAGTAAGTTGTTTTTAGACATATTCCCTCTTATTCATAAACGTTGATTAAAGTTAAGAGGCGTTTAAACGTCAAAAATGTATGGATAAACAGGCGCTAATCATTACTTAACTTTAAGCAGCGTTTATAAATAAGGGGCATAGTTTTTATTTTATTTTGTTGTATATTTTGAGGGGCTCGTGGCCCCGAATAATAACAGCCGCACTGGTCGGTTAGCCTACGCTTGCCGCGGTCGGTTCGTAGATAGATGACCATCCATTACATATGGAGGCCCCTCCGTGCCTCGAAAAGCACGTTTCGTTGGTCCCAGCTGCCATTCGTAGATCTTTGACAGTCGTTACGCGTAGTGAGACAGAAGCCCAAAAGTCTGACAACCAGTCTTACCACAGGGTATCGTGTTTTGAAGGTCAGATAGGCAGTAGGTCCATGTAAAAAACTGGTATTCAGCTGCATTCGGTTAGACTGGAAGCCGACCCGAACATAGCTGGGAAAAGGATAAGCAGATTGATCATGAATGAATTTTCAAAAATCCTTCCTTAGTGCTCACCTTCGTTATACTGCTTGCACTGACAGGACAGGTCCACTCAAATCTGTGTGGTTCTTTTCTCAAAAGACCATTTCAGACTAATCTACATGGTCCTCATATGGCCTGACCAAGATTATGTCTGGACTTTAAAAGAGACTGTGACCTCTGAGTTTGTTTCGGCCTTTCTTCTCAGAGTAGTCAGATAGGAAACGCCGAACTCATCTGGCTATTATTTATTTTTTTAAGATGACGTGTTAAGTGATTCCAATATCCTATTTACAGAATAAACAATTTAATTTCGTATAAAAATAATCCTTGTGTAGAAATGTCACGCTTTTAGAAGTTTTAGAGCCAGTGGTTTATGGAATCATATTGAGTAGATATTTAAATTAGTAATTTTGCTGTAGATGCGAAGTCACTGTGGCGGCCTGAGTATGGATCATACATGGTAGAAGGCACTCCTGGCCGGCCCTACGGAGGACTTCTAGCACATTTCAATATCGTGGAGGCCAACATGCAGTACCGCAGAGCAGAAGTCTCACATTTACTACCCCCGGGAGAAGTTATTATGAGCATAACAAACTTTCCAAGGTAAAGTAAGTTACTTTATTCAAATGGGTTGTGTGATTTCATCATTATCCTCAATTATGCCAACTTTTAAGTGTCAGAGCAAAACGTCTGTCATCCCTAATAACTGTCGTCTTTACGAGTATCTCGGTGTTTGTCCAATACCTTGTTTCTCTTTCAGTTGAAATCCTTTGTATAGTCATTTGGAACTTACTATATATAGTTTGCAAACGTTTTGCTTCGTATACTCTTTAACAATTAGAATTCAGTCGCTCAGGCTTGGTCATTAAAGCCCCAATTGTTAGTAAAATAACTATTGGGGCTTTAGTTAGCTAGAGGTTAGACTGCTGACAGTTTTTGCTAAGTCTAGGCATAAAACCAAACAAACGGCGGTTTTTGTGCCAAATTCCAAAGATGATGTAATTACGATTCTTTAGCAACGATTTTTATGGCGTAAAACTATTTATAAATCACTTATTCAGATGATTAGACCATGAATTTGGCAACATTTTAAAGATAAATATATATTTATTGCATAACTGTGTACATCAGTTCTTATTTTCAAAATTTTACAAAAAAAAAATAAGATCTAAAATTATTAAATAATTAACAAATTAGGGTCTTCAACCAATTACAAAATCTAGTGGTTATAAAATTATTTGTTGTGTTTCCTTATTCAGCTTCATATATTTACCGGTGGATTATAATGATACCTATATCATTTTCTTATAGATTAGGTTGTCCAAATTTCACAAGTCCACCGTTCCCACCGAACCCACGCGACGGCGTCTCGAAGTCATTGTTCTTTCCTGACGAGGGCATCTTTCCTGGACACCCTCGCTTCAAAACTTTGACCTCTAACATCCGACATAGACGTGGAGAAAAAGTTGCCATTAACTTGCCAGGTGAGTTGCAGGAAATCTTTAAAAAAATCATCGTGACAATTTACTTAGTATTCATTTATGACTTACTTCCTTGTACACACGGCTACACATCAAGCTATACATTTCCAGTTTATGCTGATCTCGAATTGTATAGGATTTCCGTACAATGCGAGGTCAGCTTATACTGGAATGCATAGCTTGATGTGTAGCCGTGTGTACCTGATTACGCATACTACATCACTCATGACTGTTAGGTAAATAATAGAACAATCATGCATTGGTATATTTAAGGTGTAGGTACTCGTATTTCATTGCAGTTTATTATATAATAATGACAGTTTAATTATTGAATGGACCGTTACAAGTAATCATAATATTATGCGCTTACACACATTTCCTTTTACTTAGTTTTCCTGCTTAACGTTTTTACCCATAAGCAAATGTATTCTTGATATTTTCGTATTTTTTTCCTAGTGTTCAAAGATGTAAACACGAAGATTCCGGTCGATAACTCCCATCTACTGGAGCCGGGCGTGGCTAAGCCTGACTGCGTGTATATGGATGCTATGGGTTTCGGCATGGGATGCTGTTGTCTGCAGCTCACCTTCCAAGCTTGCTGCATTACGGAAGCGCGCACACTTTACGACCAGCTTGCACCACTGTGTCCCATAATGGTTTGTTATCGATATTTTTACAACTTGACATAACATCGAGATTTCTATACAGGGTGTTAAAGTAATTGCGTGCCATTGCTTAGGGGTTGGTTCAGTGTCGATAAAGGAAGTCAGAAAAAAAAATAGATATATTAGCACCTACTAGCACTAACTTAAAATAGCAATCGTTTAGAATATTAAAATTATTTTATTTGTTTAAATGATTTAATTACTTACCTTCTATCGAACGCGAATCGAACTAACGCTATTTTATTTTGTTTAAATGCTAATTAATAATTTCCTAGAGTTACCTACATACTATCGAACGCAATGAAATACCTACGCCCGAACACTTCGATAACGCCGGGTGAAGGATAGGTAACTAGGTAGATACGTACAATTCCTAGTTTTTTTTTTTTTTTCTGGCTTTCTTTATCGATACTGAACCTACCTCTAAGCTATGGCACGCAATTACTTTAACACCCTGTATTATATGTAAGTTTAATATTAATGTGTTATATGCATTTACCTAACGGAATCAATACTCTAAATGATCGTGAAACCGCATCACATTCCGTTGCGATTTTAGAAGAACTTCGCAGTCACACAGATATAGACGAAAAGCGACTTTGATTTATATTATTATGTAAAGACTTGGTCCAAGAATTAGGTACCTACAAGTTTTTCCACTTAACAGGCAAATTAACACTTATTTAAATGATAACATTTAACCTTTTGTATATTTAAGCGGCGCAGAAATATGTACATATCCTCTCCTCCGGGTGTGTTGTGTGTTTTTAGGGTTCCGTACCCAAAGGGTAAAAACGGAACCCTATTACTGAGACTTCGCTGTCCGTCCGTCTGTCACCAGGCTGTATCTCATGAACCGTGATAGTTACGACGGTTGAAATTTTTACAGATGATGCCCGCTATAACAACAAATACTAAAAACAGAATAAAATAAATATTTAAGCGGGGCTCCCATACAACAGACATGATTTTTTTTTGCCGTTTTTATAGATAATGGTACAGAACCCTTCGTGCGCGAGTCCGACTCGCACTTGGCCGTTTTTTACTATCTATTATATCTATTTAAAATAGAATACCTATTGAGAAACAACTTTAAATTTTTAACACAATTCATTTGCGAAAATCTATTACACGAAAATCATAAAACTATCGAATAAAATTAAAGTTTCATCTCTATACTTCTATTTAACTGGCGTTTAGGGAAAACATTGCACGTCTGGTATCAAATATTAACTATTTAAAACAGAATATTGAAAAACTATTTTAAATACAGTATGCGCAAAACTTTTTGAGCTCTCGGAAGTTGCACGCGAGCGAGTGGCTGCGTGTTTCACAGCTTACAATAAATGATTTTGCACTCATCTGTGTCCTGCGCGGTTTAGTATTCGGGCCTACGTTCAGAGGGCTCATAAAGTTTTGCGAGAACTGTATCCCACTCAGGTCATGTACTAAAATCAGTTAGATGAAAATCCTACAATTATCGATTAAAATTTAAGTTTTCGCATGTGACCTTGCTTGACTGCTAAGTCATGGAGTATCAATTAAATTATAAAAATAATAACTTTCATGGGTACTGATACTGACGTATGATCTGGACCCCGCAATGAAGAGGTCAGTATTGAGATCGATTACATCCGTCATGCTGTAATTACACTAATAAAATTATGTTTTATGTAACAATTTACAGATAACAAACAAAAATTTTACGTCCATTAGAAATACCTATAAGATCTGTATTTTATGTTCTTCTTTAATTTAAGACATACATGATAATTGTAACAACCCAAGTTATTCATATAGATTTTTTATATTATTTTGATATTTAATTTTTTTTTTTGAGTTTTTTTAGTTCATATGATTATGGTACCCATAAGAACATGAGCTATCCGAATACCAAATAATATTTCGCTTAGGTCTTAAGGGTACGCTATTCGGTCATTCTTCCATACAAACGTAGTATGGTGATTACTCGTCTGTTTGACGGTTTACGTTCAAAACTAAAAATGATATCAATTCGTCTTGTCATTATCTAGCCCTGTATGTACGCAGAATTGGAAAAATAATATTGGTTTGGAAGTTATGAGCGTCGGAACTTCCATATTTCAACACTAATTTTAACTCATCTTTGGCGTAAATAAATAACCTATGTAGTGAAGAACTGGCAAAATAGAAACCGTACAGAGATAGATAATTTATTCGGTTCTCTGCCTTTTCGCCGAAAATTGTTTGCCAGAATTTCACTTGCCAACTAACGTTTCGCAAAAATTTATTTCGCCGATTAATCATTTGCCAACTTATCATATAATTTTGTTTTATTTCCCAACCTCACAGTTACCAACTGTACGTTTGGTCTGCTTTTCATAATGACACTTTCAAGTAGCAGAATGTTTTAGTTTGCGTAATATTCATTTTTTTACTTTATCTTTATTGTGACCTAACCTAACTTAACTGTTTCCTTTTACAAAAGCGATTTGCTTCTGGCATTGTTTGTCATACTCTAACCTAACCTAACCTATCATTATCCTATCATATTATCATGATAACAATGTATGAAAAGGGAACTGTTACACTGACAAAACGTCATTCGTCTAATAGTTGTGTGGCCTAGCCCAGCTGTGGCAGGTCCTTAGAGGACCGTAAAAATTTGGGCCTCGTCTGTGGCCGCCGGTCCGCTGCGGACCGCTATTTATCTGTGCCATATTTTTGACATAAATGGCATATTAAAACTGTGCCTATCTCGTTTATACTTGCACAGTGTCTAGAAGACGAAATGAGAAAGACATATTAACTCCGTCCAAGTCTGTAACATACCGAATGACCGTAAACATATTGACAAATGATAAATGTCCCAAACGTTTTGTGTCATTATAATAATCAACGTAACAATCGTTCGACCAAATGAAACGTCGTCATACAAAAATTTGATAATCGTTAGTTGTCAAAGTGAAACATCGGCGAAACGTTGGTTGGCAAGTGATAATCTGCCGAACAATTTTCGGCGAAAAAGCAGGATACCAATTTATTCATAGCTCAAATAATTTTATTTTGAGTATATACATCTAGTACTTTTTACATAATATCTATACGCCCGAAGGTCTGTTCATGAAATTTTACGCGCTCGATTGTGTTATAAATCATCGCCTATTTCACTAAATAAGATAATAATAAAAACTGGATAAATCAATACTAATTAAATAAATAATTAGACTAATTAGCATGAATATTAGTCACGCCCATCAATGAGTTCGAGCCTTCGCGTCGACTAGAGTGGGGTACACTTTCTCCGTAGGTACACTAGTCGACGGCTGAAGGAGAAAAAAATGATTCACTGTTATAATGTGTAGTAGATATTGCATCAAGTTCGCAGTCATTGTTGTCTTTAAACATTGAATTAATTGTTTCTTGTTAACTCTTTCGTTTTTTTTTATTATTCAACCTATTATATAGTATTGTCCTATTGCTGGACAAAGGTCTCACCCATAGCTTTCCACTGTTACTTGTGTGTTGCCTTCTCTGGATAATCTCCCATAAATATCTGAGACATCCCGCCATAGGTTATCGTTATTTTAGAGTGTTTTTCATTTTGTAGCTGGCATTATCAGCGGCTTCACCCATCTTCCGCGGTTTCCTGACCGACGTCGACTGTCGCTGGAACGTGATCGCCGGCTCCGTGGACTGCAGAACGCGTGAAGAACGCGGCCTCGAACCACTCAAGAACAACAAGTTCCGTATCAACAAGTCTCGCTACGATTCAATATCCTCATATCTGTCGCCAGAAAATGAAAAGTAAGTACAGTCAAAGATCTTTGTAATGTTTCAAATTCTCTTTTTTATAAAATCAGGACACATAATACCTTTTGAAGCTACGGCACTGCAGCAAACTAATGCATATAAAACTATATTTAATTGCAGTTGAAAACAAAGATCAAAACAGTCACATTAAAATTTGGTCTGACATGTAAAGGCGATGGTTGAATTTCATTCTGCGGTATTGACATAACGACTCAATATATAAGGCTGAGTTGGTAAAGCAGATTCTATAGTACAATGAACAGATAAAAACTGTAATTAATCACTTGAAAACGAAGATCAAAATAATCACATTAAAATTCGGTGTGACATTTAAAGCCAGTGGTTGAATGTTATACTGCGGTTTTGACATAACGGCGCAATTCTAAATTCAAAAGTCATTTATTCAAACTAGGCTGAGAATCAGCACTTTCCGAACGTCAAAATTACATAAGACAGTCCCCCAAAACGCCCACCCTTCACCACTTCCTAGTGCTTTTGCGGGGAAGAAGAAGTGGCGCAACAAACGCCCCAGCAGCACAGCTGTCTGTTCAGTTAGAAAAAAAATGATTCTATACAATAGTATACAAGATAATTTACATAACGCAAAACATAATTTAAATTATATATTAATAGCCATATGACAGCTAGCACACGCCAATATAAGTAACAACCAAAAACATCGAGAACTATACTCAAGCAGAAATAAAATAACTAAACGTAAACAATTTCTAAAAAAGAAAATATAGCCTCCAGGCATAAAGGGCGTGCCCGCTTACATATAGCTGTAACTAGAAGTTATAATTGATAAACTAGGACCATCGAGGTAAAATAAATAATTGTCGAGGTCGCTAGCTAACCACATATTGCAATACAACTCATAAAAAAACATTGTAATGAGTAGATTATGTCAACAATAAATAAAAATAAAATAAAATTAATATATATCCTAATTCTGATTTGGTAAAGCAGATTATATCGTGCAATGAACAGGCAAAAATAGCCCATAAGGTGACGAACATATTATTATTATTTTAGCTAGGAATGTAAGTACAGTGCATATATTGTTTATTTATTTTGTAATTTTAAGATATCATACCTACTAGTTGTTGCAGCGCTTCGTTAGCTAACTTCAAGTGTGTGACGACCTTAGAGATAGTATTCTGATTTTAATCGGAAATATACGCTCGGGTATTGAGTGTAGTAGCGTGCGTAGCATGTTTTGGTTTAAATTGAAGGGAAGCAATACACAGGCTGTTTAGTAAATAAATGCACTATGCAATAAAATCTACAGTTATTATTAAATAATAATAATCACGGATATTCAAATAAATACATGTACTACAACGTTTCTACTTTCTACTAAATTGGAATGTGCGATCGTTAAGTTTTCTTTCACTTGTCCAGATAATTAAGAGGGAACAGGGCTCTCGATTCTCCATACAAACGTATTCCCCGTTTTTCTTCCTGAATAATGCCTCTAGAGCTGTCATTTTTTTTAAATAAAATCGGCATGTCCCTGTCATTTCCTTTTTTTCAGCAATTAATAAGTAAGGAAACTATGACCCTCCAAAAATTACAAAAATGCCCCATTTTTACCGCCGTGATTAGAGGACTACCAGACTAATCCGGAAAAGTTTTTAGCATAAGGAAATAATAAGCAAAAGAAAATAATAGGAACCTAGACATACTCTTTTTCTCTTTTTCACTAAAATTTTAATGTAAAAAATTATTAAATCGGCTTAGTTTTCGGGGAGAAAAAAGGAGAATGCCAAACGTCGTTTTCATCAAAAATTTTGTGATATAATCGGTCTGAGCTGCAGTTGTCCCTATCGCACTTTACGGGGTTTAACTTGGTTTTTCGGGCGCAGCGCGACGGCAATAGTTTCTTAAAATACCTATTTTTCAAATTTCTCGCAGCCCCTGTTCCCTCTTAAACAAAGGATTAAGTCGAGTCATGTTATCTCTACAGCGATATAGGTAATACGTTGTTAAGGAGGCCGGATATAATCAGTTTCTTTTAATGAACTCTGCTGAGTGAATTAATGAATTCACTGTCTTAAAACAGATAAAAAGTGTAATGTAATCTTAGGAATTGCCAATATCTTGGGAAAAGATGATAAAAGGAGTAATTAGTAGGTATTAAGAAGCTATAGGTCAATAAGCCACAAATGTTGTTCTTTATCATTACTGTTTCTTCAAATATACAATAGTAAATTTATAGTAAAACAATAGGTGCGTAGTACTCGCAACCGACGGCGGCGTGCGCGCATGACCAGATGTAGGGACGTAAACAAAACAAAAGGAGTGTGTAAGATGCGTAGCAGGTGGCGTTCTATAGTTTCTGCCTACTCCCTTGGGAAGAAGGCGTGAGTTTATGTATGTTTATGTATTTATAGTAGAGATGTGCCGATTATGACTTTGGCCGACTAGCCGATTAGTCGGTTGTAAAGAGACCGATTAGTCGGCCAAGCCGATCACGGTTTCGGGTGTATTCGGCAATTTCCGTAACGTTTCGTTTACAGCTCATTCGCACGCAAGTCTCAACCGCCGTCTGCGAGCGTGTCGGAACATGTTTTTTTTTACGTTGTATTGTTTTTTGGTTTTTCAAAAAATAAAGACGATACTGTTATTGTTAATTAAAGTGAAAGAGCTCAAATAAAATTTAATCAGATCTTTATTTGATAAATTTCATAGATATTTTTCCTTTACAAGTAAGTAATTTTGGAGACTGATTTCCAAATAAAAGGTTGCTTTACATTTCAAAATATGTAAAACTGATTCTAAAATAAAAATATTAATTAACAATCAAGCTAATGTAATTTCTCCTATATACATTTTATTGAGAAATACATATAAAGTATGAAACCGGATAGTCGGCGCTCTTTGCCGAATAGTCGCCGACTACGAAAGTGGCCGGATAGTCGGCTTTACCGACTAGTCGAAAGTGTCGAAACATCTCTATTCTCTAATTTATAGTAAAACATCATTTACGCCGCACTCCGCGACGATAAACCGATTAAGCGCAATCTTTAAATGATTAAAGTATCTGCTTTGGTTTAGAGGCGTAAGATAAGACACGGTGGCGCCGCCGCGCCGTAGGAAATAATATATTTTTCGGAAATTCAAAATACACACATGTGACTGTTCCTAAATAACCCTAGGCTGATAAAATTTTAGTTTTTCCTTATTATGTTAATATTAGTAGTTAAGTCGGTTTCCCGCTACACTTAAGGGACACGAAATCGTTAGCAAATGGTAAGCCAAAATAAGCAACAGAACAACTAACTCCCAAAAAACTGACTAGGCCGATAATATAAGATAATATTAAACTTTTTTATCGTACACTATAAGAAAGATACAATCGGGGCTTGGCGCACTGCAAATCACTAAAGGCGTTTTGCGCTATACATGTTTTAAACATAATTCTGTCTCTGTCACATTCAAACATTAATTGGCAGAAACAGAGCGATGGTTTGACATGGACCAAAACCGGTATGATCAATACGGGTATTTTTTCGGCCCATACCGACCATTACAATGGGCGGTATGGGCCGAAAAAATACGAATAAAAAAAAATAAAAAAATATATATATATTTTCGATATAATAGGGCACTGAGGCCCTAGTGTGAGTTTCTTTTAACCACGCATCTACCGCGTTCGGCGCTCTGATTCGCCCTTCACTTGCCTTCACTAGTGATGGGCCAATCGGAGCCTATGTAGGGGCCTCTGTTAGTAACATAGTGTCGTGTGTCAGGTACAACGACATCAGCATAGTGCACGACAAGGCGCTGTACCAGCGCCTGCGCGAGGGCGGCATCGACCACCCGCTCGCGCTGCACGTCGCGCACCTCTTTATTAGAGACACCGTGTCGCTGTTCTCTGAGAAGGTTCACCAGGATGACAACAATGATACCGATCATTTTGAAGTAAGTGAGCTTTTATTATGTCTTGTACTGAAGAAATACACTTAAATACCGGGTCCTACG
Source organism: Xanthia togata (assembly GCA_963853775.1). Lineage (NCBI taxonomy): Eukaryota > Metazoa > Arthropoda > Insecta > Lepidoptera > Noctuidae > Xanthia > Xanthia togata. Next base: position 14,069,453 of record OY970793.1, read on the forward strand.
ACTGACATGACATGATGTGACGGTGGCCTAACCTAACACCCTTACCGCCTCGTCTTAATTTATATTTTAGTTATTGGTCCCCCAGGATAAAAGCCCCCCCCTCCCTTTTCCACACACTTCTGACTTCTGCTATTGTGGGCCAGTCTTTTCGGATTCAATTTACACCCCGAAAGTCACGATGAATTTCTAAACCTCTGAACATTCCGATGTTCAGAGGTTTAGAAATTCATCGTGACTACTCTTCTTTTGGACTTCGTCACAGTTGGGAAAAACAGTTATTATGTAAAATACCGCCTCATTTAATATCTATACTTTGTGTACAGAACATCCAATCAACGAACTGGCAGACGATGCGCTTCAAGCCGCCGCCGCCGAACTCTCCGATCGGCTGGCGCGTGGAGTTCCGTCCGTGCGAGGCGCAACTCACTGACTTCGAGAACGCCGCGTACGTCTGCTTCGTCGTACTGCTCACCAGGGTCATACTGTCCTACCGACTTAACTTCGTCATGCCTATTAGCAAGGTATTATTATTCTTCTTACGTATGTTCTTTTCGATGAAAAGTAGGGTAAAACAGTTTTAAAATATTTCATTTTTGTTGGTGGTGGTGCTTAATTGGTTTTTGGTTGACGTCTCTGAGTGTGGAAATTGTGACTTATTCAAAAGTCAAAATTCATTTATTCAAACTAGGCTGAGAATTGGCACTTTTCGAACGTCGAACGTTAAAGTTACTTATGACAGTCCCCCAAAACGCCCACCCTTCACTTCCTAGTGCTTTAGCTGGAAGAAGAAGTGGTATGCCCGGCTTGGGCAGAGCACCGCCGTGTCCTCGTGGAGGCGATCGGTGGCGGGGATCTCTCGCGTCCGGCCCTGGTCCAGGCCATGGTACGGAGCGAGAGGGCATGGGAGGCCGTCACCTCCTTCTGCGAAGCAGTAATGCTCGCGAAGGAGGGGGCGGAGCGCGTGAGAGAGAGTCAAATTTCGCGCCCTCCTGCCCCTAGCCGCCGCAGGAGGAGACGCCCTGGGCGTCGGGAATCTATTGCCGATTCCCGGCCACCGCAGGCGCGGGCTTGCGGACGGTGAGCAATGGGTAGCTCGCCGTCCGGTAAGGACCAAGCCCGGGTCGACGGCGAAGTCAGCGAGTGAAGGGGTCCGATGAGACCATTGCTTGCCGGGGTTGCGGGAAAGTCCGAAAGGGATACTGTGGCCCCCTGGCATTGCACAGGCAACAGAAGGAACACGGGTGGGTTTTAGTCAGTAAGAGTCTGACACGCCCTCCGATGATTGATGATTTTTGAGATTTTTTGACATACTTAACGCGGACTCAGTTAAAAATATAAATGTGTTTTAATTAAAATACAGGCTGACATTTAATTTATTGGCAATATTTTTACCCTTAATTTATAAAAATTATAAATTAAAATATCTTTTTTTTTTCGTTATTTTTGGCCTAAATGAAGAAGTATCGTGGTATAAATATTGCCAATAAATTAAATTTCAGCCTGTATTTTAATTAATACACATTTATATTTTTAACTGAGTCCGCGTTAAGTATGTGAAGTATGTTTTATTAACAATTTAAAAAAGTTCATTTAAGTTTAATTATATTTTTTTATTCCTGGTTTGAATTAGGGGTGCATCCGATACCGATACCGATAGGTCGGCGATATTTTGATTTTTCCGATACATCGGTATCGACGATATTTATTTGCCGATGCAACGATACATTTCAAATTTCGTGCGTTTAAAACACCTAAGTAAATGTGTATAAAAAATTGCCGCAAAAGTAGTTTCCAAAACAGTTCTGTCATCCGGGAGGCTATTCTTTACAGCAGGCTTCATTCAAACGGGCTTGCGAAAACGCTTTTCTCCGTATAACTTGACATGGGATGACAGGTGACAGATGTTTAAAAAAACTTAATTGTAATTATTAACTGAGAATATTTGTAAGTTATTAAATATTATTTAATAATATGGATTTTGTAATAGTCAGTAATTTAACTATCCGAATCGGTATCGCCGATACGTATTCATAAATATCGGTATCGTATTGGCCAAGATGCGTATCTATGCATCCCTAGTTAGAAAACGTGGTTAAATTATTGCCAATGAATTAAATTTCAGTCTGTGTAGACCGATCAGTGTCATACATGCTATTTTATTGTCGTCTTACGAACGTGGTGGTAGTTGTGAAATAAACCTAGTGGTTTATTGACATGTTAATATGGTTTTCCTCATCTGTCCAAAGGTCGTCGAAAGTATTCATACTTACAATTTCCCGACTACTATTATGTCCCGTAGAAGTGTGACTACCTGACACGGAAAAGGTCTTCGAATTCCAAAACGAGTTCTATTTGTTATGGTAGAAAAGAGTAAGGTTATCTATAAACAAGGAGGAGGGAGGAGGAGAAGGTACACTTCCGAGATTTTAGACAAACGACTAGAACATTCTCATCACGGCTTATTGGTTGCTTCCCACGAATTTACTCGCCCGAAACGTGCGAATCGACATTGGCTCATTTTGAATTTTAATGCAGTAAAGTTAAGAACTTAACTTTATTTCAATTTCTCTGGAGTTGTCGATTTGCACACTTAGAAATAAACTGCGTGTGAATCGCCTCAAGAAAAAATTATATTATTTAAAAGTGTCGATACGCCCGTTTCGGGCGAGTTAATTCGTGCGAATCAACCAATAAGCCCTCATCACAAACAAACCTTTGCTCAGTGGGCATACATTTTTATTATCAGGTGGATGAAAACATGCAGCGTGCTCAAAGGCGGAACGCGTGCCTTAGCGAGAAGTTTTGGTGGCGCCGTGACGTGGGCGCTCCTACAGACCTCGCGAAGCAGACGTGTGACTCCGCCGAACTGTACACTGAGATGACCATCGACGAAATTGTTAATGGAAAGGTGAGAGACCTTACGGAGTATTTAGATTATTGTGCAGACGACTACAGGAAACTGCATTTTGCTAATCTCGTATCGAAACCATACTATTGTATATCTATGCTAGGTAATAATAAAGCTGAAAAGTTTTTTTTTTTTTTTTGTTTGAACGCATTAATCTCAGGAATTACCAGTCGGATTTGCAAAATTATTTTTGCATGTGATAGCCCAATTCTTGAGGAAGGCTATAAGCTTTAACATCACGCTGGGAACCCCAGGAGCCGTGCAAAATGAAAAAAAAAAACAGAAAGAACGCTAAGCGTTTTTTAGGGTACGATAGGACTGTCATACGCTTTGCGGTCATAAAAGTCCTTAAAAAAAAAGAATAAAAAAAAAAAAAAAAAAAACGCTAAGCGAAAACGAAATAATAGCGCGGGCGGGCGATGCGATGCGACGGAGTGATTCGGGGGAACAAGAAAAAAAAAACGGAACAATACAGGGAAATTTAACGCAGACGAAATCGTGGACAGAACCCAGTAATAATATAAATGCGAAAGTAACTGCCTGTTACATTTTCACGCCTAAACTAGTACTTTTCTTCTTTGATATTTCGATTAATAAACGATGACATACAAAATACACGCAGACGAAGTCGCGGGCAACAGTTAGTTGAACTATAACGTGAGGCAATTGCCAAGCCGTCATAAAAATAGCCAGACTTTGGGTGCGCTAGACGTTCCATCAAGCATCACCGTTTGTGGAGTCTACGTATTGAACTACAAAGAAATATAGAGGATCATCCCTTTTTCTGCGTTTGGCTCGGAATATCGCAGCTTGTAACGCTCTTTGGTAGAATTTGACTGTCAGTGTGTTCTTAAGGTGCTCGCATAAAGATATATGTTTACCGGTCCCAATTTGCCGGTACGTATAAGTCGGAAGTCTGTACTTAGGTACAGATCAACCTACTAGTGCCCGGTTTGAAAAAGTGTAGTCGGTACCGATAAGTTCCAACATGCTTCTTTATGTGCGAGCGCATACAGAAAGAAGGGGACTATTTTAGCACCGATCAGTACCGGTCTTTTCCGACTTGTCTGTGTTTTTACGGATAATTAGAAGGAAAGGAAAGTGTGTCTGATTGATGATGATGAAAGGTTAAATGATTTACATTTGAGAAAGATAAATATAATTGTTTCCTCTCAAATTAGTAAATTACTGTCGCGGCCTGCAACAAGAGCATTGATGAAAATGTGGGCCAAAGCTTGTATAGTAACATTTCACTGGTGCCAATTTTTAAAAACAAAGATGATGTGCTGGAGTGCAACAACTATAGAGGAATAAAGCTAATGTCACATAGTATGAGGTTTAGGAGAAAGTTATTGAAAGGCGGCTGAGAGAAGAGAGAAAATTTCGCAAAAACATTTCGTTCGTTTTTATGCCTGGTCGGGAAGCAACGGATGCCATCTTCGCTATCCGCCAGCTGTGCGAGACATACAAGGTGCGCATAAAAACTTGCACATGTTATTCGTTGACCTCGAAAAGGCATACGGCCGAGTACCTCGTGAAGTTTTGTGGTGGGCCCTTAATGAGAAATATGTGCAGTTGATTCGAGCGATGTACAGTCGCAGTGCAGTTCTCAAGTCCGGTCTACAGTGGGCACTACTGGCAGTTTCAATGTGGCTGTCGGCTTGCACCAAGGGTCGGCACTCAGCCCTTACCTCTTCCTGATGATAATAGACGCTCTTACGTCGGATATCCAGGAAGAGGCTCCGTGGTGTGTGTTGCTCGTTGTTGTGTATGTTGTTTGCCGATGACATTGTGTTGGTTGCCGAGAGTGGCTTACAGGTCCAGAGCAGATTAGAGGTGTCGTGGAAAAGACTGGAGACCGTTAGCCTGAGATTAAGTCGGACCAAAACAGAGTACTTGTTTTGTGATTTTGGCGGTCCTTCCAGTCCTGTGCCCATATCTCTCGCCGGAACGCCCTTACCGATCTGCTCCGAATTTCGGTTCCTCGGGTCGCTTGTCCAAGGGGATGGCGGAGTAGACCGAGACGTAACGCGCCGGATCAACTCAGGCGACAGGTCACAGGAACAACTTGCGACCCACAGATGCCCCTCAAGTTAAAGGGTAAATTCTACAAGTGCGTGATAAGGCCTGTCGTACTGTATGGAGAATATTGGGCCGTGAAAAAGACGGATGAAAAAAGATTGCATGTAGCTGAGATGGATGTAATAAATATAAGGGGAAGTTTAGAAGTGGTGCCAGTGACAGAAAACTTGAAAGGAAATCGTTTGGCCTGGCATGGGCATGTGATAAAGAGAGGAAACGCATGTGACTAAAAGAGTGACGAATATAAATGTTGATGGAAGGAGCGGGAGAGGAAGGCCAAAGAAAAGATGGATGGATTGCGTGAGGAATGATACGAAAGAGAAGGGAGTGAAGGCTAGCGTGACGGTTGACAGAGGAGAGTGGAAAAATAAAACGTGTTGCGCCGACCCCAAGTAACATGGGACAAGGGCAGGAAGGTGATGATGAGTTAGCAGAATCATTCCAGGTCTGATTTGCTAGATTTTTTTTCTCCTCTACCTATCGTTATTATTTCTGCTGAAAAAGTTTATTCTGTTTATATGTATGTATTAGTATTTATTCTTTTTCGAGTTATTTGCACCTGCTTGTTTTGTCTCTGCATCACCCTAAGGTTGACTGGTAGAAAATGCCTCAGTCATTAAGTATGCCTTTGTACAGTATTTTTTACTTTTGCATACAATCAATCTGCCTAGCCTTTTCCCCTAAACATATTGGGGTCGGCTTCCAGTCTAACCGGATGCAGCTGAATACCAGTATTTTACATGGAGCGACTGCCTATCTGACCTCCACAACCCAGTAACTGGGTAATACGATACCCCTTGGTAAGACTGGTGTCAGATTTTCTGGCTGGCTGACTGGTGTCAGTTGGTGTCGGGCTTCTGACGACCCGTAACGACTGTCAAAGATCCATGAATGACAGCCGGGACCAACGGCTTAACGTGCTTTCCGAGGCACGGAGGAGTCTCGGTATGTAAAGATGGTCACCCATCCACAGACCAACCCCGGCAAGCGTAGCTTAACCTAATGGATCGACCCGTGCGGCAGTTATTACTTCCTCTTACCTCTGTCTGACTGTCCGTCTGTCACAGTCAATTTACTCCGAATCTTCTTAACCCCGAGCTCATCTTTACAATTCATAATACGTAAATATATTCGTTATTATAGAACAGTGATAAAAAAACTCAAGTCGCGGCTGATAATCTGCCCTATTGCAGACAATAGTTTTAACACAATATTTGCATAAGCAGCAAAGATTATGTTCATGCTTATATTCCCTTACAATCGACGTGAAGATAACGCGTTCAATGGTAGCGATAAAACATACTTGTTCTCTAATTAAAAGACCTCTACACTTCACATAAGTGATTTATCGTCCAACTTCAATTTACAATAAAAGGACATGGACATGTCGCACTTCCTCTAAAAAACTATCGTAACATTGCTGCACTGTAAAAGTGTAAACTACTTTTTCTGTGTTACGACAGTTTTGTAGAGGAAATGGTGATATCCTTACTATCTTAACTAATATTATAAATGCGAAAGTGAGTTTGTTTGTTCGTTACGCTTTCACGCTAAAACGGCTGAACAGATTTTATTTTATTCGGGAAAACAGACAATCGTACATTGTGTAATACATCTAGATCTACAGTATGCTATATGTAAATGTACAATCCACGACGTTTCCACATGGTTAGCTTAAAAAAATAAAAAATAATACAGATATGGTAAAATTACTTAAAATAAATATTTGACGACAATACAATCATTTCGTAAACTAAATATAAATATAAAAACCAAATGGTAGATGGATACTTAAATAATTTAAAAATTTGAACAAGGCGCTTAATAAGTAGTTTTTTGAATTTAAGTTTCGATAGGGCAAACACATCGATATCATTAAAATTATTATTATAAGCCTGAACCAATTTCTGGAGCGGCGCTCTCTCCCCCGCATTCGTACGACAGGGAGTTGTAGCAAACAGTGGATAAGAGCGTGTCTCACGTCTCATTACTGTTCTAGGTACAATATAGCAAATTTTACTAATTAAGTCAGAGCACTCAAACCTGTTATGTACAAGTCCATGGAGCATAATTCCTTGAAGCTACAAGCGTCTAGAGCGTAATGTTAATAGGTTAAACTTACTCAAAGATATTGATGAAATTCACATGGTTAGACCATAACCTGGATTAGGACATAGGATACTTTTTATCCCGGTATTTCCACGGGATGAAGACTTATGCGGATGAAACCGCGGGGCGCAGCTAGTCTATATCCTAAGTAATAATATAAATGCGTAAATGATTTTGTTTGTAACTTTTTCACGCTAAAACAGCTGAACGTAATTGGATGAAACTTGGCACATGGTTAAACCATGACTTGGAGATGGACATAGGTTACTTTTCATCCTGGATCGCCGGCGGAGTCGCAGGCAACAGCTAGTAAATAATAAAATTACGACGATCTAATTTAACCTGCTGTACTTACTTGCGAGTAAAACAAGCGATCCGGATTGTAGGAAAACCCCCTCATTACGGTCCGTGATGAGTTGTGACGAATCACGGATATATTTCTTATAAAATATCATAAGTACCTGTCTGTGTATGCTAGCCTGTTTGTACTTACTCTGAACGCTTTGCTATATACATACTTTCGACGAAATATATTTTTCATCACTCCACCCTTACATTTAGGGAAACATAAATCCAATGTAATCATTATAATGCGATTAATTTAGAAGTAGCTAGGACATATAAATTTGTGTATTTTCTTTTTAACTTCTATTCGTTTATTTCTGTATAGTGACGTCATTTCATTCTACAAAGCCTTAAAATATAATAAATTCCTTCAGGACGGCGTCTTCCCGGGCCTAATCCCGCTGATCGAGTCGTACCTCTCCGGCATGGACGTGGACGCGGACACGCACTGCTCCGTGCAGCAGTACCTCAAGCTCATCGCGCGGCGCTCCTCCGGCGAGATCTCCACCATGGCCTCATGGATGAGGAACTTCGTCACTTCGCACCCGCAGTACATGTGAGTACATCTTACTGACTGACTCGTACCGTCCGACCACCAAAACCATCCGCCAGATAAGTTATAAAACGAAACTTGTCCGGTAGTGGTGAATTCATCAATCTAAAGATGGCAGACTTTTTGTACAGCTGAAGATTTAGGTCATGTGATGAAGTTGGCATGGAGAAATTCTATAAACCAAGATGATAACCTATGGTTCTGATAATATTTTTTACCTTCCAGGAAAGATTCAGTGGTCTCCGAAAACATAAACTACGACCTCCTGAAGACTGCTCACAGCATACAAATGGGCACGTTCCCTGCACCCACACTCTTGGGCAGCAGCACCGTTTCGAAGACTAACGAAGACATTCCGAAGGCGTTCAGCAAGATGATGAGCAAGGATTGTCCCTAACCGCGGCCGAGCCGGCACCGTGAATTCTGTGCGAAGCACTTTAACTACTGGTTATACAACGACATCTGTGTACCTATTTACTAGGCGCCATTTGGAACATACGCTCTGCCCCCATCAAACAATTCCAATAAAGTTGTTAATCATTTGCAACATTTTAAGCCGTAGCAATAATCTGTTCGGAGCGCAGAACAAGAAAAACTAATAAAGACGAAATAAGTACCAAAGACAGGAGGAAGTCAAACTTCTGATTGAAAAATGTAATTCAACATCTGTCGGAAACGTTAACATGATGGTGATAAGTTTTTTTCTGTTCTGTGGTTCGTCCTCGCGCATTAGGTCATAGATGTCGTTGCTGTTATTCATAATTAGAGTTGCCTTACTTTGTGTACTCTGGCGACATGTATACATGACGGCATCGCTACCTTAGTCTGTTACTATAATATTAACCTAATGATCGGCACAGGATACAAGTGAAATCGAAACCGTATTTATTTTAACATTCCCCAGTGTTTTTGTGACGTCGCAGCTTTCCGTCACTGCTCGCCCAGTGACAAGATTGAAACTTTTATCTTGTGACGAGATTTATTCGAATTAGAAGTGATAATTATCTTAAATACATTTAATATTACACACGAGTTATTTAGAATAGAGACCCCAATGTGACCTTACCTTAGATGTAACAAAAATCTCGCATTTTAATCATTTACGGCTATAGACAGCTGCAAAGTGAAACCTTTTTGTTGTAATTCGAGTCAGAGCAAATTTCCTAGTGATTAGAATCGTGAGTCAGTGTGATACAAAGAAGATGAACCCACGGTTTTTATTTAGAATGTTTATTAGTTTTGTGATACTTTCAAAATCAGCTTACACATGCACATAGGTTGTATGTAGTATAATGTAGATGTAACTAAAATTAAAGGTAAAAAAATATCAGTTTCACTTATAGCAACTACTGTACTTATCTATGTCCTAATAAAATAGGGATGATGCCTAGGTCAAAAAAAAGAAATTCTATTTAGTCCGTCAGTCAGATAATAAAAAAATATTAAACACGTATTTTTTGCTTTATCATATTAATAAAAAATGACTTAGATACAACGCATTAAAGTTGGGGAGTGGGGGTTGATACGTCACAAGTATGGATAAAATCTACATACAAGTGACGTCATGGCACATTATAACTCAATGTATCGCCGTAATCTTTTGATACCGTAAAAAAAGAAAAAATATGTGTACGTTATTTTTTCATAATCTACATTACGGACAAAAAACATTTTTTTGGTCATCATCCCTATTATAGGTCAAACGTTATTAATTTCCAGAAAACAAAGTTTATTTTTATTTTAAACATATATTTTATATAAATTCTGCAAGTTTTATTAGAATATATTTCTTGATGTTTGGCAAAGGTTTCTTATTCTTCATGCTGTTATTTAGTTCAAATACTTAATATTTGTAGACACACTATGGTGCACTTATTTTTTTGCGCCTGTTGGCATTTAAAGCAGTATTAGCTAAAACATTTCCAGGGTAGTGTATAACAAATTGTCATATATGTAAAATAGACGATGAACTCACGCAATGTGTAAATATGTACAATGAAATGAATATAGAATGGTTGTGAATGGCGAAGAGAAGAGTAGGACATTTTGGAGAGGGTGATAAAGTTGGTCACAATTTTATATACCGACAGCATAACTTGTAAAGTTTTCAACAAATTATGTGATAGGAATAGTTCAAAATATTATCCGATGAAATTCAGCTCGATCAAAACTGAAACATTACTTTTTATGTTTTCGACAATGGGCATCGGCTCGCCACCGTATCAAAATTTATATAAACTGCCATGAAGGTTCGCAAACGCACGACTTGTGCTTGAGGCGTGCGTCAGCGCCGCAAGTCTGTTGTGCATTGCGCTACGCATGCGACGAGCGTACCTTTAAGCGCTCGTGTGTAATAACGCCCAATGAACCTTAAGGCAATGGGAGATACGGTGGAACCGAACGTCTTGGTTAGATCCAACCCTAAAAATGTCAGTTTTGGCAGAAATTATCTTTTCAATCAGTTCAATATGACTAGTAACTTTTAACTAGTTGTTTTCATGAAATGAAAAGCTAGTAAAATAATGGGATATAAAATGTAAAGTTTAATAGGTGTTACAACTATGAAATATTACATAGTAACATGAACAGTATGCGTTTTTGGACCAGTGTAGCATTTTAAAGCCGGCTTTGTTGATAGAAAGATAAAGTTGAAGAAAGATAATTATCATGTTGCATGCTTTCCAGCAATATTCGTGGCACTTTACCGACGCCTAATAGAGACGCGAATCATTGGAATATTGTGGACAACAATTATACAATCCATCGTCAACTTCTACCACTTACAGTTTGCGTCAAATAACTTTGCTGCTCTGAAGTGCACTACAAATGACTGCGCAGGTAGTCAATCTCATGTCAATCTTACTTATAAAACAGTAGCGCGCATGCGCAACCTTACTTCAGAGCGGCAAATTATTTCACGCGAGCTGTGTGTCTAATTTAATTATTCTGTTGGTGTAATGGTCACTTAGATTTATTTTAAAGAGTTCCTTATTGAACCAGTGCTTAAATGACTTACAAATTTATAAAAGCAAGTTAAAGATAAAGATAATTTTATTTAAGTATCTTATGTTAGCTATTTTTTTTTGTTTTGACAGTTTTATTTTTCCAAATTATGTTTATAACATTTATTTTTAAAGAGAAGTTGAGCAATATTTTATTTAGATGCAGAATTATTTTTATGTAGTTTGTTATTTTTTATTGGTCACTGTTAGTGGTTTATAATTATTATAATTTTAAATTAAATATGCATACAATAAAATTATTCGATTGTTAAATGTATTTTTTTTAATTACTTCTACTTTTAGCTTGCATAACATGTCATGTCATGATGACCAGTCTATTCTCGAACTACAACTGCAGAAAGCTCATTTGAATGTTGCTATTTAGTCCAGTAGAGATAGGATTTTGTTTCCACATAACCGGATTTTGTTTCCACATAACCTTTTATAATTCAATTTTTTTTATTTTTGCTGAATGGATAACTTCTTCTTTTCGTGTGGTTAGTGACTAACCTGGTGTCATGACAACGATCTCATAAGGTAGTCACCACAGAGTACATTTTATATAGGGAGATTGTAGATGGTAGTCACCGGAGCATTTACGTGTAATGTAACCACGTAACAGTTCAGATTCGAGTATGTATGATAATTGATAACAGTGAATGCTTCCAGGTGAGCATTACTGTGCGTTTGCACTGGCGAAACATCACAACAAAACATGTTGAAATCTCTAGTTCCTGTCAAATATTGTATGGAACTTTGACAGAAACTAAAGATTTCAACATGTTTTGTTGTGAATGTTTCGCCAGTGCAAACGCATAGTTACAGTGCGCACCATGAATGATACAAGGTGTTTTACTCTATATGCGAAAAAATCTAAAAATATATTACTGAGATAGCTCAGGCAAAAGTCGGAATAACGTTCGTTTTAGTTCATAAAATAGCAAACTAAATTTTAAAATTCAATTCAAAGGTTTCAGCTGTTTTAAATTAAAACTTTTAATCTGTTTCATAACACCATTAGATAGTAGTCGCCATGTCGTTACGTCATACGGCTAATAAGTAAACTTAGAAAGTGTTAACTGTCAACTATCAGCGTACCTTTAAAGGCTTTTTATTATTTTCGTAGTATCCAACGTAATTTTTATTGAAATAATACCATGCTCCATGGTATTATTTTGACGGTTTTGTAAAAGGAGACAACACAAATTTATAATTTAAAAAACATCACTGCATTTGTTTACACAGCCAACTAACGTAATGCGACCACAGAGCATTAAGATGTCCACTGCGTCCAGCGTTTTCGTCAAATAACGCGCGAAATTTTAAAATGCAAAATTTTAATGCATTTTTAAGGCAATTACGATTGAATAAAATTTCTGTGAATTTTTTAGTGGTACATTAGCACTATAGAATCTAATTGAGACACTTTTCAAAAATGGGTGTAATACCCTATTCGTAACATTGAACCAAATATTTGCACCATTGCGGAAAACCGAGCATTACCTACACCTGAATCACTTTTACACGTACGAATACTCACAGTTCGAGCGGTTACAACGAATGCTCTAGTCAGTGTGCCGTGCTGGCGCACTTCTGAGGACCTAAAAAATGCCACAGATGCCGCGATTGGCGTGGCGACCTACTGGGTCCAACTCATCTAACATAATACATGTATTTACCATCGACTCGAAAAGAAGACGTATTGTAACGCAATGCTCATAATAAAATCATGGAATGTTAACGTGAATACCCGGAGAGTGACCACCTAAAAAAGCCTAAGCAAAATTCGTTATGAACATTCGTGATTTACCTATTTGTATTTCAAATCTAAACTCTAAAAACCGGCCAGCGGCAAGGGTTCCGTACCATTATCCATAAAAACGGCAAAAAAAGCATGCATGTTGTATGGGAGCTCCCTTAAATATTTATTTTATTCTGTTTTTAGTATTTGTTATTATAGCGGCAACAGAAATACATCATCTGAGAAAATTTCAACTGTCTATCACGGTTCATGAGATTCAGCCTGGTGACAGACGGACGGACAGCGAAATCTAAGTAATAGGGTCCCGTTTTTACCCTTTGGGTAAGGAACCCTAAAAACAAATGACACGTCAGTGACGTCATGCATGAAATGAAGAGGACAAAATTAAAGTCGCATTCGATAATACCCAAATTGTATTTTATTTATCAAAGGAAAGGCATAGCACGTATATGTTTAAACTTTTGTATGGTAGATAGCAGAGTGTATTATTATTATTGTTATAATTTTTGTTGTAAGGTATAACTAAGCCCTATAAGGATATAGCAATGATTTGAAATATTAGGAAATACCTACTTTATACCTATTGCATAACTAAACTGTTAGCATTTTTGTACATAGCAATGAATTCACTAATGTTAACCACTCAGCGAAAATAAAATTTTTAGAACTATCGAAGGGCATATTCTTCTGGTTACTGGATCAATTGTAACAGAATAAAACAAAAAAATGTAGTAGAAGACAGTATAATATTTAGAATTTATCTACAAGTTGCAGTATATGTTGTTGCTCCTGTTGACGCCACTCTTCGCTGCCGGCGTCTCCGAGGTTACCCGCGTACTCTGTTGCGATAAGAACATTATTAGATATCAACCATATAATTACAATGACTGCCTCGTTGGTCTAGTGGTCGCAAGCGCTACTGCTGAGCATGAGGTCCTGGGTTCGATTCCCAAGTCAGGCAAAGTATTATTGGGGTTTTTCCAACAGGAATTTCTCAGTAAAGTCTAGAATTGTGCCCGGTTGATGGCAATAGGCTCGCCCACTATTAGATTGGACTTAAAAAACATAAATAGCGAAATATGGGTGTACTACAGGTACACCTCTGCCCAACCCTTCGAGGAAACAAGGCGTGATGTAATGTTAGAATTACAAATTTAAGTGTAAAACGCAACACTTAAATTTGTTGCGTTGCGTGTTTAATTGACGCCAAAGTTACTCAACATTGACGCAAACTGAGCACGATTTTTGGTGGAGATGTGCCGTGCTACAAAAGCGAGGTGATTTCACGCAACGAGAGTTTCGTTCGAATTATATACGGAAATGGTAATACGCGACTTACCTCTCATTACGTGTCGAATAATCTTCAGCGATCCTCCGCGTAGAGAAAGCACACGTTGTACACGTTGCTTTACTGACGACGAGCCCGCAGTACAAACCTAATAACACCAAATAATAGTATATGGCAAGTCTAAAAAAATCTTGTACTAAAAGATTTAAATAAGTTAATAAAGTTCACCTCCAAAATAATTCTGTCAATGAGTTGTAATGTGAAGAGACCCCCAGACAACCGTCTTAGGTACTGCGCATCATCATCCAGTTCGTCTCCTTCTTGCTGTGAATAAACACGTAAACTAAAATATGTTAAGTACTAGCTGATCGATGGTGACGACAGACGTCCAGTCCAAACCATAATTGATACAAAAATCCCATAAATAAGGACGTTCAGTTTTTTCGGGAAACTTTTCCAATTTGTTTTCCGTAAAAACCTAAGAAGAACTATTACGAACATTTTAAAACAATAAGTAACCAAAACGGTTCAGCCGTTTTCAAGTGATGCGCTTACCAAAGAACAGAGCATTTCATTTAGATTTATATATAAATATAGTAAAGTAAAATATAAGATATCTGGTTAACAACTACACAATCTTTAGGGGATGTTTAGGGGATTTTATTGTGTCAACTATATAACAGAATCTATAGGATTGATATATTTAACACAAAACAAGTGATATAACTTTTGAATGGGATCCTGACTCCCGAAAACTTACAATACAATCGTATTTGGTACATACTTTGTTGAGAAATATTTCCTACTAGCTGTGCCCCGCGGTTTCACCCGCGATTTTCTCGTTTTCGTGGAAATACTGAGATAAAATATTGCCTATATTATAGCCTCCCTCAATAAATGGACTATTGAATATTTAAACAGTTTTCATATCAGATCAGTATTTCCCGAGATTACCGCGTTCATAACAAACAACCAAACTTTTCAGCTTAATAATATTAAGAAAAATATAGATTAAGTTAAATTGTATAAGTCGCAGGCAATAGCTGTCTATCTGTTCGACATTCAGCCAGACACATAAGAATTACGACTACAGGCGGGAGTGTCCGTCCACTTTAAACCGGGTTAAAATATTATTTTAAAGTACTTCTGAGTAAATTATATTTTTCGTTTTATTTTTTTGTGGCAGAAGAATATATTGATTGTTTCCGCAACCTGATCTTGACAACGCGACATATAGTTGGCCGTGCGAAAAACAGTCTTGCCGTAAATCTAATCCTACATATTTAAATGTTTGCCCCTGTGATTTATTTATCGTTACGGCAAAAGATAATTTAATTGGGAATTGGACTCTTTTAAAATGAAAAGGCAAATCATTTGGAATCATTGGGATCCGAGGTATAAGTACTGTTTGACCAACCGCTGGACCAGTCAAAACTGTTGCAACGATCACGTTATTGCGAAGAAATTTAACCTGAAGTCGAGCCCCGTTACATAAATTTGGTGGCTTAAGATTTCTAAGTAAAATAATTGGGGCACCAATTTTTAACTTGAGAGAATGTGGGGGGAGGCCACTCGGGTTTAAAGAATTAAGAAATTCCTGTGGATAATGGACTGCATCTTCTTGATCCATTACATTATCAATAGAAGTGTAGGTGACTATATCCCATGGAAGTTTAGTTAAAATTAAATCGTTAATTTCGTCAACACTATTGTTTCTCGCCGCCAATATTGCTCGTTGACACATCCATTGATAATCTTTATTTTCTATTTCGACGATATCTGGGTAAACTTTTGATATTAAACTCTCAATGCTAGTCACTTTTTCTCCTAAATCTTGATCAATAGGTATTTTATTTTCAAAATGAGGTACTTTTCCGTCTCCAATTAAAAGTAACTCTACCTCCCCCCAAATGTGCTCTCATGTTCGTAGATAGTTTTAAGGTATGAACAAATTTCCATAATGGAGAACTTTTGAGGCAAGATTTTACAATGTCTGCTCTAGTTCCTCTTACTACTACTGGTAAAGTTTGCCGAAAATCCCCAGCAAACATGACAGTAATCCCACCCATGATTTTATCACAGCTTCTAATATCTCTAAGAGTCCTATCTAGAGCCTCTACATGAGCTCTATGAATCATGGTACATTCATCCCAGATTGGTGACGTCTTGCAAAACTTTTCCTAAAGGGCCATTTTTACGAATAGAGCACACGCTATCTTTCTGTAACGAAACGGTTAGGGGCAGTTTAAAAGTGGAATGAGCTGTGCGTCCACCAGCTAATAAAGTTGCAGCGATTCCTGATGACGCTACTGCCAAAGCTAGTTTTCCCTGAGACCTTACTTTTGCTAATATCAAATTAGTAATGAAAGTTTTGCCGGTTCCGCCTGGAGCATCCAAAAAAAATATTTTTCCCTCATTGAAACGAACACTGTGCATAACACTATTGTATGCCATCACCTGGTCATTAACTAACTTGGGTTCATTTACAGTAATATACTCATTTAATTCATTTACATCGTATGGCTTCCGCAACGCTATTTCTAAAGGATCCAAATTATGGTGTGTGTTATTCCTTTTTGTTGCAGGAAGCCCAAAATCAGTTAATGATTTATCGCAAATCTTATGAATCTCATCTTCAATTATGATAAGTCCATCATTGTATATGTCATCACTATATGCTAATGTCATATCCTGGGTCTCATTACGCATTCTGTATAATATATCTTGACACAAATCTTCCCGAAATTTGTTCCATAGCTGCAAGGGGTCAGATGGCAAAATATGAGGATTATGGTAAATAATTCTCTTAATTTTGGAGCCGGCTCGGACATGACAGCATCTGACATAGTATTTTGCCAATGTTCATCTCCCTCCAGTAAACCTAATTCCTTGCAAGCTCCTTGATAAGTATTGAAAATAACACCATTTACTGTCCTTAGATGTTCAAATGACATTGGACCGCGAACATGATGCAGTAACATTCTTAAATAGTAACATTCAGTCTGTGTCGGATGAATGTTGTAGACACGACCTAAAGTTGAGTCTTTTTATACCGGGATATCCTTCAACATCTTGTCCACGTCTTCTTCTAGAAAATGAATTTCTTTCCCATACGTAATACTGGGGTACTTCGTGATATAAAAGGGTTTTGGCAAAATCGTCTCTTTTGCAAAGATCAAAGAACGCTGTGTGTCGTTGATGAAGGATTGTTGACGCGATCTTGAAGATTTTCATTATTATAAAAATAAACTCTTTGTCCATTTTCTAAATGAACTGCTAAATGAACTATTGCCGGAAAACGTTCATGAATCGGAAATTGGAAAATTCTCCAGAGTGCTTCCGAGGAACTTATATAGCGACCATTTAAATATTTTTCTACTTCATCGTTATTATTTTGTAACGAAAATGTGGCTTGATCAGAACCTTTATGAATATACTTACAGATGTACTTAATGGCTTTGACCGATTGGCAAAACTCTACGTTAATGTGTGCATTGAAACTTCGTGATAGCACAGGGTTATAGGGAACAACCCTCCTATTATCCACTCTCATTTCTGTACCTTTGACACGAATTATTGCGGTGTTTCCACCATTATCTGGTGAACGGCGCTTGTAGGTTGGGTAACCGTCATCCCCAGTTTGAATAGGTTTTCGATTTTACACCTTGTGTTACAAAATAGCAATTTTATTACGGAACCCTAATTTTGAAAAAAAAAAAAACTTCCTCGATAAATGGACTACCCAACACTGAAATAATCATTCAAATCGGACCAGTAGTACCAGAGATTAGCGCGTTCAAACAAACAAACAAACACTGCAGCTTTATAATATTATAAAAGTATAGATTTTGTTGCGGAGTTCTTTTAAAATTATTATATCTCCTAAGATGTTCATTGAAATCAAGTGATGTCAAGGACAATTTTGTTTACATTGAAATACTTGTGATTAATAACATATTTATTTGGCTATGGATTAATATTATGTTTATAAAACTCCTTCGCAAATAATGCATTAATTTCGAACAAATTTGATTACGATAAATATATATATATATAGTGAGCCAATCTTAAAAGATAGACATATACCGTCGCGGACTTTTTTTTAGAACTTTTAAAGGGGAACAATTCCGTGATACATGATATTTGCGTAACTTAAACCGTTTACGCAGCGCACGCAACGGAAGCTCTCAAAAAGGAATATTTTTTCCCGTTTTTGTAACATTTTTCATTTATGCTCCGCTCCTATTGATCGTAGCGTGATGTTATATAGCCTATAACCTTCCTCGATAAATGGACTATCTAACACAAAAATAATTTTTCAATTGCAACCAGTAGTTCCCGAGATTAGCGCGTTCAAACAAACAAACAAACTCTTCAGCTTTATAATATTAGTATAGATTAATTACCTCCATTTCTTTTTCGGTACGATCCACTTTGTCCATATACTTGAAATGCAACTCTAGGAGCCTGTCCACCTTTTCAAGATCATTTTCAGTGAACTTCGCAAGTAATCGTTGTCTTTGGCTGCCTTGGCAATTGCGTAACATTGAGGCGATTATAGAAACAACATGTTCTGAAGAAAAAAAAACGCAAATGTAAGTGTTGGTCTCAAATTATAATAAGCCAAAAAACATGGGGTATCATAATTATGTGAATTTCGCTTTTGAAAATGTGCTTTAAGCCATGCACATAAAGGTTAGCATTAGCGTTTCGACATAGATAATTAAAGATTTAGTGTGTATTTCAGAGATTATCGATGATACGAATTAATTTATGTGTAGTTACGAACCTTCATGTTGGTCGACTGTTAATATTCTCTTCCGTTTGGGAGTTTTCATGAACAGCGGGAACACAGTGCGTAGTCCTAAAATATCTACAAACTTATTGCAGTTGTCGCGACCTTCAGGGCCGGCGAGTGCATGGTCCAGCACTTTCAGTGATCCATTCCGAGACATTTTCTTTTCCCTAAAATAAAAGATTTTTATGAGGTAGGGAAGTACACTTTCATTCTGAGTTTAAGTAGGGAAATCATTTTTCCTACATCGCAGCATAAAGACGATACGCAATTTTTTGTGTGGGAAAATCATCAAATGACTCCTCCCGGTCTGGGTGGAGCGGGAGGGCGTGTCAGACTCTTACTGACTAAAACCCACCCGTGTTCCTTCTCTTGCCTTTGCAATGCCAGGGGGCCACGGTATCCCTTTCGGACTTTCCCGCAACCCCGGCAGGCAATGGTCTCATCGGACCCCTTCACTTGCTGACATCTCTTTGAGGCGCACGTGGAACACTACGCGCCGTCGACCCGGGCCTGGTCCTTACCGGACGGCGAGCTGCCCATTGCTCACCGTCCGCAAGCCCGCGCCTACGGTGGCCGGGAATCGGCAACCGATTCCCGACGCCCAGGGCATCTCCTCCTGCGGCGGCTAGGGGCGTGAGGGCGCGAAATTTGCCTCTCCCTCACGCGCTCCGGCTCCTCCTTCGCGAGCATTACTGCTTCGCAGAAGGAGGTGACGGCCTCCCATGCCCTCTCGCTCCGTACCATGGCCTGGACCAGGGCCGGACGCGAGAGATCCCCGCCACCGATCGCCTCCACGAGGACACGGCGGTGCTCTGCCCAAGCCGGGCATACCTCCACCGTATGCTCCACCGTGTCCTCCGGGCGATCCACGCAGTGATGACACCCGGGCGTTTCCTCCCGCCTTATCCGAAACAGATACCTCCCGAAACAGCCGTGTCCGGTGAGGACCTGCGTCAGGCGGAAGGTGAGGACGCCGTGGCGCCTCTCCAGCTACTCCTCAAAGAGGGGACTTATCGCCGCAATAGTGGCGTGCCCAGCACTGGGTTGCGACAATCGCACTCTCCATGCCGCCATGAGATCCCGTCGGAGCTCTGTCCGCTGTGCCGCGATTTCTCGCGGCATCGGAGTCAAGCCCCGGCGTTTCGCCTCCTCGCGCCACTCTCAAATATGCGCGAGGACTTTTGCCTCCAGATCCCATGGCGGCAATCCGGCAAGGAGGCTCGCCGCCTCACCGGAGACCATGTGGTATCCCCAGACCAGCCGGGTGGCCATGACCCTCTGGGACGCGTACAACCTGCGGGCAGGCCGCCGCCTCAACGAACGCGCCCACACCGGTGCCCCGTACAGGGCCATGGACCGCACGATCCCCGCGTATAGCCTCCGGCAGGAGGCGTTTGGACCCCCTAGATTGGGCAGGAGCCGCTTCAAGGCAGCCCCGGCCTGGTCCAGTCTGGGAGCCAAACGTCGGAAATGCTCCACGAAGTTCCACCGACTGTCGAGGACGAGTCCCAGGTACTTCATCGTCGACTCGACGCCGATGTGAACCCCTCCTACCGTTATTTGGGAACCCGACGGTGGCGCGTTCCGAGGACCATGAAAACACATGGCCTCGGACTTGTGCAAGGCCACCTCAAGTCCCAACTGCCGGATTCTGGCCACGATTGTCGCAACCCCGTGTGTCGCTAGTTCGGCCGCCGCCTGGTGCGACCTCCCCTGCGCCAGGACCAACGTGTCGTCAGCGTAACAAACGACGCTGACGCCATTGGGGAGGTCTGCGCGTAGCACCCAGTCGTATCCGATGTCCCACAGATGCGGCCCCAGGACCGATCCCTGTGGGACACCGCACGACATCTCTCGCCGGTTCCACTCTCCCTGGTGACCGGGGTAGATGATGGCCCTGTCCGTCAAATAGGCCTCGACCACACGACAGAGGTAGGTCGGCATCCGGTGATACCGGAGTGCCTCCCTGATGCAACTCCAGGGCAGGGTATTGAAGGCGTTGGCGATGTCTAAAGACACCGCCAAGACGACCCCACCCCGAGCCACCGCATCCCCCGTCGTGAGGGCTCGCACGCGCATGATGGCGCCCACCGTGGAGCGCCCCCTGCGGAAACCAAACTGGCTCTCCGCCAAATCCGGCCCCACCCGCACCAGCCGCCCGACAAGGCGGTCTGCAATTACTCTTTCAAAGAGCTTTCCCACCTCGTCATATTGTTGGTGCCTAATGTTGCTTCATGCTCTTTTTGCCAGCCGTAGTTTTCGTAAGATGGATTGGCGATTTTTGGCACGGCATTCTTGGGCATCATTACATGCAATTACTGACAAGATACTGACGGCGATGATGCCGTGGTATCCTTAGGCATGCCGCGGCGCCGCACAATTTTATGAAGAGCATTTTTCGGACATTGCTTTTTATATTTAAAAAAAACCGGCCAAGTGCGTGTCGGACCACGCACAATGAAGGGTTCCGTAGTTGGAATGAATTTATCGAACAAACTTAACTTTGTAATTGAAAAACATGTTCTCCCTTACGGAACATGTTTTTGCAACCGCAAATTTAAGTTGGTCGATTATTACTCGTAAACTTGTAAAGCTCGCTTAAATGTGATAGTTTTCCTTTAAACTTCGTTATATATAAGTACTAATGCCGTGACATTTGAATTTCTAACTACAACCGTTTAGTTGGTAGAGGGGGGGGGGGACACTTGACTAACGAAAATTGGTACTTTAAAGCTTGATAAGTCACGAACGGTTTACTAATCAAAAAACGGTCTTCGCCTTTTAGTCTAAATTTTAATAACCAATACGTCTCATTAAATAAAAATTGAGTCATCAAAATTCAGATTCGAACATGTTCGAAAGTACCCTAGCAAAAAAAATTAATTTGGAATAACTTCTAGATTCCACGCAATTAGGATGTGTCATTTTTGTGGTATATAGGGAGGATAAAGGGCATAATTTCAGTAAGTATAAATAACTTTTCCAAATACGACGGAATTACCGAGATATAAAATTAAAACTAAAAACCTCGTATAGGTCTGAATGTAACGAAGTTCCGAGGTTTATTTGTACTCTAAAATATACCAGGTTGAAAAAAAGACGATTTTCTAAAAATTAAATTTATTTATTTTTATTTTTTTTTTTATTTATTTATCACACACACAACTATCATTACAGGCAATAATCCTAATGCGGTAGCGTGGTCTTTATTTACATTCTAAATTAAAATTAAAGCTACTACTTATATATTAATAACATAACATAACACAAACAATGTTACTTTTGTGAATTCATTCAGAGAGCAATTAAATAAATCTATCCTATCAGCAGTGTCATTCAGTGTATGCAAGGCTCGCGTCAGGGGCGCTTTACTGAGCAGGTTGGTTCGCGCGCGTGGCACTGCTAACAACCGTGGCCGTCGGCGTCGCAATGCGTACTTGTCAGGCACATTCAGATATATCTCCTTCAAAACACCAGCATTAAACATTTTACCGCGCAACAGCTTAAAAATATACGTGGTAAAAGCCAGGTCCCTTCTTGTCTCCAGTTTGTTGTACCCAACCATGCCAATTACGAACAAGGTTGGGTACATCAACGGATAGAAGGGGTAGACCCCGTAAAGTTTCATATACAAATACCTGATAAATTTGTTCTGTATGCGTTCCAACATAAGACTATATTTAATCTCATGTGGAGCCCATATGACAGCATTACACTCAAGTTGAGTTCGTATCAGAGCATTATACAATGCTGTTACCGCTGTAATGTTTGTAAAACCCGATGCCCGACGGAGTATGAAACCCAGGCTTCTATATGATTTTTTACAAACATTTATAATATGTTCACGAAATGTGAACTCGGTGTTCAGGCGCACCCCCAGATCGCGTACCTTTTCTACCCGCTCAATTGGCGTGTCATCTAACGCATACCCATGATGATGTGGCACTCTCATTCTGCTAAAGGTTATAACCGAGCATTTTTTTTACATTAAATTGCAGCTTATTCTTCCTGCTCCACTCTGCCACACTATCTATATCACGCTGCAACCGTGCACAGTCACTCAAATCTTTAATTGCCATAAGCAACTTAAGATCATCCGCGAATAATAGACAAGTGGCAACCCTGACAACCTCAGGCAAGTCATTTATCATAATAATAAAGTTCAAGGGACCCAGATTGCTTCCCTGGCTTACTCCTGACCTCGTGTAATTGCTCGGATTTATAACCAGCATATTCTACAAACTGCCGTCGATCTCTCAAGTAGTTAGCAAAAAACTGCAGTAATTTGGGAGTACAGCCGACTGCTGCCAGCTTCTCTAATAATATGTCGTTATCCACCAAATCGAAAGCTTTTTTAAAGTCAAAATAGGCAGCGTCGACTTGTACTCCCGCATCAACATTTGGAACCACGTACGTCATAAAATTCAGTAAATTACTGGTCGTGCTGCAACCCGGTCTAAAACCGTGCTGGGCATCCGATATTAAACATGATACTTGGTCCAAAATGCACGTTTGTACGGTCGACTCAAAGACCTTTGCTGGTGCTGACAGAATTGCCACTGGTCTATAGCCACTCACGTCCGAATCCATCCCACCCTTAGGTACTGGGATCACACGTGTGATTTTCCAGCATTCAGGAAAATAAGACGACTCAATGCACAGATTATATAAATGTAAGAGCGGCTTCGCTAGTACAGCGCGGCAATCCCTTATTACAAAAGCAGGAATACCGTCTGGCCCCGCCGACCGCTTTGCCTTAAGTCGATCTAGAGCATTCGTTACTTGGCTCAGTTGTAGGCGACCTATATGTACACGCGAGCTGCTACCGCCGCTTGAGACCACTGCGGCGTTCACATCGAGTCGTGGTTCCTGATTACTGTAAACAGAATAAAAATATTGCGCGAACTCACCAGCACACTCCGACTCGGGTATAACTTTACCGTTTTTGAGAATGCTTTTCCGATTATCTGTTCCCTTTTTAGCCCTCACATAGTCCCAAAATGATCTCGGATCTTTTGTAAAACCTTGCTGAACCCTCTCCCGGTGATGGTTATGAGCACGCATTATCATCGTTTTTACTTTTGCCCTACACCGAGCAAACATTCCGTAATCACTGCTTACCCCACTATTTTTGTAACATTTATGCAGTATCGCCTTTTCTTTAATACAATGGATAATTTCCCCCGTATACCACTCAGGGTACCTGTACCTAGAATTAACATTATTTTGCCTTTTTCTTGGAACGGAACTATCGATGATGCTATTTATGGTGTCATAAAAATAATGAATGGCCTTATCTGGGTCATTTATATCATACATCGGCTTCCAATCGTTTGATAATAGCAATGAGTACAGCGCGTCATAATTTGCTTTGGCAAAATTCCACTGTGGACACAAACCACTCGCTTCTGCAACAACAGTATGAGGCGGGATGGAGTTTGTATATTTACAGTCCGAACGCTCACACTTGCCTACAGGTACGCATATTGCGAGCGGCGGGTGGTAGGGGTCCACCGGCACAAGAATTTCGTCTGCCTCACTCACGCGCACCTCGCCCCCACCCAATGAACACAGCACTAAATCTAACTGTCGACCATTGCAATTAGGTACTTTATTTGTCTGTATGAATTCACAAAAAGAAATAAAATACTCGTAATAATTGACTACATTATCATTACAAGAATGCAAATTAAAATCTCCTATAACAACTACGTCCCTATAATTTACACATAATTGTTCTATAATTCTAAACAAAGTCATATAATCGTTCTCGCTACTGTTCGGGGGAATATAGACAACACAACACAAAAACAAATATCTATTACGCGTATAAACTGTAGCACAAACCAGTTCAAAAGCACATCTATCGACGTTGACGTCACCAGGTACTGTTACTTTCCGTAGTTCGAACCCATGTGTGGCCACAAGAAACGCGCCTCCTTGTTTCCGCCCATCTAATCGGTCGCATCGTAAAATATGATATCCTTGTGGTATAATTTCTGCATTATGTATTGATTCATTGCAACCAGTTTCGGTTATTGCAATTAAATCAGCCCCCGAAGATTCGATATTATCACAAAACATATCCAACTTAGTACGTAGACCTCTTGCGTTTTGATAATAAATTTCAATGCTTCTATTTTCCGTCGTTCGGCTTATTTGTTGGTCTCCGAAACCAAATCCATTCGGAAAATTCTGCATTCAGAGGCCATACCTCTGGCTGACATAATTTGTGGTAAAAGCCCTCAGAGATCCCAACAATGAATGAAGCATAGTCTCTCTCTGTCTTATGCCTAATTTTTTCAATTTTGACATTAGCTTCAGAGCCACATACCTGTATCACATGAGCGGTCAATTTTTCCACTGTGGTTTCCGGGTGTAATCGCCAAACGTGGAGATGTTTCTTACGCTCCATTGCTTGAATTTCCTTAAGGCTAGAGTTCTGGCCTCTCTTTACATCTTTATTTTGAATCTTCCCTTTCTTCTTATGGACTATTTTCCACCCCTCATTATTCTCTTCCTTGCTGCTCATATCAGCCTCGGTTGTTGATAAAGACTGCCTCTTTTCCTGTGATACTTCCTTAGACATTAGTTGTTCCACCGTTTTCGTGGCCCCACTCGATAGCACAGCTGTGGCGCCGGCGGTAGGCTCGTTACCCAGGTCATTTGCGGATTGTTTACAAATCGCATCGACATAATTCAATGCTTTTTTAGGAAGTTTCACCGTGTCTGCTGATGTTTGTGACACTTTGGAGCTGTTAAGTTGATGTTCTAAATATTGATTACGCGTTATTAGTTCCCTCATTTGATTTTCTAACGCAAATACTTGTTCAACTTTTTGTTCAAGTACCTTCACATATGAACGCAATTCATGCAACTCATTTTTTGTAGAATTAAATATTTCCTGCATATTCTCCATCTTACTTGTCTGGACATCTAAGCGTGACAATACCTCAATTCGAAAGTCCTTGATCTCCTGTAGCAAGTTGAATTTGGGTTCCATCACCGGAGATTCCGTGTTCTTTACACGACTTCCTCGCTGAGTGTTGACGTTGCTGCAGATTGAAGAAGTGTCTACTTGGCCAGATTTTCTGCTAACAGGTGTATCAGCATTGCGACTAGGCTTGCGTTGAGAGCAGACACACTCAGGACATACCCATTGATCCTTATATTCCTGAGTCAACGTAACAAAGTTTTCCGTAGGAATTCCAAGGCACTTTAATTCATACACTTTGTTGCAAGTCTTTTTAGAACACTTAATATATGGCATGTTCGATATGTCCACACCACAACCAGTACAATTTCGCGACATTATAGCGAGATAAACAATTAAATTTCGGTAACGAACACACAATACGTCCGCTCTGTTCGCGCGCGCGCAAATAGATCAGCGCAGAAATCTCAAGAACTAAACATGCTAGTGAAATAGGGATACGAAATATTGCATTTAAACTATCAGTTTTTTTTATATAAAAAAGCAATGTCCGAAAAATGGTCTTCATAAAACACTGTGCGCCGTCGTCTTTATTCATGACGTAGCATACCGACGTGAAATCGCGGTCGCGCATTCTTTTCACAACAGAACTGCCGAAGCATCCCGAGGGATGCCGAAGCATTCCGAACTGCCGACACCGCGAAACGGCATACTTAGGAAGCTTTGTTTTTTTACCTACGATCAGTATCATAGAAATTTAAATTTTATTGTCACACTACTAATTAATTAATATTCGTAGTCCCTTGCCCTGCCTTACTGACTAAAACCCACAGGTGTTCCTTCAGTTGCCTGTGCATTGCCAGGGGAAACAACCAAACATCCCTTGCCGTGCCTGAGGAGTGGCTGTGAGTGTGGAGATCAATAGGAAAAACTAATTAAGACGGCCATATATAAATACCTAAGCATAAGATTCATGAGCTGCAACCCTTCTCCGCGCAGGAAGCGGTCGCGGTTGGACGGTTCCATGAGCGCGCAACACAATGAGTCGAACATGTTCTCCATAGCCTCTTGTTCCTCTGCACCGGCCGGGTCATTACGTTTGTAGAACTGTTGGAAAATACATATATGGTACCTCGAAGAATATTTTATTTAAAGGGGATGCGCTAAGGTAGCCCGCGATATTCGTTTTCTTACGTTTATTGCAATTTGCAAATCAGCGTCAGGTTGTATCTTGATTAAAATATGATTCACAACCGTAACTAATATGGATTTACAGAATTATAGTCATTAGAGTCAGGAATACAACTCCTTATGTTAGAATAATCCTAAAATGTCATGATTTCATGAAATAGGCGAAACAATATTTAGATCAACATACAACCTGAATTAGAATTTCGTGGGCTACCCTGACACAAAAAGTTTGGAGAAAATTATCCATTTTTTTTTAAATATTATAATAGCCGGCAAGCAACTTAAGCATGTGCAAAAAACGATATTACGGTATCATTTGAGACAAGCACTCCACACAGGGCGTTTTTCCATACAAGACTAAGATGGGACCTGCATAATAGGCGCCCTTTGTACAAGGAGTTTCCCGGCTATTGTAGTTACGTTCGTGTCTCAACACGAACGCAACTACAATAGCCGGGAAACTCCGGCAATGCAGTAGAATCGAAATGCGATATAACTTTGTTCCTGCTACAAATAATATTTGGAAACTTACCGCCAGCTGTTGCAATAAAACATCAATGCCATCAAGTTCTCCCAACAATTTCCTGTTGTCTGGAGTATTTTGCAACAAAATTGATAAAATTTCTGTGGCATATAATTTGTTGCCATCAAAAGGCACTTTTAACTGTGAAAATAAACAGAAATATTAACGCAAAATGCATTAAAAGAGATATAGTTATAAAGTTAAGTAGACCGTAATGATGCATACCTTCAGTCTTTTGAGTATCCATTGCATGAAACCCTGTTTAGCCACTTCTGAACTCAATTCAATTCTGAATTCAGTTAGGTTTTCTATGATACCTGTAAAATATGGCTTTTTTAAAATAAGAAGTAAGTTAGAGCATAAAACATGGTATACAGTAGGATACAAAGTGAAACCAAGATATCAGTATGTTCTTGGTCAAATTCAAAGATGCACAACCGGTTATCATGGATCAGTAAAGTTGACATCATAACATTACCTAGAGTGTCATGTACAGCATCTCTCTCATCAGGTACTGTTTCATCAAGGCGCGCAAGGTTGTGCAACAACAAGGCTGGTGCTTCTGCTTCTGCCAGAGCATTGATCAGCTCATCAGCACCCTCCTCACTCTCATGGAGAATATCTACATCTGTTAATTCCTACAAAATATTGATTTAATTGAGAACTTTAACATCGATTACATAAGAACTACATAAAAGTTAAGTTTACCTGCAGCAAATGTACAACTTTAGTAGATATATCCGTGTTATCATGTGACAACAACTCCAACAGTGAATTTATACACTTCAAGTCTACCAGCAAGGGGTACTGGTCCGGCACTGTAGCTACTGCACTCAGCTCCTGAAAACAAATGTTTGAAAAATACTTCCTGTAGAGAAATCTTTTAGGTAACTTCTGCCATCTCAAAACGGTTGATAAGGCCTTTGTGTTGCAAGAACAAACTTAGATGTGTCTGAGCATTCCCATATGGTCCTCTACATTACACTTAGCTCCTTTGCATACACTAAAACTATATGTGCAAGAGTGACAGTAAATTAAAACTATCAATCTTTGTGAGATGGAATTATTTAAAAGTGAAGGTTGAAGTAAAGGTAATTAATTATGCTGCAGGAGCTACATTAATAAGGTAGTTGTACTATACCTGCAGTGCTTCATGTAAATCTATTTCACTGTCCATAAACTTCTCTGGTTGATCTGGAAACTTAATTCTCATCTCTCTGTTCCTCAGAGTTTTCTTCTCGAAATTCAATACTAACTTCTTAACTGCAGTTTCATCAAGAATGTCTCCCTAAAAATTATAAAATTTCAGATTTTATTTCAAATCAATAATCAGACCTCTATTTTTAGTATTCCAAATGTAGGCGAAGAACTAACTATCAGCAATTTTTTTGAATCATGTTCGACAGATATTGTGAACAACTTGAACATGATCAAGATTACTTACCTCAGTTGCTTCAGTCTCAACAAATCTCAGAATATCTTCTCTTTCTTTGTCTGTGATAGTAGGTTCTTTTGGAAGGGTTGTACTCAACGGTAGTAACATACGATGATCGGATTTAGACCTCGCCATTCGCCGCATTTTTGAAGCCTTCGCGCCATCGTCGTCAGAGTCCCCACTGTCATCTTCATTCGGTCTCTTGGGCGTTGGTGTGGGCTGTTTGGTAACAATAATCATTAAAGGTAATACTTTCGATAATTTTATACAAAAAGTAAAACGAGCGGAACAAATCTAGGCTTTTTTTACTCAAAGCTTTTGTGGGCTTATTTACCTTAAACGAAAGCAGTTCTCCAACATCCATGCTCTCACACGTATGTGTCTATTTATTTCTCAAGATATTTACTTATTTCCAATCGCCAGTTTTCACAAAATAAAACAGATAAATAACACTCCCAAGCCCCCAACAGAAATTGGTTAGAAAATTAATGTGATTTGACATTGAATTGACAGACACATACTTGACATTGACAGTTTTACGTTTTAAGCGTGCGGCGAAGGCACAGATTAAAAAGACGTAGCAGATTTACTGTGCAGTAGTGTTGTACGTAAAAAGGGGCTCGTGGCTAAGTAAAAGCCGCAGTAGATCGATCGAAAGTTAAGCAACGCTTGCCGAGGTCAGACCGGGGACCATCCATTTCATCCGAGGTCAGTTCCAGACAATATATTTCACACCGAGACGATAAGATGCACGTGTAGCCGTTGGTCCTGGCTGTCATTTATTGATCTTTGACAGTCGTTGCAGGTCAAATGGTTATTCAGAAACCCGAGTCTTACCAATGGGTACGTGGTGTACGTAAAAAATGCAGTCGTGTCATGCAAAATTCAGCTGCATCCAGTTAGACTGAAAGCCGACCCAAAAATACTACGGAAAAGCCTAGGTGTAGGTAGACGATGAGGGCGTGCGTAAGATATAGAAAAAATACAATACCTAAAACGTGGTAATTTATATTACTTTCAACTGCTTACAACTAATGGACTTAGTTCAGTTAGTTCACAATAAACGTTTTGACTTTTGACTGACTTATTGACGAATATCGCTTATCACATAAATGCATTGAAATGTCATTGCATCATAGATGTGATTCTGACCTCCATAGGCAATTTTGTTGCAAATATAAAAAAAAAAAATTGGCGGTAAAATTTAGTTTTTTTTAAATTGCTGTGAAATTTTAACAAAAAAAATTAACAAATAATTTGTAAAGGTTTAAGGTAAATCCTTTGTTGTATGAAATAATGGACAATAAGAAGAGTAACCAGTATGCAATATTAAAAGTGAGTCCACGGTATTTTCCATATTAGGGCTCTACTGCTGTTAAACGTAGTACTCTCAAACTATGCATTCCATAATAAATTAATTATTCTTTCTTTGTACTTACTTTAGTAAGTAGACCCGTAGCTTCTTTCACCTATAACTGCACTGCACTTAGTAGGTCCGAGATATGGCGGTACCTACCTAAAGTTAATTTATTTGATTTCATAGTGATAGATTGGTAAAAGTATTTAACAACTGAGAAGAGCATTTTACCTGTACCACTGCATAAAAGAGCACTACCTGAACCTTTATACAAACTGCATTTAGTTACAGGATGTGGTGTCTTCAATGAAAAACGGAAAGGCGTTCAATTTGCCAGGAGTACTGGAAATGTTAAATAGTAGCAAAGACGTCGATGTGCAAGTTAAATTATTCTCAGTCTTATCTGCCTATTTAATGTTAAATGTAATTTTAAACAATTTTAGTCATTATATTCTACCTTGTAGAGACAAGGTAGAATAATTGTCTGAATAAGCCTATTTATTTTTTGCAGGATGATAATATCGAGGCAATCGTTACATACAACCCCATATACGACAAAATATCTAAAACAATAGCGAATTCTCCTCCAAGAAAAACTATAGTTGCGTTTAATTTTCTCTCGGCCCTTTTGTACGTCGATGACGAAGACAATCATAGGAAAAACAGCTTGGTCGCATATGCAAGGAATATGATCAGAAGCAGCGGTTGTTTGGCTACTATGTGTGATCTCTTTACTACTTGCATGATGGTAATTCAGTACTGAATTAGTATTTTTTTATATGCACTAACATGCGGAAAGCTAAAAGAGGCCGATCAGTTCTCGGATGGCGACATCGACCTATCGGAAGATGCAGTGTGTGAGTAGTCCATGAGACGACTCATGCGGGCACTGCAGCTTCGGGGCGGTCATTGTGGCCATTTTTGGGCAGGCCTATGCCTCCAGAAGTTGACAGTATTTTGGCTGATGATGATTGACGATCATAGATGAACTTCTGTGGATTTAAATTTTATTCAACATTCCCAGCACCAGGACGCGTGGCGTGCACTTTGCCGTTGTCTCGCTGAATCGTGCCGTGCTGTTGAAGCTAATCAAAGCTATTGTACGCACCTTGTTCCAATGGTAAGTTATGCTCTGTTTCATTCATACGGTCCGTAATTATACCTACCTTATCTTTAATCCATTGTTAGAGCTTGTTAAAATTATGAAACACAAATAAAGATATGAATACTGAGGAGACTACCGCCAATAACAGCATGACCCAAATGCCCCTTGAGAAAAAAAGTTCCTCCTTTTGGCCTTTAGCATTCACATTAATTTGTCTCTTGGTAGAATCCTGTCAACTTCGGTCAAGTCAAGCAGACTATAATACTTACCTAGTATCAAATATTTTCTGCAGTGCGTTCAGAGGTGTAGTCAGAGGAACATCGAAGTGCTACTGGTTCTGCAGAGCTTGCTACAGCACCACAACCGCAACATCACCCTGTTCTTGGAATGTAATGGAATATCTCTGTTTCAAAGGTCAGATATTTCCATGAACTGTCTTATTTGTGTACGTTTAAAATATCAGTGGTGGTCTTGTGGTGGAAGTCAAACATATATCCATGATCCAAAATTAGAGAGAATAATTCAAACAATATTTTCTACAGTGGGTCTTTATGACCTTCGATAGATATACCTACCGTACAGATATGTACTGTTTAACTCGTAGGGAATTCCTGCAATACGACATCTGCCTGCAGCTACTGGCCACAATAGCGCAGAGTTCCACTGAAGCGGTCGCACTTATCGCCAAGACAGGCATTTGTCAACAATTAAGAGACTTCTTGCAGATGTATGGACCACAGTCACAGGTATTATTTTAATAAAAGTGCCTTTTAGTTTCAATTTAATCGGTCATGTTAGATAAAAGAGTGATTTATCCAGTTTATAAAATAAAGTTTTCTGTTAACAGTTGGGTCAATGGGCTACCATAGTCTTATACCATACGTCGAGAGTTGAAGGTAAAAGATCATTTAATTTTGTTAAATAATAATGAGACTTGCTTTTATAAATCATTTTGTAACTTGTCATTTTAGCATCATGTGAGGACCCAAAGGTCGATGAAATAAGAAAGGAAAATAATAAACTGAGTGAATCTTTACTAGTTAAATTGCACACTACTGACCAAAACAGGCAGAAAGAATGCAGTGCAGATACCACCAAATTTTTCCAGAATGTTATGAAGGAAATACTTCAGTGTGGCGCACAGAAGGAATTCAACAATTTGAAAGCTTTCTTTCCACCCGATATTATGACGAACAGAAGTCCAAAGGATAATGTAAATTACGACTCGAAAGTCCCATTTAATGATGTTCCACAAAGCAATCAGTTCTGTATGGCTCGTCAAGATCCTAATAAGTTTTATGAAAGAATTGTTAAACCAACATTTATTCAAAATGATAGTACACATTTGAATAAAACAAATGAACTATCCTTTTCTTTTTTAAGAAAGCAAAATTCGAATAGAAAACCCGTTGCAAAGAATTTTGTCACAGCTGATAGACTACTTCAAAGAACATTTCAGACTAATGAAAGTAGGATTAGAAAGAATACTGTGAATGAGTCCTTGATGGAAATAGACGACAGTCGCTTGAATACACTAGGCACGAACGATTTCAATCCACAATTTGCCTCTACCCCTAAAAGAAATGGCTTGTGCGAAAACTTTAGATACGAAAACCAGCGTTCGAATAATGACACAGTCAGAACTATTCAAAAGTCTGTAAGAAACTATAAGATCAAGCGACAATTACAGAAAAAAAAGATAGCAAAACATTTACAGCGAAGCAAAATCGATAAAGAAATTAAACACAAGTCATTTAGTGGACGATTCTTTGACGCAATCAACACATCATGCACTACACTTGTTAAAACAGTAAAAAAAATATTTAGACATAAGAGTGATTTGCACGAAACAGAAAATGATACTGAAAATAATAGTTTGAACGCGACTCCAAGTCGAGACACACTGTCTTGTAGCTATAGTTTCACTAATTATATGCGTAGAAGAGACGCTGTTTTAAAAAACAATTGCACTAATAAGTCTGGGGGAGGTATTGAGGACTTAAAGCCAAAGGAAAATATTGAAGACTTCACTGTGGAGATGAGCAAGTCTTGTAACACCTGCAATAACACCATTGCGCTTAAACGGAAATTGGTCAGCGATGAACACTTGAAGCAGACTATTAGAAAACTTAAACTAGGAATTAACTTGTATGGATGTAATTTTAAGGTAATTTAAGTTCTATCTTCGAGTACTACGGCCTTTCTTTTGTCAGTTGTAAGTACATATTCATTTCATTCCTACTAATTCATAATTATTATTTCAGAAAATATCTCGAACGATGTGGCCAAAAGAAAATTACATGACGCCTGCTGTTCTCTATAATTTGTACCGAAAATTAATTATAAAATAAGCTGCTAATATTTCGTTTCATTTAGTTAACTTATTTCGAAACACTTTCATATTCTTTGTTACAACTGAAAAGACTACCATAAAGCTAATGAGCACCTAAACGAGACTTAGACTCCAACAAAAACAAGATAATTATTCATGGTCATTTTGTATTATCTTAAATAAATAACATAACATAATTACATGATAAAATTATGTTATAATTATACCCGAAAAAAACACGGTCCGCTCGTCTTATAGTTTACTGTAGGCCGATTCATGGCGAACCATATCTCTTGTGATATCAGCAATAGTTGGAGTCCCTGTGATAACAAAATGGTCAATTTAAATAATGGGAAAACGTCAAACTGCAGTTAATACGAAAAACAATTTTTCCCGTGTTCATTTAACATCAAATTAGTCATTATTAGCTTTCGAATCAAAATAGAATAAACCTTAGTGTTAGTGTGATAACTTAAAATCGCTCAGAGAAGCAAACGTATACCTACCTGCTATTTGAAAAGTGCATTCCAACTCAGTCCGGAAAATATTGAGCATTCTTTGGACACCAGCTTGCCCTCCAACAGTTAAACCCCACAGCGCAGGACGACCAACGAAGACCTGTGTCCACATTTCACAATTATTTAAACTGACATTAAATATTGAATAGCGGATCTATTTTCTGGATAGTAAGTAGATAGGTACCTACGCAGAAGAATAAAGAGACTTACCATTTTAGCCCCGAGTGCTAAGGCTTTGTACACATCAGTTCCCGTTGACACACCACCGTCTAGATAGACCTCGACATTGTAGTTTCTAACTGCTTCTATGATTTCTGGTAATGTTTCAATCTGAAGTATTCAACAATGTAGGAACATTAGAATCATAGTATTTTTTAATTAAGAATTGCAGTAGGTAGGTAGTGTAGGTATCTCTATCGTATTATAATTACCGTAGAAGGAACACCGTCCAATTGTCTCGCTCCATGGTTTGATACTAAAATTCCCGAACAACCAGCTTGGACTGCTTTCACTGCATCGTCTCCGCGTAGAATGCCTTTTGCTATAATCGGCAGTGTTGTAATGCTATCAAAAGAAAGCAGCTGTTATAAATAGTCCCGTTATTTAGATTTTTGATTCCAGTTAGATATAATAGAACTTATGTTACCTTTTCAACCACTTCACTTCGTCCCATGTCAAAGATTTATCGAATAATTTCCCGACGTACTTGTTTATACCGCTACCACCTTCCGTACTGCTTATCTTGGTAGATAACACGCCTTCAAAGTTAGCGAGCCTGTAAGCAAGTAATGTAAAGAACAAATGGTATTACTAAAGATGACAAAAAATATATTGAATTCAAGTCTGCATCTTTATTTATTTATATTTTTATGTGCATGATAATGTGATTTCTTGATTAGATACCTACCTCAAATGCGACGGCAGAGTAAAATTATTTCGCACGTCTGCGCGTCGTATTCCGAAAAGTGGACTGTCTACAGTGAGTGCTATTGCTTTAAAACCTGCCTTCTCAGCTCTGAGGACTAGATTTTTGGTTACTTCTCTGGAAATTAAATATAATTTTGGTGAATTTTCGCACATACTTTAATCACCGTATTATGATTATTATGGTAAAAAAAAACTTTTTCACAAAAAATAAAACCGACTTCAAAAAAAAACACTACAAAGTGAAAAATAACTGATTTCGGAAGTCGGTGTCTTGGGTTTTTTATTTTAGGTTTTTTGCCACCGACTTCCGAAATCAGTTATTTTTCACTTTGTAGTGTTTTTTTTGGAAGTCGGTTTTATTTTTTGTGAAAAAGTTTTTATTTTTAACTTTTTCGTTGTGGTACCTACACAAAACCCCCACAAAAATTGAATACCAAGTAAATTACAGTGACAGGAACTATTAGAATATCATCCACATAATGCTAGGTGGGAAAAATATGTATTATTGAAGCTAACTCAAAAACCCTTCATCAGATCTTGACCAAATTTATATGGGACCATTTCTGAAGTATGCCCTACCAAACAAAAAAAGAATCATCAAAATCAATTCATAATTGGCTGAGTAATCGCGTAACAAACATACAAAAAAAACATACCGTCGAATTGAGAACCTCCTCCTTTTTTTGAAGTCGGTTAATAAATACCTGTCATTATAAATGTACAGCTGGAACCATTTTATAGCATCAGGTGCAGCTTCAGCAACTTCTTCTATAGAGCTTGTGGCTATAGTACTGAGTGTAAATATGGTCTTCTCTGCTTGCGCAGCTAAATCACAAAATTATTAAATTAATACAAAACAATACTTATATTCAGACATTTAGAAGTTAGATGCATTAGGTACCTCGTGCATTAGCTAATTCGCCCTCAGGGTGCGCCATCCGTTGCATAGCAGTCGGTGATATACCGACAGGAAGAGAAACATCGTGTCCCAATACTTTTGTACGTAGATCACAATGACTTACTCCTATGAAGCACTTTGGACGAATCCGCAACCTATGAGAAAAAAAGCTTTATCGCCTAATCGAGAAAAATTTAAATGAAGGACTTTCTTCTGCGTTGATGACACTTACTTTCTTACTTAACCGGTTGACCCCGATTTATTTTCTCTTGTATCCACACATCAAATAGGTAGTAAATAACACGTATATAGCTGCTACAACATACCTTTGGAAAGCTAGTTTATTCTCAGCCAAAGTTTGTTCCTCTGTTGCGCCACTTTTGTAATAGTCGCGAGCTGGTTTCGGTAATACCGATAGAGCACTCTCCTCTATATCCTTTACACTTATGTATTTCTCCATTGTTTTTATGAAGTAATTTGCTACTTATGATGAGACTCCGCGAGCGCTTAACTTGGTCATTACTTGCCGTCAAATGCGTACAAATGATAACGCGCCATATGTCTTATCTATTTATGTATGTGTAAGGGCACAGGTCATTATAAATCTTCAAACGCTATGAACACCCGTTGACCCGTTCTTGGCTTTATATATGAAGAAGACATAGCGCTCTCTACATCTTGAATTCTTGACTGTCTATTCTCAAGAAATATGTGGTATTTCTTGTAGTCATAATAATAATAAAATATTGGTTGAGGCTAGCTAATCATATCGCTAGAGAATTGTCAAGAATAGCTGGGTGGACCGACTGCAGTTCCTGTAAGCCTCGGTGGCAGCGCCAGCGGAGCAAAGCAGCGAGCGGTGTTCTTTACCATCACCTTCATTTGTATCTTACTTAACTATCGCCCTGTAACTAGCTCGGGATATGAAAGTGTCGAAAATATATATACGTTCGCAGTCAGTGATAACATAATTTGCTAATAAAGTAAATTGAGATATTAGTTATTATGACTTGGTCAGTTAAGGCGAGGTTTTCCGTGTCTGTAGGCCTTTGAAACGCTACCTCCGCCTCCCCCAAATGCAGAGTGACGTATCTATTTACGATGCACCGCCGACCATTTCACGGAAAATCCATGCCACAGCATGAAATATTTGCAGTTGATCAACTGAACTAGTTTTCTTAGATTCGATTTTTTCAATAAGTTTACATTTTATGGGACCTACGGTGTCATGAACTAAAATGATTACTTAAAATGTCCTGTGTACCTAATGGGCGTTTTCAGTCCGTTTCGTCGCTGTCTGCGACGATATAGGTTACGATAACAAGACAAGGCACTAAACGTATCCGATCATCTGATCGCCAATATCGTGTCGATGTCGGGTCGGTGTCGATGTCGGGTCGGTGTCGTTATCGGCTAATGTATTGTGTGTGTGCGTGCGTGTGTTTGTTTTGTGACAATCAATTCATTTTATTTATAAAATAAACAACATTTTTTCCTTTTCATATACCTACTGTTATGGGAGAGATCGTAGAACGTACAACGAAAAACATGAAGTTTAGGCCTCTTCTGTCATCTATGGTTTTAATAAAAATCAATAAAAAAAATCTCATTAACAGTCACCTAACCATAGCCACCCTTGTACAAACTGCTGATTTTTTTAGTGATAGCTGGGGTAGTCATGAATAATCTGTAAGAAGCAGTTCGTATATCAGTGTTGTGCCATTAGGTAGTATATGAAGGAACGCAGACGTTTAATAATTCACTTAAAACGAAAAACTTCGCAAGCAATGGGAAATTGCTACTGACGAGTGTTACTTGCGCGTTTCGACCTCAGGAGGAGCTGCTTCTCATACGGATAGCTCTGTCACTTGCTCGCTAGTCCAGCTAGCCAGCCAGTCACGTCACCAGTCCTAAATCTCTGTATATTTTGCTCGCCGAGACCAAAACTACAAACAGTGTACAGTGAAGATTTATAAAATGTGGCTGTTGTTTTAGTATATTGTGATGTCTTATGACTTTCACGCGAATGAAGTCACGGACAGAAACTAGTTTCAGATAAACATGACTTTGCGGTAGTAAGGTGAAAGTTTAAAATTATAATAGTGCTACTGGGTATCTCAACGGTCACGCAAAATGTAATTTTGATAGAAAATATCAAAGTCATAATTTCGTTCGTTATAAAAAGAACTATTGTGCAAAATTGCATGCTTCTAGACCCAGCGGTTTAGGTTGTGCATTGTCTGTCAGTGAATTTAAGAATTTTATCAAGTGAATTTAAGAAAAAAAATGGCGAATTTCCATACAAACTTTCATCTTTATTTCGTCGGGATTTTTGTTAAGTTGGATGGGCTAAAAATTGTCTTACTGTTTCGCTTATACTGTGACCATATTTTTTTGTTTTGGATGTTTCCCACCGCTCATGAAGATTCGTAAATATTGACGGCTATTTACGAAGTAACAATTGCCA
Source organism: Xanthia togata (assembly GCA_963853775.1). NCBI lineage: Eukaryota > Metazoa > Arthropoda > Insecta > Lepidoptera > Noctuidae > Xanthia > Xanthia togata. Next base: position 14,107,987 of record OY970793.1, read on the forward strand.
TAATTTATTGTCAAGTGACGTACCTAATTTCGATGTCCTAAAATAATAGATTCGATAAATTATAGCTGTAGCAAGCTATAATTTATCGAACCTATTTTTTCGAAACAGTAAGACAATTTTTTCCCTTCGAGTTCTTTCCCTTACTGCTTTTACCACCTTTTTCGTACGAACACTACGTGGACGGCCAGATCTTTTTCTGTCACAAACAGAGGAGGTCTCATTGTACCTATTAATAGCCCGGTACACAAACATTTGACTAATACCAAGCGTATGGACAGTTTTATCGAATCTAATATTTTAGGACATCGAAATTTTAGAACGACATTTTATCGTATACAGTAGTGTCGTATAAAATATCGTAAACAGTGACTTTTTGTATTCAAAACTGAAAGTTGTTCATACTGAGCCAATACGATAAAATCACGGATTCAAGAAAAAAATTGTGTTGCTGGCTCCGCTATTCGAAAAATATTGTTATATTTTATTTGTCTTACGTTTAATATCAGTTTCTCAATTGATTAAGAGTGTTATGTTTTATCTGTGTCAGTTTCATATCAGTTGATCAATTGATTTAAAGTGTTGGTAAAATGAGTGATTCTGGAAGTTACGCATTTTAATAAATAAAATAATTTGTTGAGAAAATACAACGACAAAATAAGAAAAGTAACACTGTGCTTTATTTAATCTCCTTACTTCTTAATTGATTACAATATAATTACGATTTTTATCGTGTTCCATACATTTGTTCATGTTAGTATAGCACTTTTGTTTGAAACACCATTTCTTTTTAAATTTTCTTTGTTCTTGCGAGAGTGATAGTTGTTTGAAATATTCCATATGCAACCGACAACCGGACAAATTGTATATGATGTGTTTATTAATGTAGGATTTGATATTAGCAAAGACAATTCGATAGAGAGTGAATATAGTAACATTGATGAATCTGATTAAAAAATCAAAAAAAGACTTCTTCATAAACGACGACAAAAAATTATATATCGATAATAATTTGAAATGTGTCTAGCACTATTGTAAGATGACAGTTAAACGTCATAATATCGCATAGAAATAATCTCACTTTCGAAAACAATGTTATGAATTAAAACTATAATAAAATAACGAAATATTTTTTCTGAGCTGTCGCAATTTCATATATAATGTGTTCTTCTTTTATTAGATTTTTTGTAACAACTGCAGAGAGAGCGTATTTTTAAAAATTTTGACACAGGTCCACCTCCGATGGCGTCCCGCAGGACTCTGAGCGCGAGCCGATTTAACCCGATTTACTATATTTGGGTTTATTTAAAAAAAAATCTATTAAACTTAAAAATCCAATCTTTAAATAACCTCTAAAATACGATTACCTCATCATACATGCAATTTTCATATTGTTTTGTGCTGTAATTAGGAAATGAAACGAAAAATGGTTTTGAAATCGACCCTGTTTCGGATTTTTTTTCGATCGAGCAAATTACAATTTATCGTGTTTTTAACCTTTAATGTCCCTCAAACAAGGATGTATCTATGACATATCTTTTTTTCAGGACCCAAATACACTAGTTTGACCATTTAAAATTGATTTTAAAACAGGCAAATTCGTAAAACCTCCCCTTAATTCTAAGAGGGTTATTACACTATCATATATGTAAGATCCTATTTTTTGTCATAATTATATTGTTGCAATCGTCTATTAAAACAAAGTTCTGAAGCTTTTTGGCACACAGTATAGCAAATAGAACTCTATAGAAAACCAATGAAACGGTTCGTTACGTGATTTTCTCGAAACGAAACGTAACTAGTGACTTTGAAGGCGTCACCTGTTTTGAAAACTAGTGTTTTTAAGTTATTTTTTCAAATTCTATTCGGTGATTCAGCATGGTGATTCTATCGAAGTATTACAGTTATTTGGGAATCGAAAATATAGATAACCTACGTAATACGTTACATATCACAAGCTTTAAGTTTTTTGGAACGATTAGTTTTTGTAGCTACATATGTAGTTACATCATTAACGTAATACTAACACAAACTTCCCTTCATACTTTAATCAGGCTTAGGACGGTTATTTTGTAAGTAGTTACATTTTTGGATGCAATATCGAAATTGGAACTACTTACAAAATAACGAGTTTGCAGTTTGACTCGAAACTAGCTATTTGGCTACATGCCTCGTAGCCAGTTATTGTAACTACTGACGTGAAATAACGCACATACCCATTGGGTGTACATAGCACAAAAGAATGTGTGTGCGTGAGTGATACTGTATTTCTTATGTTATCTTGGATGAAAAAAAAAACTCAAAAAGATTTTATGAATTTATTTCTTGATTTGAATAGTATAATATCTGTATGAATGCTTTTTTGAGCATTCTTGTATAATCTTCAAATGCCATTTCGTTATATTATATTTGCCATAGAAATGTTATACAAAACTCAACTGATCTTACAATAATTCTATCAATACACATTTTACACTATTGTGAAAACTGTATGCATTGAATTACAGCGAATAAATCCAACATATAATTAAATCTGTCAAATTAATTGGTGTGTATTAAGTCAAGTTTATAAATATACTACATTACAAAATTTTCAATATAAAAAAAATGCATTTTTTATCTTATTTGTTTGGGAACCCACTGCTATTTATTTTAAAGATTTATTTACGAATTTCGTGAATATAAAATATAATGAAGTACATGTTGAGTTTGACTTATCGCCGGTTGATGATATTTACAAGATTTTGAAACTCGCTCCGAGAATCATACATCAGCTACACATGTGAAGTTACCAGTATATAGATTCATTTGTTTCTAAACACGAATTATAGCGGTTCACCTATCTAAGATCAATCACATTTTTATCTCGTTTTAACATAATATCGTTAACTTTGCATTTTATAAAAGATACAAAACATTTCAATTATTAAGCTATTAAGAAAAGGGCCACCATATTCCCCTCTACCTATAACTCCATCTTTGGTAATAACATTAACAACGATCAGCGTTTTATCGAGTAGGTATCTAATTATTCACAATGCTATTCTGTACTATATCAATCATTACAACTTGTGATTTTGGGTGTTTGTTTTTACTTATAAAACCATGATATAAAGCGACTTTTAAAATTTTAAAGCCAAAATAAAATCACGACTTGACATCATTCACTTTAGCATATAAACAATGCTTGGTGTTTTAATAAGCAATAAAATTTAAATTCTATTTTTATCACATTGTTTAAATACTTTGTTATTTAATTATTTATCGAAATATGTTTACATGCAAAATGAATGACATAACAGTCTTTTAAATTAAAACTTGTTAATAGATCAATATACAGACTATCAGGTGCAAGCATTGAGCAAATAAAATTAAAATAAGGCACATGGTCTATGTGACCAAAATTTGAAGAATCATTAATGTTAAAAGTAAATTATGAAAAAATAAATACTCACAGAATATCACGGTGGTTTTATATTTGTAAAATACTAGAATGCGAAGTGCAAACGTTAATGACTACAAGTGACTATGAAAGGGGCGTACGACCGCGACGTGCGCGCGCGCCGCGTGCGGCCGAGCGGCTGCGTCGCCTGATAGCCTGGATGTTACAACAATTTTACCACTAGAAAAAAAGGAAAATATTATACAACCGTCGTGAAATATAAAAATAAATAACATTATATTACAAAGCAGAACATTGACATAGTGGCAACATTTTCCTGTTAGACTAGTCGTTAATACCTATATCTACACTTTCCACTGATTTAAAACTAAGTTTATTTTATTATAATAATACATCTAGCAAATAAAAAACTGAAATATTAAACATTGTTTACATAGTCAGAGTTAGGCCAATATGTGTTCTCTGGCCTCGATAATTTGTATTGTTTTACTATGTACATTTAAAGTCATACTTACTTCACTCATAAACATTGAAGACACGATTATTTTTAAAACATGACTCAGTTTTGAAAGCTCTCCTACAGTACAGTCCTTACCTAATATAAAATGGCTTTTGAATATGTCACCGTATTTATAAACATTTATAAGTGAAGTAGTTTGCGATTAACTCGGTCCCTAAATATTGATGTCTATTACGAATTCTTTGTTTTATAAGTCATTTGACCTTTGCCAAATATCCAACAAGTTCGACCATAGTATGAGATGTGTTTTAGTAAATTATTTTAATTGACCAGGAAACAGATTACATTTTATTATTTTAATAAAGTGTCATGATAGTTTTATTTCTCATTTATCAAATACTTGTGTAGTCACTGGAAATATGAAGGTTTATTATATGACACGAAACATGTACACACATGTTTTCTATAAACGCCGAGGATCACGTGATCAAAACGTACATTCCAATTTCTAGATGTGTTAATACATGTGGAATCAGCTGACATTCTGTCATGCTGCTGTGGTTCTTAATTGGTGTTCCTTTCTTAATTAATCAATACATGTCATTCAAATGTGTCACTATACCACTAAAAAATTATTTGCGGCCTTGTTTTGTAACATGAAACAATTTTATAATTACATAAAATGTAACTTATTATAGAAATGCAGCAACTATTGTAAATTGTCAATTAGATATTACTGCACTCTTATTTAAAATGATTACAATGTTGAACGAAAAAGCTAACAAGTTCGCACAAAACAAATTAATAAGCGAGCGAGCACAATCAAAATCAACCACGTGACTAATAGTTAGCACCTAGCTTTATATGTTTCAAGACGCTTTAAATTATGTACTGTGAACGATTTTTCCTAATTCATGTCAACTTCTTTGGACTAAAAAGTAAAAAATTGCTATCTATCACTATTTTAAAATGCATCAGATGAACTATTTTAATAAAAGCATTACTTCAAATATTGTTCTTCATATAGATTAGTTAAAGTCGGTCTCGCAGTGTAAAGAACATGTTGCAACTTCACAACTCATTTACAGATATTTTGCACAAATAAACAAACTTACGTCTAGAGGAGATTGCTTCTCGTCGTGTCGGTGAACTTCAAAAGATAAAATATTTTGGGACCAAACTACATTCCGAACTGATTCGGAAAGTGACCGTCCGTCCGTTTTCAGAGAACGCACGCCTACGAGACGCTCGCATCGGACCGGGCGAGGGCGGCTCGCGAGGCGCGAACCTTCGGCACGAAGCGAAACGACCGATAAATTCGACCGCCGAGAGAGCACTACGACGAATCCTAACGGCGAATAATAAATACTATGGTACTTTTAAAGCGGTACATGTAAGTTACATAAATAAGTAATCGCGGGGCAGGGACTAGAGACGCGTTCACAGCGGCGGGAGAGGGTCGCGGGCCGGCGTGGGGGCCGGCGAGGGCGCGGGCGGCGCGGCGGGGGCGGGGACGGCCGGGCCGGACGGGCCGGGTGGGCCGGACGGGCCGGGCGGGCCGGACGGGCCGGACACGGGCGCGACAGGCGGCGCCAGCGTAAGGCGGCGCGCGGGCGGTTCGTCGTCCGGCGGGTCGTCCTCGTCGGCACTGTCGTCGGCCGCGTCGCCCGAGCCGGAGCCCTCGGCGCCCTCCCGACCCTCTTCCTCTTCTTCGTCTTCTTCTTCAGGACAAAGTTGGTACGCTCTACGAGAAAAGATCACATGAGTAGGTATCATCATGATGATGATGCTTACTGTGCGTTTGCACTAGCGAAACATTTACAACAAAACATGATAAAGTCTTTAGTTTCTGTCAATGTTCCATACAATATTTGACAGGAACTAGAGATTTCAACATGTTTTGTTGTGATGTTTCGCCAGTGCAAACGCACTGTTAGCCTTTTTCCGACTATGTTGAGGTCGGCTTCCAGCCGGATACCGGATGCAGCTATTTAATACCAGTATTTTACATGGAGCGACTGCCTAACATACCCCCACAACCCAGTCGTTGGGTAATACGATACCCCTTGGTAAGACTGACTGTCATACTTTCGGGCTTCTAACGACCCGTAACTACTGTCAAAGATTCAAGATTGACAGCCGAGACCAATGGCGTGTTTTTCGTTAAAATAGACTACATCCACCATAGGTATATTATTAGCTGTCATCCATTACGACAATTATAAAAATCACAATGAGAAAGAAGACTTACTTTTCGAGTGTTTTCCTCGCAGAGTTGCTGCGCTCAAGGAAGTATCCGCTCGAGGTCTCGTTGGAGGTGCCGGGCGGGGACCACGTGCCGTACGAGCCGTAACAGCCGGGGCCATACTTCTGAAAGCATTCCCGCTAATCAACTCCACATCATTCATGTTAGAAATAAAATCGTTATTTTACTACACACATCAAGTGTCTAGGGATCAAGTACGTTTTAGAGTATCGCCGCAATTGAGGATTATTATTTTAACTTTTTTGGATCGTTATCGATTCTTTCGAATAAATAATTTTCTTTAAATTTTGATTAAATATAGAAAATCAACTGTCAATCAGGATTCCTATAAGTGTGTAATAGCGTTTTCACCACTCCCGCACGAAAGAAGTGTCTTTCCTCTACGAAAACAGTGAGGAAAGTTGGTTTTTCGTCACTGCTTGAACAGTGAGGAAAGTTGGTTTTTCCTCACTGTTTGAACAGTGAGGAAAGTAATGATCCCGTTCAGAAACTAACCTTGCCTGATTTTTTTATATTAAGTTTTAAAGATATTTTAAAAAATAAATAATTTTATGCTTAGAATAGAAATATTTATAAGTTAATATTAAAGTGTTTTATAAAATGTATCAAATTATTGTAAGCTTATAAGTTCAGAAACATTAAAAAAGTTACATAAAATATTGAAAAAGTTACATCGTCAAATTTAGGATTATAATTTTTGAACGCACTCAAAGAAAGAAGCCTGTGAAAGAAGTACATTAGAAGCGCGAAAATTCTAAGTTTTGTTTACGTGTGATGAATACTTTCTTGCTGGGAGTGGTGAAAAGCATTGTATGCAACATGTGAGCAAGTTCATTTGCTATTAGTTTTGTTGAGTCTTTCGCTTACTCAGGATTGAAATTTATAATCACTCGCTGCGCTCGTGATTCTATTTTTCAATCCTTCGTTCGCTCAAGACTCAAAATCAAAACTCATAGGAAAAACGAACTTTCCTCACATGTTGGATAAATAACTATTTTACAAAACCATTACAATTTCTGCATCGGAACTGAAAAAAAATGTATCGTTAGGGAGCGACGACATGATTTGACACGAGAAGAGATGATGAGAGCCGACGGAATGTTGCAAGCTGGTTCCAGGCAACGTACTGTGGCTGTCGCTCTTGGGACTACACAGAGCGTCATAAGCCACATCTGGAAACGCTATCGTATCACGGGCAGCGTGGCCGAGCGACATGGAGGCACGAAGGCCACTGAGTTCCACCTATAGGACCCCGCAAATCGTAGGGCATGTTTACAATGGGCTCGCGAACACAGAAATTGGGCAAAAGAAGACTGCCGTTGTGTTTGCTTTTCCGATGAATCTCACTTCTGTATGAGGCCGCATACAAGACGTACCCGAGTTTGAAGGACCACTGGGCGTCAAAAACGTTTGAAATTTTGTCAGGAAGTTCATTCATATGAAGAGGAACAATAATGGTTTGGATCGGTGAAAGAACCGATCTCACTTGGATCAGGGGTAACCTCAATGCTCAGATTTATGCGGAGAGGATTGTTTCAGACGTGATCATCCCTTTGCGAAGCCGGTTGGGTGATTCGTTTCGACTAATGCACGACAATGCACGTCCACACACGGCTAGAGTCGTAACACGCACTCTTGCCGATGCTCGCATCAACGTCCTGCCGTGGCCTGCTCAATCGCCAGACCTCAACCCAATTGAGCACGCATGGGATATGCTCCAAAGAAGAGCTCTGCCAAATATGGATGCCGTGCATACCCCACAAAAACTTTTTGACTTGTTAGAAAGAACGTGGGCGGCCATTCCTCGGTGATGTTGATGAACTGATTTTAAGCATGCCAAATTGCTGTAATTATGTTATTCGTGTCAATGGTGGAAACACGTTTTTTTTTATGCCCGGTTAACGCTTTCGACTCCACCCACTTTTCATAGAACTCATACGCCATGCCGCAATACATATTGGAAGTGAACCCTCCGGGAGGGTTGCCGGCATTACGTTTGCGCTAAAGTTAACCATCCGGACGTCCGGACGTCCACCGTTAAAACCGTGTTATAAAACACTGTAAAACGAAGTAAAATATACGTAGTTTCCAACCTTTTACATTTTTTGTGAATATTTGTAACCGTGACCAAAAAATAAAAAATATTAAGAATGCTTGGATTTTAAAACCAACGCATATACTAATAAATCTAGTTAAAATATACATCAGATTTTATTTTCCTGGTTTATAATGCTGTGTTCGCTAAGAAAAACCTACATTTAAAATGAGCCCTCCGCGCGGGCTCCCGGCACCCCATATGCAACTATGTGAACCCTCCAGGAGGGCTCCCGGTACTGAACGTGTTAATAGATAAGTTAGACTTAAACATGACTGGCGAAATATGGGTACTACACACCTCCGTTTCGGGCCATTCAGGCGTGAAGTTATGTTTTTTTTTTTATGTGGGTTTGATTTGATTTTAAGCGATCAAGTATTTGATTGGTCGTTTGACGTCGATTCAGTTGTATCGTATGGTCTGTTCCAAAAGTATCTGACGTAAATATAAACAAATGGATCAGAAAACGATGCTAATTTGAAGTTCCACTTACAAATTACTCAATTTGTAAGTGGAACTTCAAATTGGCATCGTAAAGCACTCGTTTTGATTTGATTATTTGAATACTAAGACCCAAAATTGTAATTTTAAATCACCAATTAAATATGTTTTTAGTTTGACAATTGAGTTTAATTTTATAACTTCAGTTTTCGTCGATGATTTTCAATTGGAATTTAATAATGTTATTCACAAACAATAATTGTTGGAGAAAGTGGTGAGATAGATATAAAGAAGAAATATTCTAAATATAGATGAACGTGCTACCGTGCTACTTCACTCAGTGGAGCTACGCGTATAGGTAAGTAAAGTTTAAAAGCAGTAGTTACGCGGTCGAGCTCGTCCTGCAGCCAGGCCAGCAGCTGGCGCCAGCGCCGGCGCGCGTCGGGGTGCGCGTGCACGGCGCGCACGGCGGCGGGCGCGCGGCACATGACGCCCACCAGCAGCTTGACGCACGCGTAGGCGCGCTTCTGGTAGTGGCCGCGCGCGCGGGCCGCGGTCTCCAGCAGGCCCGGCCGCTCGTCCGACACGCCCTGCGGACGACATCAAATGATGAAACATGATATTTATTCCCGTAAATTGATACAAAATAGTAGATTGTTTGCCTAGGGAGCAAACAACTATTTTTAAGGCGAGTGTTTGTTGCATGTACTACAATTCTTGCAAATAAATTTCATTTCATTTCAAACCCGAGCGGAGCGAAGGATTCTAGAGTAAAAGAATCTAAAGTAGAATCCTGAACACAGCGAAGGATTCAAAGTACGTCACTCGAGCTTAAAATAGTTGTTTGCTCCCGAGATGACCACTCTACTTTTCATAACCCACTATGAGAAAAAAAAACGTGTGCGGTCCTACCCTCATCTCTCACGTGTGATTTAAAACCAAAACAAAATTTTCGGAGCCGCCCTCTTGTATTTACGTTTTGACTTCTTTATCGACTTTAGCAGCTTTAAAAACTATAAAAACGACACTCATGATGAAAAAATTGAAAATTTCCGCAGCTGCTGTCTTGGACTTACATTTTGACCTCACTATCGGCTTTAGCACCCTCGAAAACTATGATAACGACACCCATGACGAAAAATTAAACATAACAATTATTATTATTTGACCCTAGTAGTCTCAAACAATACAAAATACCGTTCGTTCTTTGCGGCATCAGTGGCATTCTTAAGTCATCGGAGTTGCAAGTGAACACTTTACCTTAATCACATTATGTATCCTATGCTGCTGCCAGCTATCTTCCATGAGCAGCAACGCGGTAAGAGCATCAGAATGTCGGCGCAGTTCGTGGCAGTAAGCGTACGCCATCTGCCACAGTAGCTCGGCCAGCGCGATGCGTGACCAGCCCGCGTGCTCCCAGCACATGAACTGGAGCAATCTGATGCCTTCCTCGCAACCGCAGCACTCTTCTGTCAGCTTTTTCATGTAACTTCTGGAAGACATGCAATATTGTAAGATGTGGTATGTGCCATATGTCCTTACAGATGATTCTGAAGGCAAATTATATTATTTAATAACGTTCTTAATGTAGTGTCGGTCTTGATCTCATTGGAGTGTCAATCAATGACAAAAGTGTAGGTAAACAATCCAGTTTGCGGCAGTTTAAAAAAAAAAGTTGAAGATAATTCTGAAAGTGTTCATTATAACTTGAGAGTTATTCAATTAAATACTGTGGAAATACATGATTGTGTTAGTATTTTTTTTTTTTTATATTAAAAAATACGAGAATACCCCGCAGAATTTTAAGACCTCCTTTAGCAGCATAATTTAAATATAATAACTTTACAGTAGGAAAGAGATGGAGGTACACGTCCTATATAGCTCCATCTCTTTCCCACTGTGAAGTAAGATTAATGGACTATCTACTCTTTGTTCATGACTCACCCAGTCCTATTGTAGAGCACATCGGCGGCGGCAGGCGACAGGAGCGGTCGCGCGGCGTGCGTGTGTTGTTCCGCGTAGGGGTTGGGCAGCGGGGCCGCGCCCTCGGCCGCGTTGGCCGACTGGCAGCGCATGCTAACGTCGCAGCACCGGGCCAGCGCGCATACAACCTACAAGGTAATGTTGCTAGGGTCAAATTGAACGCAAAGGCAAAAGCGACAGGGTAGCCCACTAAAAACAAATTTTATTTTTTGCAAATTGCGCACCGCTGTTGTACGTTGTATGTAGTGATGTTCAAATCCGCTATAAACTATAGACGTGTATACGACGATTACTATAAAATATATTTGTCTAGAACATTGTTTTATACGCTATCATTATAACACGTTATTACAAAACTCGGCCGCAGTCTAAACGCGGAAACGTTTATCATTTTATTTGGAAAAACGCTAGACGGACTTAATGATGCGCGATGAATGTTATCTCGCAACGCGATGTACACGAAATAATATTTATAATAAAATCTCATGAAGCGTTAGAAATCAATTAACTTTCCTTCATACTTTCCAGGCTTTTTTTTTTGGGTGCAAAATTATCCAATAACTTCTCCCTTATTTTTACAAAAAAAAACTTATGCCCCTCTGGGCGGAGCGGGAGGGCGTGTCAGACTCTTACTGAATAAAACCCACCCGTGTTGCTTCAGTTGCTTGTACGTTGCCAGGAGCCATGGTATCCCTTTTGGACTTACCCGCAAAATTTCTATTTAATTTCCATCACTAAACATGCATCCTACACCACACGCCCAGACACTGCGCGGTGTTATATTATAACACAAGTCGCTCACACATATATGTCTGTCTATCCCTCAATCCGTAAGCGGCTATATCTGTGATCGGGGCGAGGTAAAACCACAGGAGCACACCACCACCACCCGTAGGAGCGTCGAGCCGGCAGCTCCGTCGCTGGTCGTCCTCGTTGGGCTTCCCCCAGGCAACTGGGGGTCTCACCTGGCGGGGACAGACCGCCGAGATGTCGCCGAGGGCGCTATAGGATTTAGCGTCGTTGCGCGCCCAGAAATACTCATGGCTACCAAACACACAGACGCAGCTTGCTTGCGTCTATTCCGCAGGCCGTTATAGGCGAACACATAGAGGGGCCCGTATTAGCGGGCGACTGTATAGCTTCCGCGGGCGGGAGGCGACACCCGGACGCCACTCGCCACGCCCCCTTGCGGGGGCGTCGCGACCTCGATTTGTTCGTCGAGCATTTGCCCGCCAGACACGACACTCGTCTGGTCGGACGGAGGATCCTCCCTTTTCAATAGAGGATGAGTGAACTTTAAACCCTGTTCCTCATACCTCTAAAATAGTGCTAGACACGTGTTTGATTGGTAAATGTTCAGTCGTACAGATTCAAAGATAAAACTTTTAGTAAGGAGTTATTATATTAAAAACCCATGTTATTAATTTGTTTTTAATTTGATCTTACCTGATGAACTTTGGCCGACTCGGGATACTGGTATTTTCCCATTGACGTATTTGATTCATCCATGCATACAGATAAGACGACATCGAGTAGTTTCAGCTGAAAAGAAAATAATTTACATAATGATTTTATACTTATTTTTGGCACATAAGCAGCTCGTCACTTTATTGTATCATCCAAATTTATATTCTCTAGTGCTGTGCAAGATAGCGGGAACATTATCACCAAAATATCAGCAATCATATTCATGAATATTCCCTAGTTTCCTCGCACAACTCTAAAATGCGTCTTGGTAAAAGATCGCTTTTAGCGAGAAGACCGCCCCTTGTGTCACCCTATGTACAAATTCTACATTTTTTTTACTAAGTGAGGAGAGCTTGTAAATCATATGGTGTACATATTCTATGATTACTACTTACCCTCAGCAGCTGATGTTTCTCACTAAGTCCGAGGGTAGCATATGTATGGAATAGGTTGAACAGGAGTGGCAAGTGTCGGTGTGTGTGCGCATCGGTGTGCGGTGGCACGGCGAGTGCGCGTGCGCTGCATAGTAGCTGGTCTGAGAGGGACACCGCCTCTTCGCGTGTGCACCATGACCCGAAACCGTTGCTTACTGTCACAAGTAACAAGTAAAATCTCGTTTTAAATCCAGTTTAATAATAAATCACGAATACATAATTATGTTCATATCAAAATCATTTTTAATTCGTTCCGATTAATTATAAATCAATTATTTATCCGTTCTGAATTTAAATAATACTTTAGCATACAATATATTATGTCAAAACGAAAGATGAAAGTGTTTTTGCGAGGTGTAGAATCAGAGCGTCTGTATAAAACTATCGAAAGAAGTGAGTACTTTTTGTAGTAGTTTATGTGTCGCGTTTTGCAATAAAAACGATGAATGTAAGCAAGTTTAAAATACGAGTATGAGAGTAATCGGAATACCTGTTGGATCTTGAACTGAGAAATGCGCTAAGAAGACGATGATTTTCATAAAAACTATTCTCACTTCAGCCGTTGGACTCGATAGCAAGTAGTCGCACAGTCTGAAAAAAAAATTCATGATTATTTATTTATTATATTTAAAAGCGCAGTAAGTTACAATTCACGAGAGCGCCTCAAGTTTAATCGATACAGCCTCGACCCTTTTGTAAAGTATAATGTCAAGCCCCGCGGTTTTATATTGAGGTCAAAGCTGTCGCTTATAAGGGACAGCGGGGCTTGACGGTCGGGACCGTTACTGTCGCTTATAAGCGACGCCCGGGCTTTACCGGATTGCAAATAATACTAATTCCACTACTTAATGTACCTGTGTGGATGTTTGAAGAGATCAGTCGCAAACCACGCTCTAACTACTTGTGAGCATCGTAAGTGTTGACACAGAATGTCATGCCAGTCGGCTGCGGGGCCGCGCAGTGTCTTCTTTGTACGGAATCCTACTTGAAACAAGAATTTCGTTGCTAGTTGTACTGCTAACATTGACATTTCTTCATGCTCGGGCCCCTGTATGACAAAACATGTATCAGAAATAGAAAATAGCATGAATAGCGGAAAAAATACAGGTATTGTTCGTGTTAAACATACCCAGACGGCGCTTTGAGATCCTGGTAACATTTGCAGCCTCATACAACAAAGTTTCTTCATAAAATTGAAATGCTCAAGACTGAATTGGTCTTGATTGTGAGAAAATGCAATGTTACTGCGGCGCACTGACACCCAGATCGGTCGAGGTATAATATTTTCTCTAGAAAACAAAGAACAGTCGCATAAGGAATCATTGGTCATTTGATACGGGCACACGGGAGACATGTCACTGGCTTGAAACATGAAAACAAACTCACTTCATAGTCAAATTTTTCATGGATACTTCTAGAGCTGATTGAGTTTCTATTGTGTCCTTCCTTGTGTAGAACAGCATGTAGGCGTTCCACCACCTCTTCTGTCGCTTGTATGATACCCTCTTTACCATCGGATCGAACACCTGCAACATGTTTAAAGTCACTATGTGATAAGCAAAACAGCGGGGTAATTGCGTAACACACTAACAGTTTCAATGCCTTTAATTTTGATAAATCGACAAAATTCAATGAATTATTTACGTTCTCGAGCAGACGAATTTTTCAAACATTATGAAGTAATGGATTACGAATTTCCTTAAAAACCTTCGGATTGTGATAGAAAGTGTGTTACGCAATTGCGGTGCAGGTGATTAACCCCCTTGCTCATAAACATTCTTATTTAGTTCAATTATAGAAAACTTAGCAAATTCCACAAGATCTAAATTATCGAAACAGAGTAGTTAACAATGGAATGCATTGGCGATTTGTTTGCAAAGTCGATTCTATACAAAAAGACTATGTCAAAAATTGAAGTAACGCCATACGATACGTGAATCATTGCGTATATCACGTCTGTATTTTTAATCCAAATCCTACGAGCACACCATTTGTTAACTACTCCAAGAGCACACATTATAGTTCACATTTTTAGAGTTCGGTAGCCAGATAGCAAAAATAGAACCCTTATAATTTTTGAGTATAAATTTTATGAACAAGAGGGAAAGCGTCTGCGTGTGTGGTAAATGCAATTTTCCTTACGTTACTATGTACTTACTTCGCCCATGTATTCTCCGCCGAAGCACTGCGCCTTCATTTCCTCGTCGTCGTGCATGCCGCACTCTGACACGTCGCCGTCGTCCAACTTTACCCACCGGCCTGTCTCACTACCATTGTCTCTGTAAGATATTGAATACATCTTAAAGGCCGATATTACTTAGGATTATCAACACGGATTAGCGGTAAACAGATATAACGGCTTTAAAAAGTCATCTCAGCCAGTAATTCTAGTGGATAAGTGACACACACTCAAGTTCTTTATAAGGAAATGTTACATAGATTTAATTTAAATATCGCTAAATATTATATATTTTTTTATTAACCTTTTCCTGTCTATTTTTGTTTTATTTTAGCCTACACTACACTGTCCTACTGCTGAACAAAGGTGTCCCCCAGGTCGTTCTCCAGGGCCACCTCGATCCAAGCAAAGACTATACTGTTTTAATTTCTCTTAACTAAAGCTAATTAAATTTATTGTGACAGACAATGCACAGCCTCAACCGCTGAACCGCTTTGATCGAGGGTTTTGTATACAGCATGTATCAGAAAGGTGTCGTTAAATTTACAGGTGTGGTACAGACCATTAAGCTGAACCACTTTCTCAGTGGGCCCAGCAACGTAATCGCGAAAAAATTATTAGCTGCCCATACAAAACTCTAATACCTACTCGAACCAAATGTCTGGATCGGCTGATTATTTAGCGAAAGTATAGCGAAAGTGAACGAAATTCTTTCAGTAAAAGGGTTAAGTAGGTGATGAAAGTTTGTATGGAAGTTTGTAATTTATGTCTATGAGAAATCAAGTATTAGTACCTACCTGAGTAGCACATATGAGTAATAGTGTCCTCCAGAGGCCTGTCCGGAGTGCACGACGATGCCACTGAGCTGGTAGTGCGTCTCTTGTGCCTTCTCCTCGCCACCCTCCCACAGTGACGAGTCACCTTCGGCCCGGGCCAGGCCCCATGCTGAAGTCGGTACATTGGATCAATATGCAGAATATGGATCGGAATAGTTAACTTTATTTCCATGGGCATATAGTGTAATGATGAAGACATTGAACGAGGCGTGCTGAACGGCACGGTCGGTGATAAATTGCTAAAAATACGTGTCCAACTCTAATGCCACCCTACAAGGCCAGACAAAAATGCCTGTTAAAAAGATTTAAGAGGTGAATGAAATGAAAGAATTAAGGCAGTACGAATACGGACCGCCCAACTTCTCTTTTACAAGGATAGATGATAGTGGAATAGTCGTATCTCCTACCTGTGTAAGGCTCCACGTCCAACTCCCGCGGGAATTCAAAGTAGTCATTGAATTTTATTGCACACACTTTCTCGAAGTCATATTCGAATCTCTTTAACTGTATAACTAACACTGGAGGTAGTTTGTTTAGACATAAACGTTTCACTGTCACCACCTGAAAAAGGAAATTAAATATAAAATCTATATACTCGTGACGTCATGGCATTTTAACGCAATGTATCACCGTAATCTTCTGATAAAGTAAAAAAAGAAAAAATACGTGTCCACTATTTTTTAATAATACAACTGACGGACAAAAAAGTCATCATCGCTATTAGGGTGCTGGTCAGCCATATCCAAGTAAGATCACGAGTGAGGGTTTATTATCAGTTACACAAAACATAGGAAGTAACACATACCTTTTTATTACACTTATCACAGTGATAGGCATCTGCACCTTCTAGCAACTCTCCTCGCACATAAGCTTCTAATGATTCTTGCAAACGGGACATGTTCCTGATGTCCAGTGACACTACGCTGAATGGTTCCTCTTTACAATATCTGAAAAGAACAAAATAAAATAAGTAATCTAGTATTTAAATGTTTCCTTTAAATGATTAACAATGGAAACTTAATTTACCTGTGCGGGCAGCCCTTACAAATTTTCTGATCGGAATATGTTCCTCCCATAGTCTTAGCCATTAGTTGCTCCTGACCTAATGATTTCAAGGCTTCGTCTAGTGATTCGACCAGCGACATAAAAAACTCCACCGCGTCTTGCTGTTCACGCAGGTTCACGGGTTCGCCTTGAAGCCTAGAAATAATATGGTTATTATAAACTCTACTAACTTAGTAATAGAGTTTAGTATTGAGTACAGTTTATCGTGATTCTTACTTAAAATGCGCCCACAATCCTCTTGGGATGTAGTATTGTAGCTTACTGTAATGTAGATGAGCAAATATTGCTTGTACTTGTTTTAAAATTGTTATATTGTAGTCTGTGTTACTCTGAAACAAGAAAATTAAGGAAGTGTGATAATTTCTAAACAACTTGGTAACAAGAACAAGATCTATAAATATTGTTTGGAACACATACCTCAATATTATTCTCCACAATACCAGGATGATGGTTTTCT